>CM054059.1:411856216-414256216 GCA_028641055.1 Alopecurus myosuroides
TCATACCACTATGGCCTTGCCATAAGGAATTTAATAAAGCAAAGTAATGTTTCTCTCACCTACTTTACCCTATTTGTTTTTGACAATTGGTCAAAGGTTCTCCTATGTGGGCTCCACCTTAAGGTCTAGCTAGATCTTAAACATTGTGAGCTTTCTATACAGCTATATCATATGTTGTGGGTCCCAGCTTATGGTCTAAATTGGAATTAAACATTGGAGATGCCCTAACAAAACGAAGTGAAACGGCCTCCACTATTTTTTTTGTCTTTTCTTCTCTCCTACCTTGTCTCCGTTGAGGTAAACTAATTAAAGGCAGCACACGCATAGGTTTTCAGTTAACTTTCTTTATTTGTACAACGGGTGAAACCAACTGACTAAATCTGTCACAAAATCCTAGCTTGCCACATTATAGCAGACAGGGTCTGTTTCGGCCACTAAAACAGAAAGCACAATGGGTGTTGAGAGTGACTGAATTTCCTCTAAATATTTTTTCAAAAAAACTCGACGCATATAAGAACTACTCCCTCCGTCCATTTTTATAAGGCTCACTTAAAAGTAAAATACTCCCTCCGATCCATATTAATGGTCGCTAAATCGGATGTATCTAGCACTAAAATATGTCTAGATACATCCGATTTAGCGACCATTAATATGATTTAGCGACCATTAATATGGATCGGAGGGAGTAGTAAGAAGTGAGTCTTGTAAATGTGGGCGGAAGGAGTATATTAAATGTGAATGCCACTGCCACCAGGGATCAGTCGCCCAAATAAGTTGAAGTGGATCTATTAGCGACAAGCACGGGAATTAGGTGCTTTGACACCCTCAAGACGTGATTTACTATTCCATGCGTATTTACTGATCAATTGCTCAACACAGACGATAAAAGGTTGTCATCATAGATCAATAATAACTCAACCAAGATTGAACATACTCACGGTACAACTACACAGTGGAACCTCTGGGCATATTCCAGACTAGTATCAAGAAACAATTGAGAGCACGAAGAATTTGAATAGGGGAAATAAAAGGAATGATAGATAAATCATAGCACAGGAAATGGGTAGCAAAACAGTAGTACTTTCATTGCATAAACTGCCCAAGTAACAGACTCCAATACACGACGAAAAAAGTAAAATGAGTATTTATACGGATGCATTCACCACGGTAAATATTCAAAGCAGACACTAGTACTTGGTTCCCCAACCATAAAAACATCCTAGAATTCAAGAACCTGGGACATTGATAACAGACCGACAAATAGACAACTGACTGAATAGAGAAGCATAAGGTGGAAGCTAACTATAACGAGCTTCAGCCTTTAAGTGCGGTTAACTTATTGACACGTTACTGCCATGATGGTGTCTTGATCATTTGCTTTTAAACTCCGTCATAGGATGGGGCTGGCCCACGCCCATCAATCTCTGGATCTGAAACACACGGGATGAACAGTCAGACGAAATATCATGACACTAAATAGCAGACAAAAAATACCAGGTGAAGACAAAATGTGCATACAGCTGCCTTCGGAGTGTTCTTGTGTGAGTGGTGCAGAACCGAGATGCTGCAGCTGTGGCGTCCTTCCATGGGCCAGCACAGTCATGTGATTGGCTGATTGCTAATCAGAGTCTTCGTACAACCCCTCGTCATCAGAAGCCTCGTCAAACGACCGGATATCTAACTGATAGCGCAGCATACCACCAATGCCACCGAACCCTCTACAGAACTGTGATCCCTCTTGTGATTTGTTAGTGACAAACTCAAGCGAGCAACCGAACTTCTTGTACTCATTAGCAAACCACTCCAACAAAGCAAGTTTTTCCTGAACTTCCAACTCAGCATTATTCTCAGGATCGCGGAAATTGCTCTGGTCCGCTTCTTGCTCTTTGTTCAAATGTTTGATAATAACTTCCCCAGAGACACTGTGCTTCAGCGCAAATCTGTTGATATCGAGATTCTCCCACACTATCAGAGTCTCAACAGCACCCATTTCAAGAGCCTTTAGAGTGTCATCAACACCAAACACGTATTTCCCAGTATCTTGACTGATCTCTTCAAAGTACTTGCCAATTAACTTCTTCTCCTGTATGAACTTCACGTTTGCTAGAATCTCAGCTGACAACTCAATAGCCTGGTTGAAACCATTCTCGCCACCATAAGAAACATCAACCACATTAAGTATCTTGGCCTGAAGTCGCTGATCAAACATATCAGACTGACTCAGCTCTGTCTTGAAATCAGCAGAACCAGCAAGAATTAGTCCAGAGACATTAGGCTGACTTGTAGCTGGATTAATGAAAAACTGAGTAGCAAGCTCAGCAGTTTTTCGGACATAGTTATGACGTTTTTCCATCCGAAGACGAGCAAAACGTAGAGCTGACTGCCCTCCTCTACCGTGCTTCTTTGGGAGATCAACAGTGAATTTGTGAAGCACCTCACGGGTATTTCCACTTAGTGTGCCAAAAAGAGTACCGTTACCATCCATAACAATGAAGCCAAACTTGTCATCAGATTCCAAGAGCTCATTTAAAGCCTCGGTGTGGAACTTGTTATCACAAAGGTATAGTGACACATTTATAGGCTTGAATGGCTCAAAGTCAATGGTAACTTTCTTTTCCTTTCCATCATCAGTAACAATGGTTCCAGTGTAGAGAACCAAACCATTGGGAGGAACTCTGTTATAGAGCTTCAGCCTCTGCTGGGCTGAGGTGATGGCACCCAAAACAGATTGGCGATTGACTCTACTCTTAATGTTTGAAGCAGTACCATACTCATCACCCAACATCTTCGCCACCCGAGCAACCTGATCACGTGGAGGCATAATAAGAGAGATCATGCTGGTACCATTGCCTCTAGCTGACTCCAGTGCCTTTATTAGCTTCTTAATCTTCCAGATTTCAATGTTCCTATCAGTTTCCTGACTCTCAGACATCTTGAAAGAGCCTGGATGAAGACTATTTCACCTGTAACACATAAACCAACAGAAACATGAGAGACTTATGGAAAAGAATCGTCTGCCTAGGCCCCCCATAAAAATGATTGTAAATGAATTAAATGAAATAGTAGAATAAGCCAAAATATTCACTGCAGATGCTGCATGTACTTAATTTTACTGTTAGACCAAGCTGCATTCGTGCTACCCCAACTGAGCCAGCATCAAGGTCCAAGTTACAGTATCAAATACGAAACAACGTTTTATCTAGAAAAACAACAGGCAGACACTTGTACCACTAAAACATTGGTTGGATTGTAGACAGTACAATATTGGTTAGATTGTACTCCCTCCACTCCAAATTAGGTGTCGTGGATTTGTCAAAATATGGATGTATCTATACACTAATATATGTCTAGATACATCCATATTTTGACAAATCTATGACAACTAATTTGGGACGGGGGAGAAGATGTTAATTTATGGGAACAGTATACTTTAAATGCAGCATGCAGTGAATGAAGCAAAACTACTTTACTGGAACTGGCAAACTTGGAAGACAGAGCAAAGTGATTGAAGCAGAAAAGCAAACTAACATTTATCAACGCGTGGTTGTAGACAAAAGTTTATCAGACAAAAAAAATTCCCAGAACAAATTTGATATGTGCAAGAACTCTGCAGCAATAGCAATCAGCCGACCAGAATGTTCATTAAGCATAGTTAGTATATTTCTGAAGACCAATAGTTAACGAACAGTCTAGGAAAGAGAAAGCATGGGATACTGATATGCATGTAGTTCTGTTCTCAGGTATTTGTTGCAGCACAAATAGACAATTAGGCATAAAAGGGGTAGTTTATCGGCCAGCTCATAATGAGATTAATTTTTTAGTTCGGCAAAAAAATGAAATTCAAGCAGCTAAATAAACCCCACGATAAAAGAAGCACATACAGAACCACACCCAGTACTAATCTGAAAAGTTCTCCAATAAACCAATGATACCAAGGTATAAAGTCACCAAACTAATAAAGATCAGCCCTAGGATAATCTAGAAAATTTTGCTATGCATATCACAAGTAAAAAAAATCTGAAAAGAAGCAACCCATAGTGAACATAACTTAGTAAAACACGACTACATGCCCATATTATATAGTATAGTATTGCTCGAGTAATAGTATGTAATACAAAAGACTTGACATGCAACTTCATTGACCTAATACGATCTCTATAAAGTACGAGAGGGAAGCCATGCTGGCTTGCCATAGAAAACTCCTTTGAATTAATAAATCACGTCATTCCACAGGTAAACAGCCAGAGTTGACAATCCTTCTAGTTAATGACCTAATAGAACATAAACCAGCATTTTAGAATCATCTTTGCTGAGGCACATATGGAATGCGAGATGCATGTTCCTTGCGTTTCTTTCCAAGTAAACAACAGAAAATGCATTAGAATTTTAGTAGCTTTCAAACTGCACAACCAAGGGTGAAACCTGGAGTAGTGACTAAGGACCTAGAACAGTAGGGCATGGAGACCGGGATCAGAACAGATCCTCAATGGGCACGAAAGAAGGGGATGTGATAATCAATGGTCTTACAATTTGAAATCAGCTAGTAAACTTGTGACTCCAGGGCATACTCACCCCATGCACTGCAACAGCCAACTATGAAGTTCTAGAGAGTATAACAGTTACAAAGTTGAATGGATGTAAGATTGAAATAGCCAGATAGATGAACTGCTAGTACTAATTTGTCATTGCACGCTTATGCACCATTATAGGCGCTAAAGGGAAGGCCGAACGAATAGAAACTTATAGTAGGATTCTACCCAGCATGCAATCGAGATAAAAGGAACTCGTATACTCGTCAAGAAAAGAAATATCATCTGAACAAAATATCGTCAAGAAAAGAAATATTATCTGAACAGACATGTATTTTAGGGTTCTACCCAACACCCCAACTCTACTTGAAACAAAATTATCCAAAGAGTCATCAATCAATCAATCTCAAACAAAGAGCGGATCGATCGATCAACATCCACCTAAAACCTCCCGAGCAGATCGCTCAAACCGCAGGAAAAAAAACAGCCGATTAGCGCACCGCTCTCGCGCAGACAGATCCCGAAATCGCAAGACCGCAAAATCACCACGCGAGCTACAGAATTCTCGAACGAGAACCGCCCCCTCGAATCAACTTACGACGAGACTTCATCGAAACGGACCACGTCACGCCACGAGCAGTACTATGCGTTCAGAATCGAATCGCGAACCGAATCTAGCGAGATCGGGCCTAGGGTTCGTTACCGAGGAGAGGATGGGGGAGCGCCGACTTGACGCGGGTGGCCGAGCCGAGGTGGGGAATCCTCTGCCTCTGGCTGTCGGCTGTTTTAGGAATAAAGAGCGATAAGTCTTTCGCCCTCGTTATTAATACCACCCCACCTGGGGGTGAGCTCGGCCGCAGCCAGCGCGCTGCTAGATGGGCCGTCCAGCGCATACGTCGAAGCCCGTTCTCGGTAAGCCGATTCCACGGCCCTCTGGGTCGGTGGCCGGTTAACCTGTTTAGCTACATGGGCCAACATTTCGACGGTGATCCGAACGACGCGGGTACGCGGTACGCCGACGATCTGGCCATCCGTCGCCATCATCCTCCTGCTCTCCACGTCAGGAAACGCCATTTCTCGCGGATGGATCGATCGATCGCCGCCACCTCCACCGGCACCGTGTGCGCCCTCCGCTCCGAAGAAAAACTCGCTACCACGCGCAAATTACATGCCTTTTCAGCCAATTTTGTTCCCCGGTCAACCGCGCCATATGCTATCGGCATATTACTGCACGTCAAATTCAAGTGCGACCGGGGACGTGAGCGAGAGTACGTGCCGTGCGAGTGCCTCGTAGTGCTTAGCCTTTAATCCGTTATCATCGGTACTACTTTGGTTGTCTCTTTTCCAAGTGATGCATACCAGTTGATCGCTTTTGGCGCTTTCGCGGTTGCCGCGACGGACGCTCTCCAACTCCACGTCGAACCGGACGTCTCCGAGATAGGGGAGTAATGCGAAAATTGCAAGTCAAAAAGGTGACTTGCGTAATTCACACAACGACTCAGACCCACGAGCTGATCCAAATGGCAGAAGAAGAGAAAAAGAATGACTAATGCTGCAAATCGTGAAACATTGACTCTTCCTCTTCCGGTCGTTTCTTACCGATTCGGAATTGGAGCACATGATCACCTAGGGGATAAAGGACTAGCTAGCTAGGAGTAGCTAGCAAATCTTGTTCTTGACGATTTTCGCGGGTAGTTTTATACTCCACTTAGGTACTCGAGGGTAGTTTTATACTCCACTTGGTGAGTGTCAAGGCTTATCTTGCGCACTGAATTAATTGTACAGGTTTTTGTCTGTCCAAACTCCCGAGTACTGAATACCGGACCGAGTGGAGCTGATTTGCTATTTATGCCGGAATGATTATGAATTGGAAATGACTAATGCGCACTCGAGTAAGAATTAACTTAATTCAAACTCACATGATATCTCACTTGTGAAAATACTTTTGCTGTTTCGATATACGTGTTACACCCTGGGTCTAGATTATATAGTCGGGACAAGCCCCGACCTGGCCTAACCGAGTCGGTATCTAACCTGACCAAAGCCTATACAAACTAGAGTTCTAACACTCCCCTTAATCTAAACTCTGACTAAGATTTAGATTACGTCTAAACTCATACAAATGTTTTACAGCAAGAGCTTTAGTGAAACCATCGGCAACTTGGTCTTTATTTGAAACAAATCTGATATCTAGTCCCTTGTCGGCAACTCGTTCTCGGACAAAGTGATAATCTATTTTAATATGTTTTGTGTGTGCATGAAACACCGGATTTGCAGACAGATATGTTGCACCAATGTTATCACACCATAAACAAGGCCTTTGCTGTAATTGAACATAGGGGTAGGAGCACGTCCATGCCATCGGCGACGTCCTTGTATATCATCACGCCTATCATCTCGATGTTCACCACGATAATATCCATCATCACGACGACGCCAGTTGTCACGGTCTGAGTCACGACGCCAACTGTCATCGTGCCGGTCATCACGACGTCCTCCATCACGTCCATCCTTTCGACGTTTGGATTCATAGCGG
The DNA here is from genome assembly GCA_028641055.1 of Alopecurus myosuroides. NCBI lineage: Eukaryota > Viridiplantae > Streptophyta > Magnoliopsida > Poales > Poaceae > Alopecurus > Alopecurus myosuroides. Next base: position 411,863,282 of record CM054059.1, read on the forward strand.
TCACCCCGTCCGCGGTCATCTCTTCGCGCGCGATGTCCACGGTAGTCACCACGGTCACCACGAAAGTATGCAGATTGTGCACGATCACCGTGAACCCTGCTGTCCTGAACGCGGCGAGCAGCATTAGCAGAGGAAACAAATCCCTCTTGGCCCGTTGAAGTGAGCATCTATTGACGCATATCATGTGCACATATCTGACAATAGAGGTCATCAATGGTGATGCCATCATTGCCATTAACAACTGACACTAGAGAGTTGTAGCTTGCATCAAGTCCATTAGCTATATACCCAACCATCTCATCTTCCTCAACTGTCTTGCCTATAGCTGCGAGTTCAGAGGCATATCCCTTCATCTTGGCAAAGAATTGGGCGGTTGTAAGATCGTTCTTCTTGGTGCCACTGAGTGCTGCACGGAGTTGATTGATCTTAGTGCGAGACCGAGCGTTGAACATGTTCATAATAACAGACCATACTCCTGTTGTAGTTTCAATGCCAACAACATGTGCTATGATTTACGGCGAGAGCGAATTTATGATCCAGCTCAACACCGCCTGACCCCTCGTTACCCATACGGTATAAGCAGGGTTAAGGGTTTTGGTCTTCTCAGCATCTGTTCCTTCCAAGTACTTCACCGGAGCAACTTCTGTCCCGTCAAGGAGCTCAAAAAATTGGGCACTACACACCGTCGGGAAGACACTGGTTTTCCAGAACAGAAAATTGGGACGGGTTAATTTCTACGATGGAGGATTACCGAGGGCGGCAGACAATGGTACAGTCGAGTTTAGGATGCCAAGAGGTTTCGAGCTTCTGAATCTTCCGACCGGGTGAGATCGTACGTGCCTTCTTCTGTTTCTTTCTGATTCCGATTAGCGATCGTCAGAGACTTCCGTACGTGACTTCTTCTGTTTCTTCCGTTTTCGATCAAGGATCGTCAGGGACTTTCGATCTGAGCGATCGTGAGGAGCTTCGATGATGTTTTCCGATCGAGCGATCGTTGCGGTCGTCAAGTGTATCGTGGCGGCTAGGTCTAGGAGCGGAGGAGCTCTGATACCATGTGAAAATAATTTTGCTGTTTCGATATACGTGTTACACCTTGGGGTATAGATTGTATAGTCGGGACAAGCCCCGACCTGGCCTAACCGAGTCGGTACGGTATACCTAGTCGGTATCTAAACTGACTGAAGCATATACAAACTAGAGTTCTAACACAATCACGTGTAACTGAGAAATTTCCATTTATAACTCATGTGCAAAACATTTGCACCCGAAAAAAAATATGAGTTGCAACTGAGTAGCACCCATGTGCGACCGGAGAAAATGTGGTTTGCAAGTCATGTACTACTATAACTAACGACCCACGCGAATCACGATGGCAAAAAAAGTATGATATCAAGCTTAAAAATAGTTACTTACAAAAAAGTATGATATCAAGCTTAACATACTTACTTACAAATTGGGATTAATTATGGCTGTGTCGTGATAAGCCAATATATGCATAAAAATCAAGGACTTGGACAAGTCGAAGCTGATACCGTAGCAGGCAAAAATGCGCATTGCCGTACGTATGTTTTGCTCATCATCTGACTCGGTAGTACGATAGGCACGCGGTAGAGGCCAAAACCGCTCTCAGATCTGCAGATGCTGCTCCCTCCAATTCCGAACGCTGCCATTTCTCTCACTTTCTTTTTTTTGTACAAGAGTAGGTCCCAAAGGACCTGGTTGCTGCTTTCATTAAAGATCAAGGGGGTGAGTACAAAAAGTCCCTGGCCGTTTTTCAACTCTTGCACTATGGACCTGCAAATTCGAGGATAAGGCCAGAACTCTTACATCCAAGACCCTAGGGCAAAAAAATAAAAAGCAATCAAGACCCTGGTCTTCTTCACCGCCCGTCGCCGGCACCTCCAGACGCAGATGTCGAGGTTCGAGAGCGATGCGCTCGAGGACTCTCCATAACCGGCGAGGAGCAGCCGCCACCGGCTGCCAGGAAGGAAGCGGGGACGCACCACTTGCCTCCTTCTGAACAGCGAGCTCCGATGACCTGCTCGGTTGACCTCCGCCGCCGCGGAGGAGAGATATGGGCCGCCATGCCGGCCAAGATTGGCGAAGTCCATCTTGGACTTAGCTTGATTCGAACGGAGATGCAGCTTGAAGAGTGAACACCTCCCTGCAAACGAAGAATCAAAGGCGCAGCATCCCTTCTTCCTCTCGCCTCCATGGCCGAACAGAAGAACGGATCTGGCTTCAGACCAACGCTTTGCAGCAAAGCGGTGATGAACTCCAAGACTTGGAATCCAGCCTTCGAGCTTATGGGGATAAGAGGCAGCGCCATCAATCTTCTCTCCCGTCTCCAACCTCTGGAGCTCGAGCGAAGAAGAGAAGGTGACGAACAGCTTGCTTGCTCTGCTCGGATGAGGAAGCAAGCTCCACCTCAACGACAGAAAGTCAAATCCAGCACCTAGGCAACAAACTAAACTAGAACTAAACCTATACCTACTCTGTACATCCCGCGCGTCGCAACCCCCTCGACTCCGGCCGGCAGCGCCGCCGAAGAACGAGCAGGTGCTCGCCGGGTCCTCACGGGGGACTCTCAACGGGAGCTACTCTAGAGCAGAACAGTGGGAGAGGAAAATGCACTGAAGCGACTCTCCATTTCTCTCACTTTCACGCACGGGACAAATCAGGGAAACGGGGAACCTCTCTCGCGCTGCCGACCGGCGCGGCACCCACCTCGATCTCTGCCTCCCAACCAGCACCGGACAAGGCACAAGCGGGCAGAGCAGCGTGCACCAAGCTCACGACGCAGATCCCTCCACCTCCTGCCACTGCAGGTGGGCCCCCAACAGCGTCCACCTCGCCCACCGCGCGGCGTACGTGGCGGGGCCTGCTCGCTCAGCACGCGCGCGAGCCGTACATACGCGGGCGCTGCGTCTCGTCGCACGTGTCGCGCGCTGAACTGTTCGCCCCCCACACCGTCGCCCCCCACACCGTGCTGCTGCCGGTTCCTACCGAGATGCCCTCCGCGTCCTCCGCTGGATTCCCATCGGGCGGCTGCGCGCTCACGCCATTTGTCACGTAGTATCCTTTTCCGACGGTGGGTGCGAGAGGGGCCGTCCGATTAGATCCAACGGTGGCGGTGCTCGTACTTGTGCGAACCAAAAGGAAGAAAAAAAGTAATAAATGGAGAAGGGGGCCTTTGATTAATGCGATTAATTTAAGGAACCCACCCGATCCCCTCTCGCTTATTTCTTCCGCTCGTCGCGTCGTCTCCTCTCCAAAACGCAACGCACCAAGTTCCTTCCATCCACAGCTCTCGCCTCCTCCTCCTCCGCGCCATTTGCTTCCACACGGATAGGAACCAGGCGAAGCAGCAGATGGATTCGGACGCCTCCATCTCCCCGCGGCGGCGGAGCTGCTACAGCGACAGCGGCGACTCCTCCTGCTCCGAGCCCTTCAGCGAGTGCGGCAGCGACGACCTCTCCGGCTTCAACCCCGCCGCCGCCGCGGGCATCCACCGCCTGCTGCTCTCCTGCGCGGCCGAGGCCTCGGACGACTCCATCTCCTCGCTCGTGGCGGAGCTCCAGTCGCCGTCGGCGTCGGTGGACTCGCTCCGGCGCGCCGCCATGGAGCTCCGGCTGCTGGCCAAGCACAACCCGGACAACCGGATCCGCATCGCGGCGTCCGGGGCCGTGCGTCCGCTCGTCGCGCTGCTGTCGCACGCCGACCCGCTCCTGCAGGAGCACGGGATCACCGCGCTGCTCAACCTCTCCATCTGCGACGAGAACAAGGCGATCATCGTCGAGGCCGGCGCGATACGGCCGCTCGTGCGCGCGCTCAAGTCGGCCGCGTCCCCGGCGGCGCGGGAGAACGCCGCGTGCGCGCTGCTCCGCCTGTCCCAGCTCGACGGCTCCGCCGCCGCCGCCGTCGGCCGCGCGGGCGCGGTCCCGCTGCTGGTGTCCCTGCTCGAGACCGGCGGCCCGCGCGGGAAGAAGGACGCCGCCACGGCGCTCTACGCGCTCTGCAGCGGCGCGCGCGAGAACCGGCTGCGCTCGGTGGAGGCCGGCGCCGTGCGGCCCCTGCTGGACCTCATGTCCGACCCGGAGTCCGGCATGGTGGACAAGGCCGCCTACGTTCTCCACTCCCTGGTGGGCTTCGCCGAGGGCCGCTCAGCCGCCGTGGAGGAGGGCGGCATCCCCGTCCTGGTGGAGATGGTGGAGGTGGGCACGTCAAGGCAGAAGGAGATCGCCACGCTCTCCCTCCTCCAGATCTGCGACGACAACGCCACATACCGCACCATGGTCGCCCGCGAGGGCGCCATCCCGCCCCTCGTCGCCCTCTCCCAGTCTTCCTCCGCGCGCTCCAAGCTCAAAACCAAGGTACCAATCAATCTCGTCCCAAAATACACAAGCCTTTCCGCCATCCTTCTTCTAATCAACAACAATAGAATTCACGATTTCAGATGTAGATACTAATTTGTTTGGGCATTCCGCAGGCTGAGGCGCTGGTGGAGATGCTGCGGCAGCCGCGGAGCGCGAGCCTACGCGCAAGCGCAAGGCCGGCGGCGATCGTTGCGGCGGAGTGATGATGATATCCGTCCGTTTCAAGTTCTGCTTTGGCCGTGCCAAGTTGCGTGCGTCTTTTTACCCCCTTTCCCCGTGGCGAGAAGAGCACGCCCGTGTAAATAGCGAGCAGCGAGTTTGCGTCCGCGAGAGCGAGTGTACATTTCCCTCAAGCGAGATGAGACGAGACGAGACGAAGATGGCGGTGAAGTGAAGCCAAGTCTCCCCCTGTAAAAATCTTTCTTTTTACTACTCCCAGTTTGATCGGTTCCTCGAGGGAGGGAGGAACCGAGCGAATTCGTGTGTGCGAACTGTGTGATGTTTGAGTGTGATGAGTGGTGCGTCAGGAATCATCTGGAACTGGGCACCAGAAAAAAGATTGTGGTCTGTGAAATCCCGGTTGGTCTCGACTGCAATTCTGGTTGATGCCTGATCGTGCATCCAAGGTTTCATCACATCAGCAGATCCGCCCTGTTGCTGGTTGGATGTGGGCGATGGAGGTGAGTGACTTGGTAAATGAGCAAGGTTTGCCGGTTCAACCGAGGACGACAGCTCGGAATTTTCTAGTGGTCTCCCTGCGGTCTACTCACATTCGGTCGTTGCCACCAAAAGCTGGTTTGTTGCGCTGCCGTTTGTGGCCTTGGAGATAGATACACGATGGAGGGGAGGGGCCCGCGGCGGTAAAGCTGAAAGATCTTGCCCGGTAGGTTGGTTGATTATTCGTCCCCTGCAGCTGAAAACGACCCTGTCCTTTGGCTGCCTGAATCTAGCCACTGCTGCTAGTGATCGGCCCATTCCCTGCTTCCCATCCCCACCGCTGACGTGGTGGCTGTGGAAAGGGATTGCGTCCTCCTCGTGTCTTCAGGTACTGTAGTAGGAACCGGATAGCAGGAGGACACGTCGTCTGTCTCTCTGGGACTGGGAGTACTACCCTTTTTGGAATGACGTAGTGCCATGGCAAGTGGCAACCGTTCCTGCATTTCTTGAGCAGAACGTGTCCTAGTTTGTTGAGAAGATCCTGGGAAGGCCGGTTAAAGTACTCGCTCGTGCTAGGAGTAGTTGTGAAAGTGAAACATCCTTCCTGATGATGATAATGGTGGGGTTTTGGCTGGAACCAAGTAAGTAATTATTGCCCGTCTTAATCCTTCCAACCCAGTGTGCTACCGCGGGTCTCAAAAACTATATACTTACGGAAGTACTCTACTGAATTGACTCGACTAATTTTCATCTTCAAGACACTTTCCAATACATAGTTTTGACTGGTCCGTTGTGGTGTTCCAATCTTCGATTCGATGCTTCAACGTAGCAAAAGGGAGCAAGGTTTTGACCCCAGCTCAAAAATCCCAGCAGAAAGAAACACCGTGGTCCGTGGAGGGCAAAAGTCGACAGCATTATAAGTAAAAAAAACTAACCACTGAAAAGAAACAAACACAGTACCAGCACACAGCACAGTTTTACCCCGGAACTTTGAAGTTAGAAGACAATGCGGATCCCACTACATAAAAGACTACAGGTTGTATTGGTAGGGTAGAGATCGGTAGCACTCAAGGCTATGATTGATTCATTATATAGCAAGGAGATTTACAAGGCTTGGAGCCCAAGTAGATACAACCGACTCATACAATATATGTACAGATTCTAACTATAATTAGTCTAGCTAAACAACGTTATAACGTGTCAACAATTATGTTTAACATCCTCCCTCAATCTCAACCGGCTGTGAGAGGTTGAGATTGCGTCTGCATGCTTCAAAAGCTGGTAAAGGAAGTGGCTTTGTGAGTATATCAGCCACTTGATCCTTTGAAGAGATGAATTTAATTTGAAGTTGTTTCTGAGCCACTCTTTCTGGCACAAAATGAAAATCTACCTCAATATGTTTCGTACGGGCATGAAACACTGGATTAGAGGAGAGATATGTGGCTCCTATAATATCACACCATTCACGGTGGGCATAAAACCCGACACCCGAAGCCCGAACCCGAAAAACCCGAACCCGAACCCGAATTACCCGAAGCCCGAAAAATCGGGTGTAAAATCGGGTGTTAAAATCCAAATCCCGAATTAATTTTGGGTAGTTCGGGAAATAGACTACGGTACCCGATCAGCCCGAATTACCCGATATATGCAAAGGCAGTGTTCGTGAGTAGCTAGCTTAGCAGCCCAATAAGAATATCTGGCCCAACTCACGTGACGTGAACGTGTCCTATTTTCTATCCCTATCCCTTGCCGCACGTTCTAGCTCCTTTCCTAGCCAAAAAATGTAAACGTTTAGTGGCCCCAACTGCCTCCAAGCAGCACCACACCGACGACGAAACGATGTTGTCCAGCGTTCAATATTGGCATGTCCTCCGTCTACCTCTCCTGGATTGCTATTTTTTTTTAGCTAATCATGCTATAATTCGGGAAATTCGGGAAAACCCGAACCCGAACCCGAAATGTCGGGTACCCGAATAGTCGGGTTTTTATTTTTTAGGCTAAATTTCGGGTATCAATTCTAGTAACCCGAATTAGTAAAAACCCGAATTTTCCGACCCGAAATTTTCGGGTAACCCGAACGCCCAGCCTGACACACCATAGTATGGGTATTCTTTCTTGAGGAAGATCCAACTCTTTCAGAACAGATTGTACCCAAAAAAATTCTGCTGTCGCATTGGCTACTGCTTTGTATTCAGACTCTTTACTGGATCGTGATACTATAGCTTGCTTGCGCGCATTCCAGGCGATCAGATTACCACCACAAAAGATGGCATATCCCCCCGTAGATCGCCTGTCGTCAATGTTCCCAGCCCAGTTTGCATTAGAAAAAGCAGACAAAAGTGTGTCCGGTGTGCAGCGAATGATCAATCCATGATTAATAGTGAGCTTAACAAACCGAAGAATGCGCTTAACTGCTGTCCAATGAGGGTCACGGGGAGCATGTAAATATTGACAGACTTTATTGACAACAAAAGATAGGTCTGGGCGAGTAAGAGTGAGGTACTGTAAACCACCAACCACACTGCGGTAACGAGTCGCATCATCAGAGGAGAGAGGAGTGCCCACATGCGCAGATAACTTATCAACAACGGTCATGGGAGTGGAAGCAGGTGTACATTTGAGCATACCAGCCCGTTGAAGAAGATCCAATGCATATTTCTTCTGAGAAAGAAGAAACCCTCCAACAGAACGATGAACCTCAATACCAAGGAAAAAATGGAGATCCCCAAGGTCCTTAACAGCAAACGAAGAACTCATCTCACTGATCAACCGAGTAGTAGCTGTAGAAGAGGAGTTGACCACAATGATATCATCAACATAAACTAGAAGAAACATAATGAGATCAGCACGCCTGAGAATAAACAGAGAGGTATCTGTTATCGAAGCTCGAAACCCAGGAGAGCCAAGAACAGAACTGAGACGAGTATGCCAAGCATGAGGAGCCTGCTTGAGACCATATATTGCCTTCTTAAGATGACATAAGTGTGAAGGACAACGTGTTTTTCTCAAATCTCTTTTTCAAGCACTCCATTCAGAAAAACATTTTGAATATCCAACTATCGAAGATGCCAACCACGAGACACTGTAAGGGACAGAAGGAGTCGAATAGTAGTGAGTTTCACAACTGGACTAAATGTATCCTCGTAATCTTGTCAATAACGCTGCCGAAAACCCTTGGCCACCAGCCTGGCCTTATAACGTTCAACAGAACCATCTGACTTGCACTTCACCTTAAATACCCATTTAGAATCAATTACGTTTATACCTGACCGAGGGGGAACAAGCTGCCAAGTGCCGTTTCTGACCAGTGCCATATATTCTGCATCCATCGCAGCCTTCCATTGTGGAGTAGCGAGTGCATCAGAAAAAAAAAATCGGTTCGGAAACCGAACGGGCAGCAGCATGTGCCAAACACGTAGCCGTCCATGCTACTGTACCATCCGTGCGCTTCCTGGGCTGCCGAATACCACGCTGCAGTGGCGTCATCACGCGAGTGGGCTCAGGCAGAGGCGCAGCTAAAGGGGAGCAGATGGAGAAGTGGGCTCAGCCGAGGCAGGTGACTCAGTGAAGTCCAGGCGACGAGGAGCAGCCCACTGTACATGGGCCGGTGTCGAGGACGCGTCGCTCGCTGGAGACATGGACGTGCCCGATGCAGGCGACGTTGCATGCACTGGCTCGTGATCCAAGGCAGCGCCATGCACGTGATCTGAAGAAGCAGCAGAATCCAGCAACTCCAATCGTGCTCCTCTTCCAATTCCTGCACCGTGGTTAGGCAAAAGTACTGGTGTATGTGCAGCATCATCAAATTGGCCACTACTAGGAATAGAATGATTTGTGGGTAAAATAGGAGAGCTAGGAATGTTGGAAAACGGAAACACGCCCTCATCAAAAACAACATCGCGAGAGATATACACTCGATTAGTGGGTACATGGTGACACTTATAACCTTTATGAAGAGAGCTATAGCCAAGGAAAATACACTTCTTGGAACGAAACTCAAGTTTCTTATTGTTGTAAGGTCTTAAGTGTGGCCAACATGCACAGCCAGACACACGGAAGAACGTGTAGTCTGGTACATCTCCAAGGAGACGTTCTAGAGGAGTTTTCATATTAATGACACGACTAGGTAGCCTATTGATGAGAAAACACGCCATGAAAAAAGCATCGCTCCATAAACGAAAAGGAACAGAGACATGTTCAAGCAAAGTGATACATGTCTCAACAATGTGGCGATGTTTACGTTCTGCGGTACCATTTTGTTGATGTGTATGAGGACACGAGACTTGATGAGAGATACCAATATCAGTGAAAAATTTGTTCAGCTTAATCTACTCACCACCCCAATCAGTTTTTACATGAATAATTTTTCGATTGAGAAGACGTTCAACATGGCGTTGGAATTGCAGAAAAATATCAAAGACATCATTCTTGCGTTTAAGGAGATATAACCATGTAAAGCGACTATAACCATCGATAAAGCTGACATAATAGGTGTGTCCACTAATAGAAGTTTCGGCAGGACCCCAAACATCTGAATAAATAATATCCAGCGGTGCCGAAATTACACGAGTGGAAAGGGAAAAAGGCAACTGGTGACTTTTGCCTTGTTGGCAAGCATCTTACACGACATTATTGTGCAAATCTGATGAAGGAAGCTGACTATGACTTAAAATATGCTGAACTATTTGGGCAGCTGGATGTCCTAGACGATAGTGCCACTTTTCTCGTGACACTTTTATTCCACTGAAGACTTGTTTGACTGTAGACTCATCAAGCCGATACAGACAACCGTGACACCAACCGCTAAGAAGCACCTCCCCCGTGCGACGATCCTTAACAAAGAAAAATGAGGGTGAAACTCAATAAAAACATTGTTGTCTATAGTAAATCGTCGAACGAATAAAAGGTTACGAGTAACTGAGGGGACATGAAGGATTCCTTTAAGATGCAAAGCATGTGATGAAGGAGAAGGAAGACTAGAGTGGCCAATGTGATGAATTTGCATACCACTTCCGTTTGCCGCGTGAACTTGATCATTGCCGCGGTAGTTCTCCTTCACCGTGAGTTTGTCAAGCTCGGAGGTGAGATGATCTGTTGCCCCCCGTGTCCATGTACCACCCGGGATCAACCGAGTAGGATGGAGTCTGACCACCACCTCCACCTCCATGGCCTTGTGTAGTGGCTGCTGCCACCTGCTTATCCATGTAGCGTCCGTCGTTGTCGACGCCGAGGTAGTCTTGCTTGAAGCACTTGAAGCAGTTGGAGGCTTTGTGGCCCGGCTTGTCACAGATCTGACATATGGGCCGGTTGCCACCACCTCCTCCAGTACGTTGGCCTCGGTTGTCGTTGTAGTTGCCGCGATCACCACCACCGTTGCGGTAGTCGACGCGATCTCCCTGGCGTGAAGCGCTAGAATTGAAGCCCGGGGTAGATGGAGCACCGGCCGGTTTGCTGGAGGTTGGCCGAGGCGGAGTACGCGGATCAGGACCAGCGCGGTAGTCGACACGGAACGCCGGCTTGTCGCCGCCTCCGCCGCCGCGGTAGGCGCCGTTGGCGGAGTGGAAGGCGCTGGTATCGTGATGAAGCGGCGCAATGCTGCTCGGTGCTCAGCAGCTGATTGTACAGATCACGTAGAGGCATGGGGGTGGGGCGAGCTGTCACCACCTCGATCAGAGCATCGTAGTCCTCGTCGAGGCCCGAGAGGAGGTAGGAGACAAACTCCTCAAGACGGAGAGGCTGTCCAATAGAGGTTAGCAGATCTGATAATGATTTAACCTTGTTGAAGTACGTGGAGATGGGGAGATCAAGCTTCTTCAGTTCCTGTAGCTCACGACGAATCTGCATGTACCGCGAGGAAGACTGCGCGGAGAAGCTTGACTCGAGCGTGGTCCATGCGTCCTGGGCGGAGTCGGCGAAGAGGATCATGCTCTGAACTTCCACCGTAGAGGTGGACCTGGTGGCGGAGACGAGGGCAGCATCGTGCTGATGCCATGCCGTGAACTCGGGGTTGGGGAGGTGCTTGGGGATGGTAGGAGCGTCGTCCTTGGCCGCGGGGTTGTCGATGTATTCCGACGGGCATGGCAAACTTCCGTCGACGAAGCCGGTAAGGAGGTGGCTGCGAAGGATGGGCGCCACCGTAGCCCTCCAGCATTTCGGTGATGCCGTCACTTGTTTGAAGTTTACTAAAATTACTGCTAAACAGCTAGCACGAAAAAGGAACCCACAATTGTGGTTGCCGCCTCCCCCCTGACCCTGCGCACCCACACACACATGCGCTGCCGGCCGGCGCACAGACGGGCATGTGAGTTCGCACGCGCGCCCGGCCAGTTCGGATCCGAATAAAATCCTCAGAGAAATCCGTTTCCGGCCGGCGCGCGCCACGTGTCTGGCCCGGCCGACTCAGGGGCTCGACTGGAGCTGGAGTGCAGGGTCGCGTGTATGGCCTTTCTTTCCGCCACTATAGCCGAACATGTTGCTGTTGCGTCGATGCGAAAAGCTTGTGGCAATGATGGGAGGACGGCGGTATTATGGCGCGCCCACACCGTCCGGAGCTACCGGCCAACACACATGCTGGTTCATGGCTAAATAATGTGACATGTGGTAGCACATGAGCGATTTCTCTCTTTTGTTTCTTACATTAATTATTAGTACACATGTGTATGTATGGCGCTCTGTACGGTACATGTCCCTCCCTTGGGGTTGGGTTACGCAAGTTGAGTTTACCTTGTCCCTATGTACGGTACATGTCCCTCCTTTGTGTTTGCGCTCTGTACGTTATCATCAGTGTACCATAATCAGACGTCAATACTCAATAGGTGTTACCCTAATCAGATGTACTACTTCGTTAAAGAAAAACCAGATGCACTAATCCCTCCGTTTTTTTTACTCCGCGTATTAGGATCGTCTTAAATCAAACGTTCTAAAGTTTGACTGAGTTTATAGAATAAAATATAAATACTTAAAATATCTAACGTGTATAATATGAAAATATATTCCATGTTGAATCGTATGATATTGACTTGGTAAATTTGGTCAAATGTTGCTTGCTTTTTCTTTTTAGTCTCTATATTAGGTTTGTGAAAAGTAAAAATTCCTAAAGTTTGACCAAATTGAAGGAGTATATGTTACCATGAATGATGGAAAGTCACATGGTTGACCTTGATCGGCATGCATTATTTGTTCTTCCAGAATCCACAATTTTCTGCATTATCTGAGTTCACCCACTGCCTGACATGCCATATGTTCCCCTATATACAGGGACAGAACTTCCCATAGGGCTAAATCTAGTCTAGTCGTAAACAATCTTATTGAAGCCGCACAAGAAAGTTATGCATATTTTACTGAAAACTACGTAAAATCGATTCTAATTCGAAAACAAGGGCTAAATCTAGTCTAGCAGTAAACAATTTTCTAGTTCTGGTATTGGAAGACAATTTAAGAGTAATTGGCACTATAGGGGTGGACAAAAGTCGAAGCCAACGCTAGGCTGTTTCGAGAATTATCTTGCATGGACTCAAGCTCATTTCTAAATCCACCGAATATTCTTACACGTCTTATACAGATTTATCTTAGAAATTTCTCTAATTATGAGCATAATAATATACAAGATGATGTTAAACTATTCATTATTTGTATGCAGAGAATTGAAAAAACGTAGAGATTATCCTTAAATATGAGAAGCATATCAAGTTTTTTGTTGTTGTTTATCATCTCATTGAGCTAGCGTTACTTCTACCAAAGGTGACAAAAACAAAACAAAAAGTTAAAGGGACTTATGGTTCTGGGCGATAAAAATCATCAAAACCAAGTTGCGGAAAAATATGTTTGTGATAGTTTTTTTAATGTTTTATTGATGTGCTACATAGAGAGACATTCAAAAGTTTTTATGGATAAAATTATACTAAGATTTTGAAAAATAATATAGAGCCTTGTCATTGGTATGTTTTCAGGGTATATTTATATTCAAATATGTTTATATTTTATTGTAAGTGATTTATTTCAATATTTGCTTCATTTTTTTTAGGCTGACCTATCTTAGTTTTGTTCGTCCTCCATGAGTGCAAAGATATTGCTCACCACGAATTTTGTACTATGCTTTATTCCTACAATAAAGATCTACATTGCACTGTAGTCAAGTAACTCTAACTCTAACGACACTCTCAACAATGTGTTCGTTTATCTTGTCTGGACAAGCGTCCATATTCGCAAGTGTGGGCGCACCCAGTGGAGTAATGCTACGCCTACGGGCTCATTCCTAAAGAAACAAAGCTACGGGAGTATGTGGAGATAAGGTGGAATAGTTACGGCCCTGAAATCATGGGGAGGTCAATAATTTACATCAACAAACTGCTGACACATCATCCCGTAAGTTGATCCCATAAGAATGAGTCCGTGGATCTAGCATTTCCGCACCCAGTGACACACCCAAACAGACAACGGGCATGTTTGTTTGCCCACTCTTTTTTGTCAATTTTTTTCTTCTCACATTGTAAGGCACACCGATTACAAAAATTACATTTACATCGCAACTGACGGACAATTGGACATGCACATTACAATTGACACAAAATACCAGTGAGTACTATAATCTGTAACTAGGAATCAACTATAGTCTGTGATTGGGAATCAAGAGAAGAAAAATGAACTAGAGCATCCACTGCAGCATTAGAAAATAGAATTGATATTCCAGGCCCATTGTATAAGCAGTTTAGTTTACGTCGACCCTTAAATCTGTGTACTAGATGTCATCGCTGTTATTTCGCAAAAAAAAAGGCATATAAATTTAGTCAAAAGCCTATTAGCTAATAGGGTTTGGCAGAAACGGTGCTGTCGTTGGACACCCCGGGTACGTGTTTATATATGAGGGAAGAGCCCCCTCCGTGGCTTGTACAAGGGGTGTACCGTATAGGATGGTGTACTACACCATGCCTATACGGTACGGTACAATGTGTTCAACACCCTCCCTTAATCTCAACCTACAGACAGGTTGAGATTACGCTTGAACTCATTAAGGTTTTTAACAGGAAGAGCCTTAATAAAACCATCAACTACTTGGTCTTTACTAGACACAAAGCAAATATCTAGTTTCTTCTCAGCTCTTTCTCTAACAAAGTGAAAATCAATTTCTATATGTTTTGTATGTGCATGAAATACATGATTTGCAGATAGATAGGTTGCACCAAGATTATCACACCATAAACATGGTCTTTGCTGAAGTTAACACCAAGCTCACCAAGTAGTGTTTCAACCCAAATCAACTCAGTAGTGGTATTTGCAAGTGCCTTGTATTCAACCTCAATGCTAGAACGAGAAACTGTAGCCTGTTTTCTGGCACTCCAGGAGACCAAATTTGGTCCAATGAATATAGCATATCCTCCTTTGGATCTCCCATCATCAATACATTCTGCACAATCTGCATCAGAAAAGGCACTAAGCAGAGTAGAAGATGATTTTTGAAAATTGATACCAAGTTTTACTGTGTCCCTGACATAACGCAGAATCTGCTTCAGAGATGTCCAGTGTGTCGTTGTAGGGGCATGAGGGTATTGCCATACTTTATTAACAGAATATGACAAATCAGAACGTGTGAGAGTAAGATATTGCAATGCACCGACAGATACTGTGAGCTGTCCTCAGAATCTAAGAGTGTTCCCTCCGTGAGGGACAACTTATCAGTAGAGGAGAGAGGCGTGGGAGACCCCTTGCAGTCACGCAGACCAACACGAGCAAGGAGATCCATGGCATATTTTCCATGTGTGAGCAATAAACCATCTTGCAAAGACTTGATCTCAATGCCCAAAAAGAAATGTAACTCTCCAAGATCCTTAATAGCAAAATTATCATTAAGATCTTTAAGCAGTGCAGATATGGCTTGATTGGAGGAACTGGTGACTATGATATCATCAACATATACCAAAAAAAAAATTGTGATAAGTGACTGATTATAGAGAAAGGGAGATGTATCAGCCTTGGAAGGGTGAAATCCAAGCATATGCAATTTGGAACTCAAACGAGCAAACCAAGCTCGAGGGGGCTGTTTTAGTCCATAAAGAGCTTTGTCAAGTCTGCAAACATAATTAGGTTTTTGAGGATTTTCAAAATCAGGGGGTTGTTTCATGTAAACCTACTCTTCGAGAACACCATGTAAAAACTCGTTCTTGACATCTAGCTGTCTTAAACTCCAGCCACGAGGAACTGAGATGGCTAAGACTGTACGAATAGTAGCAGCTTTAACAATAGGACTGTAGGTATCCTCATAGTCAATACCATACATTTGCTTGAAACCTTTGGCAACAAGACGTGCCTTGTACCTGTCAATAGAACCATCTGCTCGTTTCTTGAGACGATAGACCCATTTGCAATCAATGAGATTTTTGCTAGCAGTAGGAGGACCTAAGTGCCACGTGTTGTTCTGAAGAAGGGCTTGATATTCTTCATGCATTGCAGCGTTCCAATTAGTATCAGCAAGTGATTCGCGCAGATTTTGAGTCTCACCCGTGGAAGCAAAGAGGCCATAGCTAATTTTATGATTTTTGATAGCATACTTGATTGTACCATCTGTGGGAACAAGGGGTTTAACAACTCCCTTTTGAAGTCTCGTGTATGGTCGTGAAACCACAGGGGAGAGCGCAGAGTCAGAGGGAGCAGAGGATCATGCAGACCCTGCGCCTGTGGTGTTCGCCAGATCTTGTCGGCGAACGGTGTGCGCACCAGTGGGCGAGGGACACCTGGCGTCGTGGCCTTCCGTGCGCACATGCGTCGAAGGAGGAGGGCGACGTGGCGGTCGCGGATTCGCTGGAGGCGTGTGTCGCAGGCGTGCCCGAGCGGCTGGTGCTGGTTGGCGGGGTGGACAGCGAGGCAGCATCTGCCTCGGGAAGAGACACGCCAGGGGAATCTGCAGGCAGATCAGGCTCAGGTCGGACAAGCTCACGCCCAAGTCGGCTAAGTGTATTTACGTGGGGGTATCCGAGGAAAACCTTGGGGTACTACTTCTACAACCGGGAAGAGGGCAAAGTGTTTGTTGCTCGGAATGATGTCTTCCTTGAGAAAGAGTTTCTCAATCAATGGGAGCACAGTGCAACTTGAAAAAATTCGAGAGGAACCGTCTAGGTGCGAGTCGGCAAGAGCCTTGGAGGCCGAGCCAGTCGTGGTACCTAAGCCGGTAGCAGCACCTGAACCACGGAGATCAGCTAGATTACAAAATGTTCATGATGTTTTACTGTTAGACAGTAATGAGCCGGCAACTTATTCGGAAGCGATGGTGGGATCTGATTCCGAGTCATGGCTTGGAGCCATGAGATCCGAGTTAAAGTCCATGGATGAAAACCAAGTTTGGAATTTGGTTGATCTGACTGACGGTGCAAGACCCGTCGAGTGCAAATGGGTCTTTAAGAAGAAAACTGATATGGATAGAAATATTTCCATCTATAAAGCACGACTTGTCACGAAGGGGTTCCGACAGGTTCAACGAGTTGACTACGACGAGACCTTCTCGCCCATAGGGATGCTTAAGTCAGTTCGGATCATGTTAGCTATAGCAGGCTATTTCGACTATGAGATATGGCAGATGGATGTCAAGACGGCTTTCCTTAATGGAAATTTAACTGAGGACGTGTATATGATTCTACCCGAAGGTTTTGTCGATCCAGCTAACGCTGACAAGGTATGCAAACTTCAGAAATCCATTTATGGGTTGAAGCAAGCATCTCGGAGTTGGAACATTCGCTTTGATGAGGTAGTCAAATCGTTTGCCTTCATCAAGAGCGATCATGATTCTTGTTTATACAAGAAGTTTAGTGGGAGCAAAGTAAATTTTCTAATCTTATATGTGGATGACATATTACTGATTGGAAATGATGTCATGATGTTGCAAGAAATCAAAGAATCATTGGAAAGGAGTTTCTCAATGAAGGATTTGGTGAGGCGACTTACATATTAGGAATCAGGATCTATAGAGATAGATCAAGGCGGGTCATTGGATTGAGTCAGAGTACATATCTGGACAAAGTTTTGAAGAAATTCAAAATGGAAGAGTCTAAGAAGGGATTCTTACCGATGTCCCATGGTATAAAACTTAGCAAGACTCGGTGTCCTTCGACGACTGATGAGCGAACATCTGATACACGTCATTGAATATTTGATTCGATTGTGGAACGATGTATTCATGTTGTTCATACTAAATTGTCCTTGGTCATTAACGTTGTGATGGACACACACCCTAGACTAATGTGAGTGTTGGCTGATGACACGGTTCCATTTGTCATGGGCATGGTGATGACATTCCAACGTTCACAGACTTGGCTAAAGAGTTTAGCAAGTCGGACTGACCCATATTGAGATGCAACGAGTAAGTCGTCATTTGCATGTCTCAATCAGTGTAATTCTTAGAACTGAGGTTGTCGCACAATCCGAGTTGTGGATCACCGACTTAGGTTCTGTCAAACGTTGTTCCGTGACAAGGCAGTTATAAAGGCAGAGTTTGGGTCGAATGAAAAGCAAGCTGCGTGATGTGGATAATCAAGATGGGATTTTGCCCCTCCGATTGGAGAGATATTCTATGGGCCCTCTCGAGTGATATGATTCCGGAAGCATGGCCATGCGCGACTCGGTTAAGTGTTAACTGAGTCTGTTGACTAAGAGTTAGTCAGATCAATCATATATCACGGACCGAGAAGAGAGTTGATGTAACAGCCCAATTTTTGGAAGCCAGGAAAACTTGTTTTCAATAACCCAAAAATCAGGGCCAACAAAAACTTTTTAATAGGTTTGACTTATGCTTGTGTATCATTTCTTTTTGCTTGTTGATTGTGTATTTGTTTGAGTTTCTTAACAACTAACATTTAAAACCAATGATTATAACTTTCTTAAAACCCAACCCTTGTGGTCAAGTCATGACAAGAAAACTTATCATCTTCTTCCATCACCCTGTTTTGGCAAAAACCTTTTTGAAAGTGTTTTGATTTTAAAAGAAACCCAAAGACCAAGTTGTGAGGAAAACAAAAGATAACTTCCAAAACTATATGAAAATTATTTTTGGAGCTAATCATCTCCAACCTGTTTTCAACCAATATGTTTTTGCAAGTATTTCAAAAACACCTTCTCACTTCCTTCTTTTGCAAAAACTATAAGAGGGGATTATGTTACCCCTGTGTTTGACCTAAATTATATTCTTTTGGAAATAACAAGCTTTGAGATAAACATTTTTACAAAACCCTCTTGTCATGGTATGCCTTGATCACTACCCCTATTTAACACTTGAGAGAAACACCTGGAAATTAATTTGAAGAACTCAGTTGTTTGAGTGATCTTGTGTGTCCTGTTATTTTATCTGCTTGTGGTGTGATCCTTTCTTGTGTGTGCTTTGAAGTATTTATTTATGTTTGTTCATTAATGTGTGTTGTTCTAATAAAATAAAACCTAGTAATAACAAGATCAAACATCAATACCACATTCCACCTCATGTCCATAACATCTTCTGTTTTCTTAAAAATCTCCAACTTTGGGGACAGACTTCTATGACAAATCTTGAGATGATCATCATACATCTCATTGTCTATATCTATGCTATCCATACAAGTTGTTATTTTGGTTATTGAAACTCTTTTGTATCATCTATTAAAGTCCTTTGGAAGGCATCCCCAAAATAATGAGCATATCTCCCTCATTATGAAGCAATTTGCCCTTGCTACTCCAAACCACTCCTCTTTGTTTTCAGGACCGATGAACCTACACTTGTCATCTCCATGACCTATACACCACCTTCATATGGTCCATTTATTTTCCAAAGACCATTTGATTATTTATCTCTCATGGTTTTTAAACTATTAAATAAACTCCTGTTTTCACCATTTTCCCACTTGGTGTCTCATATGTTTTCAAAGGAGTTGTTTATTAAAAATCACTTTTGAGACCTATATTATGTACTCTATCATCCCAACTCAAAAATATTTTTTTTCAAAGCATTTTACTATTTATTATTTTCCATTTTCCAAAAGGCCATAAATGAAATTTAAAATATTTTGTGAAGAAAAGTATTTCCTAAAATCTTGGAAAAATTACCCAACATGCCTATGGTAATGAGGGACTTACTTATACAAAAACATTTGCAAGTTGTTTTGAAAATTTTGGAGAAAACAATTAAAAACTGTTTCTGCCATTTTTGAATTTCCACAATTTTGTGAGAGAAATGTTTTCATAAAATCTTGAGGCTACCACCCCTAGACTCCATTTTCTATCCTCTATCCAATGAACACAATCTTTCACATATGTTCTATTAAAATTTTTGGTGAAAACAATCAAAAACTACCTCTGGTTACTCTGGTCACTATTGAGTTCATCCATGTGTTGATCAATCATTGCATTCTCTCCATCTCTCTCTTCATCCCTGGCATTGTAAACATCCTTATTGCACTCCTAGACATGGTCTACCAACCTCTAGCTCTCTCCCTCTCCCTTTCTCTCAGCCAATAGCATGTGGACAAAGATGGTGATCACCCTCCTCTTCTTAGTCCACCTCCACAGTTCATCCCTGAAGAAACCCTCGCGCCATCACACTCCTCTAACCCCCGTGAACTCTCTGGAACGATTTCTCGCTCTCTCCTTGTCTCCATCTCCCTTGCTCGTGAGCTGTCCATGGCGCCCAGGGCACGCTCGCCACGTCGCGCGCGTTCCGACATCTGTGTTGCATGCCCGAGCTCCAAACCTTGTCAACCAGCTCCGTGAGGCTCCCAAGAGCACGCCCGTGCTCATCGTTGGTCTCATTTGCCCTCCTATCTCCTCCTCATCTCCGTCGAACACCTGCGGGTGAGAGTCGAACTCTCTGGTTCCTCCTCGCCTCAAAGCTACTCCTAGCTTAACATCTGTTCCAGTAGCCCTTGTCATGATTCACCTCCCTGGAAAGGCCCCTCCCGAAGAAATCCCCTCTGGCCATCTTGGTCGAGCCACCGTGGCCGCCATGGACGCCGGGCGCCCAACTCTGCGGCCAGATCTCCCCAAGCCACCTCGTGGCTTTATACCTTGATGAACCACCTCTACCACTCCCTAATTGATCCCTGACATCGAAACCCCTCTCCATTTCTTGCCCCATCACCGGAATCGAGCTCGAGCTGCCGCGGATGAGCACCCGTCGAGCCGCCGATTTGGGCTATCTCAGGCCGTGCTGTTTCTTCCTCCACGCTCCTTGAGTTTCAGCAAAGATCATGCCACTTTTAATTTGTACTTTTATTCCGTGCAGGGGCGTCGCCATCCATGGCATGGCCGGGCGCCGCGGGTCCCCGCCGAACTCCGGCTGGGAGTCCTTCCCTGGAAGCGCGAGCGGGCGCATCGGATGCGCGCCGTCATCCGGGTCCTCCTAAACCTTTTCTCGTTCCCAGGCGATGCCGGTAGCCCATTCCGGCGAGATTCCGGCGAGGCTCCGCCCCTGGCCGCCGTCCCCTGTTCTTTCTGCCGCTCCTTTCTGGTCATCGCCGGTGCGGGACGACGCGGCGACTCGTCGCGCGTCGGATCGTAATCCAACGGCAGGGTACCGTTTCATCCATCCAGGCCGCTGACGGACAGGCCCAGACGCGGCCCAAAGTCGTGTTTCAATCCTTCCCGTGCGGACGAGCGCCTAGCAGGCCGGCCCATCCTGCAGATCTGGCCTGTTTCTTCTCTGGAGGTTTTTTTTTCTTTTTCCTTGCAGATCCAGATCTGATGCCTTGGTTTAATTCAAAATGAAAATGCAAATGAGTAAATCTTGACAAACTAAAAATCACTGAGATAGATCTGATATTTCTTAACCATCTCCAACTTGTAGATCTGTTTTTTTGTGCAATATTTTAGGAGAAATAAAATAAATGGAAGAGACACTCATGAACACCATTTCTTTAATAACTTGAGTTTTAAGTATCCAAATCATGCAAACTCAACTATTCTGAGTAGCCCTTGAAAATATCTATCTGAAAAATTTGACCTTGTGTTGACTTTAGTTGTGGTGTGAAAATGACATGCATGTTAGTTTCAGGACAGAGAGCACTTCTGTGAATTATTTAATTTTATTGGTGATGATTTTTGAAGTGAATCCAATTGTGTTGGTTTTCTAGTGACTAGGAGAATCTTATACTAGATTTTAATGATGTTATGAGTTACAGAATAGGATTGGTTCAATATTTAGTTTTAGCCATTTTCTGCATTTTATTGCTATGCCTTTCTTAAATTGTGTGTTATATTGTTTTTGTTATAAAAGTGATTCCTAGCATGTGTAGGTTATTTATACATGTTTGAAATGTGTCTTGAGTGTTTCACTAGTATTATAGGGTTTGTGTGTGAAAGCCATGCTTGTTATAGTTTAAATCTCAATATGTTGTTTTCTTAGTAAAAATAGGTTAAAATTATGTTATTCTTCATATCGGTATGATGAATTGAATAAATGCTTTATTATTGTTTTCCATAGCATAGCTACTGTTATTCTAGCATATTATACTTGATTGCATGCTTGAGTGAGCTCTAGATCAAATTGCCATGCTATGTTAGTATTAGATGTTTTTCTGCCATAAAGTTGTTGTTTGCATGCTTAATTTTTGAGGCATTGATTAGATTGCTATTTTGTTATTACTAGCATGTCTAGGTGTTGTTTTCTCTGTTATTTGGATGCCATCTTACAGATCCCTCATGTTAGAATAAATCATGTTTAAGGATCTCTTATGGTTATGCATGTATGCATGTCAAAATAGCCCCTTTTTGCATGTCTAGATTTAACATTTGTTTTGCTCCATGATTCTTTTCATGTATTAAGTGATGCCATGGTATTTTTGGTATTGTTTTGTCTCTGTTATTAGGTTGCTTAGGTACTGGTTATATTAATTCTCCATGATTAGAAAAGCATGTGATACTATGGGCTTGTAGTATTGCTTGATAATATTTTCCTATGCATGTGTAGTTGTTTCTAGATTGTTTTCTTGATATTTTGTTCATCCTCATGAATGACCAGAGAGTAATTTGACCTTATTTGAGCATGTTATGAGAGTGGCACACCCACTGGACTCATGCCATTTTGGTTGAGGATACATAACATCAATTCTAGTGTTATTCGTGTGTATTGTCTGTGCCTGTTTTGCTTGATGGTGTGCACCCTAATACCATTGTTTGTGAGTGTACTTGTTTGATGAAATGCTTGCTGTACGATTACTTTTTGTCAAGTGCTTGCCTTTGTTTGGTTCTGATTTGTTGTTTTCCTTTTTGTGTTTACGACGTTAGATAACGAAGACAGTATTATTTCCCGGAGAGGTTTTATTTGCAACTCTTGTTTATTTCAAGAGCAAGACCAAGACCAGTGCCAAGGCAAGCCATTCTAAATGCTTGCTGTTGTTTTACTTATCATTATCTATCATGCATGTTTTACTTCTGAAGTTTTAGAAAAGTTTGATTCAAAAACTATTCTTTTAAGTGGACTATACCACTATCGGTTTTATGTATCTAATCTGCTATATCCACTATATAATCTTGGTGTTACCAATCCCTTTAGACATTTTTGTATCATCACTTAATCCACTTAAGTCCCCTAGTGGACATTTTAACTTGATGCTTTTGGAAATCAAAAGCTTGGAAAAAACCCGAGGAAAGGTGGGACCTTGTCCGAGGGAGGTTTGTGAAGAAGGAAATGTTTTCGACTTGTTTTCCAAAAATGACACATAACCTAGTCTTCGCCGGACAACCAAGCCGTGCTGCTACATTACCCCAATATGGGAACGGGGTCTAGCTAATTGCTTGTCGGTGTTAGTCCGTGTCTACCTCAAAGTGCTATAGGGGTTAGAGTCCCCCGAACCGAATTGTCGCCGGGAGGGAGAAACGGGACATTCACAGTGTGGGATTAAGTTCACTACCGGTTGCAGCAATTGGGTCTCCTGCCATGGCGGTGTGTTGTCAGGGGAAACCAGATCGATACGGCTGACTCACTCGGTGCCGGGGAGAACAAACCCAGTTGAAGAGGTAGTCATTTACTAGCACTGACATAGTGGATGATTAGGACCAGTTATCCGATGTTTGCATACTGTCTCGGACAGTCCGTGGTTGTTCACGGCGGATGTACTGGATCTTGTGGATTGTGTACATCTCTGCAGAGTAAAACTATTCAGAATAGCCGCGCCCTCGGATATGGGCAGTTGAATGGCCATGTAGCTAGTATTGTGTCAATGTTTTCAAAAGGCTAGAAAGTGTTTTTGAAATTGTACCTAGGAGGTACGCTGAAAGGGAATGATTGTACCTCTGAGGTACCGGATAAATGCTGATCTTAAAGATGTGTTTTTCCAAGAAGTTTTGCAAAAGAGAAATGTTTTCTTTAGAATGCTTTATCAAAACCTTGTGGACATGCTTTATCTACAAGAGAAATGAAATATCTTTTGAAGTATCTTCTTCAACAAAGAAAAATAAAACTTGTGCAACTATGATGAGTCTTAAATACATCATGGATAGTTGAACCCTAATTAAAGCCTTCCTACCACCTTCATATATGCATACTTGCATGTTTAGCTTTCATTTAAGGTGACTTGCAGGAGTACATTCAAACGTACTCATGTATGGTTTCGTCCCTGGCTATTGTCTTAGTCAGATTTTGAGCAGAAACCCGGAAAACCTGAAGAATATGGTGTCGCTGACGGCTATGCGAACTAGGAACGTCTCCGAGTCAGTAGCCTGTAGGTAGTCAAGGCGTGACTTGGGTTTACCACGAGTGTGTTTTGTAGTCTTCCGCTGTTTTTAGTGTGTGTTCCTGCCCTGCGTGGCAGTTGTTTTTCAACTGAGTCAAGTGACCAGTTGTGTAAGCCGTGTATTCGTGTAGTGGATGTTGTAATCTGCAATGCCAACTCGAGTATGTTGTTCACGACTAACTGATCATGGGATCGTGAATGTATGCATACTGGAGGTCTCGGACTGCTAGTCTGGGGTCCCCACAGAGTTGGTATCAGAGACATCCTGACTTTAGGAGACCTTAGTTAGCATGGACGTCAGATAGGAAATAAAAATATTTTGGTAAAAACTATATCACCGCCTATAATATTTTTATCTCATAAACCCTAAGCATGGTTTCCATCTTTCTCACATTTTCAAAAAATAAAATAAAAATATACCTTGTTTGTAAAACTGAAGTTTTGAAGAAAAACAACGAAAATAGTAAACATACCTTGTTTGTCTTTTGTTTTCATGACTCAAAATATTTTCGAAAACAATAAACATGAGTTTATAATTTTTTTTGTTTTCATTTAGAAGTATGTCAAAAAGTTTTCTTCTGTTATTTCTCTATTAAAAGTTACATACTTGGCGATGTCCCGAGAGGACCTTAGTAGCTAGCAGCCCGAAGAAAAAGGAGCTTTCTTCCGAAGATCTCAACATCATGGTGATTTATGTGCAAGTCCCGAAGACTCTGCCATGTATAAAAATCTACAAAGACACTTAACGACATGAAGACTTCAACGACCCTTTTGTCGACCCAGACCCATAGGAATTGATAGGTTTCGCTCAGTGGTTTTACTTGAGCTAACCCGTTCTTCCGCGGTAATAGACGTTTTCTGGTACTAAAGGTACCTTGTTTGTCCTTTGCATGTGTGCTAATTGTGTGTTTTTACTATTGCGGTATGTTTTTACTTGCTCCCTTGTTGTGTGTGTTTTGGACTTGTTTTCATGTGTGTCTCACAAGCACGCCTTTTCGGCAAAGCAAAGTCGCCACACTTTTACCTCTTGCTTTGTTCCTGCTTGATTGCGAAAAATCTTTTTGCCATGTCGGCCTTAACTACTCTTTTTGGTATCTCTTCAATAGTCTGACTTGGCAAAAGCCCTTTAAAAAAAAGTTTTATCCCCCATCCCCTCGTGAGAAGTGTAAGGTATGGAACACTCTCTACATCAACCCGAGAGCCCAAGATTCTGAAATATTCTTCAAGACGGATAGCGAACTTCACACGCCATTTTGTGCAACTACATCAAGAGCCACCAAGAAGGGCGGTGAATTGAGATTCAAGCCCGAGTTAAAGCGAGATGTGTCTCGCAACTCTAACAGAATTTTTTTACCAGTCTAACACTACTAACATAACTATCTAATTTTAGATTAACATCTAATCGAAGGTTTCCTCAAGGCACTAGCTAGTTTTCCCGAGGGAAAGCTAACTATGGGATCCTAAATCACCTATGAAGACGCCTGCAAAGCTCCATGAAGATCAACACACAATGAAGTCTTCCACTACCTGCCATCACCACCAAGCAAAAATCACACGAAGATGAAGATAATTCCCGACAACCTATAAAGACTAATCAAAGGGGGGGAAGCATCTCCACTTCAACGCGGTCGACCACTCAAGAAGCAAAGAAGTATATAGGAGTTTCCTAACAGCTTTCCTAACTGTAATCGGAGAGAGTCAAGTCTACGGACCTGACGCCCTGTGAGACTCGATTGTGGTCATGGGTAACTACCCGTGAAACTCCTAAAGAAGATCAGGTCCAGACAACGACAGAAGGTCTACGAAGCAGAAAAATCAAGACCCTTCTTTAGCTTGTGTCGTTCCACCAACATCAGCAACAAGGACATGAAGTGTCAAGTGAACATATCCATCTCCGCGATAAGCAACATTCTAACAACATCAACACCTAGAGTTCTCAGAAGACCACCTCGTCAAAGGATCTTCATTTACAAAAATTGAAGAAGCCCAAGACTCTTGTTTTTAGTTACACCCTTAAGTACCCACTTACGAATCTCGGGGACGAGATTCATTTTAAGGGGGGAAGAGCTGTAACAGCCCAATTTTTGGAAGCCAGATTCATTTTAAGGGGGGAAGAGCTGTAACAGCCCAATTTTTGGAAGCCAGGAAAACTTGTTTTCAATAACCCAAAAATCAGGGCCAACAAAAACTTTTTAATAGGTTTGACTTATGCTTGTGTATCATTTCTTTTTGCTTGTTGATTGTGTATTTGTTTGAGTTTCTTAACAACTAACATTTAAAACCAATGATTATAACTTTCTTAAAACCCAACCCTTGTGGTCAAGTCATGACAAGAAAACTTATCATCTTCTTCCATCACCCTGTTTTGGCAAAAACCTTTTTGAAAGTGTTTTGATTTTAAAAGAAACCCAAAGACCAAGTTGTGAGGAAAACAAAAGAAAACTTCCAAAACTATATGAAAAGTATTTTTGGAGCTAATCATCTCCAACCTGTTTTCAACCAATATGTTTTTGCAAGTATTTCAAAAACACCTTCTCACTTCCTTCTTTTGCAAAAACTATAAGAGGGGATTATGTTACCCCTGTGTTTGACCTAAATTATATTCTTTTGGAAATAACAAGATTTGAGATAAACATTTTTATAAAACCCTCCTGTCATGGTATGCCTTGATCTCTACCCCTATTTAACACTTGAGAGAAACGCCTGGAAATTAATTTGAAGAACTCAGTTGTTTGAGTGATCTTGTGTGTCCTGTTATTTTATCTGCTTGTGGTGTGATCCTTTCTTGTGTGTGCTTTGAAGTATTTATTTATGTTTGTTCATTAATGTGTGTTGTTCTAATAAAATAAAACCTAGTAATAACCAGATCAAACATCAATACCATATTCCACCTCATGTCCATAACATAAACTGTTGTCTTAAAAATCTCCAACTTTGGGGACAGACTTCTATGACAAATCTTGAGATGATCATCATACATCTCATTGTATATATCTATGCTATCCATACAAGTTGTTATTTTGGTTATTCAAACTCTTTTGTATCATCTATTAAAGTCCTTTGGAGGCATCCCCAAAATAATGAGCATATCTCCCTCATTATGAAGCAATTTGCCCTTGCTACTCCAAACCACTCCTCTTTGTTTTCAGGACCAATGAACCTACCCTTGTCATCTCCATGACCTATACATCACCTTCATATGGTCCATTTATTTTCCAAAGACCATTTGATTATTTATCTCTCATGGTTTTTAAACTATTAAATAAACTCCTGTTTTCACCATTTTCCCACTTGGTGTCTCATATGTTTTCAAAGGAGTTGTTTATTAAAAATCACTTTTGAGACCTATATTATGTACTCTATCATCCCAACTCAAAATATTTTTTTTCAAAGCATTTTACTATTTATTATTTTCCATTTTCCAAAAGGCCAGAAATGAAATTTAAAATATTTTGTGAAGAAAAGTATTTCCTAAAATCTTGGAAAAATTACCCAACATGCCTATGGTAATGAGGGACTTACTTATACAAAAACATTTGCAAGTTGTTTTGAAAATTTTGGAGAAAACAATTAAAAACTGTTTCTGCCATTTTTGAATTTCCACAATTTTGTGAGAGAAATGTTTTCATAAAATCTTGAGGCTACCACCCCTAGACTCCATTTTCCATCCTCTATCCAATGAACACAATCTTTCACATATGTTCTATTAAAAAATTTGGTGAAAACAATCAAAAACTACCTCTGGTTACTCTGGTCACTATTGAGTTCATCCATGTGTTGATCAATCATTGCATTCTCTCCATCTCTCTCTTCATCCCTGGCATCGTAAACATCCTTATTGCACTCCTAGACATGGTCTACCAACCTCTAGCTCTCTTCCTCTCCCTTTCTCTCAGCCAATAGCATGTGGACAAAGATGGTGATCACCCTCCTCTTCTTAGTCCACCTCCACAGTGCATCCCTGAAGAAACCCTCGCTCCATCACACTCCTCTAACCCCCGTGAACTTTCTGGAACGATTTCTCGCTCTCTCCTTGTCTCCATCTCCCTTGCTCGTGAGCTGTCCATGGCGCCCAGGAAACGCTCGCCACGTCGCGCGCGTTCCGACATCTGTGTCGCATGCCCGAGCTCCAAACCTTGTCAACCAGCTCCGTGAGGCTCCCAAGAGCACGCCCATGCTCATCGTTGGTCTCATTTGCCCTCCTATCTCCTCCTCATCTCCGTCGAACACCTGCGGGTGAGAGTCGAACTCTCTGGTTCCTCCTCGCCTCAAAGCTACTCCTAGCTTAACATCTGTTCCAGTAGCCCTTGTCACGATTCACCTCCCTGGAAAGGCCCCTCCCGAAGAAATCCCCTCTGGCCATCTTGGTCGAGCCACCGTGGCCGCCATGGACGCCGGGCGCCCAACTCTGCGGCCAGATCTCCCCAAGCCACCTCGTGGCTTTATACCTTGATGAACCACCTCTACCACTCCCTAATCGATCCCTGACATCGAAACCCCTCTCCATTTCTTGCCCCATCACCGGAATCGAGCTCGAGCTGCCGCGGATGAGCACCCGTCGAGCCGCCGATTTGGGCTATCTCAGGCCGTGATGTTTCTTCCTCCACGCTCCTTGAGTTTCAGCAAAGATCATGCCGCTTTTAATTTGTACTTTTATTCCGTGCAGGGGCGTCGCCATCCATGGCATGGCCGGGCGCCGCGGGTCTCCGCCGAACTCCGGCTGGGAGTCCTTCCCTGGAAGCGCGAGCGAGCGCATCGGATGTGCGCCGTCATCCGGGTCCTCCTAAACCTTTTCTCGTTCCCAGGCGATGCCGGTAGCCCATTCCGGCGAGATTCCGGCGAGGCTCCGCCCCTGGCCGCCGTCCCCTGTTCTTTCCGCCGCTCCTTTCTGGTCATCGCCGGTGCGGGACGACGCGGCGACTCGTCGCGCGTCGGATCGTAATCCAACGGTAGGGTACCGTTTCATCCATCCAGGCCGCTGACGGACAGGCCCAGACGAAGCCCAAAGTCGTGTTTCAATCCTTCCCGCGCGGACGAGTGCCTAGCAGGCCGGCCCATCCTGCAGATCTGGCCTGTTTCTTCTCTGGAGGTTTTTTTTTCTTTTTCCTTGCAGATCCAGATCTGATGCCTTGGTTTAATTCAAAATGAAAATGCAAATGAGTAAATCTTGACAAACTAAAAATCACTGAGATAGATCTGATATTTCTTAACCATCTCCAACTTGTAGATCTATTTTTGTGTGCAATATTTTAGGAGAAATAAAATAAATGGAAGAGACACTCATGAACACCATTTCTTTAATAACTTGAGTTTTAAGTATCCAAATCTTGCAAACTCAACTATTATGAGTAGCCCTTGATAATATCTATATGAAAAATTTGACCTTGTGTTGACTTTAGTTGTGGTGTGAAAATGACATGCATGTTAGTTTCAGGACAGAGAGCACTTCTGTGAATTATTTAATTTTATTGGTGATGATTTTTGAAGTGAATCCAATTGTGTTGGTTTTCTAGTGACTAGGAGAATCTTATACTAGATTTTAATGATGTTATGAGTTACAGAATAGGATTGGTTCAATATTTAGTGTTTAGCCATTTTCTGCATTTTATTGCTATGCCTTTCTTAAATTGTGTGTTATATTGTTTTTGTTATAAAAGTGATTCCTAGCATGTGTAGGTTATTTATACATGTTTGAAATGTGTATTGAGTGTTTCACTAGTATTATAGGGTTTGTGTGTGAAAGCCATGCTTGTTATAGTTTAAATCTCAATATGTTGTTTTCTTAGTAAAAATAGGTTAAAATTATGTTATTCTTCATATTGGTATGATGAATTGAATAAATGCTTTATTATTGTTTTCCATAGCATAGCTACTGTTATTCTAGCATATTATACTTGATTGCATGCTTGAGTGAGCTCTAGATCAAATTACCATGCTATGTTAGTATTAGATGTTTTTCTGCCATAAAGTTGTTGTTTGCATGCTTAATTTTTGAGGCATTGATTAGATTGTTATTTTGTTATTACTAGCATGTCTAGGTGTTGTTTTCTCTGTTATTTGGATGCCATCTTACAGATCCCTCATGTTAGAATAAATCATGTTTAAGGATCTCTTATGGTTATGCATGTATGCATGTCAAAATAGCCCCTTTTTGCATGTCTAGATTTAACAGTTGTTTTGCTCCATGATTCTTTTCATGTATTAAGAGATGCCATGGTATTTTTGGTATTGTTTTGTCTATGTTATTAGGTTGCTTAGGTACTGGTTATATTAATTCTCCATGATTAGAAAAGCATGTGATACTATGGGCTTGTAGTATTGCTTGATAATATTTTCCTATGCATGTGTAGTTGTTTCTAGATTGTTTTCTTGATATTTTGTTCATCCTCATGAATGACCAGAGAGTAATTTGACCTTATTTGAGCATGTTATGAGAGTGGCACACCCACTGGACTCATGCCATTTTGGTTGAGGATACATAACATCAATTCTAGTGTTATTCGTGTGTATTGTCTGTGCCTGTTTTGCTTGATGGTGTGCACCCTAGTACCATTGTTTGTGAGTGTACTTGTTTGATGAAATGCTTGCTGTAGGATTACTTTTTGTCAAGTGCTTGCCTTTGTTTGGTTCTGATTGGTTGTTTTCCTTTTTGTGTTTACGACGTTAGATAACGAAGACGGTATTATTTCCCGGAGAGGTTTTATTTGCAACTCTTGTTTATTTCAAGAGCAAGACCAAGACCAGTGCCAAGGCAAGCCATTCTAAATGCTTGCTTTTGTTTTACTTATCATTATCTATCATGCATGTTTTACTTCTGAAGTTTTACAAAAGTTTGATTCAAAAACTATTTTTTTAAGTGGACTATACCACTATCGGTTTTATGTATCTAATCTGCTATATCCACTATATAATCTTGGTGTTACCAAGCCCTTTAGACATTTTTGTATCATCACTTAATCCACTTAAGTCCCCTAGTGGACATTTTAACTTGATGCTTTTGGAAATCAAAAGCTTGGAAAAAATCCGAGGAAAGGTGGGACCTTGTCCGAGGGAGGTTTGTGAAGAAGGAAATGTTTTCGACTTGTTTTCCAAAAATGACACATAACTTAGTATTCGTCGGACAACCAAGTCGTGCTGCCACATTACCCCAATATGGGAACGGGGTCTAGCTAATTGCTTGTCGGTGTTAGTCCGTGTCTACCTCAAAGTGCTATAGGGGTTAGAGTCCCCCGAACCGAATTGTCGCCGGGAGGGAGAAACGGGACATTCACAGTGTGGGATTAAGTTCACTACCGGTTGCAGCAATTGGGTCTCCTGCCATGGCGGTGTGTTGTCAGGGGAAACCGGATCGACACGGCTGACTCACTCGGTGCCAAGGAGAACAAACCCAGTTGAAGAGGTAGTCATTTACTAACACTGACATAGTGGATGGTTAGGACCAGTTATCCGATGTTTGCATACTGTCTCGGACAGTCCGTGGTTGTTCACGGCGGATGTACTGGATCTTGTGGATTGTGTACACCTCTGCAGAGTAAAACTATTCAGAATAGTCGCGCCCTCGGATATGGGCAGTTGAATGGCCATGTAGCTAGTATTGTGTCAACGTTTTCAAAAGGCTGGAAAGTGTTTTTGAAATTGTACCTGGGAGGTACGCTGAAAAGGAATGATTGTACCTCTGAGGTACCGGATAAATGCTGATCTTAAAGATGTGTTTTTCCAAGAAGTTTTGCAAAAGAGAAATGTTTTCTTTAGAATGCTTTATCAAAACCTTGTGGACATGCTTTATCTACAAGAGAAATGAAATATCTTTTGAAGTATCTTCTTCAACAAAGAAAAATAAAACTTGTGCAACTATGATGAGTCTTAAATACATCATGGATAGTTGAACCCTAATTAAAGCCTTCCTACCACCTTCATATATGCATACTTGCATGTTTAGCTTTCATTTAGGGTGACTTGCAGGAGTACATTCAAACGTACTCATGTATGGTTTCGTCTCTGGCTATTGTCTTAGTCAGATTTTGAGCAGAAACCCGAAGAACCTGAAGAAGATGGTGTCGCTGACGGCTATGCGAACTAGAAACGTCTCCGAGTCAGTAGCCTGTAGGTAGTCAAGGCGTGACTTGGGTTTACCACGAGTGTGTTTTGTAGTCTTCCGCTGTTTTTAGTGTGTGTTCCTGCCCTGCGTGGCAGTTGTTTTTCAACCGAGTCAAGTGACCAGTTGTGTAAGCCGTGTATTCGTGTAGTGGATGTTGTAATCTGTAATGCCAACTCGAGTATATTGTTCACGACTAACTGATCATGGGATCGTGAATGTATGCATACTGGAGGTCTCGGACTGCTAGTCTGGGGTCCCCACAGTTGAGCTATTAAGAGATGACGATAAGTCGCCTATAGTTCGACAAGGTATATCGTGAGGCAAAAGGGACTAAGATGAAAGTCACATTGAAAGGTATGTCGTCATGACTCAATGGGACTTGGGAGTCGGCACGTTCTGCTAGGAGCCGCTACCGATTGATCGATTGGAGTCGGACTCCAATCGTGTCCAAGTCGCCATGAGCCTGCAGGGTCGCACACTTAAGAGCGGGAGCAAATGTATTTGTCGGGTTGGACCCGAACCGGAAATAGACTGAGTTTGTGAGTCGGACCCACGGAGGGAATATGCCACAAGTGTTGTGAAGCCCACTACCATTCACTATATAAAGAGGGGCACAGGTTGCCCAGCGGGCACGTTAATCCACTCCCATGCGTTGGGAACCCTAGACCCACTCAGTCCAGCCGTCGGAGCTCCTCCTCGTACGTGTGGATACCGACAGAGGTGTTGTACGTTCAGCACTTCGACGTTCGCGGGATTGGATCGGCTGGATCGGATCGTGGGACTCCACTGCATCGACGTGCTTCATCGATAATCTGCAACCGCGCGTCTAACGGTAATCATTGTGGCCTTCTACCTCGGGTAGATCTTGAAAGTACCGCGTAGAAAAGTTTTCGTTTATCTCTACGCGTTCCAACAGGAAGAGCCCCTCCGTGGCTTGTACAAGGGGTGTACCGTATAGGGTGATGTACTACATCATGCCTATATGGTACGGTACAATGTATTCAACAAAGTCAACATATAATAAATTTAGCTAACTATACATTTAGAATATCAAATCAATATCAATAGACACGTGTTACTTGGCGATGTTCTTATGAAAGGTGGAATTCTCATGGACTCCCACCGCTCTCCATATGTTCCCCTGTATTATCCTGAGCATTATACTTTGTTCACACCATGAAGATCGTTATCGTGCTATACTAAGGAAAACCGTAACGTACCCAAAATAATGTGTTTGTTGTTGGGAGGGAGGGAGGGGGGGGGGGGGGGGGGGGGGGGGGGAGGGAGGGGGGGGATTTCTATACGACGGAAACCATGGACTTCCGATGCTATCATAGTGTCCAGATTAAAAACCCACGGACGTATGATGACAGTTTGGACGAGAATCGTACGTGAAACGTCGAACACAAAGTAATATCGTTTGCACAAAGCATGCGCGGACACAAGTGCCGGTGTACCTAATGGTATTCCCAAATGGACAACAAGCTTGTCCGATTTCCACGGTTTTTTCCTAATTTAAATTCGGTCGTCTTCACTTGTTACTGACACACAATTTGACTTGCACGTTACATCTGAAAAAATCATCCATGCATAAAACTACAGCTATAATTTGTTATGGAGAATCGAGAAAAGTCCGGTGGACATGGCCGCCTATGGTGTGAAATTTTACAAATTTAACCCTTTTTAAAATCTTCCAGAGAAAATGAACCTAAATTTTAAATAAACCACGATCGTGAAGAAAAAGGTTTGATTGTGTTTTTTTTTAATTTAGGTTCGTTTTGTGTGAAAGTTTTTAAAAAGGGTTAAATTTAGGTTCACGTGCCTGTCTAGACTCGACCCACGATGAATCAATGCGCGTCGTACCACGTGTCTACTCCTACATGCAAACAAGGTTCGCTCCCTGTGACCACTAGCCGGCTGGTGCGGGGACGGGCAACGCCGGTCCCGGCGAGCTGCGACATGGTCACAGACAAGGTGAGCGGGCGCGCGTGGCAACAGCACAAGGCAGCGCACGACGGCGGCCGCGGCCAGGTGTGGTGCACCGACAGGCACAGGCCGGCGGCCAGTGCTCCAACCGCGGTATTGCTACGTGAAGACGATAGTCACATCTGTACCGCTGTACGAGTGGGCAGCGGGCGGGCAAGTCGACCCTGCGCCTTTGTGCATGCACCCGCGTGTCCACCGGATATTTTCCCACGCGCCTGAGCTTGAACAGAAGAGCTTTGATGATTGATCCGATGACTCTAGCTCTAGTATATAACCGCCGTCAAAGTGTCAGCGTCACCAAAATGATAGCACGTGCCAAACTGCCAATGTAGTACGTGCCAGTGCTGGTCCAATCGAGCCGTTCGCTTTCGATAACCGTCAGGCCGGACAGCGTTAAGCGCTGCCTTTTCGGAAACTCGATCACGATAATTAGGTCCATCAGGGGCACGTCCTTCGTCTTCATTTTCTTCGGAGCTGATTAGGTTAGGCGTACGAGCACGAGCACGAGCACCGCCGGTGAACAAACTGGTGTCACATCCGATCATCATTTGCTCGTGGAAAAAGCGTGAGATCATCCATCGGTTGCGATAATGGAACTTGCGTACCTGCCGCTGGAGGACAAGGTATCGCGTTTGTCTACATCGGCATGCGCCGTCAGTTTCTAGTATGTACGAATGAGTCGATATATATAGCACACCCATCTACTATCTTCTTCTCCGAAGATTAAGGCATTGGGCGGCTGCATGCAAGACTCTGAATTTTAGTGCACGCGGAATGGTTAATTTCAGCAGCCAGTGTTTTTTTAAAACTAGATCGGGAGCCAGTATTTGACATCTGAACTTTTCTTTTCTCTGGATTTGGAGGCGGCCGGCCTGGTTACGCGTACAACTTGGTTGACGACATGGATTTGCGACGTCTGACTTTAGAACTGCCCCAAGAACACTTCTCTTTCGTGCAGCTGCAGCGGTTTGTTGAAGTTTGAAACTTTGAATGCGTGCAGATGACTCTATATCCAGGTGAAGAAAATGCTAGTACAAGATAGCTGCTATAGTATTATACAACTCGCAACTTGCACTTATATATGTATTGACCAATTCGCGCACCCTTATTATTTTAAAATACATTTGCAAATAAATCGTTCTTCAAAAAGTACAAAAACCTGTACTCGTTCGTTCTTTTCCACTCGTTTTCGTACTCCCTGATGGATGCATAAATGAGGATCGATCGACACTCGGGGTGCAGTATTTCACAATTAGCCCGCGAAATTGAAAGCATCTGCGCAAGTGGTTCGTACCAACCAGTACTGTATAGTAGGATCTGATACTGTAGTCCGAGTGCAGTATTATACTCCTACTAGTACATCGTAACTCTACCCAATCGCATGTCAGGACACGGGACTGTACGTGCACTGTACTGCTCCAAACATTTGTCATCTACTACTACAAAAGAGCCAAACTGCTTCTCTGACATGTCGCGCTGAATCCAGTTACTCCAGCTTGCAAATCCAAGATCTGTTCCTGAGCTCAGTTATTTTATCTTCCCCGAGTATTACCAATCGCCGGCATGACTGAAAGAAAAGCCGTAGTGTTAGTGATTTATCTAAAGGATACTTCTAGGGGCCCGCGGGGGGGGGGGGGGGGGGGGGGGGATTTGCAATAAAAATGAAGCAAAATCCAAGAAGAATCAGACCGTGTCGTGTCCGTAATCTGATTTAATCGTTGTTTTCTGCTACAGATTAGTTCCTGATGTGTGTGTAGCTTAGCTTTGCCCCTGGGTAGACCTACAGGCGGAGCTGTCATGTCAGCTTAATAAACTAGCGACGGATAAAGATGTCTGGACAGGATCGTCAGGGGCGCACATCGTTCGGCCTCTGGCGGCGACACGGCGCGGCTAAACTATCGCGTTTCGCGCGTGAGGCGTGAGGTGCCTCGAGAAGCTGTTGCATGAGAACGCCCCAGATCCGCCGGCGCGCTGAACCGGAGCCATTTCGGTTGCGTCGGATAGGTCTCTGCGGTGGTTGCCGTGACAACTTGACATGATGTTCTTTTGTAATGGTCGTGACCGGAGATCTAATCCGTTTGTAATGGTCGTATGCTACGCGTGAGTATGTGACGATGGTATGGCTAATGAGTGGTCACCTACTCAGAGATATAATTTGTTTTAGGAAAATATTCAGCTAGCTCTCATCGATGACGTTATATCTTATTTCCCGTGATACCAAATTCATGTACTCCAAGCAAGGGAGGGCTGGCAGATAAAGTGACACGAAAATTCTATTGTAGATGAGAAAAGGGAGGATCCCGTCCTGCTCCTTAACAAATGCTTACACGGCGAACATTTCAGCAAGTTGACCAACGCACTGCGACATACAGTAGCATATTTTTGCGTCACTCCCATGCTTAATTAACCAAATCTCCTGCACGCGGAATCGTATCACTGTTTGGACCGGTGATGGTGAACAGGGCGCGCATGACACGCATTAGCACACGTATTATACGTACGAGCTTTGGGTCTAAAGAAAGGAAGAAAAGGTGAGGGTATATGTATATGTAGTATATCTATATATATATACCTGGGCTGCCATGACGTACGCGTGTTGTTAGGGAAGCAGCACATCAGCTTCCTTCCCCTCTCCCGGTTGTTGGGCTGTAGCTGCTCGGTGACGCACGTTTCGTGAAAAGGACCGGTGGAAAGCTCATCGCCGGCGACTCAAGTGACAGGTCTCGCTCTGCAGCACACAGGCACCATGTGTTCTTTCTCGTATCTTTTCATTTTTGTTAGAATATAAACACCTGTTCTCTCTTTTCCGATCACAAGGAAGGCGCAACGCACATACACGCTGTCGAACGCAGTTTCCAACTTTACACTGAAATACGATGCTTTCTTCTTAATGCTTAGAAAAAAAAACTTAGGGGCACCCTCAAATATTATATTCAGTTTCCAAAATTGTGTACATTTCGAGGGTGTCCGGACAAGTGTCACGGACAGTTAGAGCATCTCCACGGGCACCCATCAAATTCGTGTCCGGCACCACAAATTGGACCCCTTTGGGGGCGTCGGACATGTGTCCGCGAACTTGGTGGGCGGGTGCCACATCGGCACACCCCAACCAGCGATCATTTTGGTTTAGGGTATAAACACAAACACCTTGTGCACGCCGTCTTAATAATTAAAATTTGCAATTTCATTCAAATTTAGAAATATTTTACATAATTTGAATAAAAATGCGAACCCTAGCCTACGCGTCGTCGCTCCATTCGAATGAGTCGTCTTCTCCGTCGTCGCTGGCGTTGAGCACGACGACTTTCCCCTTGGAGGAGTCACCGGCGTGGCTAGAGGAGGGGCCGGCTCGAGTGCTGGAGGTGGCCGTGGCCCCGCTGCTCCCGGATGCCTCCACCGCGGTGGACTGTATTGTCGTCAGCCAACCCGGCGCCTCCTTCTCCAACATGGCCACCGACATAACAATGGCAGCGAGGAGACCGGGGATGTAGCCGTCCATCGGGTCGTGCAACAGCGACGGCAGGCTGTACAGGTCGTCGACTTGGGGCTCCTCCTTGACGGTGGCGCGCGGCTGCGGCTCCGGGTGCCGTTGGCGTAGGAAAAGACGACCCCGAGGTGGAGAGTGCCGGCGGCGGGGAGGGGTGCAGCGGCGTGGCACGTCGCGGATGACGATGCCTGGGGCTCCCCGCCGCGGCGGCGGCGGAAACAGCCGGAGCGGGAGGACGTTCCCCGTCGTGGTGTGCTGCCTCGCGGTTTCGATCGCACTGGCCACGGTGTGGCCAGACCGATCCCACCAACGGCGATGCCCGATGGCGTTCCGCCGCGAGAGGAGCACATCTGTGCCGTCGAAGAGACCGATCCAGCGCCCCCAGTTGCCGCTCCTGCTCCAAGAGACCGATCTAGCGCCCCCAGTTGCGCTGGCCGTCGTCATTCTCGGGGAGGCGGCGCTCTCCCGACGTCATCCAGCTGCGACGCCTCGTGATGTACCAGCGGACTTGCTCCGCCGATCGGGGGACCGGTGGGACGACGAGACCGCCGTCGGAGATGCGCCACTCCTTCGGGATGCGGTACTCCGGAGGGGCGAGGAGCCCATACCGGTAGAGATTCCACGTGCCCTCCGTGTTGATGGTGCGCCCGCTCGTCGGCTTGGAGCCGGAGGCCTCCCAGTTGTTGGCCATGGGGCTGCCGCAGAAAATGGTGTCAACAGCGAGAGGATGTGCACGAGAAGGCGATGGGGAGGGGAGGCGAGAGGATGTGCACGGCGTGGGGAAGGCGCAACGCCAGCGCCGGAAGCATCGCGTCGTGTCGCCGGTGTAACTGCAAGGCGTGCTGTAGGCCAGCGTCACGTCGCATTGGGAACTGGAGAGCGGCACTAACGCGCACTGGCCGCCTGCACGACGCCTTAACTCACGCCGGTGCAGGTTTGTCTCACTTACGGGCGGGGGCCGCCTGTCGGGTGGGGTGACCGGACAATGTCCGACGCCCCCAGGAAGGCCCCCAAGTTTGGCGGGTGGGCTAGGGGGGACACGAAATTAGAGGGTGGACATGTTTGAGAGGGTGCCGTTGGGGGGGGGGGGGGCGTTTGGGGGGTACCGGTGGAAATGCTCTTATAAGTTGTATTACATCATGATACCCAAGGACACCTCCCAAATGGTCCGGGCAAGTGCTTTCTTTGTCAATTTTGCTTTGCCAAACATATTAATTGTTTTTCCAGCTTAATTATTCATAATTATACCCTAGCATGTAATTTTTCAAAAAATATCACATAAGTATGCAAAAGTTCCGAATTAAAATTTAAATAGTGTCGAGCATGCATAAAATACCAACAATGGAAAAATAGCACATAATTTATACAAACACACAACATGAGATATATAATAATCAAATGAAGTGAGAGAAGATCTTGCCAGGAACTTGCACAAGCCAAGCCTTCGTCGAGTCTATTAGGGTAGTGTCGGCCAACATGGCGCTGAAATTCTTGGTAAACCTCACGAGGATTACTTGCACCCCGTCAGTTGTTGCTCGCATCTTCTCGGCTGCAACAATTTTCTGCATCAATCCTAATCTTGTACTTCGCATTGGTCGTCCTCTTCTTATCAATCTCCATCTTGTTCTTCTCGGTCGACATCTTGCTCCTCTCAGTCTCCACCTTCTCGGCTTGTATGTCCATGTAGCTCTCGAACCCTTCGTCTTTTTTTGCGTCCCCATCTCTACTATGTCTCACTTAAAACTTCCATGTTTCTAGTCATCAATGAGCTTGACGAGGCCACACATTGGGAATTATTTCTCCCACACCCTTCCTCCAGGATCAACAACATATGGCACCCCTTCTTTCGTTAACATGGCTTCTTTGGCAGCTTGAGACTGTTGGCAAACACGCTACAAAAACAAAAAACGTTCTAGCGCATAACCAAGACCCAATCCGAGGGGGACAGGCAAACATGACATACTCTCTTATGTCGAATGATACGTCTCCAACGTATCTATAATTTATGATGTTCCATGTTGACATTATGCCGATTGCTACATGTTTCTCCCTTCTTTATAGCATTTTTACATGTTTTCCGGGACTAACCTATTACCAAGATGCCAAGTGCCAGTTCCCTGTTTTCTGCTATTTTTTATTTCAGAAAAGTTGTACTAGAAATATTCTCGGAATTGGACTCCACGAATCCCGAAGTTCCTATTTTCCCCGGAAGCATCCAGAAGTCCGAAGAGGAGTCAAAGACGGGCACCAGGGGCCCCTCACCATAGCCAGGCGCGGGCCCCCCTTGGTCATGCATGGGGGTGGTGTGGACACCCTGGTGGCCCACCGACGTCGCCCTTTTGCCTATTTATTCCCCTCCGAAGGAACCCTACGTACCTGATCAAAATTCCACGAAACCTTCCGCAGCCGCCGTCATCGTGAACCCAAGTTTCGGGGGACATATCTCTGTTCTGACACCCTGCCGGGACGGGAAGTGCCCCCCGAAAGCCATCTCCATCGACTCCACCGCCATCTCCATCAGCGTTGTTGTCTCCTATTATGTGGAGGCTATACCGGTAGATATGTGGTTCATCTCTCTCTCCCATGGTGTGATCTATATGTGAGCGTGAGCTTTGTAATCTAGTTGAATAAGTAGATGTTACTCTTCATCTATTGTGCTACTCAAGTGTTTTATTAATATGAACTTTGGAGTCACCTTGTCCCGCGGTGTGAAGGTGACAGTGTGCACATCGTGTGTGTCTCTTGTATGAATTGTGGTGTTTTTCTAGTACCTTCTAGGGCGCTCAAGTTGACAGTGTGGGGCTAACAGACATGGGAATGCTTACTTTAAGGTGTGTTTTTGCAGCCCTACGCAATGATTAGTGTTCGTTATCTAACCAGAGAGGGTTAAGAGTAGTATAGTGAAGAGAAGATATTTTGTTATTCAATTATGTGATCATTGTTGAGAGTGTTCACTAGTGAAAGTAGGACCCCTAGGCATTGTTTCCAAGCATTGAAACACCGTTTTCCGCCTGTTCTGCTACATGTTATCTTGCTGCCATATTTATTTAGATTGTTATTATTACTTATAACCATCCATATTACTCGGATTTCACTATCTCTTCGCTGAACTAGTGCACCTATATACCTGAAAAGTATATTGGGTGTGTTGGGGACACAAGAGACTTCTTGTATCTTAATTGCAGGGTTGCTTGAGAGGGATATGTTTGACCTCTACCTCCCTGAGTTCGATAAATTTGGGTGATCCACTTAAGGAAAACTTGTTGTTGTTCTACAAACCTCTGCACTTGGAGGCCCAACACTGTCTACAAGAATAGAATCATGCGTAGACATCAAGCTCTTTTCTGGCGCCATTGCCAGGGAGGTAAGGTAAAAGGTACTCACATCCTCGAGTGTGAGTGCTCGGAGTTATTTCCTTTAGATTCTGCAATTTTATCTTTTTGTTTCTTATTTTCACTAGTTAGGCTTATTTTTACTCGCTTTTTTTTACTAGTAGTCTTAATGGAAAACAAAAAAAAAATGATAGAACTTTATACTATTTATCTTGAATTAGGACATGATGCTTTCGAAGAGAAAATTAAAAAAACCTAGGGAAGTTTGTTTGCATAATAGTGATAGCAATGTTATTAGCATTAATTCTTTGCACCCCGTCATTCCTAATGCTAGGGAAAAGTCTAAGCTTGGGGAAGCTAGTTTTTACGATCTTTTTAGTTTTCTAGATTTAGAGGAGAAAATTTGCTCTGATGATACTTTATCTCCCATATGTGATAAACCTAATGATGCTTGTGATATTTTAAATCCTCCTACTGAAAGCATTACTTTTAAAATACCCAAGAAAATTGTTGAATTTGTCATGGATAACCGTTATTTTGGAGATGGAACTGTCCATACTAGTGACCATTTATACTTTATACATGAATTATGCGAGTTATTCAAGTGTGCAGGTATCTCAATGGACCAAGTTAATAGGAGGCGACTAGATGATCC
The DNA here is from genome assembly GCA_028641055.1 of Alopecurus myosuroides. Lineage (NCBI taxonomy): Eukaryota > Viridiplantae > Streptophyta > Magnoliopsida > Poales > Poaceae > Alopecurus > Alopecurus myosuroides. The sequence continues at coordinate 411,904,553 of CM054059.1, forward strand.
TCATCATTTGGAGTGGAAGGAACTTGAATCTCTCTTTTACTCTAAAGTTTATTCTTCTCATGAACTATATTTAGATAGGAATTACATTTATAATTTTTGGCCTCATGATGGAGAAAGCTTTGCCCAAGCTTGGGAAAGACTGAAAACATTAATACTCGAATTTCCTAACCATGAGCTTCCTGAGGAAATAATTGTTACTAATTTTTATGCAAAGCTTTCAGGACATTGGAAGGATTATCAAGATGCCTGTTCAGAGGGTTATTTTTGTAGTAAGAAGGTTGAAGCTAAGTGGGATCTTCTTGAGATAATTCAAAACAATAGTGAAGATTGGAATAACAACAAAGGTAAAGAATCAGGTATAAACTATGAGTATGATTGCATTAAGACTTATGCTGAAACTGCTGATTTTCATGAGCTTAATGCTAAATATGGTCTTGATCCTCAAATAGCTGTCGGTAGGTATAGATCCTTTGCTTATTATATTAATCTTCCTAAAAATGGGGACATATATCATGAACCTTTTAAAGACACTTGCATGAAAAAATGAAATTGGTTTTGATGATTGCAGTAAACATGCTCAAACTTCTGGAAGTACTATTTCTTATCAGCATGTTAATTTCTGTGGAGCACTTAGACCTTGTGAAAAGAATCAAATCGAAGAAGAATATGTATCCATCATAGGAATGAAAAAACTAGAATGTGGGATAGGGCTCTAAATGATCTTGGTGAAAAAGTTTGTGCCCTCTATCCTTTTATTTGTGAACTTTGATGTAAAGTGGGTCATTTTAATTTTTAGTGCTCAAGCCATGATAGTAGCCTTTCGAATCCTATGAGAACTGCAAGTTTGTATTGTGATGACATGATCACCCCTAATGAGCATGATGAACTTACATTATTTTTGGGGTGTGAAGAGTTATTAAGAAAAACTTCTTTAATTGATATGAGTGCTTTTGATATGAATAGTGTCTTGCATGAATGCCATCTTTATCGTGTTGAAAATTTCCATGCAAATACTTACATACAAAATATTCTAAAAGAGGACACTTTACCAAAATATGACAGTACTAATATGAGTTTTGTTCTTATTAATGAGGAGGAGGAATCCTCCAAAGTTCTTTCTATTTTTTCTGACAGTAAACCAGGGTATGTGGAGAAGCTTCCTTTTAAGCCTCTCCCTCCTAAAGAGGGGAAGAAGAAGAAGAAAAAGAGGAGTAAAAGGAGAGAGGTAACGGTATCTCTCCCTAAGCATGTTGCTCATATTACAACTTTTGCTGATGAGTCTGAACTCGATGAATTTCCTATGCCTCTTATTTATGAAAGTGGTCATGATTGGGAGAAACACACTACTTTTGATATTGAAAATCTGTTTGGTGCCAATTCTGAAAACGATGATATTAATAATTGTTGTACTATTAGTACTATCCATGCTCCTTCCAATGATAATATAGAAAGCTCTAAACTTGTGGATGATGTGTTTGAAAATCTCTTTGCTATTAATGATTATATGCTTGATACATCTCCTCCTAGTAAAAATGATGATATGTTTACAAATGAACGCCTTTTGGAAGAAAACTATTTTATTGCTTGTGATGATACTATGCCTCCAATATATGATGATTGCAATGATGAATATGGCATTTTTAGTCCACCTACTATTGAGGAGAAAATTAATTATGGTTTAAATATGCCTCCAATCTTTGATAATTATTATAAAGAAAGTTATAACATAGGCTATAATTACAATCATCTTCATGAAACTTTCCATAATTATAGTGGGGTTACCCAAAACCATCTCTTTAATATGCAACTTGTCTATCATGTTCGAGTTCTTTATGATAATCCTACTCCCGTTGTTATTAATAAGAATGACTATGCTTATGTGGAGAGTATTAATTCTTTTATGCATGTGGCTCATGATAAGAATGTTTTATGTGATAGATATAATGTAAACTTTATTCATGATGCTAGGTTATTATGAGAGAGGGAAACATGGTTTTATGCATCTCAACAATATTAAGTTTCCCCTCTTTATGTTGAAATTTTGAAGTTGCACTTATTTTGTCTTCCTATGCTAGTCACTTTATGCTTCGTTGACTTGTTTTTCTACAAGATTGTTTTTCATAGGAAGTGGATTAGACTTAAATGTGTTTTATATTTTATTCTTGATGCTCTCTTATTGTGCTTAAACTCTTATTCTTATGTGAGCATCTTTTAAAAATCATTGTGCCTAGCTGAAAGGCATTAAAAGAAAAGCGCTTCCGGGAGACAACCCGTTTTATTTCTCCGTTTTCAACCCGTTTTGCGTCGTTCATTTTTGTTTTCTTTGCACCTGGGTGTTGTCTATTTCCTTAGCAACCCCGTTGTATCTTTTCTTTTGTGTCTTTGTTGAGCCAAGTAAAGCCTCTAGTGGAAAGTTGAGACTATATTTCGGATTTCTGTGCATGAAACAGATTTCTGTTGTCCACTGTTAAAATCGTATAAAATCATAGAAAATTCAAAGTGAATTGAGTTGTTTTGTGCGTCATCCTGGGATATATACGTAACTTTTCTTAGTTGACCACTTTTTTATTTGAGCAACAGAGGATTTTTGAAAAAAAAATCATCTTTACCTGTTGTTCTATTTTGACAGATTTCTGCTCATAATTGCATTTGCCTCTTAATCTCTTTCTTTTGGTGTTCTTTTGAGAAAATGAGTTTTAAAACAAGTTGTGATAGTATCTAATGTGTGTATGAGTGTTAGTCTTGTGTTGAAACTGAACCATGTGAATTTATTATTTCGATTTGCACTAACGTTGCTAATGAAGATTGTGAGAAGTTTGGTGTGAAGGAAGTTTTCAAGGGTCAAGAGAAGAGGATGATATGATGTGACCAAGAAGAGTGAAAAGCCTAAGCTTGGGGATGCCCCGGTGGTACATCCCATCATATTCCAAGAACACTCAAGCATCTAAGCTTGGGAATGCCAAGGCATCCCCTTCTTCATCAACAATTTATCAGGTCACTTCTAGTCAAATTATATTTTTATTCAGTCACATCTTATGTGCTTTACTTGGAGCGTCTTTTATTTTTGTTTTCAGTTTGTTTGGTTTTCCTTGCTGTAATAAATAGTTGGATCCTAGCATATTTGTTTGGGAGAATGACACGCTCCGCTTTTTCGTTAGAATACTCTTGTGCTTCACTTATATTTGTTGAGTATTCATGCTTAGATATTTTAGTGTTTCCAGCTCTTGTTTTGCATGCATCCTTTGTTCAGAGCTGTTAGATTTTGTAGTTAGGTGGTTCTCATATGCGTGTTTGCTTGGAAATAGGAATTCTATTGTGAAAGTTGGTATAGTGGAAAAGATTGCATGGTCTTGTAGATCACTAAACTGCTTCACTTGAACCATTGCTGTTGTTTTGAGATATTAATTTGCTTAATGGATAAACGGGAAGGACTAGTAAGTAGAAACTTTTAATTGTTTGTCTAAGAAACTTGAAGCTGTGCCACACTTAAATTACCAGCTGATAGAAACGATGGTATATTATTGCTACGAGTGATACATTTCCGATCGGCCTTTTGTTACGGATACGGTCGGGGTAGCTAACAGTGACTTGTCACTGCCACGGACCCTCTGGAGTGATTTGCATTGTGCCTTGTAATATGATTTGCTTGATGTAATCTTTTAACTCGTGAATCTATGTTGAGCTTCCTGGCACTTCCACCGTCCATATTTGTTAGCCTCTTCAGTACTGTGCATTGCCCTTTGTCACATTGAGAGTTGGTGCAAACTTCTCCAGTGCATCCAAATCCCGTGGGAGGACTTTGTTCTACGCATAAGCCCATATATTATTCCTCAAAACAGCCACCATACCTACCTATCATGGCATTTTCATAGCCATTCCAAGATATATTGATGCACAACATCCACCTCCATTATGTTACTTGATGATGAGCTTCATTGTTATTTATGCATAACACTACACTGGCAGGAGCATGCAGTTAGAGACATCAGAGATATTTATTTATGAGTTATGAGTATTAAAAGTGTGATGATTCATTGTAATATAGGATTTTGCCCCTACCGATGAGGATATATATAAAAAAAGCCCCAAAAGATGAAAAAAGAGCCAAAGAGAGAATGAAGAGAGAGGGGGCGCATCACTATCCGTTATATAACACACTTGTGCTTCATGTTTAGCACCAATACTTCAGTTTGGAGAAAGTTTTCATATTATCATTCATTCATAACTATGTGGGTAACTTTACATTATAGAACTTAGCTTGTATATTACAATGATGAGCCTCCTCAAATGAGCTCTAGGTCTTCGTGAGCAAGCAAGTTGGACGCTCCTTCATGTGATTCCTTCAATAACAACAAACGAAGAGAGGACTCGGGAATACACAATTTGTTAGCCTTAAACAAGAAACATTTGTGGAGATAGTAGTCATCAAAACCTCGATTGGTCAAGCATTTCTCAAAAAATGGAACCAAAGAAAGCATCGGAAGAGTATAAGTCTTTGATCTCATCCAATCCAATCACATAGATGTCAAGGCGGGTAAGAAGACACTCTTTTCTAGAAAAAGCATCCGCTACAACATTTTCTTTTACTTTCTTGTACTTAATGACACAAGGAAAATATTCAATGAATCCTACCCATTTAGCATGTCTTTTGTTCAAATTAGCTTGGTTTTTCAAATATTTCAATGATTCATGATCGAAATGAATGACAAATTCTTTAGGCCAAAGATAGTGTTGCCAAACTTGTAAGACTCTAACCAAAGCAAATAGTTACTTTTCATAAATTGGGTAATTGAGTCTAGCGCCATCTAATTTTTCACTATGATAAGCAACAAGACGTTCATTTTGCATAAGAACGCCACTAATTCCTATTCCACTAGCGTCACATTCAATCTCAAAACTTTTCTCAAAATCCGGCAACACAAGCGAAGGATCTTCGGCCAAACATTTCTTGAGGGTGTCAAAAGCTTTTTTTTGCGCATTGCCCCAAACAAAAGGTACATTTTTCTTTGTAAGTTCATTTAAAGGGCAAGAAAATGTGGAAATATCCTTCACGAAGCGGCGATAGAAACCGGCAAGGCCATGAAAACGCCTTATCTCACCCACGTAAGTAGGGTTAGGCCATTTCCTAATTGGCTCGAATTTTTTGTTGTCGACTTCAATTCCATTTGAATAAATCACAAATCACAACAAAACAAGCTTGTTGGTGCAAAAATTGCATTTGGAAAGATTTGCAAAAAGTTTTGCTTTGCGAAGAGCCAACAATAGTTGAGAAATATGATCAAGGTGATCCTCCAAAGATTTTCTATAAATGAGGATGTCGTCAAAGTAAACCATGACAAATTTGTCAATAAAAGAGCGCAAGACTTCATTCATAAGACACATGAAAGTTGAAGGAGCATTCGAAAGACCAAAGGGCATGACAAGCCATTCGTACAAACTAAGTTTTGTTTTGAAAGCTGTTTTCCACTCATCACCTATGCTCATGCGAATTTGGTGATATCCACTTTTAAGATCAATTTTGGAAAAGATAGTAGAACCACTTAATTCATCAAGCATGTCATCGAGCCTAGGAATGGGGTATCTATATCCAACGGTGATATAATTGATAGGGAGGCAATCCATGCACATACGAGAAGTATCATCTTGCTTAGGGACAAGGTTAACCGGAACGGCACAAGGGCTAAGAGATTCACGAATGAAACCTTTCTTAAGTAGTTCTTGTATTTGCCATTCGGTCTCCTTAGTCTCCTCGGGGTTGGCGTGGTAGGGAGCATGGTTTGGTAGTGGCGCACCCGGGATGAGGTCAATGCGGTGCTCGATTCCATGTAGGGGACGTAGACCTGGTGGTAGTTCGTCGGGAAACACGTCTTAAAATTCGTGCAATAAGGTCAACAAAGACGGAGGAAAGCTTTTTACGGTGTTAGTTTCAAGTGCTTCTCCTTTGCACACGAGGACAAAGTGTAGGATGGATGGGTCATCTCGTAACTCTCGCATCTCTCTTGTGGTGGCAAGTAAGGCAAGGCCTTTGGAAGCACTCAAACTTTTTCCACTCATGTTTGACTTGTGGCTCTCACTCTCTTTGAGTTGGATCACTCTCTCACCACTCATCTCATGAGATTTGAGCTCTTCTTTCTTGCGTGCAAGGGTCTTGGCGTTGTCGGCAATCACTTGGCTAGGAGACAGGGGGCGGAGCACGAATGTCTTGTTATTCCACTTGAAGCTATAGTGTTATGTACGTTCATCATGAATATAAATCTTGTCATATTGCCAAGGTCGTCCAAGAAGAATGACACGCGGTCATAGGCACAACGTCACACTCAACCGTGTCTTCATAGGGGCCAATCTTGAATTGTACAAAAACCATGTGTTGTATCTTGAAGGTGCAGGAGTCACTAAGCCATTGGACATGGTAAGGATGTGCGTGTTGCTTGAAAGTTAATTGGAGTTTGTCGCAAAGCTCTTTGCTAACAAAGTTGTGGCAACTACCGCCATCGATGATAACCTTAATGGATTTTCCATTGATGTCGGCTCGAGTTTGGAAGAGATTGCAACGTTGGTCATGCTCATCTTGAGGAGAGGTACTAAGTACTCTTGTCACCACTAACGATGGATTCTTTTTCACATCGCAATAGACACTTTCTTCATCATCATTGGGCACGTCCAAGGAATTGAGAGCAATTTGGTGCAAGGCATATTATTCGCCTTCACTCATGGAGTCACGTTCAACATCTTGGTTGACAATCATGATCATCTTGTTGGAACACTCGAAGGACTTGTGTCCACTTCCACCACATTATAAGCAAGTGATAGTGTTCGACTTGACTTGAGGAGTAGTCGAAGTGGAGGTGGGAGGCACTTGTTTCTTGAACGGTTGAGAAGACTTGTTGGTAGCATTATAAGCTCTAGGGGTGCTTTTGGAGTTGGTTGGTGTAGTGAAAGCGCATGGTGCCCCCATATGTGGTTTCGGTAATTAATGACAATCCTTATGGACTAATGTTTGCATTGATTTATCCTTGTAGATCTTGTCCACAGGAAATAATGGAGTTCATGTGTTGAACTCTATTAGCTTCCTTGATGGCCATTGTTATATTCATGGATTTATATGAAGAATGGTCATGGTTTGGGTTGAGCTTATTGCTAGTGTGTCTTGAAGAAAAGGATTAGGTGATCTTTCATTATCATCTTCAAGACATCATCATCTGAAGTAAGAAGCAAAGATACAAGGTTGATCAAGCAAGCGATCAACACTCAAAGCTACAATTTGTACCAAGTGGGATTGTGTATCTCATGGTATGGTAAGCAATTATAAATATAGCTTTGTGAACTAACCCATGATATGTGTGTGTGTGTGTGGCATTTCTATGTGTGGTTAGGTATCTTTCCATGGGCATGAACCAAAAGGAAGATTTCATATATAGCCCGTGGTCTATGTCGTCGTCAAGCGGTGTTCGTCATCTAGCTTGACGTGGAAGCTCAAGTGAAGCATCTAGAAGATATCCTATACTTAATGCTTGCCGCCCTTTTGGAGATTGTGTCCTTGTGAATATTTTCCAAGAATGGTCTCTCCCATAATGGTGTATGGGGGAGCTAGTCTCTCCCATAATGGTGTATGGGGGAGCTAGTCTCTCCCATAATGGTGTATGGGGGAGCAACTTGCAAGTCTTCATCAAGCGGAGCTTGTGCTAGCTAGCGCAATCGAGAAAGAAGATCCAACTTGAGAGAGTCAAGATCGTCATCATCTAGCTCAAGTGGAATGCTCAAGGCAAAAGTATAATCTTGATTGTTTTTCTATTTTACCGGTCTTGTGTCTTCGGGAGACCGGGTTATAGGATAGATAGTCGTACTATCAAGAGGGGCTCTCAAGTGAGTAACGTGATCGAATTGTTGTGGAGATCTCAAACCTTTGCATACTTTTCATATCATCTTTCTTGGTTCTTATTTGGCTTTTGTATCCTTTGGGTTCTAGTGCTTGTCGTGATCTTCATGGCAAGCCAAGGTTTATCGAAAACGGTTTTGGTAAGAAAAACTTGTTGCGATTTCGGTGGTGAAAATATCCGGTTCAGCTTTGAGAATGTTTCTACACCTTACATGTGTGGTATCTTCTCCATTCCTTTTTTTGGATAGTCCTTGTTGTTACCTTTCCAACCCATTTGGATTCACCTTATTCGGAGTTCATTCGCAAAAGTTATGTGTGTTTTCGTGTTGGAGGTTTTACCGGGTGTTCCTATTTGAGAGGTCTAAACCTTTACCCATTTGGTTTTATTTTCCATTTATGGACAATAATGTTTCTCTGAATATTCTTGTTGTGCTCGTCGTTGCGATTTCAACGAGCCAAACAAACATAAAAACGGATTCTATATGCAAAAGTTATAGCATTTCTCGTATCGGTTGTCAGTCTCACTGTTTGCATCCGGAATATTCCGGGGCCATTCCGGCCATAACGGGAAAAGGCTCTGTTTGCATCCGGAATATTCCGGACCCCAGAATATTCCGGACCAATCCGGCCTGGACGCATTTTGGGCAGAAAACGGCTAGTTTTTTAGCACCTATTTAAGGGGCTTTCTTCCCCAAAGTCCCTAAGACTTTCCCAGCCCGTTTTTGCTCTCTCTCTCCACCATTGTTGACTTTGGAAAGCTTGCTCCTCTCTCAATCCCTCCAATGATTCTTGCATATCTTTGAGGAAGAAGTTAGAGGAGATCTAGATCTACATTTCCACCAATCCACCCTCCTTCTTAGTGAGGGAAACCTAGTAGATCTTGATCTTGGAGTTCTTGGTGTTTCTCCATTGTTATTCCTCACTTATTCCCCCATAAGCATTTGTTGCTTTGTTGGAATTTGATAGTGGAGTATTTGAGCACTTGTGCTCTTTATTTTGCATCGGTTGCATTGGTTTTCTCTCTCCACGAGGATTTGTGGAAGTGAAAGATTGTGAGCTTGTTACTCTTGGGTCTTGGACCCTAGACGACTTGTGGTGTTCTTGGGAGCCTCCAATTGAGTTGTGGATGTATGCCCCAAGATTGTGGTGACACCAAGAGCCTCCAATTGAGTTGTGGATGCGTGCCTCGGGTTTGAAGGTTGCCAATAGTGGAAGGTGAACTAGGCCTTTGTGGCCGGGTTCATCGGAGAATAGGGTGAGGCCTTTGTGGCGTTGAGTAGGCCTTTGTGGCGAGCTCACACCCCTCCAACGAGACGTACTCCCCTTTGTGGGAGGAACTCGGGAATACATCATCGTCTCCATGTGCCTCGGTTATTTCTATACCCGAGCTTTTTACTTATGCACTTTACATTGTGATAGCCTTCGAGCTTGAAGTTATATATCTTGCTATCACCTTGTTACTTGTCTTGCTTAGCATAAGTTGTTGGTTCATCTAGTTGACCCTAGAATAGTTAGGTTGTATGCTTGTTAATTTAAACACCTAGTTTATTTCCGCATTTAGCAAGCTTTAACCGGAAAAGTTTTTATCGCCTATTCACCCCCCCTCTAGGCGACATCATTGTCCGTTCAATTGGTATCAGAGCCTCGTCTCTCTTTATTAGGCTTTACATACTAGAGAGTACTATGTCGTTTAGAGAAATAGAGCATGATCCCGCTTTTATATTCTGTGGTAGAAATTATGATGTTTGGAAAATTCGCATTCTTAATTTTTTTACGGACATGGGTCCAAAGTATGTTAAGAGAATTGTAGATATGGATTTTCCTCCTCCAAAGAATTCTCAAGACTTATCTTTAGAGGATGAGGAAAATTCTTATCTCGATACTCTTGTATCTAATGGTCTCTTGTGCGTTTTGAGCGATGTAGTTATTGAATCAATCATGCCTTTTCGGAACTCTCATGAGCTATGGACAAAACTTCAAGATATATATGATGTGTCCAACATTATTGAGGATGATTGTTCTCCTTCCACTTCCGGCCGTGATGAGTTCACATCTTTCTCCACTCCACCAACATGTGATTTGTCACAAGGTAATGATATGGTGAGTGGTGATAGAAATTGCGTTGTGGATAGTGAATTTGCTATTGACTATACTTCATCTCTATCCCATTGCAATGATCTATCTTTGGACTTAATATCTTCTAGCACTCAAAATTCCATACATGCTAGTGTTGATAGTCCTTGCATATCATTTAATAGTTGTTTAACTAAATCTCATGATGATATGCTTCCTATGTCTTGTTTTCATAAAAACAATGCTTCCATTTCCTCTAGTACTTGTGTGGCTAACAATGTAGAGTAATCCCATATTGTGGTGAAACAAGACATGGACCTTATTGGTGCTTCAAGTCAATCTTCATCTTCGTTATCCATTTCTCATGTGTGCCTTATGGCTAGGGATTCAAAGGTATCTCCACCTTTGGAACCCACTACATCTTGTGATGATGAGGATGAGGATAGATTTTATGGTGAGCTTGAGGATGAGGTCTCTTTAATGGAGAAGGGTGAGTTGGTTCTTCTTGATCTCCCTAAAGGTAGTAAAGTTATCACTCCCTTGGGTGAAATATTGGCTTTTGCTATTAATAGCTCTAAAACCATTGAAAAGAAAGGTGAGATTTAAAGAAGTGATGCCGATGAAAAGTCATCACTCACTATGTCTCTTGAGGAAGAGCATGAGTTCCGAGTTACTCTTGAGGAGAAACTTGAATCTATTGAGGAGCTCTATAATGAACAAATAGCCTATCTCACTAAAGCACGTGACCATACTAATGCTAAATGTAAAGTGCTTAAAAATGAAAAGGTTGAATTTGTTGTTGCCAATGCTAATCTAATTGAGGAAAACTCTAGGTTGAATAATGAGCTTGCCAAGTTGTCTTCTTCTATTTCTAATGATGCTTGTGCTACTAACTCCACATCTTGTGAAGCATCTATTTTGAAGGAGAATGTTGAGCTAAGGGCTCAACTTGAGTTAATGACTAGCAAGTGTGGGAAATTGGAAGAAAGTCATGAAAAGCTATCTAGCTCTCGTGAGGATCTTCTAGCATCCCATACCAAGCTAAAATTAGATCTTGAGGCTATCACTACAAAGGTAACATCTTGTGAGACTCATGTGGTTACTAGAACAATCTCTTCGATTAATGCTATATTGCCTTGTTCTAGTATTAGAAATTCATCCTCTCATAATGTTTCTACATCTTGTGATGAATTGCTTTCCTTGCCTTGTTGCTCTAACAATGAAGCATCTACTTAATCTAGCTCTTGTGTTTATTATAACCATGTAGAGGAAATTAAAGAGCTCAAGGCCCAAGTCACTTCTTTCAAGAAAGACTTGGAAAAGAGTCATGAAGGGAGTTCCACCCTTGACAAGATGTTGAGTGTGCGAAGACTTCCAAATGACAAAAGTGGACTTTGATTCAACTCCAATATCAAGAACACGTCCATGGTTGACAAGAAGAAGGGCCAAGAACAAGTCAAAGATTCGGCCAAGATTATTTGCTTTAAGTGCAAGATTGAAGGGCACCATGTTAGATCTTGCCCTTTGAAGAAGAAGCCTCTTAGTGAGAAGCAACTAGGGAAGAGGCCTCTTGTTCAATCTCATGCTCAACCACGAGTTGAACAACGGCCACCTCCTAAGAAGACTCAAGCCAATGCTCCTCTTGTTGAGAAGCCTATTTAGAATAAAGAAAAGAGTCGATGTTGCTACCTTTGTCGCAAGAAGGGACACTTTGCTTCTTCATGCACTAATGGTACATTATCCAACCCTATCCTTGTTTATGATGTTTATTCCATTCGGAAGGATAATGTGGGCAATGTGTTTGCCAAGTATGTTGGTACTCCAAGTGGTGTCAAGAAAAGAACCATTTGGGTTTCCAAACCTATTGTGACTAACCTCTTAGGACCCAACTTGGTTGGGGACCAACAAGTTCAAACTTGATCAATAGGTGTTGTAGGAGGGCATTGGAGACTTGGCTATTTCATGAAGAATTAAAGGATATTCATCAATTATATTTCCTCAAGCCAAGTCACTTGGATTATATATATCTCTTACCCAATGTTCCTCTAAGCGGTAACTTGTATTTAAATCTATATACATTGAAAGTATCCCTTGCATATTTTAGTTTTGTTTCTAGCATGTGTTTGTATATGTTGTGCTTACTACTTACCTATCTTGAGTAATCTAGTTATGTTTATTGGTTTGCACTCCATGTACTTGTGTTCTTTGTGTTGAGCCTTCATTGCTATTGTTGCTTATCTTAGTTGGCTCTTTGGGAGATTAATGGACTATCCCATTTTGGGGGAGTAATATTCTTTGCACTTTACTATCCTAAAATGTGTGTACATGAGGAATACCACTTAGTGTTGATATATCAATATTATCCAGTCTCTATGTGGTATGTCTTTCTCATGAGAAATTCAATTTCTAAATGTCCATTAACTTTCTCTAGTTGGATTTATATTTGCCTCTTGTTGTTTTCAATGGATTATCACATTATGGGGGAGTAATAAGCTATGTGCATATTACAAGCCTAGAAAATGTGAACATGTGAGGTATTGCCACCTTGAGTTGATATTCTAGTTATCTTGTTCCTAAGTGGCATGTTGCTCAAACAAGTTCCATATTTGCTTAAAATATCTTGTGTCTCTCTTCTTTGGTATCTTGTTTGTTAGAGAGTTTCTTGTTACCTTGCTTTTCGGGTTTTATTTGAAGCCTTCAAGAATCTCTTCCTAAGCATGTTTTTTTTATTGTTCCTATCTTTTACCACATGCTTATGTTTTGTGAATATGATTGTGAACAAATATACCACCGAGAAATATCTACATACATATCTTGTCTTTGACAAGTTATAATAATTTGTGGTAAGTTTATTGATCATATTTACTTTGGCCATTGCTCTAAAATTGCATTCTTTCTTGCCAAGGATTTGTTTGGTTCAAACTCCTTTGTGTCTTCCTTGCTCTACTCAAAATTTGTTTTATGCTTTCTTGAGTTACGAAAAGCAATGATCCCATACTTGTGCACTTATGTTCCAAGTCATACTTCTTTGGGTTGCACTATTCTTGGGGAATCTATCCTACATTGAGTAGATCACCGTTCTTTAAATTGGTATTGCATCTAATTGATTTTATTTAAACATGACTAGTGTTTGAATAATATATATGGAGAGTAATGATTCCATTGTGTGCATTTTGTATTCAAATGCAAGATCATAAATAATGCACTATTATTGGAAGAACTATCCCATATGTGTTTGAACACTTGTTGTCTTTAAATTTGTATTTTATCCCAATGACTTGTCTCTTTGGAAGACGAACATTTTTCGTCTTGGTACTTGTGTGCTATCATGAAAAGTGTAGAGGGTTTGTTTATTCTTTGATGTTTTTTTGGTATCTTCTCTATTTAGTTTCCTCAATCATGTGTTGATTTGGGTCTTGATATAATTTGGACAATTCTCTTTGTTTTCACACTTGTGAGTGGCTTCTTGGTTTAATTGGTTATTTGTCCAATTTGTATCTTGTTTTGGTTCTTGAAAGTTTTGTGCATGCATATTTACTATGTATATATTTTGGCATGCTTACTTTCGTTGATCCAATATATAGGATAAACTCCATCAAATCCTAAATGGCTAAGATGTGCATGAAATTCAAATTCATATTAATATGCACATATTTATTTGGAGTTTGTCCTATGTATTGTAGTTGTTCTAACTACTTTGTACCCAATGAGTTTGGGTACCATTTTGTACTTGAATTTTGTTTTTAGGTACAATGAAGACACATTGGTTGCTTGCTCCATTCATAAGGAAGGTGTTCTCACCATGGTGATATTGGAGTCAAGCTATGATGAGTATCAAACTCGCATCCTCTTCATCACCAATGTCGTCTCGGTAACAAGTATCTATCTCATGCATACATTTCTAGCTTTCAACCTTGTGTAGGTTGCCTCTTGGCATGATTTCCCTTTGTTGCATTTCATTTGGTTCTTGTAAATGTCTTATCAAAAGCATCTTTATTGCAACTATGAGTAAGCCGTGATGATTACATACTAAGGGGATATTTATAAATGATTCACCAATCCCAAGTATATTAATATAGCAACTTCTACTTGAAGTATCTCATATGCAATATTGATAAATTTTCAAAAAAAAAAACATTTGAATTTTTTGTGATATGAGTTACCTTTCTCGAAGCATTCCAACTATCACTTTTCCCTTGTGATATTTGTGATGCTTTGATGAGTTTTGTTTGTTCATCCATATCCCCTTAAGATTAAACTAAGCTTAGTGCTTTGCTTTCAAGCAAATATCTTATTGGTATATTTATGAAGCTCTCTTGGATATCATGTTCTTCACCTTTGTACCTATTTTGTGTGTGCATGTTTCTTTGTGGATATATATCTTTGTGATTGGTTTCCACTTAGAAACTTATACACACGATAATAGTTACATCTTTAATTGATATTCTATTTCTTTCGTGACCACGTTTTATTACTTTATATTCCTTGGTGGTTCCTAAAAGACACAAGCTTTGCTTTTATTTTGGTATTCCTTTTGCATATTAATAAGCTTGTGGACCTATATGTTTTATCATTTGATGGTTTGTGTGTATGGGAAAGACATGATATGCACTATATGCCTCCTATATTGAAATACTATGTTGATGATTCTATCATCCTATTAGTCTCCTAAAAATGTTTTTCCTTGTCACACGCATCTATTTCGGTTGAGTAAGTTTTTTTTGTCACTTCTTGATCTTCATTGCTCAACTTTTGTTTGTTTTCAAGTTGCTTAGCTTCATTTCCAATCTATTCTCTTGCTCTTGTGTGTGTTCAAAATTATCTAGAAGGGAGTGATGAGTCCATGGTGTGCACATTATATAGTAATTCAAACCTAACATTGTGCATGTACCTTGGGGAGTTCCCTCTTGATTTTCTAGAACACTTGGTTGATCTTATCAAAATATTGATTTTGGTCATCGGTTTTTCGGATCCTTTGATTGGTTGCTTCTTTGTGAACGTATCCTTCAATTTGACTTTGCTTGTAAATCTTTGGATCCTCAATATAGTTTGATCTCCCTCCATATATTTATAGTTGGATATATGCACTTATTTCACTCATATCATAAGGAATGCATACACTATAGGGGAGCTCTTATTATATTGGCCTTCTAGTCTTTTTGCCCATTTCTACAATGGATGCCAATGGGGGAGAAGTTTAGAGGGTTTAAGGGAATTTGGTTTATGCCTTAGTTTCGTTCTTAAGCATTTGCCTTTCCATGCTATTGCATCCTTGATCTTTGTTGAGCATGGTTGCTTAATTCATGATATAAACCCTCGTAAAAAGGGATTGTCATCAATTACCAAAATGGGGAAGATTGAAAGCGCATGGTGCCCCCATATGTGGTTTCGATAATTAATGAAAATCCTTATGGACTAATGTTTGCATTGAGTTATCCTTGTAGATCTTGTCCATAGGAAATAATGGACTTCATGTGTTGAACTCTATTAGCTTCCTTGATGGCCATTGTTATATTCATGGATTTATATGAAGAATGGTCATGGTTTGGGTTGAGCTTATTGCTAGTGTGTCTTGAAGAAAAGGATTAGGTGATCTTTCATTATCATCTTCAAGACATCATCATTTGAAGTAAGAAGCAATGATACAAGGTTGATCAAGCAAGCGATCAACACTCAAAGCTACAATTTGTACCTAGTGGGATTGTGTATCTCATGGTATGGTAAGCAATTGTAAATATAGCTTTGTGAACTAACCCATGATATGTGTGTGTGGCATTTCTATGTGTGGTTAGTTATCTTTCCATGGGCATGAACCAAAAGGAAGATTTCATATATAGCCCGTGGTTTATGTCGTCGGCAAGCGGTGTTCGTCATCTAGCTTGACGTGGAAGCTCAAGTGAAGCATCTAGAATATATCCTATACTTGATGCTTGCCACCCTTTTGGAGATTGTGTCCTTGTGAAGATTTGCCAATAAGGGTATCTCCCATAATGGTGTATGGGGGAGCGGGTCTCTCCCATAATGGTGTATGGGGGAGCAACTTGCAAGTCTTCATCAAGCGGAGCTTGTGCTAGCTAGCGCAATCAAGAAAGAAGATCCAACTTGAGAGAGTCAAGATCTTCATCATCTAGCTCAAGTGGAATGCTCAAGGAAAAGGTATAATCTTGATAGGTTTCTATTTTACCGGTCTCGTGTCTTAAAGAGACCGGCTTATAGGCTAGATAGTTGCACTATCAAGAGGGGCTCTCAAGTGAGTAACGTGATCGAATTGTTGTGGAGAGCTCAAACCTTTGCATACTTTGCATATCATCTTTCTTGGTTCTTATTTGGCTTTTGTATCCTTTGGGTTCTAGTGCTTGTCGTGATCTTCATGGCAAGTCAAGGTTTATCGCAAACGGTTTTGGTAAGAAAAACTTGTTGCGATTTCGGTGGTGAAAATATCCGGTTCAGCTTTGAGAATGTTTACACACTTTCCATGCGTGGTAACTTCTCCATTCCTTTTTGTTTGGATAGTCCTTGTTATTACCTTCCCAACCCATTTGGATTCACCTTATTCGGAGTTCATTCACAAAAGTTATGTGTGTTTTCGTGTTGGAGGTTTTACCGGGTGTTCCTATTTGAGAGGTCTAAACCTTTACCCATTTTATTTTATCTTCCATTTACGGAAAATGATGTTTCTATGCATATTCTTGTAGTGCTCGTCGTTGCGATTTCAACGAGCCCAAGAACATCGAAAACGGAGTCCATCTGCAAAAGTTATAGCATTTCTCGTATCGGTTGTCAGTCTTACTGTTTGCATCCGGAATATTTCGGGGCCATTCCGGCCATAGCGGGAAAAGGCTCTGTTTGCATCCGGAATATTCCGGGGTCCGGATTATTCCGGACCAATCCGGCCTGGACGCATTTTGGGCAGAAAACGACTAGTTTTTTAGCACCTATTTAAGGGGTTTTCTTCCCCAAAGTCCCTAAGACTTTCCCAGCCCGTTTTTGCTCTCTCTCTCCACCATTGTTGACTTTGGAAAGCTTGCTCCTCTCTCAATCCCTCCAATGATTCTTACATATCTTTGAGGGAGAAGTTAGAGGAGATCTAGATCTACATTTCCACCAATCCATCCTCCGTCTTAGTGAGGGAAACCTAGTAGATCTTGATCTTGGAGTTCTTGGTGTTGCTCCATTGTTCTTACTCTCTCATTCCCCCATAAGCATTTGTTGCTTTGTTGGAATTTGAGAGTGGAGGATTTGAGCACTGTGCTCTTTGTTTTGCATCGGTTGCATCGGTTTGCTCTCTCCACGAGGATTCGTGGAAGTGAAAGATTGTGAGCTTGTTACTCTTGGGTCTTGGACCCTAGACGACTTGTGGTGTTCTTGGGAGCCTCCAATTGAGTTGTGGATGTGTTCCCCAAGATTGTGGTGACACCGAGAGCCTCCAATTGAGTTGTGGATGCGTGCCTCGGGTTTGAAGGTTGCCAATAGTGGAAGGTGAACTAGGCCTTTGTGGCGGGGTTCATCGGAGAATAGGGTGAGGCCTTTGTGGTGTTGAGTAGCTAAGTCGGCCTTTGTGGCGAGCTCACACCCCTCCAACGATACGTACTCCCCTTTGTGGGAGGAACTCGGGAATACATCATCGTCTCCGTGTGCCTCGGTTATTTCTATACCCGAGCTTTTTACTTATGCAATTTACATTGTGATAGCCTTCGAGCTTGAAGTTATATATCTTGCTATCACCTTGTTACTTGTCTTGCTTATCATAAGTTGTTGGTTCATCTAGTTGACCCTAGAATAGTTAGGTTGTATGCTTGTTAATTTAAACACCTAGTTTATTTCTGCATTTAGCAAGCTTTAACCGGAAAAGTTTTTATCGCCTATTCACCCCACCTCCCTCTAGGCAACGTCGTTGTCCGTTCATGTAGTCAGTTGTGTCATTGGAGACGAAAAGGAAGGCCTTGAGGTGAAGTAGGCCTTTTGCTTGCTGTACTTGAGGTCTTCCGCAATTTGGCGTTCGGCCTTGAGAGCTCGATGGACAAGGGCAACGATGTTGTCATATGGTTGATACTCGACAATATTCCTTATAGGATATCTGAGGCCATTGAGAAAGCGGGCCATTGTTTGCTCTTGAGATTCCATCACATGATCTCGTATCAAAGCGGTCTCCATGTCCTTGTAGTAATCATCAACCGACTTCAAACCTTGACGAAGCTCTTGAAGATTTTTGAAAATATCACGCTTGTAGTGTGGAGGGACAAAACGTGCATTCATGAATTGATTCATCTCGTTTCAAGTGTTGATAGGAGGAATTCGGTTCCAGACTCTTTCCGCTTGGAGACGGTCCTACCATAAGAGTGCATAGCCTTCAAACTCCAAAGAGGACATAGCGACCATCTTCTTGTCACTAAAGTTGTGGATGCCGAAGATCTTGTCCACCTTGAGGGCCCAAGCAAGGTATTCTTCGGGATCGTTTTCACCATTAAACTTTGGAACATTGAAACCAAGGGAACTCATCTTGTTTTCTTCATGTTGTCGATGGGGTTGCTCATGTAGGTCTTCATCATAGATAGGGGTGAAAGATCATATGGGTCATTCTCGTTGTCTTGGTGGCGGCGGTCATGGTGAGTAGGATGACGCTGGTGGTCATTAGGAGGTGGTTGTTGATGATGACGTAGTCGTTCTTCTCGGTGTTAACTATCATCATTGTCATGGTTTTGTTGTTGAAGACGCTCTTGTTCACGGCGAGGTTGTTGAAGAAGTTCTTGTTCTTGGCGAGGGTGTTAAGGGCGCTCTTGTTCATGACGAGGGTGTTGGGGAATTTCGTGGTCTTGGCGGTCATTGTGGTGGGGACGCGCATTGCGCTTTGGTGGCCTTCGATGTTGACGAGCACCTTCCACGAATTCATTTTGACCATAGTCATCGTAGTGGCCTTGTGGAGGTGGTGGACGATGTTGGCGAAGGTCTGGTCGTTGAGGTTGATGTTGAAGAGGGTCACCACGGCCTAATCGGTGTCGAGGAGGTGGTGATGGCGAGCTACCATCGTACCAATGTCGTCGAGGGGCTTGTGGTGGAGGAGGTGGTGGTGGTTGTTGTTGTGGTTGTCCACCATCCTCCATGTTGGCGTTGCGTTCATGGCGACGAGCTTGGTGATGATCTTGAGTGTGGTGGCTTGAACGGAGCGACCTTGAGGACGATGATGATCCACGGCGGTTGTCAAGATTAGCCAAGTTGATGTTGATGCGCGTCATTTTATCAATCAATTGAGCCTCTTGCGCTTGGAGGCGATGCTCATAGCGCTCCAATCCGTCCTTCACGAGTTGACGGAATTGGAAATGGTCGTTGTGGGTGACGAAGTTGTGGTAGGAGTTGTCGTTGAAGAAAGGGTTGCCTTCATCTTTCGAGCTCGGACTTGTGAACACTCGTTCCCTAGCCATCTCAAAAACACACAAGGGTGATATGAAGAAATGGATGTCTCACTTACCCAACGTTACCTTTTTGGTCGTACTGAGGCTAGTGGACTATCCTAGGTTTGGGGAAGTATGTCAAAATTGAGTCCAAAAAGATCGAAAGAAACCCGCAAACGACAACACACATGCTTTATGTGGAAGGCAAATGGGCGAGAAAAATGGCAAGGAAAAACAACAAATCCAAAGAAAAGTTTGTTGTAAAACGTGGAGAGGAACCGAAATGAAATGTTAGCACAAGAATCAAACCTAGTGGAGGAAACAAAAATGAAACACACACACAAGGGATAAATGGGGTTAGTGCGGCCAATGGACGAGCGGAGACGAAATGTACCTAATGAAGACTAAGCTCAATGCCACACCAACGCAAGGAGGACGCTAGCTCAAACCGCAAACTATAAGAGGCAACAAGATTAACACCGAGGCAAACGGTCACTCTCTTGTATTTTGCGACGCGAAGCTACACGTTCCTACAAGTGATAGCAATCGATATCGATCTTTTGCTTCTTTTTCTATCTCTTTTATTATTATTATTCGATTTTTGATGATTCTAAAATGCCAATGCCTACTCGAAGCTTTGCTCTCACAAGTGCCGACACGCAATCTTGGTGCCACAAATGCGATTCCAAGCGATGTAAAAGAGCTAGTCCGAATAGGAAAGGTACACAAACAAATGGACTTGCGGCCGGTGGTTGTTGATGTCGTGTCGATCCGTTGATGTAGTTGCGTATGTGGTGTCGTGGGCTTCGCGTGGGAAGTTGAATCAATCAAATTGGACCAACAACGACAAACAAAAACACGTTTGAAAATCTGTCCAAGAATCGAAGAGCGGGATTTTTCTGTGATTTTTGCTCAAATTCGAAATTCCTTCAAAACCTAGAAAACTTTTGGACAAATTCGAGGAAAGTGGCTGAATGGAAAGGTGGGGAATGGTCTTTGGCAACAAATCCACGGAACAAATTCACGAAAAAATCAAGAAATCCGCAGATCGATCGAAATCCCTTTTTGGCTATTTTTGGTGAAATTTTCGAATTTATGATGGTAGACGAAAAAATGGGTAGAAAGGGGGATAGTGGGGGTCTAATTCTTGTCAATCTAGCTCTGAATACCAGATGATATGGAGGGTTAACCTCTAGGGTGGCCCGGTCTTCACGAATCGACGAAGAACGTGATGAACACGAGAGAGGAATCGAGGGGAATCGAGGGAAAACACAAGGGATATAACTAGCGGGAAGTGATGAATCCAAACCTCCCGTCAACTAAGCCGCAACGGTCGCCTATGGGACAATCGATCCAACCGAACTCACCTTTCGGAAACCGCTTCACACTTGTGGCCGATCCACCACGCCAATAGAACCTCAAGGGTTAGTTGAGGAAGATTGGAAAGTCTCTAACTAAATCCCAAGGGGAAAGGTTAGGCAACTCGATGAGCCTTGCTACGGTCCTAGATACACATCATAGGAGTAGCCTCACAAGAGGAGTCACCTCACACGAGGGATACAAGAGCAAAGCTCGAAGTTCTTAATTCATCTCTGAACCCTAGATCTAGCTCGGGGGCGTCCTTATATAGCCAAGGGGGTAGGTGGAGGTGGAAAAGGGGGGAAATCTCCTCATTTGTGTGTCTCCAGAGCAGCTGGATGGCCCTTTAGGCCGGGGTGGGAGGAGGCCGACCTGGGGCTGAGATGGCAGCGCAGGGAAGCCGGCATGGGGGCCGGCCCGAGGCCGGGGTGGAGGCTGGCCACTTCGGGCTGGTAGCAGGCCTGGCGTGCAGGGGAATCGATCTGAGGCCGGGGTCGAGGCACTCGGGTGGCCAGCCGGCCTGAGGTGCATGCGACCTGGCCCGAGGCCGGGGGCTTCTGGCAGGGGCCTGGCCGGGGTCTGAGGCCGGCCTCCCTTCCCTCCTCCCATCTTCTTCTTCTTGTCTCCTTTCTCGACGCCATCTTCTCGGACTTCTTCCATGGCTTCTTGGGCATAGTCTTGGGCACATTCTTGGGGCTCCATGGTGGGGTCCAATTTGAGCACGCATAGAGTGGATCCATGAGGTAGCGCACCATTCACCAAGTCATCGACGGCATAGAGAGAGAGGACTGAGTTCACCTTACCATGCATTGCCTTTTCTTGTGATCTTGTCATAGGTCCACTTGGTGTTGGGCTTGGTGAAATGGGGTGTGCTGCATCAGCCATGAGCACGATATTGCATTGGTTTTCACCGAAGGAGTTCCTGTAGATCTAGGTATTTATTGTGTGGCTGAACTAAATTTAATCTATAAATTGGAAATTTCGAAATTGACTAAAAATGTAATCTATCTAAAGAACCGATCAGATCTTTGATCTAAATCGGGTGTCGTGCCCCCGAGGAGACCACTCTGATACCATGTGAAAAGTTTTGGAACCCTAATATTTTGTTGTATTGATTTGACCCTCATATGAGGGTATATAAAGTTGGTACATGGAGGTGGTAGACTTGGACTACAAGTAGGATTCCTAGTGTAAGACTAATCGTACATGTACTCTAACACCGGCATCGTCCTCTTTTCTCATCCATATACCTGATCTCCTTATGATAAATCACATTGTGTCTGACTAGAAGATTGGTTGAGATTGGTGATACTCAGAGAGACTAGAGCGTGTATATCTCTATTGTCTAGAGGATTTAAGTACTAGTCTAGAATGATCTTAGTCATTTACACACTCTAGGTTATACCCAGATGTCAATGTTATAATCCCCTGTTATGGTGGATGGTCGAAGACATCTAAAGTATAACTTCCGATGTGCTGCCACTAGATATTTAGGAATTATAGAGAACGACAACTTCATATGTACTTTGCCAAATATACTACAATTGTTTAGTCTCTTTTAATAAGATCACATACTTGGGTCGGTTCAGTAATGTTGTTACTCTAACAATAAACTTTTATGTTTTGCTAGACTATAACTATGTCCATGATCAGTAAAACATGATCATCTCACAAACCATAAGCTAATCTTAGAGATAAAATTAGGAAATCTTGTTTATTTATGTATTTACACCCTCACAAAAATTTCCCTTTGAAAACTCATTTTTCAAGTTCTATAGCGGTAGTAACATGATGATATAAACTTAATTGTGAACTTGGAGAAAAAATAATAACTGAATATTATTGTCTCTAGGGCATATTTCCAACATTATCTAGCATAAAACTCCCTCTTGGAGATGCATACAACAACTTGGCCAAAGAAGCCATACACATCGGAGAGTGTGGAAGAACATATTAAAACACTAACAAGATATAGGTGAATCTCAAATAACAGACATGAACAGACTGATTATAGGTTTATGATTCATCGAATCCTAACAAACACAACATGTAGAAATTACATAAGAACGATCTTTATCATGTTAGAAAGCTCACAAGAACCTGACATTCTAGCACAAGGTAAAGATATCACCATCTAGTTACTGTTATTGACCCGTATTCCAAGGATGAACTAGTCATGCATCACCGAGGAGGTAGACATGGTGATGAAGAAGTCTCCAGTGATGATTCCTCCCTCGGGCAGGGTGCCGAAACAGTACTCCATAAGCTCTAGATTGTACTTTCAAGGCTATTGCACCTATATATATCTTTCGTGGAAAATTCTTTGTCTCCTAGGGTTTTGCGCAGAAGGCAATTTATAGGTGAAGAGGCGGTGTCGGGGGAGGCCCACAACCGCCAGGCGATGGGGTGGCGTGGCCCTCCCTTAGGCCACATCATGGGATCGCGTGGTGGGGTGGACCCACCTCTAGTGCTTCCCTTGGGGCTCCGTCTTCGTCCCGGGTAAAAAATGACCTCCGTGGGGCTCTGTCTTCGTCCCGGGTAAAAAATGACCTCCGTGGAGTTTTAGCACTTTTCGCAAATATTTTCTTTACAAACTTTCTGAAACAAAAAGACACCACAAAATAGGAACTGGCTCTGGATACCGGGGTTAATAGGTTAGTCCAGAAAAACACACTAAAATATTGTAAAAACATCATAACAACATGTGAAAATAATAAGGAACTATAAAAAAAATTATAGATACGTTTTGGACCTATCATGGAAGCAAGAAAATAAGAAGATCGATACATGTGAAATAAAAAAGAGTCAAAATTCTTGAAGTTCGCAATCATATTTATTCATTTCGTCTGTTTATTTTGGCTATACATACTTTAGTTGATGGTTTATGCATGGCATTGAGGCAAAGATATGTGGCCTATATTATTTTATTGTCTTAAGACATTATCTAAACATGGCTGATGGAGTGTTGACATTGTTCTTAGAGCAAGAATGGGGCACGTTATTTTTTGGCACGCAAGTTTTGCCAAAAAACAGAGGGCATGCGTTGACAACCGATTTTGGCTTACAAAGATATGTCACCAATATGAGCTCAAACGGAAAAAAGATAATGTGAATGAAAATTGTGAGTCTCGTCGAAACAAGCAACTTTGACTTTTTTATGTCCCGATCCGAAGTCGTATGTGAGATGTAGAGCCAAAATACCAGCGTGCAATTTTCATTGCCTAATTTTCCAGCGCCTCCTATGTCGGATCGTACTCTAGAGCCGCCCTAGGTGTTGGATGTCCGCCGGCATATACCGGTGACCCCACGGCGCTCTTCGGTTGGAAGAGCACACACACGCTGGATCATCCGGCGATCTAGACATCCGATCGTCCAGTGACGTCCCAAGAGTATGATGCATGCCGGCATATATCGGCAGCCCCGCGGCGCGCCTCGATTGCAAAACGCACGCTCGCCGGACCATCTGGTGCCTAGGATTTTTCTGGACAAAATAGTCGTTATGCACAGAACAAGTGTCAGCCACGGGACCGTCCGGCACGCCCACACCGGATCATCCGGTGTCGCCAGATTGTCCGGCGCTAAACCGCCGGATCATCCGGCACCCAAGTTTGAGCCCGAGTTAGTTTTTGCCCAGTTTGACTCCAATTAGGTTTTTGACGTGATTTTTGGTCATGGCCTTCCACGACAAGTCTAGCCGTCTCTTATATATCTGAGGGGTGACGGCCGATTGAACAACACTAATCGAATAAATCAATCTACTATTTTTCGTGTTCATCTAGTTTTATGTCTCTCCCTTATATCTTTATTCTCATTCTTCGCCGTTCTTCAAGATGGAGGTTGTGAATCCACGAGGCTTTAGATGTGATCAGGCCGACCTAGGGCAGCTCATAGCGATACGATCCCTGACGGGTCCCTCCCGCATGGGCGGGGTTTCGGGTCTATAAAAGCGCCCGTCGGACTGTCTTGTGTATCCCACTTCCGGCGAGCCTCCCTCGGCGTGTGCTGCCGCGCATCGCGCTCGACGTCGAGGGTACACAGGTCATATCTTCGTGTGCGAGCAAAGTTTATCTTAGTCGCTAGCAACTAGCGGTGCCCGTGTCCATTTGTGTCTGCATAATTGTGGGCATGTACAGACATGCAACTCTTTCAGGGAGGGGCGGATGCCCCTTCTGGTGGTGATTTCATGGAGACGGGGGATGAAGAAATGGTTGCTGCTGCTGCTTTTACATGAGCTTCCTTGCTGAAATTTACTACTACTAGCTGAATTTTGCTACATACTACTACCTCCGTTCCCCAAAAGAAAGTGTATTTCGTTTGTTTTGACCAATGTTTTGACCAATAATTAGTCTATTTATATATTATTTTTTCGTATAGTTAATATCATTGTATTCTTATTCAAAAGTATTTCACTATGATTATAAGTTATATCACATATGTCGCATATTTAATGTGTAATCCTTAGTCAAAGCCTCGGTCAAATAAAGAGAAAAAAGGTCTTATTTTTTGGAACGGAGGTAGTACTCTTTAAGGAATCGCCTCCTACCGATTTCTTGCTGAATTTTACAGAGATGTGTCGCTCCTTGCTGAAATTTGTTGTTGTTGTGCCTCCTCCACATAGAATATGTTTATTGTTGAATTTTTTTGTCGCAGCTGAAGTTCATTGTTTTAATGGGAACATTAGTTTTGTGCAGATGAATTGTAAATGTCGGTTGCAAATATAGTTATAAAATATTACTAAAATATAAGAGAGAATATAGATGATTGAATTTGGACTATTGCTGAAGATGAAAACATATAGATGATGGAATCCCTTAGATGATAGTCTATACGCGGATATGTACTATGATACTTAGACCATCTACTGAAGATGTCCTATGGCCTGGAATCAGGAATTTGGTTACCGGTCGAAATACCACGGTTACCGGTCGGTACGGCCCCCCGGTAAATGAGTTCATCGGTCAAAAAGTCCTGGAGTGTTTCAAATTGGATTGAATTCATCATTTTTAAATCAATCTTTGAATTGTTTTGATGTTTTAAGTCTAAATTTCAAATTTTGGATCAAAATCTCGTTCGGTAAGCAACCGTATTTTTCCGGTAACCACGGTTACCGGAAATCCCGGTGCCCCCCCAGATTGTTTTCAGTTCAGTACCAAATCCTTGCCTGGAATACATTGGAGATGCACGGGCAAGCCAATGGATTGGCTTGAGCCGAATCACGGGTAAATAAAAGAAAGGTGTTGCTTTCTTTTGAGACTAGTTAACGTGCACGTGCCATGCACGTCTATTTGTTAATATACGAACCACGTAACTTGTAAAATGGCAGAGTAGTAAAAATAATTAGACAGTTAAGCACTTTCCTACCCTCAATTGTTTATTATTGACCAATAAGTATTACTAAGCAGTTGGGGAGAATAATGTATGTTCACCATCAAAATAGGTGGCGTCCATTAAATTTGCTTCAGGAATAAGCAAGACATTACATTAGTGTATAATGTAACACAACGTGAAACGAACAGAGTCAAAGTAGCACTAAAAGATACAAATGAGCACTATACGGACCCAGTTTTTTCATTAAAGAGCGCGATAGAGACGTCCATCTTTTTGCTCGACTTCTTCTTCTTTATAGATGCACCTTCGTTATAAGGTCCTTGACACCCACTGGAGTCGCATCTTCATCAGGTTCGCACCAGTAGCATCGGCGACCAGGTCATTCTCATCATTTGTTCCCGTGAAGACTGTTTTTCGTAGATGTCTTTTTCTTAGGGGTCATTCCCTCTGCAGGAGGGGTTGCCCCTTCTTCTTCCTTTGCATCAGCATGTTTGTCGGTCCTTTTCTGCGAAATAAGTACAACACATGAACACAATATTTAAACTTATATCAGTATCTATATGACTTATAAAAGAAGTCCAAGCTTATAAGGGTGCGTACAATGATCACAAAACACTCCAGAACAGTGAGTAAAGGACCTAAACAAATAGTCATGCAACTATATATTTTTTGTGTAGTATTAAGCCATTAACTTACTCCCTGCTAACAAACTATATGATGTCGCAAAAAGCACATTGTATCACCTCGTCTAGAGCAATGTCGATCTGTCTAATGTCACCTGGACCATTAGTCAGAGACAACACATATATAAACAGTCCTATAAAAGGGATTACACGGGGGTGATGAGAGAAGCAGATATATATGCCATGTGGCAGAGTGATCCTTGTCGTCATTGTTGTCCGCG
Organism: Alopecurus myosuroides; assembly: GCA_028641055.1. NCBI lineage: Eukaryota > Viridiplantae > Streptophyta > Magnoliopsida > Poales > Poaceae > Alopecurus > Alopecurus myosuroides. Next base: position 411,931,482 of record CM054059.1, read on the forward strand.
ACCGTGTCATCCTCCTCGGCATCCAACATTTTATTGTACATACATATTATAAATGTCGTCATTATTCTTAATGTGTACAAATATTTAGAAATCAAATACTCTTGTAAGGAAATTGAATACTGACAATCAACTACATAGGTTGAGATTAAGGGCGTGTTCGGAAGTCCTCCAGCTTCCAGCTTCCTAAAGCTCCACCATGAATCAGTGCCGAACACCCCAGCTCCACGGAGCTAAATCCGAGAAGCTGACTCAGTTTGGTGTACAAACGGCGGAGCACCACATTTGCAAATTCGCGGATCAGCAAATCCCGGAGCAGCCTAAAATTACGAAGACATGCCACCGCAAAGTGAAAAACGCTTTGATCTTTCTTCGTCCTCTCTCCTTCGCTCGCTCGTTCCGGTAACCGTCACGACCTGGAAGGAACCAGGGACGCCGGCGCCACCCACCGCCTCGTCGTCTTGGTCGAGGCCTTCCTCCGCTCGCCGCACGAGAGTGGAGATGATAGAGCTATAACGTAGTTCCCGCTCTACCCATCAGACGATGGGATGCTCACGAGCGTGCATCAAGTCGACGGCGGCTCCGTTCGGCGTGCAGCACCCACTCCGTTTCGCATGGCCGAGAGATAATGTCGCAGAGTCGCTGCTCGCTAGCTCGAGATCTTCAGAGGCGGGGAAAGGGAAGGAGAAGCGGTGCTGCAACCATCAGATGCCGTCGCGCCCGGCACAGCACCACGGCCATGGCCACCAGCATAGGGGGAGATAATCCAGGGGCAAAAGGGGCGGTGGAGCCGAAGGAGGCCGCAAGATAGCTCGCCGCTGTTGATTAGGCGGCCGAACGGCGTCAATCGGCGGCCGGAGTCGAGCACGACGGGAGGGGATCGATGGCTTGTGCGCCAGAGAAGGAAAAAACAAGGACGTGCGTGTCAGCTGGGCTTTGACTTCATTTGTTGGGCTGGAAGCTCCTCTCCTCATGGGCTGAAACGTTCTTGTTGGGCTAAATATTTTCGTGGAGCTTACCGAACGTTCTCCGCTCCGCTAGTAACGCCAGATCGAGTCTCCAGGAGCCGGATCGACGGATCTGTAGAATCTGGACCACATCCGAACACGCCCTAAGAATGAAGAATTGGTCAGAAAAGTAGGAATAACATCATACTAAATGTCTGCAAGCATGTTTACAAGTAACTCGAAGCAAAAATGACTCCTTCCAGATAATTCTTGCTACGACCATGCAACATGTCCTCATGGGGGGTCCTTAATGTGTAAAAATATTTTGAAGTCAACTAATCTTGCAAGGCAATCAGATAGTAACGATCAAATACATAGGTTCAGATTTTCAATGAAGAACTGGGAAGAAAATTAAGAATAAAATCACATTAAATGATTGCAAGCATGTCTACAAGCAGCTTGAAGCAAAAAATGAGAACCCTTAAACATGTGCCATTTTCCTAGGGAGCGCCCGCTTTGCTTCCTGACAACACACAAGGCATGAAGGCGGTGAAATTTGTTGCCTACGATGATGTGCTTGGACTAAGGTCAGGTTGTGCTCCCCTGTAGCCATAGGATGACATTATAGCCAGACATCCAAATCTAACTGTTACCATGTGAATTTCTTGGACGCTGTATGAATGTTTGACAACAGTCTGAACTGCATTTTGACAAAACTCAGAGCCAATGATTTCTGAAACTGGGATATTGGAAAGTTTGTTGTGGTATAGACTCATTTTATTGAGCATGTACCTGATCTTGTACTCGCAATTTCACATGTGCTTGTATACATAATATACATAAGGGGACAGGACTGCTCTTGGATATCACAGCACACTGCCATGGGTTTGTTGTCAACACCTCGTTGAGAATCTTCTTCACCGGAATATGAATGGTTTCATCACACATAAACATCAACCACAGCAAAACATTAAACTTTTCACACCTAGCGCCCACGGGATGCAGCATGCGCATTCTCACTCCGATCCTCTATATCCTCGCCTAAAGGGAAAACATGCAAGAATATATATATACATAAAAACTAAGGTCGCAACCGGAAAATCGATAGCCAGAAACAAAATCAATGGAACACAAAAGATGTATAGGTGTGGAAATAAGTGTGCGTGTCTATTACTACAGAGTTGCAAATGCTTCGGTAAAAATGAAGAATAAATAAGAGTATGATTTGGACGATTCATTACTAAATATGTGAGTAACAATGTCCTTGTCTTGCGCCCGTGTAAAAATATAGATTCTTCAATCTCAAAAATTAAAATAGTTAAACAGATTCAGATCGAGTGCAAGCTTCAGATTCAGACTTAATGTAAAAAATGGCCCTCTTACTGAAAACTGCGATGTATGCTTCTGTACCATTTGACAAACACGTGAGAATCAGAACTGAAGAATTCTTTTGATAATCTTAGTGACAGCAACAGACATGTTGATTGTCCATTGCTTTCACAACAATCAGTTAATCATTAGATCCTGATTAAAAATAAAAAAATGAGTCAGGAAGTAAAGAACAAGAGAAAATCAGTGTTTGAACCAGCAATCTCCCGAAGAAGCCTAATAGCCAGAGCTCAGAGCCTTCTCAGTGCAGATACTCACGAATCCCTACCACATCAATGATCGGTTGCCTCCAGCGCGTGGAGCAGACGCGTGTGAGGTGCCATGCAGTGGCAGGCGATTAGATCGCGGAGGTCGCTGATCTCGGCGGCATTGAGGGCCATCTTCTCGTCAGCGAGGCGGAAAAACTAGCTGAGCTCCATCTGGGCCTCGCTCTTCTCCCTGTGCAACATCATAGCCATGGCCTCGCCGCTGACACTGCACGCGGGAGGCTCTCCTCTTTCTACCTCACCATACATAGCCTTCATGCGCCACGCCCAAAGCCTCCCGCCGCAGCGCCGTAGTCTTAGCATGCCTCAGCCTCCACCCATGGGCCGTGGGCATCTGCCATGGTCCCCCGTGCTAGCCCAGTTGCCCCATCCTACCCATCCAGCCCCTCCTCTCCCTGTCAATCGCAATGTGACCATGGAAGATTGCGAGAAGCGGCTTAGAGGAATCGCGCTGAAGTCGATCAAGCCACATGGAACAATATTTAGGGCGAGATCTGATCGTACACGCGGTTGAGGGGCTGGGTATCGATCAATCGATGCATGTGTCTGCGAGGACCGGGGCGGCGGTGTCCAGGCGTGCAAGGTTGGGTTTGTGGCGGTGTTGAGGCATACGGGGCAGTCGAGTGCGGAGTTGGACGATCCAGGCATCGGAGGGAGAGACGGCGGAAGGAGCTTTTGAGGGCGTCGAGAGGATAATGGGGCATGCGAGGATGGTGACAGGAGCGCTGGGAAAGAAGGAAAGGGATTTTTTTACGAAAGGAGAGGGATTAGCGGAACTGCCGAAGTACAGATGGGTAGCGGCCCCGCATGGCAGAGTTTTCGTCTGCTATCTGAAATTGTTAAACGTACCCATAGTGAGGGTTAGTTGATACCTTGATGGTCAGATCGCAATTAGTGGACTTGATCGTGAGGCTTTGATTGCTATATACTGCAGAGTGTACGTTAGACGGGGTGCCCATAGAAAAGAATAAGTTTGCAATTTTAGTAGTAGGGTACGTTAGGCTTTGATTGCTATATACTGCAGAGTGTACGTTAGGCGGGGTGCCTATAGAAAAGAATAAGTTTTCCCATAGAAATTTGTTGCCTACGATGATGTGCTTGGCCTAAGGTCAGGTTGTGCTCCCCTGTAGCCATAGGATGACACTGTAGCCAGACATCCAAATCTAACTGTTACCATGTGAATTTCTTGGACGCTGTATGAATGTTGGACAACAGTCTGAACTGCATTTTGACAAAACTCAGAGCCAATAATTTCTAAAACAGGGATATTGAAAAGTTTGCTGTGGTATAGACTCATTTTATTGAGCACGTACCTGATCTTGTACTCGCAATTTCACATGTCCTTGTATACATAATATATATAAGGGGACAGAACTGCTCTTGGATATCACAGCACGCTGCCATGAGTTTGTTGTCAACACCTCGTTGATAATCTTCTTCACCGGAATATGAATGGTTTCATCACACATAAGAATCAACCACAGCAAAACATAAAACTTTTCACACCCAGCGCCCACGGGATGCAGCATGCGCATTCTCACTCCGATCCTCTATATCCTCGCCTAAAGGAGAAAAAATTGCAAGAATATACATATACATAAAAACTAAGGTCGCAACCGGAAAATCGATAGCCAGAAACAAAATCAATGGAACACAAAAGATGTATAGGTGTGGAAATAAGTGTGCGTGTCTGATTACTACAGAGTTGCAAATGCTTCAGTAAAAAGGAATAATAAATAAGAGTATGATTTGGATGATTCATTACTAAATATGTGAGTAACAATGTCCTTGTGTTGCGCCCAGTGTAAAAATATAGATTCTTCAATCCCAAAAGTTAAAATAGTTAAACAGATTCAGATCGAGTGCAAACTTCAGATTCAGACTTAATGTAAAAAATGGCCCTCTTACTAAAAACTGCGATGTATGCTTTTGTACCATTTGACAAACACGTGAGAATCAAAACTGAAGAATTCTTTTAATAATCTTAGTGACAGCAACAAACATGTTGATTGTCCATTGCTTTCACAACAATCAATTAATCATTAGATCCTGATTAAAAATAAAAAAAATGAGTCATGAAGTAAAGAACAAAAGAAAATCGGAGTTTGAACCAGCAATCTCCCGAAGAAGCCTAATAGCCAGAGCCCAGAGCCTTCTCAGTGCAGATACTCACCAATCCCTACCGCATCAATGATCGGTTGCCTCCAGCGCGTGGAGCAGACGCGTGTGAGGTGCCATGCAGTGGCAGGCGATTAGATCGCGGAGGTTGTTCGAATATTTGGCCCATATTAGTGTGCTGAAATATTGGGACCATATGTGGGTAGCCCAATAGACAAATCCTGAAATCTCAAAATGGCCCATGTGTACAGGTGAGTGGTGGGAGTGGGAAGTTTAGACCCACATTGGAAATTTGAGGACTTGCACACCACCTTATAAGGTGGAGTGTTGTAGTGATTGTATGTGAGTGAGAACAGGAGAGCCTCTCGCGCACTCCTCCTCCTCCTCCTCCTCCGCCGCTCGCTCGTCTCGACACGACACGACACGACACGTCGCGATCGCGATCGCGATCACGTTTCGTGAATAGAGCCTCGAGCCGAGACAATACTTATGTTTATTTTGCTGTTTTGGAAAACCGATTTCGTAGTCGTGACGGACGCGTCACAGATGAGGCGGTTCGGGTCGCTCCCGTATCGCGTGCTGCAACCGACTCGGACGAGCGGCGTGGGCCTCCCACGTCGCACACATTAGGATTTTCCGAACCGCACTATAAAAGACGCGAACCGTGGGCGCTGTACACACACCGAAACCAATCTAGGTTTTGCCACACCTCGTTGCTTGCGCCGCCACCGTAGTCTACTCCATCCCGAGCGCCGGCGTCCACCGGCGAACGGGAGAGCAGGTCTCCGGAACCAGTCTTCTTTGTGATGATGTACGGCAGAGGGCGAATTAGGTTTTTGGGAAGCGCTTCGCGTGACTGCTCGCTGCTTCCACGACGGCTCGTCCGCCTAACAAGTCATGCGGTGCTGCGTACCGTCGCCTCAAGCGTCGTCTACTCCGACCCGTCATCGCCAACGTTGTCATCAACAACGTCACTACAAACGATCGGTACGGAATCTGTGTCCTGATCTGTCTGTTTAACATGTCTACTGTTTACATGTTTAGAGAGATCGTGTTGCTATTATTCATGTTGTCTGATGCATCTAGTATGTTCGAGTTTCACATGTTAATAGCTGTTGTCATCATGATTTATATTCTGGAATTAATCGTGGAAATTATGTCTAATTATTCAACAATCCAAAAACCTAATTGTAGGCAATTTCCTGAACTGACTATGGCCCACTTAAGTGATTCGATGAAACCGGAAAAGTTCAATGGTACCACCTTTAAGGGATGGCAACTCAGAAGCCAACTGTGGCTCCAGTCCATGAAAGTGTGGGACATTATTATGAATGGCCTTCCTGAAGGAGCTTCTGACGAGGTTCAGAATAAGTTCAAGGAAGCCAATAATAATTTCAGAGGCTGTATTCTGAGTGTCCTGGAGGGACGTCTGTGCGATGTGTATATGCACATCGAAGACGCTAAGGAGCTCTAGGATGCACTGAATACTAAATTCGGTGCGTCCGATGCTGGCAGTGAGCTGTATATCATGGAGAGTTTTAAAGACTACAAGATGGTGAATAACCGTTCTGTAGTCGAACAGACTCATGAGATACAGTGCATTGCGAAGGAGCTTGATCTGCTCAAGTGTGTGATTCCTGATAAGTTTGTGGCTGGATGCATCATTGCAAAGTTGCCTTCTTCATGGAGGAATTTTGCCATATCTCTCAACCATAAGAGACAGGAGATATCGGTTGAAAACCTGATAGCGTCTCTTGATGTTGAGGAGAAAACTCGGGCAAAGGACACAACTGAGAGAGGTGGTGATTTGCAGTCTAGCGCCAATATGGTGCAGAAAAATCATCACGTCAAGAATAACAGCAAGAACAAAGGGAACTATAAGCCCCAGTTCAATGGTCCTGTGAACACTACTGCCTTTAAGAATAAGAAGAAGAAGAAGAAGAAGAAGAAGGTGCTGAACAAAGCTGGGCTCGAGTGCTTTACGTGTGGAGCGCTCGGCCACTTTTCTGTTGACTGCCCATACCGTGCAGACAAGAAAGGGAAGAAAGGCTCCAAGAATGTCAACGTGGTGACCGCTAGCAACACTGATGCATACGGTAATATACCGATGGTACTTTCAGTTCTTCAATCTCCATGTTGGTGGATTGATACGGGTGCTAATGTTCATGTGTGTGCTGACATCTCTATGTTCACTTCTTATCAGGTCGCAGGAGATTCTTCCGTCCTAATGGGGAATGGGTCACATGCTTCTGTTCGTGGTGTTGGCACGGTAGATCTGAAGTTTACTTCGGGGAAGATCGTGCAGCATGTCCCTTCTATGAATAAGAATCTCGTCAGCGGCTCACTTCTTTGCAGAGATGGGTTTAAAGTAGTGTTTGAATCCAATAAAGTAGTTGTGTCGAGATTTGGACAATTTATTGGTAAAGACTATGAGTGCGGAGGCTTGTTCCGCTTTTCTCTTTCTGAATTCTGCAATAAGTCAGTAAACCATATTTGTGGCAATATTGATTCAGATGCTAGTGTTTGGCACTCTCGTTTATGTCATGTTAATTTTGGTTTACTGTCTCGGCTATCCAGTTTAAGTTTAATTTCTGAATTTCACCATTACCAAAGATTCTAAGTGCCATAGTTGTGTGCAATCTAAGCAACCTCGGAAGCCTCACACGGCAGCTGAGGAGAGACACTTGGCACCTCTAGAACTCATACATTCTGATCTATGCGAGATGAATGGTGTGTTGACAAAAGGTGGAAAGAGATATTTCATGACACTCATTGATGATGCTACTAGATTCTGCTATGTTTATTTGTTGCAAACTAAAGATGAGGCTTTAGACTACTTTAAAATCTATAAGGCTGAAGTTAAAAATCAATTAGACAGAAAGCTCAAACGTTTTAGGTCGGATCATGGTGGAGAGTATTTCTCTAAAGTATTTGATGAATTCTGTGAGGAACACAGTATTATTTACGAGAGGACGCCTCCCTACTCACCACAATCAAACGGAATTGCTGAGAGGAAAAACCGCACGCTGACCGACTTGGTGAACGCCATGTTGGACACTGCTGGTTTATCTAAGGCATGGTGGGGGGAGGCTATGTTGACTTCGTGTCATGTCCTGAATAAAGTTCCTAACAAGAATAAAGAGACCCCTTATGAGGAGTGGGTTGGGAGAAAACTATCACTTTCTTATTTGCGTACTTGGGGATGCTTAGCAAAAGTCAACATTCCAATTCCAAAGAAACGCAAACTCGGACCAAAAACAGTGGATTGTATTTTTCTAGGTTATGCTCAGCGAAGCGTTGGTTATAGATTTCTAGTGGTTAAATCCGAGGTACCTGATATGCATGTTGATACTATTATGGAATCTCGTGATGCAACTTTTTTTAGAATATGTTTCCTATGAAAAAGATATGCATAGTTTTGCTGAATTTTCTTCTGAATTAATTCCGTAATCTAGTACATCTAGTGATCATACTGAACAACCACATGATGAGAAATTCCTTGAGAAGGATGACAATGAAGCTTCTAAATGGAGTAAGAGACAGAGGATTGAAAAATCCTTTGGTGATGATTTCATTGTGTACAATACTCCTACGTCTATTGCAGAGGCATTTGCATCTCCAGATGCAGATGATTGGAAAGAAACTGTCCATAATGAGATGGACTCCATTCTTTCTAATGGGACGTGGGAGTTATCTGAACGACCTTATGGTTGTAAGCCAGTGGGTTGTAAGTGGGTGTTCAAGAAGAAGCTAAGGCCTGATGGTACTATTGAGAAGTACAAGGCACGGCTAGGCTACACAAAGCGAGAAGGCGAAGATTACTTTGACACCTATTCACCTGTTGCTAGACTGACCACCATTCGTGTACTACTTTTCCTGGCTGCCTCTTATGGTCTTATCTTCATCAAATGGACGTAAAGACAGCTTTCCTTAACGGAGAGTTGGAAGAGGAAATCTATATGGATCAGCCTGATGGGTTTGTGGTAAAAGGTGAGGAGAGAATGGTGTGCAAATTGTTAAAATCTTTGTATGGACTGAAACAAGCACCTAAGCAATGGCACGAGAAGTTCGACAGAACTTTAACTTATGCGGGCTTTGTCATTAATGAGGCTGACAGGTGTGTATACTATCGCCATGGTGGGGGCGATAGTGTTATATTATGCTTGTATGTTGACGACATACTGATTTTCGGTACAAGCATAATTGTGATCCATGAGGTCAAGTCTTTTCTATCAAAGTGTTTTTATATGAAAGATCTGGGAGAAGCTGATGTAATTCTGAACATCAAGCTTATTAAGGATGAGAGTGGGATTACGTTGACGCAATCACACTATGTTGAGAAGATCTTGAGCCGTTTCGGCTTTATTGATACAAGTCTTCTCCAACACCTTATGATCCTAGTGTGACGCTTCGAAAGAACAAAAGGATTACGAAAGATCAATTGAGATACTCTCAAATAATCGGTTCACTCATGTACCTTGCGAGCGCGACGAGGCCTGATATCTCTTTTCCTGTGAGCAAATTGAGCAGGTTCAAGTCAAACCCGGGTAATGATCATTGGCATGCACTTGAAAGGGTCATGCACTATCTGAATGGTACTATGAGCTATGGGATTCATTATTCAGGGCACCCTGCTGTGCTTGAGGGATATAGTGACTCCAACTGGATTTCAGATGTAGATGAGCTCTACGCCACAAGTGGATATGCATTTCTTTTTGGAGGTGGCGCAGTGTCATGGAGGTCCTGTAAACAGACCATATTGACGAGGTCAACCATGGAAGCAGAACTTACTGCTTTAGATACAGCCACTGTTGAGGCAGAGTGGCTGCGTGAGCTCTTGATGGACTTGCCGGTGGTTGAGAAACCATTGCCGGCTATCCTCATGAACTGTGACAATCAAAGGGTGATTGCCAAGGTGAACAGTTATAAGGATAATGCGAAGTCATCAAGACACGTCAAAAGACGTTTGAAGTCTGTCAGGAAATTGAGAAACTCCGGAGTAATTACTGTTACGTATATTCAGACAGACAAAAACCTGGCAGATCCCTTTACGAAGGGACTATCACGTAATGTGATAGATAGTGCATCGAGGGAGATGGGTATGAGACCTGTGAGCGTTACACCGTAGTGGTAACCCAACCTATGTGATCGAAGATCCCGTGAATTAGGACCTAGGCAGAACAAGCTAGTGGTTTGACTGAGGAGAGTATTTGGTAAACCCTCTCTAAGTGATGATGCATAACTCTCAAAGAGCTTTAAGGCAGCTTGGCAACATGCCTTAATGTGTTTATGTTGGCTATTCATAGTAAAGATGTTGTCCTACAGAGCATTCTTGAAAGAACACACCTATGTGAGTCCGACTGCAAACGTCACAGTCTATGAGATTTGGGTGATCTCTAGTAAACTCATGAAGAGACCACGGAGTATGACGCATATGCTCCACCCGTGGGGTAGGCTACTGGCAGCCAAGTACTAGTCATGACTTTGAGTAAAGTCTATTGGCACAAAACTTGCAATTCAAGGCATAGTCCATTGTTCAAGTTGCTGATAGATGTAGCTTAAGGCTCTAGGCGGAAGTTCAACTTAACAGTCTCTGCTGAAACACTGGTATATAAACAAGTAGCGAGGATTGGCAAATCTTCAAATGGGCATTTGAGATCTCGTGGGGGGTTGTTGTAATATTTGGCCCATATTAGTGTGCTGAAATATTGGGCCCATATGTGGGTAGTCCAATAGACAAATCCTGAAATCTCAAAATGGCCCATGTGTACAAGTGAGTGGTGGGAGTGGGAAGTTTAGTCCCACATTGGAAGTTTGAGCAGTTGCACACAACCTTATAAGGTGGAGTGTTGTAGGGATTGTATGTGAGTGAGAACAAGAGAGCCTCTCGCGCACTCCTCCTCCTCCTTCTCCGCCGCTCGCTCGTCTCGACTCGACACGACACGACGCGATCGTGTTTCGTGAATCGAGCCTTGAGCCGAGACAATAAGTATGTTTATTTTGCTGTTTGGAAAACCGATTTCGTAATCGTGACGGACGCGTCACAGCTGAGGCGGTTCAGGTCGCTCCCGTATCGCGTGCTGCAACCGACTCGGACGTGCGGCGTGGGCCTCCCACGTCGCACACATTAGGGTTTTCCGAACCGCACTATAAAAGACGCGAACCGTGGGCGCTGTACACACACCGAAATCAATCTAGGTTTTGCCACACCTGGTTGCTTGCGCCGCCACCGTAGTCTACTCCATTCCGAGCGTCGGCGTCCACCGGCGAACAGGAGAGCAGGTCTCCGGAACCAGTCGCCTTTGTGATCTTGTACGGGGGAGGGTGAATTAGGTTTTTGGGAAGCGCTTCGCGCGACTGCTCACTGCTTCCACGATGGCTCGTCTGCCTAACAAGTCAGGCGGTGCTGCGTACCGTCGCCTCAAGCGTCGTCTACTCCGACCCGTCATCGCCAACGTTGTCATCAACAACGTCACTACAAACGATCGGTACGGAATCTGTGTCCTGATCTGTCTGTTTAACATGTCTACTGTTTACATGTTTAGAGAGATCGTGTTGCTATTATTCATGTTGTCTGATGCATCTAGTATGTTAGAGTTTCACATGTTAATAGTTGTTGTCATCATGATTTATATTCTGGAATTAATCGTGGAAATTATGCCTAATTATTCAACAGAGGTCGCTCATCTCGGCGGCATTGAGGGCCATCTTCTCGTCAGCGAGGCGGAAAAACTGGCAGAGCTCCGTCTGGACCTCGCTCTTCTCCCTGCGCAACATCATAGCAATGGCCTCGCCGCTGAAACTGCACGCGGGAGGCTCTCCTCTTTCTACCTCACCATACATAGCCTTCATGCGCCACGCCCAAAGCCTCCCGCCGCAGCGTCGTAGTCTTAGCATGCCTCAGCCTCCACCCATGGGTCATGGGCATCTGCCATGGTCCCCGTGCTAGCCCAGTTGCCCATCCTACCCATCCAGCCCCTCTTCTCCCTGTCAATCGCAATGTGACCATGGAGATTGCGAGAAGCAGCTTAGAGGAATCGCGCTGAAGTCGATCAAGCCGCCTGGAACAATATTTAGGGCGAGATCTGATCGTACACGCGGTTGAGGGGCTGGGTATCGATCAATAGATGCATGTGTCTGCGAGGACCGGGACGGCGGTGTCCAGGCGTGCAAGGTTGGGTTTGTGGCGGTGTTGAGGCGTACCGGGCAGTCGAGTGCGGCGTTGGACGATGCAGGCATCGGAGGGAGAGACGGCGGAAGGAGCTTTTGAGGGCGTCGAGAGGATAATGGGGCATGCGAGGATGGTGGCAGGAGCGCTGGGAAAGAAGGAAAGAGATTTTTTTTACAGAAAGGAGAGGGATTAGCGGAACTACCGAAGTACATATGGGTAGTGGACGTGCATGGCAGAGTTTTCGTCCGCCATCTGAAATTGCTAAACGTACCCATAGTGAGGGTTAGTTGATACCTTGACGGTATCGCAATTAGTGGACTTGATCGTGAGGCTTTGATTGCTATATACTGCAGAGTGTACGTTAGGCGGGGTGCCCATAGAAAAGAATAAGTTTGCTCTTTTAGTAGTAGTGTACGTTAGGCTTTGATTGCTATATACTGCAGAGTGTACGTTAGGCAGGGTACCCATAGAAAAGAATAAGTTTGCCCATAGAAATTTGTTGCCTACGATGATGTGCTTGGCCTAAGGTCAGGTTGTGCTCCCCTGTAGCCATAGGATGACATTGTAGCCAGACATCCAAATCTAACTGTTACCATGTGAATTTCTTGGACGATGTATGAATGTTTGACAACAGTCTGAACTGCATTTTGACAAAACTCAGAGCCAATAATTTCTTAAACTGGGATATTGGAAAGTTTGCTGTGGTATAGACTCATTTTATTGAGCACGTACCTGATCTTGTACTCGCAATTTCACATGTGCTTGTATACATAATATACATAAGGGGACAGAACTGCTCTTGGATATCACAGCACACTGCCATGGGTTTGTTGTCAACACCTCGTTGAGAATCTTCTTCACCGGAATATGAATGGTTTCATCACACATAAGCATCAACCACAGCAAAACATAAAACTTTTCACACCCAGCGCCCATGGGATGCAGCATGCGCATTCTCACTCCGATCCTCTATATCCTCGCCTAAAGGGGAAAAAAATGCAAGAATATATATATACATAAAAACTAAGGTCGCAACCGGAAAATCGATAGCCAGAAACAAAATCAATGGAACACAAAAGATGTATAGGTGTGGAAATAAGTGTGCGTGTCTGATTACTACAGAGTTGCAAATGCTTCAGTAAAAAGGAAGAATAAATAAGAGTATGATTTGGATGATTCATTACTAAATATGTGAGTAACAATGTCCTTGTCTTGCGCCCAGTGTAAAAATATAGATTCTTCAATCTCAAAAATTAAAATAGTTAAACAGATTCAGATCGAGTGCAAGCTTCAGATTCAGACTGAATGTAAAAAATGGCCCTCTTACTGAAAACTGCGATGTATGCTTCTGTACCATTTGACAAACACGTGAGAATCAAAACTGAAGAATTCTTTTGATAATCTTAGTGACGGCAACAGACATGTTGATTGTCCATTGCTTTCGCAACAATCAATTAATCATTAGATCCTAATTAAAAAAAAAATGAATCATGAAGTAAAGAACAAAAGAAAATCGGAGTTTGAACCAGCAATCTCCCGAAGAAGCCTAATAGCCAAAGCCCAGAGCCTTCTCAGTGCAGATACTCACCAATCCCTACCGCATCAATGATCGGTTGCCTCCAGCGCGTGGAGCAGACGCGTGTGAGGTGCCATGCAGTGGCAGGCGATTAGATCGCGGAGGTCGCTGATCTCGGCGGCATTGAGGGCCATCTTCTCGTCAGCGAGGCGGAAAAACTGGCAGAGCTCCATCTGGACCTCGCTCTTCTCCCTGCGCAACATCATAGCCATGGCCTCGCCGCTGACACTGCACGCGGGAGGCTCTCCTCTTTCTACCTCACCATACATAGCCTTCATGCGCCACGCCCAAAGCCTTCCGCCGCAGCGCCGTAGTCTTAGCATGCCTCAGCCTCCACCCATGGGCCATGGGCATCTTCCATGGTCCCCCGTGCTAGCCCAGTTGCCCCATCCTACCCATCCATCCCCTCCTCTCCTTGTCAATCGCAATGTGACCATGGAAGATTGCGAGAAGCAGCTTAGAGGAATCGCGCTGAAGTCGATCAAGCCGCCTGGAACAATATTTAGGGCGAGATCTGATCGTACACGCGGTTGAGGGGCTGGGTATCGATCAATCGATGCATGTGTCTGCGAGGACCGGGGCGGCGGTGTCCAGGCGTGCAAGGTTGGGTTTGTGGCGGTGTTGAGGCGTACGGGGCAGTCGAGTGCGGCGTTGGACGATCCAGGCATCGGAGGGAGAGGCGGCGGAAGGAGCTTTTGAGGGCGTCGAGAGGATAATGGGGCATGCGAGGATGGTGGCAGGAGCGCTGGGAAAGAAGGAAGGGATTTTTTTTTACAGAAAGGAGAGGGATTAGCGGAACTGCCGAAGTATAGATGGGTAGCGGACGCGCATGGCAGAGTTTTCGTCTGCTATCTGAAATTGCTAAACGTACCCATAGTGAGGGTGAGTTGATACCTTGACGGTCAGACCGCAATTAGTGGACTTGATCGTGAGGCTTTGATTGCTATATACTGCAGAGTGTACGTTAGGCAGGGTGCCCATAGAAAAGAATAAGTTTGCTCTTTTAGTAGTAGTGTAGAAGTGTATGTAGAAGAGAGATGTACATAGTCGTGGTTGGGTCTGTTATTTACTCTTGCACTGCTCCATCTATTGGCAAAGATATTTTATCCGGTGGACAAGTAGCCTCTTCTTGCTTGAGAAATTCGAAACCCTGATTTTTTTTACTTCATTCTTCGTTACCACAGTTGCGTGCTAGAATTTTAGGAAATCACTGGTTGGTGGATTAGCTTTGGACAAGCAGGAATTGTTTTTATGATATTGCTCCATCTCTTATAAGGTTGGTAATTGTGTTCTCATGTTGCAACGCATGGACAAAATTACTATAAACAGAAAGTAGAGTGGTTGGTCACCATTTAGCAATGAAGTTTTTCTAGGGTCATTTCTGTGTGAGATGATGTTTATTTTCAGTGATTATAATTTTCTTATAATTAATACTCCCTCCATTTGTACGGATTCAGCAACAACAAATATGGAACAAAGGGAATACTAGATAGCAAGGTTGTGTCATGTTGATTGATTATTATTATTGCTTCATTTAAACTTTTTAATTAACAGAAAAATAGTCAATTAAAACTACCGATGTTGCAACTAACAGATAACTCCACAGTTGCCCAGTTTGTACTGTTTCTTTACCATACGTGCAACGCACTTAATAAATAACAATAAATGAAATACATGGAAATGATAACGAAACTGTGTCTTCCTCAAATTAAACAAAAATTTCAGTGACAGGCAGGTGCTTCTCATGACTGCACGTGATCAACAGTCTTTGCCGAATCATATCTAGCTCGATTAATGCTTTGCTTTCTTCTTAGGATGGGGTTTGTTCTTTGTTTTTGAGGATGGCTTATTTGATGGTTGGTACTTGTTCCTCTTCTTCAGTTTCTCCTTCTTCTGTTTCTTCCACGCGCTGTCTGGGTCTACAAAGTCTTCATCGCTGTCATCTTCAACAGGAGCGGAGCCATCCTCGTCCGAGTCGAGATCATTGTTCTCGTCTTCCTCATCCTCATCTGAACTCAAGATAAAGTCCTCAACCACATCCTCGTCTGTAGGTAAATCATCATGGTCACGGGTTCTTTTCTTGCTCTTCTCCTTTGCTCTGCAACACAAAAGGGGAGGAGAGGTAACAACATGTCTTCCACACACAAGGAAAGAAACCCAAAAGAAAGAGGGAGGGTCAGAACGTACTTAGTCTTCTTTTCAGCCATCAAGTTCTTACTGAAAGCAATGGTTTCTTCACTCTCATCCTGTTGCTTCTGCACTTCTGATAGCCTCCTTGAAAACGTGGAGGACTCGGCACCCACAATAACGCTGGCACAGAAAGGAATGAATTAGTAATGCCATTAATCAATATATTCTAAGAGATCTAAGCGCAGGGCTACTCCAGGCCTGTGGTTGCTCCAGGACGTGGACCCATAGTCAGCGATAGGATCGAAACAAGCCTGAGGCGACGTGAATAATCGCCCTGGCACCACCTGGCTCCAACCCTCCATCCTGTTTACTTGCAAGAGAAGGACGACGGGGCTCTTCTCTTGCTGTCCCCCTATCTCTTCCACCTCACCTCTCCATCAACCCAGTGTGCCCCCAGACCGGCGCCCCCCACCCCACCCCACCATACGCCACAGTGGGTAGAGCTGAATCAGGGGATAAATAATGCGATCCCCGGAACTGCCGCGGCCGTCCTGCAACCTCACCGTCGTCATTGCATTGGTGGCAACAACTCGCACCAGTCAAAAGGCCCTCGACACGAACTACTGGGCGTCCGTGGTTGGGGATTTACACACTCGCGGGGTGCAGATCCCGTGCGGACTCGCGGAGGGCGCCGCGGTGAAGGTGGCGATGGTGCCCAAGAATGAAGTGGCCGAGTTCTGGGTGGAGGTTGTGCTAGGAGCCGGCGAGGTGGTGTCGTGCTTCAGTGTGAGCCTGGGCTGTTGGGATGGTGGTGGAGCTTGGACGCCAGGGCGGATGATTTTAATTGATTATCTGGATTCAAAGCTCCATCCACTATGGAATTGATGTAGAAAAATGTACGATCCAATCTATCATCTCTGGGTCTCTTTAATTTCCTTTACATGTTCACCTCTAAGCTTTTGTTTCTGGAGCAGCTCAGTGTCATGAATGATGTGAAGAAGACGGAGTAATTGATGACATCTCAATACCGTAAATGATGCGAGAGGCATCAAATCCAACCTATCAGAGAAGGATCCACATGTCCACTACAAGATCGACCCATACTGCAATACATGTGGTATTCCTCTAGGCACTATGCACCTTATTTGTTTCCAGTTTTAATCAGTATGCAATTACATTGCTCCTTATCTCCTGCATTGAGATGATGCACTGTACGTGTTTGACAAATTGTTAAAATTATGAAGTGTCAATTCTAATGGAGGGGTTTTTTCTCATAATAAACATCATGTTTATTGTTCAATCAACTAGGAGGAAATCATGGTATGCGAATTTTTATAAGTTACTGTTGGTAAGTGACATTCAACTGTGCCTTTTCTACTTACAAACTAGCAGCTATGCCCATGCTCCTAAGTCAGGTGTTCCTTAGACTTAGAGAATCTGACTATTAGCTTTGATAGTGAAAGGCACTCTTCTGAATGAGACAAAATTGAGGTTAGCAATATCTACATGGCCAATTATTTTGGATTTATGTTTTAACTCAAGGATGCTTTAGCTACGATCATTATTAGCACAGGGTCATGCTAATAACTATTTTTTTGGGGAAGTGGTAGGAATGAATATTAGTATTGCAAGTACCTGTTGCATGAAAAATACAGTATCCTCAGCTTCTGTCAACTAAGCTAAGTGAACAAAGATTATCTCCCATGGAGATTTTATATCATCGAACAATGGATTTTATGCCACTTTCTCTTTGGTTGTAACCAGAACTAGCAAGTACAAATGCAGCAGACTAATATATTGGCTGTGTAGGTCACACACAAGCATACGAAAGAAACAGACGGATGTTCCTAAGGGTTAATTTTGTTTTCAGTAGTAAGGACCCTAACCGTCTATTTAAATCTCAACGGTTAAGAAAGATCTTACAATTCCACCTGCTCATCCTTAGATTCCCGTCACGCTATGTTTGATCCTTAGCAAACAGTAAACACATACTTTCTAGATCATAGGTCTCTCCATATTTGATCCAAATGCAGAAAAACATGTACTCAGACGAATCATCTTTATATTTCTCAGATAATCAATTAACCTGGCATAATATCTCCAACTAAGTTTGGACCACACTATTAGATAGGGGGGAACGTGCAAGATCAACAGATGAGAGAGGGGAACATTCCAAGTAAGTTATAAATGTACTGGGGATATGAATATATTAGTGTTATTAGCTTTTTCTTCACGTTTAGATTTGAGAATTGTTTTACCATCTAGATACAACATGATTAAACTGTTTGAGTTTCTTCTTCCATGCAGAAACTTCCTTAGATTCAGTTATGTAGAATACTCCATCTGAGTCATGTTCTTTTCTGCTGATATAATTTTCCTTAACTTCAAGGCTTCATTGATGCTGGAATGCAAGTTTTCATGGTCCAATGGAGCCTCTCACTGATCCCCCAAAACAGAGAAAAACATATTAAGACTAATCCTTTTTATATTTCAAAGATAATCAATTGCTAGCATTTTTTCTCGAACTAAGCTTGGGCCACACTGTTAGATATTGCACAGCTTCTTCCCGGTCTAGGTTCACTTGGTGTGTGCACCATCGATTTCTAACTGGGCTTTGTTTATTCTGTCTTTGGTACCAGAGTCATCGGTGTACGCCTTGGGTTTTGGGCATGCCTCGTGTGCGTCGATGAGCTCTTGCACGAGAGCTTCTTGTATCAATGGTTGTGGTCGAGCTATTTCCCCCTAACTTTGATCAATGGTTTTTGTTCTATGTTTTTATTTAGTTGAGAACCGTTTGCGCGCAGATATAGAGGCACAAGCCATGAAAAAGAAAATGCCAACAGTAAAAAAACGACGCAGCGAAGCGCACGAGGTCCATCTAGTATTTATTCATAACTTGGAGTGCATGTATTCCCGTCCCTCGTACGAACTACTGAAGTATGCTGTGTGGTAAAATGAAATGGACAGCATATTCATTTATGGTGTTATACATGGACTAGATCAAGGATACTAACCTCGTCTCGTCCATAGCATCGATTCTGTTCTGTGCTCTCTGATGTAGAGTAGCAACATATCTTGAGAGAGGACTTGACTGTTCTTCCTTCTCAACCTATTGGGAAAAAATATTATATGTTTTAGCACAACCACACACAAAAAATGAAAAAATGTGCAGATAGCCGAGCCAACACGACCAGTCATACCTGTAGAAATGAATCTGCAGCAGGATCATTGGGAGAAAATGTAATCCCTGTACGCTTTGAGCTTACGAACTCAACATTTGCCTCTACCTGGAACCAGAAATGATGATAGGAATCAGTAAACATGTGTTGGATCATGTAGGAGAGTATGATATTCTTTTGTACTCCCTCCGTTCCTAAATATAAGATGTTGTAGCTATTACTCATGTTGTCTATATGCGTACTAATATGAGTGAACATATACACTAAAAGTTGTCTAGATACATGTCCACATGTGTGAATGTGGAAAAGGACTAAAACATCTTATATTTAGGAACGGAGGGAGTACATGCTTAGCAGACCTGACGAATGAGATCCTTCATCTCTTTTCGAAATCTGTCAGCCTTGATGGTTTTGCAGAAGTTCCGAAGTTGAACGAGTGGTAAAAATGACATTTCGAAGAAGGCAACAGAGTAGCTCCACTGGGCCAAATGCTTAGCCATCTCATCAACCACGGAGTAAATGCAAGCTTCCTGAAAGGCACGTGTCTTCACTATTTTCTTATCTACCTGCCAGAGAGGAATACCTGTTATATATTCATTTTTCAGAGGCATATACCCATGGAATTGTGTTACAAGAAAACAGACCTGTTTAACATTGAACAAATTCACTGCTTTGCCGACACCACCATCTGGACGCCCTCTGAGTTCTTTCATTTCTAGCATATCAAGCAGCAGGGACGACACCGGAATATAGGTACCAGTGGCTTGAGCAATGCAATTAAGCATTTTTACACATCTAATGCGTACAGGGAAGTAGCGTGCACTCGGTATGAGACATGCTACGCCATGAATTATCTGGGTTAACGGATAAGCCAAAGGCAGTAAATCTTCCTGAGAGCTACATCCACACACAACACTTGTCCAAAGCTCAAGGCAGAATATATATTGCCAATCATAAACTTTTTGGTATGATTTCTGCACAGAAACAATGTAGGCTCACCATCAGTTAGCAACAGGAAAACATTTGCCTTTTTGACACCAAATAATATCAAACTAACATGGAAAGGAAACAATAGAATGATCCAAAAGTGACCTCTTTGTCAACAAAACATTTAAGAATGGCATGCCTCATATGAGAAAATAACATTTGTATTTCCGAAATACAAGACAAAAAATACTTAGCAATACTAAGAGAAATAGTACCTCCAGCTGTTTGTTTGTTGGTTTGTTTCTTTCTTTCTGCTTTTTGTCCTTTGATGTCTTCAAAAAATGAAAGAAGAACCACAAAACTGTCAGACCATGAGCAATTAATGCAGTTCCAGGATACGACCATGAGACTTCAACGGACAACATACCTTTGGTCCTCTTTCAGTAAGGGCACCTCTTAGGATAACTGCCAGTTGACGAATGAAAACAAAAGCATGTTGATAAGCACTTTGAGGGTGCACTCTATACAATTCTTTGACACAATTCCCAAGAAATTGAATGTGCTGCAGTTTCGATCCACCGATAGACTTGGACAATTTGCAGTTTACCAAATAAGCCTTGTAGATACCCTTGAGGCAGGCATCAAGGCAATCCGGACCTATTTGAACACACAAGTCTCGAAGGAACAAAAATGAAACAAGAGGCATAGCACCTCGACCTCTAGCCCAGGTATACAACAGGGCCTACACATCCAGTTGAAAATAAATCATTGTCAGATGGACATCAGAGTAGCGTAGAAAGCTAATTAAAGATGAAATGAGAAGCCAAAGCTAACACACCTTAACATACTTCCTCAGGAGAGAAGGGAAGGCTGCCAGAAAAACAGCTGATGCTCTGACACGGTGAATAGTAAACGCTATCATTTGCTCATCAGTCATCTCAGTTATCATATGGAGTGCATTGGCAAGATATACCCTCGCTAGATTGCCATGCCTCTTCCATTGAGTAGTCACCATCAGCTCACTGATTTTCTCTTTCTTCCCTCCAAAGGCAGGGGCATTGAGTAATTGGCGAAGAATGTAATCCATGTTCTTCAAAACGAAGTGCATGACTTTATCCAGTACACTACCTGACATGACACTGAATTTTGGTGCTGAACTGTCCCCAGTATCCTCACCATAATGGCACGCTCTCCTGAAGGCTTGAAGAATAGACCGGATAGAACCTATCTTCCCATCTTCTGCTCCATCGCACCAGGAATCAACCATTTCCATCGTAATAGGTTTAACACTTTCTTTTGGTTCCTCCTTAGGGATAGATCTAGGTTCCTCATCACTTTCTTGATCATCCTGAATACAAAGCAACCCAGCTCATATAATCCTCTAGAGGGGGAAAGGAAAATTACTATACAAGGAAAAGTTTGTGCTTCATCTTACATCGATATCATCATCATTGAACTCCAAGAGATCTTTATCGCAGTCTTCTAGATATTTAAAGAATTCAGGATCCTACCAAAAAAAAAGAGTTCAATAATTTCACAAGCAGTCAACGGTAACAAAACAGCATAGAGAAGAAAATTAGAATTTACAAAATTACAAAAGAACCAAACAATAACTGAAAAGTCAGAATTGAGCTCCTGGACATATCTGTCACATGTGTGAACCACTGTCCATAAAGGATAGAACTTCAAGAAAGAACTGACTCAATTGAGGAACCAGACCACCAAAAGGTAGCCAAAAGCCATCAAATGATTATGGATCAATTCTCGTACCCAGCAATCACAGATTAAGTCAACAACAACAACAAAAATCAATAAGCTGGGAGGCCGTTGTAGAGAATAAGACTATCCGAAGTTAAATCAACACCACATTCTTTCAGCGAAAAGGGGTCTGTAAGAGTTTAATCATAAATTTGGCATTTAATTCAATAGAAACTACTTCTGTCGGAGCATGGATGTGCCTACACGTGTGGTTCCAGATTCACTCGTACCAACTGCAGTGCAGCTGACGCCAGTGAACGTTGGTATTTCAGACTGAAATGGGAAGTACTCTCCCTATTGGTGCAGAAAATGACAAACTATATTTCCTATCTCAAAAAATTCACTGTAAATCAGCAATCGTACACCGTGCTTACAAATTACATTGCTTAGAATGGTCAGTGGAATTTGGAGTTTTTTTATAGTCATTCTTTAGGCCTTGCTTACTTTGGGGGTATTTTCATTCCCAAGGGGATTGCGTGAAATTTTTGCTTTCACCAAATCCCCACATATACTCTTCCCCTTAAATACACTAGCATATGGTAGAGTTTTAAATTTAGGTAAAAATGAGGTGGTTGGTGGGGGGTATCTAGGGATTATCCCCATAGTAGTAAACAGACTACTGGGGATTTTCCGGAATCCAGGATAATCCACTCCATAAAATACCCTTCCAATACCCTAGAAGTAAACAAGCCATTAAGGTACCAGACTACCAGTGATAAGAATGCCTAAACATCTCTTCATTTATATGTGGACTTGTTGTAAAAGCTGTTACTTATTCAGAGTTTCCCCAGAAAAGGAGCCCAAATTTTGCTAGTAAAACTTTATACGAATCAGAATGTAGGCTTTACACAGCTATCAGTATCCGATTACTAAGCTAATCGTGGCTACTAATCAATAACTCATAATCGATCGCAAATCAGATACCATTGAAGGACGGCGTAGAAACCAGAAGATGATAGGGAAAGGAGATGAACCTTTTCCTGCAGCCTCTTGAGTTGGTCCACGTGCTGCTTGGCCTTCTTCTTAGAGCTTCCCTTCACCTCCTCCTCCTCCTCCTCCACTCCCTCTCCATCCTCCCACTCATCTTCCTCCTCGTCCGAGACGGGCAAGTCCACTGTACCCCGCAGAGCCACACGAAACAAGCAACGAGTCCATCAGAAAAACGGAGGAGTACATATCATTGAACGGGAACGAGAAGGGGGTGGGAATCGGACCGTATTCGTCGGAGTCCGACATGGCGAACAGCGGCAGCGGTGGCGGTGGCGGCGGCGTGTGGTGTTGTGCGGGTGCCCTAGTAGGGGTGGGAGAGGAGGCGGCGGCGGTGCTGGTTGCCAAAACAAAAAGGAAGACGCTAATCAGCCGGTCTACCGCGCGCTTCCTCCCGCACATGTGCGTGTCATTGGCCCGCTGCTTTTCCTAACAGCCGTTAAAGCCTGCATGTTGTGAGGGCCCAGCGGTTGCGACAAAGCCCGATAGTCCCCCTTGCCCTTTCTCTTGGGCCAAAATCACAGATCTACGAGCAAAGAGGCTTGCAGGGCCAGCGACCAGGTCCTAGTGGTGGGCTTAACGGGACAGAGCGGGCCAGGCGTACGTGTCCGTGAAAGGCCGCTTAGTTTCTACTGTACATGTTGTTTGTTGGGTTGTTTAGTACGTCTTCTACGCGACTGTTCAAATTCGGACCAAATTCGTCTAAGATTTGTCCGTTTGAGCAGCGATTCGGGCCACTGTCCGTCCGCTCTTTAGCAGTGCAGCCTACGGGACTGCTCACTTCGGGACTGTTTCTTTTTTTTCCTTTTCTCATAATTGTTATCTCTTTAAACAACTGAACTTCGCAATAAATCCAAATATTGTATCACAATTTGAGAGTTCAACAAATATGGCAAGTTTATAGTTTTACAACACAACCGGATGAATTAATATAAATAAATAAAATCAAAGTGCATAGTTCTACTGGCCTCCGACGAAATTCCAGACGTGCTGAACAACGTCATCCTGAAGTTGGGTGTGCACGTCATGATCACGCAGCTTAATGTGAAACTGGTGGAACTCCTGAAATGTTGACACTCCAGGTTGAGGCTCGACATTCTGACCCTAGAACTCCCAGTTTTCATCGTAAATACTTTCATCACGCTCATCTTCTATGATCATGTTGTGCATGATCACACAAGTTGTCATCACGATCCATAAAATCTCCGGTTTCCATGTTCTAGCCGGGTGCCGAACAATAGCCCATCGAGATTGAAGCGCACCAAAAGCGCGCTCCACATTTTTCCGAGCACTCTCCTTCTCGTTCGCGAACCTTTTCTCATCTCTCCCTGAGGATGGGAGATAGTCTTCACAAAATTAGCCCATTGGGGATAGATACCATCATTAGGTAGTATCCTTTGGTGTATTCGTGGCCATTGATCTGATGACTCCAACTCGAATGCGGTGGAACATGTCTCTTCTCATCCGGAAACGGCGCCGGAATAACTTGGCATTGTATGCTGGATTGGTGAGATGGAACTAGTCATTGTACAACTGGATATCGCCAGCTTCTCTGTCCATGTCGAAGGCAAGCGAATGCCCGGAGATAGACACTCTGAAAACTGGCCTCATCCGGGAAATATGGTCATTGACCACAAGGGTGGCAACGAGGATGTCACTCTCGTCCTCGGAGTCGTCGTCGGAGGAGGACGAGTACATGAGGACGTTGTTGAAGAAGAACTCGTCCCCACCGTCGTCATTTCTCCGGCCGGAACGGCGATGTACTCGGTCCAGGAAAATGGACGAGCACCTTGCGTGCGGCCCCTCGGGGTGTACTCGGTGGCGCGGCACGTCCAGGGGAGTGGGCGGCCAAGCGAGTGCGGGACCAGGGGTGGCCGCCAGCGGGGGCAGGGTGGGCGGGTTTGAGCTGGCGGGATGGGCGAATGGCGGACGAGGGCGGCCAAATCGAGCCGGCAGCGGTGAGGAGGCGGGACAGAAGGGTGAAACGCGAGGGGGTGTGCTAGCGGGAGGGCCTGACGCGTTTAGGAGGGAGAAAACAGGACGCGAGCGTTGTCCAAGCGTGTCCGGACGATGCTCAAATCTCGACCAAATTTGGGCCGGATATGAGCGGCCCCGGACAAAAAAACGGACCACGGTCTGTTTAGGCAGCGCCGTAGGGGGCTGGTTTCCGGCCGGGCTGCTCAAAAGTGGCATGTTCGGGCGAAGTAAGCAGCCATGTAGGACATGTCCTTCTGTGTTTTGAGAGGCGCACGTGAAGCGGACTCGCGGACAACCGCCTCCTGCCTGCATCCTGATGTGACTCCTTGTTATACGGTTATATAATGGTGGTTTGAATCATTGAATGGATATACATACGAGTGCACAAACATAAGAGGAGAGGAGAGTAATCAAAGATGAGATGATAGAAGGCTCGAATGCAGGGTAACCAACCGGTGCTCGGTCGAGGGCGCTCCAGCGATAGTCCGACGTTATGATTTCCCGGTCGAAAATCGCGGATTTGTGCATGATGGTGCCTTCGTAGTAGATGCTTAGTGTCGTTTTTATGGCGATGTCAAACAGTGTTCAAAAATCTACAAGGTCAACCATTATTGTTGTGCACCCATAAGTAAAATGTAGGGATAATTTATGGGAATATAGTACAAAGTGTTTTGTTGCCACTAAATTGAGGATCTTTTTGCATATGTTAATTGGACACATATACAGGATGAGTTGTTTCTTTTGAGATACGTGTTTTTATGTCTTGCTGCAGGTAAATCGAAACTTATTACATATGATGGTTGTGTTCTGCTACATTATTTTTCTCAAAATATTAAAATATTTTTAGCTACATATTGTGAGTTTTTACATATTCACTAGGTAATTTGGCAATACAATGTCACATTTAAAAAAAAATGCTACATACATAACAAAAAATGCTAAGATTCCAGATATTGTTTGCTACATTTTTAACAGGGGTAATTTTGCTACATACAATTTAAAATGATACAACACATTCATACTCGTATTGTCTCCACGATTGAGGGTCTAAGGAGTACGAGCATGATTTTGTGGCACATGTGGATGAAAAATTAGGATTAAGTGGGCTCCATCACGTGGATCAGTGACAGCCGGTCACTTAAATGTTGGGCTTACGGAGCAAAGGGGTGTGTACGGTTAGATCATCTCACGCAGCACCGTGAAACCACGTCATGTGTAGCCCTCCGAAAGCGACATATTTGTGCACACTTGAATGATAGATCGAGATGTATTGGTGGCCCATTTGATGCGCACACGGGATCAGGCGGATGACACCTAGCACACACAAGAGAGAGAGAGAAGAGAAAGAGGCGGATGGAAAGGTGAAGGCTGGAGAGAGATGGGCCGTTTTGGATTTTTGGACCGCAGAAGAAAGCCCAGGTGAACCTATATAAATATTGTTTGAAAAGAAGTTTTTTTTACGTTGTATGTGCATAGGCATACATTACTTTCATTCATAATAATATTGAGAATACATATTTTACACACATACAAGCAAACACAAAACTAGGAGAATGCAAGTGGTTGCACTGCTACATACCGCCCTCACCGCAACAATCAAGCACTCAAATATGTTTTCTCTCGCCAAAGAAGAAGAGCACATGATGTTGGTCCACATCTTGATGCTGAAAAACCCTAGCCATGAAGCGTTAACGAGCCACAATATCCACCATCAATGTAAGATTGGATCTAACCCGATAAAAAACATTGGCCGGAGGAACCCTCCGAGCCTCTTCAACACCAGATATGGGGCCGGTGTCACCCCACCCTTCATCAGGCGACAAAATCGTCCACGGTATTCCGCGGATACAATAGTCAACACCACCACACTCTAAGAGCAACCCATCCCTGCCGCCATGCCAAAACGCAACGTCTGATCCAAGTCGCTCCAACAGGTTGGACTCCACAAGCCTGCTGCCGAAGCCAGCAACATCTCCGACGAGTAGGAGCACGGGCTCGGAGACCATTATTACTACTCGCACCATCACCATCCGCTCTGCCATGAAACCGACAGAGGAACTCAAAAACCAGAAAACTTAGGACTCGAGACACGCACGAGAAGGATCTGAAACTCCTCTTCCCCTCACGACACCAAGACATCGATCAGAGGGGGAGGGGAGCGGCCAGAACGACGCCGGTCTACCAGGAAACTGGAACTGCCTCGGAACGGAGTGGTTGAGAGAGACATAAAAAATAAGCGCATATTTTTTTATGAAAGGAAACTTGGCTCCTTTATAATTGCGATGCGTGGAGAACAAAGTACACGTGGACAGGAGAGTGTCCAATGGTACAAATAAAAGAGAAAAAGGATAAGTAAAAAGGAAATAAAAACCGGGTTAGAGGGCTTTACCATGGTTCAGCGAGCCCGGGGACCTAGTCCGTCAAGGGGTTTTTCGACTAGGGCGAGCACCCTCCTTCTTCCAGCATTGATCCACGAATGTCCCTCAGATATCAGCATCAGGAAAATCTCTATGGGAGAACAAACATGCTTTCTGAATATACGCTCATTCTCCTCCTTCCAGATGGACCATCGGATGAGAGACGTGACTGGTCGCCAAAGCTTGCCAGCATTCCAGTCGAGAGTGTGTGATGTATCTTCCATCCAGGTTGAGAGCGACGTAGTTTTAATGGCTAGGGTGAAGGAAACGGGTAGTTGTGCACGATCCAAAATGAGATTTCGCACCGCCTGGGCATAGGTGCGGGCATCAAGGAGATGTGCGGTTGTTTCTAGGCATGAGTTGCATAGCAGGCATCAGGAGTTGTGAGGAATACTGAAAGTAACTAGCGTGATGCCCGTGCGTTGCAACGGAGTATGTATGAGACTGATGTTCCTTCATTTCCATTCTCAATTGCTGCGTGGGATTTTCTCTAACCACACCGGTCATCCTATGTCTTTCATGCCTCTTTGTTTGCTTCTATACTTTGCATCAGCTCCATCCATGTGATGAAAATTCATTAAGTATAAAAAGATTAATATAGTATAAAACTGAAACAACACAAGTTTTCATCTGTTAAGGATGCAAATTTTCCATCAGGATAGAAATTATCATTAAGCGTTGGTGAAATGTCAAATTTTAGAATATTGTCTATGATTGAAATCACATACAAGCAATATTTGATTGTTCTTTCATTCTTACCGCAGTATAATGTAACTGTCTACTCACCAATGCATGTATGCCTCAGATAACTGAAATAGTGAGAGCAAGGTAGACGATACAAAACCTCATGGCTCTTAAACATAGGTTTGCCAAGAGAGATTATTGCAAACAACCATGAAGACACAAAGTTTCAGGTAAACAATTAACAAAGATTCATTGGATTGAGATAGAATAAACAGTGCTAAATTACTTACCCTGCTCGAGCATCAACTCATCCATCAGGTTCGCAACCTGAGATTTACAAGCAGATTAGCTCAACGTCAAACAGCAGATCGCCAATCAACCTTATTCAGCAATCCAGGGTTCGTTCAATGACAATTAACAACCAAAATGCTTAATAAGAGGACATATCATCGTGCCTTTTTTTTGTACTGGTCAAGGAGGCCACGACCATGACGAGCTCCACTATTCTTTGGACAATTGCGACGAGCAGGACGGTGGTTTCCATGGAACTGCTCCGACTTCGGCACGAGAAAAATGAACAACTACGGCTTGAGCAGCGCAACGAACCGCTTGACGCGACAACAGCCTTCCCCGAACTTGCCCTTGAGGTGAACGCCGAGCAAGAGGGGGGACGTGAACGTTGGGTCCTCCACCGAGTCTAGCGCCCAACCATCGCCATAGCCCTCCCCGAACTCGCCCTAGAGTATGCAGTGGGCAACCGCGTCGACACCTTTTTCTTCCGCTGGGATATGGTGGCAACGGGCAAGATGGGAGCGGTGGAGAATAGACGGACGCGGTCGTGTTTCCATGCAGTTAGACTTTGAGTCGTGTCGTGTGTTCTTTTTATCCATCGTGGGCTGCTCCAGCGTAGGTTTATCTGGACCCGCTTATTGTGAAAAAAAAATGAAGAGACAAAGCACGCCTGCGGAACGGTTAGTTAGAGCCTGCGGTCCGGGAGCGGACGTACTGCAATCACGGACACTACCGCTAGCGCTTTAATAGTAAATATGTATGGGCACCTAGAGGGGGGTGGGTAAGTGCTACGACCAATTTTAATTTTTCTTCACAATTAGGCTTGACACAAAGGTAAATTCTCTAGATAATGCAACTACGGTGAATTTACCTATATGAAAAGAACAAGCACAATAACAATACAAACACAAGTAAAGGAGGAAGGGAACGAGGTAACCTATATGAAGCACATGTAGACACGACGTATTCACGAGTTCCTCCTTGTTAAGAGAGTATGTCTCATTGGAGGGGTGTGAGATTGTCACGAAGGCCTACTAAACGCCACAAAGGCCTCACCCAATTCTCCGATGAATCCCGCCACAAAGGCCTAACACCTTCCACTATTGATCCCCTTTGAGGCGGGAATCGAATCCTTTACAAACAAGTTTGGGACACACATCCACAACCAAATCGGGGGCTCCCAACAATCACCAATCACCAAGAGTAGCAAGAAATTTAGGTTCTCCACAAGATGAAACCCTAGACAATATCCCTCAAGATAATGAGGGGAAAATAGAAAACCGGTTGGTGAAGATGTAGATCCGGGGCTTCTCCTTCAATCCTCCAAGTTTCAACAAGTTTGGGTGGAGGAGATAGGATATCTAGCTTGGTGGGTGAGCTCAATAAATTGAGCATTCAATTATGGACGAGCTACCCCTTGGGGAAGAAGGGTCTCTTCTATTTATAGGTCCACCAAAAAACTAGCCATTTTCTCATAGTCGAAGTTCATTCCGGAATGATTCCGGAACTTCCGGAATAATTCCGGGCTCCCGGAATAATCCGGAGCAATCCGAATCCTAACATAAGAATTTACGTTCATGTCGGAATGAACCCGGATTGGTCCGGAATAATTCCGGATTGCAACACAGGAATTCACGGCCATGTTGGAATCGCTCCGGAATAAGTCCGGATCCCGGAATCACCCGGAATGATTTCGGATTGCAACAGAGGTATTCATGATCATTCCGGAATTATTCCGGATGACAGTAAAAAACCCTTCTTCGAGTCAGAAAAACGTCCGCTGAACGAGCTACCCCTTTGGGTGGAGGAGATAGGATATCTAGCTTGGTGGGTGAGCTCAATAAATTGAGCATTCAATTATGGACGAGCTACCCCTTGGGGAAGAAGGGTCTCTTCTATTTATGGGTCCACCAAAAAACTAGCCATTTTCTCATAGTCGAAGTTCATTCCGGAATGATTCCGGAACTTCCGGAATAATTCTGGGCTCCCGGAATAATCCGGAGCAATCCGAATCCTAACATAAGAATTTACGTTCATGTCGGAATGAACCCGGATTGGTCCGGAATAATTCCGGATTGCAACACAGGAATTCACGGTCATGTTGGAATCGCTCCGGAATAAGTCCGGATCCCGGAATCACCCGGAATGATTTCGGATTGCAACAGAGGTATTCATGATCATTCCAGAATTATTCCGGATGACAGTAAAAAACCCTTCTTCGAGTCAGAAAAACGTCCGCTGAACTTTATCTTCTTCACCATTTCTTTGACACCGTTTATGTGCTGATATTGGCTATAACCTTTTTCACCAAATAGCACACACGGTTAAAACTCATTTATGTTGTAAACGAACACACAAAACATAGAGATATCGAAAATGCACTTTCAATCTCCCCCTTTTTGGTGTTTGATGACCACATAAAGATTCACGGAGATAAACAAGGTGAACATAAAGAATTGGTCACCAAAATATAGACGGAACTCCCCCTCGATATGTGTCTCGTGAGGCACACATTTCATAGGCTTTGCTCCCCCTATGTTAGATACCAAGCAATCTAAACAAGTTCACAATACATGCAAATAGATATAATAATAATGTAAGCAAGCATGATAATAGCATAATCACGGGTAGAGTGACACAACCAAGTCACAAGGTTCCACACACAGATAATGAAATGTTTGCAGCGACAAAAAAAACTAAAGAAACCAGAGCACAAGCCTAGAAGATTGAAACGAAAGGAAAATAAGACTTGTGCCCCCGCCCTTGCAAAACCCGTGATATCCTAATAGGGACTCCTTCTCCCCTTTGGCATCAAGACGCCGAAAAGGGAAAACGAGTCCAACTAGCGTCACAAGAGATCACTCGATGTTTTCATCTCCTCTGTGGTTCTCCTTGTCATCTTCCTCCTCTCCATCCTCATGGTCTCCACGGTCACCAGCATCATCAAAATCATCCTCAGCAGATTCCTCTTCATCATCAACATCAGCCAGAGGCACCCCAAAGTAGAAATCATCATCATGAATCTCGAGCATCTCAGTAGGAACATAGGTAGCAGCAGTGAGATATGGAGGATTAGCAGGCACTTCGATCCCAGCAGCTATATGGTCAGCATTCTGAATACGGCGAGTCTCCTTGGCCAGCTCCCTAGCCTCACGGGCAATTGTCCTAGTGTCACTGCACATACTAAAAAATTCCTTGAAGAACTTGGCAATGCCACTAGAGGGCTGACGTTGAGAAGCACCACTCGAGGAAGCAGAAGAAGTAGAATGAGACATCTTGGACTTGGCCTTGGTGTACTCACGGATCTCAGGACCACGAGTGAGAGAAGGCACCATCTTCTTGCCCTTGACCATTTGAAAGTCATCGATGATCTCAACTCCCAGCTTGGCATTGATGAGCCTCTAAATCAGGGGGCCAAAGGCAGGCTTCCTCTTCTCCATCACACCAATACATATCTCTCGGTAAAGGAAATCCATCACATCAATCTTCCCCTGATTTTGGGGCTTGATGAGCATCATGAGGTTCACCATATAGGCCCTAATAGCTGAGTAATATCAAGCCTTGACCACGATAGTGGCGCGGAAAATCTTGGACGTAAGATTGTAGTACGGGTACATGTTGGAGTTGAATGGACTAGTCTTGCCTTGAGCATCAGGAGGATAGCAGAAATCCAAGATGGAGTTGTCATATTCTGGGTTGTCATGAACGTTCAAACCATGATGACCATAAGTGGCCTTCCACGAGTTGCTAGTGATATTCTCCTCCCCACACATCCAAGTCATGGTGTGCACAACATCACCCGTGCAGTAGAACTGAGCCACCAAGTCCAGACCATACTCATACTCAATCTCCAGGAGTGGTGCCACATTAAGCTTCACCAAACAATCATGAACATGACGGAGATCACCATTCTTGTGCCTATGATAGAACTCCATGTCCACCTGAACCTGATCGCAGACAACAGGATCCTGAGTGGAATAGAACTCATACCATGCCTTGAGCCGAAGGTTGGTCAACCGAGGATCTTCACAAGTGGGCTCGACAAAGCGGTATGGGTTCCTCCTCTTAATAGCTTTCCGTTGAGCCACGGTGAAATATTTCAAGTTCCCTTCGGGCATCCTCTCAACCTGATCATCCTCACGACCGCTCCCGGCACGACTACCGGAAGTATGACCCTGATACGTCTCCAACGTATCTATAATTTTTGATGCTCCATGATCATATTATGCCAATTGCTACATGTTTTCTCCCTTATTTATAACATTTTTATACGTTTTACGGGACTAACCTATTAATAAGATGTCAAGTGTCAGTTCCCTGTTTTATGTTGTTTTTTGTTTCAGAAAAGTTGTTCTGGAAATATTCTCGGAATTTGACCCCACAAATCCCGAAGTTCCTATTTTCCCCGGAAGCATCCAGAACACCGAAGAGGAGTCGAAGACGGGCATCAGGGGGCCACACCATAGGGTGGCGCGGCCTCCCTCCTAGTCGCGCCAGCTATAGGTGTGGGCCCCCTGGCCTACACCACCTCTGCTCTTTCGCCTATTTATTCCCCCCGGATGGAAAACCCTAGGCACCTGATAAAAAATCCCCGAAAAGTTCCGCAGCCGCCGTTGTCGTCAACCCTAGATCATCACCCTTGCCGGAGAGGAAACCATCACCGGAGGCTTCTACATCACCATGCCTGCCTCCGGAGTGATGCGTGAGTAGTTCATCCCTGGACTACAAATCCATAAAAGTATCTAGATGGTTGTCTCCTCCACATATGCCTCCATGTTTAGATCTCGTGAGCTGCCTATCATGATCGAGATCGATCTTATGTAATTCTATATGATGTGTTTGCTGGGATCCGATGAATATTGACCTTATGCCAAGTTGATTATAGTCTTTATTGCTTATTTTATTTGTGATCTTGCAAGCTTTCCGTTGCTGGTGGTTGCTCTGGCCAAGTAGTTGCTAGTGACTCCAAGAGGGAGTATTTATGCTAGATAGTGGGCTCATGCCTCCTTTTCGCCTGTGCTCGAGTGACAAACGTGACGGGGGAGGATGTGTTGTTGCCACTAGGGAGAAAACAGCGGTGAGAGTGCCCGCATGTACAATCATTGCTTACATTACCCACATTGTTTAATGCAGATATCTATTGCTTGCAACTTAATACCTAAGGGGTTTCGGATGATAACATGAGGGTGGATTATTAGTCATAGATGCAGATGGATTTCGGTCTATGTATTTTGTTGTAATGACCGCACTAAATATCATAGTAGTCATCATGTTATATTGTGCACTACGGTGCAGCCTCTATTTGTCAATTTCCCAGCTGTAATTTGTACCTAGTATGTTATTTTTATGGAGAGACACCACTAGTGAACCTATGAACCCCGATCAATTTTCCACATTGTTAAACAAACCACAACAATTTCCTGATCTCTTTACTTACTGCAAGCATACACTGTTTTCCACACTATACGTCTAATCTTTGTTTTTAGCTAGACCAGTGAGATTGACAACCTCACTGTACCATTTTTTTGACACCATCCTCACTGTACCATTGGGGAAAAGTATTTTGGTTGTGTTATGTGCAGGTTCCACGTTGTTGCTGACACCGGTGAAGCGCCAGCACCACCGTCGGTGGCATCAACCCTCCGAAGGTCCTCTTTCTCCTACTGGATTGATAACCCTGGTTCTTAACTAAGGAGAAAACTCGTACCGTTGTGCTCATCACACCCTCCTCTTGGGGTTCCCAACAAAACATAGCAAGGATTTTTCTAGCGCCATTGACGGGGAGGAAGAAGTCTTATGGCAAGGGGAGTCTCTACTCTCAACCTCTTTATTTTGTTTATTGTCTTGTTTTTATTTTTGTCTTGTTTTTCTTTTCTATATTAAAAACACACAAAAAAATTAGTTTTGTTTATAGCTGTTATTTATTTGCTTGCTATTATTCTGCTAAAATGAGTTCCTCTAAGAATACTAAGTTGTGTGACTTCACTAGGACAAACAACAATGATTTTATTTGCACACCTATTGCCCCACCAGCTCCTACTGCTGCTTTCTATGAGATTAAACCTGCTTTATTAAATCTTATTATGAAAGAGAAATTTTCTGGTATTATTACTGATGATGCTGCTACCCACCTTAATAAATTTGTTGAACTATGTGAGATGCAAAAATATAAAGATTTGGATGGAGATATTATTAAACTGAAATTATTTCCTTTCTCTTTGAGAGGAAGAGCTAAATAATGGTTGTTATCTTTGCCTAGAAATAGTATTGATTCATGGACTAAGTGTAAAGATGCTTTCATTGGAAAATATTATCCTTCTACTAAGATTATATCCCTGAGAAGCGACATGATGAATTTTAAACAATTTGATAAAGAACATGTTGCTAAAGCTTGGGAAAGAATGAAAACTATGGTGAATAATTGTCCCACTCATGGACTTACTACTTGGATGATTTTACAAACTTTTTATGCAGCGCTGAATTTCTCCTCAAGGAACCTATTGGATTCAGCTGGTGGAGGTACCTTTATGTCCATCACTTTGGGCAATGCAAAAAAGCTTCTTGATGATATGATGATAAATTATTCGGAGTGGCACACTAAGAGAGCTCCACAAGGTAAGAAGGTAAGTTCTGTTGAGGAAACCTCCTCTTTGAGTGAAAGGCTTGATGCTATTATGTCTATGCGTGTTAATGGTAAAGCTCAAGTTGATCCAAATAATGTTCCTTTAGCCTCTTTGGTTGCTCAAGAAGAGCATGTTGATGTAAACTTTATTAGAAATAATAATTTTACCAAACAATGCTTATAGAAATAATTTTGGTGGAAACAATTATAAGCCCTATCCTCCTAATAATGGTAGTGGTTATTCTTATGGTAGATCTGTAATGCCTAGTGAAGAAAGGATTGTAGAAGTTGAAAAGGCAACTAAGAACTTTATGCAAATGCAATATAAACAAAATAAGTTGTTTACTAAAACTATGGAAGAACAATCTGCTATGTTGAGAACTATTAGCCAACAAATTGGGAACTTAAATAGAGAAATCTCAGGTTTGCAAAGTAAAATTTCAACTGCTGAGGTTAGTATTTCGGCCCTGTCACAATTTTATTTGATCAATAAAATGGCTTCTAAAACTGAAACCATTGAAGATAATCCCTTTGCTGCAACCAACGCTATTCAGGTTCGAATTGATGATAATGTTAGGTTGGTGGGTGAATTACGTGCTAGGTGGGAAAGAGAAGATGAATTGGCTAGAAAAAATAATATTGCTAGAGTTTGTACTATCACAACCACTAGTAAAACTGAAGCTCCAAGTTCTAGTAAACCTCCTACTATCAATGGTAATGTAGTTTGGGTTAACAAAGTCCCTACTCCTTTGGTGAAACATGCTAAATTGCCTCAAATTGCTGAAACTGCTTCTAGTAAAAGTGCTGAAATTTTTAGAGATGTAGGAGATAATGGTCCCATTACTTTTGATGATAATAATTTTAATTTTGATGATTGCAACATCTCTGAAGTTATTATGTTTTTACAAAATCTTGGTAGAAGTCCCAATCCTAGTGCCATGAATATGGCCTTTACTAAACATATTACCTACGCTCTCATGAAAGTTAGGGAAGAAAAGTTAAAACTTGAAACATCTATTCCTAGGAAATTAGATGATGGTTGGTATCCTATCATTAAGATAAAAGTAAATGATTTTATTGCAATTCTTTGTGTGATCTTGGTGCTAGTATCTCTGTTATGCCTCAAAAGCTTTATGATATGCTTGATCTACCATCGTTGGAACAATGTTATTTGGATGTTCATATTGCTGGTAATGCTAAGAAGAAACCTATTGGTAGAATTGATGATGTTCTTATTATGGTTAACAATAACCTTGTCCCTGTTGATTTTTTTTATGAACATTGAATGCAATGCTTCTTGTCCTATTGTTTTGGGAAGACCTTTTCTTAGAACTGTTGGTGTTGTTATTGATATGAAAGAGGGGAGTATTAAATATCAATTCCCCCTCAAGAAAGGCATGGAACGCTTTGCTAGAAAGAGGATGAAGCTAACTTTTGAATCTATTATTAGAGCAAGTTATGATGTTGATGCTTCTTCACTTGAAAATACTTGAGTTGATCTTTTATGCCTAGCTGAAAGGCGTTAAAGAAAAGCGCTGCCGGGAGACAACCTATTTTATTTCTCTGTTTTCATTCAGTTTTCCTTAGTTTTCCTTTGTGTGCTTTGCACCTGGGTGTTGTATATTTCCTTAGCAACCCTGCTGTATATTTTATTTTGTGTTTCTGTTGAGCCAAGTAAAGCCTCTAGTGGAAAGTTGACACTATATTTCGGATTTCTGCGCAGAAAACAGATTTCTGCTGTCCACTGTTAATTACGTATAAAATCACAGAAAATTCAAAATGACCTGCGATTTTTTTGCTTAATACTGGGATATATACTCGACTTTTCTTAGTTGAACACTTTTTTATTTGAGCAACAGAATATTTTCAAAAAAATCTATCTCTTCCCGTTGTTCTGTTTTGACAGATTTCTGCCAATTATTGCATTTGCATCTTAATCTACTTCTTTTGGTGTTGTTTTGAGAAAAAGAGTTTTAAAATAAGTTGTGATAGTATCTAATGTGTTTTTTCGTGCTAGTCCTGTGTTGAAACTGAACCATGTGAGTTTATTATTTTGATTGCACTAACGTTGTTAATGAAGATTGTGAGAATTTTGGTGTGAAGGAAGTTTTCAAGGGTCAAGAGAAGAGGATGATATGATGTGATTAAGAAGAATGAAAATCCTAAGATTGGGGATTCCCCAGTGGTACATCCCAGCAAATTCCAAGAAGACTCAAGGCATCCCCTTCTTCAACAGCAAATTATCAGGTCACTTCTAGTGAAACTATATTTTTATTCGGTCACACATACAAAGAAGAAAACATACAAAACAACAAACAAAGCAAAGGAAAACATGTGAAAACATTTAGTTTCAAAGCACAAAATAAACTAAGTATTTGTAGTTAGAGTTTTCCATGTGGAACTAAGGGTTAGTCTTTGATAAAAGGATCACACAAGGTCTAATCTACTTTTGTCTTGTTTTCTTCAAGTCCTCTTTTGCCTCCTTGAGTTGCTTCTGATGTAAGTCTTCAATGGAGATTATTCTTCTTGAATTGCAGTTGCTCTTCTTGAGGAAAGTCTTCTTGTTGAAGTCTTGGTCAAAAACTCTCATCTTACTTGGAAAATAAATTCTAAGTCTTGAAAAACCACTAATCACCTTGAAAACAAATTCTAAGTATTGGAAAACAAATCCTAAGTCTTCATAGCCTTGGTCTTAGAAAATCTTCAGGATCCTTTGTAGCTTCCTCCTTGGTGTGGGTACTTCATAGAATCTTCTAACACTTGATGGTTTTGATACAAACTAGTGGCTGGTCAAATCTAACTTAGCCATAGCACAAAGTCTAAGAGAGCAAGAAGGGGAGAAAAGACTTAGAGAAAAAGAGAGAGATGTGGCTGGTCTTCTTGTCTTGTTGATTTCTTCTAAGTGCTTCTACTTCTTTGGTGACGCTTCTGAAGTCTATTTTCTTGGCTAATTCCTTCATTTGTCTTCTTGCTTCATGTTGAAAATCTTCGAGTAATTGTAGTATCCTCTCCATGGCTTTTCACTAATCCAGACTTAGTGATTTTCAATTAGGAGGGCCAACTAGGAAAATAACTTAGAGATATTCTAAGGGCTTTAGTTTCTGTCTATGTGGTCTAAGTTTAGTCCTTAGCACAAATTGCTAGAGAAAACATATTGAAAATAATTACATAAAATAAACTAAGTCAAAAATAGTAAATGAGCACAAAACTCTAAGTCAATATCTTTACACTTAGAAAAATATGATTTTGGGCACTAGGGACTGTTAGTACATAGCCTAGGGTTTACGAAAATATTTTGTTTACAAAATTTAAATTTATAGAATTTAAACTATGCCAAAAATACTTAAATATACTACTTAATTCTAATTTCTATACTAACTTGTTCAAAAATTATTTTGGAACAGGGTATATGAAGTTACACATCCTAAGGTTTCCAAATATATTTTATTTGCAATTTTTGGATTTGTAGAATTTGAATTATGCCAAAATTCATCAAACAAGCATATTTAAATTTGAACCAATTTAAGTTTTTCAATTTTGAATTTAAATAGTGCTAAAAGGTTCTAAATGTTGTGTTGATTCCAATAAGTCCAAGTTTGCTAAATTTGGGCTTATGGTTAAAAAGATATGATGTTTCTAAGTTCTAGGGACTAAACTGCAAAATTATAATTCTATTTTCTATTAAAAAAAAAATAGAGAACAACCGGGCTCAGATTTGGCTATCTACCGCGTAGGGCAACAGATAACAAATGGGCTTTGGCCTGCTACATGCTGCGCCGAGCGACGGGTAAGGACATAACGCGCGGGCTGACTGGACTGCCACTTGGAGTTTTCTAAATGGCCGATACCTCTTCGCATAAGTGAACTAACAGGGATCACCCGATCTAGATCTAACAGTGGAGGGTATATCCTATTGGGAGAGGGAATCTTACCACCGGATCTGCGCCGGAAAATGGAGGGGTGGCGGCCGGCGCGGCACTTGCTGACGACGTCGATGCTGGAGAGGGTCACCGGGCACGGGGAGGCCACCACGGGGCGTGGCGCAAGACGGCGAACGCGAAAGCAACAACGACAATCTCACTCGCTTCCGGGACTAGCGGGAAACCACGGACGGAGGCGGCGTGGGCTCCGGCGATGTCGTATGCTTTCCCCGGTACACCTGCGGACGGTAGAAAAATCGTTTAGGGAGGGAGCAAGGACAAGGGGATAGACTAGGGGTGGTCTCGGGCTCGCACATGGTCGTACCTCATCGGAATTGAAGGAAAACCGCGGCGGCTCTACGAATCTCCGACGAGCAATTTCTTCGACGTGACGACGCAATTAGGAGAGGGAATAGAGGGGAAATGAGGAGGGGCGTCAGGGCTTTAAGGAGAAAAAAGGGGGCTGCACTTAGTGGCGTTAATCGCCCGTAATCAGGGCGCTTAAAATCGTCCGAAACGGACGTCGGTTTCCTTCACGTGGAGAAGATGACAACGTCATCAGTGACGTCAGCTGGTGGGTCTTGCTTGCGAGGGACAGAGGGGGAGGAAGGTGGGCTGCGGTGCTTCTGCTGGGCCATGGGCCTCTACGCTTCGCGCGTGTGCGAGAGAGAGGGGTGGGGAGGGGTTTTGGGCTGGGTTGGTTTCCTCTTTTTTTCTTTTCCTTTTCTTTTTCTGTTTTCTTTAATAAACCATAATTATTTATTTATAAAGCCAATGAGTTCAAATTTTGTGTCTATGGTTTTGTAAAAACAAAACCTTTCAAATGAAAACAATTGTGTGCTGTTTGTAACACACTTAAAATAATTTATTTTCAAAATATGATTTAATTACTAATAGCTACTTAATGCCGTTTTTAAATAGAAAATAAATAAATATAAATAATGGTCAATTAAATTTTTAGTGGCATCCTATAAGTTAATTTTTTTTGAAAAAAAGTCATTATTAATCATTTGATTATAATTTTATATTTTTAAGAGTGATTGCTAATAGCAACTTATTTCCACTTTCTAAACAGAAAATAATTAATTGTAATTTTTAAAGACATATCACAGTTGAAAACATAATATCTAGCTAAACCATTTTACATATTAAGGTTTGAAATGAAATTATGAGGTCACGTAACAACTCTCAAGCTCATATAATTTATAATGATGGTGAAAACAATTCTTAGGGTTTTGAAATCCTCAAGTTTCAAATTCTATGAAAACATTTCCAAGGTAATGATATGAAAATCTTTTTATGAGGTATGTTTGTTAAGGAGAAAAGTATCTTTGATTAAGTGTAACTTATTTAGGGCTTTTAGAAAACAGAGGAATTTGGGTTATCAATTCCAACAACGTTGGAAAAACAATTAACGTTTACCTTGTGTTTGAGTTTTATTTGGTTTTTGGTGACTTGCATAACATGAAAACAAAAAAATTCAATTTTTTGTGATTTTTGCATTTTCCAAAAATCAGGGATGTTACATTATTGTCATAGTAAAGCATCAATATATGGTATTCTCTTTGGAATGTTTTATTTGGTTGACTTGGCGCATGCTCACACCATGTTTATGACTACAAACCAGTCACGAATAGCCTCCATGGCCACTTAGTTTTTTAACTTGTGATACCGCTTATGATTTAATTAATGATGCTTATGTCGCTATGCATGATTATGGCTCTTATGATCTCTTGAGTTGTCGCTCCCAGTCTTTTGCTAGCCTCCATTTGTACTAAGTATGGAATTCTACTCGTGCATCCAAACTCCTTAAACCAAAGTTTTCCCATTATGTACACCGTACCTACCAAAATGTGGTATTTAACTGCCACTCCAAGTAAATTGCTCATGTGTTATTCCTGCTTTGTGTTCTTGTTTTTGCTCATGAGGACGTCTATAGAGAATATTCATCTCACTTGTTGATTGGATTTCACACCCTGGACTAGTGGCTTCATCCTCTTATCCAGGTGATAGAAGAGCTGGCAGCGGGGTGCCCAGCCCCAAATTAATACAAACAAATTTTCTTCACTATTTTTGCCCTGATTATATCAGTCAAAGCATAATTGTGTAAACAAAAGAGAAAGATGGATGACCTTCTACACCAGTTGCATCCTTCACCATGGGAGCCGCTCTTGTGAATCCAATTGGCTTGTGACATACTGTATTATCTGTTTACCATTCCTTGACATTAATATACACCTCTCCTAAAATATAGACATTCCTCCATGATGTCAAACTTTTAATACCTCTGTTTAATAAAATAAAAAGCTCTAGCACATGAGTGATCCCTGCTTCTCTTTGTGAAGGGTCTTTGTTTTACGTTAAGTCTCCATCTTCTAACTTTATGCACAGTTGAGAGAGCATTTTTGCCATTCCGAGTTCTATGTGCATTTGTCCCATAAACACCAATAATTACTTCATGATGTGATATTATTTGTTCTTAAATTATTTGTTCTAGTCTTCCTCTTGAACTTTGAAAGTGTCCTGACATTTATGATTTGTCCCACTCTTAAGGACTACCGAAATACCACTTTGCCATGCTTTCTCTATACATGAAAGAAACGTTTATATTTCTTTGAATTATTATCCATGATCCTTTATTTAAGATACTCTTCATGGTGCAAAGTGATTGCTATGCTTTATTATTAAAGTTCTATTTATCATGTTTGTATTTGAAGTTCTATGATCTCAGCGTACATATGCTTTTACATTTTAATGATCAAGATTATGATAGTAGCATGTCACCTTAGAAATTATTGTTTTATCGTTTACCTACTCGAGGACGAATAGGAACTAAGCTTGGGGATGCTTGATACGTCTCCAACGTATCTATAATTTCTTATGCTCCATGATCATATTATGCTAATTGCTACATGTTTTCTCCCTTATTTATAGCATTTTTATTTGTTTTCCGGGACTAACCTATTAACAAGATGCCAAGTGCCATTTCCCTGTTTTCTGCTATTTTTGGTTTCAGAAAAGTTGTTCTGAAAACATTCTCGGAATTGGACCCCACAAAGCTCGAAGTGCCTATTTTACTCGAAAGCATCCAGAACACCGAAGAGGAGTCGACGACGGGCATCAAGGGGGCCACACCATAGGGTGGCGCGGCCTCCCCCCTGGCCGCGCCAGCTATAGGTGTGGGCCCCCTGGCCTCCACCGCCTCTGCTCTTTCACCTATTTATTCCCACTGGATGGAAAACCCTATGCATCTGATAAAAATCCCCGAAAAGTTCCGCAGCCGTTGTCGTCGTCAACCCTAGATCTGGGGGGTTCTAGGGCTGTCTCCCGGCACCCTGCCGGAGAGGAAATCATCACCGGAGGCTTCTACATCACCATGCCTGCCTCCGGAGTGATGCGCAAGTAGTTATCCCTTGACTACGGGTCCAAAGCAATAGCTACATGGTTGTCTCCTCCTCACGTGCCTCCATGTTTAGATCTCGTGAGCTGCCTATCATGATCGAGATTGATCTTATGTAATTCTATATGCTGTGTTTGCTGGGATCCGATGAATATTGACCTTATGCCAAGTTGACTATAGTCTTTATTGCACATGTTAGTTGTGATCTTGCATGCTTTCCATTGCTAATGGTTTCTTTGGCCAAGTAGTTGCTAGTAACTCCAAGAGGGAGTATTTATACTAGATAGTCGGTTCATGCCTCCTTTCGCCTATGCTCGAGTGACAGAAACGTGACGGGGGATGATGTGTTGTTGCCACTAGGGACAAAACAATGGTGAGAGTGCCCGCGTGTACAATTATTGCTTACATTACACACATTGTTTAATGCAGTTATCTCTTGCTTGAAACTTAATACCTAAGGGAGTTTGGATGATAACCTGAGGGTGGATTATTAGTCATAGATGCAGATGAGCTGTAATTTGTACCTAGTATGTTATTTTTATGGAGAGACACCACTAGTGAACCTATGAACCCCGGTCCATTTTCCACACTATTAAACAAACCACAACAATTTCCTGCTCTCTTTACTTACTGCAAGCATACACTATTTTCCATACTATACGTCTAATCTTTGTTTTCAGCAAGACCGCTGAGATTGACAACCTCAATGTACCATTGGGGCAAAGTATTTTGGTTGTGTTGTGTGCAGGTTCCACGTTGTTGCTGACACCGGTGAAGCGCCAGCACCACCGTCAGTGGCATCAACCCTCCGAAGGTCCTCTTTCTCCTACTGGATTGATAACCCTGGTTCTTAACTAAGGGGTAAACTCCTACCGATGTGCCCATCACACCCTCCTCTTGGGGTTCCCAACAAAACATAGTAGACCCCTATGAGGGCGAGAACCTCTCCCAGCGGTGGGCTTCCTCTTGGTACTAACACGGGAGCCCCCACCTGTGAATAGAGGAAATAGAGACAACACGAGATGAGTGCATATGCCAAATGGGGATCAAAACTCCAAAAGTTGGATGGAGTGCAAATTTTTAGAATTTCTGGAGGGATCTGGATTCAATCCGAGATTTCTGGAATTATTCCGGGTGCCGGAATTATTCAGACATGGCGCGGAATTTTTCCGGGAACCTCGACTTGACTCGAGATTTCCATAAATATCCGACTATTTGACTCACAGACTGCATCAAACTTAAGGAATGCCATGGAATAGATCCTAGAAGTGGACTAAAGTGTGGATCTATGTCTAGATTGGTAGTTGTTTAGAATAGATCTTAGGGACATGGAATCTAGGGTATGAAGATTAGCCAAAGATGAACAAGTTTAATAGAACACGAAAACTAGATCAAACCCTAAGTGGAGATTGCATCTAGAACGAAATCCAACCAACAAAATCGAAAAGAATTATGGGCCAATCCAAATACCTTCCATGGAGGATGTCCTTGTCCAAGGGGGGATAAAAAAATCCTCCCTAGGGGCAACGGGGATGAGTGTTGCGAAGATTTGGTGGCTAGGGCACGAGAGGAGGGGAAAAGTGAGGAAGGAAACCCTTTCCTGTGCGTGCTTGGCCTTTTATAGGGGAAAAAATGTCAGTGCCGGAATGGTCCGGATTGAATCTGGATGGTCCGAAATTATTCCTACTGGTTCGGAATTCGAGCACTTCCGGATTAATTCTGGCCTACTCGGAATGGTTCTGAGTTATTACGGATTCGTTCCGGATTTGACCAGGAAAAGGATGTGGGAATGACTAGGAACAAGTGACTTAGTGTGGAGTAGGCATGTGCATATAGATGAACATATGAGAAGGAAAAGTAGCAAGGTAACACAAGGGGTTAATACTTCCTAGTCTTACTCCTTGGTAAAGATACAAATAAGAAGCAAATAGCAACAAGGAGTAGTATTCGCAGAAGTAAACAAGCTTGACAACTCAAATAAAATCAACTAAGAACCAACTCTTCAACCAATAAGAGGTTGGTGGCCTAAGCCACCATGTAAGAGATCATGGTATGCAACCGCGAAGATATATCTTGGGGGCATTGCCAATACTCAACATTGAAGCTCACAATTCAACATTAGAAAAAGTCAGATAACAATGAATTTTTGCTTT
Organism: Alopecurus myosuroides; assembly: GCA_028641055.1. NCBI lineage: Eukaryota > Viridiplantae > Streptophyta > Magnoliopsida > Poales > Poaceae > Alopecurus > Alopecurus myosuroides. Next base: position 411,975,391 of record CM054059.1, read on the forward strand.
GGGCATAATGGGGGGAGGGAGAACCCAACGTGTTAGGATAACACTCCACCTATGTCCATGCCTACACCTAAACCCAAACACGTCTCAACTATAGGGGTGTGTGCAATATCCTCAAGCCAAACTCCTAGAATCAATGATGTTTAGTTCATTCCTCAAGAACATGAATTTTGCATCGTCGAGTGGCTTCGTGAAGACCTCCGCGAGCTGGTCCTTGGTGGGAACATATGCTAGAGAAATATCACCTCTTACCACATGGTCCCGGATGAAGTGATGACGAATCTCAATATGCTTCGCCCTTGTGTGTTGCACGGGGTTGTAGGCAATCTTGATTGCACTTTCTTTGTCACACATGAGAGACACCTTATCCAAATGAACATCATATTCCTTGAGAGTTTGCCTCATCCATAGCAATTGGGTGCAAGCACTTGCGGCGGCCACGTACTCGGCTTCGGTGGTGGAGAGAGAAATGCAATTTTGCTTATTGGAAGACCAACTCACCAAGGACCTACCAAGGAATTGGAAAGCCCCGGAAGTGAACTTCCTATCATCTTGATCACCGGCCCAATCGGAATCCGTGTAGCCATTGAGAGAGAATTGTGCCCCCTTTGGGTACCACAAACCAATCCTTGATGAATGAACCAAATACTCAAAAATCCTATGGACCGCCACTAAGTGGCTTTCCTTAGGAGCCGCTTGATACCTTGCACACACACCTACACTCAAAACGATACAGGGCCTAGATGCACAAAGATAAAGCAAAGAACAAATCATAGAGCGATACAACTTTTTGTCCACATCTTTACCATCCTGATTGCGCTTGAGGTGGCACTTGACTTGCATAGGAGATGGCTTCTCTTTTGCACCTTGGAAATTAAACCTATTGAGAATGTCTTGGGTATACTTGGATTGAGAAATGAAAGTCCAACAAGCCAATTGGTTGATCTCAAAGCCAAGGAAGAATTTAAGCTCTCCCATCATGGACATCTCAAACCTGTCAGTCATAAGATTTGAGAACTCATTATTGAAAGCTTGGTTAGTTGAGCCAAAGATAATATCGTCCACATAGAGTTGGCATATGAAAGATCTCCCTTTACCCTCTTTGTGAAGAGAGTGGGACCGATCTTCCCAAGTTCAAAACCACGATCATCCAGTAACTCTATAAGGTGCTCATACCACGCACGTGGTGCTTGTTTAAGTCTATAGAGCGCCTTATCGAGCTTGTAGACATGGTTAGGGAAGTTGAGGTTCTCGAACCCCGGAGGTTGCTTAACATATACCTCCGATTTGAGTGGACCATTCGAGAAAGCACTTTTGACATCCATTTGTTGCAATTTGAAATTATGCGAAGATGCATATGCAAGAAGGATATGGATGGACTCAAGGCGATCCACATGAGCATAGGTTTCATAAAAGTCAATGTCTTTAACTTGAATGTAACCTTGATCCACCAATCTTGCCTTGTTCCTTATAACAATGCCATGCTCATCTTGCTTGTTCTTGAATATCCACTTAGTGCCAATAACATTGTGGCAATCTTTGGGCTTCTCAACTAATCTCCAAACCTTGTTGCGCTCAAAGTTACTGAGCTCATCATGCATAGCTTCAACCCTATCGGAGTCCTCAAGAGCTTCAAACACTTTCTTTGGTTCCACCATAGATATGTGAGCTTGATGCTCACTAAAATGAGCCAATTGCCTCCTTGTGGATCTTCTATCTCGAACATCTTCCAACACTTTGTTTCTTTGGGCATCAATTTGCTTCAAATCTCTTCTTATCCTTCTAGCACGACGAGCTTCGATCTCCTCATTATTGATAGGAGGAATCACTTAATCATCTTGACCATTTGGGTCCCCGTCTTGACCAATGTGTTGGCCTTGATCATCATCATCAACATCCACACTAGCTTCAACTTGAGGAGGGGAGGATTATGAAGGTTGATCTTGGCCTTGACCTTGACTAGCATGAATGGTAGGAGTGGTTGCATCTTGCATAGTAACTTGGTCAATGAGAGGAGGGTCTTCAACATGTTCTTGGTTAGGTGCATCACTTGGCTCCTTGGCTTGTTCTTCTATTGTAGAGGAGGGATCCACTTGAATAGAGCATAGTCCTTCTCGAGTCGCCATAAGGTGTCCCTCAATGGGGCGGAAAAATCACACACCCATCCTTCCTATGGCTTCTTGAGGAATTTCAACATCTACATTAGAAACATGAAATTGCGCCACTTGGGAGACGTCATTTTCCTCGAAAGCCACACTACAAGATTCTATGAAAATCCATGAGGCTTTGTCAAATACTCTATAAGTGTGGGATTCGGCACCATAACCAACAAATATACCCTCAATAGTTTTGGATTGAAATTTATACAACAGAACACCCTTGATCAAATAAAAGCACTTACAACCAAAGACACGGAAGTAGGAGACGTTGGGTTTGTTGCCGGTGAGGATCTCATATGGAGTCTTGTCCAAGCCCTTACGGATGTAGAGGCGGTTGGAGGAGTGGCATGCGGTGGATATGGCCTCGGCCCATAAATATTGGGGAGAAGAATACTCCGCCAACATGGTCCTTGCCATATCTAAGAGTGTGCGATTCTTCCTTTCGGCAACACCATTTTGTTGAGAAGTGTAAGCGGCAGAGTATTGATGACGAATACCCTCATCACTAAGGAATTCATTCAGAGTGTAGTTCTTGAACTCCGAACCATTTTCACTCCTAATAGCCATGATTTGCACATTGTGTTGATGTTGCACTTGGTTGGAGAAGTCGATGATGGTTTGTTGAGTCTCACTCTTGCACTTGAAGAAATAAAACCAAGTGTATCTTGAATAATCATCTGCAATCACCAAACAATACTTCTTCCCACCAAGACTTGCCTCGAGCGCGGCACCAAAGAGATCATAATGGAGAAGCTCCAAGATCCTGTTTGATGAGATAATAGTCTTGGCCTTGTGGGCGGCATCATCCATCTTTACTTCAACACACGACCTACAAACGCGATCTTTGGAAACGGAAACATTTTCTTTTAGTTTGAGTATAAGGCCACCTTTGTGAATAGTTTTCAAAGTTCTCATGTTGACATGGGATAAGCGGCGATGCCACAACCACCCCACGTCCGCCTTTCCGAAAAGACACATTGATTGAGAGTTGGTGGACTTCGAGAAGTCCACCACAAACAACTCATTTTCAACATGTCCCACGTATGCGACGTCAAGAGTCTTGCTCCTCAAAAGGACCATAATGTCAGGATCAAAAAAGACGGAGAAACCCATCTTCCCTAAAGAACAAACTGAAAGTAAATTGTAACCAAGGGATTCAACAAGCATGACGTCCACGATTGTGATATCAGGAGTAATCACTACCTTGCCAAACCCCGATACTTTAGATTTGGACATGTATCCAAAAGTGACAGTTGCATGAATATCATTTGGGCACAACTCTGTCGCAAGTTCTTTGCTTCCGGTCATATGACTAGTGCATCCACTGTCAATTATCCATTTAGATCCACCGGAAGCATAGTCCTTCAAGAGATCATTGGCTAGAGTTAGTACCCGAGGAGGGTCCCTTCATGTTAGCAACAAGGGTCTTTGGAACCCAAATGGTATAGTCAATGCAACCCTCAATAGGACCAACATATTTATCTTGCACAACACCATAATAATCAACATATAAGAAATGGTGTGGATTGTTAGTTCCCGCTGAAATGCTACGAGTAGTGTTGTCCCTCATGACACCACCACTTGAAGCAACATTGTTGGCTTGTGGGGGAATGCTACGAGTAGTGTTGTCCCTAATGACAATACCATCCGAAGCACCATTGTTGTCCTTCTTCTTGTTCTTCTTCTTTTTGTTCTTCTTCTTGGAAACATAGCCAAGACCTTGCTTGCCCACTTGTGGCCTAGGAGCACTCCATTGTGGCCTAGCAACAACCACTTGTAGGCATGAGGCCACAACCTTCTCAACTTGAGGGCTCTTGCCCTTGAGCCTAGCTAGCTCATCCTTCAACCTAGAATTTTCCTCGATAATAATAGCATGATCACAAGAAGAAGTAGAGGTGCTAGGGATGATGCATTGATTGAGTTGAGTTTGAAGTTGTTCATGTAACTCTCCGAGGATAGAGTGTTCATTCTCCAAAGCCTTGTGAGCCTTGGTGAGATGATCAAACTCCTCGGTTAGTTTCTCATGACCAATCCCAAACTCAACTTTATCCTTTTTAGCCTTTTTATATTTAGCAATTGCAAGGTCACTTTCCTTAGTGATATTAGCAAAGATTTCATTATGGTACTTGTTGTGGTGTTGTCACGACAAATGTCCTGCGAGGCCATTGCTTCTAAGCGAAACTTAGAAAGGGTTAAGACGAAAATGAGAGACACGAGTTTACCCAGATTTGGCCCCTCGATTGATGGTAAAACCTACTCCTACCTTCTTACTATCAGGGGAACACGGCCTCGAATACAAAGGGCGATTCCGGCTCTCGATGTCTCAAGCTACCTTTCTATTGACTTAGAACTTGTCTTTCTATGTCCCGGGGTCTCGCCTTATATAGTGGACGAGACCTCCGGGTTACAGAGGTATCCGGGTTACTCCCGTGGTTGGAGTCTTAGCTGGATCCGGCCCCGGGTCGTCCTGTTCCGGTTCTCTCTGTGACCCGATCGCCTCCGTCCGGCCTTGGGCTGGTCTTCAGGACTTGGGCCCTTACGCCTCCTAACTGAGACCCCCGTCCAGTTCCTCTGTCTTCTCCGGGTTACACACGTGGCAACCCGAGTCTTCTCTTTGCTGAGTGATCATCACGATCCGGTTCTTGCTGATATGAACCGGACCAACTACTCTCAGCCGGATCAAGCAGATTCTGGTTTATATGAACTGTTGGTGAGGCTCCCCCTCACCTATTCCCCCAACATTATCCCCCATGTTAACGCGAACACTTAAGCCAAAACTTACGATGTTCACCTTACGCTACTTGGAGCACAATCTAGGTAAAAATCATTTGTCTTTATAAGATAACCTTCAAAGAATATCCGTTCCGGATTTCCCGGGTTTAGTTCTTCATCTTCAGGATCATATCTTTTCCATTCCTTGGAAAGATAACTCCTGCGTCTTCATCTCCCATATCTTCGGACCAGAAAATATTTTAATTTAATACGGATTTTTCTCCATGCAATTAATGCATTTTCCTCAGAAAAATATTCTCCTGTAGGTCCAATCTGTCCACGTTTTTCTCGCAAAAAGGTTAATCTTGAGGGTCCTTTGCGCAAAATTACCGCCTAACCCTAGGGATTAGACCTCCGCCTATAAATACTCCACTGTACGGTCCCTAGGGCTCAATCGCCCCCCGGAGCCTCCACTTCATCTTCCTCCTTCGAACGAAAGCTCAAGAGCTCTAATCTTTTTCCCGCGCCACCGCAGCCGGAGCATCGCCGACGTTCGTCTCGATCATGGTGAAGGAGAAAAGCTAGGCGTCCAAACCTGGAGGAACCGGAAGGCCGAAGGCGCTTCCGGTTCTGCCACGGCTAGGCCTGTCCGGTCTGTGATGCAAGTTAACTCGTGCAAGTCAGAAATGACTCAAGGTCGGTTGACTGAGATGGAGGATGCCGGATTACTCCCAAAGGACTTGTCTTGGAGAGACCCAGGAAACGAGGCCCGGCCTGAACCTGGGCCGCGCGAGGTAATCGTCTTCGAAGCCCAAATTCTCTGTGGGTTTCGACCTGCCGGATCTCATTTTTTCCGCCGGTTCCTCAACTATTATGGTCTCCACCTTCAGGACCTTCAACCAAACTCTATCCTAAACGTTAGTAACTTCGTAGTTCTCTGCGAAGATTACCTACAAGTAGAGCCTAACTTAGATCTCTTTATTGAGTATTTTTACCGCAACAAACACCCGGAAGTAGCCGGGGATGAGCTCATTCACTGCGGAGGCGTCTCCTTTCAGAGGCGGAAGGACATCGCCTATCCGGGCATTGCCCTTGCCAGTCATCCTAAGTTGTGGCAAAAATCATTCTTCTATATAAAAGACACTTCTCCCAAAGGTGAAACGGCTCTTCCGGGTTTTTGCCCTGAACGTTTAGTTTATACCAGTACCATGAACTCCTACGCCAAACCTTCTGACCTAGTCAAAATCCGGCCCCTTCTGAAGCGCGTAACTTCCTTGATAGTTCATGGGCTTATTGGTTTAGACTGAACCAAAACTTGGGTAGATTGGCGCATCCAACCCCTTAGCATCAGGAACCAGCTGTTTCATGAATACACCGGTTCATCAGATCCTATGCGTTATTACGAGTCTCCAGTATCTAAGTCTGATATGCTAACTTCCCTTAATCTCTTGGTTGGAATAAAGCAAGACATGTTCTTTGATGTTGGGCTTGAACCCTTTTGCGCTTCTAACCCGGCTCCTCCTGTAAGTTTATATATATTTTTTATAAGTAACTTTCATTCCTTAAGATTGTGAGCATTCTAACTTTGATTTTGTCTGGTTCATAGGTCACAGACCCCTTCTGGATTACCACGAAAGAGCCAGCTTCTCCTCCCGAGGACGATGAATCAGAGGAGAAAAGTGACGAAGATGATGAGGTTTCTGAATTTGATTCCCTCGGTCACTTGCACAATCAATTTGATGACGCTAATTACTCGCAGGATGAACCGACAGAATAAGAGGGCGCCGGGTTAGGTCAAGGACTAGCGAGTGAAGAATCGCCGGGCCTGGATGCTCCGGATCAGGTTACTTCAGATCCCAGCCCATCTATTCCCATCACTATTTCCAATGTGGTGGCTGATGAGGAGTCTCCCGCTGGCCAAAAGAGGACCCGGCAAGCTGATTCAAAGGTGCCTATCTCTAGATTGTAAAAAAAATCCTTAGAACCCATCCTCACACATAGAGAAAATGCAGGACGATGAAGAAGGTAGCAAAAGGGGAAGGACCCGGAGCTCCGGGTCAAGTGAACTAGCAGCAGGTTTGCCTGAGAAAACTCCTCTCCACTGGGTTTCGAAGGCTCAACTTTCACCTACTGCTTCACATCCCTTGGCCGGTAAAATCAGGCCTGAGCTTAGTCGTCCTTTTCATTCAGATTCCCCAAACTCCTACTCATCCCACTTCAGCGGGGCTAGTGAGTTTTCCATTAACTCCGGGTAAGATAACCTTTTTTACTTTTTGCGCATCATTCATTAACTCTTAGTCACTCAACCCGACTTATAATTCTCTTTTTATTGCAGAGCCCAAGCTGTGCTAAAGGCTAACCCATTTCATCCGCTGCTCCTGTTGCAAACCTTGAGGAGAGGGTTTTTGGAGAAGAAGAAGAAGAACTGGCTACTTGCTCACCGGGTCATGTTGATGCTATGGTTATAGAGACTGAAGAGGAGGTGAATCCGAATGATAATACCCCGGCTAATGATCCTCTGATTGAAGATGTACGTGTTTCTGATCCGGATGTAGTCATAACCGGGTCTCAAGCTGCCGAAGTTATTGGGACTTCCACTGTGGTGTCTAAAGTCACCGAAGATCTGAAGGTGAAAACGGAAGAAAGGAGGGATCCTCCTAGCCTGAATATCGAAGGCCAGGATTTTGATACACTGGCTCGGGAACTTTCCGAGAACCGGTGCCGCGCCGATGGAATTATAGAATTTATGATGCAGAAATATGAGATAACCTTGATATCCATAACCTTGATATCCATATCTGTAGCCCCCAAGTGCTGGTTTACAGTATTATTTCCAACCGGGACTTGTTCTTCTTTTGTTTTTAACCACTTGAATTTAGACTGAAATAGTGTAGCCCCCAAGTGACGGGTTGCGAGCCTACAGCTGACCGGGACTTAATCATAACTCATAATCCAATGTTTGAATATGAAATAATGTATCCCCCAAGTGCCGGGTTTGCCATCCTACGGCTACTCGGGACTTAACCGTATCGTGAAATATGCTATACGTTCGCAAGTTTCCGGGTTATGTTATTATAAGCCGGAATTTCCTCAAGTTATGACTATAACCTGTTGATAACTTTGTTCTAATGTAACCAATAAATGTGCAGAGTCTTGAATCTTCCTCGCAAAAGGAGCTTTCAAATTTGAAGAACCTGCTCGCACAAGAAGCTAGGAAGACTGAAGAGGCCATGACCCGGCAGAAGGAGCTATAAGATCAAATAACTGAGGCGGCCAAACTTGGTTTGTTCTCCAGCAGGACTTTGAAAATCGGGAAAAGGCTCTTATTACCAGAGCAGAAAATGCTGAGAAGGACTTGGAGGAAACCCGTACCAGCTTCACCAAGGTTAAGGATCTCCTAAGAGATATCACCAGCAGTGTGTTTGGTAAGCTTTTCAGGTTCATTATCTCTTTGTTAATGCATTACCTTTCCAGTTCAGTATCTCCTTCTCTTAGTTACCAATAGCTTGGTTCTGATCAAAAAAATGTTCTTGTAACTTGTAGGCAGAATGCATGGCGATAACATCCAACATCCCAACCTGAAACTGAAGGCTTTTTTCACCTTCATCTGGCAACTGTATGTTGGAGGTAGAGAATGTATTAAGGCCGTCAGGAACTGGGATAATCCCCCCAAGAGGCTTAGTGACATTCTTGTGGAGCTAACTCAAGTCCCTCAATGGATAGAAGAGCACAAAATGTCATCCTGCCGTCGCGGAGCCATCAAGGTTATGTCCTTGGCCAAATCTTATCACCCGGAATTGAATCCGGATCTTCTTGTGAAGGGCTTCCCAGAGTACAAAGCGGACATGTCCAAGTACGACAGAAAATATTTCGCGAGGATCGAGAAGGAGTGATGGTTCCAGGCTTGCCCCATTGCTGAGAAAGTTAAGCTGAAGGATCTATGTCCGGGTTATGTTTCTTCGGGTGAGCGTAAGATGCCATTTTCTCCTCAAGTTGTAGCCGTTGTACGCCAAACCCCGCAGAAGAGCTGGCTCTCTATAGCCTCTTCATCAGGTGCGCCTCAATCCGTCACTCCTTCCGTTTCTGCTCCACCTCGCCCTTTATATGAACCGGAGAACATCAATGATGCTCTGGCTCAGGTGGAGTGGAAGTACGTTCCTGCCGATGAAGTTGGAAGAGCAGAGGTTGTCCAAGGGACTACTGAGGATAACCCGAAATCTCAAGATCCGGAACCTGAAGACACGGATACTCAAGATGCTTCCCAGCAGAAAGGAAAGTCCGTTGCGGAGTGAACATTTGATTCGTGTAAAATCAATATTTGACCCTTATGGGTCTGTAATATGCTAAATGAACTGCTTTATTTCTAGCTCTATTTTTGAAAGTGTGTATGTGCACTTATGCTACAATCTGGTATGTAATAACTCGGTTTCTCTGCAAGGTTATACAAAATATTTCCGGCTTATATATTTTTGCAACACTTGTTATTTGCATGTGAAGTTTTCCTTGACCTGTTTTTTCTTTGCTTTCTAGCTCAGCCGGTTTTTCGCATGACATATTCTAGTGTGTGCAACTCTAGTGAGTTCAGTGTCATAGTAACCCGGTTTTGCCGGGTTATAACATGATTGACTCAACCAGGTTTAAACATCTAGGTCATAAAATTACGTGTAACCACTGACTGGCAGACAAGTATAACCAATATATTTTGGCGTATGCCAGATTATTGAGATATCGATCGTGCTCTAGCATCAGCCCCCAAGTAATCATATGTGAAAAAAGTTTGATTTTCTCCATAATGATATCTGCATGAAACAAATCTTGATAACTCAGATTTTGTCAAGTCCGCCTTTTATTGCCAATATAACATAGTGATTACAATGATCCTATGTATAATATGGCCTCAACTAGGCTTTGTTCCATGTCTTCCAGTTTCTTTCTCAGATGTTCGTGATTTATCATCATCACGGATATCAATGAGGTAATATGACCCATTATGTAGTTTCTTACTTACTACAAACAGTCCTTCCCATTGAGGACTTAACTTGTGCATCCCGTCCTTCTTCTGGATCAGGCGTAACACCAAGTCCCCTTCCTGGAAACTTCGAGTTTTAACCCTGCGGCTATGATAGCGATGTAGGTCCTGCTGGTATATGGCTGACCTGGATGCTGCGAGGTCGCGTGCTTCTTCTAAAGCATCAAGTGAGTCTTGGCGAGCTATGTCATTCCGGGTTTCCACATAAGAAGCCACTCGTGGTGAATTGTGACAAACGTCACTTGGCAAAACTGCCTCAGCCCCATAAACCAGAAAAACGGTGTGTAACCTATTGATCTGTTTGGGGTAGTTCTTATGCTCCATAAGACAGCAGGTAACTCTTCGACCCAACACCCAACAGTTTTTTCCAGTGGGACCCAAAGCCTAGGTTTGATACCTTTGAGTAACTCCTGATTAGATCGCTCTGCCTGTCCGTTTGATTGTGGATGTTCTACTGAAGCAAGGTCAAACCGTATATGGTTCTGTTCACAGAACTTCTGCATCTCTCCCTCTCACAAATTTGTCCCATTGTTTATTATAATTCTATGTGGGTAACCAAATCATAAAATCGGCTTTTTAAGAACTTGACTGCTGTAATCGCGTCACATTTACTGATTGGTTCTGCTTCTACCCACTTTGTAAACTTATCAACTGCCACCAAAAGATGAGTCTTTTTATTAGACGACCTTTTGAAAGGTCCTAGCATGTCCAGTCTCCAGACTGCAAAAGGGCAAGTTATGGGGATCATACGTAGATCCTGAGCTGGCATGTGATCATGCCTTGCATATTTTTGACATCCTTCGCAATTTCTCGCTATTTGTTGTGCATCAGCATTTGAAGTAAGCCAGAAAAATCCATGTATGAAAGCCTTATTGACCAAAGATCTAGAACTTGCGTGATAGCCGCAATCTCCTGAGTGAATTTCCCTCAAAATTTGACATCCCTCTTTTAGATAAACACATCTATGAAAGATTCCGGTTGTACTTCTCTTATATAACTAACCATTGATAATTGTATATGACTTTGACCTTCTGATAACCTGTCGAGCGGTAACCTCGTTCTGCGGAAGATCGCCCCTCGTAAGGTACACCAGGTATGGTTCAGTCCACTCTGGGATTGTATGCAGTGTTGCTACCAACTCTGATTCCGGATCTGGGTTTGCTAGGTCTTTCTCTGTTCGAATTTTAATTGACGGGCTATGTATTTCGTCGAGAAAAACGTCCGGTGGAACCTGTTTTTTCTGGGAACCTAGACGAGCCAATGCATCAGCTGAAGGGGAATGTAGCATAGAAAACAAAAAATTTCCTACGCGCGATAAGCCCGAATGGCCAAGATCTAATCTATGAGATGAAAGGCAACAGGGAGAAAGAGAGTCTTGAGATAACATACCCTCGAAGACTCAAAGTGGTACGAGAAAATATCTCGTTGTTGGTGTAGTCGTACTCACGCCGATCCCGAGCGAGAAGAAGAGCACCGCAATCCGGCGGTGCCTCCGTAATCGGTCACACGTTCAGCTCGATGAAGACTTCCATTCCCTCGTTCCAACGGATTGCAGAAGTAGAGGATCCCTCCAGAATTCCAGCAGCACGACGATGTGGTGGTGGTGAAGAATCCCACGGTCAGGGCTTCGCCAAGCCGGAGACCATGGAATGGAGCAGCGGGTGGAAAGGAAAAGGAGTGGGCAAGTGTGTAGAGAAGAGAGAGCCCTCACCCTCCTTTTATAGGGGAGGGGGAGGCAGCCCAAAGGGGGGGGTGGTGCGGCCAGCCATGGGTGCCCCCACCCCTTCCTCTCTTCATGTGAGTGGAAGCTCCACTCACACGCACTCAAAATTCCTTAATTTCCCACTTAGAAAATCCAAAGGTTTTTATTTAATAAATAAATAAAACATTTTTATTTCTTTATTTATATTTGTTAATTCCATTAACAAACATTTGCATGCAGCACCTCGAACCATTTGTTAATTCTATTAACAACCATTCGATGAAAAACCCCTTGAACTATTTCAATTTTCCCCGAAACAATTCCGGAGTTGCCCAAAATATTCTTCGGTATTCCATATCCTCTCTAACGCTTCATCAAACCTTAAGTGTGTCTCCCTACGGTTCGCGAATATTATAGACATGATCGAGACTCCTCTCCGATCAATAATCAACAGCGGGATCTGGAAATCCGTGATGACTCCTATATATTCAACGATGACTCTCGTGATCGTGTGAACCTTTCAACGTCGTAACGATTTCCCTTTGTCTTGCGATATATTACTTGTCCGAGATCCGATCATCGGTATCCACTATACCTTGTTCGATCTTGTTATCCGACAAGTACTCTTTTCTCGTTCCCGTGATATAACATCCTTGTGATCATATCACTTGCTTCCAAGCGGTGTCGATGTGATATCACCGAGAGGGCCCTGAGTATATCTATCTGTCATATTGGATGGACAAATCCCATTCTCGATCCATGAGCTTCAACTAACACTTTCGGAATATCCAATGCCACCTTTATAGTCACCCTTTTACGGTGTGACGTTTGATGTCATCAAAGTATTCTTTCGGTATTAGTGATTAACATGATCTCATGGTCTAAGGAATAATGTTACTCCGAATGTAAGACATAACAACAAAACTAAATGACTTGATCGTATTGTTATACTTAGTTAGGGTTTAAGCTCATCATGTCATTCTCCTAATGACATGACCCCGTTATTAACAATATCCAATGTTCATGATCAGGAAACCTTGATCATCTGTTTAATCAAGGAGCTAGTTAAAAGAGAGGCTTCACTAGGAACGTCGGTTTGTTTATTAATCACACATGTATCAACATTTCTGGTTAATACAATTTTAGCATGAGAAGTAAACATCTATCATAAACAAGGAATAACATAATAAACATTTTATTATTGCCTCTCGGGCATATTCCCTTCAGTCTCCCACTTGCACTAGGGGCAATAATCTATATTGCATAGTGATGAATCTAACACCCATTGAGTTCTGGTGTTGATCATGTTTTGCCCTCGAGAGAGTTTTAGTCAACGGATCTGCCACATTCAGATCCGTATGTACTTTGCAAATCTTCACATCCCCATCTGCGACATGCTCACGGATGGAGTGAAAATGGCGCTTGATATGCTTGGAATTCTTGTGAGACCTTGGTTCCTTAGCATTGGCTATGGCACCATTGTTGTCACAATAGATAACCATTGGATCCAACGCACTCGGAACCACGCCTAGTTCGGATATGAACTCCTTCATCCAAACTGCTTCCTGTGTTGCCTCCGAGGCAGCAACATATTCCGCCTCTGTTGATGATCCCGCCACCACGGATTGCTTTGAACTCCTCCAGCTTTAGAGCTCCTCCATTCATAACAAATACGTACCCGGACTGAGACTTAGAGTCATCCGGATCAGTGTTGAAGCTAGCATCGACGTAACATCTTGCGACGAGCTCTTCTTCACCGCCATATACGAGAAACATATCCTTAGTTCTTCTCAAGTACTTTAGGATATTCTTGACCGCAGTACAGTGTTCCAAACCTGGATTGGATTGGTACCTACTAGTCAAACTAATAGCATGTGCCACATCCGGTCTTGTACATAGCATAGCATACATGATAGAACCTATGGCTGAAGCATAGGGGGTCTTATTCATCCTTTCTCTATCTTCTGCTGTAGCTGGACATTGAGTCTTACTCAACGTTTAGCCTTGCAACATAGGTAGGAACCCCTTCCTACTATCTTCCATTTTGAACTTCTTCAAAATCTTGTCAAGGTATGTACTTTGCGAAAGTCCAATTAAACGTCTTGATCTATCCCTGTAGATTTTGATGCCTAATATATAAGCTGCTTCACCCAGGTCTTTCATCGAAAAACTACTGTTCAAATAACCTTTTACGCTTTTTAAAAGTTCTATATCATTTCCAATCAACAATATGTCATCCACATATAGTACTAGAAATGCTACAGAGCTCCCACTCACTTTCTTGTAAACACAAGCTTCTCCGTATGTTTGGACAAATCCAAAACCTTTGATCACCTTATCAAAACGGAGGTTCCAACTTCGGGATGCTTGCTTCAGTCCATAAATGGAACGTTGAAGCTTACACACCTTGTCAGCATCCTTAGGATCAACAAAACCTTTGGGTTGCATCATATACAACTCTTCCTCAATGTCACCATTAAGGAACGCTGTTTTGACATCCATCTGCCATATTTCATAATCAAAAAATGCAGCAACTGCTAACATAATCCTAACTGATTTAAGCATCACTACTGATGAGGAAGTCTCATCATAGTCAACTCCTTAAATTTGTCGGAAACCTTTTGCGACAAGTCGAGCTTTATAGACGGTCACATTACCATCAGCGTCAGTTTTCTTTTTAAAGATCCATTTGTTCTCAACGGCCTTGCGGTCATTGGGTAAATCCACCAAAGTCCAAACTTGGTTTTCGTACATGGATCCTATTTCGGATTTCATGGCTTCAAGCCATTTGTTGGAATCTGGGCTCATCATCGCTTCCTCATATGTTGCAGGGTCATCACCTCCATCTACCATGAAGTTTAATACGGGATCTCCGTACAGTTCAGGAGCTGTACGCTCCCTAGTTGACCTGCGAGGTGCGGTAGTTTCCTCTATTGGAGTTTCATGATCTTGATCATTATCTCTCTCTTCATCTGATGAGGTCGGCTCCGGAACAACTTCCGGTGATGCGCTACTCGCCATTCCAAGAAGAGAAGGTTCAATAACCTCGTCGAGTTCTACCTTCCTACTATTCACATCTTTCGAGAGAAACTCCTTCTCCAAAAAGGATCCATTCTTGGCAACAAAAATCTTGCCTTCGGATCTGTGATAGAAGGTGTACCCTATTGTTTCTTTAGGGTATCCTATGAAGACTCATTTTTCCGCTTTGGGTTCGAGTTTATCAGGTTGAAACTTCTTCACATAAACATCGCATCCCCAAACTTTTAGAAATGACAGCTTAGGTTTGTTTCCAAACCATAATTCATACGGTGTCGTTTCAACGGATTTAGATGGTGCCCTATTTAAAGTGAATGCAGCGGTCTCTAGTGCATAACCCCAAAACGATAGTGGCAAATCTGTAAGAGACATCATAGATCGAACCATATCTAATAAAGTACGATTACGACGTTCGGAAACACCATTACGCTGTGGTGTTCCGGCGGGTGTGAGTTGTGAAACTATTCCACATTGTTTCATATGCATGCCAAACTCGTAACTTAGATATTCACCTCCACGATCAGACCGTAGAAATTTAATCTTTCTGTTACGATGATTTTCAACTTCACACTGAAATTCTTTGAACTTTTCAAACGTTTCAGATTTGTGTTTCATTAAGTAAATATACCCATATCTACTCAAATTGTAGCGTTCCCACATTTAAATAATGTAAGGACAGCTGTGTTATTGTGCTAGTCCCTGGATCAATTGCTAGCACCATAGTACAAAATGAAATATCATGCAAATGCATCAAATTCTATTACATCGCATGATCCAGTCTTTACAAAATAGGATTACAACTTGCATAGTCTTAGAAGACTAGCAGAAAACAAAGATGTACATCGGAAGACATAATACAACATTGAGCCCATCTTCTTCATGTGCCACAGGCAAAACATGTTGACGATAGTCTCGATATCCTAAACAAAATCCTCACTCGTCTTTAGAAACATCTGCAATATGGAATATGCAGCCACAAGGGAGTCAATACAATTTAATGTATTTGCAAGTAACACTATGGTGGATATAAATGGCAAGACTAATACTACATGATTATTTGGCTGAGTGGAGTTTTGGCTAAGTTTGCATAAAGCCAGTTTTCTCCTATCATTTTTGTAAAACAACTTTTGTTTTCAAAGGGTGGCAACATTGGATTAAGATCCAAGCACCACAATATTGTTCACTTGGTCAAAATTTTACTTATTGAAATTGATGATGAGATTCTTCCGTCAATCCTTGTCCAGCTGCTCATAGTTGTCCATAACCGGGGACACGGCTAAGATCTTAGTTTGTTAACTCTGCAGAGTTTGTGCACTTTCACCCTTTGTCTTCAATTAGCCCAAACATCCTATACACCCGGAGTGCATCATGGAAAGGAGAGAATTGAGACGAGATCTTTCAGAAGAAGAAGTCCAAACCCACTGGCAAGACCGTTCCACCTATAATTTTGCTACATCTGCTAGTCTTCTAAGACTATGCAAGTTGTAATACTATTTTGTAAAGACTATGAAGACTAGCAGATGTAGCAAAATTATAGGTGGAACGGTCTTGCCGGTGGGTTTGGACTTCTTCTTCTGAAAGATCTCGTCTCAACTCTCTCATTTCCATGATGCACTCCGGGTGTATAGGATGTTTGGGCTAATTGAAGACAAAGGGTGAAAGTGCACAAACTCTGCAGAGTCAACAAACTAAGATCTTAGCCGTGTCCCCGGTTATGGACAACTATGAGCAGCTGGACAAGGATTGACGGAAGAATCTCATCACCAATTTCAATAAGTAAAATTTTGACCAAGTGAACAGTATTTGTGGTGCTTGGATCTTAATCCAATGTTGCCACCCTTTGAAAACAAAAGTACCTCCTTGTGCTTGAGTCTTGATTTCCTTTTTGCTAACTTGATGAATTCTTGAAGCAAGAATAGGGGAGTGGAGAAGTAGATAGAAGACTAGGGTACTAGTGTTTGAGGTTCACTACTTGGTCTTTTATATGGTTTACATACTAGGGACTTGGTCTTGGATTCAAAAATAGTCATAACATCAAGGGATGGATTATGAAAACAACTTCTAAGACATGGTGGAAGTGGATGTATCACTATGTAGGGTTTTTGGTCAAAACATGGCCATGGTCCAAGGGTGTCCAAAATGGTTGGGCAAGGTTGTTTATGGTTCAAGGTTATCAAATGGAGAAATTTTGCAAAAGGAACTATATTGAAAATATTTATAGAACAAAACCTATGTCAAAATTACTCAAATATACCAATTAAATCTAAATTCAATTTCAACTTGATCAAAAATTATTTTGGGACAGAGGATATGAAAGTACACATCCTAAGGTTTCCAAATATATTTTATTTACAATTTTTGGATTTGTGGAATTTGAGTTATGCCAAAATTCATCAAACAAGCATATTTGAATTTGAACAAATTTAAGTTTGTCAAATTTTAATTTGGACAGTGCCAAAAGTTTCTAAATGTCAAGGGATTTTCAAAAAGTCTAATATTTCTAAATTTGGCCTTATGTATCAAAATATATGATAGATCTAAGATTCGGGGACTTTTCTGCAAAACTGCTAATAATTCCAGCGGGAGAAATAATTTGAATTAAGGGCTGGCCACATGGCATGCTGTGACTGGCCAGGGGTGCTGACTGTGTATCTACGTGGCTAGCTGACTGGGTCTGATGACGTGGATAAGTCAACAGATCTGGGCCGTCCGATCCAGATCTGAGGGTGGCATACCCCTTCGAATAAGGGATCTAATCACGTCCGTCTATCTAGATCCAACGAACAAGGAGAGAGGAGGCTCACCTCGCCGGCGTGGGCCGCCGGAAATGGTGAGTACGGCGGCACGGTGGTCGGAAATTTCACGGAGGTGGCGTTCCGGTGGCCTTTGTGCTCGATGGCGAGCTCGACGGGACTCCTCACGACACGGTGAACACGCGGATGAGGATGATGGCGCCTTCGGGGTCCTCTGTCGACGGTGAGGCGAGGATGGAGAGGATCGGGTACCGGCGAGTCTCGATTGCGGACAGCACTGTTGAAAATCTGCGTAGAAAAGAGAGAGGAAGGGTTAGGTAGGTGCGCAAGGGGCTGGTGAGTCCAGAGGGACGCAAGGGAGCGTCGCTCGGTCGTTACCTTCCCCGGAATCGGGTGGAGATGGTGGCGGAAGAATGGAGCTCCGACGAGCAATGGTGGCGGCCTGGAGGCGCAATCGAGACGAGAGGGAGAGGGTTTTTTAGAGGGTCTCGGGGGCCTTAAGTAAGGCAGAAGAGGGGAAGGAATAGCGGCCTTAATGGCCCTTAAACACGCGGCGGAATTTTTGGCCGAAACGGCCGGAGTTGCCATCGAAGGAGGAAGACGAGGGTGACGTCGGTGCTGATGTCACCGCGGGGTCCATCTGTCAGGGGGAGAAGGAGAGGGATGGGCTGGGCTGCTGCGGTGTTGTTGGGCCTCGGGCTGTGCGCAGAGAAAAAGGGGTGGGCTGGGTTGCTTTGGCTATTTCTCTCTCTGTTTTTTATCTGTTTTCTTTTCTCTTTTCTGTTTTAAAAATTAATTCATAATTTCTGTTTTATAAATCCAAATAGCATGAAACAAAATTCTAAAATCTTGAAATTTCAAATACTTTCCAACAGTACCATTTTTGTAAACAATTCAACATGTTTTTATTTTTATATTTGGAAAATTATATAATTCCTTAATAGTGATTCAAAGAAACTTTTAATTTAGAAAAATATAAAATATAGTTATTAGTCAAATAAAAATTTCAGTGACATTTTATGAGTGGAAAATTATTTTTGAAGATCATTACAACTTATTTTCCTACTTTATATTTTTGAGATATAAGTGATTTATTGATAGCAACTTAATGTCATTTTTTAAATAGAAATACTAATATTTATTAAAGTGGCTTAAATTTTTTTAGAACAAAACCACAACTCATAATATATTTTTTTCAATGCCCTCTTTTATGTTATTTCCAAATCAATGCATTTTATTTTCCCACCTTCATGTTTAAAACTTGGAATAACAACTAAAAGTTATTATTAACAAATTTTATTCTCATCAAATACTTTTAAGGCTTAGAACTTTATTAAGGGTTATAAATATTTGATTGTTGTTGCCATAAAATAATTTTGAGGTATATAAATTGTTAAGAGGTAATAATTATATGGTTTCAAAGGGTATAAAACATTTTCAAGGTAATAGTTGATTTGAAAACATGATATAAAATAAGGATTTCTAAGAGAAACAATTTCTTTGAATAATGAAAATTTTGAATGGGCTTTTAGGGTTTAGGAAAATAGAAGCCTAATGGATTCTTAATTCCAATATCATTGAAATATGTATTGTTTCCTTTTGTTTCTTACATCTCATTTGGTTTTTGGTGAATTGCATAACATGGAAACAAAAAGTTTCAAATTTTTATGATTTTTGCACTTTCCAAAAATCAGGGATGTTACAGAAATCATCTGTGAAAGTGACAAAATAACGATATCCACCGCGCGCCGATACACTCATTGGTCCACATACATCAGTATGTATGATTTATAGTAAGTCTGTCGCCCGTTCCATAGTTCCAGAAACGGGGTTCTAGTCATCTTGCCATAAGGCATGGTTCACATGTTTCAAATGATTCATAATCAAGTGATTCTAAGAGTCCATCAGAATGGAGCTTCTTCATGCGTTTAACAACAATATGACCTAAGCGGCAATGCCACATATAAGTAGCAATATCATCATTTAACTTAATTCTTTTGGCATTCACATTATGAATATGTGTATCAACATTATGAAGATTCAAAAGAAATAAACCATTCTTCTCAGGTGCATGACCGTAAAAGATATTATTCATAAAAAATCTAACAACCATTGTTCTCAGACTTAAAGGAATAATCATCCCGCATTAAGCAAGATCCAGAATCGATATTCATGCTTAATGCAGGCACAAAATAACAATTATTGAGGTTTATAACTAATCCCGATGGTAGACGTAGAGGCAGCGTCCCGACGGCGATCACATCAACTCTTGATCCATTGCCGACGCGCATCGTCACCTCATCCTTTGCTATTGGTCGCTTATTCTGCAGCTCCTGTTTCGAGTTACATATGTGAGCAACCGAACCAGTATAAAATACCTAGGTGCTACTGCGAGTACTAGTAAGGTACACATCAATAACAAGTATATCATATATACCTTTGTTCACTTCGTCAGCCTTCTTATCTGACAGATACTTGGGGCAATTGCGCTTCCAGTGGCCAGTACCCTTGCAATAGAAACACTCAGTCTCAGGCTTAGGGCCATGCCTGGTTTTCTTCTCAGCAGTAGCAACATATTTGCCACCCTTCTTGAAGTTTACCCTTGGCTTGCCTTTGTTGCCTTTCTTGAAATTAGTGGTCTTATTGATCATCAACACTTGATGTTCTTTCTTGATCTCCACTTCAGCAGTTTTAAGCATCGAGAGAAGCTCAGGAAGAGACTTCTTCATGCTCTGCATATTATAGTTCATCACGAAGTTCTTGTAACTAGGTGGAATAGATTGGAGAACACGATGTATCCCTAGCTCAATGGGAATCGATATTCCCAAGGCTATGAGCTTATCAGCGTACGCAGACATTTTGAGTACGTGCTCACTAACGGAGTTGTTCTCTTCCATCATGCAGCTAAAGAACTTTTCTGAAGCGTCATAACTCTCAACTGCGGCATGGGTATCAAAAATCATTTTCAATTCTCCCATTGTGGCATAAGCAGTGCTGTTCTCGAAACGTTTTCGTAGCTCTAGCTCTAATCCATAGAGGATGCCGCAGTGAGCTATACTGTGGTCTTCTTGTTGAGTCAGATAAACATTTTATCTTCATAAGAAGCATCATCAGCGGGCTGGTCACCTAGAGGTGCATCAAGCACATAGAGCTTCTTGCAAGCGGTAAGGAGAATCCTCAGTTTAAGTGCCCAGTTGGTAAAGTTGCTTCCATTGTTCGCTAATTTCTCTTTCTCCATGAACATATTGAAATTGAAGGTAGGTGGTGCCATGATCTACAACATATTTGCAAAGACTATTTAGACTATGTTTATGATAAGTTAAGTTCAAGTTAATTCTAAAATTATCCCATGAACTCCCACTCAAAAACAACATCCCTCTTAGTTGTCTTTAGTGATTACACGAACCAAATTCACTACATCGAAACCGATCATCACGTGAGACGGTGCAGTTGCAAAGGCGAACATCAACATGTTCATCATATCATTCATATGACTCATGCTTTACCTTTCGGTTACGTGTTCCGAGGCCATGTCTGTGCATGCTAGGATCGCCAAGTAGAACCGTTGTATTGCATGTGTTTCAAGGCCATGTCTGTACATGCTAGGCTCGAAAACACCCGTTGTATGCGAACGTTGAGTCTATCACACCCGATCATCACGTGGTGTCTCGAAACGACGAACTTTATTAGCGGTGCATACTTAAGGAAGAACACATTATTATCTTGATATTAAGTGAGAGGGATCATCTTATAATTCTACCGTCGCGATCTAAGCAAAATAAGATGCATAAAAGGATAAGCATCACATGCATGGATAATGTGATATGATATGGTCCTTCTTGCACTTGATCTCCATCTTGTGCACCATGGTATGATCTCCATCATTCCACCGGCGTGGCACCAAGGTCCGTGGCACCTCCATCTTGATTGTCCATTACAACATATCACATGGATATGATATACAACATGCAGGCCATAAAATAAGACAACCATATGGCTCCAGCCGGTGTGTCAATAATTTACAAAAGATATCATCTCATACATAACGTTTGTAACATTGACCGTATCACATCACATGCCCTGCAAAAACAAGTTAGACGCCTCTAATTTATTTTTGCATATTTTACGTGGCTTTGGGCTTACGAGGATAGAACCGTTCATACCTACGTACAAGAACCACAACATTGATAAAACATATTTTAACAACCCTTTGTAGATTAGATCTTAACTATAGTAGGAGAAACGGACACCCCCTCAGTCACATGTGAGACAATTCTCGCGTACATAGTACACGTAAACTTAGTCCGGGGCAGCTTCATCCTACTATGCCACTAAGATAATAAAATACTCAAAGAGGCAAAAACATGATCATCAACGCCCACATACTCCTATGTGTTCTACCCGTACAATTCATCTACGCATAGATCCGGCTCTGATACCACTGAAGGGGAACGTAGCATAGAAAACAAAACAAAATTCCTACGCGCGATAAACCCGAATGGCCAAGATTTAATCTATGAGATGAAAGGCAACGGGGAGAAAGAGAGTCTTGAGATAACATGCCCTCGAACACTCAAAGTGGTACCAGAAAAGATCTCGTTGTTGGCGTATTCGTACTCACGCCGATCCCGAGCGAGAAGAAGAGCACCGCAATCCGGCGGTGCCTCCGTAATCGGTCACACGTTCAGCTCGATGAAGAATTCCGTTCCCTCGTTCCAGCGGGTTGCGGAAGTAGAGGATCCCTCCAGAATTCCAGCAGCACGACGGCGTGGTGGTGGTGAAGAATCCCACGGTCAGGGCTTCGCCAAGCCGGAGACCATGGAATGGAGCAGCGGGTGGAAGGGAAAAGGAGTGGGCAAGTGTGTAGAGAAGAGAGAGAGCCCTCACCCTCCTTTTATAGGGGAGGGGGAGGCATCCCAAAGGGGGGGGTGCGGACAGCCATGGGTGCCCCCACCCCTTCCTCTCTTCATGTGAGTGGAAGCTCCACTCACACCCACTCAAAATTCCTTAATTTCCCACTTAGAAAATCCAAAGGTTTTTCTTTAATAAATAAATGAAACATTTTTATTTCTTTATTTATATTTGTTAATTCCATTAACAAACATTTGCATGCAGCACCTCGAACCATTTGTTAATTCTATTAACAACCATTCGATGAAAAACCCCTTGAACTATTTCAATTTCCCCCGAAACAATTCCGGAGCTGCCCAAAATATTCTTCGGTATTCCATATCCTGTCTAACGCTTCATAAAACCTTAAGCGTGTCTCCCTACGGTTCGCGAATATTATAGACATGATCGAGACTCCTCTCCGATCAATAATCAACAACGAGATCTGGAAATCCGTGATGACTCCTATATATTCAACGATGACTCTTGTGATCGTGTGAACCTTTCAACGTCGTAACGATTTCCCTTTGTCTCGCGATATATTACTTGTCCGAGATCCGATCATAGGTATCCACTATACCTTGTTCGATCTCGTTATCCGACAAGTACTCTTTTCTCGTTCCCGTGATATAACATCCTTGTGATCATATCACTTGCTTGCAAGCGGTGTCGATGTGATATCATCGAGAGGGCCCTAAGTATATCTATCCGTCATATTGGATGGACGAATCCCATTCTCGATCCATGAGCTTCAACTAACACTTTACGAATATCCAATGCCACCTTTATAGTCACCTTTTACGGTGTGACGTTTGATGTCATCAAAGTATTCTTTCGGTATTAGTGATTAACATGATCTCATGGTCTAAGGAATAATGCTACTCCGAATGTAAGACATAACAACAAAACTAAATGACTTGATCGTATTGTTATACTTAGTTAGGGTTTAAGTTCATCATGTCATTCTCCTAATGACATGAACCCGTTATTAACAACATCCAATGTTCATGATCAGGAAACCTTGATCATATGTTTAATCAACGAGCTAGTTAAAAGAGAGGCTTCACTAGGAACATCGGTTTGTTTATTAATCACACATGTATCAATGTTTCCGGTTAATACAATTCTAGCATGAGAAATAAACATCTATCATAAACAAGGAATAACATAATAAACACTTTATTATTGCCTCTCGGGCATATTCCCTTCATCAGCTGCTTCATTGAGACGTCGATCAATATGATCAACCTTATATCCTTGGAAATGTCCAGCCAGCTGGGTAACCGCTCGCCTATAGGATGCCATGACCGGGTCTTTAGAATCCTCCTGTAACTTGTTGAGAAACAAGGTCTGAATCACCCAAACATCGAATCCGGGTTATGCTCATTTCTTTTGCAATTCAAAGCCCATGGAGAAAAGCTTCATACTCTACTGCATTATTAGTGCATTTGAATGAAATTTGTAAGACATAGCGAAACTTATCTCCTCTTGGGGATGTTAACACCACACCAGCTCCTGAACCTTCCAGTTGTCGAGACCCATCGAAATGCATAGTCCAGTATTTAGTGTCTGGTTTATCTGGTGGAACCTGTAATTGTGTCCAGTCATTGATGAACTCGATCAGGGCTTGAGACTTTATTGCGGTGATGTGATATGGCCCCATCTCAATAGCCCACTTTGCAACTCTCCATATCGCTTCTCTGTTCTGAATAATATCGGGCAAAGGTGCTGAACTAACCACAGTAATAGGATGTTCCTGGAAATAGTGTTTCAGCTTACGACTAGCCATGAAAACCCCAAAAACAGCTTCTGTCAATGTGGGTAACGTTGTTTAGACTCTGTCAAGACCTCGCTGACATAGTAAACCGGCCGCTGGACGAAGCCTTCTTTTCCTTCCATCTTACGTTCCACAACTACCACCGCACTGACCGCCCTGTTATTTTCCGCTATGTATAGTAACATGGGCTCTTTCTTCTCAGGCGCGGCCAATATAGGTGCGTTGGAAAGTTGCTTTTTCAGGACTTCCAACGCCTCATCAGCTTCTTGATTCCACACAAAGGTGTCAGTTTTCTTTAAGAGTCGGTACAAAGGTATAGCCTTTTCGCCTAGTCTGCTTATAAACCGGCTCAAGGCAGCAACACAACCTGTGAGCTTCTGAACGTTCTTCAGGTAAACCGGTTTTTTCAGGTTATGTATGGCCTGAATTGTTTCCGGGTTTGCTTCGATGCCTCTCTCTGAAATGATGAAACCCAGTAATTTCCCAGCTGGTACTCCAAAAACACATTTTGTTGGATTGAGCTTCATCTGGTACTTGCGTAAACTGGCAAACATCTCTTCTAGGTCTGGGATCAAAGTGTCACCCTTTTGGGAATTGACCACTATGTCATCCACATAAGCATGCACGTTTCGCCCAATCTGACTTTCCAAGCAATTTTGGATACACCTTTGATAAGTTTCCCCTGCATTTTTTAACCCGAAAGGAATTGACGTATAACCGAAAGCTCCAAAGGGTGTAATGAATGAGGTCTTTTCCTGATCCTCTTCCTTCATTTTGATTTGGTGATAACCTGAGTATGCATCCAAGAAACATAGCAATTCGCAACCAGCCGTAGAGTCTATAATCTGATCGATACGGGGTAAAGCGAACGGGTCTTTAGGACATGCTTTGTTCAGATCCGTGTAATCAATACACATTCTCCAAGTTATGTTTTTCTTTAGGACTAGAACTGGGTTGGCTAACCAGTTTGGGTGTAACACCTCAACTATGAACCCTGCTGCGAGTAGCCTAGCTATCTCTTCTCTAACTGCCTTCCTTATCTCATCATTGAAACGGCGGAGGAACTGACGAATAGGTTTCAAGTTAGGATCCACACTTATACCGTGCTCAGCAAGTTCCCTTGGGACACCGGGCATGTCAGAAGGTTTCCATGCGAAGATGTCCCAGTTCTCACGGAGGAACTTGATGAGCGCGCTTTTGTAAGGTCCCCCAGAACCACTGTTCAAGGACACATCCGATATGCATACATTCACGATCCCAGATCACACCAGTCGTGAACAACATATCAAGTTGGTACATAGATACAATATCCATTACACGATTGCATAAAACACTTACAAAAGAGACATGGTTACATTACCAAGTCTAACACAACTGCCACGCAGGGCAACACACAACACACACATTGGAAGACTAAAACACACAAATGTAGTAGAGACCAAGTCACGCCTTAACCTACAGGCTGCTGACCGGGAGACGATCCTAGTTCACAAAGGCATCGGCGTAGTACTCCTCCTCATAGATCTCCTCCCGAGACTCCTTCTCGATGTTTGGCAAGTAAATACCAGGGATGAAACCAATATGAGTACATCTGAATGTACTCAGCAAGACACCCATCATGTAGCTTACCAAAATGCAAGTATGCTTATATGGTGTAATAGGTAGGCTATACACAGGGTGCACTATCCATGATATATGAAAGATACATCATAGTTGATTTTGAAAAAAAAAATCTTTGTATCTTTGTTGAAGAAGATACTTCAAAAGGAAATAATATAGTTTTCTTTCTCTTGTAGATGTCACATGTACAAGAGGTTTTGTAAAACTTTGTTAAAAGAAAGTTTTCTCTTTGCAAAACTTCTTGGAATCAACTTCCAGTTTTTGGTTAGAAAAGAAAGATTTCCTTTTTGCAAAACTCCTTGTAAAACAAATTCTGGCTTATCATCAACGGTACCTCCACGGTACAAGATTTCCTCCTTTCAGTACTTCAAGTCCAACACCTTTTTGAAAACTCCTTTTTGAAAACATTGACACGATGCTAGCTACATGGACATTCAACTGTCCATATCCGAGGACGCGGCTATTCCGAATAGTTTTACTCTGCAGATGTGTACACATTCCACTAGATCCAATCATCTGCCATGAACCACCCATTGATCGACACAGCAATATGCAAGCATCAGAAGAATGATCCTAACCGTCCACTCTGATCAAGCTAGTATATGGCTATCCCTTCAATTAGGTTTATTCCCTCTGGCACCATGTCACACATTGCCACAGCAGGGACCCAATTGTCGCATCCGGAGGGAAAAGTAATCCCACACCGTGTATGTCCTGTTTCTCCCTCCTGGCGACATTTCGGTTCAGAGTATCATCCTCTCTATAGCATATTGGGATAAAACACACACTAACCCGAACAAGTATCTAGATAGGCCCCGTGCCCATGTTTGGGTAGAGTGGCAGTACGGTAAAGGTTGTCCCGCGAAGACTAGGTTATGTGTTGTAAACCACCATTTTTCCAAAAATGACCACTTCAACAATCCTCCGGTGGATAACGCTCAGCCTTTCCTCTGGGTTTTTCCATAAAAACCTTTGTTTTGCAAAAACATATTTTTAAGGTGTCCACTTAGGGACTTATACTTTTGGTGGTAATAAAATACCATATGGTGGCTATGGGCTTGGTAACACCAAGTATCAACTACTGGCATAGTAATGATATATATAATATTAATAGCAGTAGTCACTCAAAAATAGTTTTTGGTAATCAAAGTTTTGTAAAACTTTTCAGAGGTAAAACATGCATGATAGATAATGATAAGTGTAGTAACATCCAGCATCAGGATGGATTTCCTTAAAACTCTTAGTGTCCCTGGCCTTGAAGTAGTTTGAACTTGACGCACAACTCCACAACTGCTTCTTCTTCTCCTTCGTTTTCTAACGTCGTAAAAGAATAAAAGACGCACACTCAGAACTAAAGGCCAAACAACCAAACAGAACAACACATATAGTAAACAACTTATACTAGCGCAATCACTCAAAAGTTATCGAGAAAACTACCTCAGAGAACTCTCAGGGTGCATAACTGTCGTCAAACAAATATATGGTTGAGAAACTCTATCCCACATCTTATATACCATATATGGAGTGGGTGTACCACTCTCATAATAAGATATTCAAGAAGATAAAAGTATATCTTGTGGGCACAAAAGGTGAGGCTACTAAAATAATAACAATGAATCAAAACAGTACCCATGACAGTGGGTATTAACAACACACAGGAAATCATCACCAAACAAGTTCATGATTAAACTAATGCATAGATAACAAGATAATACTAAACACAACAACAACACTAGCACAACAATAACATAAGAACAATACTCATGCTAAGGTAATCACCCAGACAATTCCCAAACAACAAGCAAACACACCACATATGAATAGGCTAGTTATTGACTATGCTAATGTTTATCTAAAGTTAAGGAATCCATAAATCATGAAATTAACTAAACAAAACAGTAGCTCAACCAATGGTAACAAGTCATAATATACATCCTAACACACAAACATTACAATGGATAATAAAGCTAGAACATACATAACAACAGGAGTCCACTAATAGCATTCTAGTATGAGAATTCTACACAAGCATGCCATAAGAAATAATTGTATTATGCAACTATAGCAAAAAATCAACTCAAGAAGTCAGGGCATAATAACAGAAGTAATAACATCTTAAACATGCTTGGATAATCATACACTTATAAAATATAAAGGACAACAATACTAGAGCAACTCAAACAATCTAGCGGTGACACTAGTTCATCACTAGAGAAGCAAACATCACTATAAGGATGCATAAATCTAAGCAAGCAAGGTATGAAGGTAAAAACCTACTAACATCACAAACACCTTACACCTTCTAGTAAGCAAATACACTGAAATAACTCTATGAAAACATCTACTAAGCAAGCATCAATCCATTCTAGTAATACATGCTTTTCTAATCAATTAAATGGCAAGCAATCAAAGTACAAGCTATACAATCAGTAGCTATGTACTCAATGAGATCAACTAATAACTTTCAAAAATCCAAACACTCAATGAAATCTATCCACACATAATTCATCCACACTTTATAAGGTAGTTATATTGCAAGAAAACACCATAATAACAAGTGGTAACCATCTACACATGATAGGAAACAAGTCTCAAGCAATCAAACATTTTATTACAAACAAATACACATATAACAAAGAAAACAGAAAAGCTGTTGTATCTAAAAGGCTCACCAAAAATAATATAGAGCTCTAAAAGTTCATACAAGCTAGAATTTGATGTATATAAACTGAAAAAACTCACCCCATTGGATTTACCTCAAAAATCATTTTTAAACTCATTCCAAAAATACTAGAAAAGCCTACTGGTCTTTTACCAAAATGAATGGAATTTCCATTTGCTAACTCACCTTGATGTGAGGCCAAGTCCTAATGATAGATCTACTCACGGGCTATCCAAAACAATTTGGTTTGACCAAAATGGATACATATCCAAAAAGTTATGCTAAAAACACTTTCATGGACACTCTATGGAAAAAAATTATTGTGACAAAAATAAAAGTGAAAATTTAGATCTACAAAGTTTATATGGTTAAGAAAACATATTACTAGTGCCATGAATTTTGGTTGATTTTATTTTGCACAAAAAGTATTTTTCACAGGGCCAAAGCAATCATGCACTTTATGCAAAGAAAACAAAAAGGAAACAAAATCACAAGGGCGGGCTGCCTTCTACGGGTGCGGCCCAGGTAAGCGCCAGACGTGGCCCAACGCAGCACGCGGCGACCGTTGCACAGGAAACGGGCATTTAACGGGGCCAGTGATCTCTGGATCAACGCCCCCCTGGCATTTCTTCCTCCTCTCCTCTCCTCTCTCTCTCATCCGCACGACGGGGATACGGGAAGAGGCCGGTGCTCACCGTAGGGCGACTGGAAAGGGGCGCCGCGAGCTCGAGGTGATGCAAGGGTGCGTGGGCGTCGATCGTGGATGGCGGCGGTGTTCCTGCGGTCAAGAAGGCAGGGGAGGGGGTTAGGGTGCGTCGGGGGGTCACGGGGACCTCGTAGAAGTTGAGCACGGGAAGTGGAAAGGTGTGGATGAGGTGCCCCACCTCGGCTCGGGTTCGGTGGCCGGCGGCGATCTCTGGCTCGGGGAGCTCGTGGGAGGGGTCATGGGCTCCTCTTTTTGGCTTTGTGAGTGAGTGAGGGGGGGTGTGTGGCTAGTGGCGAAAGGGATATGGTGGTGGTAGCTTATAGCCACTGGCAAGAACAAAAAGGCAAGGGTGGCCTCGGGTTAGTGCCAAGAGTTGGCATGGGGGTGCTCTAGGGCATTCCAAGGTTGTCATTGTGCCAAGGGACAAGTCTAGCAAGGGGGCAAGTCAAACTTGTCTCTTGGAGTGGAGGAGAGGCAAGGGCAAGACCACAAGGGCCAAGGTATGTGTGCCCATACCTTGCCACCTCACCTTGTCCCCTCTCTTTTCCACACTTGTTATCTTTCTCCACAAGGCTTCTAGAAGCAAACAAAAGCATCCTAAGTCGAGTACACATCCTAGTCAACACACTACACAAGGTTTCAATTCAAAACTTGCAAGAAAAGGAAAAGAAAACATCTGTCCAAAATTGTATCTAGCACTGTTGCAAAAATTCAGTTAACACTTGGAATTTTTCGAAGTGTTGGAAAACAGTGAAATGAGCAAAAAGTTTGGATTGTTTTCAGAGACCAAATGGATTCCAATTTTGGTTTTCCAAGTTGGAGTTTGTTAAACATGTTGTAAACTTTCAGAAACATCTTTTGAAAACAAATTTGAAATAGTTAAAGGCCATGAAAGCAAAGTGGGAAAAGGTGTACTTTCTGTTTTTCTCTGTTTTCTAAAAATGCCTTTTTCTGCCTTATTTTTATTCCACAAAAAAACAAGGAAAAGATTGCTTTTATTTTTTCAAAAATAAAACCAAGCTTATGGATTTGTAGTCCATATATCAAGTAACAAATAAAAGTCAGTAAACCATAAAATAACATTTTATAGCCTAGTGAAAACAAAGATGGAAAACATGTACTTGGCTATATTTTCAGGGAATAGTTTCTATAGAAAACTTACAAGAAAACTTCCATAAATAATTTTGTAATATTGTTTTCTTGGATCCAAAAAAGTTAAAAGTTTATTTTAAGATGCAAACAAGAATGATCCAAGTCTTGGAATAAAATTTACTCAAGTAACATCAGAGAAAACAACAGGGAAAATTATAGAATTGTTTTTAGGAAAATTTGGTATTGGTTTTATAAATAAACAAATCTTGCATTGCAACTAGAATTAAGATCACATACACATGTTAGTCCAAACAATCATGTTGTTAGAAAAAAAATTGTTAGCCCTAATTTTTGTCTCCTCGAACTACAGTACAAGGTTCCAAAAACTTGGGTGTGACAGCTTTCGTATTTTTCTGTCATGTGAGCCCCCACACTGAACTGCTTAGATGAGTCACCGGGGGTGAAGTCCATTAGCTTGGTGTCTTGAGCAGATTTAAACTTCAACTTGGAGTCAGCTGACGTTTTTTGAGCGAGGTCATGTCTTCTGGATCAACTTGCAACTTATACAATTTCAACTCCTCTTCTGCACAAGCGGTTTCTGCATATGTTGCATCACCTTCCTCGCATTCCAAGGCTATGTCTCTGTCACCGTCGAAGTAATGTTTCCATTGGGTCCTGGCATCTTCAGTTTGAGGCAAACATAGCAACGTATTGCCATAAACTTGGCATAAGCCGGCCGTCCGAATAAGGCATGGTATGGACTTTTGAATTTGACCACTTCAAATGCTAACATCTCTGTCCTGTAATTTTCAAATACTCCAAAAGAAACTTCAAGGTATATTTTCCCGATAGGTTGTGTAGACTTACCAGGTACGAACCCATGAAACATAGTTGATGATGGCTGGAGTTGTTTCTCCTACAGGTTCATCCTTTTGAACGTGTAATAATAAAGTATGTTTATGCTGCTTCCTCCATCCATCAATACTTTGTCTAACTTATAACCTCCAACTTGTGGATACACGACCAGAGCCACGCCTCCTGGATTATCAACACGGGGAGGATGATCTGCCTGATTCCAGGTTATGGATTGTTCTGACCAATTGAGCCACCTAAGAACAGCGGGACTTACCGTGTTAACTGCACGCCTCTGCACCTTTTGTTCTCTCCTGCATGAACTTGTAGTAAACACGTGATATTGGCCTGAACTTAACTGCTTCGGATTTGTTTGAAAACCAGAATTTCCTACTAGGTGGCCGCAACCTTGGTTACTTCCCTGGTTACCCTGACCGGGGTGACCCGGATTATGATTTCCAGGTCCATAATTGCCAGGTCCTGGATGTCCACCTCCCATGTTACCTGAGTTACCTCCTCCATTGTTTCCTGGTCCATAGTTATTATTTCAACTAGGCCTGAAACCCTGCATAATAAAAAAAAATCCCAGGAATGATTTGCTAACTTTCCGTTTTTGCTGTGTCGGGGACATGGTCCTTTCAGAGCCTGCTGAGCTTGTGCAAAGTTGTTTGGTCGAAAATTTTGATTTCCTCTGAAATTGTTGCCCTGATGCTGGTTTATGTAACCCGCTTTTGTGTTTGCCACTAGATCCGAGGCCCCTTCCCCGTTTTTTGCGCTTGTTATTATTCTGGTTCTGGGGGTTGATGTTGCTCTAATTCGGGTTCTGGCTACCCTTGGTCCCAGTTTTCTTTCCCTTTATAGACTTCTCATCATCTGAGTCTGCGTCCTTTGTTTTGTTAGATTCCGCATACTTGGTCATGGCATCCATCAGCTCGTTCATATCATTCACATATCGCTTGATGCGTCCCAACTTATGCTTCAGCGGGTCAGATCTGCAATTCCTTTCCAATGCTATAGCTTCCTGCTGAGCGGTGAGTCTGACAGATGAATGTATAATTTCTGTGATGCGCCGAGACTAGTGCTGGGCATACTCCCCTTCCTTGTGAACACAGTTCTCCAGGTCTGTAATAGTTGTCGTCCGCTTGCATGTTCCTTGAATTTTTTTTATGAACTGGTCCTTCAACTCCTGCCAGCTATTAATTGAATTCGCGGGTAGGTTTTTTAACCAAGACTTCGCATGCCCTTCTAGCATCACGCTTAAGTATCGTGCGCATACTGCGTCGCTTACTTCCATTATCTCCATGGTCATCTCATATCCTTCTATCCAATCTGCAGGCTCCATGTCTGGCGTATAGTTCGCAACTCTACGAGGTCCTTTAAAATCAGCCGATATTCTATCGTTCCTGATTGCAGGACCAAGACATTGAATTCCGATTCTACGAGAACGAGTCGGGGCTGGGTTTGAAACTGTGTTATGAACTGGGTTTTGAACATGACCCGGATTTTTTTTCTGGTTCCGCAACTCTATGTCCTATATTTACAACTCCAGGTGTGTAGGACACGTCTGCCTGGGTGGGATAGGTTGCTGCCGGTTCGCGTTGCTAGACCCTGCCGGGGCTGGTGAATTTCCATGGTGACTTCTTGTCGGGGGGTTACCCCCGAGTAGGGTAAAGGCAAGTGGTAAAGGCGTCTTACAGAAGGGAGGTTTGGTCGAGTAGCCGACTACCCGGTACCCGCTACCCGGCAGACTGCTACTCGGTCTCACCTCAAGATGACCAGAAGGAGATATCAATCAAGTTCTGTCCTTTCGAGTAGAGGAGTTGGCCCGAGTACAATTGGCGGGAACAATTGGCGGGAACCTACTCGGGCCAGAAAGTCAAAGGAGCCGTTCTGACACAGGATCCCGCGTATCCTGGGTCCGTACTTGGCAGCATTCGAACTACTGTTCATCTGGGACCGGCCTGCCTGACAGTGACAGCATGGAAGCAGGCCGTGGCAGGATAAGGGGGGCCTACTCTGTGCTTAGGTACAGTGATACCAGTCTGTCCCCTAGTTTTGCCCAACGACTTTCCAGATGAAGCCAAGGTTAGGAACCAAAGCTGTCAGCGGGAACCCGGAAGAAGGACGATGTGCACACTATGTCGACACTTGTCCATGTTTGGACGTATCCGGCTGGGCACCATGTATATAAGGTGCCCCGCCGCCTCCTGCGTGAGGATCGGACACTTATCGAACACATCTGGACCTAGATCGCACACTGGAACCCTAGTTCTTGACCTAGTTCATCATCTAGAGGAGAGTGGCTACTCGGTAGCAAGAACCTTGTACTGTGGCTACTCGGTGAGATATCAAAATACACAAAGAAAGGCAGGAGTAGGGGTTTTACCTCCTCACGAGGGCCCTGAACCTGGGTAGATCGTGTTGTTAGCAGTGTTTACTTTGTACTTCACGCGGCTACTCGTCGCGTGATCCCTCCCCGAGCACCTCCAGCGTCCTTCGTCCCCACATCTTTAGCCATCCCATGGCATCTGCCGTGACACCACCACGACAGTTGGCGCCCACCGTGGGGCAACCAGCGGCGCTGGCTGGAGTTTCTGTTCGGACGGGATCTTCTTCAGCGGAGCGCGTGGTCTGTGGCCTTGTCCACAGATTCGGCTCCTGCGACTTCGTCACCGACAACGCCGGCTGTTTCGGCGGCATGGCCATGCCTGAGGGCGGCTCGGTGATCTCCTTTGGCTCCCACCTCGTCTACGTCACCACCGTCGCCAACAGCGCGTACCCCGAGCTGGTGCATGACGCGGAGGATCCTCCCGCGGTGATTGCTGCTCGCGGAAGGCCCGCATGCAACTCTGTGAGCTGCGCTGAGGTGATGGTGACGGGCTTGGCGGCAAACACTGACGCAGCTGCTACTGGCGCTGCGGCCGTCGTCGAGGAGACGGATGAACCGCCTGCTGGTGGCAGGACTCACCGGCCCTACGAGAGGGAGAGCAACTTGCCGCCTTCCACGTCTACGGTCATCCCCGCGTCTGCTACGCGACCTGGTATGCCCACTCCCACCGACGTCGAGCTTCTAGCCATGCGGGAGCAGCTCGAGCGGCAACGCTTGGAGTTGCTTGCAGAGCAGGCGGAGTTGGAGAAGGTGAGGTTGGAGTTGAGCCTAGATCAGCTCGAGTACAACAAGGCGCACGGCTTCACGCCAGTTGCCAGGTGGGCTAGCAGAGTAGGCGGCACTCGGCGCAACTTGGGTGTCGAGATGGCTACGGTTGCGGAGGTTCCCGCGCAGTCCGCTACCGCGAACACCTCCACAAGGCCAAGGTACAGCACGCCCGCCAAGACGCTCAGAGCTGCAGAGGCCGTGGCTGCCGAGTTGCCGCGTCTCGAAGGTGACGCGCGCATCAGGCAGCAGGAGAGGCTCCACGAGTTGGTGTTGGAGGCCGCCAGACAGAACGAGGAGTTCCGGAAGGCCAACCCGGGTGCTGGGGCGTCGCAGATCGTGCACTCGCACGCGGCCAGATCTAACGATCAGGCCTCGTCCCCGCATCCGAGTCGCGAGAAGAGCCGCAGTGGACGTTCAGGCCGAGATAGGCAGATGCAGGTGTACGACCCGACTGTTGCCGCGAAACAGCGCGCTGTGCCGCAGCAGTCTGGTCAAGAACACAACGCTGCAAGAGCAGGCTCTCAAGCCCAACAAGCTCAAAGCCAGTCCCGAGATGGTGCACGGCCAGGTCCTTCTCGGCAACCCGCAGCTCAGCCTACTCGGCAGAGGCAGCAGCCGCGTGCAGTTGCGCCAGTCGCCAACCCGGTAGTGCAGCCTGTTGCTGTGCAGGTGGATAGGTATGATGATGGCTACTCGGCTATGGAGATGGCAGGTTATGACATTCATGACCGTGTTGGCGAGCGCGTATTGGCGCCTGGAGATGCAAGGCACCAGCTGGACCGTATCAGCTTGTCGGCGCGGCTAGAGAGCATGGGTCCTCCTGGCCCCGAGTGCTTTGGGCCGCGCATCATGAACGAGCCTTCCGTGAAGGGCTTCCAGCTTGCAAGAGGCACCAAGAGCTACAACGGCAGCACCAAGCCTGAAGATTGGCTCAATGACTATGTCACCGCGGTCCATATCGCGAATGGCAACAGGAGATGGGCGGTGCGTTATGTGCCGCAGATGCTAGAGGGTCCAGCTCGCACTTGGCTCAACAACTTGCCCAAGAACAGCATCAACTGCTGGCTGGACTTCTCGGATGCCTTCATCAGCAACTTCACGAGTACATACAAGAGACCGAATAGGCCACAGCAGCTGTCAGCTTGCAGGCAGCGAGAAGACGAGACGGACCGCGAGAACCTTACTCGGTGGAGCACGCTGAGGAACACCTGTGAGGGTGTGAATGAAGCACAGGCCATTACCTGGTTTGCGCAGGGTTGCCGACATGGCAGCATGCTTTGGCAGAGATTGCAGAGGGAGATGCCGAACACTCTGGCGGAGACCATCAAGATTGCGGATCAGTACGCACTCGGTGATCCTACTCAGCCGCTGATGGACTCCTCTGAGCCGAGAAGAAACTTCAACAGCAGCAAGCGCAACGAGTTCCGCAACAAGCGCCGAGTAGATACTCGGTATGATCCTGAAGAGGTGAATGCAGTGAATGTCGGAGGCGGTGGTGGCCAAAGGCAGAAACCTGCTGGAGCCTACGGGCAGAACCAGAACCAGGGCCAGGGCAACAAGAAACCGTTCCGTACTGCTCAGTCGGGTAGCGGGAACTCCGAGCAGCCGAAGAAGTTTGTCTTTGATGACATGAAGGATGGCCCATGCAGCTTTCACACTCACCACCCCTCGAGGCCTGCTAACCACACTACTCGGCAGTGCGAGTGGTGGGAGGCGATCAAGAGCGACGGCTTGCCTCCTCCTCCTCCTCTGCCTGCAGCCAATGCCAATGTGCAGCCTACTCGCGCACCCGCAGCTCGGCCGCCAGTGTACCCGAGAAGAGAGAATGTGAACCAAGTGGCTTTAGGAGCCAACCAGAACTTCAACAACGAGAGATACCGCAACAACAACAACAACTACAACCGCAACAACAACACCAGAGGCAACAACAACAACTACCAGGGCAACAACAACAATGGCAACAATGGGGGCAATGGCTCCAATCAGTACCAAGAACACCATGAGAGCTACATGATCTTTACTTCTGAGGCAGTCGACAAGCAATCACAGCACAGGCGGGCCATGGAGGTCAATGCAGTGATTCCGGCTGTCCCTCACTACATGTATTGGTGTGACCAGGAGATCAGGTGGACCCGAGCAGATCATCCCAAGGTGATGCCCAACCCGGGTACCTATGCCTTGGTGCTGGATCCTACATTCCTGGGTCCCGAGAAGAATGTGAGGTTCAGCAAGGTGCTAATCGACAACGGCAGCAGCATCAACATTGTGTACAAGGACACACTCGAGAAGCTTGGCCTGGCCGAGAACATGATGCTGCCCAGCAAGACCACTTTCCATGGCATTGTGCCCGGGATCTCGTGCAACCCGATTGGCCGAGTGTGGATAGATGTGCTATTCGGTACTCAGGAGAACTGTCGCACAGAGCGCCTGCAGTTTGAAGTGGTTGATCACCAGAGTCCCTATCATGCTCTACTCGGCAGGCCTGCTCTGAGCAAGTTCATGGCCTCTACTCATGTTGCATACCTGAAGATGAAGATCCCTGGTCCCAATGGCATAATCACTATCGCCGGCGACTACAAGAAGTCCATGGAGTGTGCCTCAGCTAGCTCCAAGCTGGCAGAGTCGATGGTGATCGAGGCCGAGAAGAAGAAGATGTACGAGGTGGTGGCCATGGCTCAGTCCGCACAAGCTGGTGCACAAGGTGTGCCGAGTACCCAGCATGGTACTGCCTTCCAAGCTGCCAAGGAGACCAAGACAGTCCAGGTCGACCCCGAGTTCCCCGACCGCGTAGCCATCATTGGTTCCGGGTTGGCGGAGAAATAGGAAACGAGCTCATCCACTTCCTCCGTGAGAATCGGGATGTATTCGCCTGGACTAATGAAGATCTACCAGGAGTCCCGAGGGAGTTGGTTGAGCACTCTTTACATGTGCGTCCTGACGCCAAGCCAGTGAAGCAGGCTATACGCCGTTTCGGAGATGAGAGAAGAAAGGCCATTGGTGACCAGATCACCAAGTTGCTGATAAGCAATTTCATCATGGAGGTGCTGCATCCGGATTGGCTAGCCAACCCGGTCATGGTCGAGAAGAAGAAGGAGGATCCCAAGGCTGCCACTGCGTGGCGCATGTGCGTCGACTACACCGACTTGAACAAGGCATGCCTTAAGGATCCTTTCCCGCTACCTCGCATCGATCAGGTGATCGATTCCACTGCTGGTTGTGAACTGTTGTCCTTCATAGATGCCTACTCTGGTTTTCACCAGATTGCACTCAACCCTGCTGATCAAATAAAGACTGCTTTCATTACCCCGTACGGGGCTTATTGCTATCGTGTCATGTGTTTTGGCTTGAGGAATGCGGGTGCAACCTATCAGAGATGCATGCAGAAATGCTTGCACGACCAGCTCGGCAAAAATGTGCAGGTGTACGTAGATGACATTGTCATCAAAACGAATAAAACACATACTCTGCTTGCCGACCTGGAGGAAACCTTTGCTAACCTACGCAAGTACAAAATGAAACTGAATCCGAGTAAGTGCACCTTTGGTGTACCGGCTGGAAAGCTACTCGGTTTTCTGGTTTCTAGTCGGGGCATTGAAGCCAATCCTTCTAAGATAAAAGCTATTGAGAGCATGTCTTTACCAAGGTCACTGAAAGATGTGCAGAAGTTTACAGGTTGTTTGGCATCTCTGAGCCGTTTTCTGGGCCGAATGGGCGAGAAGGCCCTGCCTCTGTACCAACTAATGAAGAAAAGTGACAAGTTTGTCTGGACTCCGCAAGCGGATGTGGCATTCAATGAGCTGAAAGCAATGCTGGCGAGTGCTCCCATCTTGGCTAGTCCGCTACCCAAGGAGCCAATGCTGCTGTACATTGCTGCGACTAACCGAGTAGTCAGCGTGGTGATTGTGGTGGAGCGAGAAGAAGAAGGCAAGAGTGTGCAGCGCCCAGTATATTATCTCAGTGAAGTGTTGTCCAGCTCCAAGCAAAACTATCCGCATTACCAGAAGATGACATATGGTGTGTACCTGGGCGCCAGGAAGCTGAAGCATTATTTCCAGGAGCACCCTATCACAGTTGTGAGCTCTGCGCCCATCTCGGATATCATGGGCAACAAGGAGGCGAGTGGCAGAGTAGCCAAGTGGGCGATTGAGCTAGCCGCGTATGCTCCCGCATATGCGAGAAGAGACGCCATCAAGTCGCAGATCCTGGCGGAATTCCTTGTGGACTGGGCCGAGGTGCAGTATGAACCTTCTGCTCCAGTTTCAAATTACTGGAAGATGCACTTTGATGGCTCGAAGGTGAAAGAAGGCCTTGGCGCTGGTGTTGTGCTTACCTCACCCAAGCGAGATCAGCTCAAGTATGTGTTGCAGATTCATTTCAAGGCATCCAATAATGTTGCAGAGTACGAGGCAGTGGTGCATGGTTTGCGAGTAGCAAAGGAGGTTGGCGTGCAGCGCATCATATGCTATGGCGATTCAGATCTGGTGGTGCAGCAAGTCTCGGGCACCTGGGATGCGTTGGATGCCAACATGGCATCGTATCGCTTCCTGGTGCAGTCTATGACTGGGTTCTTCGAGGGTTGTGAGTTCCAGCACATTCACCGAGCAGAGAACGAAGCAGCAGATGAGTTGTCCAAGTTGGGATCCTCTCGGCAGTCCATCCCGACGGGAATCGCCTTGGAGCACTTGAGGAAACCATCCATCAAGCCTTCTCCCAACTCGGAGTCTATATTTGTCCCTTCTCTGCCAAGTGAAGAATCTGACCCAATGGAGATTGACTGGGAGAGTGCTGCAGGGAACCCGGGGACTGCCGTCCTCTACTCGGGGACTGCCACTCCCTACTCAGGGACTGTCACTCCCTACCCGGGGACTGCCCCTCCTTACTCGGGGACTGCCACTCCCTACCCGGGGACTGCCACTCCTTACTCGGGGACTGCCACTCCCTACTCGGGGACTGCCACTCCCTACCCGGGGACTGCCACTCCTTACTCGGGGACTGCCGCCCTCAACCCAGAGGCTGTCGCATTCATTGAAGAAGTTCTCGCCAATCGATCTGGGCTGCAAAGAAGCGCTCCTGCTCCTCCTGTGCAACCGCAAGAGCCCGTCCCAATGGAACTGGACGAACCAGTGTTTCCCATACGGGAGACACCGAGTTGGGCTATGCCCATATTATCCTTTCTAAGGGACGGCACACTACCTGAAGATGAGGTGACTGCGAGGCAGATTCAGAGAAGGTCCAAGGGCTACACCATAGTCAGAGATGTGCTGCACAAGAGAAGTGCCACTGGCGTGCTGCAACGTTGTGTGAGCCCAGAAGAGGGAGAAGAAATTCTGGTGGAGATACATCAAGGGGAGTGTGGGCATCACGCCTCATCTCGGGCTTTGGTCAAGAAAGCTTTTCGGCATGGCTTCTACTGGCTCACTGCACTGCAGCAAGCTGAAGATATTGTGAGGAAGTGCAATGGCTGCCAGATGTTCGCAAGTAAGATTCACATCCCCGCTTCCGAGTTGAAGACAATTCCTATCACATGGCCGTTTGCTGTTTGGTGCTTGGATATGGTTGGCCCCTTCAAGCCGGCTAAAGGCAATATGACACATATCTTGGTCATGGTGGACAAGTTCACCAAGTGGATTGAAGTGAAGCCTATTCGGAAGTGCGATGGGGTCACAGCTGTGAAATTCGTGAAGGATGTGATCATGAGGTATGGCTACCCGCACAGTATCATCACCGACAACGGCACCAACTTTGCAGAGGGGGCAATGGTGCGATTCTGCAGAGATAAGCATATCCGACTAGACGTTGCGTCAGTCGCGCACCCTGCCTCCAATGGGCAAGTTGAGAGAGCAAATGGAATGGTACTGACAGGCATAAAGCCAAGGCTGATTGAGCCATTGCTGAAAACACCTGGGTGTTGGCTAGAAGAGTTGCCAGCGGTGTTGTGGAGTCTAAGGACTACCCCTAACCGGTCAACCGGCTACACGCCATTCTTCTTGGTATACGGGGCTGAGGCCGTGTTGCCAATAGACTTAGAGCATGACTCCCCCCGAGTAGCCCTCTACACTGAGGTGGAGGCGAGAGAAGCTCGAGAAGACGACGTTGACCTGCTTGAAGAAGCAAGAGAGCTGACTCTGTCACGTTCGGCTATCTACCAGCAAAACCTGCGGCGTTATCATAGCCGAAAGGTGAACCCAAGGGTTTTCCGAGAAGGAGACATGGTCCTTAGGCTTGTGCAGCGCACAACTGGGATGCACAAATTGTCTCCTCCATGGGAGGGGCCTTTCATTGTGAGCAAAGCGCTGCACAATGATGCGTACTACCTTGTAGATGTGCGCCCATCACAGGCGAACAGGGCAGATAAAGCTGGAGAGGAAACCAAGCGCCCTTGGAATGTAGCTCTACTCCGTCGTTTTCATTCGTAAGCAAAGATGTGTATGTACCTTCTTATCCGAGTTGAAATTCTACTCTGCAATCTGAAATTGTTCTCGGGGACTGCCCTCGTCCAAAATTGCTCCAAGTGTTTTTACTCGGCTTTACCCTTTGTCTATTCGGTTGCTTCACTTCAGAACTCATAAGCGTATTGAGTACTGTGTTTAAACCTATATGCCAACTCTTCGACTCTGCTGCTGTCCGAAACCCGGCTTCATGGCAAGCAAGAGAACAAGCAAAAGGTCAATGAGCACACGAAAATCGCTAAGGAAGAAAAAGTGCAGGAACCGAGTAGAGTGTTTTGTTACTTTCGTTCTCTGTTTCGTCTTTTCGGCTAAGTGGTGGGCTGCGTTACTATGATTGTTTCAAAGCGGCTAAGTATTTGCAGCTCTACTCTTCGACTCTTGTGACTCGAATACCAAAAAAGCAACAAGTTGCGGGTAGAGCATAGATGAAAAGATAGGGTGAATAAGAAATGCAACTCGGGGACTCGCATGGAAACGCAACCCGGCATTGAGCCAGAGCTGCTCAAAATGATTAAATTAAAGATAACGGGTGGAAATAAAATTGAGTAGCAAGAAAAGCATAAATAAGTCTGATACATCTGCTCCCGGCATCCCGGGGATCTGATAAGTGTTCAAGTAAAAAGTGTGCAGGTAAAATTATGTGGAGGAGGCAATGTTGTCGGCGCTGGCATTGGCTGCTGCGTCTTCTGTGGTGGT
Source organism: Alopecurus myosuroides (assembly GCA_028641055.1). Classification (NCBI taxonomy): domain Eukaryota; kingdom Viridiplantae; phylum Streptophyta; class Magnoliopsida; order Poales; family Poaceae; genus Alopecurus; species Alopecurus myosuroides. The sequence goes on from CM054059.1 coordinate 412,016,680, forward strand.
CCTGGTTACCTCTGCCTCCGAGTTGGTGGCGGTTGTCCTTGCGGGTTCTTCGTCGGCACTGGCATGGGTGGCATCCGCCTCCGACTGGACGGTGGCGGACTCTTCATCTCGGTGTCACGCTCGGAAGTAGCCGTGGCCACCGAGATGGGCCCTGCAGCAGAAGAAGAGCCAGAGGCTTGGCCAGGGGGACGGACCGTGTCGTCGAGAGCAGCTCCTGATGAGGTGCCGAACTCGAGTGCGGCGGTGTCGATGTGCTCGGTCTCCTCATCGCTACTCGCGACAGCGACGTTCTTCCCCTTCCCGGCCTTGCCCTTGGGGGATTCGAAGAAACTCGACTCCAGATCAGAGTCTATCTCCTCATCCTCTTCCTCGCCCTCCTCCACTTCGGTGTCGGGCTCGGGGAAGCCATCGATGAAGACGTCCGTCTCAGCGCACTCCGCGACCTCGTATGCAATCAACTTGCGCGCGGCCACGCAGCTGGGGTCCATCTCCCACTTGGACTTCTCGCGCTTCCCACGGATGATCTCCATATTCAGATTCTCATACCATGAGGCGACGCAGAGGAGCATTAAGTCAGCACCTGCCCGAGCTCCCGACGCGCGCCACTTCTTCAGCTCGGCTTTCACATTCTGCAGCTTGAGGGCAAGGCCACCAATCGTTGTCGGCGCGGCATCTTCAGGCCAGAACAGCTTGTGGAGCGCGAAGCCGACGCGCACCAAGTCGGTGCCCACGCCGGCTAGGCGTTCGAAGTGCCCCTTCATCACCACCAAGCTGTCTTCGATCTCGGCCCTAGTGTCCGAGGCTTCGCCCTTCTCAAGGCGAACCGCTCGAGCCTTGGCCAAGGCTGGCGTGCAGGCGGACACGAGATCAGGGAAGATTTCTGCGTAGAGGTGAGGACGGAATTCAGTCACGGGAACCGAGAAGAGGCAGAGTCGAGAAGAAAAGATGCAGCAAGAGAGGGAACTTACTGTGAAGCTCTTGGCGCAGCCGCTGCAACTGGGTTTTCCATTGCTCCTCATTGGAAATGTGCCTCTCCACGAGCGAGCGAAATCCGTCCAATTGAGTGCAGTACCCAGCATTGGCCTTTTTCAGCGTTTCGCGCTCCTGCTCGAGGGCCTTTATCTTGGCATTAAGGGTTGTCTCGGCTTTTGCCTTCGCAGCGATGGCTCTGTCCCTCTCGTCACCAAGCTTGACAGCATCCTGGAGTGCCTCCCGCAGCTGGATTTGCAGCGTCTCCATCTCGGAAGTGTGTGTGCTTTGCAGAGCTGCAGACTGGCTTATTAGTCGCACCTCCACTTCTTCAGGTTTCACGCAGTCCTGGTGTTCCTCAACAAACAATTTATGATCTTCTGAAAAGAGCAAAGCACGGTTAGCAGAGAGGCAAAGGAAACAGGAACAAGGGCAAACCGAGTAGACGGAGGTTTACCTTCAAGCTTCTTGATGGTGTTCTCGGCATTCGCAACAAAGGTGCGACATTTCTCGTGCTCGTCAGCCAGGGCCTTCAGGTTATCTGCAGAGTAGGAATGGTTAGCGCAAAAGAAAGCAGAAGTGGGCGTAAACATAAAACGCAGTAACCGCGCAGCTAAAAGCATACCTTTTACTTCAGCCAGTTGCTGGGTGCTATCATTGGCATTCTTGCTCGCTGCCTCTGCAGCTGCCTTCTCCTTTTCCAGTGCAACAATTCGCCTCCTGGCGATAGCATGATTCCAGAGGAGCACACGGTACAAATTGGTGCGTTTCAGAACGCTATCCTGAGAAGCGGGAAGAAAGCAAGTTAGGCAAAGAAGTGGAGATTCAACCCGAGTAGGAGGCTACTTGGAGAGTATCCGTCTACTCGGCCGGAATCTCGGGGACTGGGTGAGAGTAAAGGAAAATGAAGATGAACAGGAGAGAAGAAAAATTTAACTCGGAAAGAGCAAGTAAGAATTACCGCATAAGCCTGCTCGATGTCCTCGGCGTTCTTGCGGTGCAGGAACATCTTGGCGGCGAGAGTGGCGGTCTCGGTGGAGACAGTCATGGGCTTATAGCCCAAATCCACTTTGTTCCACTCAACGCGCATGTGGTCGATTGCGCCCAGCCCAAGGCCGTGCCAGTTGTCCGTGCCGAGAACCTTGCTGTCCCACTTAGCGTCGATGAAGCCAATGGTGTCAAGTACCTGCTCAAGGCTCCGTGATGTTATCGCTGGATCCTGGACTCCCCGAGAAGCAATAGTGACGGACTTGTTCTGGTTTGGAGCCGGGGGGGGGGAGTTCACAGCTACGGCTTTCCTTCCCCTCTGAAGGGCAAGTTGTTTATCCTGGGGAGAGAAGCCGATCTGGTTTTGCTGACTAACCTGCACCATGTAGTCCGGGAAGCAAGGCTGACCAGCAGCAGCAAGAGCGGCGGAGGTAGCAGTAGCAACCGGGCCGGACGCACGAATGACCAACTGTCCAGTTGAGGTCGGAGGTGGCATCTGATCTCTGGCTTGTTTCTTCGCTTTCTCTTTCTCGGCTCGCTGTCTCTCGGGATCCTTGGCCTTCTTTCCTTCAGTCTTGGTCTTCGCCTTCTCGGCGGCCTCCTCCTCGGCTGCCTCCTTCTCGGCTTCTGACTTCTCGGCAGCGTCTTTCTCGGCTGCCCTCTTCTCGACCTCCTCCCTCAAAGCATCAAGGGCTTGCTGCCTGGCAGGATCAGTTGGCGGCGCCAGGGGCGCGCTATCCGGTGCGCCAATCGGCTGGACGCTACTCGGTGCGGCGCCCGTTGGCGCATCACTCAATGGGTAGGCATCCGTCATAGTGGTATCCGTGGCGGTGGCGTCTTCTACCCGCTGCTCGGCAGCGGGGTTCACTTGGCTTGCAGCGTCAGTGGTTGGCTGCTCCTGTTCAGCCTCTGGCCGCTCGAGGGCGGTGTTATCCTGCGTCTTGTCGTCTTGGTTCTTCTCGGCAGTGTTGGCCGGAGGAGAAGGGGGCCTTTCCTGGTGGGTGGCAGTGTCCTGTGCTGCTGACTCCGCACGGGGCTGCTTCTCTGAATCTGCTCCTTGAGCATCAGTGCTCTGAGCATTGGCGGTGTCATCCTCGTCATCGTCAAGGTTGATAAGTGGCGCGGCTGGCTTCTTAGCCTGATCGGGCGCGAGAGCAGCGTTTGCGTCCATGGGAGGACTGCAGAGAAAAGGAAGTTCAAAAACCAGAGGAGGACTGGGAAAGATAACACAGTGCGAGAAGAAAGGCAACAGAGAAGAAACTTACGCGCTGGTGGAGGCGAGCTTCCGCCTTGGTTTCTTCGCGACCGCCTTGGTCGCCTTCTTCTCGATCAGCTTCTTCTTCTTGGCGGGGGGCTCTGCGGCGCCGCTGCCAGTCCGCTTGCGAGTAGCGGGCGCAGCGACAGAAAGAGGGTTGACGACAAGGACGTTATCGCCCTCGTTCTCGTTCTCGTCTTCATCTTCATCCTCTTTCTCTGCATCAACGTTATCTACGGATCCAATAAAGAAGAGGAACGAATCAGAAACAGCGAACAGTGAATTGGTGCTACTCAGGATCGAGCAAGACAAGGGTGAATTACCTTCGAGTTTGTCCTCAGGCCAGTCGCGGAGAGACGATTCCGCGTGCTGTTTCTCCATCGTGGGGGAGCGAGGGAGATTGATCTGATCTGCAGCCCCAAAAGAGGCATCGTCATCCTCCTTTCGATCCTCATACCAATTTCCTTCGAAACGTTCGCAGCTCTCACTGAGCTGGCGACTGAGGACCTGAAGGACAAAGAAGTGTCACAAGTTAGCCGAGTAGCAAGATGGCATCCTACTCGGCTAGGCGTGCAAACACGAAGCACACTAAGCCTAAGTAATTTATCGAATGATATACTCGGAAAGGCGTGCAGGCACAAAGCACACTAAGCCTGCACAGTTTTACTAGGTACTCTACTCGGTACAGACTACGATTGCTAGTCGCGGCGAGAAGAGGGAGTTTTCTACTCGGAATCCATGTAACAGAAAGCAGAAAAGGAAGAACGTACCCGGGCAATCGGCTTGGTACGGCTGTATGGGATGAACCCATACTGCCAATGCTCGGCGAGGCTTGTCGTCAGGATGGCTCTGGCGTGCTCGGGGACGTCAGCGTTGTCGAGCTCGATGGTGGTCGTCCTGGTGCAGTCACGGGGGCCTCCCATGTAACACATCAGGTGGCAGCGTTCCTGCAGAGGCAGGACGCGTCTCTGAATCCAGCATGCCACAGGATCATCACTCTTGAGGCCCTCGTCGATTAGAGCGCCGAGCCGCGCCTCAATCTCCGTCGCGTTGAGGTCGTTGAGGGGCTTCTCCTTCCAATTCTTCTGGGTGGGAGCGCGGAGGCTCCAAGCGGGAAGGTTGATCCTGTCTGTTACCTGTCCTCCTTCGGTGGCGGGGATGTTTTTGACGTAGAGGAACGTCTTCTGCCACATCCGGACAGACTCCAGCCCCTTGATACGGGGGTGATTGGTCCCCGACCGCTGCACCATCATGGCGCAGCCGGTGTCGGTTGCCCGTGGCACCCCCGTGCCTTCCTTCTTCCCGGTGGTCTGCTGGCGGAGGTGGAAGTACCTAAGCCAGGTGTCCGTTGTCGGGTGGATGCCGAGGAAGGCCTCGCACACCACGGCGTGGTAGGCGAGGAAGACGACGGCGTTGGGCGGCAGATGATGCATTTGAAGGCCGAAGTGGTCGAGGAAACGGCGGAGGAAGTCGGAGGCTGGCAGGCCAAAGCCGCGCTCGAAGTGCGCCATGAACACGACGCGCTCACCCTCCTCCGGCGCAGGCACGAGCTCGCCCCTGGATGGCCGGCATTGAACACCAGGAGGAACCCTCCTAGTGTTCACAAGCCAGGCGCAATCCTCGGCGGTGACGATTGAACCGGCCCAGCCAGCGTGGGCGGCCATGGCAGAGTGTGTGCGGATGGTGGAAAACGAGAAGGATTCGGTCAAGTGGATTGAGTTCGCGGCGGCGCAAGAGATTGCGCGGCGGCGGAGAAGAACAGAGAAAAGGGAAAGTACGGAGGAGGAAGAAGGGGAAGTTACCGATGGGGGTATTTATACCCTCGTCTCAGGCTACCGTTACCATCGTGGTAGTGGGATCAATCGTGGCCATGATTGCCGTGTGGTGGGGCCTGTGGCCGGGTAGAAACGCACACAAGCGCGGAACGCGCGCGTAACGGCCACAGTGGATCCCACGACTAGATCGTGGCCTATAATTACGCTTGATGGGACATAACGAGCTGGTGGGCCCGCCCCGTGAAAACTGGGCGCGTGGCACGTCGTGTCGTGGAAGCGAAACGACGGGGTCATGGATGCCTGACACGTGTTCAGTCGCCGCACGAAGGGCTGGATCGTGCTCTGCGCCACAAGGGCTCAATTCAAGAAAATTCTCTAAGTCTTTCTATTCGGTTACAGAGTAGAAAGCAAGTGCTACTCGGAAGACATGAGACGCAAGATACTTTCCAGAGTACTACTCGGAGGCCTTTTACTCGGCATCTTGAGGTTCACGGACTATGAGGCAAAGATTGGTTTTAAGCTGGCAGAGCCTAGTGAACGGGTTCGCAAGACTCAACCAGCTTCGGGGACTGCTGTCGGGGGGTTACCCCCGAGTAGGGTAAAGGCAAGTGGTAAAGGCGTCTTACAGAAGGGAGGTTTGGTCGAGTAGCCGACTACCCGGTACCCGCTACCCGGCAGACTGCTACTCGGTCTCACCTCAAGATGACCAAAAGGAGATATCAATCAAGTTCTGTCCTTTCGAGTAGAGGAGTTGGCCCGAGTACAATTGGCGGGAACAATTGGCGGGAACCTACTCGGGCCAGAAAGTCAAAGGAGCCGTTCTGACACAGGATCCCGCGTATCCTGGGTCCGTACTTGGCAGCATTCGAACTACTGTTCATCTGGGACCGGCCTGCCTGACAGTGACAGCATGGAAGCAGGCCGTGGCAGGATAAGGGGGGCCTACTCTGTGCTTAGGTACAGTGATACCAGTCTGTCCCCTAGTTTTGCCCAACGACTTTCCAGATGAAGCCAAGGTTAGGAACCAAAGCTGTCAGCGGGAACCCGGAAGAAGGACGATGTGCACACTATGTCGACACTTGTCCATGTTTGGACGTATCCGGCTGGGCACCATGTATATAAGGTGCCCCGCCGCCTCCTGCGTGAGGATCGGACACTTATCGAACACATCTGGACCTAGATCGCACACTGGAACCCTAGTTCTTGACCTAGTTCATCATCTAGAGGAGAGTGGCTACTCGGTAGCAAGAACCTTGTACTGTGGCTACTCGGTGAGATATCAAAATACACAAAGAAAGGCAGGAGTAGGGGTTTTACCTCCTCACGAGGGCCCTGAACCTGGGTAGATCGTGTTGTTAGCAGTGTTTACTTTGTACTTCACGCGGCTACTCGTCGCGTGATCCCTCCCCGAGCACCTCCAGCGTCCTTCGTCCCCACATCTTTAGCCATCCCATGGCATCTGCCGTGACACCACCACGACACTTCTTGGCAAAGCGCTCCTGATATTATAGAAAGTTGAGTGTATCATGTCCTGTTACGGTAATTCATCTGCTGGAACACTGTTGTTTGTAACATCTCGATGGCCCTCTGAGCTTCAATTCCAATAGTATCATTGGGGTTGACTGGAATCCGTGCCAGACTATTTGTTGCTGCCCAAATGTTATCGATTGGATTGTTGAAGTGACCTGGTGGCATATGGAACCTTTCATGTAGGGGCTATTCTGGAACTGGAGCAGGATTGGGGTTGCCATATAACTGGATAGGCGGCTGGAAACGTGCTGGGTGAACCGGAACGGGAGAAACCGGCGTGTTCATAAGGTGAACCGGGCTAGCCAGGTTAGGTACCCCGGGGTCCCAACTGGGGATGCAAATAAATTCTGAAGGTTGGTTGGTCCTAGTCCTGCCCCGATCTCGTTGTTCAACCGAGTATGATAAAGTCTGCTCTGTATCGAAGCTAACTCCCTCTGTCTGAAACTTAGATGGATTCCTTCTCTTTCCAGACGTGTTGCCTCCTCCAAAACTTCTGACCGAGCTTTGTTTATGCATGTTTCCTCCTTCTTGATCTCCCGACGGGCACGAGTTATTTCCTGTCGAAGCCTCTCTATCTTTGCATTACACTGCACCAGGTTTTCCGGGGTGATCGGAGTTGCCAAGATCTCATTTAATGAATCCATTGCGGCCATTAGCTCATGCCTCCGGTTATATGACGCAGGTCCTGTCAAGTCGATTACTTCTTCCGTTGGCCCAGGGCTCGTCGGCCCAGGTCCTGTCTGTCGCACCCGGACTTCTAGAGGATACTCACCGTACGAACTGAACAGTATTTTGATTGGATTACGGGGCTTACCGGCACCCGCGTCCTCTTACGAGTAGGCCAACACTTATGTGTGACAACCAATCGTTACTGTTCACCGTCGATGTAAACTATCCCATAGGAATCAGGACACTACCATTGACGTACTTCATACCATACACACATGGTACGTCAACGGCTTTGAACAAACTGATAACACAACATATCTCTACGACACAAAAGATTGAAATAAGTTGCAACTGGCCCTCACTAGGGCAGAGAATAGCAAGTACAATCATCCAGAGGACACATGTCCCAACATAACATCATTACATCTCAGCGGAAGCATTCAAAGGGGTCTGAGTACAGACAAATCCAAATAGGCTTAAGAAGCCGGAAACTGAAATAAAGACGGAGCCCATCCACGATGTCTCGGATCCTGCCCGGGTCCGCTAACTACTCGTCAGCAGCCTCGTCAAACTCCACGTAGTAGCCATCACCTGGATCCTCGTAAGCGTAGTCTGCGGAAACCACAACCCCAAAGGGGTCAGTACATAGACGTACTGGCAAGCAAGACTCACAGTTCACCAAAGTGTAGCCCGTCAACACCAAGCACAGATGCCTTGGGTTCAACGGAATAAAGGGGATATAAAAGATGCTGCAACTGGCTGCGCTAACCAACTACAGAGATTCTATCACTTCCGGCTAACAGAAAGGAGATAAGATCGAGTATTGTAACCAACTGAAAGATAACTTCAAACAAACCCATCCTGGATCTCGCCCCTTATCCAAAGAAGCGATCCGAGGATAACTCACACAGTTGGATTAATGATGGTTCAGATTATTGTGTCAATAATCCTATTACTAGTCAAGTTGTTAATCATTGGGTGTGAGATTGTGAATCATTAGGTTTAAGTTGTCCTGAGTACTTGTTAGCCAGTACTTTCACCAAGTTAACCATAACCGCGGAAAACACGGCTTCTCGAGAAGATTATCCCTGCAGGGTTGCACCAATTTGGCCGTACACGTATGAATAACCCGCCAGATGGGATGCCTCCCACCAAGCGGGGCACTCAACACAACTCAACTCTTCTTCGCATCAAGCCCAAAGCACCTTGGGCGCACGGCTAATCGAGCCCAGAAGAAAATGGACCCTCATAGCACTCTAAGAACGTGTCCCCCTATATGCCGACTACAAAAGTTCCACCCTGCGCTGGGCTCGCAAAAACATGCATGCGGCAAATGGAAAACACGAACTAAATGAGATGATTTGGACGAGATGCGAATCGAATCAAATTGAGGGGGGCGCCCATACTCGCTTCCCACATGCGGGTAGTGCGCTCATCATGGATCAGTAGAAAAGACCCTTTTCCTATTAGGGTCGACACTAGCAGGCCTCAAAACCACACAGGGCCTCCTGCCGGTGCCTTATCATCAAATTATTATTAACAATAACATTAGCGTGATTGATTGATTGATTAAACATCGAGCCCCCAGAACATAATAAAATATAGTAACTGAAAGTAACGGGTAACAGACTCGAGCAAAACAACCTAAGCACGCTAGTAAGACACTGGCTCAAACAATAGGGTTGTAGGAGTGGTGGTGAGGCAATATCAGGGTTAGGGGATTCATGTGATAGGTTCGTAACAGAAACAACTACCACTAAGGCTAGCAGAAATAGACAACGGAAAGTATCGGTAACCAGGGTTGAAAGGAACACAGTGGTTCATGTGAGTGATAACTTGCCTGCAAACTCAGCAGCCGGGTACTGAGCTAGATCCTCAGAAGGGGTGCTGTAAAGATCGTCTGTCTCAACGTCGTCGTCTATTCGAGAAGAAGCAAACAAACAAGACAGAAATATAAACAATCATTATCATGGCATAGTGCACAATCAAAGATGATGCATGACAAGTTAATGGTTGCATCAAAATAAACTAAGTGACATGGTAACACAATTAAGATGGACCCCTATGCAATTTTGAGTTGCATATGGGAAAGGGTCCATGTATTAAGTGGAACAAATGATTTACAATTTAATTATTATGTGAAAGTTGTTAGCATGATGCATGCAAGATGATAACAACAAAATAACAACAATAGATGCAAGTGGAAAAAGAATTTTAACAAGTTTGGAAATTATTTATTAAGGTTGGAAAGTTTGGCTACTTAAACATGTCACACAAACCATTGTTGCTTTCATCAAGTTAAAGTGTTCAAAACAAATAACAAAATTTATATTTGAAAAGAACATCAAATTTTAGTTGGATTACATGTTTCAAAATTTTAAATAGGAGTTAGGATGAGTTTATTATGACTTAAACAATATTAAACAAGTTTTAATTGAATTTAAAACAAGTTTGAATATTATTTGAATTTTTATTTATTCAAAACATAATTTCAAACTCACATTTGAAAAGTTCACACTTTGATGGTTTGAAAACATATTTTGCATGTTCAAAAATATTTTATATTGAGCAAGTTATGATTTTATCAAATTTAAATGAATTAAACAAGTATTAAATTATTTAGGCAATTTAAATTATTCAAAAAATGTAACAAAATTTATATTTGAATAGGTTATTCAAAATGGTATGGAAAACATATTTTATTTGCATTTATTGGATTAATAATGAATTAGTTATTGAATTTAGCAAATTGCATTTGAATTATTTGAATTCAAATTTGAATTGCATTTTGAAATTTCAAAACAGAAAACAAATGATACCAATAGGTAGACAATTAAATTTAGATTAGTGTGCATATTTTATTTTCATTTATTGGAGTTATAAAACTAATTTTATTGCCAAAATACTCTCAGGGACCAATCTGTTAAAACAAAGGGCCTGGATTTGAATACAGAAATTGTTTTAATCTTTTTATACGCACAGAAACTTACACCAGTCGCTGCCAGAGGGGCCCAGGGGGGGCCGTGCGCTTGCGTGGATACTGGGTGGCTGACAGGGGGCCCTCCCTGTCAGCACCTGGTGGAAAAAAGGATGGGATTTTATCCCGGGGAGCCAGGGACTCGAACCCTGGACCTCGCCCTTGCGCGCACTGACCGCTACCGCTGCGCTGCTTTCGGTTGCTTGTTAGTAACAGCAACGCAGCTAGGTTGAGGTTCAGACCTGAACTTGACTGAAACCAAACGCGCGCAGACTGAACCTGAACGTTCGCTGACAGTAGACGGACGCCGGCGGTGAGCTGAGGGCTGCTGCGCCGTGGAGTGCTGGATCTGGAGGGTGCAGATGCGTGCGGTGCGTGCACGGATGTGATGCAAAGAGGGAGGAGGAGCAGCTGGTGGCTCACCACGGTTGCAGAGGGAGCAGAGGGGCGTGTTAGCGGCCGGTGGTGATGTAGCAGACGGCGGCGGTGATCCTCGACGTCCACGGGCCCGCGGCGGTGTCCAAGCGCGAGCTGGGAGGGTGGCGGCTCGATTTCTGGGTTCAGATAGGATGGTGGAGTGTTGAGATGGGCGGTGCCATCGGAGGTTCAGAGAGCTCGCCGGCGAGTGGCAGAGGGTGGTGATAGCGGCGAGAGAGAGAGAGAGATGACGGCGGCCTCGAGGGCGAGAGGGTCTAGGGTAGGTAGGGTTGGGGCGCTGTGCCCTAGGGGGTCTTTATAGGGATGCGGGCGTCGGATCAGCCGTCGGAGGTGACCGGCTGCCGCCGTGGCGCCCGGAGATTGCCGCCGTACAATCTGAAGACGACGGGCGCGCGGGGAGATGAGAGAAAAGGGCTGGGCTGGGCTAGTGTGCTGCGCGCGCGCGGCCCTTTTTCTTCTTTTTTTTTTTGCTGAAACAAAATGGAAGAAAAAGGAGGCTTTTAGGTTAGCAAAAATTCTAGGAAAATTAGTTTAAGCTATTTAGAACAATAGCAAACAATTGCCAAGGCTTGTTTTAAAAAATGTTGAGATTTGCTTGCTGTTTGGAAAATAAACCAAATTAGATGATTTGAATATTTAAAATGATTATTAAAACCAACACTTTAATAAAGTGACCCAAATGATTTAATTGGAAATAAAAAGGTATAAAATGTTTTGGTTATTCTTTTTATACTTTCAAATTGAGTTCTGTTTGAATACATTTGGTTTGAATTGGAATAATTTGTTAATTAATATAGAAAACAACAACTTAATAGGGTGAACCCTATTATTAATTGGATTAAAAATATTGGAATGGTTTGGTTTCCAAATGAGGTGCTATTGATGATTTGCTTTGAATTTGAAAGCAATTTGGAATGAAGTAGTGGAATTAAAAACACCATTTTATTAGTTGATCAATATTGAAAAATATGACAACAAATGGGTTGTTTTTATTTGTGATTTTTATTTCAAATGTTGTAACAGAGCAAGTATGAAATAACCATTTGAATTTGTTTGAGTTTCATTGTGAAAACAAGATAAAACAGATGCAAAACAAATAGTAAACAAATGCAAACAAATAATTAAACATGATGACATGATGCAATACTTGAATTAAAACAAGAAATCAAACATTCTAAGGGATATTTCATACTTGGGATGTTACAAAACGCCCCCCTTGAAGGAATCGCGCCCCGAGATTCCTTACTGAGAAGTGAAAAGGTCCGGATACTTCTTGCGAAGATCCTCTTCGGTCTCCCACGTTGCTTCTTTATCGGAATGATGCGACCACTGCACTTTCAAGAACTTGGTGCTCTTGTTGCGAGTCTTACGCTCGGTTTCATCGAGAATACGAACAGGGTGCTCCTCATAAGATAGATCATCTTGCAGTTCAATGGAATCATGATCAACTGCACGATCTGGATCTTTGAAACACTTCTTGAGCTGTGACACGTGGAACACATCGTGCACCTTGGATAGTTTTTCTGGAAGCTCAAGACGATAAGCATTTTCTGCCCGCCTTGAGAGAATGTTGAAAGGACCAATGTATCTTGGTGCAAGCTTTCCTTTCACACCAAAACGATGAGTGCCTCTGAGGGGAGTTACACGGAGATATGCCTTGTCACCAGGTGCATAGATCATATCCATGTGCTTGCTATCATAATAGCTCTTCTGACGAGACTGAGCAATCTTGAGATTGTCACGAATGATACGAACTTTCTCCTCGGCTTCCTTAACAATGTCAGGGCCTAAGAGTGAACGTTCGCCAGCTCCAGACCAATTGATTGGACTCCTGCATCTGCGACCATACAGTGCCTCAAATGGTGCCATGCCTAGGCTTGCCTGGTAGCTGTTGTTGTAGGAGAATTCAGCATATGGAAGGCAATCCTCCCATTTCATGCCAAAGGAGAGACCACATGCTCTGAGCATATCCTCGAGAATCTGATTGACTCTTTCGACTTGCCCCTGAGACTGAGGGTGATAAGCTGTGCTGAACAGAAGTTTGGTGCCCAAAGCTTCTTGAAAACTCTTCCAGAAATGAGAAGTGAAGATACTTCCACGGTATGAGCTTATTTCCAATGGAACACCATGAAGAGGAACAACTTTTGTTGTGTAGAGCTCTGCTAACTGGCTAGCTGAGATAGTTTCCTTGACAGCAAAGAAGTGAGCTACTTTAGTGAGACGATCAATAACAACGAAGATTGCATCGTTGCCCTTCTTGGACTTTGGAAACCCAGTAACGAAGTCCATTTCAATCATGTCCCACTTCCACTCAGGAATTTTCAAAGGTTGGAGTAGACCTGCTGTTTTCTGATGGACTGCCTTAACACGTTGACAAACGTCGCATTCAGAAACGTATTGAGCAATTTCACGTTTCATGCCAGGCCACCAATACAGAGTCTTGAGATCCTGGTACATCTTTGTACTTCCAGGGTGGATGGAGAGAGGAGTTTCATGAGCCTCCTTGAGAATGACATATTTGAGGCTTTGAATCTGAAGAACTGCAATGCGTCCTTCGAAGAACACAGTTCCCTTGTCATCAATTGAGAAGGACTTGAATTTATCATTTCCTTCCTTGATGTGCTCTACAATCTTCTTGATTTCATTATCACGAAGTTGTTCAGAACGAATCTTGTCCTCGAGAGTTGGACTGGCTGTCAAGCTAGCAAGGTAACCTTGAGGGACAAGACCAAGGTTCAGCTTCTGGAATTCTTCATGAAGTGGAGGTTGGCTTTCCATGATCATGAGATTATTGCAATAGGATTTGCGACTGAGAGCATCGGCCATAACATTAGCCTTGCCTGGAGTGTAAGAAATGGTGAAATCAAAGTCTTTAATCTTCTCAATCCATCTCCTTTGCCTGAGGTTTAGATCTGGCTGAGTGAAGATGTATTTCAGACTCTTATGATCGGAAAAGATTTCAGTTTTGTTACCCAACAAGTATTGTCTCCATTTCTTGAGGGCAAACACAACTGCTGCCAGTTCAAGATCATGTGTGGGATAGTTTTGCTCATGTGGGTTCAACTGACGTGAAGCATAAGCCACAACTTGACGTTCTTGCATAAGAACTACACCTAGACCTTGGAGAGATGCATCGCAGAATATCTGGAAAGGTTTGGTAGTATCTAGGCCAACCAGAACTGGTGTGGAAGTGAGTTTAGTCTTGAGGAGATTGAAACTCTCATCACACTGTGGAGTCCAAATGAACTTCTTGTCCTTCTTTGTGAGATCAGTGAGAGATTTGGCAATCTTGGAAAAGTTTTGGACGAAACGACGGCAATAGCTAGCCAAGCCAAGAAAACTTCTGACTTGCTTCACCGTCTTAGGAGGTTTCCAATCAACAATTGCCTTAACCTTTTCCGGGTCAATGGCTATGCCTTTGGTAGAAATGATATGACCAAGGTAAGCCACTTCTGGAATCCAGAACTCACATTTCGAGAACTTGGCATACAGACGATGCTCGCGAAGTTTCATGAGAGTGAGACGAAGGTGTTCTCCATGCTCTTCCTCAGATTTTGAGTAGACTAGAATGTCATCGAGATATACCACAACAAACTTGTCGAGGTATTCATGGAAGACAGAATTCATTAGTCTTGAGAATGTTGCCGGTGCATTGGTGAGACCAAAGGACATGACGGTGTATTCATATAGACCGTAACGAGTGGTGAAAGCTGTCTTAGGAATATCTTCCTTTCTGATCTTTATCTGATGGTAACCCATCCTCAAGTCCAACTTTGAGAATATTGAGGCTCCAGCAAGCTGATCAAAAAGATCATCGATACGAGGAATTGGATACTTGTTCTTGATGGTTTTCTCGTTGAGAGGACGATAGTCAACCACGAGTCTTTTTGTTTGATCCTTCTTGGCAACAAACAGAGTTGGGCAACCCCAAGCGGAGGAACTAGGCTGAATGTAACCTTTCTCCATGTACATATCGATTTGCTCCTTCAACAATTTCAGTTCAGGAGGAGCTATCTTATATGGATGCTTAGAGATTGGAGCAGTACCTGGCTCAAGCTCGATCACGAACTCAACTGCTCTATCCGGAGGCATCCCTGGCAACTCTTCTGGAAAGACGTCAGGGAATTCACAAACCACCGGAACATTTTCAATTGCAGGAAGGGGTTTAGCATCGAGGTTGAACAGCTGAACAGAACTTGATCCATATGGAGAATAGACTATCTGGCCCGAAGGGTGAGAGAGAGTTATTGACTTTTGAGCACAGTCAATTTTAGCTTTGTGGGTCTTCAACCAATCCATACCCAGAATGACATCAAAGTCAGAATTTCCCAGCAACATGAGTGAAACAAGGAATATGCGACCTCCAATTAGGATTTGATTGTCCATGCTTATTTTGGAAGTCAACATTTGCGGTCCCGGAGAGTGAACAGTCATTTGATTGCTTAGCGGAACCAGAACTAGGTTGTATGCTTTTGCAAAAATCTTTGATACAAAAGAATGCGATGCTCCGGTATCAAACAACACTTTAGGTGGAATAGAGTTTACGGGTAATATACCGAGAACGACGTCAGCAGCTTCCTCAGCTTTGTCGGCCTTGATATGATTCAC
This sequence comes from Alopecurus myosuroides, assembly GCA_028641055.1. Classification (NCBI taxonomy): domain Eukaryota; kingdom Viridiplantae; phylum Streptophyta; class Magnoliopsida; order Poales; family Poaceae; genus Alopecurus; species Alopecurus myosuroides. The sequence continues at coordinate 412,031,888 of CM054059.1, forward strand.
CCTCGCGGTCCTCCCGACAGGCCTGTTGTTGGAGTTGAAGGCTTTAGCCGGGGGAGCACGAACCATTGCCTGGTTGGTGTTGGGGCGAGGAGGTGGAGGTAGCTGCCTCTGAGTGCACTTATCAGCATAGTCTCCAGTATCCTTGCACTTGTAGCAAGTTACGACACGAGAAGGACCTGGCCTTGGCTGCCCCATTGGAACCCTCTGACTCTGCATCTGAGCTGGGTTGGGTGGGCGGGGAGCAAAGCCTGGAGAAGCTTGGGCATATGGAGCCCGAGTGACAGCAGCATTTGGCACCCAGATGCAGCGCTTCTGCGGAGGGGTGGTCATGTTGGAGGAGGAACCACCCTCACGCGAGTGCTTACGGGACTCCTCGAACGCCTTGCGCCCATTCTCCTCATTGAGCGCGGTGTTCACGAGCTCCTCGAAGTCCTTGCACTTGATGTTGGTGAGAGCGTACTTCAGTTCCGGGTTAAAACCTCGGCGGAACCTTGCCATCTTCTTGGCTTCAGTGGATACCTCATCACCAGCGTATCGAGCGAGACGATTGAACTCGTTCTGGTAGCCAATGACGTCCAGCTTGCCCTGCCTGAGAGAGCAAAATTCCTCACGCATCCTTTCCATGAGACCATCTGGGATGTGGTTCTTCAGGAAGGCATCCTTGAAACATCCCCAGGTGATAGGATAGCCAGCTCTCATGGTCTGGTAGTTCTCCCACCAGGTAGCTGCCTGACCCTTCAGTAGGTAGGTGGCATACTTGACTTTATCCTCCTCAGCAACGTGAGCAATGTCCAGAGCCCTGGCCATCTCCCTGATCCAGTCATCAGCATCCAGAGGCTCACGTGTTGCCACGAAAGCTCTCAGACCCATACTCAGAAACTCCTTGATGCTGACTCGCGGAGCATTCTGGTTGTTGTGCTGGTTAGCCTGGATCAGGGCCATCTGAGCCACGACCTGAGTCATCTGAGTCAACAGCTCCGTGAGCGGAGGTGGTTCAGGCGGGTTGCTCCTTGTTGGCGGCATCCTGAATAGACATGCATTTTAGCACAACAACAGAAAAGGATAGACTTGGTAACCGAAAGATAGATTATTCCGACTCATGAATAGATAACCAACAGGTACATCATGACATGTTCAAATACATCAGAATATCCAACACACCAATACATGGTTCGAAAGACAAAGGATAACTCAACATAGCTAGGAATGGATACATCGATACTCCCATGCTCATCACGCAGGACGGCGGTGTGTAGTACGACGAGAGATACGGTGCGGAGGAATCCCACGGAAGTAGGTAGAACGACGATCCACGTAGATCGGGACTGCTCTGAGAGCAACTCTCGGTGTGGTGAAGTAGAAAGCGTCGTCTCCCTGTGCTCCAAAGCGTGGAATCCCAGTGTAACCAGCTCCGAGGTTGAGAAGTGGACCTCTGATCGGCTCATAACCTCCAGCATCTGGTAAACTACGTCCAACTGTCTGATGGAAACGTGCAAAGCGCTCATCTCCAACAAAGTCTGTGGTGTACGTAGCCAGACGAGTCAAAGCAAGATAGAGCTGCTCCCTGACTGAGGCTAACTCCTGAGAAAGTGTGGTGGCAACAGCGTCACTGTGCCTCACAAACTGAGCGGTGGTGTGCAGCCTGGTGTTATCATGCTCGTAGACATCCAGGTTGTCGTAGAGGGTGAAGTGAGCTCCCGCTGAAGTGATGTAACCACGGGGGATGTGGCGATAGATAGAATCGTCAAATCCCCAGTAGTCAGCATGGAGGACGGTGAGACTCGCGTAAGCTGCCTGCTGCACGGCCATATCCACTGTGGAACCTACTGCCTCGTAGCGGTGGACAACGCTCATGCCATCATCTGACAGAATGTAGACGATAGCCTGGTAGTAGGTCTGGTCAAACTCTCGCTGCTGCTCGTAGACCTGGTACTCTGGTGCCCAATGGAACCCCAGATAGGTGACCATGTCTCTCAGCATCTCCGGATAACCGGCGGTGCTCTCGCAACGAGTCATCCGAACCACCTGCGGGTAGAACCTGAGATCCATCTGCAGATGATTTGGGAGGTTTTGATTAGACGCCGGTAGAGAACTGAAGTGGAAAGCAACAACAAGGTTCAACGGACGAAAAGGATGTTGAAAAGAACAGGATATTGAAGCAACATCGGGAAACACGAGACCAAAAACTCCTGAGGTACACTGGAGAACCCAAAACACGTGAAATCCTAACTTGAAAGTTTGGGTGAGAAGAGAAAACAACGTTGCACTTCCTTACCAGAAAAGGGTGGGTGGGTGGGGAAAGAAGAAAAATGGCAGAATTCCTACTCTCACGTTTCCATTTTCCTATATAGCTACAAAATAGTTTCTAGACTCAACTGCGACCAGTAAAAAGGGATCCTACAGGCAGACAGGCTCTGATACCATTTGTCGCACCTGGACTTCTAGAGGATACTCACCGTACGAACTGAACAGTATTTTGATTGGATTACGGGGCTTACCGGCACCCGCGTCCTCTTACGAGTAGGCCAACACTTATGTGTGACAACCAATCGTTACTGTTCACCGTCGATGTAAACTATCCCATAGGAATCAGGACACTACCATTGACGTACTTCATACCATACACACATGGTACGTCAACGGCTTTGAACAAACTGATAACACAACATATCTCTACGACACAAAAGATTGAAATAAGTTGCAACTGGCCCTCACTAGGGCAGAGAATAGCAAGTACAATCATCCAGAGGACACATGTCCCAACATAACATCATTACATCTCAGCGGAAGCATTCAAAGGGGTCTGAGTACAGACAAATCCAAATAGGCTTAAGAAGCCGGAAACTGAAATAAAGACGGAGCCCATCCACGATGTCTCGGATCCTGCCCGGGTCCGCTAACTACTCGTCAGCAGCCTCGTCAAACTCCACGTAGTAGCTGTCACCTGGATCCTCGTAAGCGTAGTCTGCGGAAACCACGACCCCAAAGGGGTCAGTACATAGACGTACTGGCAAGCAAGACTCACAGTTCACCAAAGTGTAGCCCGTCAACACCAAGCATAGATGCCTTGGGTTCAACGGAAGAAAGGGGATATAAAAGATGCTGCAACTGGCTGCGCTAACCAACTACAGAGATTCTATCACTTCCGGCTAACAGAAAGGAGATAAGATCGAGTATTGTAACCAACAGAAAGATAACTTCAAACAAACCCATCCTGGATCTCGCCCCTTATCCAAAGAAGCGATCCGAGGATAACTCACACAGTTGGATTAATGATGGTTCAGATTATTGTGTCAATAATCCTATTACTAGTCAAGTTGTTAATCATTGGGTGTGAGATTGTGAATCATTAGGTTTAAGTTGTCCTGAGTACTTGTTAGCCAGTACTTTCACCAAGTTAACCATAACCGCGGAAAACACGGCTTCTCGAGAAGATTATCCCTGCAGGGTTGCACCAATTTGGCCGTACACGTATGAATAACCCGCCAGATGGGATGCCTCCCACCAAGCGGGGCACTCAACACAACTCAACTCTTCTTCGCATCAAGCCCAAAGCACCTTGGGCGCATGGCTAATCGAGCCCAGAAGAAAATGGACCCTCATAGCACTCTAAGAACGTGTCCCCCTATATGCCGACTACAAAAGTTCCACCCTGCGCTGGGCTCGCAAAAACATGCATGCGGCAAATGGAAAACACGAACTAAATGAGATGATTTGGACGAGATGCAAATCGAATCAAACTGAGGGGGCGCCCATACTCGCTTCCCACATGCGGGTAGTGCGCTCATCATGGATCAGTAGACAAGACCCCTTTCCTATTAGGGTCGACACTAGCAGGCCTCAAAACCACACAGGGCCTCCTGCCAGTGCCTTATCATCAAATTATTATTAACAATAACATTAGCGTGATTGATTGATTAAACATCGAGCCCCCAGAACATAATAAAATATAGTAACTGAAAGTAACGGGTAACAGACTCGAGCAAAACAACCTAAGCACGCTAGTAAGACACTGGCTCAAACAATAGGGTTGTAGGAGTGGTGGTGAGGCAATATCAGGGTTAGGGGATTCATGTGATAGGTTCGTAACAGAAACAACTACCACTAAGGCTAGCAGAAATAGACAACGGAAAGTATCGGTAACCAGGGTTGAAAGGAACACAGTGGTTCATGTGAGTGATAACTTGCCTGCAAACTCAGCAGCCGGGTACTGAGCTAGATCCTCAGAAGGGGTGCTGTAAAGATCGTCTGTCTCAACGTCGTCGTCTATTCGAGAAGAAGCAAACAAACAAGACAGAAATATAAACAATCATTATCATGGCATAGTGCACAATCAAAGATGATGCATGACAAGTTAATGGTTGCATCAAAATAAACTAAGTGACATGGTAACACAATTAAGATGGACCCCTATGCAATTTTGAGTTGCATATGGGAAAGGGTCCATGTATTAAGTGGAACAAATGATTTACAATTTAATTATTATGTGAAAGTTGTTAGCATGATGCATGCAAGATGATAACAACAAAATAACAACAATAGATGCAAGTGGAAAAAGAATTTTAACAAGTTTGGAAATTATTTATTAAGGTTGGAAAGTTTGGCTACTTAAACATGTCACACAAACCATTGTTGCTTTCATCAAGTTAAAGTGTTCAAAACAAATAACAAAATTTATATTTGAAAAGAACATCAAATTTTAGTTGGATTACATGTTTCAAATTTTGAAATAGGAGTTAGGATGAGTTTATTATGACTTAAACAATATTAAACAAGTTTTAATTGAATTTAAAACAAGTTTGAATATTATTTGAATTTTTATTTATTCAAAACATAATTTCAAACTCACATTTGAAAAGTTCACACTTTGATGGTTTGAAAACATATTTTGCATGTTCAAAAATATTTTATATTGAGCAAGTTATGATTTTATCAAATTTAAATGAATTAAACAAGTATTAAATTATTTAGGCAATTTAAATTATTCAAACAATGAAACAAAATTTATATTTGAATAGGTTATTCAAAATGGTATGGAAAACATATTTTATTTGCATTTATTGGATTAATAATGAATTAGTTATTGAATTTAGCAAATTGCATTTGAATTATTTGAATTCAAATTTGAATTGCATTTTGAAATTTCAAAACAGAAAACAAATGATACCAATAGGTAGACAATTAAATTTAGATTAGTGTGCATATTTTATTTTCATTTATTGGAGTTATAAAACTAATTTTATTGCCAAAATACTCTCAGGGACCAATCTGTTAAAACAAAGGGCCTGGATTTGAATACAGAAATTGTTTTAATCTTTTTATACGCACAGAAACTTACACCAGTCGCTGCCAGAGGGGCCCAGGGGGGGCCGTGCGCTTGCGTGGATACTGGGTGGCTGACAGGGGGCCCTCCCTGTCAGCACCTGGTGGAAAAAAGGATGGGATTTTATCCCGGGGAGCCAGGGACTCGAACCCTGGACCTCGCCCTTGCGCGCACTGACCGCTACCGCTGCGCTGCTTTCGGTTGCTTGTTAGTAACAGCAACGCAGCTAGGTTGAGGTTCAGACCTGAACTTGACTGAAACCAAACGCGCGCAGACTGAACCTGAACGTTCGCTGACAGTAGACGGACGCCGGCGGCGAGCTGAGGGCTGCTGCGCCGTGGAGTGCTGGATCTGGAGGGTGCAGATGCGTGCGGTGCGTGCACGGATGTGATGCAAAGAGGGAGGAGGAGCAGCTGGTGGCTCACCACGGTTGCAGAGGGAGCAGAGGGGCGTGGTAGCGGCCGGCGGCGATGTAGCAGACGGCGGCGGTGATCCTCGACGTCCACGGGCCCGCGGCGGTGTCCAAGCGCGAGCTGGGAGGGTGGCGGCTCGATTTCTGGGTTCAGATAGGATGGTGGAGCGTTGAGATGGGCGGTGCCATCGGAGGTTCAAAGAGCTCGCCGGCGAGTGGCAGAGGGTGGTGATAGCGGCGAGAGAGAGAGAGAGATGACGGCGGCCTCGAGGGCGAGAGGGTCTAGGGTAGGTAGGGTTGGGGCGCTGTGCCCTAGGGGGTCTTTATAGGGATGCGGGCGTCGGATCAGCCGTCGGAGGTGACCGGCTGCCGCCGTGGCGCCCGGAGATTGCCGCCGTACAATCTGAAGACGACGGGGGCGTCTTCTGAAGGGGTACCGGGCCGTCGTGTTGGGCTGCGCGCGGGGAGAGGAGAGAAAAGGGCTGGGCTAGGCTAGTGTGCTGCGCGCGCGGCCGTTTTTCTTCTTTTATTTTTTTCTATTTCATTTTTTTTTGCTGAAACAAAATGGAAGAAAAAGGAGGCTTTTAGGTTAGCAAAAATTCTAGGAAAATTAGTTTAAGCTATTTAGAACAATAGCAAACAATTGCCAAGGCTTGTTTTCAAAAATGTTGAGATTTGCTTGCTGTTTGGAAAATAAACCAAATTAGATGATTTTGAATATTTCAAATGATTATTAAAACCAACACTTTAATAAAGTGACCCAAATGATTTAATTGGAAATAAAAGGGTATAAAATGTTTTGGTTATTCTTTTTATACTTTCAAATTGGGTTCTGTTTGAATACATTTGGTTTGAATTGGAATAATTTGTTAATTAATATAGAAAACAACAACTTAATAGGGTGAACCCTATTATTAATTGGATTAAAAATATTGGAATGGTTTGGTAGTTTTATAATTTCCAAATGAGGTGCTGTTGATGATTTGCTTTGAATTTGAAACCAATTTGGAATGAAGTAGTGGAATTAAAAACACCATTTTATTAGTTGATCAATATTGAAAAATATGACAACAAATGGGTTGTTTTTATTTGTGATTTTTATTTCAAATGTTGTAACAGAGCAAGTATGAATTAACCATTTGAATTTGTTTGAGTTTCATTATGAAAACAAGATAAAACAGATGCAAAACAAATAGTAAACAAATGCAAACAAATAATTAAACATGATGACATGATGCAATACTTGAATTAAAACAAGAAATCAAACATTCTAAGGGATATTTCATACTTGGGATGTTACACTGTCGGAGGTGCTGCCGTTGGTCCGACTGGGGCTACCATTGGCCCAGTAGGTGCTGTCCCTGTGACGCTTGATGCTCCTAGAACTGGAATTGAAGTTGAAACGTCATTTGTGACTAAATTTTCCTCCGCGTCATACCTGGGCTCCGTAGGTCGTGTTGACCCAGCCATGTAAATGGTGGCATGATAAGTTGCCTCTATGAAACTATGCGGATCCAATTCAAGGTCTCCTCCTAACCGGTCCCCAAAGAGCTGGTGGATGGAGCATGTTTCGTCATGATCTTCATTGTTTCCAACGGAATACTCTCCATCAGAATACATCACCATAGTTTCCTCAGATACCAAATTTGACAGTTGGTCCGGTTCTGAGGTTGTCGTTCCTACATACCAAGTGAAGACGTGGATTTTTCCAAAGGGGACGTAAAGTCCTGATTCCACGGAGGCGAACTCGGGGACCCACGTGTCATGGTTGCAATAGTTCCCACGCCGGCTCCTCCTGAGCCGGCCTATCGCGAGCTTCTCGATCCTACGTAAGGCTCCTTTCGAAAAGACGACACTTTCGCGAGCAGGCCCCACGGTGGGAGCCAACCGTCCTGGTGTTGTCACGGCAAATGTCCTCGAGTGATAACTAGATTGCGAGGCCATTCCTTCTAAGAGAAACTTAGAAAGGGTTAAGGCGGAAAAGAGAGATGCGAGTTTACCCAGGTTTGGCCCCTCGATTGAGGGTAAAACCAACTCCTGCCTTCTTACTATCAGGGGAACAAGGTCTCGATTACAAAGGGTGATTCCGTATCTCGATGTCTCGAGCTACCTTGCTATTGACTTAGAACTTGTCTTTCTACGTCCGAGGGTATCGCCTTATATAGTGGACGAGACCTCTGGGTTACAGAGGTATCCGGGTTACTTCCATGGTCGGAGTCTTAGCTGGATCCGGTTCCGGGTCGTCCTGTTCTGGTTCTCTCCGTGACCCGATCGCCTCCGTCCGGCCTTTGGCTGGTATTTAGGCCTTGGGCCTTTACGCCTCCTAACTGAGACTCCCGGCCGGTTCCTCTATCTTGTCCCGGTTACGCACATGGAAACCCGGGTCTTCTTTTTGCTGAGTGATCATCACGATCCGGTTCTTGTTGATATGAACCGGACCAACTACTCTGAGCCGGATCAAGAAGATTACGGTTTATATGAACTGTTGGTGAGGCTCCCCCTCACCTATTCCCCCAACAGTACTCTTCAAAAGATTCAAGTTCCTCTTCAAGATAAACTCTACCATTATGCTCTTCCTCAAGAGTCATGGAAAGAGAGGCTATCTCGTTCGCATCTTTTCTCTCAATTTCACCTTTCTTCTCAAGAGCTTCATGGGCCTCTCACAATTGGCTCATGAGATGATCAAAGTACTTCTTGGTCTCTCCTTGCACGTTCGACATAAAGCGTTCCAAAGAGATAATTTCATCTTCTACTCTAAGACTAGCATGGTTTGACAATTCATTTTGAGTCTTAGAGGTTGGAGAAGGTGATACCTCCGAGGCCTTAACCATGAAGCACTTGGCATTGAGTTCAGGAGTATTCTCATTGCGGGATTCAAAGAGTGATGAAGATGATGGAGTTGTAGCAATAGCAAGAGCGGCCACTTCACTTGTGGTTTCTTCTTCTTCATCAGTTCCGGAATCATACTCCTCATGAGTCATAAGAAAAAACTTGGTGGGAGTCTTCTTGTTGAAAGGTTTCCTCTTGAAGTGAGGCTTTTTTACTCAACCTTTTACTTGTCCTTGCAAATGAGCTTGCCACCATGAATTTCCCTATTCTCAAAGGGGCACTCCACAATAAAATGGTGCTTGTCTTGGAAATTGAAGCAAGACACCTTTGAGTCCCGTCATTTCCATAGCGATATTTGGTCTTCTCCTCAACATATGCCTTGGCCTTGGATGGATTCTTCCAAAACTATTGCACGGCGAGAGAAATGACATCGTTGAGCACGGGGTCATACTCTTGATCCTTCAACGGAGCCAAATACTCAAAGAAATCTTCTTCATACTCAACTTCCCTTGACACAACCTTGGCCTTCAAAGCAACTAATGCTCCTTTGTGCATTCGTAGGGCTCTAGCACGGTTGTCAAGAGCATTTTTGGTTTGCACTTGAATGATCTTCAAGTCCGTGGGCTCGAAAGGCATTAGAGCAATCATGTACTTCCTCTTGATCCAAGCATCATGAATGTACTTGTCACCAACGTTGTTGAATGCGGTGGCAAGTGTCTTGAGTCTTCGGTACATGTCTTCATGATTCTCACCATCATGCATATAGAACCCTTCATCCTCATTGCTCAAGGCATCATGCCTATTACTTTTCATGCTCTCATTTCCCACAAACATGACGACAAGAGCATCCCATGTTTCCTTGGCGGTGGAATATTGTTGAAGATGAGGCATGTGGTTTGGACCCACGGATTGTTGAAGAATAGACAAGGCGGTGTAGTTGAGTTGACAATCTACGGCTTCTCTTCTTGTAAAGTTCTTGGGGTCATGAGGCTTGTATCCATCTTGAGTGACCCTCCAAAGTTTGATACAATAAGAGTTCAAGTGAGTTTCCATGTAATATTGTCTTCCACTAAAAGAGTATGCATCAATTTTAGGTGGATCTCCTCTAGGGATTATATGAGGATGTGGGACTGGAGGATCGGGAGAATAATGTCCTTTGTCGGAATGAAATTCTCCACCACCTTTCGTGCCATTATCGGTGGTGTTTTGAGCGAAAACATCTTTAGGTAGTTCACCATCTTTCCCTTTCTTGGCGCCCTCCGGAACTTCGTCCGGAGGAGATGAATCAGAAGCCTCCGGTTCCTTGGCTTTCATGAATTGCATCACGACTTGACGCAATTCATCTATTTTGTTCTCCATGGATGAGGTCAATAAAATTTTCAACTCATTGAGATCATCCATAGAGACATGCACCGTAGAACCGACGGTCACCGTATCATCGACCATACTAAACTCTAAGGAGGTTAAGCCCGATAAAATAGAAGAGCTCTGATATAAACTGAAAGTAATGTATGGGCACCTAGAGGGGGGGGGGGTGAAACCAATTTTAATTTTTCTTCACAATTAGGCTTGACACAAAGGTTAACTCTCTATATAATGCAACTACGGTGAATTTACCTATATGACAAGAACAAGCACAATAACAATACAAGCACAAGTAAAGGAGGAAGGGAACGAGGTAACCGATATGAAGCACACGGAGAAACGATGTATTCCCTAGTTCCTCCTTTTTAAGGGAGTACGTCTCGCTGGAGGGGTGTGAGCTCACCACGAAGGCCTACTCAATGCCACAAAGGCCTCACCCTATTCTCCGATGAACCCCATCACAAAGGCCTAGTCCTCCTTCCACTATTGATCCCCTTTGAGGCAGGAATTGAATCCTTTACAAACAAGCTTGGGGCACACACCCACAACCAAATTGGGGGCTCCCAACAATCACTAATGACCAAGAGTAGCAAGAAGTCTAGGTTCTCCACAAGAGGAAACCCTAGACAAGATCCCTCAAGCTAATGAGGGGGGAATGGAAAACCGGTTGGTGAAGATGTATATCCGGGGCTTCTCCTTCAATCCTCCAAGATTCAACAAGTTTGGGTGGAGGAGATGGGAGATCTATCTTGGTGGGTGAGCTCAATCAATGGAGCATTCAATTCTGGACGAGCTACCCCTTGGATAAGAAGGGGCTCTTCTATTTATAGGTCCACCAAAAAATTAGCCGTTTTCTCGCAGTCAAAGTTCATTCCGGAACTTCCGAAATAATTCCGGGCTCTCGGAATAATCCGGAGCAATCCGGATCCTAACAGAAGAATTTATGTTCATTTCGGAATGAACCCGGATTGGTCCGGAATGATTCCGGATTGCAATAGAGGAATTCACGGTCATGTCGGAATTGCTTCGGAATAAATCAGGATCCCGGAATCACCCGGAATGATTACGGATTGCAACAAAGGTTTTCACGGTCATTCCAGAATTATTCCGGATGACAGTAAAAACCCCTTCTTCGAGCCAGAAAAACGTCCGCCGAACTTTATCTTCTTCACCATTTCTATGACACCGTTTATGTGCAGATATTGCCTATAACCTTTTTCAACAAATATCACACACGATTAAAACTCATTTATGTTGTTAACAAACACACAAAACATAGAGATACCAAAAATGCACTTTCAAATACCCTGTTTCGCAAGGTTGTAAACATTCAAGCATCTTCTTTGCACCATAAGCCAGGTGTAGACCATGTGCTTCGACGGGCCGTCAGAGTTCCCGATGAGCACAAGACAGGAAGGCCGGATGGTGCCGATGAATTGCGCATCGTAGGCCGGTCTCGTAGAATAGTAGTCGTTTTTCGTCCACTACCTCAACAGTTTGTCAGGGACGTGGGCATTGATCTAGATAGTAAGGAGCACATACCAGAGCCTGCTGAATTTCTCAAGCGCCTCGGTGGTGAGATCAGCTTTGAAATGGCGTATCAACTTGTCAATTTCCATGGCTAATTGGACCATCATTTTCCTATGTGTGTGCTGCTTGAAAAGTTCCGAGTAAAAGTTGTTGAAATTCCCAACATGGCACCGAGGGCCAGTCCAGAACTGAGTGGATGTCCCATTGCCAATCTGAATAATGACCGAGGCTTCGAACAAACCCCGGACCCGATCGTCAATGGGAGGGTAACCGAGTATCAGGAATATAGAGGAACTAGGGGTGCCATATCCTGGAAGTAGATCATGTAAGCAACTGAGGGTATTACCAGCGACGGGTGCACGAGATCAGGCACCAGGGCGGTGGTGGTTCCCTACACCTGCTTATAATTCTATTAGGGCAAAGCCTCGTACGGGTTACAATGTGATCGTATCTTAGGTTATCCCGGAGGCTCCCATGTGAACGAATCGTATTGGCACCTGGAGGGGGTGAATAGGTGCTACCTCCAAATTTTAATACTTTTTTAATTTAAGGCTTGACAAAGAGGTAAATTCTCTAGATATGCAACTATGGTGAATTTACCCATATGACAAGCTACGCTAAACAAGATACAAGCAGAATGTAAACGCTAAAGGATAGAAGTAACCAAAGTGGAAGCATGCAGAGATAAGGATGTATTACCGAGTTCCTCCTTTTGAGGGGAGTACGTCTCGTTGGATGGGTGTGAGTTTTGCCACGAAGGCCTACACAATGCCACAAAGGCATCACCATATTCTCTCACGAACTTTGCCACAAAGGCTAGGTTCACCTTCCACTATGGAATTCTTCAAGGTGGAATCCAGAACCTTTACACGAGCTTGAGTCACACACCCACAGTTGTGGGGCCTCTGAAGAACACCAAGAATTTGTCGCAAACAACAATTGAGTAACAAAGATGTCTAGGTTTTCTACAAGGAAACCCTAGACTCAAGTCCCTCAAGTGAATGAGGGGGGATGAAAAACGGCTTGGTGAAGATGTAGATCGGAGCCTTCTCCTTCAATCCTCCGAAGATCAACGAGTTTGGGTGGAGGGATTGGGAGATCTATTGAATAGGTGAGCTCAATTAACGGAGGACTTCAATGCTGGACGAGCTAACCGTAGGTGGAATAAGGGGAAGAGGTTTTATACCCTCTCCCCAAAATTTAGTCGTTTGAAGTCAATCTGGAGACTTTACACCGGAGAGTCTGGTCTGAAGGCTAGAGACTCCGGTCTTCCAAAGAATCCGAAAAGTTTCCGTGGGCCAGAGTTTTCTCCAAAACCCTAGAGACTCCGACCAATCTCCGGTCTGTAACAAAGGATGAAACCACTTTGATTTGGCCCCTACAAAAAAACCTGAGTCTGAAGATTACGGACTGGCAGGCCGGAGACTCCGACACGACTGAAGACTCTGCCAAGTCTTCGCCAGAGACTCCGGACGGAAGCAGAGTGTGACACACATTCGTCGATGGCTTAGAATAATCCTGAGTCCAAAGATTCCAACCTGGCAGGACGGAGAGTCCGGCCTGGCTAAAGACTCCGCCAAATCTCCACCAGAAACTTCGGACAGATGCAGAGTGTGACACCACTCTTCCTCCACGTTGAGAAATGTTGAGTCTGGAGACTCCGGTCTGATACCGCGGAGACTCTGGCATGGAGATTTCAGCAACAATCTCTGGAGAAATACTTCGAGCTTTTTCTACCTTTTTGGTATAAGATCATCATTAATACGAATGTTGTGATCAAACACACAAAACTCAATTAGGCGAGATATGAACTTTCAATCCCCCCTTTTTGATGTTTGATGACAACATAAGTATTTGCAGCAGTAAAATCAAAGACACAAGATGAGTTTAGAAAATATAGACGGGCTCCCCCTTCATGTATGCTCCAAATGAAATCAATTGAACACGACAACAAGGATCAACACTCCCCCTATATTTTTCAAAATTCTAATAGGTGCAATAACATACAATTCAATTAATATAATTGCACAAGAAACGTAAGACAAGGAAGGATTAGCACAATAGCAGATATAGTCTCACATGCATCTTACCATACACATAAAAACGTAGTTCAACACAAGAAGTTTGAATTTAAGATAAAGATGAATGGAGACACAAGCTTATAAGACACAAATCAAGTTCAAAAATCTTGTGGCAATCCATGCAAATCCCCGGAGAGAAATACTGAATATGACGACTTCTCCCCCTTTGGCATCAAGACACCAAAAAGAGGAAAAAAAGCGATGCTACACGTAGCCCTGGGAACCAATACTTGTCGTCCTCCTCGGAGACCTCCGCATCCTCATCATCGTCATACTCAAACTCATCCTCATGGTCTTCATCTTCATCCATAGGAGCCTTGGCAGCACGACAAGCAGAGAAAGAAGCCATGGACGATGCAGATGTGATCTCACTGAAATCTCCCCAAGGGAACTCTTAGGTGTTCCAATCCTGGAACGAGATGGTGTGGGAAGAATCATGTGGCTCAACTTCCTGACCAGCTGTAGGCACAATTCCTGCATCGTCCTGAATTGACTCGAGCATCTTCTTAATCTGCCTCCTTTCCTTGTAGGCATCATGGTTCTCCTTGTGAACTGCAATAGACATGTAGAGAATGTTGCGATGGAACCATGTGAGCGTATTCTCTTCCGACGAGCGCCTTTTACTTATCACTAAGACGAGAAGCAGGATCAACATTCTTCCTCCTAGCACGAAGAGCCTCATCCTCACTAGTTGGGGAATTTTCCCGCTTCTTCTTAGTGTGAACCTGAAGGACATGAAGATTACCAACCTTGTGGGAAGTAGGAGTGGGAAGACCAGTGACCTTATCCAGAATAAGCTTCATCAGATACATGATTTGTGTGTAACACACGTTCGCTGGGAGACCCCAATCGGAAGGTATGAAGAGCACAGTAGCAAGTTTCCTCAGAAAGAAACCAAAGGTTGAATCGACCAGTAGGAGGAAGGAGTAACTTCAGAAGGTTGATCCACCTGAGATGGCAGGGCGCACTACCGGTTCAGCAGCAACGTGGAACCTACACAACACAATCAAATCACATTTCCCCAACGAAGCAGTGAGGTTGTCAATCTCACCGGTTTTGCTGAACACAAAGAGGTTAAAAGTACGGTGTGGAAGACATTATGAAAATAGTAGCAACAATATGAAAGCAGTGGAAACAGTGGTTGTATTACCAGTATGAGGAAAATGGACATGGGTCCACAGTTCACTAGTGGTGTCTCTCCGTAAAAGATAAATAACATGCATGGTGAACAAATTACAGCTGGGCAATTGACAGAAATGAAGGTTGCACCGTAGTGCATATGCCAGACATAAAGATTACTATGTGATTTTATGCGGGCATTACAACAAAATACATCAACCGTCATCGAACTGCATCTATGACTAATAATCCACCCCCCGAATATCATCCGAACAAACGTTGGGTATTAAGTTGCAAGCAATAGATAATCGCAGTAAGCAAGTGTGTAATGTAAACGAAATAATCATCCTTATACAAAACATTGTTGTTTTTTTCCTAAAGGAAATATCACATCATCCATCTGTCATGTTTCTGTTACTCGAGCACAGATGCAAAGGAGGCATGAACCCACTATCGAGCATAAATACTCCCTCTTGGAGTTACTATCATCTACTTGGCCAGAGCATCTAATAATAACATAGAGCATGCAATATCACATATAACATAAGCATGAAGATAACATGATAGATTGATAATCAAAAGACATAACATTCAACACTCATCAGATCCCAGCAAACATAACATGTAGTGTTACATAAAGATGATCTCGATCATGTGAGGCAGCTCATGAAATCTAAACATGAGGCATAAATTGGAGGAGACAACCATCTAGCTACTTCTATGGACCCGTAGTCCAGGATGAACTACTCACGCATCACTTCGGTGGAGGGCATGGTGGTGTAGACCCCTCCGATGATGAAATCCCCTCCCGGCAGGGTGCCGGGGAGAGCTCCAGAACCCTCCCGATCTCGGGATGATGATGACGGCGGCCTAGGGTGTTTTTCGGGACGAACTGGTATATCTTTAGATTTGACGTCTCGGGGGGAATAAATAGGCGAAAGGGAAAAGGCGGTGGAGGCCTGGGGGCCCCACACCACCCCATGGCGCGGCCAGGGGCGCGCCGCCCTTTGGTGTGGGCCCCCTGTGCCCCCCCTTCGGGTCTCTTCGGCATTCCGTTGAACCTTCGGGAATTCTAAGACTTCCGGGCTTCGAATTTTCCAATCCCGAGAATATTTCCAGAAAAACTTTTCTGAAACTAAAAACAGCAGAAAACAAGGAACTGGCTCTGTGGCATCTTTTCAATAGGTTAGTACGGAAAATCGATAAAAATGACATAAAGTGTGTAGCGAACATGTGGGAAACAATAAGAAAACAACATGGAACATCAGAAATTAAGCATACATGGGCACTCTCTTCTTCTCAGTCGTGGTATGGATGACCGATACGTCATAAACGTACCCCTAATTTTTGATGTTCCATGTTGTTTTCATGTCGTTTCCCACATGTTTTCCTTACACTTCATATCATTTTTACACGTTTTCCGGGACTAACCTATTAACAAGATGCCACAGAGCTAGTTCCATGTTTTCTGCTGTTTTTTAGTTTCACAAAAGTTGTTCGGGAAATATTCTCGGAATTGGAAAATTTGAAAGCCAGAAGTTCTAAAATTCTCGGAAGCTTCCAGAAGTCCCGAAGAGCCCCGGAGGTGGCCACACCATGGGGTGGCGCGGGTCCCCCTGGCTGCGCCACCTAGGAGTGTGCCCCCTGGCTACCTCCCGGCATTTCCCTTTCGCCCATATATACTCCCCGATGCATAAACCCTAGGGAATTGACATTTTCCGCAAAATACATCCGTAGCTTCGCCGCCACCACCGACAAGTTTTGGTGGACAAATCTCTGTTCTGGCACCCTGCCGGGATGGGGAAGTGCCCCCCGGAATCCATCTCCATCGACTCCACTGCCATCTCCATTGCCGTTGATGTCTCCTATGATGAGGAGGGAGTAGTTCTCCCCTGGGGCTAAGGGCTCTACCGTAGCTATGTGGTTCATCTCTCTCTCTCTCTCCCATGGTGTGATCTTTATGTGATCATGAGATTTGTAATCTAGTTGAATATGTACATTGATCTTCATCTGTTATGTTACTCAGGTGGTTTTGTTATCTTCGTAAACACTTTGATCACGGGGTAAAGGTGATAGTGTGTGCACCGTGTGGTTTAGCATGATATATTTATATCTTGTGTTGGAAGATGAACCTATGAAACTGTGGCGTTTGTTAGTACTAATTTATGGCGCTCGTAGTGACAATGGGGTTCCCTAGAGAGGAAATATAGACTTGAGGAGTGTTGTTAAAGCCCTACGCAATGATTAGTGTTCGTTATTCGACCGGAGAGTGGTTCGGAGTAGCATAGTGAAGAAATGATATTTATGCATTCACTTATGTTTTCATTGTTGAGAGTGTCCTCTAGTGAAAGTAGGAGCCCTAGGCCTTATTTCCAAGCATCGAAACACCGTTTTCCGCCTGTTCTGCTACATGTCTGCTTGCTGCCATTTTTATTTCAGATTGTTATTATCACTTATAATCATCCATACTACTTGTATTTTACTCTCTCTTCGCTGTACTAGTGCACCTATATACCTGAAAAGTATATTGGGTGTGTTGGGGATACAAGAGACTTCTTGTATCTTAATTGCAGGGTTGCTTGAGAGGGATATCTTTGACCTCTACCTCCCTGAGTTCGATAAACTTTTGGTGATCCACTTAAGGGAAACTTGCTGTTGTTCTACAAACCTCTGCACTTGGAGGCCCAACACTGTCTACAAGAATAGAAGCGTTCATAGACATCAATGACCTATTCCTTGATGAAGTCCATGACACAAACCTGATAGCCCTCACAATCCTCTCCTCCACAGTGGCACTTAGCATAGTGAAGCAAGTTTACAAGTCCACCTCAGAAAGCATCCACGTTGCCAGCTTGAGGGGCAATGTTGTACCTGAATAAGCGAAGGAACATGTTGTACATATTCTTGAGATCTTTGTTGGTACCAACACTTGTCGGATTGTCATAGAGAGGAGCTAGACGGTCCTTGTTGTAAGCCACACCATGAACACGCATCCTTTTGCCACACATAGTGGCATCTCCATGGAGAGGATATCCCAACATCTCAGACAGACGCTTCATAGAAGACTCGCATTTGATGTTCCCAGTCATCCAAGTAATAGTGATGTCCTCATCTTCACCCATGGTGGCAGTGGCAAATATTTCTAGATAGCTGAAATGTTTATGTTATGTTGAGTGGCAACAAGATCCTCAAGACCAGCTTCTGCACAACCCAGATGGCGTCCTTGAAATAATTCTTATTGCTCATGGATTCAAGGTTGAGAACTTTGTGGAGGCCCACCAAATGGCATAGATGATCATACATTTCAGTTTGGATCAATTCTTGCTCTCTCCTGCAATAATTAGGATTCCGAGTAGTGCGCGGAATAGTGAAGAAAGGTTGATTCCTCATAACCATGTACTCAGTCTTGCTCGTATCCAGCACAGTGCTGATGCAATCATACCGAGCCTTCTTAGCAATCTCCTGCCTCTCAAGTTCTTCCTCAGACTCTTCCCTCTCAAACTCTTTCTAGACCACTCTCCTCTGCCTCTAAGAACCAAACCCGAGATCGGTAACTAGATTGTCACGAGAAATGACCACGATAATGATGCTTCCTTGGATTTATGTTGGGGTTGGAGGAGGAAACCTTGGTCCTCTTACCCGTGAGACAAATAGAGTGGTAGGATAGCATACGGGTAAGCACACATGTCCAAAAGTTCAAAGTTGAAACCATCAAGGGAATCTGGGCACAATATCTAGATGTACATCGGAGTTTCTGGTATCAGGGCGCAGAGTCTCCGGTCAGATCGGAGTTTCCTACCACGAGGGGCGGAGTCTCTGGCCCGGCAGGAAACTATAGGTGCAAATCTAGATTTTGATGCTAACCCTTCCTAGATAATTTATAGTTCACACATTGTCGCCAAAACTAATATTCAACGTGAGAGATCGAGATAAACTACCTCAAAGTAACCTAGGTCAAGACCTAGAGAGAGAGAGGAGGTATAATCTTTTCCTTCATGGTGGCTCCTAGACGGGGAGGAGATACTCCCGCGTAGAAGAGGTGGATGGTTGCCGATGACGATGGAGTACGGCGGCAAATATCGGCGACCGAAGGGCGTCCCCAAGGAGAGAAGGCGGCACAAGAGAGGTTGGGGTCGGGGTGGAAGAGGAGTTGTGAGCCAACTCCCCACCCTGATCCCCTTTTATTCTAGATCAAAACCTCCCAGAGCGGAGTCTTCGGTGTGGCGCACTGGAGTCTCCGGTGTCTAGGCTATCTCATGTTCAGGGTAGAGACTTCAGTCAGACCGGAGTCTCCGGTGTGGTGCACTGAAGTCTCCGTCCCCAACTCCTCAGAAAATGCCAGATTTCAAAAACAGGACATGCATGTGGCAAGATGAGCAAGGATTAGAAGATCAAACTGGGATGGTACTTCACACGCTATTCTTAGAAGATGCAATCAAAATAAAATCCAAGACCAAGTGTTTTTTCCATAAAAAACAAAGGTAAAATATATGGAGTGAAATCCAATAGCACCCAAATAAGAACCAACTCTTCAATAATAAGAGGTTGGTGGCCTAAGACACCATCTAAGAGAGTATGGTATGTCACCGCGAATATGTATGTTGGGTGCATTGCCAATTCTCAACATTTTGGCTCACAATTCATCAATTGAAAATAGAGATATAAATGAATTTTTCTTTGGGCATAATGGGGGGAGGGAGAGTCCAATACGTTAGGACAACACTCCCCATATGTACATGCCTAGACCTAAACCCAAACACATAGTCAACTTTAGGAGTGTGTGCAAGATACTCAAGTCAAACTCCTTGAATCGATGACATTTAGCTCATTCCTCAGGAACATGAATCGTGTATCATCCAGAGGCTTCATGAATATGTCCGCGAGTTGATCCTTGGTTGGGACATAGGATATCTTAATATCACCTCTTGCCACGTGATCTCTAATAAAGTGACGACAAATTTCAATATGCTTCGTTCTTGTATGTTGCACCGGGTTGTAGGCAATCTTGATGGCACTCCAATTGTCACATAGGAGGGGAACTTTGTCACAATGAACATCACACTCTTTGAGGCTTTGCCTCATCGATAACAAATAGCGGCCGCCACATACTCGTCTTCGGCGGTGGAGAGAAAAAAAATACAATTTTGCTTCTTAGAAGACCAACTCACCAAAGACCTACCAAGGAATTGGCAAGCCCGGGAAGTCGATTTCCTATCATATTAAGCACCGGCCGAATCCGAGTTCGTGTACCCACTGAGAGAAAATTTTGCCCCCTTTGGGTACCACAAACCAAACCTTGAGGTATGAACCAAATACCGAAAGATCCTATGGACCGCCACCAAATGGATTTCCTTAGGAGCCGCTTGATACCTTGCACACACTCCTACACTCAACACAATATCGAGTCTAGATGCACAAAGATAAATCAATGAACCAATCATAGAATGATATAACTTTTGGTCCACATCTTTACCATCCAGATTGCGCTTGAGATGGCACTTGCTTTGCTTTGGGGTGACCTTCTCTTTAGCATCTTGTAAGTTGAACCTCTTGAGCATGTCTTGAGTGTACTTGGCATTAGGGATGAAATTTCATTTAGCCAATTGATTGATCTAAAAGCTAGGGAAGAATTTGAGCTGTCCAATCATAGACATACCTACGAGTCATAAGCTTTGAAAATTCATCATTGAAAGATTGATTAGTTGAGCCAAAGATGATGTCATAAACATATAGTTGGCATATGAAAAGCTCCCCTTTAACCCTCTTTGTGAAAAGGGTGGGATCGATTTGCCCTACTTCAAATCCACAATCTTTCAATAACCCTCGAAGGTGCTCATACCATGCACGTGTTGCTTGTTTAAGTTCATAGAGAGCCTTATCGAGCTTCTAGACATGGTTGCTGAAGTTGGGGTTCTCAAAACCCTGTGGTTGCTTAACATATACCAGCTCTCTCAAGGGACCATTAAGAAATGCACTTTTCACATCCATTTGTTACAATTTAAAGTCGTGACTAGATGCATATGCAAGAAGAATACAGATGGACTCAAGGTGAGGCACGTGAGCATAGGTTTCATCAAAGTGAATGACTTTCACTTGGGAGTACCCTTGAGCTACCAATTTTGCCTTGTTTCTTATGACAATACCATGTTCATTTTGCTTGTTATTGAATATCCACTCGGTACCAATAACATTGCAGAAATGTTTGGGCTAATCAACTAGTTTCCACACTTTGTTGCGCTCAAAGTTATTAAGCTCATCATGCATAGCTTCCAACCAATCTGAATCCTCAAGAGCTTAAAACACTTTCTTTGGTTCCACCATGGAGATATGTGTGAGATTCTCACTAAATCTTACCAATTGACTTCTTGTTGCCATGTTGCCTCTTAAGTCACCCAAGAATTTGTCATCAAAGAAGTCAATGCGCTTCAAATATCTAGCAACTCTTGCAGCATGACGGGCTTCGATCTCCTCATTGTTGCGAGGAGGAATCACTTGATCATCTTTATCGTTTGGGTCCCCGCCTTGACGTGAATGTTGGCCTTGATCCACATTATGGATTTCTTCAACATGAGAAGATAAAGGTTGATCTTGGCCTTGATCTTGGCTAGCATTAATGATAGGCGAATTTTGTTCTTGCATGGGAAATTGATCAATAGATGTAGGGTCTTGAACTAGTTCTTGGTTAGGTGCACCACTTGCTCCATTGCATGTGAATCTAGTGTAGACGAGGGTTCCACTTGAGTAGATCATAGTTCTTCTTGATATGCCACAAGATGTCCCTCAATGGGGCAAAAAAATCCCATACCCATTCTTCCTATGGCATCTTGAGGTATTCAACATATACATTAGAAACATGAAATTGCCCCACTTGGGAGCCATCATTTTCCTCAAAAACCACACTACTAGTTTCTATGATAATCCGTGAGGACTTGTCAAAGACCCTATAAGTTTGGTGTTTGGCACCGTAACCAACAAATGTACCCTCAAGAGATTTAGATTGGAATTTAGACAAGAAAACTCCTTTTACCAAATAGAAACACTTACAAACCAAGACACAGAAGTAGGATACAATTGGCTGGTTTCCGGTGAGGATCTCATATGGATTCTTCATTAAGCCTTTGCGGAAGTAGATCTGGTTTGAAGAATGACAAGTCGTAGAGATGGCTTCAGCCCATAAATAGGGAGGATATTTTAACTATGCCAACATGTACCTCGCCATGTCCATAAGGGTCCGGTTCTTCCTCTCAGCTACACCATGTTTTTTAGGGGTATACGCAACAGAATATTGATGACGAATTCCCTCTTCACTAAGAAATTCATTTAGAGTGTAGTTCTTCAACTTGGAGACATTATCACTCCTAATGGCCAATATAGGTACATTGTTTTGACGTTGCACTTGGTTGGATAAGTCCATGACAGCTTGTTGGGTCTCACTCTTCAACTTGAAGAAATAGACCCAACTATATCTTGAATAGTCATCAACAATCACCAAGCAATACTTCTTCCCACCAAGACTTGCTTTGGACACGACACCAAAGAGATCCACATGAAGAAGTTCCAATATTCTCTTTGATGAAATGATAGTCTTGCTTGGGTGGGCGGAATCATGCATATTTCCTTCAACACAAGCCCTACAAACACGATATTTGGCAAAGGAAACATTTTTGTTTTAGTCCGAGGATGTGGCCACCTTTGTGAAGACTTTGCAAAGTTCCCATGTTGACATGGTATGGGAGACGATGCCACAACCACCCCACATCCGCCTTTACAAAGAGACACATCGATTGAGTGTTGGTAGACCATGAAAATTATACTACATACAACTCATTTTCGACATGCCCTACGAAAGCGACATCTAGAGTATTGCTCCACAAAATTACCATGATATCAGGTTCAAGTAAGATAGAGAAACCCATCTTCAGCAGGAACACAAAGTAAATTGTAACCGGGGATTCGACAAGCATGACATTAACAACGGTGCTGTTAGGAGCAACAACAACCTTGCCGAACCCCGCTACCTTAGATCTTGAATTATCTCCAAAATTGACGGTTGCATGATTTTTATTTGGTTGCAACTCCGACACTAGCCTCTTGCTTCTGGTCATAATACTTGTACATCCACTATCAAGTATCCATTTCGACCCACCAGAAGCATAGTCCTACATAAGATCATTGACTTGAGTTAGGACCCAAATTGGGTCGTCTCACATTAGAAACAAGGGTCTTGGGAACCAAAATTGTATAGTCAATGTAATCAACATAAGTACCACCATATTTAGGTTGCACACCACCATAATAATGAACAGATATAAAGTGGTGAGGATTGTTAGATCCCGCAAACTTGTTAAGAGTGCTTTCATCCCTAATGAAAACACCACTCGCACCAACATTCTTCTTTTCTTGTGAGGGTTTGGCCTTCTTGTTGTTCTTGTTCTCGGCTACATAGCCAAGACCATGCTTGCCATTTTCTGGCCTTAGAAATGTCACACTTAGACATTGCATAACCACTTTAAAAACACTAGGGCCATTATCCTTAATTCTAACAAGCTCTTCCTTCAACCTAGTATTTTACTCAATAATATTTGCATGATCATAAGAATAAGTAGAGGTACTAGGCACATTAAATTAATCTAGTTGAGTTTGAGGTTGTTCATGTGACTTCTTAAGGGTAGAGTGTTCTCTCTCCAAGGCATTGTGATCCTTGGTGAGCTTCTCTAGCTCCTCGGTTAGTTTATTGTAACATCCCTGATTTTTGGAAAATGCAAAAATCACAAAAAATTGAAACTTTTTGTTTTCTTTTGAAGCAAGGCAACAAAAACAAATAAAACTCAAACACAAAGGTTATATTATTTGTTTTCTAAATGCTACTGGATTTTATAATCCAATTTTACTAGTGTTTTTCAAAACCCTAGGACTTGTTTTCACCATCTGTATTATTTAATTGAGCTTGAGTTTTGTAATGTGACCACATAATGCCTTACCAACCCCTAATATTATAAGATTGTTTCACTAAGACATATGTTTCCCAAATGGTTGTTTTCAACTTCTATCTAATAATAATTATCATCTTCCAACTATTTGATAACTGGTTATATTTGCAAACCAATTTTTTTTAATTATACCACCATTCAACTACAATATGAAGTATGAAATAACAAGATGGTTTCCACCAATCTATTTATGAGAAAAGGACCTAGAGAAAACATGTTTTCACATGTGATATGTCTTTAAGAAAATACTTGGCCTTATTATAATTAATTGTTTTCTTTTTAGAAAATAACACAAGTTGCTATTAGGGTGTACCCCCATTTTCAAAATATAAAATTGTAAAAAAAAAAGACGAAATGACTTTCAAAAATATGTTCTAAACATTTATAATGTCACTGAAATTTTAATTGACTAATAACTATATTTTATAATTTTCTAAATTAAAAGTTTCATTTAATCACTATTGGGGAATTATTTTAATTTTAAAAATATAAATATAAAAACATGTTGAATTGTTTACAAAAATGATATGGTTTGAAAGATATTAAAATTACAAGTTTTTAGAAATTTATTTGGGGCTAATTGGAATTGTAAAACAGAAATTATGAATTAATGTTTAAAACAGAAAAGAAAAGAGAAAAGAAATCAGAACAAAAAAAAGGGGAGAGAAAGCCAGCCCACACCAGCCCAGGCCAAACCCCCTCCCCACCCCTAATCTCATGCTCGCGCGCAGCAACAGGCCGAGCGGCCCAGCCCAAAAACTCAGCCCGCTACCCTTCCCCCTCTCTCTTACACGCGGGACCCACCTGGACGTCACGGCTGACGTCATCTTCTTCTTCCCCGCGATGGAAACGACGGCAATCACGGCCGAAAAATTCTCCGCGCCTTTACGAGCCATTAAGGCCGTGGATCTCTCCCCTCCGTGGCCCTATAAAACTCCCCCGAGGTCCTCTACGTTTCCCCTCTCCTCCCTCGCATAACCGTGCTCTGAGGGTCGCGAATTTGCTCGCCGACGTCCGCTGCACCGCCGACCCTTTTTGTCGATTCCGGCGAGGTGAGGTAGTCCCCGAGCTCTAGACCACCCCCATTGGGTTTCCCATATCCTTGCGCATGTCCCTGACTCCTTTTGCGGTCTTTTGACGCAGCAGATCAACCGCGCCGTACATGCCTGCCGTTCACCGGAGCCGTGCAACTCCGGCCACTATTTGCCACCGTCCGAGGAAGCGAGGGAGAGCGCCATCGCCACCATCTTCTTCGTGGTGTCGTTCCGAGCCGCGTCAAGCTCTCCCCGAGCCCCAGGACACACCGGAGCACCGCCACGGTGTAGCACCTGCGTCTCCGACCACTGCCCCGCCATTCTCCGGCGGAAAAACTCCGGTGAGCTCCCTCTCCCTCTCTCTACCGTTGGATCTGCACGAACGCCTCAGATTAGATCTGAAGGGGTATGTGATCTTGTCTGTTGGATCGAGATCCAACCGCCCAGATCTGGCCACTTATCCACGTAAGCGTGCCCAGTCAGCACGCCACGCCAGCGCACAGTCAGCACCCTTGACCAATCAGAAAGAGCCACGTGGCCAGCCTGTAAATTCAATTTTTCTCCCGCTAGAATTAATTGGCAGTTTTACAGTTTAGTCCCTGCACATTAGATCTATCATATCTTTTGATCCATAAGCCAAAATTTAGCAATCTTGGAATTTTTGAAAAGCACTTGACAATTAGAAACTTTTAGCACTGGCCAAATTCAAATTTGACAAAATTAAATTTGTTCAAATTCAAATATACTTGTTTGATAAATTTTGGCATAATTCAAATTCTACAAATCCAAAAATTGCAAATAAAATATATTTGGAAACCTTAGGATGTGTAATTTCATATCCTCTGTCCCAAAATAACTTTTGATCAAATTAAAATTGAATTTAGAATTAACTGGAATATTTGAGTAATTTTGACATAGATTTAATTCTGTAAATAATTTCAATATAGTTCCTTTTGCAAAATTTCTCCATTTGATAACCTTGAACCAGAAACAACCTTGGCCAACCATTTTGGACACCCTTGGACCATGACCATGTGTCTTTGACCAAAAACCCAACATAGTGTTCCACCCATATTATTATGTCTTAGATTCTGTTTCTATCCTTGTTACCTTTGTTATTTTGTCTATATTGGAGACAAGAACAAGTCCCTAATATATGTAAAGCATATAAAATACCAAGTAGTTAACCTTAAACACTAGTACCTAGTTTTCTATCTACTTCTACACTCCCCCATTCTCGCTTCAAGAATTCGCCAAGTCAGCAAAATGGAGATCAAGACTCAAGCACAAGAATGAAACTTCAATATCAACTTGGTGGCAACATGAAGAGCTATGAGGAATATGATTGAAGAAATTGAAGGAAGGACTTAGACTCCACATCAACAAGAAGAAACTTAATGAAGTACAAGAGTGAAGAAAATCAAGGAGAAGACATTTTCCTCTCTCTTCCTATCCCTTCCATTTCTTTCTTTTCAAATTGACTTAGTGGTATTTGTGCCCATCCCATACCCAAACCAATTAGTGAAGTGAAAGCCATGAAGAACCTATCAAAACCAAGAGAAGATTTCATCCAAGGAACAAGTCTACAATAGAAGCATGAAGATGATCTTCAAGATGACAAGCATGTGAAGACTTGGAGCAATCCATACAAGATGAAGTATAACAAGTTGTTTTTGTCCAACCCTTGACCCAAATGGAAAATCCCAAGACTTTATCTTGTTTTCTCTATTGTTAAGAAGTTAGTTGAACCTAGACCTACCCTAAACCAAAATGGAAAGACTAAACTTAGATCAGTCAAATGTTTTGATGAAAACAACTAAGTGTTACACTTTGTATTGTGATACTTTAGTTAAAATAGTGAGATCACCTTGGTGAACTCTTGGAACTTCTTAGATAAATATGTTTTCAATAAAGTTTGTTTACTACAAACTCAAGCTAAACCAATCCTTAGTGAACTCTTGGAAACCTTGACCTTGTCCTAGCCAACTTGGTTAAACCTCATTTCCCATGATTGTTGCTTTGTATGTTTTCTTAACTTGCTTGTTTGTTTGATAGTATGCTTGTTATTGTGTTTTCAATGTATAGATTGTACGGAGAGCAACGATCTTTTGTGAAGAGTGTTATTTCTTCACCAACTTCAACAAGGCAAGTAACACACCATCAACTACACATTATATTCTATATGCATTAGTTGATTTTGAGTAGCATGCATGATAGGAAATTTTACTAAGTTATATTATGCTATGCTATTATCCTAGTAGTGTGTAGCCATCTCTTTTACCCTTGTTATTTTGATAGCCTTAGAACTTAGTAGATGCTATGCAATATTAAAAATGTTTTACTAGATGTTGAGGAAAAATTCTAAGTATAACTAATAAATGAACCACCTGGGTGGAAGTGGTAAGACTGGATTATGTTGAGTGTTTCCTCAGGGCCCTTATCTAAGGGTTATTCCACTTGAGGTTGTCACTTGCGGATGGCCACCCAGGAACAAAGAGATTACTATGTCCTTCTAAGTTTAGTAGCTTCCCGTGCAGCCTTTAGTCATATGGGCTATGTCTTGATCAACTAAGTTGAATGAACTCACTAGGCTTACAAGCAGATGTACCATAATTATAGGTGGAACGGGTAAGCCAAACGGTGGTGGAATTTATTCTGAAAGATCTCGTCTCAATCTTTTCCTTTACTTAATGCACTCAGGGTGTATAGGATGTTTGGGCTGATTTGAGTCTGAAGGTGAAAGTGCACAAACTCTGCAGAGTCAACAAACTAAGATCTTAGCCGTGTCCCCGGTTATGGACAACTATGAGCAGCTGGACAAGGATTGACGGAAGAATCTCATCATCAATTTCAATAAGTAAAATTTTGACCAAGTGAGCAGTATTGTGGTGCTTGGATCTTAATCCAATGTTGCCACCCTTTTGAAAAGAAAAGTTGGTTTTACAAAAGTGATAGGAGAAAACTGGCTTTATGCAAAACTTAGCCAAAACTCCACTCTGCCAAATAAGCGTGTAGTATTAGTCTTGCCATTTATATCCACCATAGTGTTACTTGCCAATACATTAAATTGTATTGACTCCCTTGTGGCTGAATATTCCATATTGCAGATGTTTCTGAAGATGAGTGAGGATTTCGTTTAGGATCTCGAGACTATTGCCAACATGTTTTGCCTGTGGCACATGAAGAAGATGGGCTCAATGTGTTCTATGTTTTCCGCTATATTTCTTTGTTTTCTGCTAGTCTTCTAAGACTATGCAAGTTGTAACCCTATTTTGTAAAGACTGGATCATGCGAGATAATAGAATTTGATGCATTTGCATGATATTTCATTTTGTACTGTGGTGCTAGCAATCGATCCAGGGACTAGCACAATAACACAGGTGTCCTTGCATTATTTAAATGTGGGAACGCTACAAAATGGTATCAGAGCATTGTGTTGCCTGTAGAATTCGAGACCCTAAGTGTGGAAAGGACCCTAGGTTTGAAAATTTACTATGTTCAAATTTCTAGAAACAAAACAATCCTCTTAATCTTTCTCATATCCTCTCATCTATTATTCACCTTCGAAATTTTCTAGATGACCTACCTCTTCAATACCATCAAGAAATGAATGTTTATGACCATACCAAGAAGTCCAAGAAGTATTTTCACCCCATGAAGACCTACACTCAATACAATTGAAGAAACTTGGAGATAAAACCCAGACTTCACAACATTCAAGAACACCTCAAGACATGGAGAGAAGAATTTGAAGAACTCAAGATATAGATGAGACCACCAATCTAGTTACTTTGTTATAACAACGTTAACGTGTTAGTGTATTGATCATACCAATGAGTGTGGTATGACAATATTAGCATTTTCTAAAAACCATGTTGTTTGGTGTGATGACTGTGTTGATAAGTGTTTGTTATGTGTTTGTGCAAGATGAGTTTCCTTGATCTGTTGTGTTTGAGTAGGAACGTCCTTTAGCTCTCTTTCTTATCTCTACTCATCCATGCTAAGCCAAACCAAAACCCATACCACCAACCATAGTGAGCTACCATATGAAGTGCAACAACAACCCTTTCACCCAAGAATGTCATGAACAATCCTCTAATGAGACACAAGCCATCCTATTTAAGGAAGGTTAGCCTCAGATTGTTCTTTTGTGTGAAGGAACAATCACAGCCATGATCAATGGCAACTAAATCATAAGGAGCAGCAAGCAAATCAACAAGTGAAGAAAGACAAGTGAACCCCAAGTTGCATGAGCTATGAAGATTTCAGACCCAACTACACCAAGAGAAGAAATAATGAAGAAACACAACCATCCAGTTTGTGTTACATAGGAGT
The DNA here is from genome assembly GCA_028641055.1 of Alopecurus myosuroides. Lineage (NCBI taxonomy): Eukaryota > Viridiplantae > Streptophyta > Magnoliopsida > Poales > Poaceae > Alopecurus > Alopecurus myosuroides. Next base: position 412,060,906 of record CM054059.1, read on the forward strand.
TTTACGCAACCCACTAGTTGAGAAATGATAGTAGTCTCAAGTTTGTCTTACAGATTGGAAACTTTCTGTTAGACAAGTGAGGTGACCTAGTGTTATTAAACAAGATTCATCAATCCAAGTACAAGGTAATGATTGAGTGCAACATGGATTGGCCCCCATGGTGACTACTCACATTATTTACTTTTGCTATGAGGAATGTTAAATCTGAGTGACATACCTATTAGAGAGACGATGATGTTAAGCCCGAACCATAGAATGGTAGAATGCAATAATGACCCTATGATAGTGATGCTGAAAACGTACTTTTTTCGGTGAGGGTCAAGACAACCTTGGAGCTATCAAACAAATGGAAGTTTGCCTGCCATGAGAGCTTTGTTAGAAATAGCATGGTGTTTGCCTTCAAGGATGACAACAACAAGATGGAAGATTACTGAAGACATCAAAAGACCCAGTTGAGAGGAACCCAAAGACTTTTGATTGACCCAAAGCGTGACCCCTCAGTGTCAAAGGTAGTTCAACAGATCTATATTGGTCTATAACTCTACCATGAAGGAAATTTCTACTCAAGCCAATCTCAAAACAATCTACACTCCAATCTAATGAAAATAGACTACACAGAAAAGTTTCTTTTAAGGGTGGTAGCCCACCAAGTTTGTTCTGGAACCCAGTTACCCAATCTTTCTTTCTAATCTTTCCAAATCTCGGGACGAGATTTCTTATAAGGGTGGTAGTCTGTAACATCCTTGATTTTTGGAAAATGCAAAAATCACAAAAATTTGAAACTTTTTGTTTTCTTTTGAAGCAAAGCAAAAAAAACAAAAAAAACTCAAACACAAAGGTTATATTATTTGTTTTCCAAATGCTACTGGATTTTATAATCCAATTTTACTAGTGTTTTTCAAAACCCTAGGACTTCTTTTCACCATCTGTATTATTTAATTGAGCTTGAGTTTTGTAATGTGACCACATAATGCCTTATCAACCCCTTATATTATAAGATTGTTTCACTAAGACATATGTTTCCCAAATGGTTGTTTTCAACTTCTATCTAATAATAATTATCATCTTCCAACTATTTGATAACTGGTTATATTTGCAAACCAAAAAAATTAATTATACCACCATTCAACTACAATATGAAGTATGAAATAACAAGATGGTTTCCACCAATCTATTTATGAGAAAAGGACCTCGAGAAAACATGTTTTCACATGTGATATGTCTTTAAGAAAATACATGGCCTTATTATAATTAATTGTTTTCTTTTTAGAAAATAACACAAGTTGCTATTAGGGTGTACCCCCATTTTCAAAATATAAAATTGTAAAAAAAAGATGAAATGACTTTCAAAAATATGTTCTAAACATTTATAATGTCACTGAAATTTTAATTGAATAATAACTATATTTTATAATTTTCTAAATTAAAAGTTTCATTTAATCACTATTGGGGAATTATTTTAATTTTAAAAATATAAATATAAAAACATGTTGAATTGTTTACAAAAATGATATGGTTTGAAAGATATTAAAATTACAAGTTTTTAGAAATTTATTTGGGGCTAATTGGAATTGTAAAACAGAAATTATGAATTAATCTTTAAAACAGAAAAGAAAAGAGAAAAGAAATCAGAAAAAAGGGGGAGAGAAAGCCAGCCCACACCAGCCCAGGCCAAACCCCCTCCCCACCCCTAATCTCATGCTCGCGCGCAGCAACAGGCCGAGCGGCCCAGCCCAAAAACTCATCCCACTACCCTTCCCCCTCTCTCTTACACGCGGGACCCACCTGGACGTCACGGCTGACGTCATCTTCTTCTTTCCCGCGATGGAAACGACGGCAATCACGGCCGAAAAATTCTCCGCGCCTTTACGAGCCATTAAGGCCGTGGATCTCTCCCCTCCGTGGCCTTATAAAACTCCCCCGAGGTACTCTACGTTTCCCCTCTCCTCCCTCGCATAAACGTGCTCCGAGGGTCGCGAATTTGCTCGCCGACATCCGCTGCACCGCCGACCCTTTTTGTCGATTCCGGCGAGGTGAGGTAGTCCCCGAGCTCTAGACCACCCCCATTAGGTTTCCCATATCCTTGCGCATGTCCCTGACTCCTTTTGCGGTCTTTTGACGCAGCAGATCAACCGCGCCGTACATGTCTGCCGTTCACCGGAGCCGTGCAACTCTGGCCACTCTTTGCCGCCGTCCGAGAAAGCGAGGGAGAGCGCCATCGCCACCATCTTCTTCGTCGTGTCGTTCCGAGCCGCGTCAAGCCCTCCCCAAGCCCCAAGACACACCGGAGCGCCGCCACGGTGTAGCACTTGCGTCTCCGACCACTGCCCCGCCATTCTCCGGCGGAAAAACTCCGGTGAGCTCCCTCTCCCTCTCTCTACCGTTGGATCTGCACGAACGCCTTAGATTAGATCTGAAGGGGTACGCGATCTTGTCTGTTGGATCGAGATCCAACCGCCCAGATCTGGCCACTTCTCCACGTAAGTGCGCCCAGTCAGCACGCCACACCAGCGCACAGTCAGCACCCTTGACCAATCATAAAGAGCCACGTGGCCAGCCTGTAAATTCAATTTTTCTCCCGCTAGAATTAACTGGCAGTTTTACAGTTTAATCCCTGCACATTAGATTTATCATATCTTTTGATCCATAAGCCCAAATTTAGCAATCTTGGACTTTTTGAAAAGCACTTGACAATTAGAAAATTTTGGCACTGCCCAAATTCAAATTTGACAAAATTAAAGTTGTTCAAATTCAAATATGCTTGTTTGATAAATTTTGTCATAATTCAAATTCTACAAATCCAAAAATTGCAAATAAAATATATTTGGAAACCTTATGAAGTGTACTTTCATATCCTCTGTCCCAAAATAACTTTTGATCAAATTAAAATTGAATTTAGAATTAATTGGAATATTTGAGTAATTTTGACATAGATTTAATTCTGTAAATAATTTCAATATAGTTCCTTTTGCAAAATTTCTCCATTTGATAACCTTGAACCAGAAACAACCTTGTCCAACCATTTTGGACACCCTTGGACCATGACCATGTGTCTTTCACCAAAAACCCAACATAGTGTTCCACCCATATTATTATGTCTTAGATTTTGTTTCTATCCTTGTTACCTTTGTTATTTTGTCTATATTGGAGACAAGAACAAGTCCCTAATATATGTAAAGCATATAAAATACCAAGTAGTTAACCTTAAACACTAGTACCTAGTTTTCTATCTACTTCTACACTCCCCCATTCTTGCTTCAAGAATTCACCAAGTCAGCAAAATGGAGATCAAGACTCAAGCACAAGAATGAAACTTCAATATCAACTTGGTGGCAACATGAAGAGCTACGAGGAATATGATTGAAGAAATTGAAGGAAGGACTTAGACTCCACATCAACAAGAAGAAACTTAATAAAGTACAAGAGTGAAGAAAATCAAGGAGAAGACATTTTCCTCTCTCTTCCTATCCCTTCCATTTCTTTCTTTTCAAATTGACTTAGTGGTATTTGTGCCCATCCCATACCCAAACCAATTAGTGAAGTGAAAGCCATGAAGAACCTATCAAAACCAAGAGAATATTCCATCCAAGGAACAAGTCTACAATAGAAGCATGAAGATGATCTTCAAGATGACAAGCATGTGAAGACTTGGAGCAATCCATACAAGATGAAGTATAACAAGTTGTTTTTGTCCAACCCTTGACCCAAATGGAAAATCCCAAGAGTTTATCTTGTTTTCTCTATTGTTAAGAAGTTAGTTGAACCTAGACCTACCCTAAACCAAAATGGAAAGACTAACCTTAGATCAGTCAAATGTTTTGATGAAAACAACTAAGTGTTACACTTTGTATTGTGATACTTTAGTTAAAATAGTGAGATCGCCTTGGTGAACTCTTGGAACTTCTTAGATAAATATGTTTTCAATAAAGTTTGTTTACTACAAACTCAAGCTAAACCAATCCTTAGTGAACTCTTGGAAACCTTGACATTGTCCTAGCCAACTTGGTTAAACCTCATTTCCCATGATTGTTGCTTTGTATGTTTTCTTAACTTGCTTGTTTGTTTGATAGTATGCTTGTTATTGTGTTTTCAATGTATAGATTGTACGGAGAGCAACGATCTTTTGTGAAGAGTGTTATTTCTTCACCAACTTCAACAAGGCAAGTAACACACCATCAACTACACATTATATTCTATATGCATTAGTTGATTTTGAGTAGAATGCATGATAGGAAATTTTACTAAGTTATATTATGCTATGCTATTATCCTAGTAGTGTGTAGCCATCTCTTTTACCCTTGTTATTTTGATAGCCTTAGAACTTAGTAGATGCTATGCAATATTAAAAATGTTTTACTAGATGTTGAGGAAAAATTCTAAGTATAACTAATAAATGAACCACCTGTGTGGAAGTGGTAAGACTGGATTATGTTGAGTGTTTCCTCAGGGCCCTTATCTAAGGGTTATTCCACTTGAGGTTGTCACTTGCGGATGGCCACCCAGGAACAAAGAGATTACTATGTCCTTCTAAGTTTAGTAGCTTCCCGTGCAGCCTTTAGTCATATGGGCTTTGTCTTGATCAACTAAGTTGAATGAACTCACTAGGCTTACAAGCAGATGTAGCATAATTATAGGTGGAACGGGTAAGCCAAACGGTGGTGGAATTTATTCTGAAAGATCTCGTCTCAATCTTTTCCTTTCCTTAATGCACTCAGGGTGTATAGGATGTTTGGGCTGATTTGAGTCTGAAGGTGAAAGTGCACAAACTCTGCAGAGTCAACAAACTAAGATCTTAGCCGTGTCCCCGGTTATGGACAACTATGAGCAGCTGGACAAGGATTGATGGAAGAATCTCATCATCAATTTCAATAAGTAAATTTTTGACCAAGTGAGCAGTATTGTGGTGCTTGGATCTTAATCCAATGTTGCCACCCTTTTGAAAAGAAAAGTTGGTTTTACAAAAGTGATAGGAGAAAACTGGCTTTGTGCAAAACTTAGCCAAAACTCCACTCTGCCAAATAAGCGTGTAGTATTAGTCTTGCCATTTATATCCACCATAGTGTTACTTGCCAATACATTAAATTGTATTGACTCCCTTGTGGCTGAATATTCCATATTGCAGATGTTTTTGAAGACGAGTGAGGATTTCGTTTAGGATCTCGAGACTATCGCCAACATGTTTTGCCTGTGGCACATGAAGAAGATGGGCTCAATGTGTTCTATGTTTTCCGCTATATTTCTTTGTTTTATGCTAGTCTTATAAGACTATGCAAGTTGTAACCCTATTTTGTAAAGACTGGATCATGCGAGATAATAGAATTTGATGCATTTGCATGATATTTCATTTTGTACTGTGGTGCTAGCAATCGATCCAGGGACTAGCACAATAACACAGGTGTCCTTGCATTATTTAAATGTGGTAATGCTACATTTATCATGATCAACACCAAACTCGACCCTTTTCTTTTTAGACTCTTTATGTTTATCAATCGCACGGTCACGTTGCTTAGTGAGTTTATACATTAAATAATTTTGTGACTCCTCAATAGTCTTAAGTTTCCCCTCAACTTATGGTTTGAAACTCGAAACTCATGCTCTTCCTCAAGAGAATTGTTAAGATATGCAATTTCAAGGGCATCCTCCCTCTCACCTTCACCTTTCTTATCAAAAAGCTCTTGAGCCTCTCCAAATTGTCTCATGAGAACATCAAAGTGCCTTTTGGTTTCACCTTGCAATTTAGAAATAAATAGTTCCAAGGCAGCAATTTCATCTACTACACTAGTACTAGCAAGATCATTCTTTTCATGTGGAGTCTTGGTGACGGAGGAATATGATACCTCGGTGGCCTTGGCCATGAAGCACTTTGTGGATTGGTGAGGAAGATTCTTATTGGGGGATTAAAAATGGATGGACACGATGAAGATGCAATTGCAAGAGCGACCACTTCACTTGTGGATTCATCTTCTTCTTCATCATCATCACTCGATGAATACTCTTCTTGAGTCACCAGCACAATCCTATAGGTTGGCTTCTTTTTGAAGGAGTTCTTCTTGATGAAATGTTTCTTGCGAATGCGATTTTACTTGTCCTTGAGAACAAGTTTTCCACCCTCACTTTACCTATTCTTGAAAGGACACTCATCCACAAAGGGAAACTTATCTTGTAAATTGAAGCATGACCTCACTTTTTGAGCTCCTCCCATGGCATATATTGACTTAGTATTTCCCTCAACATGTCGTGGCCTTGGATGGATTCTTCCCAAAAAAACATCTTGGAGAGCCATGAAGTCTTTGAGAATCGGATCATACTCTTTAGGCTTTAAGGGAGACAACTCTTCTTCCAATTAAACCTCATCTTCTTCTTTGTCCACAACCTGGTCACCACATTGGCCTTCAAAGAAATGGAGCCTCCTTTTTGCATTCCAATGGCACGAGCACGAGAGTCTCGAGCAAGCTTGGTTTGAACTTAAAAGGATGACATCTCTTACATAACCTCATTTGAGGTCATGTATTCCTTGGATACTATTCAAGTCCACGGGATCAAATGGCATGAGGGCACTCATATACTTCCTCTTGATCCAAGCATCATTGACATGAGTGGCACTAGCACAACTAAAGGCGGTAGAAAGGGTCTTGAGTTTTTGATATATGTCCTCACGAAATTCACCATCAAGCATATAGAACCCTTTGTCCTCATTGCTCAAGGAATCAAACATATTCCTATTCATGCTATCATTTCCTTCATGCACGGAGATCAGAGCATCCCATGTTTCTTTGGCGGTGGAGTATTCTTGAAAATGTGGCATGATCTTCTCACCTGTGGCTTGTTGGATCATGTGCAAAGCCATGAAATTGAGTTTACAATAAACCACTTCTCTTGTTATCAAGTTCTTTGAATCAACGAGCTTGTATCAATATTCGATGATTCTCCATAGCTCAATGCAAGAAGAGTTCAACTGACTTTTCATGAAATATTGCCACTGAAAAAATAGTGTGCTTAAACTTTGAGTGGATCACCCCTATTATTTATATGAGGGTGAGGGACGATAGTACTAGGAGAGAACCAATGAGGGGAGAACCGAATGGCACTCCTCCTTCCCATTGGCATCTTTAGGGGGAGTGTGTTTTCATTTTATTCACCCCTTGTTCATACCTAGTCCCTTTTTCAACCGAGGTGTTATTCCCGGTAGACGCGGAGGCGGAAGGATCTGAGTCCTTTGCTTTCATGAGTTGCGTCAACATGTCACGCAACACTCTCATATGAGATTCCATGGAGGAAGTCAAGGATTTTTCCATCTTCTTGAGATCGTCCATGGTATCTGTGACCCTAGATTCGATGGTTTCGTCACCCATACTTTCTCTTAGGAGTTTAAGCCCGAATTAAGAGTCGGAGCTCTGATACCAATTGAACGGATCGTATGAGCACCTAGAGGGGGGGTGAATAGGTGCTACCTCCAAATTTTAATACTTTGGATTTAAGGCTTGACACAAAGGTAAATTCTCTAGATATGCAACTACGGTGAATTTACCTATATGACAAGCTACGCTAAACAAGATACAAGCACAATGTAAAAGCTAAAGGATACAAGTAACCGAAGTGGAAGCACCCCAAGACAAGGATGTATTCTCGAGTTCCTTCTTTCGAGGCAAGTACGTCTCATTGGAAGGGTGTGAGTTTTGCCACAAAGGCCTACTCAACCCCACAAAGGCATCACCCCTATTCTCCGATGAACTTCGCCACAAACACGGAGTTCACCTTCCACTATGGAATCTGGAATCTTTACACGAGCTTGAGGCACACTAATACGTCCATTTTGCATCACTATTTTATATCATAATTTACTGGTATTCATCGGTATATTTCGTATTTAGATACGATACTTACATTATTTCATCTATTTTGCATGTTTTACAATTATTGGAGAATAATTTGTCATGACAAAAAATCTGCTGGAAAAAGCACCGTGAAAATAACATATTTCTGAAGATCAGAAGAAGGGAAACATCGGAGAGTTCTTAAGTTGCCAGATGACGGAGCTATCCAATAGGAGAGCCATAGGGGGGCCACCATGGGCCCACACCACCTGGTGGCGCCCCCTGATGTCTACACACGCTTCTATTCTTGTAGAAAGTGTTGGGCCACCAAGTGCAGAGGTTTGTAGAACATCAGCAAGTTTCCCTTAAGTGAATCACCCAAGGTTTATCGAACTCAGGGAGGTAGAGGTCAAAGATATCCCTCTCAAGCAACCCTGCAATCAAGATACAAGAAGTCTCTTGTGTCCCCAACACACTTAATACAATTGTCAGTTGTATAGGTGCACTAGTTAGGCGAAGAGAGAGTAAAATGCAAGTAATATGGATGATAATAAGTGATAATAGCAATCTGAAATAAAAATGGCAGCAATAAAACATGTAGCAAAACAGGCGGTAAACGGTGTTTCAATGCTTGGAAATAAGGCCTAGGGATCCTACTTTCACTAGAGGACACTCTCAACAATGATCACATAAATGAATAACTAGATATGTTCTCTCACTATGCTACTCTTAACCCTCTCCGGTTGGATAACGAACATTAATCATTGCGTAGGGCTGCAAAAAGCATTCCTTAATGTAAGCATTCCCATGTATAGTTAACCCCATGCTGCCACTATGAGATCCCTAGAAGGTACTAGACAAACACCACAATTCATAGAGGAGACACACATGATGTGCACACTGTCACCTTCACACCGCGGGACAAGGTGACTCCAAAGTTCATATTCATAAAACACTTGAGTAGCACAAGATGAAGAGTAACATCTACTAATTTAAATAGATTACAAAGCTCATGATCACATATAGATAACACCATGGGAGAGAGATGAACCACATAGCTATCGGTAGAGCCCTCAGCCCCAGGGGAGAACTACTCCCTCCTCGTCATAGGAGACATCAACGACGATGGAGATGGCGGTGGAGTCGATGGATATGGTTCCGGGGGCACTTCCCCGTCCCGGCAGGGTGCCAGAACAGATATCTGCCACCAAAACTTGTCGGTGGCGGCGGCGCAGCTACAGATGTATTTTGTGGAAAAGGACGATGTGTTTAGGGTTTTCCCTCGGGGGAGTAAAAATAGGCGAAAGGGCAAAGGTGGTGGAGCTCTGGGGGGCCCACACCACTAGGTGGCGCAGCCAGGGGGACCCGCGCCACCCCATGGTGTGGCCACACTGTGGCCCCCCTCCGGGGCTCTTCGGGACTTCTAAGACTTCCGGCTTTCGAATTTTACAATTCCGAGAATATTTCCAAAACAACTTTTCTGAAACTACAAACAGCAGAAAACATGAACTGGTTGTGTGGCATCTTGTTAATAGGTTAGGCCCGGAAAACGTGTAAAAATGCTATAAAGAAGGGAGAAAACATGTAGCAATTGGCATAATATCATCATGGAGCATCAGAAATTATAGATACGTTGGAGACGTATCACCCCCACCCTTGGCCGCGCCGCCACGTGGTGTGGCTGGCCCTGGCCCACCACTGGAAGCCCCATTTTGCGTACTTCATCCCCAGGGAACCCTAAGACCTGGGGATCAACGAGGAAATATTCCGCCGTATCCACGGGGCGGAAAACAACAGAGAGAGAAAAGCTCTCCGGCACGCAGAAATCTGCCAGGGAAATTCCTCCCCGAAGAGGGGAAATCATCGTCAAAGTCATCATCATCAACACCAGCACCATCATCCTCACCATCCACCTCTGTCCCACTATAACAATTAGGGTTCTATATTGTTGTTCTTCACTAGATCTCTCTCCCGGTGTGGATTACTTGTTTTGAAGGGGTCGTTGCATAGAAAACAAAAAAAAATCCTACGCGAGAGACAACCGAAAGGCCAAGATCTAATCTAGGAGATGAAAGCAACAAGCATAGAGAGAGTCTTAAGAAGAACATACCCTCGAAGACACAAAGCGTTACAAGATAAAATCTTGTTGTTGGCGTAGTCGTACTCACACCGATCCCGAGAACGAGAAGATGTGCACCGCAATCCGGCGGTGCCTCCGTGATCGGTCACACGTACGGTTGATGATGACCTCCGTTCCCTACGAGAATAAATCTTGAATGTTTGGTTCGATACGACAATGAACACAATAACACTTTATTACTGTTCTTGTCATAATCGATTCCACATCTATTACTAGTTTCTTTTAGGCCCTTGTATTTCTTGCATTGCGTTGCTTTGTATGAAAACTCATACCAACCAATGTGGTATCAAAATATCCAAAAAAAATACTTTGTTAACTAGTAATACATCTATAACTTGTATATCAAGCATATACTTCTGAGCTGGACTTTTCCAGTTATCTTGTTTTCGGCCACATATCTTTTGTAATTCTATTTTCAATATTCCCTTTCCTTTACAGAAGAATCATTCAACATCAAACAACGCTAGTCGTACTAGCTCATTTCCTTTGGCGTTTTAGTCATATACTATCACCCATTGAGTCATACTTTGAGTTTGATTATTGTACTAATATCACCATATTAATAGTATTCTTCTAGATTCCACTCTTAGCAATCTCCTAGTAAGGTAAACGACTTTACCCATACTTTTAATCCATCCCATCATAACAATTTTATGATTAAGCTACTATAGCTCGAAGGAAGGAATTTAGAGGATAATTTTAGCGCCCAACTTCTTGGAATATTCAAACGCCTAGCGTCTTCAATGATTGCATATACTCAAATAATATAAGAATACATTGTCACGCTAAATTATACTCAGTCATGTTGCCACAAATAAGTTTATAGATATCAATATATCTTTCACTTGATTGTTTCTGAAAACAATTCTTTTCAGTTCCTAAATCACCTTGATCAACAAAACATTCTTTTGAAGATAAAGTAATATGGAAGCAACCATGACTCTGGATTCTAAGTAGGAATTATTTGCTCTCTATATCAATCAATCATTAACCATATGGAGCAAGGTAGGAAATACCAAAAATCTACAATAGGACACAATTTTAAATTTCACTAATACAGTACCAATCTTAAATGATTTTTACCAGATCATAACAGTTATATCTCAATTAACAATCTAAGTGTAAGGTAGTTATGTGGATGCCAATGAATACTACAATTTCTGCAAATTCACTTTGATTGGTTGTTCATGATAAACTAGTTCAGGTTAATTCAAAATTATGCCATGAACTCCCACTCAAAAACAACATCCCTCTTAGCCGTCTTTAGTGATTACACGAACCAAATTCACTACACCAAAACCGATCATCACGTGAGATGGTGTAACTTCAAAGGCGAACATTGACATGTTCATCATATCAACCATATGACTCATTCTTTACCTTTCGGTTACGTGTTCCGAGGCCATGTATGTACATACTAGGCTCGCCAAGTAGAACCGTAGTATTGAGTGTGTTTCAAGGCCATGTCTGTACATGCTAGGCTTGAAAACACCCGTTGTATGCGAACGTTGAGTCTATCACACCCGATCATCACGTGGTGTCTCGAAACGACGAACTTTCTTAACGGTGCATACTTAAGGAAGAACACATTATTAACTCGACATTAAGTGAGAGGGATCATCTTATAATGCTACCGTCTCTATCTAAGCAAAACAAGATGCATAAAAGGATTAACATCACATACATCACATGTAAGGATAACGTGATATGATATGGTCCTCCTTGCACTTGATCTCCATCATGTGCATTATGGTATGATCTCCATCATTCCACCGGCGTGGTACCAAGTTGGTACCCCAATCTCGATTGTCCATAAATAATAAGACAACCATATGGATACCTTCCGATATATAAATAATTTAAAAAATAGATCATCTCATAATCAAATTTGTAATATTGACCATATCACATCACATGCCCAGCAAAAACTAGTTAGACGCCTCTAATTTAATTTGCATATTTTACGTGGCTTAAGGCTTTCGAGGATAGAACCGTTCATACCTACGAACATCAACCACAACATTGATAAACATCAACCACAACCCTTTGTAGATTAGATCTTAACTATAGTAGGAGAAACAAACACCCCCTTAGCCACAAGTGAGACAACTCTCGCGTACATAGTACACGTAAACTTAGTCTCGGGTAGCTTCATCCTACTATGCCACTAAGATCATAAAATACTCAAGGAGGCAATAACATGATCATCAACGCCCACATACTTATATGCGTTCTACCCATACAAAACATCTACGCATAGATCCGACTCTGATACCACTGAAGGGGCCGTTGCATAGAAAATAAAAAATTTCCTACGCGAGAGACACCCGAAAGTCCAAGATCTAATCTAGGAGATGAAAGCATCGGGCATAGAGAGAGTCTTAAGAATAACATACCCTCGAAGACACAAAGCGTTACGAGATCAAATCTTGTTGTTGGCGTAGTCGTACTCACACCGATCCCGAGAGCGAGAAGATGTGCACCGCAGTCCGGCGGTGCCTCCGTGATCGGTCACACGTACGGTTGATGACGACCTCCGTTCCCTCGATCCAGCGGGGCGCGGAAGTAGAGGATCCCTCGGAACTCCAGCAGCACGACGGCGTGGTGTTGTGGAGAAAACTTCGTTCAGGGCTTCGCCAAGCGCATGAACATGAGGTGGATCAGCGGGAGGATGGAGATGGAGATGACACCAAGTGTGTGTGGGAGAGAGATCTCATGCCCTCTATTTATAGGAGGGGAGGCAGCAACGAAATTTTGGTGCCTCCACCTCTCTCCTCATCATGTGGGTGGAGTCTCCACTCAACCCACTCATTCTCTCATCAATTCCCACTCAAAATTCCAAGAGTTTCTTTAATAAATAAATAAAACAAATTTATTTCTTTATTTTAGTATTTTTTAATCCTATTAACAAACATTATCACTTACCCCTTTGAACTATTTGTTAATCAAACATTAACATATACCACCTTGAACTATTTCAATATTCCCCGAAACAATTCCGGTGACTATTTCAATACTCCCCGAAACAATTCCGGTGTTGTATAAACTTTTCTCCGATATTCTGTATCGTCTCAAATGCGTCATTGAACATTAAGTGTGGACGGTTCGCGAATAGCATAGACATGATCGAGACTCCTCTCCGATCAATAATCAACAGCGGGATCTGGAGATCCGTGATGACTCCTATGTATTCAACGATGACTCTCGTGATCGTGTGAACCATCAACGTCATGACTATTCCCTTTGTCTCGCGATATTTTACTTGTCCGAGATCCGATCATCGGTATCACCCATACCTTTTTTTGATCTCGTTACCGATAAGTACTCTTTTCTTGTTTTCGTGATATGACATCCTTGTGATCATATCACGTGCTTGCAAGCGGTGTCGATGTGATATCACCGAGAGGGCCCAGAGTATATATATCCGTAATTTTGGATGGACAAATCCCACTCTTGATCCATGATCCTGAACCAATACTTTCCTAATACCTAACGGCACCTTTATAGTCACCCTGTTACGGTGTGACGTTTGATGACATCAAAGCACCCTTCTGGTATAACATGATCTCATGGTCTAAGGAATAAGTTACTTCATACGCAAGATATAACAATATAAACTAAATGACTTGATCGTATTGTTATACTTAGTTAGGGTCTATGTTCATCACATCATTCTTGTAATGATATGACCCTGTTATTAACAACATCCAATGTTCATGATCAGGAAACCTTGATCATCTATTAATCAACGAGCTAGTTAAAAGAGAGGCTTTACTAGGAACCATTGTTTGTTTATTAAGCACACATGTATCAACGTTTCCAGTTAATACAATTCTAGCATGAGAAATAAACATTTACCATAAACAAGGAATAAGATAATAACCACTTTATTATTGCCTCTCGGGCATATTGCCTTCATGTTTGTAGTTGATGCTTTCGAGATTTATTGATGTTTGCACTTTATGACCAAATTGTTATTCATCATTATATCACCTCTGATCATGATCCATATGATGTCTTGTGAGTAGTTCTTATAGTTCTTCAGGACATGGGAGAAGTCAATATGTTAGTAGTGGAATTATGTTAAGTAATATTTACTAGTTTGATATTTAAGTTGTGGTGCTATTCTTCTAGTGGTGTTATGTGAGCGTCGACTACATGACATTTAACCTTTATGGTCCTAGAGGGATGCATTGTGTATTTGGCTACAAATTGTGGGGTTGCCGGAGTGATAGAAACCTAAACCCCCATTAAGAAACCGATGCAAGAGGGAGTGTAACATCCCAGAATTTAAGGTTGTGGTTAGATTTATCTTAATTAGTTTCTTGTAGTTGCGGATGCTTGCAAGGGGTTTAATCACAAGTATGTATTAGTCCAAGTAGAGAGGTGCATTAGCATAGGTTCACCCACAGAACACCTATCAAAACAGTAAATATTAATAAACTGTATGAAGCAAAAGCAATTGACGAAATTCCCATGTGTCCTCAAGAACGCTTAGTCATCATAAGTAAACCAATCGGCTTGTCCTTTGCTCTAAAAAGGATTGGGCCACTTGCTGCAATCATATTTATTGTCTTTTATTTACTCGCACTTTATTTATCTACTATATCAAAAAAAACCCTAAAAACATGCCTGCTAGTGTTTATAGTTAATCCTTTATCCAAACTGGTTGTCAACACCTTCTTCTCCTCGTTGGTTTTGAAACTCTTATTTATCAGAAGTACTAAGATACACCCCTGATGACCCACAAGTATAGGGGGTGTATCGTAGTACTTTCAATAAATAAGAGTGTCGAACGCAAAGAAGAGAAAAAGGTGTTGACAAGCAGGTTGGATAGAGAATTCACTGTAACACTAGCAAACAGGTTTTTGGTTGTATTGATATAGAAGATAAATAAAGTGCGAGCAAATAAGTAACAGTAACTAATATTTCATATATTGGACCAATCCTTTTGACAGCAAAGGACAAGCCGGTTGTTCTACTTATGATTACCAAACGTTCTCGCGGACACATGGAAATTTCATCAAATGCTTTCGCTTTATACAGTTGGTTAATATTTATTGGTTTGTTAAGTGGTGTTTGGGTGAACCTATGCTAATGCACCATTGACGAAGGAATGGATCTTAGACCCTGCGGGAAAGGACACCCCCGTCTTCGGCCCAAGGTTAAGGCCCAAGAGGAGGAGCCCTTGGAGTACTGGAAGGCCCATGTGAAGTCCACCCGCGATACCTTGCGGGCTAAGTTAGGAAACCTGTAACCGACTTAGGGTTAGAGTTCGAGTCCTCTCCGGGTAGGGTTTGAGACCTGGCCACCTATATAAGGCCAAGAGAGCCACCGGTAGAGGACCAAGCAACACCGCAACACCAAAGCCTTGAGCTCGAGATCATACTCTCGACTTGAGCCACCATCATTGTAACCGATCTACTCGATTAATACAGATCGACAGAGGCAGGAGTAAGGGTTTTACCTCTACGAGGGCCCCGAACCTGGGTAAATCTTGCCCCCTGTTTAGCCGACAATCGCCACCAGCGCTCATGGGTTCTCCTATTCGAAACCCTATGGGTTCACCCGAGGGATTTGTAGAGTCTGAGATTCGACAATTGGCGCCGTCTGTGGGAACGGCGGGCGCTGGATCACCGGCATCTTCGGCTTCATCGACAACCAATTCTCGTTGGAAACCCTCAACTACGGCTCCGAACAATCCCATACGGATCGGATCTGTCGTGGTCACCCCTCACTCGCCGGAATCACGCCCGGTATTCAACGATCTAGAGAGGAGCGTCACCTTGACGTTTGGAAGCTTGAAGTTCGTGACCAACAGGGATGGAATCCTCCACTTCCCGGAAGAATCAGGATCTGAATCAGGAGCCGTCGCTCGCGCCTTCATCTGGAGAAAAGTGGCGAGTCCGTCCGCTTAAATACCAACAACTACCATACCCTCTCGACAGAGGAACCTTCTCGAGTCCAAAGAGCTTTCCGATCTACGGCTAGGACGCACGAGCCACGACTGGCTCAAGTCTGCATGGCAGGATCGGAGCAACCCCCGGAGACAGAACATAGCGCAGCAGAACGCACCATAATCGGCGTCTCGCGGGAAGCTTGGGATCGAGCCAAGGAAGCTATGCGAACGAGCAAGCCACCCGCAGCGGAATCGCCACACGAAGATATGGTCGCCTACCACTATCATATGGTGAGAGCAGCCGCAACTATCAAGGATGCTCGGATAGATCTGGACCGTCGAAGAAGAGCAGCGGATGAATTAAGTCAACGACGAGCTGAGCTGTCCCTAGCACCCTCGGTCGGTACCCGACCCGCGAGGAAGGGATACGCATCAACATCCAGGGATATCGAGTCCTTAGGTGGGACCAGCGAGTTGATGATGACGGGAACGTCTACCCGCAAACTCCTGCCGCCGCGGTCCTGGCCGCAGCAACTTACATGCAGATGAACCAGCCGACGGAGAGTGACCCTCGGGCAGAGCAGTATAAACAAGTGCGCAAAGGGCTAGGACTGGCAGCCGCAAGGCTCGCCTCCTACGACCGCAGGAAGGCCGCGGAGCAGCTGGAGAAGGAGAAGGAGAAAGAGAAAGAGGCATCCCGCAAGCGTAGGAGCACTTCGCCAAGAAGAGACAAGTCGCCACGCCGTGGTCGAGGAAAAGAAGCTCGACGCCGTGACGACAGTCGAAGCAGCAGCGAGGATAGCCCGAGAGACAAAAGCTCGCGACATCACAACAGCCGCTCGCGAAAACGAAGCAAGGAGCCAAGGAAGGATACTGACCGCGACCAGCCAAGATACGACGCGCGATCGGACATCGCACAAAATAGGGTGGACAAGGCAAGAGCAGTGCGATATCGCGAACGCTCTTCGTCCGGCTCTTCAGATGACGAAACCTGCGGTGCACTTTGCTTCGCCCGCAGCATCCGCGAAGCACCCCTACCCAAAAGATTCAAGCTCAGCACGGAAGTAACAAAGTACGACGGCTCACTCGAGCCTTCTTCGTGGCTAAACGATTACCTCACGGCAGTAAAATGCCAACATGGGAACAAGAACACGGCTATGCAATACCTCAATCTACATCTCGTTGGCGCGGCCCGTAGCTGGTTGGAAGCGAGGCCAAGATCCTGTTATGCATCATGGGACGACCTGCACCGCGACTTTTGCAAAAACTTCCAATCGACCTACAAGAGACCAGCCACCATTGAAGAACTGCGAGCCTGCAAGCAGAAAAGCAGCGAGTCCACCCGCGAGTATATCCAGCGATGGACCATGCTCAGGAACACCGCAGGAAACATCTCGGAAGAAGTAGCGGTTGAAGCCTTCGCAAAGGGCGCCCGACGAACTGCTTTCAGAGAGGAACTAGGCAGAGCTGCACCCAAAACTATTGGGGAGCTGATGATCATAGCCGACAAATGGGCTAACGGAGAAGACGCAGTGCGCAATGAGAGAGCATCATCGCCCGCACCCGAGGAAGATCGCCATGGTCGAAGAAAGAGAAGGAAATACTACGATCACGAGGATCGAGAGGAGATGGTAGCGAAGGAATTCACGCGAAGTCGCGATACCGGACGCCGTGGAAGTCGCGAATGGAGACCAAAGGCTGAAGACAAAACTCCCGAGGAGGACCTCGACGCGTACTGCTCGCTACATCTATTTACAGATAAGCGCACAGGCAAAACTAAGGCAACACACCTTCTTAAGGATTGCCGAAAGTTTATCGAAATCTCAGATGCCTTCTCGAAGAAAAGCAGACCGGCAGCCAATCAAAATTACCCACCGCTTCCGGGAGCAGGACACCAAGGATTCCAGCCGCCACAACCCCTACCTCCACCAGCAAATCCAAACATGGCGTTGGCTGCATTGCCTGCGCCACCTGCACAAAACGCCGGAGCCAACGCGTACCCGAATCCGGCAGGACAATTAGCAATGATCCAGAAGGTATGTCCATCCCACAGAGCTCAAAAGACTAACACGAGGCAGTTATGCATGGCTGTGCAGACCCCGCCAACAAGGCCCGAATACCTGAAGATGGCGGACCAATCGATCACATTCTCTATGAAAGACCACCCACCACGAGTCTATCGACCAGGACACGCCGCCCTCGTAATCCAAGCGCAAATTGGCAACTACGACGTGGCCCGCGTATTCATGGACGGTGGCAGTGGCATCAACATTATCTACGCGGACACACTCCGTTGGATGAAGAGGAACCTGGATGGCCTTGCGGAATCAGAAACATCCTTCCACGGGATAGTTCCGGGAAAGGCAATCCGTCCGCTCGGAACAATTAACCTAGAAGTTGTGTTGGGCAATCAAAGCAACTACAGAAGAGAATTCCTTGACTTCGAAGTCGTCGACTGGACCTCACAGTACCACGCCATCCTTGGTCGAACAACGTTCGCCAGATTCATGGCAGTACCACACTACGCGTACCTGAAGCTCAAGTTACCTGGAGAATACGTTGTTATCACCGTCGATGGAGATTTTCAGAAATCCAACAAATGCGACATTGAGTTCAACGAGATCGCAAAATCTTTCGGGATGCAAGAAGAATTGCAAGAGCTGGCAAAAACCGTGGATCACTCTGTGATGCCCCTCACAAAGAAAAACGCGCCTGAATTGGAGTTCAGCGCCACCAGCGACACCCGAAAACATCAGGTGCACCCGACAGATTCTGCGAAGACATCGATGGTCTCAACTACCCTCTCGCAAGCATAGGAAAGCGCGCTCGTCGAACTCCTCCGTGAGTACTGGGAAATTTTTGCCTGGCAGCCCTCAGATATGCCGGGAATACCCAGGGAGTTCGCCGAGCACTCACTCGAAGTCTTCAAGGATGCAAAACCCATCAAGAAGACCACTCGACGGTTCTCAGAACCCAAGCAGAAAGCGATTGGAGAAGAAGTAAATAGATTGCTAGCCGCAAAATTCATCAGGGAGATCAAGATATCCACCTGGTTAGCAAACCCGGTGCTGGTCCCCAAAAAGAACACTGACATCCTTCGAGTGTGCATTGACTACACGTCATTAAATAAGCACTGCCCCAAGGATAACTTTCCCCTCCCGCGAATCGA
Source organism: Alopecurus myosuroides (assembly GCA_028641055.1). NCBI lineage: Eukaryota > Viridiplantae > Streptophyta > Magnoliopsida > Poales > Poaceae > Alopecurus > Alopecurus myosuroides. Next base: position 412,079,928 of record CM054059.1, read on the forward strand.
CCAGATCGTGGACTCTACTGCAGGCTGTCAGCGTCTCTCCTTCCTGGACGCCTATTCGGGATATAATCAGATCCGGATGAAGCAGGAGGACAAAGAAAAGACAACATTCATCACACCACACGGTGTATACTGCTACACGACAATGCCCTTCGGGCTCAAGAACGCAGGCGCAACATATCAGCGCTGCATGCAAAAATTCCTCGCCAAGCTCATTGGCAAGAATGTACAAGTATATGTTGACGACATCGTCATCAAGACTCGAGTAAAGGACACACTCCTCGAAGACATCAGAGAAACATTCGATGCTCTCAACGCATACAGGATCAACCTCAATCCAACAAAATGTGTTTTCGGCATCCCAGCAGGAAAACTTCTCGGGTACTTGGTATCCGCCAGAGGCATTGAAGCCAACCCAGAGAAAATACAAGCAATCTTGACAATGAAGGAGCCAACCAATCTACACGGAGTCCAGCAGCTCGCAGGGCAACTAGCCGCCTTGAGCAGGTTTATCGCGCGATTGGGAGAGCAAGCATTGCCTTTCTACAAGCTGTTAAAAAGACGGACAAATTCGAGTGGACCCCAGAAGCTAAACAAGCGTTCGCAGACTTGAAACGATCGTTGCAAAGCAGACGCGTCCTTGCAACACCGCAAGAGAGGGAGCCACTTTACCTATACCTAGCCGCAACAAACCAGGTCATCAGCACAGCAATCGTAGTCGAATGACCTGAGGAGGGCAAGGCATATGGAGTCCAACGACCGATTTATTACATAAGTGAAGTGCTTTCGCCATGCAAGCAACGATATCCTCACTACCAGAAGCTCGCATATGGAGTCGTTCTTACAGCTCGAAAACTCAAGCACTACTTCCAGGAACACGCCATCACAGTGGTTAATGATGCATCACTCGGTACAATCATGAACAACCCTATGGCATCCGGAAGAATAGCAAAATGGATCATCGAGCTGGGCGCTTGGGACATCACCTATGCAGGACGCAATGCAGTAAAATCCCAGGTACTCGTGGAATTCTTAAGCGACTGGACAGAGCTACAAACACCCGGACCGCCTGAATACACGAGCAACTGGATAATGTACTTCGACGGGTCCAAAAGAAATAAAGGAGCAGGAGCCGGAATCGTCCTAATATCACCTAGAGGAGACAAGCTGCAATACTTCCTACGATTGGATTTTCCACCCGATGATCCGGCATCGAACAACGACGCAGAATATGAGGCCCTCTTGCATGGGACGAAGATGGCAGTCGCATGTGGAGCCACCCGACTGATGATCTACGGCGACTCCAACCTCATCGTGCAACAGACAATGAAGGAGTGCGACGCTATCGCCGAAAACATGGTCGCCTACCGTGACATGTACAACCTACTCGAGGGCAGTTTCAAAGGATGCGAGCTAAAACACATTGCGAGATCCAGTAATGAAGAAGCAGACAGGCTGGCCAACATGGGTTCCACAAATACACCCGTACCGTCAGGGATATATTTCGAGCGAATGACTAAGCGATCAGTCAAAGACAAGAAAGCTACCGGAGCACCTGCAGCACCAGAAACAGAGGTTAGCCCGCAAGTTGCCATTATCGAGCTTATTCATAATATTTCGCGACAAGTTTTTCTGGTCGAGCCAGTTTGGACGCAGAAGTACCTCGACTACTTGTCCGCCAAACAGCTCCCAGCAAATCTTCGCGAGGCTCGACAGATAATCAGGCGCAGTAAATCTTTTCGGGTGATCAATGGAGAGTTATACAAGGAGAGCATCTCGGGTATTACTCCAGAGATGTATAGCACCCGAAGATGGCAAGGAACTACTACAAGACATCCACCAAGGAGACTGTGGACATCACGCGAGCTGGAAAACAATCATGGGAAAAGCTTTTCGAGCAGGATTCTACTGGCTTACAGCGGCCAAAGACGCAAAGGAACTAGTCGGCCGGTGCAACGCTTGCCAGCGATTCGCACCAAAACAGCACGCACCCGCTACGGAACTGCATATGATACCCATCGCCTGGCCTTTGCACAATGGGGGCTGGACATGGTAGGACCGTTACGCAAGTCCACGCCAGGTGGATACACACACTTGCTGGTCGCAGTCGACAAATTCACCAAATGGATTGAGGCCATGCCAGTAACCTCAGCTAGCGCCCAATGCGCCGTAAAATTTCTCGATTCCATCATATGCAGGTTTAGAGTACCACACGACATCATTACAGACAATGGTACTAATTTCACAGCCAAGGAAACACATCAGTTCTGCGAAGAAAAGGGCATCAACTTCAAATTTGCCTCAGTTGCCCATCCGCAAACGAACGGACAAGTCGAAAGATCCAACGGCTTAGTTTCAGCTTGCATCAAGAAGCGTCTACTCGATCGTCTACACCCAGCAGCAGGACATTGGGCCGAAGAGCTACCCTCCGTGCTATGGAGCCTCCGCACAACTCCGAACCGATCCACAAACTACACACCATTTTCATGGTATACGGGGCAGAAGCAGTCCTTCCCGAGGACGTCAGGTTTAGCACCCCACGAGTTGTTGCGTACAGCGAAGAAACCTCCAAAAGGGCACTCGCGGAAGATATGGACGCACTCGATGAAATGCGCGATATTGCACTCGCAAGATCCGCAGTATATCAGCAGTCACTACGAAATTATCACAGTCGTCGCATACGCCACAGAGCCTTCGCAGTAGGAGATCTGGTGTTACGGCTCAAGCAGAAGGAAGGACATGGGAAGGACCCTTCATAATACACGAAGTTATCCCAGGCGGAGCCTATAGACTGAAGAACCCGACGACTGGAGGCATCTATTCCAATCCCTGGAATATTGCATACCTCCGCTAATTTTATCCCTAGATCTATTTTCCTCGCAGTAATAAGGCTATACTAGACATCTTGTAGCTCGATAGACAAACACATGACTTCTCAGTCATTGCAATAAAATACATGGTTTCTCAACCATAGATACTCTAAGATTCTTCATCCTTGCATGCTAAAAGTAACGGGTATACACCCCAAAACACACGGGGGCTACGCCTAACTCAGCATTACAGGAAAATTTATATACACAAGATAAAACCCTACAACAGATTTTTACAAACTATACAACAAAACAGGATATATACATCCTACACTTACACATGGCGATGATTATTCTCAGCCGCCAAGACCCGATCTACCTCATCCGAGGTCAATCGAATAATTTTCTCTGCCGCAGGTCGAACAGCCCTATAATGAGGAGACATATCGACTGGACCATCAGGAAGTCTAGCTACGGAATTGAAGTTCACCTCAGGATGCCACAACCGGACGAAAGAGAGAGCCACAACCGAGCCGCAAGTCATCTGATTGCGAACGCACTCGCGAATCTCTCCTTCTCGACCGAACAACCTGAGAAGATGGCTCCAATCTTCTGGACCCCTTTGCAGCGGATAAAAAGCGGCGTTCATCGCAATCAAAACCTCGTGAAAGGAACTCATGAGTATCTTCGCCTGGATGACTCGGAACTTCAAGGTGGCGAGCACAAAACCTCGACTACGATCAGACCAAAAATTATTCGCATGAGGCCTTTAGCTACCAGCTTCTTGAAATATGTGGTTCTCCACCCACTGTTTCTCATTCCTGTCATCCGGTCGAACAACTGAAAAGAAAAGATACATGATCAAAAGAGAGCACAGGATAAGAAAGACTTGGGGGCTGAGCTACTTACAGAGCAAATCATTGGCAACAGACGCCAATTCATCCATCAAAAATTGTTCGCGTTCAGTCGCCAGCTTTTGTTTGGACTTAGCCACATCGGCTACCCCACGCAACGCGTGTAGCTTGCGTTCACCATCAGCTACACGATCACGAAGACCTGCCAAGGTACCAACCGCAGCAACAAGAGGATCTGCTGGAGTAGCAAGCCCACCTGAAGGCTCCGTAGCCACCCCAGATACCTGAAAAAATACAAGGAAATTCAAGGAATAAGATGCCCCATTCGAGATATATTAACCACCTATTCGACAGGTGCTCGGGGGCTACTCCCATCGGGAGCAAACACACAATTGCAAGAAGCATTTCAGCAGAACATCTCGATTAAAAATACTGAAAATACGGGAGCACATCCCAAGGTTCATTACAATCGAAACAGCGAAGTACAAACGAAATAAACTAAGGAGCTACAGTCGTGCTACCGCTCGCGGCGGTGGTCCCTCCCCTAGTACGGTCAAACAACTCAGATAACTTCCGAGCAAGGACTCCGGCTGCATCGCCAAAACGACGAAGCCCTACCTTTTTGCCCGTAACAGGATCGACGGGAAGCTCCGAGTAGGCCTCCTCCAAGCCAGTGACTCTGTGCGCTAGTGCGAACTGGATGGCGGTCTTCGCCCCAGATTCTGACTGAGCAACCGCGTAAGCTTCAAGGAGATTGCTCTCCGAGAAAATCTTCAGAAGATCGCCCAGCGCAGGTGGAGACACGGCGTTGACGAGAAGGCGGCCGTGCAGCTGCGTCAACACTCGAATGGCGTCGCCAACCAAGGTGCAAACCCCTGCAGCATGCCTCCTGAGCTGGGCGCAAAAATCTGTCAACGCGTCCACTCGAGGAACCCCAGGAAGCTCCAGTGGGACACCCAGAATACCTACGAAAGGAAAGTGTTAGGGTCCAAAGGATTTCACCAAGACAAAAAGCAGATCGTAGACAAGAGCAACTTACTCGCGAAGCGCTCCGCAAGGGGACGAATAAAGTTGACAAGATCGGCGTCCGCCTTGGTGCCAGCATCCTCCAAGCTCTTCAGAGCATCCTGGGCAACCACAAGTTTTCCTTCGTAGTCAGCCGACAGCATGCGGGGAGACTCGAGCTCCCGTCGGGCAGTCGCCAACTCTGCCTCTTGATCTGTTACCCGAGTGGAGGCACTCTCCTTCTCGGTCTTCAAAAACTCAAGTTGAGCTGCACAGCAACGTTCATCAGAGCCGAAGAATTGGTGGAAAAACGAAAACATGAAAAGATGGTAAACTTACTTCGAAGAAGCTCATTCTCGGTGGCGAGTCGATCACGATCCGCTCGAAGGATCCCGCATTCCGACTCAGCGAGAACAACACGGCGACCAATCGCCGCAAGGGAGTCAATAAGCGACTACAAGGAACATGAAAATGGAAGAATCAGAAAAGTTAAATTTGAGCCTATACTCGATTGTAAACATTCGAGTATAGCCTCGGGGGCTACTCCCATCGGGAGCACTGCCGTGCACCCGATAAAAAGAAGAAGAAGGAAGAGACTATCTTTGAGCCTGTAGCCGATCACATGCGATCGACTACAGCCTCGGGGGCTACTCCCATCGGGAGCACTGACGTGCACCCGATAACGATTCCAAGGACGATAAAACATTAAAAAGCAAGTAGTGGAGTTTACCTGGCCTTGTGCGAGAGAGAGAGGATCCGCCGAGCTGCCCGACACCTCCTTCGGAGCCGAAGCCCCAGCAGCAAAACTAGGGATTCTGTATTCCGTAGTCGCTGCGTTGGGGGCTACACTCGGAGAATTCTGGACGGTGCCGGCGGTAGGAGTTTCACCTGCAGCTCCCGTTTTATTCCTCCTTTCGGGAGGAAGTGAAGAGGCGTACCTGCGAGGATTGATAGCTTGCAGGCTGCAATGAAGACAAAGCGTCAACAAGATGCCGAAGGAAAACGTTCGACTAAGAACGAGAAAAGAAACTTACTCATCTTCATCGTCCTCCTCATCCAGCATATCCGCGTTCCAGGCGGTTTGGATTGCTGGGAATGAAGAAGAAGGGGCGCACGTACGCAGTGGAGTAGCGTTGATGGGTTCCTTCCCGGGTGATTCCTCCAAGGAGTTGTCCTTGGAAGTAGCCTCGTCACCCTCCACTCGACGGCGTTTGCGATGAAGGAGGCCGCCATTCGAGCCTTCTGCGTCATCCGAAGAATCTTGCTCGGAACTCGAGGAGGCATCAGCAACACTGGTATCGGCTGGGCCGTCCAAGTTACTTGCCAGCAAGTCCGAGGCATCGTCCCCGGATATCGGCGGGTAGCAGGTAGTCATGGCTAAGCTGTATTGAAAAAGATAGAAGAAAAAGAAGAGAAAATTCCAGTCGACAAGATCTCAGAACAAGGGAAAGAAATCAAGATGGGGAAATTTAAGACTTACCTCGGCTGGCGGCGGCTTTGATGCCTCAAAAGCGTCTACCGGGCAGTCGGGGAAGGTATCACCTTCCTTCAAACTGGTGATAGCCGCGATCTTCTTCTCGAATTCAGCACTCGAGAGTTCTTCACGGCTCACACGACTGGGATCCCCGGCGCCCTGGTACTCGCACATAGCAGATGGCCTATCTTGCAGGGGCTGAACCCTGCGTTTGAGGAAGACACTCGCCAAGTGCAGCCCGTTCAGCGCAGTTCCTGCGGCTTGGTCTCGAAGAGCAGCCACCTTGGCGAGTAGGGGAGCGACGACTCGGTTTTCTTCAACCAAAATTTTTTGCGCCCAAGACTTCCGCTTCTTCAAAACAGCGAACGGGTGGAATTCGTTAACTCCACCCGCGTTGTTGTCGGTTACATAAAACCATTTCTTCCTCCATCCCTGGGCAGAGTCGATGAAATTCATGGTGAAGTAACCGTTCTCGGACTTCGCCTGGATCCCGAAGCCGCCGGTGCACAACGGTTCCCCAAGCTCCGTCTCCACTCGCGATCTCTCGCGAAAGACGCGCACCTTGAAAAGGGCCTTCCAGAGACCCCAGTGGGGGCGAATGCCCAGAAAGCATTCGCAAAGAACAATGAAGCACGAGATGTGATGCATTGCGTTTGGAGGAAGATCATGGAGCTGTATGTCATAGACATACAGCAGAGCCATGAGGAAAGGATGGAGAGGGAGAGAAAGACCGCACGACACGTGATCCGCAAAGATCACGCGTTCATTCGCGCGGGGATTGGGTACCTCCTCTTTCTTGCCGAGGCGTACCCGTTTCTCCGCGTCTGGAGGCAGCAGTCCATCTCGCTGCATTCCCTTGATGCTCTTGGCCGTGGTGTTGGGCGAACGCCAATCACCTGAGCGCGGCGCGGGCGGCGGAGGTGCGTCCCCTGAGGCCCTCGACGACGAAGCGACGACGCGTTTCTTGCCGCCCGCCATTGCTGCTAGCACGAGCTTGGAGAGCGAGGGAAGATGGAGCGCGAGGAGGAAGATAAGCAAAGAGGACGAAGGCTGGGAAGTTTTTCACCGTTCCACCAAGTCCTGTATTTATGCACAGGACCGCTCAATCTTGGCCACTCGATGCGCCACGTGGCGTCCATCGCGGCCGCCGCGTACGAAGGCGAAACGAGAGGGCAGCGAATACTGTTTCGTGCCACGATCCTAACGGAGGATCGTGGGCATTTACTGTGCAGTTCGCGTAAAAACCGGGAATGACGTCTCGTTTCCGGTCAAAAAGCTGACAAAGTGGGCCAGCCCTTCTGCTCTCACTCCATCACGTCCCATCGGGAATATAAAAATGCACCATGACGTCATAGCGTGCATCATCAAACTGAAGAAGCTTTCGAATGGAAAGTTCAAACACGAAAATAACTTCGTATGAGCAAAATCCTTCGAATAAGAAGATCCAAACACGGAAGTAACTTTTCATGAACAAAGTCATGAAGTACAATCTCTCTAAACAGAGAGAAATACCCTTCACACGAAAACTCTTTCGTATGGGCACGATATCCCAAACATGAAAACTCTTTCATATGGGCATAAAATTCCTAACACGAAAACTCTTTCGTACGGGTAAGAAACTACAAACTCAAAAAAACTGCTCGAATAGGCAGAATCTGCCACTCACTCACACGATGTTTACACATCATAAAACCTGGATTGTTCAGCCGACTAGGTACATCCGGATGCCATATTCTTTCGGATATGAAGGTAAGACCCGAAAGATCTCTCTTAAGGGCCTGGAATCGCACTCAAGCTGCGTCCTCCGGTATGATTCCATTTCAACAACACGAAGAAAAATCCTAGCGGACGCGCCGGGTACCCCTATAGGTTAAGTTCGACTCGGTAAGACCACTACGGCCCAGTCGAAACGATCAGCTCATCGGGTTCGAGTCGGAGGTCTCGAATCTGTGTAGGCCAGAATTGTTTTTGCCCTAGTCGCAATTAATTGGCCCTGATCTTTCGGGAGAGCCAAGCTGCTGCGCCATATCCTTCTGGGATAAACAGCCATACAAACAGGCATTTTTCATTACTCGATACTCGGGTGCAAAACTCATCACACAGGGTACGCGCCCTCCAAACAAGGAACAACCAATACTGGTTATCCAAAGGCAAAAAAGTTTGACCGTCTACTCGACTGGAAAAATCCCAATCGAGCAAACGCTCGGGGGCTACTAACGAAGGAATGGATCTTAGACCCTGCGGGAAAGGACACCTCCGTCTCCGGCCCAAGGTTAAGGCCCAAGAGGAGGAGCCCTTGGAGTACTGGAAGCCCCATGTGAAGTCCACCCGCGATACCTTGCGGGCTAAGTTAGGAAACCTGTAACCGACTTAGGGTTACAGTTCGAGTCCTCTCCGGGTAGGGTTTGAGACCTGGCCACCTATATAAGGCCAGGAGAGCCACCGGTAGAGGACCAAGCAACACCGCAACACCAAAGCCTTGAGCTCGAGATCATACTCTCGACTTGAGCCACCATCATTGTAACCGATCTACTCGATTAATACAGATCGACAGAGGCAGGAGTAAGGGTTTTACCTCTACGAGGGCCCCGAACCTGGGTAAATCTTTCCCCCTGTTTAGCCGACGATCGCCACCAGCGCTCATGGGTTCTCCTATTCGAAACCCTATGGGTTCACCGAGGGATTTGTAGAGTCTGAGATTCGACAACCGTCCAACTAGGACTAATACATACATGTTATTTTACCCCTCGTAAGCATCCGCAAATATAAGAAATTAATTAAGATAAATCTAACCCCATCCTTAAAACTCCGGGATCTTACACTCCCTCGTGCATCGGTTTTCTAGCGGGGGTTTAGGTTTCTGTCACTCTGGCAACCCACAATTAGTAGCCAAATACAGAATGCATCCTTGTCGTGGTGGTGTCACGGCAGATGCCATAGGATGGCTAAAGTTGTGGGGACGATGGACGCTGGAGGCGCTCGGGGAGGGATCACGCGACGAGTAGCCGCGTGAAGTATGGAACAAGCACTGCAAACAACACGATCTACCCAGGTTCAGGGCCCTCGTGAGGAGGTAAAACCCCTACTCATGCCTTTCTCTCTGTATATTAGTGTCTCACCGAGTAGCCACAGTACAAATGTTCTTGCTACCGAGTAGCCACCCTTCTCTCTATGTGAAGAACTAGGTCAAGAACCTGAACCCCGTGTGTCATCCCTCGCGTAGAAGGGGGCAGGACACCTTATATACTAGGTGCCCAGCCGGATACAGCCAAATACAAACAGATGCCGACATTGTGTGCACACCGTCCTTCTTCCGAGCTCCCGCTGACAGCTTTGGCTTCTAAGTTTGTCCGGTGCGGAAAGTCGTTGGGCAAAACCAAGTAACCATTCTGTTATCACTGCCACGAACACAGAGTAGGTCCCCCCTATCCTGCGACGCCCTGCTGCCACACTGTCGCTGTCAGGCACGCCGTCCTCAGATGAACAGTGCCGTGAACAGTGCCAAAGTACGGACCCGGGATACGCGGGATTCTGTGTCAGAACGGCTCCTTTGACTTCTGGCCCGAGTAGGATCCCGCCATTTCTACTCGGGCCAACTCTTCTACTCGGAGGAACGTGACTTCCTTGATTTGTCCTTCTGGCCATTGATGTGTAGGACCGAGTAGCAGTCGACCGGGTAGCAAGTACCGGGTAGCCGGCTACTCGGCCAAACATCCCTTCTGATCTTGCCTTTAGCACTTGCCTTTACCCTACTCGGGGGTAACCCCCCGACAGCAGTCCCCGAAGCTGGTAGAGTCCTGCGAACTCGTTCACTGGGCCCTGCCAGCTTAAAAACCAACCTTGACAGTCTTGCCCTTGAACCTTGGGATACCGAGTGAAACCTCCGAGTAGCTCTTGATTGTGTCTTAATCTTCTTCCGAATAGAGCCACTTCTCTTCTCTGTAGCCGAGTAAAAGGACTTGGTGAAATCTCGAATCGAAATCTCTGCGTGGCAGAGCACAATCCGGCTTTCCGCGCTGCAACTGGGCACGTGTCACGCGGACACGACCCCAACGCCTCGGTGCCCGGGAACTAACAGGCCACGCGCCCAGTTTTCACGGAGTGGGCCCACTAGCCCGTTACGTCCCATCAAAGGCAGTGATTGCCCACGATCACGTCGTGGGATTAATTGTGGCCGTTACGCGCGCGTTCCGCGCTGTGTGCGTTTCTAACCGGTCCACACGGCCCACGCCGCACGATCTCTGCCACGATCGATCCCACTACCTCAACTCGTAACGGCAACCCGAGGGGCGGTATAAATACCCCCTCGGCAACTCCTTCTTCCTCTTCTGCTTTCACTTTCCCCTTGCCTCCTCGTTTCTCCGCCGCCGCAGAGCACCTCGCCGCCGCGCATCTCACCGCGCTGCTGCGAATTTCTCCACCCAGAACCACCAAATTCTCAGCTAGTTCCTCCTCCACCGTGATGGCTCGTGACGACGATGCTCGCGCCGGCTGGGCCGGATCTGAGGTCACCGCCGAGGAGTGCCAATGGCTGGTGAATACCCGGCGAGTTCCTCCCGGTGTTCGCTGCCGGCATCCTGGCAGCGAGATCGTCCCCACTCCACAGGAGGGCGAGCACGTCGTCTTCCTCGCGCACTTCGCGCGAGGATTCGGGCTCCCGGTCTCAGATTTCCTCCGCGCCTTTCTCAACCACTACGGCCTCCAGCCGCACCACCTCCCGCCAAACGCCATCGTCATGCTCTCATACCATGCCGTGGTATGCGAGGCATTCCTGGGCGTACGGCCTACCCTGACGACCTGGTCCCGGTACTTCTTCTTTAGGAAGCAAAGCAAGGCCAGGAAAGATGGCGCGGAGAGCAGCCGCGGGATGACGGAGACTGGCAACGCCATGATGGTGCAGCGCGGCGGGACCAACCACCCGCGGATCAAAGGTTTGGATTTTGTCCGCAAGTGGCAGAGATCCTTCCTCTACGTGAAGAACATCCCTGTCGAGAAGGGAGCTGCCGTGGTGGATCAGATCAATCTGCCCAGGTGGGCCAACACAGCTCCCACCGGGCAGAACTGGAGGACCAAGCCGCCAATGAATTTCGACATCAAGCAGATGGACGAGCGCCTTGCCGAGCTGATCGAGGAGGGGCTCAAGAGTGACGACCCCATCGCCTGCTGGATCTCCAGGCGGGTAATCCCGCTGCAGCGCCGCGCACATCTCATGTGCTACATGGGCGGCCACCGAGATTGCACTCGGACGACCACGTTCGAGCTTAGCAACGCGACCGTGGCCGTCTGGGCGCGCTCCATCATGAGCACCGGCCTCAGGGACAGCTGGCAGTACGGCTTCGTGCCGTACAGCCGCACGAAACCAATCCAGCGGGTTAGTATCTCTTTTCTCGCTTCCTGTGTATTGTTCCCGAGTAGATAGCCTTCTTAGCTTGCTGTGCCTAGTATCCCCACTCCGCGCCGAATAGGGCACTTTGCAGTTTTGCTTAAGCTTCATGTGCTTTGTGTTTGCACGCCCTGCCGAGTAGCACACTTAGAAGTTTTGCCTAGGCTTCATGTGCTTTGTGTTTGCACGCCCTGCCGAGTAGCACACTTAGCAGTTTTGCCTAGGCTTCATGTGCTTTGTGTTTGCACGCCCTGCCGAGTAGCATACTTAGCAGTTCTGCTTAGGCTTCATGTGCTTTGTGTCTGCACGCCCTGCTGCGTTTGACGCCGTTATGCTACTCGACTGATTTGTGGTGCTTGCCTATTTTCCAGATCCTTGCTCGCCAGATCGCTGAAAGCCAGGAGCTCTTCGAGGCTAACTGGGAAGAGGACCGAAAGGAGGACGACGAGGTCTCCTTCGACACCGCGGATAGCCTCTGCATCCCTCATGCCGTCCAGCCGGGTAAGCACCACGTCGACACGTCCATTCGGGACTGGTCCGAAGACGACGACGAAGGTGATTAAGTTCACCTCTTTCGGTCGCGATTAGCGCAACCCAATTTCATCCTGTTTCTTAACTGTTTTCTTCTTCTCAACTTTACAGATGATGCTGATGCTGATGCTGGTGCTGAAGAGGAGGGCGAGGACGAGGACGCCCTTACCGTCGATCCGCTCGCGGTTGCTGCTCCCGCTACTCGCAAGAGGGCGGGTAGCGGTGCTCAAGAGCCCCCCCCAGCAAGAAGCCCAAGCAAGCCGCGACGAAAGTCAAGCGGGGGAGACGGCTACCCCCTTCCCGTGCAGGGTAAGTAACTTTCTCCCGAGTTGCGCTGTCGCTGCTTTTTCTGAATTTCTTGCTATTGCTTCTCGGTTTCTTCTGTCCTTCTTTCTTTTCTGAATTCTCTCTTATTTTTAGCGCCCCCTTGGATGCTAATGTTGCTGCCGCACCCACCAAATCCAAGTCTAAGAAGAGATCCGCCATCGACGTAGATGCGCTCATCGATCTCTCTGAGGAGGACGAGGACACTGCACGGGACAGGGTGCGCTCGCCCTCTCCTGTGAAAGGAGAAGCCGAGGACGAGTTCCAGTACATGTACACCAATGTCCATGACGCCGAGCAGGAGCAGCAGGCCCGCGCAGAACAGGAAGCGCAGGATGCTGCTCGCAACGAGAGACCACTTTCTCCCCCAGCTGCCACAGCCGGGGAGAACAAAGAACAAGACTCCGAGCAGCATGACCAGGCCGCCCTTGAGCGGCAGGAGGAGAACCAAGAGCAGCCAGCAACAGGGGCTGCTGACCGAACTGACCCCGCGGCCCGGCCGCGGGCAGAGAGACCAGAAGAAACACAGCAACGTCCCGCTGCCGAGCAGCGGGTTGAGATAATTGACGAGATGGGGCAAGACCTGCAGAGCCACGCGCAGCCGGACGCTGCGCAGGGTAGCGCGCCCTTGGTGCCGCCTACCCAGCAGGGCACTTCATCCACCGCACCGAGCTCCCCGCCGGTGAAGAAGACCAAGATTACAACGAGCCATCCAATCAAGAAGGAGCCTGCCGAGAAGAAGGCCAAGATTACAGCGAGCCCTCCAGCCAAGAAGGAGGCCGCCGAGAAGAAGGCCGCCGACAAGAAAATCGTTGAGAAGAAAACTTCCGAGAAGCAGGCCTCTGAGAAGCAAATTGGCCAGTCTGACGCCAACGTTCGCAGGAATCCTCCTCGTGGCACCGCGCAAGACTCTGCCACGATGCCGCCGCCCCAACCAATTGTAAAACCTGTTGCCAGGGCCGGGCAGCTCATCATTGGCGATTCCGGCGCAGCCGCTGGATCAAGTTTGCCAGACTCGCCTTCCTATCCGCCTTACTTGGTGAAGATGAGCAAGCAGCACAACATCCCGATAACTGCTGCCTAGAAGAAACTTGCTATTAGGAAGGGCAAGCAGGCCACGGCTATGGATTCCAAGCCGCTAGCCAGGAACAAGGATAGATCCCTCTCGATTTACTCGCGCGAGGTCCAGGAGACCGAGGTGACGTCCAGGGGGCTCGAGGAGATGATTGACCGGGTAGGCTTCATCGATGCCGAATGGAACAGCGACATCCTTGGCAACAAAACCTGGCACGGCTTGGACTTGGGCGATTTGGACCATATGCGCATTGACTGGAATAAGGCGGACATGGGCTACAATCCCATGACCATCTCGTCCAAGACCAGCACGCTTGCCGCCAAGCTGTTCGTCCACCGCAAGGCCGCAGAGGACATCGAACAAGCTTTTGCATTAAGTTTTCGCTCACCCAATTCGAGTTGCATTTTTCTTCTCTTCTACTCTTCTCCTTCTTCTTATCCATTACCTAGTCCCCGAGATTTTGGCCGAGTAGACGGATACTCAACCGAGTTGCCGTCTTCTCGGGTTGAATCTTCATGATTTGTGTCTGATTCGTTTTCTTTCTGCTTCTCAGAATAGCCTCTTGAAGAGAACAAACTTGTTCCGGTGATTGCTCTGGAACCACAACATCGCTAGAAGGCGCCTTGAGGCCCTCGAAATGCAGCGCAAAACCGATGAAGCGACGGAGAAGGAGGTCATGGATCGCACCCTCCAGATCTCCGAGATCGAGAGTAAGCTTTTAGCTACGCGGTTCCTGCGTTTTGTGTTTACGCCCGCTTCTGCTTTCTGCTGTAATCGATTCCTTTCTGCACGCAAGTTTAAGACCTTGGCAGAGGAGCATGCGAACTGCCGCGTCTTTGTTGAGAGCGGTCAAACTACAATTAAGAGGCTGGAAGGTGAGTTGGTGTTTTTCTCGGCTTTTTTTCCTTCCTCCCATCTTTGCTACTCTGCTGATCGTGTTTTGCTCTTCACAGAAGACCATAAGAAGTTTGTCGAGGAGCATCTCGACTGCCTCAAACCCGCCGAGGTGCAGCAGCAGTTGGCTAGCCAGGCTGTGGAGCTGAAGAAGGAATACACCACCGAGATGGAACCTCTCTAACTCCAACTGCGAATCGCTCTCCAAAAAGCCGTTGATCTAGCTGCCGAGAAGAATAAAATAGAGGCCGAGAAGAAAAAGTTTGAAGCAACTGCCAAGCCCGAGAAGCGGGCTCTCGAGCTGGAGTGCGACACGCTGAGGAAGAGCAACTCGGATCTCATGCTCCAGCTGGCCCAGTTCCGGAGGGTGGAAGAAAGGCATGTTGCCGACGAGGAGTCATGGGAGAAGACGCTGCAGTCGCTACTCTGCGAGCTGAACAGTAAGTACCCGCTTCCCTGCGCTTCGCTGTTCCTTTTGCTTCTCTGCTGCCTGACTCGCTTCTCTTCTCTGTCTCTGTTTCTAATCTTTTTGATAGCTTTTTCAGAAATCTTCCCCGACCTAAGCTTGGCCTGCAAACCTGCTCTTTCAAAGGCCCAAGCAGCTCGCACCGAGAAGGGGCAGCCCATGGATACTAAAGCTTCAATTGAAGAATGCTTCACCAACATGTAGGGGCAGCTCCAGCGTCTGAGGGGCGTGGGCACCGATCTGGTGCGCACTGCCTTCAAGCTCCATGACTTGTTCTGGCCTCGGGACACTGCGCCAGCAACCATTTGCGGACTTGCCGAGAAGCTGAATGGCGTCAAGGCCGAACTGAAGAAGTGGCGGGCTTCCGGAGCTCGGGCAGGCGCGGACATGCTGCTCCTCTTCGTCTGCAGCTGGTATGACAATCTTGATCTCAACCTCATCCTCGAGATGCGCCGGGATTCGAGGTGGGAGAAGGATACCGACTGCGTGGCTCGCCGCCAGTTGGTTGCGTACGAGATTGCATCCTATGCGGATACCGCGGGATACATCGACGGCGTCACCGAGCCCGACACGGAGGTGGAGGGCGAGGATGACGACAAGGATGACGATGACGACGAGGAAGCCACTGAGTCAGAGGGCCTGAGCTGCTTCAACAGTGCTAACGAGAAGACCGGGAAGGGGAAGGCTGCAGTTGTCGCAGATAGCGAAGATGAGGCCGAGAGCGAGAAGATGGTTATCGACACCGCGGCGCTCGAATTCGGCACTTCATCAGGTGCTGCCCTCGACGACACGGCGCTTCTCCGCACCCAAGCTGTTGCCTCCACCTCGGCAACGTACGTCATCTTGGTGGCCACGGCCACCTCTGATCAGGCTGCCACCAATCCAGAAGCTGATGCGGCGAAGACTGACGCCACCAACTCGGAAGCTGACACCGCCAAGGCAACCTCCGAGACTGATGCCGCTAGGACCAACACTGAAGCTGATGTCGCCAAGGCCAACATCAAGGATGCTGCTACCTCCACCTGATCACCTCCTGCAACTTTTATCCTTAAAACTTTTATCAGATCCCCGGGATGCCGGGTGCAGATGTATCGAAACAAATACGTTTGTCGCTTGCTACTCAGTTTTATTCATGTTTGATATTTAACTTAGTCAATTTGAGCAGCCTTGGCTCGATGCCGGGTTGCGTTATCATGCAAGTCCCCGAGTTGCATTTCTTATTCGCTCTTCCTTTTTATCTCAGCTCTTACCCGCAACTTGTTGCTTTTTTGGTATTCGAGTCACAAGAATTCAAAGTTGGAGTTGCAAATACTTAGCCACTTAGAAACACTCATAGTAACGCAGCCCACCACTTAGCCGAAAAGGAGTTAACAAAAAACAATAGTAAAAGACACCCTACTCGGTTCCTGCACTTTTTCTTTCCTTAGTAATTTTTCTTGTGCTCATTGACCTTTTGCTTGTTCTCTTGCTTGCCATGAAGCCGGGTTTCGGACAGCAGCAGAGTCGAAGAGTTGGCATGTAGGTTTAAACACAATACTAAATGTACTCATGAAATTTTAAGCAGAGCAACCGAGTGGACAAAAGCAAAACCGGGTAGAAACACACAGAGCAACTTTGGACGAGGGCAGTCCCCGAGTTCAATTTCAGATTGCAGAGTAGAATTTTAACTCGGATAAGAGAGTACATACACATCTTTGCTCACGAATGAAAGCGACGAAGTAGGGCTACATTCCAAGGGCGCTTAGATTCCTCTCCAGCTTTATCTGCTCTGTTCTCCTGTGATGGACGCACGTCCACGAGATAATAGGCATCATTGTGCAGCGCTTTGCTCACAATGAAGGGCCCTTCCCATGGAGGAGACAACTTGTGCATCCCGGCTGTGCGTTGCACAAGCCTAAGGACCATGTCTCCTTCTCGGAAAACCCTTGGGTTCACCTTTCGGCTATGATAACGCCGCAGGTTTTGCTGGTAGATAGCTGAACGTGACAGAGTAAGCTCTCTTGCTTCTTCAAGCAGGTCAACGTCATCTTCTCGAGCTTCTCTCACCTCCACCTCAGTGTAGAGGGTTACTCGGGGGGAGTCGTGCTCTAAGTCTATTGGCAACACGGCCTCAGCCCCGTATACCAAGAAGAATGGCGTGTAGCCGGTTGACCGGTTAGGGGTAGTCCTTAGACTCCACAACACCGCTGGCAACTCGTCTAGCCAACACCCAGGTGTTTTCAGCAACGGCTCAATCAGCCTTGGCTTTATGCCTGCTAGCACCATGCCGTTTGCTCTTTCCACTTGCCCATTGGAGGCGGGATGCGCAACAGATGCGACATCTAGTCGGATGTGCTTATCTGTGCAGAATCGCACCATTGCTCCTTCAGCAAAATTTGTACCGTTATCCGTGATGATGCTGTGCGGGTAGCCGTATCTCAAGATCACATCCTTTAAGAATTTCACGGCTGTAGCTCCGTCGCACTTCCGAATAGGCTTCACTTCAATCCATTTGGTGAACTTGTCCACCATGACTAAGATGTGCGTCATGTTGCCTTTAGCTGGCTTGAAGGGGCCAACCATATCCAAACACCATACATCAAACGGCCAAGTGATGGGAATGGTTTTCAACTCGGAAGCCGGCATATGGATCTTACTCGCGAACATTTGGCAGCCGTTGCATTTCCTCACGATGTCTTCAGCTTGCTGCAGAGCTGTGAGCCAGTAGAAGCCATGCCGAAAAGCTTTCTTGACCAATGCCCGAGAAGAGGCGTGGTGCCCGCATTCTCCTTGGTGTATCTCCAACAGAATATCCCCTCCTTCTTCTGGGTCCACACAGCGTTGCAGCACGCCGGTGGCACTTCTCTTGTGCAGCACATCTTTGAATATGGTGTAGCCCTTGGATCTTCTCTGAATCTGCCTTGCGGTCACCTCATCTTCTGGCAGAGTGCTGTCCTTTAGAAAGGATAATATGGGCATGGCCCAACTCGGTGTCTCTCGTGTAGAACACACTGGTTCGTCCACTTCCATCGGGATAGGCACCTCTGGCTGCTCTTTAGGGTTGGGAGCACTTCTCTGGAGCCCTGAATGATTGGCAAGGAACTCCTCAATAAATGCGACAGTCCCCGGGTTGAGGACAGCAGTCCCCGAGTTTGGAGTGTCCGTCCCCGAGTAGGGAGTGGCAGTCCCCGAGTAGGGAATGGCAGTCCCCGAGTAAGGAGTGGCAGTCCCCGGGTTCTCTGTTGCATTCTCCCAGTCAATCTCCATGGGAACGGATTCTTCACTTGGCAGAGAAGGAACAAATATGGATTCCGAGTTGGGAGATGGCTTGATGGATGGCTTCCTCAAGTGCTCCAAGGCAATCCCCGCCGGGATGGACTGCCGAGAAGATCCCAACTTGGACAGCTCGTCTGCTGCTTCATTCTCTGCCCGGTGAATATGTTGGAACTCACAGCCTTCGAAGAATCCAGTCATAGACTGTACCAGGAAGCGGTATGATGCCATGTTAGCATCCAGAGCATCCCAAGTGCCAGAGACTTGCTGCACCACCAGATCTGAATCGCCATAGCATATAATGCGCTGCACGCCAACCTCCTTGGCTACTCGCAAGCCGTGCACCACGGCCTCGTACTCTGCAACATTGTTGGACGCCTTGAAATGAATCTGCAGCACGTACTTGAGCTGATCTCGTTTGGGTGACGTAAGCACTACGCCAGCACCAAGGACTTCCTTCACCTTCGAGCCATCAAAGTGCATCTTCCAGTAATTGGAAACTGGAGCAGGAGGTTCGTATTGCACGTCAGCCCAGTCCACCAGAAATTCTGCCAGGATTTGAGACTTGATGGCTTCTCTTCTCGCATACGCGGGAGCATACGCAGCCAGCTCAATTGCCCACTTGGCTACTCTGCCACTCGCCTCCTTGTTGCCCATGATATCCGAGATGGGAGCAGAGCTCACAACGGTGATGGGGTGCTCTTGGAAATAATGCTTCAGTTTCTTGGCGCCCAGGTACACGCCGTAGGTCATCTTCTGGTAATGCGGGTAGTTCTGCTTGGAGCTGGACAGCACTTCACTGAGGTAGTATACTGGGCGCTGCACACTTTTGCCTTCTTCTTCTCGCTCCACCACAATCACCACACTGACCACTCGGTTGGTAGCAGCAATGTACAGCAACATTGGCTCTTTGGGTAGCGGACTAGCCAAGATGGGAGCGCTACCCAGCATTGCCTTCAACTCATTGAATGCCACATCCGTTTGCGGAGTCCAGACAAACTTGTCACTTTTCTTCATCAGTTGGTACAGAGGCAGGGCCTTCTCGCCCATTCGGCCCAGGAAACGGCTCAGAGATGCCAAGCAACCAGTGAATTTTTACACATCCTTCAGGGATCTCGGCAAAGACATGCTCTCAATAGCTTTTATCTTTGAAGGATTGGCTTCAATGCCCCGACTAGACACCAGGAAGCCGAGTAGCTTGCCAGCCGGGACGCCAAAGGTGCATTTACTCGGGTTCAGCTTCATTTTATACCTGCGCAAGTTAGCGAAGGTTTCCTCAAGATCGGCAAGCAGAGTTTGTGTTTTATCCGTTTTGATGACAATGTCATCTACGTACACCTGCACATTCTTGCCGAGCTGGTTGTGCAAGCATTTCTGCATGCACCGCTGATAAGTAGCACCCACATTCCGCAACCCGAAACACATGACACGATAGCAATAAGCCCCGTACGGGGTAATGAAGGCAGTCTTTATTTGATCAGCAGGATTGAGAGCTATCTGGTGAAAACCAGAGTAGGCATCTATGAACGACAGCAGTTCACAACCAGCAGTGGAATCGATCACCTGATCGATGCGAGGTAGCGGGAAAGGATCCTTGGGGCATGCTTTGTTCAAGTCGGTGTAGTCGACACACATGCGCCATGCAGTAGCAGCCTTGGGGTCCTCCTTCTTCTTCTAGACCATGACCGGGTTGGCTAGCCAATCCGGGTGCAGCACCTCCATGATGAAATTGCTTATCATCAACTTGGTGATCTGGTCACCAATGGCCTTCCTTCCCTCATCTCCGAAACGGCGCATAGCCTGCTTCACTGGTTTGGCGTCAGGACGCACATGTAACGAGTGCTCAACCAACTCCCTCGGGACTCCTGGTAAATCTTCATTGGACCAGGCAAACACGTCCCAATTCTCACGGAGGAAGTGGATGAGCTCGCTTTTCTATTTCTCCACCAACCCGGAGCCAATGATGGCTACGCGGTCGGGGAACTCAGGGTCGACCGGGACCTTCTTTGTCTCCTGAGATGCCTGGAACGCGGTCCCGTGCTGGGTACTCGGCACGCCCTGCACACCAGCTTGCGTGGATTGCGCCATAGCCACCACCTCGTACATCTTTTTCTTCTCGGCAGCAATCACCATGGACTCCGCCAACTGGGAACCAGCAGAGGCACACTCCATGGACTTCTTGTAATCACCAGAGATGGTAATCACGTCATTGGGACCAGGGATCTTCATCTTCAGATATGCCGTGTGGGTAGAGGCCATGAACTTTCTCAGAGCAGGCCTGCCGAGTAGAGCGTGATAGGGGCTCTGATGATCAACCACCTCGAACTGCAGGCTCTCTGTGCGGCAGTCTCCCTGGTGCCGAATAGCACATCTATCCATACTCGGCCAATCGGGTTGCACGAGACTGCTGGCACAATGCCATGGAAAGTGGTCTTGCTAGGTAGCAGCATGTTCTCGGCCAGACCAAGCTTCTCGAGCGTGTCTCTGTACACAATGTTGATACTGATGCCATTGTCGATCAGCACCTTGCTGAACCTCACATTCTTCTCGGGACCCAAGAAGGTAGGATCCAGCACCAAGGCGTAGCTACCCGGGTTGGGCATCACCTTGGGATGATCTACTCGGGACCACGTGATCTCTTGGTTGCACCAATGCATGTTGTGAGGGACAGCAGGGATCACAGCATTGACCTCCATGGCACGCCTGTTGTGACGCCCCGGGATCGGGCACTATGCAGATTTCAGCATTCCCGCCAAAATCCACATAATAACCGATTCCAGGTTGCCATTTATGATAACATTACAATAGTTCACGAATAATCCACAATTACAACAGAAACAGATAGATACAAGATGACTCAAACGGGTCAAGGATACAACTGATACAATACAAAGATCCAAATAACAGCGGAAGAGAACAACATTGTGTCCGACTACGGACAAGATGCAAATTGGACTAAGAGTCCTGAAGATAACCGAGAGCGTCCAATCCCTGCCCAGGCCAAGCCGGAGGGATTCCCAAGCTAACGTCGTCAGACTTCAAACCTGTTGACTGCAATGTTGAATATGCAGCCACGAAAAAGATTCGTGGGTCAGTACGGTTAAGTACTGGCAAGTGGATAAAAACCCATACTCACAAGATACCGGCGTAGCCAGTCATCACAAGATACAAATACTTTGGGATCAACGGAAAGGAGGGGATTATTGCAAATAAGCGACAGCGGGCTGCACTAACCAACTACAGAGAGATACTACAACTTCCGGCTAACAGAAAGAAGATAAGATCGAGTATTGTAACCAACTGAAAGTAAATCCAAACAAACCCATCCTGGATCTCGCCCCTTATCCAAAGAAGCAATCCGAGGATAACTCACACAGTTGGATTAATGAATAATGGATCAAGTTGTTGTGTCAATAGGACTATTACTAGTCAAGTTATCATTAGTTAGGTGTAAGTTGTCTGAGTACTTGTTAGCCAGTACTTTCACCAAGTCGTCACATAACCGCGGACAACACGGCTTCTCGAGAAGATTTATCCCTGCAGGGTGTGCTCCAGTACCCGTACACACTCAAGCCACCAACTAAAACTCAGGTTGGCTTGACACGACCCAAACCAGCTCTACAACCCATCCTAGGAGCCACGGAGCTATAAGGTCCCGGCCAGTCCGCTAAGCGCAGGGGTGAAAACCACACCCCCCGGCACCACAGGCCTCGCCCTATATGCATCATCATCATCATCAGTAACCATGGGTGATCAACCCATTATGCAAGGAGCAAATGGAACACCCGAACTAAGTGTGGCTCTTCGGACAAGCTGCAGATCAGGTCTAAGTCGAGGGGGGTCCCATACTACCACCCGGATGCGGTGAGCACGCTCATCATGGATCAGTAGACAAGACCCTTTTCCTATTAGGGTCGACACTAGCAGGCCTCAAAACCACTTAGGGCCTCCTGCCGGTGCCTTATCAGCATATTATTAATAACAGGTTGATTGATTAACATCGAGCCCCCAGAACAATAAAAGTAATCTAGTAATGGAAAGTAACGGGTAACAGACTCGAGCAAAACAACCTAAGCATGCTAGTAAGACACTGGCTCAACCAAAGGGGTGATAGGAGTGGAGGTGAGGCAATATCAAGGTTAAGGGATTCATGTGATGGGTTCGTAACAGAAACAACTACTACTAAGGCTAGCAGAAAAGAACAACGGAAAGAATCGGTAACAAGTGATGAAAGGCAGCCATATGGCAGCAAGTGAGTATACTTGCCTGAGATCCCGCAAGGTAGCAGAACTTGTCGTTGCTCACATCATCTCAACGTCCTATCCGGGAAGAAGCAATGAACCTCGAACAAACACCGGATGCAACAATTACTTCTACGGCAAAAGATCCAGCATGATCCTATTTTATATGCATGACATGGCAAGATGCAACAGGGAAAACAACTTAAGCAATTTAATCGGAACCGGAGTCCGGAGAAATAGGAATTGGTTCAAGTTGTTTATCTAACCATCAAGTTAAATGTTGTTTAGCATGGAAAACAATAAGGTAGATGAGTTAGGCAATTTTAAATGGAATGGGGCAACAGTTGGAATTAATTAGCCCACACATTCCATATGTTGTCATATAGATGAACAGGCATAACAAAAGCTAAAATGCACAAGGCAAGATACAAACAGGAATATGAATGGCATGAACATGTTAAAGATATGAAACTGATTGGAAAACATATTTTATTTGTTTGATTTGGAATTAAAATGAATTAGTTATGAATTTTTGGCAATTTAAATTGCATTAAATAAGAGGTGAAACAATTATTCAAATTAATTGTTGCAAACCAGAAAACAAAGTTGATATCCAAGTGTGGCATTTGATTTTGGATGAAAAACATGTTTTGAGTATTTAATTTGGAGCAACCATTTGAAAGTTATTAATTATGCCATTTAATTAACCAATTTAAGGATTATTAAATAACATTAATTTTAATTGCCCAAATTGCAAAACAAAGTTGATAAACAGAAAGTACATTGAATTTGGACTGAGAAACATATTTTATTTGAGTTAATTGAATTAATTATGAATTAATTATGGAAGTAACCAAATTGGAAGAGAATTGTTTGAATTTGATATTTGAAACAATTTGAAAGGGGCAAAACAGAAAACAAAAGTTATATTTGAAAAGTTCATGGAATTTTGATTGGAATACATATAAAATTTGTGTCATTTGGATTTGTGGTTTGAAAGTTGTGATCATTTGAAGTGTGGGGTGCATTTTGCAAAGTGCAGGGACATACTCGTGATGGAAACATCAGAAGGGAGGGCTCCGGTACGAAAAATGGAAAGGACAGGGGCCTAAACGCAAGGTCGAGATTAGATCTGGACCCAGGACAATGAACACCGCAGAGGACCCCAGCCTGGGACGATGACAGGTGGACCCCATCGGTTCCACGCTGGAAAGGGGCAAAAAAAGATGGGGAATTGCCTTCCCCAGGAATCGAACTCGGGGCTCCGTGCGCGCAGAGCAGCGCCCTAACCACTGGGGTGGGTGCGTGCTTCTGATAGCAACCTGATGCGTTCGAAATAAGAGGCAATTGGGACACTGTTAACTGAAATTGGTGAAACAAAAGGCAAAGATTAATGCTTTGGGTGGGTATCGAACCCGTGACCTCCCACAGCGTGGAGCGGATGCACTGCCAGTGCGGCTGAAGCTGGTTTCGTGACAGGGAAGCGTTGCGAAGGGAGATAACATACAGCTAGGCGCTGTTTTTAACTGCAACTGCAAGTGCAGTTCTCTGAACCTAACGAGCGACAGATGCGTGCCCGCCGGCGATCTCCGCTGCTCGCGGTGAGCTGCCGCGGGTGGCCGGTGGGTGCGGTTGCCGGGGGCGGTGGTCGTGCGGCGCGTGCGGGTGGGGAGGCGAACAGGGGCAGGAGGAGAAGATAGGCAGGGGCGCACCTTGATCGATGGAAGGAGGAGGCGGACAGAGTGCAGTCGAGGGCGACGGCCGGCGAGGACTTGGACGGCGGCGGCGCAGTAGGGCTCCTCGGTGGCCGCCGAGAGGTCGAGGAGGGAGAGGGTGGTGCGGGGATTCCATTCCCGCACCCGCCCTGGCCGGAGGGAGAAGCTACCGGCGGCGATCGCCGGTGAAAGGAGGGCCTTTTTTTCGGTGTGGTGGAGGTTTCAGAGAGCTTACAGAGAGGAAAAGCAGAGGGTGGAAGAGAGGGAGAAGGAGGGCGGCGGCGTAGGAGGGGGAAGGCTAGGGTTTCCAAGGGGAAAGAGGGGGAATAGATAAAGGGAGGGGGCAGTTGAGGTGGGGAGCTCGGGACAGCGACATGCGCTTCTCTCCACCGGCGTCCGTACGAAGAAGACAACGACATGGGCTGTAATAGGTGGGCTGGGTGGTGAGGTGGGCTTGGCCTGCCTCCCCAGCCCCCAAAGGGTTTGTTTTTTTTGTTCACAGCTTCTTCTTTTTTGTAGAAGGAAGAGAGAAAAGAGAGAGTGGTTTGTAGGGTTTTATTTACGAAATATTTTTACTTGGTTTTCAAAACAGCAACACTAAGGTAGGTCAACTTATTTTGCATCAATTTAAAAGAAATGACAATTAGTTTTGAATTTTGGGTATTTGAAATTCATATAGGGTTTCATTTGATTTTTTTTTTAAATTGACAAATTTTATTTAATGAACCCAAAAAACTTAGTGAGCTAAAAAGAGTGCAAGTTGTTAATTTTTTTCAAACCACAATTGATCATGCCAAATAAGAAGGAGAAAGATTTGAAACTTAGTTTGCCATTAGGGTGTGGATAAAAAAAGGAATTTTATTCACAAGCAATCAACTTCAAACTATTGAAAACAATTGGAGTGGTTTGATTGCAATTATTAAATTGGAAATTTGGACAATGTGGGAAAGTTTAATTTGGTTTGAAAATTTGATATTTGTTTTGAAAACATGATGCAATGCATATGATGCATGTGATGCAAGCAAAAAAGAAAACAAACAACTCTCTATCGAGGGTAACACCCCAGGTGTTACAGACGACACCACTAACAAGGGATTGCGCCCTCGCAATCCACCTGCTAACCCGGGAGGGAAAGAAGTTGAACTATCGATTCTTCGTGCTTCCAGTTGATCCCCTCGACACCACTAACAAGGGATTCTTGCTCGGAGTGACGACGATGTTCTTCCACCAGGAATCTTCCGATGATCGAACCTATTAGGTTAAGGGCTCAGAAAACGTCCACCCACGTAGGATCCTAACACTTGGAAAGGTAGACAAGGGGAAGACTCCAAAACAAATAAGATGGGAGGGGAAACAGAATAGGGATAAGGAGAAAAACAAGAATCCTATTGAGATGTTTTTCCAAAATAGTTTAGCAGAAATAGTTTTTGACACTCTAGAAACAACGACCGTTAGCGAGGTTAACCTACAGGCTTTGCGGACCCGTTGCTTCGATAACCATTCGTATCGAAACAATCTCGGGAATCAGAACCAAGGCTCTGATACCATTTGTGACGCCCCGGGATCGGGCACTATGCAGATTTCAGCATTCCCGCCAAAATCCACATAATAACCGATTCCAGGTTGCCATTTATGATAACATTACAATAGTTCACGAATAATCCACAATTACAACAGAAACAGATAGATACAAGATGACTCAAACGGGTCAAGGATACAACTGATACAATACAAAGATCCAAATAACAGCGGAAGAGAACAACATTGTGTCCGACTACGGACAAGATGCAAATTGGACTAAGAGTCCTGAAGATAACCGAGAGCGTCCAATCCCTGCCCAGGCCAAGCCGGAGGGATTCCCAAGCTAACGTCGTCAGACTTCAAACCTGTTGACTGCAATGTTGAATATGCAGCCACGAAAAAGATTCGTGGGTCAGTACGGTTAAGTACTGGCAAGTGGATAAAAACCCATACTCACAAGATACCGGCGTAGCCAGTCATCACAAGATACAAATACTTTGGGATCAACGGAAAGGAGGGGATTATTGCAAATAAGCGACAGCGGGCTGCACTAACCAACTACAGAGAGATACTACAACTTCCGGCTAACAGAAAGAAGATAAGATCGAGTATTGTAACCAACTGAAAGTAAATCCAAACAAACCCATCCTGGATCTCGCCCCTTATCCAAAGAAGCAATCCGAGGATAACTCACACAGTTGGATTAATGAATAATGGATCAAGTTGTTGTGTCAATAGGACTATTACTAGTCAAGTTATCATTAGTTAGGTGTAAGTTGTCTGAGTACTTGTTAGCCAGTACTTTCACCAAGTCGTCACATAACCGCGGACAACACGGCTTCTCGAGAAGATTTATCCCTGCAGGGTGTGCTCCAGTACCCGTACACACTCAAGCCACCAACTAAAACTCAGGTTGGCTTGACACGACCCAAACCAGCTCTACAACCCATCCTAGGAGCCACGGAGCTATAAGGTCCCGGCCAGTCCGCTAAGCGCAGGGGTGAAAACCACACCCCCCGGCACCACAGGCCTCGCCCTATATGCATCATCATCATCATCAGTAACCATGGGTGATCAACCCATTATGCAAGGAGCAAATGGAACACCCGAACTAAGTGTGGCTCTTCGGACAAGCTGCAGATCAGGTCTAAGTCGAGGGGGGTCCCATACTACCACCCGGATGCGGTGAGCACGCTCATCATGGATCAGTAGACAAGACCCTTTTCCTATTAGGGTCGACACTAGCAGGCCTCAAAACCACTTAGGGCCTCCTGCCGGTGCCTTATCAGCATATTATTAATAACATGTTGATTGATTAACATCGAGCCCCCAGAACAATAAAAGTAATCTAGTAATGGAAAGTAACGGGTAACAGACTCGAGCAAAACAACCTAAGCATGCTAGTAAGACACTGGCTCAACCAAAGGGGTGATAGGAGTGGAGGTGAGGCAATATCAAGGTTAAGGGATTCATGTGATGGGTTCGTAACAGAAACAACTACTACTAAGGCTAGCAGAAAAGAACAACGGAAAGAATCGGTAACAAGTGATGAAAGGCAGCCATATGGCAGCAAGTGAGTATACTTGCCTGAGATCCCGCAAGGTAGCAGAACTTGTCGTTGCTCACATCATCTCAACGTCCTATCCGGGAAGAAGCAATGAACCTCGAACAAACACCGGATGCAACAATTACTTCTACGGCAAAAGATCCAGCATGATCCTATTTTATATGCATGACATGGCAAGATGCAACAGGGAAAACAACTTAAGCAATTTAATCGGAACCGGAGTCCGGAGAAATAGGAATTGGTTCAAGTTGTTTATCTAACCATCAAGTTAAATGTTGTTTAGCATGGAAAACAATAAGGTAGATGAGTTAGGCAATTTTAAATGGAATGGGGCAACAGTTGGAATTAATTAGCCCACACATTCCATATGTTGTCATATAGATGAACAGGCATAACAAAAGCTAAAATGCACAAGGCAAGATACAAACAGGAATATGAATGGCATGAACATGTTAAAGATATGAAACTGATTGGAAAACATATTTTATTTGTTTGATTTGGAATTAAAATGAATTAGTTATGAATTTTTGGCAATTTAAATTGCATTAAATAAGAGGTGAAACAATTATTCAAATTAATTGTTGCAAACCAGAAAACAAAGTTGATATCCAAGTGTGGCATTTGATTTTGGATGAAAAACATGTTTTGAGTATTTAATTTGGAGCAACCATTTGAAAGTTATTAATTATGCCATTTAATTAACCAATTTAAGGATTATTAAATAACATTAATTTTAATTGCCCAAATTGCAAAACAAAGTTGATAAACAGAAAGTACATTGAATTTGGACTGAGAAACATATTTTATTTGAGTTAATTGAATTAATTATGAATTAATTATGGAAGTAACCAAATTGGAAGAGAATTGTTTGAATTTGATATTTGAAACAATTTGAAAGGGGCAAAACAGAAAACAAAAGTTATATTTGAAAAGTTCATGGAATTTTGATTGGAATACATATAAAATTTGTGTCATTTGGATTTGTGGTTTGAAAGTTGTGATCATTTGAAGTGTGGGGTGCATTTTGCAAAGTGCAGGGACATACTCGTGATGGAAACATCAGAAGGGAGGGCTCCGGTACGAAAAATGGAAAGGACAGGGGCCTAAACGCAAGGTCGAGATTAGATCTGGACCCAGGACAATGAACACCGCAGAGGACCCCAGCCTGGGACGATGACAGGTGGACCCCATCGGTTCCACGCTGGAAAGGGGCAAAAAAAGATGGGGAATTGCCTTCCCCAGGAATCGAACTCGGGGCTCCGTGCGCGCAGAGCAGCGCCCTAACCACTGGGGTGGGTGCGTGCTTCTGATAGCAACCTGATGCGTTCGAAATAAGAGGCAATTGGGACACTGTTAACTGAAATTGGTGAAACAAAAGGCAAAGATTAATGCTTTGGGTGGGTATCGAACCCGTGACCTCCCACAGCGTGGAGCGGATGCACTGCCAGTGCGGCTGAAGCTGGTTTCGTGACAGGGAAGCGTTGCGAAGGGAGATAACATACAGCTAGGCGCTGTTTTTAACTGCAACTGCAAGTGCAGTTCTCTGAACCTAACGAGCGACAGATGCGTGCCCGCCGGCGATCTCCGCTGCTCGCGGTGAGCTGCCGCGGGTGGCCGGTGGGTGCGGTTGCCGGGGGCGGTGGTCGTGCGGCGCGTGCGGGTGGGGAGGCGAACAGGGGCAGGAGGAGAAGATAGGCAGGGGCGCACCTTGATCGATGGAAGGAGGAGGCGGACAGAGTGCAGTCGACGGCGACGGCCGGCGAGGACTTGGACGGCGGCGGCGCAGTAGGGCTCCTCGGTGGCCGCCGAGAGGTCGAGGAGGGAGAGGGCGGTGCGGGGATTCCATTCCCGCACCCGCCCTGGCCGGAGGGAGAAGCTACCGGCGGCGATCGCCGGTGAAAGGAGGGCCTTTTTTTCGGTGTGGTGCAGGTTTCAGAGAGCTTACAGAGAGGAAAAGCAGAGGGTGGAAGAGAGGGAGAAGGAGGGCGGCGGCGTAGGAGGGGGAAGGCTAGGGTTTCCAAGGGGAAAGAGGGGGAATAGATAAAGGGAGGGGGCAGTTGAGGTGGGGAGCTCGGGACAGCGACATGCGCTTCTCTCCACCGGCGTCCGTACGAAGAAGACAACGACATGGGCTGTAATAGGTGGGCTGGGTGGTGAGGTGGGCTTGGCCTGCCTCCCCAGCCCCCAAAGGGTTTTTTTTTTGTTCACAGCTTCTTTTTTTTGGAGAAGGAAGAGAGAAAAGAGAGAGTGGTTTGTAGGGTTTTATTTACGAAATATTTTTACTTGGTTTTCAAAACAGCAACACTAAGGTAGGTCAACTTATTTTGCATCAATTTAAAAGAAATGACAATTACTTTTGAATTTTGGGTATTTGAAATTCATATAGGGTTTCATTTGATTTTTTTTTTTAAATTGACAAATTTTATTTAATGAACCCAAAAAACTTAGTGAGCTAAAAAGAGTGCAAGTTGTTAATTTTTTTCAAACCACAATTGATCATGCCAAATAAGAAGGAGAAAGATTTGAAACTTAGTTTGCCATTAGGGTGTGGATAAAAAAAGGAATTTTATTCACAAGCAATAAACTTCAAACTATTGAAAACAATTGGAGTGGTTTGATTGCAATTATTAAATTGGAAATTTGGACAATTCGGGAAAGTTTAATTTGGTTTGAAAATTTGAGATTTGTTTTGAAAACATGATGCAATGCATATGATGCATGTGATGCAAGCAAAAAAGAAAACAAACAACTCTCTATCT
Source organism: Alopecurus myosuroides (assembly GCA_028641055.1). Taxonomy (NCBI): domain Eukaryota; kingdom Viridiplantae; phylum Streptophyta; class Magnoliopsida; order Poales; family Poaceae; genus Alopecurus; species Alopecurus myosuroides. Next base: position 412,109,796 of record CM054059.1, read on the forward strand.
AGGGTAACACCCCAGGTGTTACACCTGTGCTGTGATTGCTTGTCGACAGGCTCAGAAGTGAAGATCATGTAGCTCTCGTGGTGTTCTTGGTACTGATTGCGGCCTCCACCCTCATTGTTGCCGTTGTTGTTGCCCTGGTAGTTGTTGTTGCCTCTGTTGTTGCTGCGGTTGTGGTTGTTGTTGTTGTTGCGGTAGCCCTCATTGTTGAAGTGGCGATTGACTCCTAGAGCCACTTGGTTCACGTTTTCTCTTCTCGGGAACACTGGAGGCCGAGCTGCGGGTGCGCGAGCAGGCTGCACATTGGCATTTGCAGCTGGCAGAGGAGGAGGAGGAGGCAAGCCTTCGTTCCTGATCAGATCCCACCACTCGCACTGCCGGGTAGTGTGGTTAGCAGGCCTCGAGGGGTGCTGAGTATGGAAACTGCATGGGCCATCCCTCATGTCGTCGAAGACGAACTTCCTTGTCTGCTCCGAGTTGCCGCTACCCGACTGAGGAGCGCGGAATGGTTTCTTGTTGCCTTGGCCCTGGTCTGGTTCTGCCCGTAGGCTCCAGCAGGTTTTTGCCTTTGGCTGCCCCCAGCTCCAACAGCCACTGCATTCACTTCCTCAGGGTCGTACCGAGTGTCTATTCGGTCACCCCTGCGCTTGTTGCGGAACTCGTTGCGCTTATTGCTGTTGAAGTTTCTTCTCGGCTCAGAGGAATCCATCAGGGGCTGGGTAGGATCACCGAGTGCGTACTGATCCGCGATCTTGATGGTCTCCGCCAGAGTGTTTGGCATCACCCTCTGCAACCTTTGCCACAGCATACTGCCATGTCTGCAACCCTGCGCAAACCAAGTGATGGCCTGGGCTTCATTCACACCTTCACATGTGTTCCGCAATGTGCTCCACCGAGTAAGGTACTCGCGGTCTTCCCGCTGCCTGCAAGCGGACAGCTGTTGTGGCCTATTCGGCCTCTTGTAAGTGCTGGTGAAATTGCTGATGAAGGCCTCCGAGAAGTCCAGCCAGCAATTGATGCTGTTCTTGGGCAAATTGTTGAGCCAAGTGCGAGCTGGACCCTCTAGCATCTGCGGAACGTACCGCACTGCCCATCTCCGGTTGTCGTTCGCGATATGAACCGCGGTGACATAGTCATTGAGCCAATCCTCCGGCTTGGTGCTACCATTGTAGCTCTTGGTGCCCCTTGCGAGCTGGAAGTTCTTCACGGAAGGCTCGTTCATGATACGCGGGCCAAAGCACTCAGGGCCGGGAGGCCCCGTGTTCTCGAGCCGTGCCGACAAGCTGATTCGGTCCAGCTGGTGCCTTGCATCTCCAGGCGCCAGCACGCGCTCGCCCACACAATCCAGGATGTCATAGCCAGCCAATCCCATGGCCGAGTAGCCATCATCATATCTGTCCACCTGCACAGCTGCAGGTTGTTCCACCGGGTTGGCGGCTGGCGCCACCGCACGCGGCTGCTGCCTCTGCCGAGTAGGCTGAGCAACTGGATGCTGAGAAGGGCCTGGGCGCTCTCCATCTCGGGCCTGGCTTTGAGCTTTATGGGCTTGAAAGCCTGCTCCTGCAGCGTTGTGTTTCTGCCCGGACTGTCGCGGCACAGCGAGCTGTTTCGCGGCGACAGCCGGGTCGTACACCTGCATCTGCCTACCCTTGCCGGAATGCCCACTCCGGCTTCTCTCACGGCTAGGATGCGGTGATGAAGCCTGATCGTTAGATCTAGCCACGTGCGAGTGCACCACCTGAGAAGCACCAGCACCCGGGTTGGCTTTCCGGAACTCCTCGTTCTGCCTAGCAGCCTCTAGCACCAGCTCGTTTAGCCTCTCCTGCTGCCTAACGCGCGTGTCGCCAGCTAGATGCGGCAACTCGGCAGCAACGGCCTCAACAGCTCTAAGTGTTTTGGCGGGCGTGCTGTATCTGGGTCTAGTGGGGGTGTTTGCGGTAGCGGACTGACTGGGAGCCTCTACAACCGTTGCCATATCGGCGCCTAAGTTGCGACGCGTAGCACCTACTTTGCTAGCTCTCCTAACAACTGGTGTAAAACCGTGAGCCTTGTTGTACTCAATCTGATCTAGGCTAAGCTCTAGCTTAATCTTCTCCAACTCCGCCTGCTCAGCGAGCAGCTCCTGGCGCTGCCGGTCGAGCTGCGCCTTCATGGTCAGGAGCTCGAGATCAGTGGGAGGCAGCATACCAGTCCGCGCAGCAGACGCAGGGATCGTCGGAGTAGTGGAGAGCGGAAGGTTGCACTCCTTCTCGTAAGGCTTGTGCGTCTTCCCGCCAGCACTCGGGCCAGCGAGATCCTCGATAACGGCCGCAGCGGTAGCAGCCGCGCCCTTCCCGGCGTCAGCAGCAGGGCCGGTCATCATCACCTCCGCGACGTTCGCAGAGCGGCCCAACGGCCTCCCGCGCGCGGCAATGACAGCTGGTGGATCTTCCGCGACATGCACCAGCTCGGGGTACTCGCGGTCGATGACGGTGGCGACGTAGACGAGGTGCGCGCCGAAAGAGAGCACCGAGCCGCCCTCCGGCATGGCCCTGCCGCCAAAATCGCCGGCGTTGTCGGTGACGAAGTCGAAGGAGCCGAATCTATGGACAAGGCCACTGACCACGCGCTCTCCGGTAGCAGAAATCGATCCCGTCCGAACGGAAACTCCAGCCAGCGCCGCTGGTTGCCCCATGGTGGGCGCCAACTGTCGTGGTGGTGTCACGGCAGATGCCATAGGATGGCTAAAGTTTTGGGGACGATGGACGCTGGAGGCGCTCGGGGAGTGATCACGCGACGAGTAGCCACGTGAAGTATGGAACAAGCACTGCAAACAACACGATCTACCCAGGTTCAGGGCCCTCGTGAGGAGGTAAAACCCCTACTCCTGCCTTTCTCTCTGTATATTAGTGTCTCACCGAGTAGCCATAGTACAAATGTTCTTGCTACCGAGTAGCCACCCTTCTCTCTATGTGAAGAACTAGGTCAAGAACCTGAACCCCGTGTGTCATCCCTCGCGCAGGAGGGGGCAGGGCACCTTATATACTCGGTGCCCAGCCGGATACAGCCAAATACAAACAGATGTCGACATTGTGTGCACACCGTCCTTCTTCCGAGCTCCCGCTGACAGCTTTGGCTTCTAAGTTTGTCCGGTGCGGAAAGTCGTTGGGCAAAACCAAGTAACCATTCTGTTATCACTGCCACGAACACAGAGTAGGTCCCCCCTATCCTGCGACGCCCTGCTGCCACACTGTCGCTGTCAGGCACGCCGTCCTCAGATGAACAGTGCTGTGAACAGTGCCAAAGTACGGACCCGGGATACGCGGGATTCTGTGTCAGAACGGCTCCTTTGACTTCTGGCCCGAGTAGGATCCCGCCATTTCTACTCGGGCCAACTCTTCTACTCGGAGGAACGTGACTTCCTTGATTTGTCCTTCTGGCCATTTATGTGTAGGACCGAGTAGCAGTCGACCGGGTAGCAAGTACCGGGTAGCCGGCTACTCGGCCAAACATCCCTTCTGATCTTGCCTTTAGCACTTGCCTTTACCCTACTCGGGGGTAACCCCCCGACAATCCTCCTAGCCCCATAAAGTTGAAGTATCATTTAGTCGACGTTCACATTACACGACTAGAAGAATAGCACCACAACTTAAATACTGAACCGCCAGATATTACTTCAACATAATGCAACTACTAACATCATGACTTCTCCCATGTCCTCAAGAACTAAACGAACTACTCACGAGACATCATATGGATCATAATCAGAGGTGATATAATGGATAATAACAATCCGGTCATAAAGTGTAAACACCAATAAATCTCACAAGCATCAACTACTAACAAGTAATCCACACCGGGAGAGTGATCTAGTGGAGAGCAACAACAAAGACCCATAATTGTTACACCGGGATGAAAGTGGACGGTGATGGTGATTGTTCTGGTGATTAGGATGATGATGATGATGATGATGATGATGATCTTTACGAAGCCCGGAGTGATGACGATTTCCCCTCTCCGGGGAGGAATTTCCCCGGCAGATTTCTCCCTGCTGGAGAGCTTATTTCTATCTCTTGTTTTCCGCCCCGAGGCGGCGGCGGACTATTTCTTAGATGATGTGTTGGGTCTTAGGGTTCCCTCCGGGTCAAGTACACGAAAGGGAGCGCCCATAAGTGGGCCAGGGGGCAGACCACCGCCAGGCGCTGCCATAGGGGGGGGGGCGTGCCGCCTGGTGGTGTGGGCCCCAGGTGGCCCCCTTTGGGTGCCCTTTTGGCTGGCTTCCTCCTCGAGACTTCTAAGACTCCTCCGGTGTTCCACCTCTTCTTCTGATCTTCTCAAATAGGGTGTCCTGACGATGCTTTTTCCACCAGATTTCTGGTTCCGGTGTTTCTTCTCCCATAATTATTAAACATGCAAAATAAGATGAAATAACATAATTAATGTATCATAACATGAAATATATCGATGAATAACAGCAAATAACAATATAAAATAGTGATGAAAAATGGACGTATCAACTTCCCCCAAGCTAAGACCTCGCTTGTCCCCAAGCGAAGCTTAACTCGGTAAACATGACCATAGGTTTATGTAGTGAGGTGTCGATAAATAAAATACAGACAAGAAGAATCACATCTAACAAGGAACAAGTCGTTTTAGACAACAACTTCCTCCCATATAATTAAACTTAAAACAAGTAAAGGAAATCACAATAAGGGTGCAAAAAAGGAAATCATAATTGGTAAAGGCAAACTTCGTTCTTGGTCAGAGAACAATTAACAATGTACTTATCTTTCAATCGGAGTCTTTATACTAAAGCTTATATTTGCAAAGTTTAACATGCTCAATCATAACAATTTCTTTGCAATCATTGATAACTTTTAAAGTGGTATACAAACAGATAAAAGCATTTGTACAAACAAGGAAGAATAAGGGACATGATTGAGTAAATCAACATATAGATGGATGGGTCCCAACAACTCAAATGCTTGCTTAAGACGGAAGGAAGTATGTTTACTAACTCAACATAAAGGTAAAAGATAGGCCCTTCGCACAGGGAAGCAGGGATTAACTCATGTCCTAGAGCTTTTATTTAATAAACAGAGGTATAAAATGGTTGACACTCCTCCCAACCTTTCTTACACAAACCATGGCTAACCGAATCCTCGGGTGCCTCCCAACAATCACATACCATGGAGGAGTGTCTAATTTTTAGAGAGGTGTATGCTTATGTCAACGAATGGCAAAGAGAAAATACAGTACATCACAAGCCAACTAGACTTCACAAGAGCGGCTCCCATTGAAGGACACAACTGGCATAGAAGGTCATCCCTCGTTATCTTTTGTTTACACAATTATGCTTTGACTAATAAACCAGGGGGAAAATAGTGAAGAGAATTTTTATTCTTATTTGGGGCTGGGAACCCCGCTTCCAGCTCTTCTAGCATTTGGATAAGCGGATGAAGCACTAGTCTAGGGTGTGAAATCCAATCAACAAGTGAGATAAAGATTCTCTATTTTCGTCCTCATGAGCTAAAACAGGAACACAAAATAGGAATAATTTTGATTTTGAAGGTTTTAAAGGTAGCACACAAGGAATTTACTTGGAGTGGCGGTTAAATACCACATATTGGTAGGTATGATGGACACAAATGGCATGGTTCTGGGCTCAAAGTTTGGATGCACGAGAAGTATTCCCTCCCAGTACAGGTTTTTGGCTAGCAAAGTTGGGTAGCAAGCATAAGAATTGAGGGAAAACAAACAACCATATATATATGATAAAAGTAATCATGCAATCTCCCTTGAAAGTACAAACAATCTTACTTGAGAATCCTAAGCTTATGGGCTAACAAGAACGAAATATCATGGAACAATATATCTACATGAAACTCCCTCTTCTCTACTTAAGTCTCAAAGTATTGTTTCCACTGACCAATGATAAGTTTGCCAAAACCAACTAGATTAACTTGATGCTCCAAAATTGATACCAATACTAATAACAAGATCAACCATAAAACAAAAATTGCAAACTAAAATAAAGTGTAGAAAGTAGATGATGAAACTTCTCACTAATATTTCATTATGGAAATTCAAACCAAGGGATACAACGATAACTAACTAAAGAGTGATACTTCCATACTGCAAACCTTACTATATTATATTTTCTCTACTCATGATATGACTCTACTAAAAGGTAAAAGGTGAAAGATAAAGGTGTGATACCGCGGCACTCCCCCAAGCTTGGAATAAGCCAAGGGGATGCCAATACCAATGACGAATCAATTCTTCGGTGGTGGTGGTGAGTCCTTCTCATCATCAGACTTCCAAGGTAGAAGCTCTCCATCAACAAATGATGTCTTGGTCTCTAATATCCTGAAACTAGCAGCAGAGCTAACACGTTTAAAAATGTTCTCATACTCACAATTCTGATTTTGCACATCGTAGAGTTATGCTTGCAATTTGTTGGTGGTCTCGGTGAGTGAGAATATCTCCTCCCAAAGCTTTAAAGTCTCCTTATCATACTCGGCGATCAGTTATGTTTTTATCCTATGGATGATGTCAACTTCACGCTCCGCCATCTTCTTGTACCTAAACACTTCTTGCTCCAACTCTTCCATCCTAGCTTCTAGTCTGACTTCTCCTTTAGGGCCCCGAGCATCTTCAATCTTCACCTCCCCATCCTTGAGTAGCAACTCTTTGGGATGCATCTTCAACTCGTTCATGTATGGGTTGACGATGTTCGCAAAGAAGCTGTCTTTGGGAGGTCCGGAAGAGGACATCGTGGCTCTATATCTGAGGATGTAACCTGGCAGAAACAGATCGAAATAGAAACACAACGAGAAAATTATATACGGACCTCGGGGGCTCCGGGGGTTACATAGCAAAAATATGCGTAACGAAAGAAAATCTAAAACAAGTCAGAGAGGGGATCCGGGGCGCCCAGACCATAGGGTGGCGCGGCCAGGGGTGGTCTCGCACCCCAAGGTGGTGTGCTGCCTCAAGGTACCATCTCCTACCCTTATTCGGCTCGATATTTTTCATGTTTTCCAAAAATCAATAATTTATAACCTGAAAGGTATTCCGCAAACTTTTCCTTAACATAACTGTTACCTATTGGAAAACAAACTCTGCAGATTCTGGAATCTTCCCTCGAATAAACTTCTCTGGAGTCATTGCTTGAATAACATCAACATCTTCATCATAAGAGTCCCGAGAAATATAATGTTTGAGTATTTGCCCATTTACCACTTTTGTAGTTTTATCTTTGAGGGAAGCAATTTTGATTGCACCCAAACGATACACTTCTTCAATAACATAAGGGCCTTCCCATCCCGAGAGTAATTTTCCTGCAAAAAATCTGAGACGAGACCGATACAATAGAACTTTCTCACCAACATGAAACTCTCTTTTAAGGATTCTTCTATCATTCCATTGTTTAACTTTCTCTTTAAAGAGTTTAGCATTTTCATAAGCTTCATATCTCCATTCATTTAAATTATTCAAATCAAGCATTCTTTTCTTACCAGCAAGTTTAAAATCTTTATTAAGTTCTTTCATTGCCCAATAAGTTTTGTGTTCTAATCCTAAAGGCAAGTGACAAGATTTTCCATAAAACATTTTATAAGGAGACATACCCACCGGATTTTTATAAGCAGTTCTATAAGCCCATGAAGCATCATTCAACTTACCAGACCAATTCTTCCTAGATTTATCAACAGTCTTTTGCAAGATAGATTTAATTTCTCTATTTGATAATTCTACTTGCCCACTGGTTTGAGAATGATAAACTGGGGAATTCTATGATTAACATCATATTTAGCGGGGTTTTCTAAAACCACCATGAATAAAGTGAGAACCTCCATCAGTCATAAGATATCTAGGCACACCAAACCTAGGGAAAATAACATCTTTAAGCATTTTTATCGAGGTTTCACCATCAACACTTTTAGTAGGTATAGCTTCTACCCATTTAGTAACATAATCAATAGCAACAAGAATATGTGTATAACCATTTGAAGGAGAAAAAGGACCCATAAAGTCAAATCCCCAACAATCAAAAGGTTCAATAACAAGAGAATAACTCATAGGAATTTCATTACGTCTAGAAATATTACCAACTCTTTGACATTCATCACAAGATAAAATGAATTTACATGCATCTTTAAAGAGAGTAGGCCAATCAAAACCTGATTGTAGAACCTTCCGTGAGGTTCTATCTCCAGCGTGATGTTCTCCATAAGCACTACCATGGCACTTTTTCAATATTTCATGTTGTTCATGATCTGGAACACATCTTCTCATAATACCATCTACTCCTTTTTTAATTAAGTGTGGTTTATCCCAAAAATAATGCCTCGAATCATAGAAGAATTTTCTTCTTAGTTGAGATGTAAATGTTGGAGGCAAATACTTGGAAACAATAAAGTCAGTATAATCATCATACCATGGACTATCCTAGGATTTACTTTTATTGCAGCTAGTTGTTCATTTGGAAAACTATCATTAACAGGAATATGATCAAAAGCAATGTTTTCCAATCTAGAAAAGTTATCAGCAACAAGATTTTTAGCACCCTTCCTATCCACAGTATGCAAATCAAACTCTTGTAAAAGAAACACCCATCTAATAATCCTAGGCTTAGCATCTTTTTTTTCCATAAGGTATCTAATAGCAGCATGATCAGTATGAGTATTAACCTTTGAGTCAAAAATATAAGGTCTAAACTTATCGCATGCAAAAACTACATCTAAGAACTCTTTTTCATTAGTAGCATAGTTCTTTTGAGTAGCATCAAGAGTCTTACTAGCATAATGAATAACATTCAATTTCTTATCTACTCGCTGTCCAAGAACAACACCTACAACAGAATCACTAGCATCACACATAATTTCAAAAGGTAAATTCCAATCAGGTGGTTGAACAATAGGAGCAGTAGTTAAAGCCTTCTTTAAAGTCTCAAAAGCTTCCTTAAAATTATCATAAAAAACAAAAGGTACGTCTTTTTGAAGAAGATTAGTAAGAGGCTTTCATATTTTAGAGAAATCCTTAATCAACCTCCTATAAAACCAGCATGACCAAGAACATTACGAATACCTTTAACATCTCTAGGACATGGCCATTTCTCTATTGCTTCCACTTTAGCTATATCAACTGCAATACCTCTTTCGGAAATTTTATGTCCAAGAACAATTCCTTCATTAACCATAAAGTGGAATTTCTCCCAATTAAGAACAAGATTAACTTTATCAAGGTTGTGCAGACAATTATCAAAAGAAGTTCCATAGACGGAGAAATCATCCATGAATACTTCCATAATTTCTTCAACCATGAAAAATAGCAGACATGCATCTTTGAAACGTAGCAGGTGCATTACATAAACCAAAAGGCATATGTCTATAAGCATAAGTACCATAAGGACAAGTAAAGGTTGTTTTCTCTTGATCTTGCTTCCTACAACAATTTGAGAAAATCCAGAATTACCATCAAGAAAGAAAAATGAGTTTTCTTAGGCAACCTCTCTAGCATTTGATCAATAAAAGGCAAAGGATAATGATCTTTCTTAGTAACTTTGTTAACTTTTCTAAAATCAATGCACATTCTATAACCAACTACTACTCTTTGAGGAATAAGCTCATCATTTTCATTTGGCACAACATCAATTCCTCCTTTCTTAGGAACATAATGCACATAACTTACCCATCTATTATCAGCAATAGGATAAATAATACCAGCATCGAGGAGTTTCAATACCTCATTTCTTACCACTTCCTTCATTTTCATAATTAAACGGCATTGATGTTCAACAACTAGATTTGCACCAAGTTCTATATTAATAGCATGTTGACATATAGTAGGGGAAATCCCTTTCAAATCATCAAGAGTATATCCAATAGCTCCACGGTGTTTCTTCAATATTCCTAATAATCTTTCCTCTTCTGCACATGAAAGTTTAGCACTAATAATAATAGGATGTATTTTCTTATCATCAATATAAGCATATTTAAGATCATCGGGCAAAGGTTTTAAATCAAAAATAGGATCCTTCTTGGGTGATAATGTGGTACCCAAGTCTTCCATAGGTAAATTATGTTTCAGTATCACCGGTTGACGAAGGAGGATATCATCAATCTCATTTCTCTCTTGCATAAAGACCTCACTTTCATGGTCCTCCATATATTGTTGCAAAGCATTGTTAGGAGCAAGAGAAATAAAGGCAAGCTATTCAACTCTAAATTTTCATTAGGCAATTCAGATTCATAAGGTGCTCTAGCAAATTTGGAGAAATTGAACTCATAATATTTTCCATCAAATTTAGTCAATATCTTCTCCCTCTTACAATCTATAATAGAACCACAAGTGTTCAAGAAAGATCTACCAAAAATAATAGGAAAAGTTTTACTAGCAGTCTTACCAAGCACTAGAAAATCAGTAGGATATTTAGTTTTACCACATAAAACTTCCACATCTCTAACAATACCAATCGGAAAAACAGTTTCTCTATTAGCAAGCTGAATAACCACATAAATATCCTCAAGCTCACAAGAAACAATTTCATGCATAATTTATTTATAAAGCTCATAAGGTATAGCACTAGAACTTGCACCAATGTCACATGAACCATAATTAGGTCTATTTGGATGTGAGACAATATTAGAAGCATCCTCACAACAGACAATGTGTTCATCCTCTACGTTTCCACAGACAAGGTCTTTCACTATTGCTACAGCAGGTTCAACAGTTATTTGTTCATTAGGTTCGATAGATTTTTAATGCTCTTATTAACCACACTAGCTACAATAGAGTGTTCTTTACCTTAGCAGGGAAAGGCATTTTCTCAATATAAGGATCAAGCACATCAGGATTAACAACATGCACTTCTATATTTCTAGTAGGAACAATATCTTTATAAGGTGAATGATATTTGTGATACTCCTTTTAGGAATATCAAGATAGGAAGCAAAGGTTTTAAGAAAGTTTGCAAAAAATTAAGAATCAAGACCACAAACAGCACTAACATTATAGAAATCATCAGTTCCCATAAAATATCTAATGCATTCATAATCATAATTTATACCAGACTTTCTACCTTTGTTATTCTCCCATTCTTAAGTGTTTTCTTGAATACGATCAAGAAGATCCTATTTAGCTTATTCCTTCATACGGGTGAATGATCCAGAACAAGAAGCATCCAATAAATCCTTATCATGAAGAGAAAGCCTTGTATAAAAATTATTGATAACAATATTACTTGGGAGCTCATGAACGGGACATTTAAGCATCAATAGCTTCATTCTCCCCCAAGCTTGGGCAATACTCCCTCCATCACGAGGACATAAATTATATATTTGATTCCGGTCTTTATAAATCTCACTAGGAGGATAGATTTTAGAATAAAACAGAGGAACAATTTCCTTCCATCCAATAGATTCACCATTCTTCAGTAATTTGAACCATTCAGCGGCTCTTCCTTTCAGCGACAAAGAAAAGAATTTCCTTTTAACTTGATTGTATCATCCTAGAATTTTCAAAACATATAAAAACCCACATGCATACATCTCACCATGTCGTTGTTGCAAAAGGAAGCATCTATAAACTTAATATCACAAGCCTAAAACTCTAAATGGTTTTGACACTAAAAATAATACCTTAAGAACCATACCCAAATTGCTCTATAATAAAAAAATATTTTAGTTTTGCAAAGGTACCAAAACACTCTAAATAGTCTAAGTTTTGTAAAACATATTTTACAAATTTTCCTAAACTAGTTTGGTTCACTTTTGAATTGTTTGGGTTTACAAACAATAAAAACAGAAAAGAAATCAAAACAGAAGGAAAAAAAAAACTTGCAGGCCGGCCCACTCGCCCTCTCTCTCTATCCCCCGCGCACGCGCGCTAAACCGCTACTGGGCCGGCCCAGCCGCCGCGGAGAACCGCCCGCACCCTATCTCTCCCTATCTCCCACACCGACGAGCGGGTCCCACGCTGCTTCGTCCCCAACCGCCCCCTCTTCCCACTCCCACGCGCTCCCGACTACCTCGGCGTCTACGCCCCACCTCCCCACTCCTCCTGGGCCTCAACGGCCACGACGCCTAGCCCTGTTAAAAGCCCCGCGCCCCCTTTTTTTCTCACCCTCCCCTCTCATCCAATCAGGCCGCCAGGCCGCTCAATTTTGCCACCCTAGCTCCGCGCAACCGACAGTCCCCGACGAGGAATACGGTCCCCCCCGGTGAGCCTCCATCACCACCACCTCCTCTTCTCGGTTCCTCTCCGCCTTGCGCATCTCCAGGACCTATTCTCACCCTTTTTGGTGCGTTGCAGCCACCGCGCCACCGAAGCCGAGCGGAAGATGTCGCCACACGCAACTATGGCGAGCTCCACCGCCCTCTCCCGGAAACTCCGCTCGTCGCTCCTTCTCCACCGAGACCGCCTCACTGCACTACACCTCGTGGTTAGCTACCCCTCCCCTCTCTCTCTGGTTCCGCGGGAACATGCATGCCGCGTGGGGGCCGCTGTGCGCGCTGTCGCCGGTGAACCACTGGTGACTATCTGCGCTGATGGATTTGATCCCAGACGTTGGATCTCAGATCCACGGCTGGATCCATCTCGGTTGACCGTTACACGGTGCGGTCAGCGCGCGCGCCCTGGCCAATCACGTGGCGCCACTTGGCTGCTGAGTCAGCGCCACTCAGCCCTCTATTCAAATTGATTTAAATTCAATTTAAAAACCAGAACTATATGTCCATTTATAACTGGAACATTATTTAAATTGCCAAAAGAGCTCATAGACACCAATTAATTCATAGATTGAGATTTACATTTCCAAATTTGATAAAGTTGTAGTCTCCGGATTCCTTAGAACATGTAGAACACCCTGGAACCAGAGAAAATCAAAGTTGTTTCGTGAACACACTTTCTATTTCAAATTTATTCAAATAAGTAATCTGTCTATAATTCAATTTCTAAAAATTAAGTGAAACCAATTGGGTTGCCTTGATATTGCCATCTGTCCGGAGACAACAACGCCCAATTTTTACAGAAACATAAAAGTGAATTTAAGATTTAATTAGAATAAACATCTATTATTGGGCTACAGAAAAAGAATAATTAAACACCTTATTGGAATAAAATTTAACCACAAACATACACCAACTAAATAAACATCAATCGATATCAAACACACCTCAACACTACATTTATCATGTGTAAAACAAAATTATGCATTCATGCATGCATACATGTTTATGATTGATCTTTTGAGTGGTATGTTTATGTTTGTGTTATTCTTGTTTGTTTAGATTTTGGAGAAGACCATTACAACACTTGTGACTGTTGTGCTTGTGTTGGTTGCCGTTATCAAAGAAAATTATACACATGTCCCACTTTTGTTTTACATTTCATTCAGTAGTATGCATCATAGGTAGTTTTATTATTTTCCAAGTATATGTTATGCTCAGAACACCTAGTAGTGTGTATCCAACCTGAAACCCCTGCTAGGTACTAGTTTAGCTATACTATATTACTATCACAACTATTGATGTTACTTGTTGGGTTGTGGTGTTTTGAAAATTTAAAATTAACAACCCAATGAAACACCATCACCGTCCAATTTCATCCCGGTGTAACAATTATGGGTTTTTGTTGTTGCTCTCCACTAGATCACTCTGCCGGTGTGGATTACTTGTTAGTAGTTGATGCTTGTGAGATTTATCGGTGTTTACACTTTATGACCAGATTGTTATTATCCATTATATCACCTCTGATTATGATCCATATGATGTCTCGCGAGTAGTTCGTTTAGTTCTCGGGGACATGGGAGAAGTCATGATGTTAGTAGTTGCATTATGTTGAAGTAATATCTGGCGGTTCGGCATTTAAGTTGTGGTGCTATTCTTCTAGTGGTGTTATGTGAGCGTCGACTACATGACATTTCACCTTTATGGTCCTAGAGGGATGCATTGTGTATTTGGCTACTAATTGTGGGGTTGCCGGAGTGATATAAACCTAAACCCTCATTAGGAAACCGATGCACGAGGGAGTGTAACATCCTAGAGTTTAAGGTTGTGGTTAGATTTATCTTAATTACTTTCTTGTAGTTGCGGATGCTTGCAAGGGGTTTAATCACAAGTATGTATTAGTCCAAGTAGAGACGTGCATTAGCATAGGTTCGCACACACAACACCTATCAAAACAATAAATATTAATCAACTGTATGAAGCAAAAGAAATTGACGAAATTCCCATGTGTCCTCGAGAACGCTTAGTCATCATAAGTAAAACAATCGGCTTTTCCTTTGCTCTAAAAAGGATTGGGCCACTTGCTGCAATCATATTTATTGTCTTTTATTTACTCGCACTTTATTTATATACTATATCAAAAAAAACCTAAAAACATGCCTGCTAGTGTTTACAGTTAATGCTTTATCCAAACTGCTTGTCAACACCTTCGTCTCCTCGTTAGGTTTGAAACACTTATTTATCAGAAGTACTAAGATACACCCCTGATGACCCAAAAGTATAGGGGTGTATCGTAGTACTTTCAATAAATAAGAGTGTCGAACCCAACGAAGAGAAAAAAGGTGTTGACAAGCAGGTTGGATAGAGAATTCACTCTAAACACTAGCAAACATGTTTTTGGTTGTATTGGATATAGCAGATAAATAAAGTAATAGTAAATAATATTGCGGATATTGGACCAATCCTTTTGAGAGCAAAGGACAAGCCGGTTGTTCTACTTATGATTACCAAACGTTCTCGCGGACACATGGGAATTTCATCAAATGCTTTCGCATTATATAGTTGATTAATATTTATTGGTTCGTTAAGTGGTGTGTGGGTGAACCTATGCTAATGCACCGTCCAACTAGGACTAATACATGCTTGTGATTTCACCCCTCGTAAGCATCCGCAAATACAAGAAATTAATTAAGATAAATCTAACCACACCCTTAAAACTCCGGGATCCTACACTCCCTCGTGCATTGGTTTTCTAGCGAGGGTTTAGGTTTATGTCACTCCGGCAACCCCATAATTAGTAGCCAAATACACAATGCATCCTCGTAGGACCATAAAGTTGAAGTATTATTTAGTCGACGTTCACATGACACCACTAGAAGAATAGCACCACAACTTAAATACCGAACCGCCAGATATTACTTCAACATAATGCAACTACTAACATCATGACTTCTCCCATGTCCTCAAGAACTAAACGAACTACTCACGAGACATCATATGGATCATAATCAGAGGTGATATATTGGATAATAACAATCTGGTCATATAGTGTAAATACCAATAAATCTCACAAGCTTTCGAAAAGTGTAAACACCTATTTTCAACAAGACCGGAAGATTGAGAATCTTTCGAAAAGTTGGGGCAAGAGATAGTTTGTGCCTGTGTGCAGGTTCCATGCTTGGTCAATGATACGTCATAAACATATCCTTAATTTCTCATGTTCCATTTTGTTGTCATGCCATATGCTACATGTTTTCCTTACACTTTATGTCATTTTTATCGATTTCCCGGGACTAACCTATTGACAAGATGACAGAGAGCCAGTTACCTATTTTCTGCTGTTTTTAGTTTCAGAAAATTTGTTCTGGAAATATTCTCGGAATTGGATGATTCAAAATCCAGAAGTCTTAGAATTCCTGACACGTCCCGGAAGTCCAAAGAAGACCCGTAGGGGGGCCTTGGAGCCCCCACACCATGCCTCTGCGCGGGCTAGCCCTGGCCGCGCCGAAGGGTGGTGTGGGCCCCTCGGGCACCCATGGCATCGCCATTTCGCCCATATATACCCCCGATGCATAAACCCTAGATGGATCAGCCTTTTCCACCAAAAACATCCGTAGCTCCGCTGCCGCCGCCGAAAAGTTTCGGGGGACAGAAACTAATAATATTGCAGCAAGTGGCCCAATCCTTTTGAGAGCAAAGGAAAAGCCGGTTGTATTACTTATGACTACGAAACGTTCTTGAGGACACATGGGAATTTCGTCAAGTGCTTTTGCTTCATCACGGTTGATTAATATCCATTGGTTCGTGAAGTGTTGTGTGTGTGAACCTATGCTAATGCACCTCCCAACTAGGACTAATACATACTTGTGATTATACCCCTCGTAAGCATCCGCAAATACAAGAAAGTAATTAAGATAAATCTAACCACAACCTTAAAACTCCAGGATTCTACGGTCCCTCGTGCATTGGTTTCCTAACGGGGGTTTAGATTTCTTTCACTCTAGCAACCCCACAATTATTAGAAAAATACACAATGCATCCTCTTAGGCCCATAAAGGTGAAGTATCATGTAGTCTACGTTCACATGACACCACTAGAAGAATAGCACCACAACTTAAATATCGAACAACTAGATATTACTTCAACATAACTTCACTACTAACATCATGACTTCTCCCATGTCCTGAAGAACTAAACGAACTACTCACGAGACATCGTATGGATCATAATCAGAGGTGATATAATGGATAATAACAATCTGGTCAGAAAGTGTAAACACCGATAAATCTCACAAGCATCAATTACTAACAAGTAATCCACACCGGGAGAGTGATCTAGTGGAGAGCAACAACAAAGACCCATAATTGTTACACCGGGATGAAAGAACTTCATGGTCGTGAGTAGTCACAACCCCCACATTCATGGCTAAACACACCTCAACACTACATTTTTCATTTTGTTCTATTCTTGCATCTTCCTACCCTGTGCTAACCTTACCCTTTATTTTCACAAAATTTAGATGGATGATTCTGGCGAGTATGTTTTTGATGGAGATGGAGACTACTGGCTAAGAAAGTGACTCTATGACTTGGCCATGGATGTTGGGATACCAACCCCTCACTTTCATGACATTCAGGAGTTCACTGACCCTACTGGTGCACAAAAGTGGTGAATCTCGACATGCATTCAGGGTCGTATGGTGGACCCGAATGACAACGGCATGGAGTACACCATATACTACCCATACTTTGAAGCCTCAATGAGTGTAGCAATGCAAGACGCCATCGCTCGTATTTCTAACAATTATCGAGCTCACATCACACGTGGCAGCGTCTTTTGCCTTTTTGGAGAAAGGGATGAGACAGGAGAGGCCATTGACCGCTGCCACCAGTAGCTCACTCCCACATGTTCCTATCTCATGGAGTGGAAGTTCATAACAATGAACATGGAGGAGTTGATGGATAGGCGGATGGATGTCATCGATTTCCATCGGGATAGGATTGGGAAGCTGGAGAAGGCGATTATGCACTTGGACAACCACAATGCTGATCTGACAGGCAAGCTGGATTTCAAGGAGACTATGATTGTTGCTCTCAAAGCGCAAAGTGCATACTTCGCGAAGGACTCCAACAAGATGGATTAAGTCAGGCGGGAGAGGGACCAGCTACAGAAGGAGGTTGAGGAACTGCAGAAGAAACTATCCCAGTTGATAGTGGCTCAGGGAGGAAATGAGCCCATAGTCCCTTCAACCCCTGTTGACCACCAGGCTTATGCTGCAGAAGAAGATCACCAGGTTCCAGCTGCATAAGAAGAGGAAGAAGAGGAGGACCCCAAGGAGTTGGAGTTTGAGAACTCTTCTGATGATGATCCTGACTCCAAGGAGAGCTCGACTGGAAACCATTCCCCTCTGAAGAAGCGTTTGAGAGCTATAGAATACCTGAAATATGAGTGTATGACAGTACCCACGACTCTGTTATTTCCTATAACATTGTTATTTTAATTTTTGTGAGTTTGTTCTTGTTTGTTGTTGATTGTTGTTTGTGCATGGGTAGAAATTTTATTTTCCACTAGGCCTATTTGTCAATCTTAATTCTCGTCTATTACAAAACCCCATATGCCTCCTAGACCAGATCCAACTCAAGAAACATTCCAGCAGATGCTGGCAGCCCAAACTTAGCTCATGCAGATGATGACACAATTCATGCATAACCAACAACAACAACAACAACAACAACAACAACAACAACAACAACAACAACAACAACAACAACAACAACAACAACAACAACAACAACAACAACAACAACAACAACAACAACAACAACAACAACAACAACAACAACAACAACAACAACAACAACAACAACAACAACAACAACAACAACAACAACAACAACAACAACAAAAACAACAACGATGACAACAACAATAACCCTCCACCACCAACTCCTGTGGATAGGCTTACTAGGTTCCTTAGGCTCAGACCCAACAAGTTCTCTACTGTTACTGAACCCATGGTGGTGGATGACTGGCTTCGTTCAGTGAACAAGGACTTGACTGCTTGTGAATGCAATGATGCGGAAAAGCTCAGATTCACCGCACATCTACTTGAGGGACCGGCCGCAATGTGGTGGGAGACATTCAAGTCACCCATCCCGTGGAAGGTCTGTACTGGGACACATTCAGGGCAGGCTTTCGTAATACCCACATCTCATCAGGAATTATGAACTTGAAGAGGGATGAGTTTCATACTCTGAAACAAGGTGGAAGAACCCTGAAGGAATACATGGATGGTTTATGTGCTCTGTCCAGGTATGCCCCGGAGGACATTGATATTGATGCCAAGAGGAAGGAGAAATTTCTAAATGGACTCAAGGGGGGCCTGAAGATACCACTATCCATGGCATATGCTCCGAACTACCAGACACTACTTGACCAAACCATTACCTTGGACAACAACATCAATAAGGAGGAAAATCGCAAGAGGAAGTTTGGCAATGGAAAGAAACACACTGAAACATCTCACAAGGAACATCACTCATCTGAGAGTAGTGGACACAAGCATGGAGGCCATTTCAACAAGAGTAATGGCCACCCATTCAATGGTGGGTTCATGGGCAATCACTCCAATGGACATTACAATGGTAATCACAACGACCATCGTAATGGACATCACGATGGGAATAATGTACATAAGCATTAAAACTCAGAAGGATGAGAGACATGTCTGAAGTCATGTGCCACAAGTGCAAAAATAAGGGACATTTCACAAATAAATGCTCAGAACTAAAGGCTTTATTGAACCTGCCAAGCCCAATCCATTCCAGAAAGGGTAGGTGAACCACCTTGATGTGGAAGAAGTGATGAATGAACATGATGTTGTGATGGGTATGTTTCCACTCAACTCCTTTTCAAAATTAGTTTCATTTGATACTAGAGCATCGCTTTCATTCATGTCAAAGGAATTTGTGGATAAAAATAAAATAACCACCAAAACAATAGGGAAGATATTTCAAGTAAGTTCCCCAGATGGTGAGATGACTGACAATACTGATTGCGGGATACTAATTCTAGAAATTTGACAGGGGGATGCTAACCCGGTATGCCAAGCTCTGAGGAAATAACCCGGCCCGAAGGATGGCGTGCAGGATTCGGCTAAGAATAAAGAAGCTTGTGGAGGCCCAAACTTGTGGGCTTAACAGCCCGGGTTATGGGCCATTGTAAAGGAAAGTTATGGTTAGTGCGCCGTGTTCGTGTAGGATCCGGAATATGCCTTGCCGAATAAGTTAGGGGGTACGGGTGCTTTATAAACCGACCCTCAGGTATAGTTTTAGAGGGAGAGATCTAAGAACCCTAGCAATATCGTGTGGCATCGAGTATCCAGTGTAAACCCTAATCGAGTTATTGTATCGAGAATAGAGATCCGGCGACTTCGATTGTCGGCTGTCAGATCAAGTTGTACCATGTCTTCCCTTGAGCTAAACCCTCTCCCAAACGCCTGTGTCGACTTGCCCCAAGATCAGTTACCCCTAGTAACATCTGCCGTGATTATCCCACGACAGTTGGCGCCCACCTTGGGGCCTGCGTCCAAAGGTGTTTACATCACGGGAGAAGCTCGGAAGGGCATGGAGGATCTTGTCATTGGCGAAATCTACATCGACCACGAAGAAGAAAAGTTGGTGGACGATCCCGGCTGGGGGCCAGAATCGGATCACCTCGAGTCCGGATTTATATTGACGATCGGCCGGATCAATATCTTCGTCGACACGGTACGAACGACTAACTTAAAAGGACAATATCATGTGCATACTACAGGAACTTCTAGCAGGAACAAAGAGACATCAAAGCAAGCGGCAAATTCGGTTTCATCAGCCGCGCCGGGATATCTTAGATGGGCAGAACAAGAGATAACGTGGAGTAGAAGAGATCATCCGGAAAAGGTGGAGCGTCCAGGAGTCTTGGCGTTGGTGGTTGCTCCACAGGTTAATGGTTACGAGCTGAAGAAGGTCCTGATGGACGGTGGAAGTAGCATCAACATCCTTTATTGGGAGACCTTCTTACGGATGAGTCTCAAAGAGTCCCAGCTGCAGAAAAGTTCAACAATCTTTCACGGGATCGTACCGGGTCACTCGGCGAGCCCCGAGGGAAGGATCACCTTGGAAGTTGCTTTTGGGGAATCGACGGATAATTATCGAGTGGAGTGGCTCACGTTCGAGGTGGTCAAGTTGCGCAGTCCTTACCACGCGCTGTTGGGGAGGCCGGCTTACGCCCAATTCATGGCTAGGCCGTGCTACGTGTATTTGCAGCTGAAAATCCCGGGTCCTAAACGGACCATCACTATACATGGGAACCGGGATATAGCGGCCGAGTGCGACGAAGGAGATTCAGTTATGGCCGAGCAGGCATGCAGGAAGGAAGAGCTCGAATATTACCGGTCTCAAGTAAACCTGGACGATAGAACAGCCTTGAAAAAGCCGAATACTGAGGATGAGAGAGCAAAATTCAAGGCAGCGCAAGACACCAAGAAGATAGATTTTGTCGAAGGGGATTCTACTAAGCAGTTTACCATAGGGTCTAACCTGGGAAAAGAGCAGGAGGGAGCGCTCGTGGAGTTCATTCGCTCGAATGCAGATGTGTTTGCCTGGACACCCAGCGACATGCCGGGTATCCCTACAGAATTGGCTGAGCACAGTTTGCATGTGGATCCCAAGTCCAGGCCCGTGAAACAAGGTTTGAGGAAAATGAATGAGGAAAGAAGGAAAGCTATAGGCGAAGAGATCGCTCGGCTACTGGCAGCCGGCTTTATCATGGAAGTATTTCACCCGGATTGGTTGGCTAACCCGGTTCTGGTGATGAAAAAGACCAACGAGTGGAGGATGTGCATTGACTTCACTAGTCTTAACAAGCATTGCCCAAAGGATCCGTTCGCGCTCCCAAGGATAGATCAGATCATAGACGCAGTAGCTGGAAGCGATCTGTTATGCTTCCTGGATGCATATTCCGGGTATCATCAGATTAAGCTCAAAAGGGAGGATTGGGAGAAAACATCATTCATAACCCCGTTTGGGGCCTTTTGTTATAAAACTATGACATTTGGGTTGAAGAACGCTGGCGCAACTTACCAACGGTGTATTCAAAAGTGCTTTGAGGACCAAATCGGACGTAACGTCCATGCTTATGTGGATGACGTGGTCATCAAGACCAGGAAGGCGGAGACATTTATCGATGATCTAAAGGATACATTCAAAAACCTGAGGAGGTACCAGATGAAGCTTAATCCAACGAAGTGCGTGTTCGGAGTTCCGGCTGGGAAATTACTCGGCTTCATAGTTTCCGAGAGAGGAATTGAGGCAAATCCAGATAAAATCAAGGCAATCCAGAGTTTGAAAAAGCCGGAGAACTTGAAGCATGTTCAAAAGCTCACGGGCTGTGTAGCAGCCTTGAGCCGGTTCATATCTAGACTCGGAGAAAAAGCAATACCCTTGTATCGGCTCTTGCGGAAATCGGATAAATTCGTATGGGACGAAGAGGCAGATGAAGCGTTTGAAGCACTAAAGAAGCAATTATCTGAAGCACCAGTACTAGCGGCGCCGGGTCCTAAAGAGCCTATGTTGCTATACGTGGCAGCTGGCCCCCGAGCCGTTAGCGCAGTGGTTGTCGTGGAACGCAAAGAGGACGGGAAAGGTTACCCGGTTCAGAGGCCGGTTTATTACGTCAGTGAGGTGTTATCAGAAGCAAAGCAGCGCTATCCCCATTGGCAAAAGCTGGTGTTCGGGGTCTTTATGGCTAGCCGGAAGTTGAAGCCGTATTTCCAAGAGCATCCGATAACAGTGGTTAGTTCAATACCAATGTCGGATATCATCAGAAACTCGGACGCGACGGGAAGAATAGCCAAATGGGCGATAGAGATGGGGGATTATCATATCAACTACGAACCCAGGTCAGCAATCAAGTCTCAAGCTTTAGTTGATTTCGTTAACGATTGGACACATACAGGCATGACGGCAACGGTTCCAAATTCCGAGTCATGGGTCATGCACTTCGACGGATCAAAGCAGTACGAGGGATCAGGAGCTGGGGTGGTGCTAACATCACCCAAAGGGGACAAATTGAGTTACGTGCTACAAATTCACTTCGACTGTTCCAACAACGTTGCCGAGTATGAGGCCCTATTGCATGGCTTAAAGGTAGCCAAGGAGATGAGCATCAAGAGGATACGGTGCTTCGGAGACTCGGACCTTGTGGTACAGCAGGTGTCGGGAACGTGGGACAGAAAGGACGCAACTATGGCGGCATACCGCAGGGAAGTTGATAGGGTAGCAGGATGTTTTTCCGGGTATGAGGTGGAGCATATAGACAGAAGAAAGAACGAGGCAGCCGACGCCCTCGCCAGACTCGGCTCGCGCAGAGAGCCGGTTCCACCTAACGTTTTCCTGGACGAATTATGGCGACCATCAGTTAAAATCGAGTCAGAGGAGGAATTGGCAAATCAAGACTCGGATTCAGGGCTCGTAGCCACTGTACGTACTATTCCCGAGTGGACAGAACCGTTTTTGGCCTACCTATCACGAGGTGAGTTACCACAACAGGAGGTATTAGCAAGGCAAATTTTGAGGCGAGCAAAGGGGTACTCTATCATCAATGGGGAATTGTACAAAAGAAGTGCAGCAGGAGTCTTTTTGCGCTGCGTGGCGCCGGAAGAAGGCAGACAGATTCTCAAGGAAATCCATGAAGGCGACTGTGGGCATCATGCGTCCACAAGGTCTCTTGTGGCTAAAGCTTATCGACACGGGTTTTTCTGGCTCACGGCCCTAACGGATGCGGAGCGATTGGTAGCAAGGTGTGACGGATGTCAAAGGTACGCTCGCCAAACCCACGTGCCGGCTATGGAGTTGCGGACTATCCCGTTAACTTGGCCGTTTGCCGTCTGGGGTATGGACATGGTTGGCCCCTTCCATATGTCACCATGCAAGAAAACACATCTTTTGGTGGCTATTGATAAGTTTACCAAGTGGGTTGAGGTTATGCCAGTTACTAATTGCGAAGCAGCTACAGCAGTCAAGTTCCTGAAAAGGATTATCTACCGGTTTGGGTATCCCCACAGCATAATTACCGACAATGGAACCAACATGTCCCTTGGTGAGATGGAGAAATTTTGCGGCAACAATGGAATCCGGCTCGATGTGGCATCGGTGGCTCATCCCCAGGCCAATGGACAAGTGGAGAGGGCAAACCAAGAATTGCTTCGCGGATTAAAACCACGATTGCGCGTTCCCTGTGTCAGGGCCGCTGGTGCATGGGTTGAGGAACTTCCGTCTGTGGTTTGGGGTATCAACACTACACCTAACAGATCCACTCAGATGACACCCTTCTTCATGGTCTATGGTGCGGAAGCAGTGTTACCAAGTGATATTATTCACGATTCGCCCAGAGTATCAGCTTACGTCGAAGTAGAGAACGAAAAAACCCGGCAGGACGCCGTAGATATGTTAGAAGAACAAAGAGAACAAGCCCTGGAAAGATCAGCCATATATCAGCAAGATCTACGGAGGTATCATAGCCGGCGTGTGAAGACCCGGGTATTCCAGGAAGGAGATTTGGTTCTGCGTCTGGTACAGTCAAACGAAGGAAAACACAAATTATCACCACCATGGGAAGGACCATTTATCATAAGCCGGAGCCTACATAACGGATCGTATTATTTGATAGATGCAAGGGAAGAGTCGGCTACAGTCAATGAAACCGCACACACCACTTCATCTATGCAAGAAAGAGATAGACCATGGAACGTGGCTCAGCTGCGTCCGTATTATACTTAGTAAAGACTATATTGGCAAGTGGAATTGCACGATGTAATAGGCAGCAGGTTTTCTGACGTACTCTTTTCCTATCCAGGGCACCTTTGGGGACTGGACGGGTTTTTAATGAGGCGGCTTGCTGACCTACATTTTTCATATCAAGTAAAGAGATGGTTATCAAGAAAAGAGATGGTTGTTATCAGTTTTTCATATCAAGTAAAGAGATGGTTATCAAGAAAAGAGATGGTTGTTATCAGGTTATGTATTCTCAGTACGATGCGTATATCTAGGTCTTGGGGGCTGATCGCTTAAATAGCACAGTTACAAACTCAAAGACCCGGCCATGATGCCTATGAGTTATAAGGGCCGATTACTCGCAAACGAGTACGGCTACAATCTTATAACCGGACAAAGAAGTCCAAATTTCTTGGCTACTCTTACTTAAGCTCGATGTGACTCGCATTAAAGTGGCATGATTTGTTCGCTTACGATGGCAGTTAGTCATGAAACCCGACGGGAATTGGCTGGCTACGTCTTCGTATTGATGTAACAACATGGTATCCACGCGAAAGCCGGCTTACAGTACAAGACAGTCAAAAGGGTCATCTAAACCACAAGTTATGCAGAGTACAAGGCTGAATAGCTGGAAACTCAATGACTATTAAGCATAACTTCAAAACCGATGTGAAACAACTCATGGATCTTTGTGAAAGTAGCAATAAGCATTTTGTTGCCTTTTCAAGATCAAGTGTCCTAGGCTCGGCAATCCGGGCCCGGTAGCTTGAAATCTTGAAAAGAACTGGCTTACTTGTATAGTTGCAAAAATCCAAATATCCGAGTCTTGGGGACTTGGGGACTTCGAAGCAAAATCCGCTTGTCAATACCCATGAGACCCGGAAATTGAGTTTTCACAAAAGGAGCAATAAATAAAACCAGATATCGAGAACAGATGAGCTTAAACTTACAAAGGTCGGAACAGGCATCGAGTATATCAAGGCCTTAGTGTGCATTACAAAATACTGGTGAAAAAATATCAAAGGTGCACAGGCGCACCGCTTAAAAAATGACTGTTTCAAAAAGTATGTCGACCGACTGACGCTTAAGAAGAGGCATCGGAAACCATATATCACTCGGCGCCCATCTTGGCCTTACCCTTGCCATCATTGGTGGTAGCAGCAACACCCGGATCGGCGGCGCCAGCCCCTGCAGGGGGCGGAACGACTGATGTTGAGGCAGCAGGAGCAGAGCCGGCTTCAGCTTGTTTCTTGGCAGCCTCCGCCCTTATCGCAGCAGCTTCCTCCTTCCACCGGGCCAGCATGTCATAAGGCTCAGGAAGATCCGACTTAATTGCTTTGTCGGCAGAATCATATGCTGGAACAAGTATGTTAACATCCAGTTCATCAGCAATTACGCTGGCCGGGTAACGGACCTCCTTCTGGACGGCCTGGAAATCCTTTACTGAAAACTTGGATCCGTCAAGCTTGAACTCTGGGAAGCCGCCCATAAGCTTCGCTAACTCGAGCTTGGGGAGATAAGCTTTCGCAAGCGCAAGCCCCCGGGTCACTCCAACCCGGCAAGATGAGCGCTTCCAGTGCCGAATCCACTCGGGAACAGTGGATAGGGCGTCCAACAGCCTCCTCAGGTCAACATGTCCTCTACCCGGACACCGTAACTCGTCAAGGATCCATCTGGTCCCGGCACATAGCTGCCGGATAGCACTCTTTATGGTTTTCAGCTTGGCAATGTCATCTTCGTCCGGCATGGCTTCGTCCGGGCCTGAAGTAAAATGAAGATATAAGTCGGACAACTTTTGCTGTTTGTCAAAAGGATAAAACCGGAGAAGGAAGCATACCAAGCAAAGAACGATAGGTGTCAGATATTTCGACGGAAAGGCTTGTCAGGTCATCTTCGGCTTGGTGAGCCCTTCTTCGGTACTTCTTCATTAATTGCCTGTTCCTCCTGGCTTCAGCCTCTGCTGCTTCACGTAAAGATATCTCCTTTTCAACGAGCTTGGCGGCGTCCGCAAGTTTCTCCTCGTATTGAGTCACGTAAGACTGCATGGATGTTAAGAAAGCATTGGTCAGGTAGAAGAGCACAGTTATCAGTCATTGGTATAATAAAAGTACCGAGCAAGTCATGAATGAACTCCCTCGGAACTTGGGGACTGGACAAAGGTACAAGCAACATTAATCAAACTTACCTCGTGTTTGGTTATCAAAGACCCCAAGATATTTTCCTCGTTAGCCCTTAAGGCGCGCAGGGTCTCTAGCATCTGGGCAAAAGTTAACTCCTCGGAGCGAGTCCCGGAAGAGCCGGCAGCTTGATCATCTGGTAGGGGGGTTCCCCTTGCATTTGGAGTGGAGACCCGGACAGTCTGAGTGTCCGGGTTGGGAGGGCTCATCTTTGTATCTAGAATTTCTACCTCTTCGTCTACTGGTTCCGATAAGGAAGGAGATCCGACGGTTTGGGAAAGTGGATTGTTCAGAGGGCCTTGTTCCCGGTTAGTGGCCGCATCACCACCAGTTGCGGCGTCTGCGTCGTCAGTCGGCTTCTCCACCTGGAGGTTATCCGTTTCTGTGTTTTCCGGGTCACTGACGGTGACCTGAGCACTGAAAGAAAGATGAAAAAAGGCAGTTATTAATGATGACGGTGGCTCGGATGAAAGTTCGCTAGAGGCAAAAAGAAATAGTAAGGCAAAAACTTACCCGGCATTTACAGTGTAATCCGATGGGAGCTCGCCACTTGAAGTAGATGAGGTATTCGCAGGAACCACTAATGGAACCCGGAATTGCCCGGCACGTGGGTGGTTAGGAGAAGGGTGGCGCTGAGGAGAGTTGGAAGAGCGAGATGGAGGAGCACTGCCACGAGGGACCGAGGGGGCGGAAATGCCCGGGTTAAGTGGATCTTCACCTGGGGAGCTCCGAGTTACCCTGCGCTTGGCTGGGAGGGAATCCTTCAAGCATGATGAATTTGATAATTGATGGTTAAGTCGTCGCATGACGTCAAAGGAGTAAGGTTCAGAGGATAATGAGGAAAAAGGAACCTTGGACACTGTCCCCCTGCCTTTCCTCTTGGCCCCGACTGTTGCCTCTGGGTCAGACTCGGTTCTCTACGGGTCGTCTTCATTGTTTCCACCCTCGTCTTCTAGCCCTGCGAACCGGGTGTGCATTCATTGGAAAAAAGACAGACGAGAGGAAAGTAATGCAAGTAAAAATATGCAGATCCTGAGTGAATACCTTCACTATCGTCAGTCGCTTCGTCCTCCTCTTCCGGGTCTCTGGAGGGGGGGAGTAGTTCAACTCTCCAGAAAGGGTCATCAGCCTGAGGTAAAAAGATAAGATTAAAGGCTTAGAAGCAGTATCGAGTTGAAATGCGGAAACAAGCTATGAGCGCCGGGTATTACCGCTGGAGCTGGATTTTCCCGGGTAAACGGAGGTAACCCGGCGATACCCTTTATCGCCTCCAGCTTCTCCGCCAAGAAGCCCTTGATAGTCTTTATAGTATCACCGGTCGCAAAGCACTTGGTGGAGTAGCGGAGCGCGTCTGTGGTGTGCCCCGAGTACTCGCACATAAATTTGGCGCGAACGGAATTAGGTTGGATTCGAAAATCGACCCAAGTTTTTATTAAATTGAGCCCTAGGAGGCCCTGGGCTGAGAGAATGGCTATCTTGGCTAGCGAAGGAAGGATTGCCTCCCTGTCTGAGTCTGATGCGAAGGCATTGAAAGACTCGGAGAGCTTGAGGGGGGCCTCTGAGTAACCCGGCAGCTTCTTTTCGCTGCCGGGGGAGGTATCGTGGCAGTAAAAGAAGGATAGCTGCCAATGTTTAACGTGGGAGTGCAGGTTGAGGGTTGGCATCAGAGAATTCTTACGGCGTTGGATAGATACCCCGCCGCAAGTGAGAAGCGCTCCGTCGCCGCTTTCGCGGCACGGCTTGCACTGGAATAACTCAATGAAAAGAGTCAGACTCGGTGGCATGCACAAGTACGACTCAGATAGAACAATGAAGTGGGTAATGTTTAACATGGAGTTAGGCCCTATGTCAAACACCCGGAGTCCATAATGATCTAAGACCTCCCTAAAGAAAGGATGACCCGGAGGACGAAATCCCCGGGTCACGTGGTCAACGAAGCAGATTACCTCGTTTTCTTCGGGGGTGGGACGAGTCTCATTACCCGGGACCCTCCAGTGGATGTCTTTTTGAGAAGGGAGGGTTCCTAATTCGGCTAGCTCGTCCAATTTAGCTTTGGTGGTTGTGGAACACCCCCAGTTGGCAGATATGGTTTGGGTGGTCCTTGTCGGAGCCGGCTGTTTCCCTTGTCGCTTGGGAGCCATGGGGCCAGCCTGCAAAACATAAAGAGAAGAGGCGTGTGAAATAAGACCCGGGAATACTGAGGCATCCGAATATAAAAGTATCAAGAAGGTGCGAAGTCGAGAACTGTCCGGGTATTGAGCACACTTGTGAAATTGTTGGTCACTTACATAGGGAAAGGTATTCGGGGATGACGGATGGTTGCCCATATTTATATCGCAAATGAAATGGCTGGAAAAGGAGGGTTTTTCCGGGTGTTAATGCAATAGGCGGAAAATTGAGGAGGAACGGATCTAGATGGAAATGCTTGCGGATGATTTTTAAGTAAAATTGGTAATCAATGATGGTTGGAGGATCATTTGTGACTATAGGGCAGATGATTAAAGGAGTTGGCAAGCCTCGAGTCAATCTAGTTTGGTGCAATCGGACAAATGACTTGCGGGTTGACCTAGATCCGATCTTGGGTAAATTGAAAGTTGTGAGGATTGATTGACTGGTTGCGAGGAGCTTACCGGGGAGATTGGAGTCTAATACGATGGCGACGGGCGGCGTGGCTCGAATGAGAGGAACGGAGGAGCAACGATGACACTTGACGGTGGCGTAAGGCGACTCAAGGGCGGGCGCGGTCGCTGGTGAGCTTGCGTTGGTGACCTGTGCGAGCTCCTCACGATGGTGTCGCGAGGGTGTTGGGAGCAAGGAAGAAGAGGGGAAGTTGTGGCGTGATGAGAGGCTTAGGGTTGCCCGTTAAGTACTATTTATAAGGCAAGGGTGAGCCTATCCTAACGGCCAGTAGCCGGAAACCGCGGGGTAAAGGTTATCAGCGAAGATCTTGCGGGATATGCGTTGAGTATTGAGCGAGGCATTGGGACAGAAGAAGGAAAGGATTAGCCCGGCAATGACGGGACTGATTATCGAGCATGAGATCTTGGCATTTTTGTGGTAGTCTGGACCTGGGAATTTGAACCTAAATATCTGGAGGCCAAATCCGGGTTATCACATGGCCACCATGGAGTGAGGCCTAGCCGAATATCAAAACATCTTAACCCGGTCTTCATACGCCCGTATGATCTATATCTTTGCAGGGAATAGCAAGCGCTTCAAGGAGATCCATGAAGCCCAGGCTATTCTGGGGACTACTGACAGGGGGATGCTAACCCGGTATGCCAAGCTCTGAGGAAATAACCCGGCCCGAAGGATGGCGTGCAGGATTCGGCTAAGAATAAAGAAGCTTGTGGAGGCCCAAACTTGTGGGCTTAACAGCCCGGGTTATGGGCCATTGTAAAGGAAAGTTATGGTTAGTGCGCCGTGTTCGTGTAGGATCCGGAATATGCCTTGCCGAATAAGTTAGGGGGTACGGGTGCTTTATAAACCGACCCTCAGGTATAGTTTTAGAGGGAGAGATCTAAGAACCCTAGCAATATCGTGTGGCATCGAGTATCCAGTGTAAACCCTAATCGAGTTATTGTATCGAGAATAGAGATCCGGCGACTTCGATTGCCGGTTGTCAGATCAAGTTGTACCATGTCTTCCCTTGAGCTAAACCCTCTCCCAAACGCCTGTGTCGACTTGCCCCAAGATCAGTTACCCCTGGTAACATCTGCCGTGATTATCCCACGAGAAAATTGGTACCCATAAATTTACAACCCATTTAGTACTCCTACCATCACAAGGATTAGATGTCATATTGGGAATGGACTGGATGACTACCTATAGAGGAGTCATAAACTGTGTCAACAGGTCAATCACCCTATCTACCCCAGAGGGTAAGAGGATTAAGTACAAACCCCATTTGGAGCCAAAAGACATTAGTCTAATCTATCTTAAGGGGGTTAGCCTAAACCATCTTAAGGAGGTTAGCCTAGACAAAGTGTGTGTGGTGAGAGAATACCCAGATGTGTTTCTAGACGAGTTACCCGGAATGCCAGCGGATAGAGATGTGGAATTTTTGATTGATTTTCTTCCGGGCAGAGGCCCTATATCAAAGAGATCTTATCATATGTCCACTAATGAACTGAAAGAACTAAAAAAGAAACTTGAAGAGCAATTAGGTAAAGGATTCATAAGGGAATTTTCATCCCCTTGGGGAGCACCAGTTTTGTTTGTGGAGAAGAAGGACAAAAGTCAACATTTAGTTATGGACTATCATTCGCTAAACGAGGTGAAAATCAAGAACAAATACCCACTACCAGAATCAATGACTTTTTTTATCAGTTGGAAGGAGCTAGTGTGTTTTCCAAGATCGACCTACGATCTAAATATTTTCAACTCAAGATTAGAGAACATGATATACCCAAGACTGCTTTTGTCACTAGATATGGCTCATATGAGTATACGGTGATGCCTTTTGGCTTAACCAATGATCCATCATACTTCATGAATATGATGAACAAAGTGTTCATGTAGTTCCTCGATAAGTTTGTCGTAGTCTTCACTGACGGCATACTAATCTACTCCAAGATTGTTAATGAACACAAGAAACACCTTCGTCTGATAATGGAAAAGCTTAGGGAACACAAGTTGTATGCCAAATTCAGCAAGTGTGAATTCTGGCTGGGTGAAGTAGGATTTCTAGGACACATTGTGTCTAAGGAAGGAATTGCAGTCGATCCCTCAAAGGTTACTGCTGTGAAAGAATGGGAACCACCCAAGAATGTAGGAGAAATCAGTAGCTTCTTAGGCTTGGTTGGTTACTATAGAAGATTCATTGAAAATTTCTCCAAGATTGCCAGACCAATGATCGAGCTATTGAAGAAAGAGAAGAAGTATGAATGGACTGAAACATGTGAGACCAACTTTCAAGAACTGAAGAAGATATTAGTGTCTGCACCTATATTGTGTTTGCCTGATTTGGGGAACAAATTCCAAGTTTACTGTGACGCTTCACGTCAAGGATTAGGAAGTGTACTGATGCAAGGAGGTAGAGTTGCAGCTTATGCTTCAAGGTAACTTAAGAAAATGAAGTAAATTACCCCACTCATGATCTTGAATTAGTTTTAGTGGTTCATGCCTTGAAGACATGGAGACACTATTTGATAGGGAAGCTTTGTGAAGTTTTCACAGATCACAAGAGTTTCAAGTATATCTTCACTCAGAAGGATTTGAACATGAGACAAGGATATGGTTGGAAATCACCAAGGAATATGATCCGAGTCTACAATACCATCCTCGTAAAGAAAACCTAGTCGTTGATGCTTTGAGCCGTAAAGTTTATGTAAACTGTATCTCAACCGAAGAAATATCCCACAATCTATGTAAAGCCCTCCAAGACCTCAGTTTGGAAGTTGTACCTAAAGGATTTGTAGCATCACTAGTAGTTCAACCAACACTGATGGATAAAATCCGTAAAAGTCAGGAAGGTGATAAAGAAATAGAGGCAATCAAGGAAACCTGGAAGGAGGCACTAAGGGAAGGAAAGACCACATAATTCAGTGAACATGAGCAAGGAATTGTTTGGTTCGAGAAACGTACCTGTGTACCCAATGACCTTGATTTGAGGAAACTGATTTTTCAAGAAGCTCATGAGTCACTATATTCCATCCACCTGTTAACACCAAGATGTACATGGATTTGAAGGAAATATTTTGGTGGAACAAATACATAGCCAAATGTGATGTTTGTAATAAGGTAAAGGTTGTGCATCAGAAACCAGCGGGATTGTTGCAACCATCAAAAGTGCCAGACTGGAAATGGGACCAAATTGGTATGGACTTTATCATTGGATTACCCAGAACCCAATCAAGGTATGACTCAATTTGGGTGGTAGTAGATCGTTTGACAAAAATAGCTCACTTTGTGCCAGTAAAGACCACATACACCAGTGTAAAATGGCCAATATCTATATGAAGAAGATTGTTTGTCTTCATGGTGTACCCAAGAGTATTGTGTATGATAGAGGTACCCAGATTACCTCACACTTTTGGAAGCAACTTCATGAGTCATTAGGAACCAGATTAGTGTTTAGCACATCATTTCACCTTCAAACAGATGGCCAAACTGAGAGAGTAAATCATATTTTGGAAGACATGCTGAGAGAATGTGTCTTAGACTATGGATCTATTTGGGATGACAACTTACCATACGCAGACTTCTCTTACAACAATAGTTACCAAGCTAGTATTCAGATGACACCATTTGAAGCCCTGTATGGAAAGAAATGTACCACACCCCTGTTGTGGAGTGGTTTAGGAGAAACAAGTTTCTTTGGTCCTGACATCATACAAGAAGCTGAAGAGTAAGTTAGATTGATCAAAGATAGATTGAAAATAGCACAGTGAGGGCAGAAGATCTATGCTGATAACAAGGTAGAGATGTTTCTTACAAAACATGAGATAGAGCTTATCTGAGAGTTTCACCCCTTATAGGTGTGAAGAGATTTGGAATCAAATAAAAGTTAGCACCATGGTTCATAGGACCATTCAAATTCCTGGGCCACAAAGGAGAGTAGCTGATGAACTGGAGTTACCCGAAATACTTTCAGCACTACACAATGCGTTCCATATCAGCCAACTGAAGAAATATCACCCTGAGATGTCAGAAACTTCCTTGAGTGATACAGTACCCCTAGGAAAAATACAGACAGAAAGTGAGCTAACCTATGAGGAGAAACCCGTCAAGATCTTAGAAAGAGCCGAGAAGAATACTCGTACCATGACCATCAAGTTTTGCAAGGTTCAGTGGAATCACCACACCGAGGAAGAAGAAACTTGGGAACGTGAAGAAGACCTCAGAGAAGAGCACCCTCACCTATTTGCTAGCCTTTCCGAAGCCCGAGGACGTGCTTCATCTTAAGGGGGTTAGTCTGTAACATCCTAGGATTTTCAAAACTTATAAAAACCATCATGCATACATCTCACCATGGCATTTTTGCAAACACAAGCATCTAAAAACTTAATATCACAAGCCTAAAACTCTAAATGGTTTTGAATCTAAAACTAATACCTTAAGAACCATACCCAAATTTCTCTATAATAAAAATTATTTTTGTTCTACAAAGGTACCAAAACACTCTAAATAGTCTAAGTTTTGCAAAACATATTTTTACAAATTTTCTAAACTAGTTTAGTTCACTTTTGAATTTATTTGGGTTTAGAAACAATAAAAACAGAAAAAAAAATCCTTCCAGGCTAGCCCGCTCGCCCTCTCTCTCTCTATCCCCTGCGCACGCGCGCTAACCCGCTACTGGACCCGCCCAGCCGCCGTGGAGAACCGCCCGTACCATCTCTCTCCCTTATCGACGAGCGGGTCCAACACCGCTTCGTCCCCAACCACCCCCCTCTTCCTACTCCCGCGCGCTCCCGACTACCTTGGCGTCCGCGCCCCACCTCCCCACTCCTCCCGTGCCTCAACGGCCATGACGCCTAGACCTGTTAAAAGCCCCGGGCCCCCTCTCGTTTCTCACCCTCCCCTCTAATCCAATCGCGCCGCCAGGCCGCTCCATTTCGCCACCCGAGCTCCGCGCACCCGACGGCCGTCGACGAGGAATACGAAGCCCCCGGTGAGCCTCCGTCACCACCACCTCCTCCTCTCGGTTCCTCTCCACCTTGCGCATCTCCGGGACCTATTCTCACCCTTTTTGGTGCGCTCTAGCCACCGCGCCACCGAAGGCGAGCGGAAGCCGTCGCCGCGCGCCGCTCCGTCGAGCTCCACCGCCCTCTCCCGGAAACGCCGCCCGTCGTGCCTTCGCAACCGAGACCGCCTCTCCACGCTACACCTCGTGGTGAGGTCCCCCTGCCCTCTCTCTCTTTGGTTCCGCGGGAACGCGCATGCCGCGCGGGAGCCACCGTGCGTGCTGTCGCCGGTGAACCCCCTGTGACCATCCACGCGGATGGATTTGATCCCAGCCGTTGGATTTCAGATCCATGGCTGGATCCATCTCGGTTGACCGTTAGGCGGCATGGTCAGCGTGCGCGCCCTGGACAATCACGTGGCACCACTTGGCTGATAAGTCAGCGCCACTCAGCGCCAGTCAACCCTCCCCTATTCAAATTGATTTAAATTCAATTTAAAAACCAGAACCATCTGTCCACTTGTAAATTCCATACATAATCAAATCTTGATCCAAAAATAATGAAGTTTGAACCTTTAGAAAGCTAAGGAAATTATCTACCCAATTATAAAAAAATGTAGGTTATGTAGAAATTTTTGGAACATTATTTAAATTGCCAAAACAGCTCCACTCCACCAGCCAAATATCATGTTGCTAGTCTATTCCTCAAAACCGCCACAATACAAGTGTCACTTGCCAGTATATGTTTGTACTGACTTCCCCTTGTGGGTCGCATATTCCAACGTGCACGTCATTCTGACAGTGAGTAATGGTTTAGGATCTCGAGTTTACATCCCAACATGTCTGCCTATGGCACACGAAGAGAAGGAGGCTCACTGAAGATTTGCTTTCTGTTGTGTTTACTTTGAACATTGTTATTTAGAGATAGTACCTGTTGACTATGCAAGTTGTAAGACTATTTTATTTCATATTTAATGGATCTACGCTGTAGAATGATGCTATTGTTATGAATATTTCATTTTGTCATGTGTATGCTATAAGTGATCCCGGGAATAGCAGGTACACAGGTATCTACCTTTATTGAAAGGTAGGATGCTACACTGATCCATTGTAAGACATGCACACCTGAATAACTCGCATAATTCATATATAAAGACCAAATGATCACCGGGATGGACAGTTCCATCTCCATAATAGCAGTTATCCATAACACGTCCAACAATTTTCATAGGTATTTTATAAGGATCTAATTCAGCAGATAACAGGTCACTTACTACCCTAGTAGTGATAGTAGTAGTATCCCTAAACATAGAACCAAAAGAGTTCTCCATAATGAAATAAAGCAACGGACACAAATAAAAACAACACTCGTAGTAATAGTTTCTCTTACCGATTCCACTTACCAATAGTGCTTCACTCCCCGGAAACGGCACCAGAAAATAGTCTTGATGACCCACAAGTATAGGGGGTGTATCGTAATACTTTCGATAAATAAAAGTGTCAAACCCAACGAGGAGTAGAAGGTGTTGATAAGCAGGTTAGATAGAGAATTCACTTTAACACTAGCAAACAGGTTTTTGGTTGTTTTGTATATAGCGGATTAATAAAGTGCGAATAAATAAATAACAGTAAATAATAATGCAGCGAGTGGCCCAATCCTTTTGAGAGCAAAGGACAAGCCAATTTTTCTACTTATAATTACCAAACGTTCTCGAGGGCACACGGGAATTTCGTCAAGTGCTTTCGCTTTATATAGTTGATTAATATCTATTGGTTCGTTAAGTGTTGGGTGGGTGAACCTATGCTAATGCACCGCCCAACTAGTACTAATACATACTTGTGATTATACCCCTCGTAAGCATCCGCAAATACAAGAAAGTAAATAAGATAAATCTAACCACATCCTTAAAACTCTGGGATCCTACACTCCCTCGTGCATTGGTTTCCTTATGGGGGTTTATGTTTCTGTCACTCTGGCAATCCCACAATTAGTAGCCAAATACACAATGAATCCTCCTATGCCCATAAAGGTGAAGTATCATGTAGTCGCCGTTCACATGACACCACTAGAAGAATAGCACCACAACTTAAATACCGAACCGTTAGATATTACTTCAACATAATGCAACTACTAACATCATGACTTCTCCCATGTCCTCAAGAACTAAACGAACTACTCACGAGACATCATATGGAACATAATCAGAGGTGATATAATGGATAATAACAATCTGGTCATCAAGTGTAAACACCGATAAATCTGACAAGCATAAACTACTAACAAGTAATCCACACCGGGAGAGAGATATAGTGGAGACAAACGATAAAGAACCCTAATTTTTACAGAGGGATGAAAGTGTATGGTGACGATGGTGGTGCTTGTGATGAGGATGATGATCTCGATGAAGCCCAGAGTGATGACTGTGACGATGGAGACGATTTCCCCTCTCCGGGGAGGAATTTCCACGGCAGATTTCTCCCTCCCGGTGAGCTTTTATATCTCTGTTGTCTTTCGCCCCGAG
This sequence comes from Alopecurus myosuroides, assembly GCA_028641055.1. Classification (NCBI taxonomy): domain Eukaryota; kingdom Viridiplantae; phylum Streptophyta; class Magnoliopsida; order Poales; family Poaceae; genus Alopecurus; species Alopecurus myosuroides. The sequence goes on from CM054059.1 coordinate 412,146,138, forward strand.
GCGGCGGCGGAATATTTCTTCGATGATGTGTTGGGTCTTAGGGTTCCCTCTGTGTCAAGTACGCGAAAGGAGGCAACCAGAAGTGGGCCAGGAGGACCAGACCACCCCCAGGCGCGGCGAGGGGAGGCGCTGCCTGGTGGTGTGGGCCCTAGGTGGACCCCCTCCGGGTGCCCTTCTGGCTGGCTTCCTACTCGGGACTTCTAAGACTCCTACGGTGTTCCACCTCTTCTTTTGATCTTCTGAAATAGGGTGTCCTGACGATGCTTTTTTCCATCAGATTTCTGGTTCCGGTGTTTCTTCTCCCATAATTATTAAACATGCAAAATAAGATGAAATAACATAAGTAATGTATCATAACATGAAATATATTGATGAATAACATAAAATAACGATATAAAAGAGTGATTCAAAATGGAAGTCAACCCCCTATACTTGTGGGTCATCAAGACTATTTTCTGGCGCCGTTGCCGCGGAGTGAAGCGCTATTGGTAAGTGGAATTGGTAAGAGAAACATTTACTATGAGTGTTGTGTTTATTTATGTCTGCTGCTTTATTTCATTATGGAGAGATCTCCATTCGATTCCCTATTTGGGAGTACTACTGCTAAGGTAGTATTTGACCCGTTGTCTGCTCAATTTGACCCTTTTAAAATACCTATGAAAATTGTAAAACGTGTTATGGATAACTGCTATTTTGGAGATGGAAGTGTCCATCTTGGTGACCATTTACTCTTTATACATGAATTATGCGAGTTGTTCAGGTGTGTAGGTATTTCAATGGACCAAGTTAAGAGGAAGCTAGTCTCTTTATCACTAAAGGGCAGAGCTGCGGAATGGTTTAAAATGCTGAGGAATGGCCGATCTATTGGATGGGAGGAAATTGCACCTCTCTTTTATTCTAAACTCTATCCTCCTAGTGAGATTCATAAGGATCAGAATCAAATATATAATTTCTAGCCTCATGATGGAGAGAGTATTTCCCAGGCATGGGGGAGATTGAAGTTATTAATGCTCAAATTCCCCATTCATGAGCTCGCCATTAATATTGTTATTAATAATTTATATTCAAGGCTTTCTCTTCATGATAAGGATTTATTTCATGCTTCTTGTTCTGGATCATTTACACGTATGAAAGGAGAAGCTAAATGGGATCTTCTTGACCGTATTCAGGAAACTACCGAAGGATGGAATAATGGCAACGGAAGAAAGTTAGGTATAAATTATGATTATGAATGCATTAAATCTTTTATGGGAGCCGATGATTTTCATAATGTTAGTATTGTTTATGGCCTTGACTCTCAAATCTTTGCAAACTGTTTTACAGATTTTGCCTCCTATCTTGATATTCCCAAAAAGGAATGGAACAAGTACCATGCACCCTATAAAGATATTGCTAATTGTGTTCCTGCTAGAAATATAGAAGTTCGTACTGTTTATCCTACTCTGCCTGAACCTTATATTGAGAAAATGCATTTCCCTGGTAAGGTAAAGGAACATTCTATTATAGCTAGTGTGGTTAACACAAGTACAAAGAAATCTATAGAACCTCATGAACAAATAACTGTTGAATATACAGTAACAATAGTAAAGGACCTTGTCACTGAAAGTGTAGAAGATGGACACATTATCTTCTGTGAAGATGCTTCTAATATTGTTTCACATCCTAGTAGATCTAGGAAAACTAGTATTCTTGTGATTTATGTTAGGATAGGTGATCATTGGTATTATGTTTATGTGATATTGGTGCAAGTTCAAGTGCTATTCCTTATGAGCTTTATAGAGAAATCATGCATGAAATGGGTTTTTGTGAACTTGAAGATACTGATGTGGTTATTCATCTTGCCAATAGAGAAACTATCTCTCAAATTGGTATTGTTAGAGATGTAGAAGTTTTATGTGGTAAAACTAAATATTCTGCTGATTTTCTAGTACTTGGTGCAACTACTAGTAAAACTTGTCCTATCATTTTTGGTAGACCTTTCTTGAACACTTGTGGTGCTGTTATAGATTGTAAGAAGGAGAAAATAGTAACTAAATTTGATGGAAAATCTTATTAATTTAATTCTTCTAAATTTGCTAAAGCTCCTTATGAAACTGAATTGCCTAATGAAGATTTTAGAGTTGAACAGCTTGCCTCTATTGCTCTTTCTCCTAACAATTGTTTGCAGCAATACATGGAGGACCACGAAAGTGAGGTCTTTATTGAAGAAAGAAATGAGATTGACGAGATTCTTGTTCGTCAAACAACTATGCTGAAACACAATTTACCTATGGAAGACTCGGGTACCACGCTACCACCCAAGGAGGATCCCGTTTTTTATTTAAAACCTTTACCTGGTAATCTTAAATATGCTCATATCGATGATAAGAAAACATATCTTGTTATTATTAGTTCTAAAATTTCAGGTAAGGAAGAGGAAAGGTTATTGGAAGTATGGAAGAAATACCGCAGAGCTATTGGATATACTCTTGATGATTTGAAAGGAATTTCCCCTACTATATGTCATCATGCTATTAATATAGAACTTGGTGAAAAGCTAGTTGTTGAACATCAAGGCCGTTTAATTATGAAAATGAAGGAAGTGGTAAGAAATGAGGTATTGAAACTCCTTGATGCTGGTATTATTTATCCTATTGCTGATAGTAGATGGGTAAGTCATGTGCATTATGTTCCTAAGAAAGGAGGAATTATTGTTGTGCCAAATGAAAAGGATGAGCTTATTCCTTAGAGAGTAGTAGTTGGTTATAGAATGTGCATTGATTTTAGAAAAGTTAACAAAGTTACTAAGAAAGATCATTATCCTTTGCCTTTTATTGATCAAATGCTAGAAAGGTTGGCTAAGAAAACTCATTTATGCTTTCTTGATGGTTATTCTGGGTTTTCTCAAATTGATGTTAAAAAGCAAGATCAAGAGAAAACAACTTTTACTTGTCCTTATGGAACTTATGCTTATAGACGTATGCCTTTTGGTTTGTGTAATTCTCTTGCTATGTTTCAAAGATGCATGTGTGCTATTTTTCATGGTTTTTGTGAACAAATTGTGGAAGTTTTCATGGACAATTTCTCCGTCTATGGAACTTCTTTTGATAACTGCTTGCACAATCTTGATAAACTTTTGCAGAGACGTCAGGAAACTAATCTAGTTCTTAATTGGGATAAATGCCACTTTATGGTAAATGAAGGAATTGTTCTTGGACATAACATTTGTAAAAGTGGTATTGAAGTCGACAGAGCTAAAGTTCAAGCAATTGAGAAAATGCCATGTCACGGGGATGTCAAAGGTATTCGTAGTGTTCTTGGTCATGTTGGTTTCTATAGGAGGTTTGTTAGAGATTTCTCTAAAATATCAAAGCCTCTTACTAATCTTCTCCAAAAAGATGTACCTTTTGTTTTTGATGATGATTGCAAAGAAGCTTTCGAAACTCTAAAGAAGGCTTTATTTTTTGCTCCTATTGTTCAACCACCTGATTGGAATTTACCTTTGAAATTATATGTGATGCTAACGATTTTGTTGTAGGTGCTGTTCTTGGACAACAAATAGATAAGAAGTGGAACGTTATTAATTATGCTATTAAGACTCTTGATTTTTCTCAAAAGAATTATGCTACCACTTAAAAAGAGTTCCTAGCTATAGTTTTTGTTTGTGATAAGTTTAGAGCTTATATAGTTGATTCGAAAGTTATTATTCATACTGATCACGCTGCTATTAAGTACCTTATGGGAAATAAAGATGCTAAGCCTAGGCTTATTAGATGGGTTATGATTTTACAAGAGTTTGATTTGCATATTGTAGATAGGAAGGGTGCTGAAAATCCTAGTGCTGATAATTTGTCTAGATTGGAAAACATTGCTTATGAACCTATTACTCTTAATGATAGTTTTCCAAATGAACAGTTGGCTGCAATAAAAGTAACCTCGTGAGATAGTCTTTGGTATGTAGATTATGCCAACTTTATTGTTTCCAAGTACTTGCCTTCAACCTTTACAGCTCAACAAAGAAGGATTTTTTTTATGACTTGAGGCATTATTTTTTGGATGACACATACTCATATAAAGAATAAGTAGATGGAATTATGCGAATATGTGTTCGAGAACATGAACAACAAGAGATATTGAGAAAGTGCCATGGTAGTGCTTATGGAGGACATCACGCTGGAGATAGAACCGCGCAGAAGGTTCTACAATCAGGTTTCTATTGGCCTACTTCTTTTTAAATATGCACGGAAGTTTATTTTATCTTGTGATGAATGTCAAATATTTGGTAATATTTCTAGACGCAATGATATGCCTATGAATTTTTCTCTTGTTATCGAGCCATTTGACTGTTGGAGATTTGACTTTATTGGTCTGTTTCCTCCTTCTAATGGTTATACTCATATACCCGTCGTCATTGATTATGTTCCTAAATGGGTAGAGGTTATACCTACAAAGAGTGTTGATGGTGAAACATCATTAAAAATGCTTAAAGATGTTATTTTCCCTAGGTTTGGTGTGCCTAGATATCTTATGACTGATGGAGGTTCTCTATTTATTCATGATGGTTTTAGAAAAAACCCTTGCTAAATATGATGTTAATCATAGAATTGACTCAACTTATCATCCCAGAACCAGTGGGCAAGTAGAATTATCAAATAGAAAAATTATATCTATATTGCAAAAGATTGTTAATAAATCTAGGAAAAATGGGCTAGTAAGTTAAATGATGCTTTATGGGCTTATAGAACTGCTTAGAAAAATCCTATGGGTATGTCTCCTTATAAAATGGTTTATGGAAAAGCTTGTCACTTGCCTTTAGAATTAGAACACAAAGCTTATTGGGCAGTGAAAGAACTTAATAGAGATTTTAAATTTGCCGGTAAGAAACGGATGCTTGACTTGAGTTCTTTAGATGAATGGAGATGTGAAGCCTATTAAAATGCTAGACTCTTGAAAGAGAAAGTTAAAAAATGGCACGATAGTAGAATTCTTAAGAGAGAGTTTCATGTTGGTGAGAAAGTTCTATTGTATAGGTCTCATCTCAGATTTTTTGCAGGAAAATTACTCTCGAGATGGGACGGACCTTTTGTTATTGAAGAGGTGTACCGTTTGGGTGCAGTAAAAAAATCACTTAAAGATAACACTACACAAGTGGTGAATGGGCAACGCTCAAACATTATATTTCTGGATATCTTATAATGAAATGATATTATTCAAGTGGTGACTCTGGAGGTTTTTATTAAAGAGCAAATTCCAGAAACTGCAGAATCCGTTTTCAAATAGGTAATAGTTTTGGTAAGAAAAAGTGTGTGTATTACTATCCAACTTATACTTTTGTTGTTTTTAGGAAATATGAAAAATTATGAGGCGAAAAAGGGTAGGAAACGGTGCTCGAGGGACCACACCATGGGACAGCGCGGGCCCAACCCTGGCCGCGCCACCACATGGTGTGGGCGCCTCGGAGCCCGTCTCTAACCCGTTTTTGCCATGTACCTTCCTTTTGTTATGAAACTTTTAGCTATATAATTCCCCGGATCCCCCGAGGTCCGTATATCGTTTTCTCGTCGTGTTTTCATTTTGATCTGTTTCTGCCAGATTTCATCTTCAGAGTTAGAGACACAATGTCCTCTTCCGGACCATCCAAGGACCCGTACATGAATGATTTGAAGATGCATCCCAAGGAGTTGCTGCTCAAGGATGGGATGGGGCAGAAACAAGATGTTCGGGGTCCTAAAGGAGAAGGCAGTCTAGAAGCTAGGATGGAAGAGCTGGAGCAAGAAGTCTTTAGGTACAAGAAGACGGCGAAGCGTGAAGTGGACATCATCCACATAATAAATGCATAACTCATTGTCGAGCACAAGAAGGAGACTGACAAGCTTTGGGAGGATATCTTCTCGCTCCACGAGGCCACCAACAAATTACAAGCACAACTCTACGACAAAACTATGAGTATGAGATTGATGGCTACGCATGCTTCTATTCTTGTAGATAGTGTTGGGCCTTGATATGTCGAAAACGTATCTCCCTTTTCGAACACTTTTCTTATTGCTTCCGTCTAAATTTGTGGGTTTTGGATACCACTAACACAGACTAACGATGTTTTCAGCAAAATTACCTTGGTGTCTCGTTTTTGTGCAGAAAAATCAACTTTCGAGAAATTTCCAAGAAAAGACCCCATTGGCCCTAAAACACCAGAAGACCCCGCGGGCCAAAAGGAGACCCGGAGAGGGGCCAGGAGGTGGCCAAACCACCCCCGGTGCGTCCCCCCTAGGCCGCGCCACTTGGTGGTGTGGGCCACCAAGACACCCCCTCGGGATCCCCTTTCGACTACATATTGCCTTCAACCCCAAAAGCGAGGGATGTCGTCATATTCCACAGAAAAGCAACAGAGCGCCGCCGCCACCCCGAAACTCAATTCGGGGATCAGAAGTTCCTGTTCTGGCACCCTGCCGGGACGGGGATTTGAAGGAGATCATCGCCATCGACACCGCCACTCCTTCTTCATCAACCATCCATGGTTCCCCGCCCATGAGTGAGTAAACCCCGCTGTAGGCTGAGAGGGATGGAAGGGATTGGATGAGATTGATCATGTAATAATGCCAGATTGTTAGGGCATAGTGCCTAGTATCCATTGTTAGTGTTTTCTACCGTTGTTGCAACTTGTTATGATGAATGCTTGTCACTAGGGCCTGAGTGCCATGATTTCAGATCTGAACATGTTTTTGTTTCATGAGTATAATTATGTTTCCCGATCATACCTACAAGTTGTTTACACACATTGTTGTCCGGAACCCGAGGCCCCAAAGTGACAGAAATTGGGACAACCGGAGGGGATGGCTAAGATGTCAGGATCACATGTGTTCACGAAGCATTAATTATTTTCTCCAGTACTTTATTAAAAGGAGCACCTTAATTACAAGTAGTTTCCCTAGAGGCCTCGCCACCACGGGCTGGTAGGACAAAAGATGTTGTGCAAGTTTCTCATGCGAGCACGTACGACTATATTGGAACACATGCCTATGATTTGCCTACATGCTTGATACTTTATTATTATTATCTGCAATGCCCATGTTATTATTATTACATGACCCTTGTTATCCATGCAACACCCGTTCATCCATTCCCTCTATGCCTACGGTACTCCTATCCTGCTGTTTTCCGTGATTGCTACTGCTGTTACTATTTTACTACTAGGTGTTATTTTATTTCTACTGCTGCTATAAAAATGTTACCACTGATAAATTGTTGCAAGCAAGTATACTTTCAGGTGCAGCTTAATTGACAACTCAGTTGTTAAGGCAAATAAATATTCTTTGGCTCCCCTTGTGTCGAATCAGTAATTTTGGGTTTTACTTCCCTCGAAGACTGTTGTGATCCCCTATACTTGTGGGTCATCAGGCCTCCAAGTGCATAGGTTTGTAGAACAACAACAAGTTTCCCTTAAGTGGATTACCCAAGGTTTATCGAACTCGGTGAGGAAGAGGTCAAAGTTATCAATCTCAAGCAACCCTGCAATTACGATACAAGAAGTCTCTTGTGTCCCCAACACACCCAATACAATTGTCAGTTGTATAGGTGCACTAGTTTGGCGCACAGAGAGTAAAATACAAGTAGTATGAATGGTTATAAGTGATAGTAGCAATCTGAAATAAAAATGGCAGCAAGCAAACATGTAGCATAGCTGATTGTAAATGGTGTTTCAATGATTAGAAACAAGGTGTAGGGATCATACTTTCACTAGTGGACACTCTCAACCATCATAACATAATTGAATGCATAAAGATAATCTCTTCACTTTGCTACTCCAAACCACTCTCCGGTCTAATAACAAACACCAATCCATTGCATAGGGATGTAACAGCACTCCTCAAAGTCGCATTCTCATGTCTAGTTAACACCACGTTGTCACTATGAGCCCCCTAGAAGTTACAAACAAACACAACAATTTCATAGGGTCATCCAACACAAGATATAAATATCATGCTAAACCACACGATGTAGACATTGTCACCTTTACACCGTGATCAAAGTGTCTACGCAGATCTCATAACAAAACCACTTGAGTAGCATAACAGATCAAGAGTAACATCTACTTATTCAACTAGATTACAAAGCTCGTGATCACATAAAGATCACACCATGGAAGATAGATATGAAACACATAGCTACCGGTAGAGCCCTCAGCCCCGGGGGAGAACTACTCCCTCGTCATGATAGGAGACAACGACGGCGATAAAGATGGCGGTGGAGTCGATGGAGATGGCTCCGGGGGCACTTCCCCGTCCCGGCAGGGTGCCAGAACAAAGATTTATGTCCCCCAAAACTTGGCGGAGGCGACGGCAGAGCTACGGAACTTTCGTGGAAGGGGGGCGATCTTTTTAGGGTTTATGCATGAAGGGGCATATATAGGAGAAAGGGCGATGGCGGTGGGCGACCGAGGGGCCCACACCACCTCCCGGCATTGCCAGGGGTCCACCTGTGCGGCCACATGGTGTGGGGGCTCCAGGGCCCCCCTCCGGGTCTCTTCGGGACTCCATGGAACCCACGGGAATTCTAAGACTTCCGGGCTCCGAATTTTTCAATTCCGAACATATTTTCGAAACAACTTTTCTGTAACTAAAAACAACAGAAAACAAGAACTGGCTCTGTGGCATCTTGTCAATAGCTTAGTCCCGAGAAATCGCTAAAATGACATAAAGTGCAAGGAAAACTGATGACCCACAAGTATAGGGGTGTATCTTAGTACTTTCGATAAATAAGAGTGTTAAACCCAACAAGGAGCAGAAGGTGTTTACAAGCAGGTTGGATAGAGGATTCACTGTAAGCACTAGTAAACATTTTTTTTGGATATAGCAGATAAATAAATTGCGAGTAAATAAAGTGCAGTAAATAATATTGTAGCAAGTGGCCCAATCCTTTTGAGAGAAAAGGACAAGGCAATTGTGTTACTTATGCCTACCAAACGTTCTCGAGGACACATGAGAATTTCGTGTAGTGCTTTCGCTTCGTTACGGTGATTAATATCCATTAGTTCGTGAAGTTTTGTGTGGGTGAACCTATGCTTATGCACCTCCCAACTAGGACTAATACATACTTGTGATTATACTCCTCGCAAGCATCCGCAAATACAAGAAAGTAATTAAGATAAACTATCCACAACCTAAAACTCTTGGATTCTACGCTCCCTCGTGCATTGGTTTCCTAACGGGGGTTTAGGTTTGTGTCACTCCGGAAACCCCACAATTAGTAGCCAAATACACAATGCATCCTCCTAGGCCCATAAAGGTGAAGTATCATGTAGTCGACGCTCACACGACACCACTAGAAGAATAGCACCACAACTTAAATATCGAACAACTAGATATTACTTCAACATAACTTCACTACTAACATCATGACTTCTCCCATGTCCTCAAGAACTAAACAAACTACCCACAAGACATCATATGGATCATAATCAGAGGTGATATAATGGATGATAACAATCTGGTCATAAAGTGCAAACACCGATAAATCTCACAAGTATCAACTACTAACAAGTAATCCACATCGGGAGAGAGATCTAATGTAAAACAACGATAGGGACCCCTAATTGTTACAGAGGGATGATAGTGGATGATGAGGGTGATGGTGCTGGTGACGAGGATGATGATGACGATGATCTTGATGAAGCCCGGAGTGACGCTGGTGACGATGGCGATGATTTCCCCTCTCCGGAGAGGAATTTCCCCGATAGATTTCTCCCTGCGGGAGAGCTTTTCTCTCTCAGGAGTTTTCCACCCCGAGGCGGCAGCCGAATAATTCTTCGATGATGGTACGGGACTTAGGGTTCGCTGGGGGTCAAGTACGCGAAAGACCTCGACCAGAGGTGGGCCTGGGTGGCCACACCACCTAGCGGCGTGGGCCCTGGTGGCCCCCCTCTAGCTCCCCTTCCTTCTGGTGTCTTCCTCTGAACTTCTAAGATACTTCTGGTGTTCCCCTTCTTCTTCTGATCTTCTGAAATATGGTATCTCGACGATGCTTTTTCCATCAGATTTCTGGTCCCAGTGTTTATTCTCTAAAAATTATGAAACATGCAAAGTAAGATAAAATAACATAAGTAATGCATCATAACATGAAATATATCGACGAATAACAGAAAATAACAATATAAAACGGTGATGCGAAATGGACGTATCAACTCCCCCAAGCTTAGACCTCGCTTGTCCCCAAGCAAAGCTGGACTAAGTAAACATGACCACATGTTTATGGAGTGAGGTGTTGATAAAATAAAATACGGACAAGAGGCATCACATCTAACAAAGAACACGTCATTTTAGACAGCAACTTCCTCTCATATAATTAAACTTGAGACAAGCAGAGGAGCAATAATGGTGCAAAAAGTAAATCAAAATTGGTAAAGGAAAATTTTGTTCTTGGTCAGAGAAAAATTAACAGTGTACTCATCTTTAGATCAGAGTCTTTATACTAGAGCTATATTGTAGAGTTTATCATGCTCAATTATAACAGTCTCTTTGCAAACATTTTTAACTTTCTAAGTGGTATTCAAAAAGATAAAATAATTTGTAGAAACAAGGAAGAATAATATACATGATTGAGTAAATCAACATGAAGTCGGATGAATCACAACAATTCAAATGCTTGCTTAAGACAGAAGGAAATGGGTTTACTAACTCAACATAAATGTAAAAGATAGACCCTTCGTAGAGGGAAGCATGGAGCACTCATGTGCTAGAGCTTTTTTTAATAAACAGATGTATAAAATGCATGACACTCCTCCCATCCATCTTACACAAACCAGGACTAACCGAATCCTCGGGTGCCTGCCAACAATCACAAACCATGGAGAAGTGTCTAATTTTGAGAGGTGTATGCTAGTGTCAATGAATGTAAACAGAAAATACAGTACGTCACAAGCCAACTAGACTTCACAAGAGCGGCTCCCATATGAAAGACGCAACTGGTGTATAGGGTCATCCCTCATTCTCTTTTGTTTACACAATTATGCTTTGACTGATAAATCAGGGGCAAAAATAGTGAAGAGAATTTTTTTGTATTAATTTGGGGCTGGGCACCCCGCTGGGAGCTCTTCTAGCATTTGGAAGCGGATGAAGCCACTAGTCCAAGTGTGTGAAATCCAACCAACAAGTGAGATAAAGATTCTCCATTTACGTCCTCATGAGCAAAAACCGGAACACAAAACATGGATAATTTTGAAGGTTTTAAAGGTAACACAGGATCAATTTACTTGGAGTGGCGGTTAATTACCACAGATAGGTAGATATGGTGGACACAAATGGCAAGGTTTTGGGGTTCAAGGTTTGGATTTCACGAGAAGCATTCCCTCTCAGTACAGGTCTTTGGCTAGCAAGGTTGGGTAGCAAGCATAAGAATTGAAGTAAAACAAACAAAAACATATATGATAAAGCCAATCATGCAATCTTCCTTGAAAGTGAAAACAAACTTATTTGAGAATACTAAGCTTATGAGCTAACAAATAAGAAAGATCATGGAATAATATATCAACATGCAACTCCCTCTTTTCTACTTAAGTCTCAACGTATTGTTGCTACTGCTAAGTTTCCCAAAACCAACTAGAATATCTTGAAGCTCCAACATTGATACCAATACTAATAACAAGATCAATCACATAACAAAAATTGCATACTAAAATAAAATAGATCAAGTAGATGATGAAACTTCTCATTAATATTTCATTACGACAACTCAAACTAAGAGATACTGATGGGGGGATAGTAACCCGGTAGACCAACTCCAAGGTGTAACCCGGCCCAAACGACAATTGGACAAGATCTGGCTAAGGGTAAAGGAAACTTCTGGAAGGCCCAAGGTTTGTAGGCCTCGCAACCCGGATTGTGGGTTGCGGTAAGGAAAGTTAGGGTTTGCAAGTAGAAGTTCGAGTAGGACTCAATATGTACCTTGGAGGCTAAGCCAGGGGGAGGGACGGTGCTTTATAAACCGGCCCCTAGGTTTAGTTCGCCAGAGATTCAAGTCATAGTTGTATCACCAATTATCGAGTATCCAGTATAGTTCATATTCGAGATCCGGCGAGTTGCTTTCCGGTTCTTAGATCGCTTTTTGCCATGTCTTCCTTCGAGCTAAACCCTCTCCCAAATACCTGTGTCGACTTGCCCCAAGATCAGTTACCCCAGGTAACATCTGCCGTGATTATCCCACGACAGTTGGCGCCCACCATGGGGCCTGCGTCCAAAGGTGTTTACATCACGGGAGAAGCTCGGAAGAGCATGAAGAACCTCATCGTCGGTGAGATCTACGTCGACGGCCAAGGAGAGAAGATGGTGGACGATTCCGGCTGGGGGCCAGAGTCGGATCACCTCGAAGCCGGATCCGTCGTGACAATCGGCCGCATCAACGTCTTCATCGGTATGGTATGTACTTCCGGCTCGAATCCTGACAATCTTGGATCTGATTCTGTGTCAGGAGAAGCTACCTACATTCAATCGGAAAGGGAAGAATCGATCGGAACAACAGGTCAGATAAAAGAACTCGCCGAGAAGTGGGAACAGTCGGAAGAGTTGGTATGGACCCCGCGCGATCGGGTAGAGAGAGAAGGTGATGCCGAGTCTATCCGGGATCTATTGGAGGATCGATATGAGGAGGAAAACAGCGAAGAAGAACGGCATGAATTCGTGCCAAGCATCACGCGCCGGGTTGCGGTCTACACGGCTCCCGCGGCCAACGTAAATCAAGAGAGCGTGACCGCGGCCGCAGTCGGGACGGCTCAGGCATTGAATCAACAGCGGGGTACAGTTGACCCGGTTCTGATCCGGGTTGAGGGAGAGTCGGCATCGGTTACCAGTCGCGCACCGGAGGAGGAGATGCGGGCAAACATGTTCGGATTCCAAGCAAACCGGACACCGGGGGCGGGTCCTTCAAACCCGCGTCACCCGGCCCTGTTCGATAACAATTTGATTTTAGATCCAACCGTCCTCGCTACAGTGATCACTCCAGAGAATGCGGCGGAGCGGGTCAGAGATCTGGATGTGGCCCGTCGCGCATTGGAGCAGCAAAGAAGGCAAGTGGAAGCAGAGAGACAGGGGATGGCCACACGGCAGCGCGAGTTGGATGCGTTAGAGACTCGGCTCCGGGAGGAAACGTCTAGAGCGCATCAGAGGCACCAGACCAGGCTACCAGCAACCGGCGGGGTTATTAATCCGGCAGCTCTGTTTATCACACCCCAGGATCAACCAATCCCAGCGGTAAACCAGGGAACCGCACCCCCACCGGCAAATGAGCAGGCCGGGTTACTCCTGCCGCAGGCTAGAATTGCACCCGGCAATGAGTTACCACCACCATCACGATTTCGCACACCAGCAGGTCATTACAACAATCCCATGGACAACGTATATGCAGCGACACTCGCCTTGAATCAGATCCCTGTGAGAGAATCGCCCCATGCGGAAGTAACCCGACGAGCGATCGATCTACTACACACCGCGGTGGCACAGCAAGCCAACTATCCAGACCATAGAAGCGGGATGCATGGGACGCCATACCCCAGTCAGCAACAGGGCAATATTCAAACGAATTCAGCACGGCGGAGGGAAGAGCAACAGCAAATGCCGCCCCCACCTCATATCCAGACAGTACCAGCAGCATCGGCGGCGCAGGCGATTGTGGACAGCCCCAGGGCCAGAAGGGCCGGGGCCGGGTCTGTAGCACATGAGTTACCGGCGGCGCCGCACCCCGTGGCACCCCCAGCCGGGTCACATGTTTCCCGAGTAAGACCAGTCCCAATCACCCTGGCGGGACCAAAGTGTCTCTCGGACGACATCGGAGCGGAACCTTACCCGGAAAAGTTCAAAGAGCCGGGGAAAGTAGTAAATTATGAGCCAACAATGGATCCAGAAACATGGCTGAGCAGTTACGAGATGGCAATGTCAATTCGCAATGCATCCGAGAATCTTCAAGCCAAGTTCATGTACTTAATGATGTCAGAGGGAGCAGCAAAGTTATGGTTCACCAATCTGCCGGAAAAGTCGATCAAATCCTGGGAAGAATTAAAAACCGCGTTTGTCAAGCACTTCCATGGAACGTGCAGAAAGTTGTTTACTATTGACGATTTAGAACGATGCGTTCAGAAGAAGGGCGAGTCAGCGCGCAGCTGGGTACGCCGGGTTATGGAGATACTCCACTCATCCACAGATATTCAGCCCAAGGATGCGCTACAAGCTATGGCGAAAACATGTAAGTACGTTCCTTTAGTGCAAAAGTTAACTCGCATGAAATCCAGTAGGAATGCAGCGGAGGTAACAATGGGAGAATTAATGGATGCGTGCAACAAACACGCCGCAACGGACACCACAGAGGAGGAAATTGATGACAAGAAAGCAAAAACAAACACAAGTAGCAGTGGGAGAACCGGCAATGGATCGGCGCCAAGTAATAATGGAAATAGCCAGAACAAGCGCCCGTTTGAAGGGAATTCCAAGTTTGTAGCTAACACGGAGGCCGGGTCTTCAAGACCCAGATCTGAAGGGAATTTTAATACTGGAAATCACAGTGGGGGACATTACCAAGGACCTCCAAGACCAAGTAACAGTTGGGACATATTTAGGATGGCATGCCCGAAGCATAGCAGGAACGGCAAGCCGGCTAATCACTCCTTGGAGCAATGCGCCGACTTACAGAGATGGAAGAATGAGGAAGTGAATAGAGCCATGCGAGGAGCGGGTCGGGGAGGAGGGCCGGGTCCAGGTGGAAATTTGGGCAACGGTCCACCCCCAGCCGGCAACCCGGTAGCAGGAAATCCAGGCAATAATCAAGGGGGAGCAGGAGGTTTTCAAGCTAACCCCAAACAGTTGGGTCAATATCACGTGCACACTACTGGAGGCTCTAACAAGGATAAAAAGATATTGAAACAGGCGGTCAATTCAGTCTCTTCCGCTGTTCCAAGGTATTTGAGGTGGTCAGAACAGGAGGTAACTTGGAGCAGAAGGGATCACCCGGACAGAGTTGATCACCCGGGAGTTTTAGCATTGGTAGTGGCACCACAGGTCAATGGGTACGAGCTGAAAAAAGTCTTGATGGATGGAGGAAGTAGTATCAATATCCTATACTGGGAAACTTTTCTGCGCATGGGCCTAAAGGAATCTCAGTTGCAAAAGAGTACAACAGTTTTTCACGGGATAGTGCCGGGTCATTCGGCGTGCCCCGAAGGAAAAGTGGCGTTGGAAGTAGCCTTTGGGGAGTCAAAGGACAATTATCGAGTCGAGTGGCTTACTTTTGAGGTGGTTAAGTTGCGCAGTCCCTATCATGCATTGTTTGGAAGGCCGGCTTATGCTAGGTTCATGGCAAGACCGTGTTATGTGTATCTACAGCTGAAAATCCCGGGTCCTAAGAAGACCATTACCATACACGGGAATCGAGACATAGCAGCCGAATGTGATGAAGGAGATGCGGCAATGGCTGAGCAAGCCTGCAGGAAAGAAGAGCTCAAGCATTACCGATCGCAGGTGGACCTAGAGGAAAGGACAATGTCAAAAAGGCCGACTTCTGAAGGGAATAAAGCAAAAACTAGGACAGAACAAGATCCTAAGATGGTGGGCTTCGTCAGGAGCGATCCTTCCAAGCTGACTGACAGGGAAGAGGAAGCCATACCGCCATCTATAGCTAATCGTGCCACAAGGACGACATACCCGGATTGGCTAACAAACCCGGTACTCATCATGAAAGGAACTAGCGAATGGAGAATGTGCATCGGCCATGCCAACGCGAGGCCGATTCTCAGGAATAACTAAAGCAGTGTAACGGACAGCAGGTTTCATACGCGCTCTTTTCCTACCCAGGGTACCTAAGGGGACTGGAAGGTTTTTAATGAGGCGGCCTGCTGACTCAAACTTTTCATATCAATAAAAGAGATGGTTTTCAAGTCTTATCATGGTCTTTGCTTCAGTTGCAAGTAAGTAATGTTTGTTATTATCAATACATCAGTATCATCAAAATACGTTGCACGTACATAGGTCTTTGGGAATTGAGCTGCTTAAATAGTAGTCACAAACCCGGAGACCCGGCCTTGATGCCTATGAGTTATGAGGGCCGATTACTCGCAAGACGAGTACGGCTGCAATCTTATAACCGGACGAAGGAGCCAAATTTCTTGGTTATTCTTACTTAAGCTCGATGTGACTCGCAACAAAGTGGCATGATCTGTTCACTTACGATTACAATCAAACTATGCAGCCCAATGGGACCTGCTTGACCCTTTTTTTCGTATAGATGTAACAACATGGTATCCACGCGAAAGCCGACTTACAGTACAAGATAATCAAAAGGGTCATCTAAACCACAAGTCCATGCAGAGTACAAGGCTAAAATAGCCGGAAACTCAACAAGTATTAAGCATGACTTCAGTATTTACGTGAATGGCTATTGGTTGTCAGCTTGGTAAAGAGCAGTTTGCCATCTGAGAAAGGCCACGCCCCCTTGGCTCGTACTTTGGGTCATGGGGACTGGGGACTTCGAAACAGAAACAAACTGTTTAGTTACTAAAGCTCGAAAACCTTGGCTACCGAGTCTTGGGGACTTAAAGAAAAGTCCGCTTATCAAAACCCACGATACTCGGTCAACCGAGTCTCGAAAGGGGAATCGAAAATAAACAATCAAGTATCGAGAATAAGCTTAAAACAAGGATCGAGGTTATCAAAAGCCGGGAAAGGCACAAAGTTATCAAGCACAAAGTCACAGCATCAGTATCAATGGTGCACAGGCGCACCGCCAAAATCATATCAGTTTTGAAAACACGAAATACTAGACATTATCCTACTCGGCATCCTGGGAATGGTCTTCCGGGTCTGCGTCCTGGACCTGCTCCTTGGCCTTTCCAGCAGCTTTACCCGGACTCTTTGTATCAGGACGGACAGGTGGAGGAACAGCTGGTGTAGAGGAAGACGGCCTTAAGCCTAACTCGGCTTCTCTCTTCGCAGCTTCCTCTTTCCTCCTGGCCAGGTCAGTCGCCCATCTTTCCAGCATGTCAAAGGGAGGGGGTGCCTCTGCTAGAATAGTCTTGCCGTCAGAATCGTACGCGCTCATGATTGTGTCCAGGTCTATCTTATCGGCCAAGGCAGTAGCCGGGTGGCGTACGTCGGATTGTATAACTTTGAAGTCCTTGGGCGTAAACTTGGCCCCGTCAGCCTTAAATTCTGGAAACCCGGATATTACCTTTGCCGGGTCAAGCTTAGGAAAATAAGCTTTCGCCAGAGTGAAGGCCCGGGTCATGCCGATTCGGCACGACGAACGCTTCCATATTTCAATCCATCCAGGCACGGTTGAAAAGGCTTGCATAAGGTTCTCTTCGCCTGGATATACCTCGGAAGGCCATTTCACGGCATCCAGTAAAAGCTTTGTGCCGGCAAAAAACGTCCGGAGAACAGTCTTTAACGTTTTAGTCTGAGCAACGGCATTGTCTTCTGGAGCAGCAAGGTTAGCACCTGCAATTGAAACAAAAGAAATCATATCAATAAAATCGACTATCGTAGCAATAAGGTAGAAGTATGCAAGTTAGTCGCAAGCAAAAACTTACTTAGCAAAATGCGATAAGTGTCCGCGACCTGGTTCGACAAGTTCTTCAGCGTAGTTTGGGCATCATTGTACTTCTTTTTGTATTTGGAGACGTTCTTTTTCAAAGTCTTCATCTCCGCCTCAAGGGTTTCTCGGCGCTTCACTTCAGCAAGCAGGAGCTGCTCGGTCTTGAGTAACACCTCATCTGACCGAGTAATCTCCACCTGCGAAGAATGAGTGAAAATGTAAGTCGGAAATCATGACAAGCCGAGTATTATATGAAGTACCGAGCGTAATTACAGCAAGTTATGCTCGGAACTTGGGGACTGGGTGTATAGTAAGAAATACCAAATAAAGTTACCTGATGTGCTGCGGCCATACGCTCTAGGATGTTTCCCTCTGAAGCCTTCATGGCGAGGAGAGCGCTCATCAGCTGGTTAAAATCATCGTTACCCGAGTTAGAGGGCTCGGGTGCCTGGGAAGTTGGAAAAGGAGTTTTTCTTGTAACAGGAGGCGGCACCCGGGTCATCCGAATGTCGGAGTCTGGTCCCCCTCCCGCGTTCGAGGCTGCGCCCTTTTCCTTCTCGCTCGTGTGCGAGGCTATTGGATACCCGGTGTCTTGCCTAGCCAGTTCTGTTGGCGACGCTTGCTCATCGCCAGCTGTGGTGAAAGCACCGTCAGTCGGTTTATTTTCAACCCGGTCCTCAACCTCCGTGTCTTCCTGGTCACTAGCAACGGCCGTGGCTCTGTAGAAAGTGCGAAGGTACGGTTAATCCATGATTATGAAAAAGGCGATAAAAGTTCGGTATAGCATCAGGTTCACCGGGAAGTCCGAGGGAAAGCCGCTGCTAGACCCGGAAGATACTGAAAAATACCAAGCAAGGTGTCAGATTACTTTGTGAGGGAACGTTTGGGAAAAATTCTTGTGTACAGTAAGTACCAGTATGTCGAGCTGGAGGCGGTGAAGTACCCGGGTTAAGAGTCTCATTACCCGGATGGTTGCGGGTCACTCTACGCTTAGTTGCGGGTGGCTCCTTCATTTGTAGTCAAAAGGGTGATGATAGGGTTAGCTCAGGAATGACGTCATGGGAGCCAAAATTAAGCACAAGGAAACGAAATAAAACCTGGAAGACGATTCCTTGGGGTTTTCTTTTGGATCCGGCTTTGATTGCTGGCTCCGGTTCATCTTCCTCGCTGGCGGACTCCACCTTGCCGTCCGATTCTTCCTCCTCGTCTTCGTCTTCTTGTTCTGAAAATTATCAAAGTTATAATATATATAAAAAAAAGAAGCAGGGCGTAACGCATGCAAGGGGATTAAGTATGCACCTTCGTCCGAATTAACGGCATCATCTTCCACCTCCGGGTCTCCGGAGTTAGGAGGAGTACCGATTTTCCAGAAGTTACTATCGGCCTGAGGTGAAGATACCAGAGTAAGGGTTAATATTGAATCAAGAGAAGCGGATAAAAGTGAACTTGTTAGAATCCAAGGTCGAGAGGTAGGAGACTTACTGAGGGGGCCGGGTTCTTGAGGGTGAAGGGTTCTAATCCGGCTATGTTCCGGATTACCTCGAGCCTCTCTGTCAAAAAGCCCTTAATGGTTTTGTTTGTATCGCTGGGAGCGAAAGTGCTGGTAGAGTATCGGATCGGGTCCGTGGTTTGACCCGAGTATTCGCACATCAGTTTCTCGCGGATGGAGTTGGGTTGAATGCGGAAGTCGACCCAAGTCTTTACTAGGTTGAGCCCGATGAGGCCTTGGGCTGATAAGATGGAGATCTTAGCCAACGAAGGCAAAATTGCCTCCCTGTCCGAGTCAGGGGCAAAGGCATTAAAAGTCTCGGAGATATCAAGCTGACCCTCCGAGTAACCCGGCAACTTCTTTTCGCCGGGTGGGGAGGTGTCCTGGCAGTAGAAGTACGAGAGCTGCCAGTGCTTTACGTGGGAGTTGAGGGTGAGAGGAGGCATCAGGGAGTTCTTGCGGCGTTGGATAGAAACCCCGCCGCAAGTAAGAAGTGCGCCGTCGCCGCTTTCGCGGCACGGCTTGCACTGAAAGAGTTCAACAAAGAGAGCCAGACTTGGCGGAATGCACAAGTAAGACTCGGAAAGAACGATAAAGTGAGTGATGTTTAAAACGGAGTTGGGTCCTATGTCGAAAATGCGGAGGTTGTAGTGGTTTAAGACGTCGCGAAAGAAAGGGTGACCCGGAGGCCTGAAGCCCCGGGTCACATGCTCAACAAAACATATTACCTCGTTTCCTGCTGGAGAAGGTCGGGTTTCATTACCCGGTACTCTCCAGTGGATAGATTCCTGAGGGGGAAGGACCCCTAGCTCAACCAGTTCCTCTAGCTTGGCCCTGGTGACGGAGGATTTCCCCCAGTTGGCAGATATAGAGTTCGTGGTCTTGGCCTTAACCGGCTGCTTTCCCTGCCTCTTGGGCGCCATAGGGTTAACCTGAAAAAGCGTCAAGGGAAAGGATGTGAGAAATAAAACTCGGAAACGGTCAGTTGACTGAGCGTTGGCAAGCGGTGTCAAGGTAACCCGGAAGTTAGACATGATCCGGGTATTAAGCAAGGTACGAATTTTCCGGGTGTCGCACATTATTGCAAAACTTGTAGGATTTTATGCATGGATAAGTGTTTGAGGAGAGTAAGCGGTCGCCCGCACATCTATTGTGGGCAAGTAAGCCGGAAAGGAAAGATTTTCCGGATAATATGAGCAAAGGCGGAAAATTTAGGTGACCCGAGCTTAGATTGGGAATTCCATTTCTAAAATTATGGCCAGTTTAATAATTACAAGTGGTAGGAGAGTGAATTAGACTGTGTATCTTGTCTATTTGAATGAGCTAGAGTGGACCCTAGTGATTTAATTCGGCACGATCCGAGAAATCGCGGGCGGCTCGATTTAGATCTAACTTAAGGGAAAATTGAGAAATTGCGAGGATGAGTTAGAGGATGTGAAAGACTTACCGAGGGGGATTGAAGCGCAGCTTTCCGGAGGCAGATGGCGCAAGTTTGGTGCCCTTTCGCGGTTTCTGGCGGGCAAATTGGAGGATTGGCGGCGGATCTGGGCGGCGGAGCGAATCGCGCGGTGGCGGAGCGCAAACGGTGGCGAATGGGCTCCGGTGATACGCGCGGGGCTTCCGTGGTGGTGCGCTGAGAGTTCGAACTCGAAAGGAGGAAGGAAGAGGAATGGGGGAAATAGGCCGTTGGAGTTAGGGTTGCGCTCAAGGGTTTATTTATAATGGTTTGGGTGGTAAAGCCTAGCTCAACGGGCGGAACCCAGGAAATACGGAGTAACGGCTGCCTATTTTGAAATTTGTGGGACGTACTTTAAAGCATGAAGGGAGAAGTTCGGATGAAAAGGAAAGGGAGATCTCCTCTTTGGTATCAGAATTAATTATCGAAAAAAGTGTGAAATCGTGGAGTTTTCTATTAAGACCATACCTGGAAAATTAGGGAAAGCCTTTGAAGGAGGGCCGGGTTACTGCCTGGACCCCATGAAGTTGGTCCCAGCCATTCGTCAAAGTGTTGTGACTCGGCCTCCATGTGCTTGTGCGTTTGATATTTCTGCAGGGAATAGCCAGCGCTTCGAAGAATGAATCTCGGAAGCCCAAGCTATTCTGGGGACTACTGATGGGGGGATAGTAACCCGGTAGACTAACTCCAAGGTGTAACCCGGCCCAAACGACAATTGGACAAGATCCGGCTAAGGGTAAAGGAAACTTCTGGAAGGCCCAAGGTTTGTAGGCCTCGCAACCCGGATTGTGGGTTGCGGTAAGGAAAGTTAGGGTTTGCAAGTAGAAGTTCGAGTAGGACTCAATATGTACCTTGGAGGCTAAGCCAGGGGGAGGGACGGTTCTTTATAAACCGGCCCCTAGGTTTAGTTCGCCAGAGATTCAAGTCATAGTTGTATCACCAATTATCGAGTATCCAGTATAGTTCATATTCGAGATCCGGCGAGTTGCTTTCCGGTTCTTAGATCGCTTTTTGCCATGTCTTCCTTCGAGCTAAACCCTCTCCCAAATACCTGTGTCGACTTGCCCCAAGATCAGTTACCCCAGGTAACATCTGCCGTGATTATCCCACGACAGATACAACGATAACCAACTAAGGAGTGACACTTCCATACTGCAAACCATACTATGTGATATTTTCCTCTGCTCATGATATGACTCTACTAAAAGTTAAAAAGGAGTGAAAGATAAAGGTGATACCGCGGCACTCCCCCAAGCTTGGAACAAGCCAAAGGGATGCCAATACCAATGACAAATCAATTCTTCGGTGGTGGTGGTGAATCCTTCTCAATGAGCTTATCAATTGATTTCTTCAGTTCTTCAATTACGAATATAAGTAGATGCATCATATCAGTGTTGTACTCAATACGGTTTGCATGCTTGTCAATCGGTGCATTCCATCCATCTGGATTTTCCTCCCACACTTCCTTAGGTTGAAATCTTTACCTATCTGCATGTTTAGAACGATACATATCCCAGCAAGAAGGCAACCTGGACTCGGGTACTTCTATATAGTGATATTCATGAATTAAAGTGTGGAAATGTCTCTTAATACTTGAAAGTGGAATATCCGGGGATAGAAAATGGCGTCGGGCCAACCATCCAGTGTTAGTCCTTGTTGTGGGCTTGGAAGGTTTTGTAACCACTCCAATGCTTGCGATGGTAGCACGTGGATGCACCCTGCAATTACGATACAAGAAGTCTCTTGTGTCCCCAACACACCCAATATAATTTTCAGTTGTATAGGTGCACTAGTTCGACGAAGAGAGAGTAAAATCCAAGTAGTATGGATCGTCATAAGTGATAATAGCAATCTGAAATAAAAATGGGAGCAAGCAAATATGTAGCAGAACTTATTGTAAATGGTGTTTCAATACTTAGAAACAAGGCCTAGGGATCATACTTTCACTAGTGAACACTCTCAACAATGATAACATAATTGAATGCATAAATTTCTCTTCACTATGCTACTCCGAACCACTCTCCGGCCGAATAAAAAGCACCACTCCATTGCGTAGAGTTGTAACAGCACTCCACAAAGTCGCATTCCCATGTCTAGTTTACCCCACGCCATCACTATGAGCGCCCTAGAAGGTACTAGACAAAGACCACAATTTCATAGGTTCATCCATACCAAGATATAAATATAATGCTAAACCACACGGTGCACACACTGTCACCTTTACACCATGATCAAAGTGTCTAAAAAAATCTCATAACAAAACCACTTGAATAGCATAATAGATGAAGAGTAACATCTACTTATTCAACTAGATTACAAAGCTCATGATCACATAAAGAACACACCATGTGAGAGAGAGATGAAACACATAGCTACCGGTAGAGCCCTCGGCCCTGGGGTAGAACTACTCCCTCCTCATCATTAGAGACAATAACGGCGATGAATATGGCGGTGGAGTCGATGTAGATGGCTCCGGGGCACTTCACCGTCCCGGCAGGGTGCCGGAACCGAGATTTCTGTCCCCCAAAACTTGGCGGTGACGACGGCGGAGCTACGAAACTTTTCGTGGAAGGGGCCGATATTTTTAGTGTTTATGCATTGGGGGCATATATAGGCGAAAGTGCGATGGCGGTAGGAGCCCGAGGGGCCCACACCACCTCCTGGCGTCGCAATGGGTTCACCCGCGCGGCCACATGGTGTGGGGATCCAGGGCCCCCCTCCGGGTCTCTTCGGGACTTTGTGGAACCTTCGAGAATTCTAAGACTTCCGGGCTTCAAATTTTCCAATTCCGAGAATATTTCCAGAACAACTTTTCTGAAACTAAAAACAACAGAAAATGGGAACTGGCCCTGTGGCATCTTGTCAATAGGTTAGTTTCGGGAAATCGATAAAAATGACATAAAGTGTAAGGAAAACATGTAGCATATGACATTAAAAAACATGGAACATGAGAATTAAGGATACGTTTATGACGTATCAGATATCAGGTTTAAACGTATAAGTTCTACTGCCAGTTTCAAGATATTGGAGACCAAGTAATTATTTGTTGATGGTCAGCCTTTACCTTGTAAGTCTGATGATGGGAAGGATTCACCACCACCACCGAAGGAGTAGTTCTTCATTGGTATTGGCATCCCCTTGGCTTGTTCCAATCTTGGAGGAGTGCCGTGGTATCACACCTTTATCTTTCACCTTTTTACTTTTTAGTAGAGTCATATCATGAGTAGAGAAGTTATCATATAGTATTGTTTGCAATGTGGAAGTATCTCTCCCTTAGTTGGTTATCTATGTATCCCTTGGTGTGAGTTGCCGTTATGAAATATTAATGAGAAGTTTTATCATTTACTTTCTGCACACCTTATTTTAGTTTGAAATTTATGTTATATGATTGATCTTGTTGTTAGTGTTGGTATCACTTTGGTAGCATGAAGTTAAATCTATTTGGTTTTGGCAAACTTAGGATTGGTCACTAGCAACAATACTTTGAGGCTTAAGTATAAAAGAGGGAGATGCATTTAGATATATTATTATGTTATCTTTCTTTCTCGTTGGCTCATAAGCTTAGTATTATCAAGTTAAGATCGTTTGTACTTCCAAGGAAGATTGCATGATTGTTTTTCTATCACATGTATATTTGCTTGTTTCCCTCAACTCTTATGGTTGCTACCTAGCCTTGCTAGACAAAAACCTATACTGAGAGGGAATGCTTCGCATGCATCAAAACATTGAACCAAAACCATACCATTTGTGTCCACCATATCTACCTATGTGTGGTATTTCACCGCCACTCCATGCAAATTGCTCGTGTGCTACCTTTAAAACCTTCAAAACTATACATGTTTTGTGCTCTGTTTTAGCTCATGAGGACATGGGTAGACAGTCTTTATTTCACTCGTTGAATGGACTTTACACAGATGGACTAGTGGCACATCTGCTTATTCAACTGTTAGAAGAGCTTGCAAGAGGGTGCCCAGCCCCAAACTTGGTTACTATAAATTCCCTTCACTCTTTTCCCCCCTGATTTATCAGTTAAACCATAATTGTGTAAACAAAAGATAAAAGGGATTATCTACAGACCCAGTAGAAAGGACGTCCTTCAATGGGAGCCACCCTTGTAAACTCTAGTTAGTTTGTTACTTAATGTATTGTCTGCTTGCCGATTCATTGACATAGACATACACTTCTCTCAAAATTGTTTTCATTACTTATGTTTATCAAATAAAAAGCTCAAGCACATGAGTTGATCCCTGCTTCCCTCTGCTAAGGGCCTATCTATTACATTTATGCTGAGTCAATATACCTACTCCCTTCTATCTCAAGCAAGCATTTGCGTTGTTGTGATCCAACCATTTATATGTTGATTTAGTCAACCATGTCTTTTATCCTTCCTTGTTTAGTACAATGTTTTTACCTGAATGAGTATTACTTTGATTATCAATGACTGTAAGGAGACTGTTATAATTGAGCATGTAAAAATCTGCAATATAAGCTCTAATATAAAGACTCAGATCGGAAGATAAGTACAGTTTGTTAAAACTTCTCTTACCAAGAGAAAAGTTTGCCATAACCAATTATGGTTTTCTCTTTGCACCTTAATTGTGACTCCCTCTACTAGTTTCAAGTTAAGTTATATGAGAGGAAGTTGCTATCTAGAATAACTTGTGCATTGACAAATGTGATGCTTCTTGTCTGTATTTTATTTATCGACACTTCACTCCATAAACCCGTGGTGATGTTTACTAAGTTCAGTTTCGCTTGGGGACAAGCAAGGTCTAAGCTTGGGGGGAGTTGCTCCGTCCATTTTGCATCACTATTTTATATGATAATTTACTATTATTCATCGATATATTTTGTATATAGAGATGATAGTTATGTTAGTTCATCTATTTTGCATGTTTTACAATTATTAGAGAATGATTTGTCGGGACCAAAAATCTGCTGGAAAAAGCACCGTCAAGATACCATATTTCTGAAGATCAGACGAAGAAGGGAAACATCGGAGAATTCTTAAGTTGCCAGATGACGGAGATAAGCAGGAGGAGAGCTAGGGGGCCACCATGGGCCCACACCACCACGTGGCGCCCCCCTTGGCCGCACCGCCACCTAGTGTGGCTGCCCTGGCCCACCACTGGCAACTCCCTTTCGCGTACTTCATCCCCAAGGAACCCTAAGACCTAGATAATCATCGATGAAATATTCCACCGCTTCCACGGGGCGGAAAACAACAGAGAGAGAAAAGCTCTCCGGCTAGGAGGAATCTGTCGGGGAAATTCCTCCCTATGGAGGGGAAATCATCGCCATCTTCATTTCACTGGGCATCATCAAGATCATCATCGTCATCATCATCATCACCACAAGCACCATCATCCTCACCATCCACCTCCATCCTGATGTAACAGTTAGGGTTCTATATCGGTGTTCTTCACTAGATATCTCTCCCGGTGTGGATTACTTTTTGTAGTTGATGCTTACGAGATTTATTGGTGTTTCCACTTTATGACCATATTGTTATTCATCATTATATCACCTCTGATCAAGATCCATATGATGTCCTGTGAGTAGTTCGTTTAGTTCTTCAGGACATGGGAGAAGTCAAGTTGTTAGTGCTAGAATCATGTTGAGTAATATTTACTAGTTTGATATTTAAGTTGTGGTGATATTCTTGTAGTGGAGTTATGTGTACGTCGACTACATGACACTTCACCTTTATGGGACTAGAGGTATGCATTGTGTATTTGGCTACTAATGTGGGGTTGCCCGAGTGACAGGAACCTAAAACCCCGTTAGGAAACCGATGCACGAGGGAGTGTAGGATCCCAGAGTTTAAGGTTGTGGTTAGATTTATATTAATTACTTTCTTGTAGTTGCAGACGCTTTCAAGGGGTTTAATCACAAGTATGTATTAGTGCAAGTAGGGTGGTGCATCAACATAGGTTCACCCACACAACACCTATCAAAACAAGAAATATTAATCAACCGTATGAAGCAAAAGCACTTGACGAAATTCCCATGTGTCCTCGAGAATGTTTAGTCATCATAAGTAAACCAACCGGCTTGTACTTTGCTCTAAAATAGATTGGACCACTTGCTGCAATAATATTTACTGTCTTTTATTTACTCGCACTTTATTTATCTACTATATCAAAAAAACCTAAAAATATGTCTGGTAGTGTTTACAGTGACTCCTTCATCCAAACTGCTTGTCAACACCTTCTGCTCCTCGTTGGGTTCGACACTCTTATTTATCTAAAGTACTACGATACACCCCTATACTTGTGGGTCATCACACACACCCACAACTGAATTGGGGCTCTCAAGAACACCAAGAGACTGTCACTAACAACAAGTGAGTAACAAATATGTCTAGGTTCTCCACAAGGAAACTCTAGACTAAAATCCCTCAAGTGAATGAGGGGGAAATGAAAAACGTCTTGGTAAAGATGTAGATCGGGGCCTTCTCCTGCAATCCTCCAAAGATCGGCGAGTTTGGGTGGAGGGATTGGGAGATCTCTTGAGTAGGTGAGCTTAATTAATCAGATTGGAGTCTCCAGTCTTCCAAAGACTCCCAAAAATGTAGTCGTTTGATGTCCATCCAGAGAATTTGCACCGGAGACTCCGATCTGAAGGCCAGAGACTCCGATATTCCAAAGAGTTCTCCAACACCGCGGAAACTCCAACCAATCTTTGGTCTATAACAGAGGATGACACCACTTGGATGTGGCCGTGCAAAAAACTTAGTGCGGAGATTCCGGGCTGGTAGGTCGGAGACTCTGGCACGAACAGAGACTCCGCCAAGTCCGTGCCAAGGACTTTGAACAGAAGTAGAGTGTGACATACATTCTTCGGTGGCTCAGAATAATCTCGAGTACGGAGATTCCGTCCTGGCAGGACGAAGACTCCGCTGAAAACTCTAGACAGATGCAGAGTGTGACACCACTGTTCCTTCACCCTGGGAAATCCTTAGTCCGGAGACTCCGGTATATGACACCCCGGAGACTCCCGCCTGGAGATTTCAACAACAATCTCTCGAGAGATACTTCGAGCTTTTTCTCCCTTCTTGGTCTAAGACCATCATTCATGGAATGTATCAAGAGACCCTATTAACATCAACACGTTGTTAAAATAATACGAATGTTGTGATCAAACACACAAAACCCAGTTAGGAAAGATATGCACTTTCACCGTGATCTGACTTTATATAGGCAGATAGACTGGTACTTATAATTCTATCCTAACCATCTAAGATAGGAATACCTAATCATCAGCGATCACGACATCCGCCCTGTTCTCCAGGATGGACTCCTGTTAGGCTGTCATGTTTTAGTATTCACTAAGTAGGCATAATATACTTGTGCTTCGACCTGCTTGACCACCCTGTGAGGCCTCCTACATGCGTAGCTCGTAGGCCACCCTGGCAAGCCAGCTTTTCTCTATGATGAAAGTATACCCATTTGGATAACCCCGATGTTAGCCCCTAGGGAGGTTTAAGTCCTCCAGCCTGTGTCTTCGGTTTCATATGAATATGTAATATGCAGGGATTGAATATTTCCCATACAACTTGTAGAAACTTCTTGCTTTTATTTTGCTGAATCTGACATTGCAAGCCTTCAGGGAAATAAGCCAGACTATCTGCACTCCAACGCTAGCAAAAGAATATTTCATCCGGTCAATTCGATGTGACAACTGTCAATTCTGTAGCGAAGCGTCCGCCTTAAGTGAGCCCACGACAGTTTGAACACCACTCAGAACGGCACACAACCATTAACTCCTCTTTTCTCGCGGGAGAACCGAGGAGCCGCAATGCGCCGTGGCAATCGCACGCAGTTACAACAACTTCACGAGGTGTGACGGAAATCTGGGGTATTCCCAAGGTAAGCACCAATCTCTACACATTGTATGTAAGGTTAGTTTACCCTCCTCTCCCTTTCACCTCTCCCATTTGCACTTTATACTGCCCAACTCCACTGAGTACTCCACCCCCAAATCCTCCACCGGAGAACACAAGCCACGCCGGTGCAAGCTCCACCACCCAAACCATAACCATCGAGAAAGCAACCACGACGGAGCTATCCGGGAGCAACATTGTGCTGAGTAATCCACGATGGTCGTGATATCCACTTCTCAGGCGGTGCCGGCGGCGTCTGAGATGGCGGCAACTCCCAATCTTTGGGGTAGTAAGCTCCTCTGCAGAAACAACGGAGGGAAGCGCCGCCCGTGCTACGTCATCTGCTTTTAGGGGTGGAAGTGTTACAGACCGTCAAAGCCTCCAAAGGGGATGCTTTCGGCCACATCAACGCAGATGTGTAGGCTGTCGGGTGATGCCAAATCAAACAAAACAGAGTCAGGGACAAGATACCGGATTCCATCCTATATCTCTAGGTCCCAATTGAAGGACATGGAGGAAGAAGATCTTTTGCTGAAAGGCATCTGAAGATCCACGGAAGGCGAAAGCGACCAACACCCCGCGGATAATGAATGGGTAATGCTCGTTTCCCAAATCCACGCGGCCTAGGATTCCAACCTTTCTCCTTTTTCCTTGAGGTCTTTGAGAACTAGGGACTGCATCCCCACACTCTCACACCAAAATTTGTCTTATGCATGGCCGCCCGATACGTTGCAAACGTATCTATAATTTCTGATGCTCCATGCTTGTTTTCTTTCCAATACCCTATGTTATTTTAATGTTTTTACATGTTTCCCTTTGTTGTACAAATGTTTTCATTGACTAACCTATTAACAAGATGCCCAACGCCAGTTGTTGTTTTTCTATTTCAGAATAGTTGTGAAGGAAATATTCTCAGAAAGGGCCGAAAATCTACGGAAGTCATTTTTACCGGAACAAAGACGGAGTCCAAATGGGACCCAGAGGGCAGCCAAGGGGCCTCGAGGAGGATGCCAGGCGCGCCCCCTAGGCTGCGCCTGGTGGGCCATTCGGGACCCTGGCCACGGCCTCAAGTCCCCTCTTCGCCTACAAATTTCCTTTAACCCCAAAAACATCGGGGACAAAGTTATTTTCCATGAAACATACAGAGAGGTGTAGTTAACTCAAAAGTCCAATCTAGCACTTCTAGACTCCTGCTCCGGCACCCTACCAGAGGGGGAATCATAACAGGAGGCCTCTGCATCGCCATGATCGCCTCCGGACAGATGCGCGCGTAGTTCATCTTGGGACTACGGGTCCATAGCGGTAGCTAGATGGATGTTATTTCCCCTATGCCTCCATGTTTAGAGTCTCGTGAGCTGCCTCACATGATCGAGACCACCGTTATGTAATTGTGCATGTTGTGTTTTCTCGGATCCGGTAAGCATGAGATTATGATTATTTTCTTCATGTCAATTTGAGATGCTTCACTTATATTTGTAGAGAGTTTTAATCTTGTCTTACAATTCTCTCTCGTGTTTATGATTTCCTTGTCCACACAGTTGTTTTCACCTCCAAGAGAGGGTTTATATGCTACATAGTGGGTGCATGCCTCCTTGTTGTCTGCGCTCAAGTGACAGAAACGTGTGTGGGTGTGGGGGGAGGGGGATGTGTTGTTGCCACTAGGGAGAAAACAACGGTGATCTTGTCTACACATCAGAACCACTGCTTACTTACGTATAGATCTTAATGTATTTGTCTGTTGCACACATAGCAATCACTTTGTTGCTGTAACTTAATACCAATGTATTTGCTGGATAGCTTTCTTGAGGTGGACTTTTAGATATGGATGCATGCCGTATAGCGGTCCATATGCCTTGATGTAATGCCTCAATGTTAAAACCCGTGAACTTTATCTTGTCATAATAGTATTTTTATACGTTCATGATTTTTCAATTGCCCAATTATAATTTGTTCACCCAACATGTTTGTTTTCTTCGGAGAGACACCACTAGTGAACCTATGCCCCCTGCCCCATTTTCCTCATAAGTACAACCCGCTTCTAAGCATTTTGATCATTGTTTCCTTGTTGTACCATTTTTAATTTTATTACTTTCCAAAACTCTATATATTTAATTATCCTATTTTCAGCAAGACCGGAAGATTGAGAATCTTTCGAAAAGTTGAGGCAAGAGAGAGTTTGTGCCTGTGTGCAGGTTCCATGCCTGGTCAATGATACGTCATAAACGTATCCTTAATTTCTCATGTTCCAGTTTGTTTTCATGCCATATGCTACATGTTTTCCTTACACTTTATGCCATTTTTATCGATTTCCCGGGACTAACCTATTGACAAGATGACACAGAGCCACTTACCTATTTTATGCTGTTTTTAGTTTCAGAAAAGTTGTTCTGGAAATATTCTCGGAATTGGATGATTCAAAAGCCAGAAGTCTTAGAATTCCTGACATGTCCCGCAAGTCCAAAGAAGACCCGTAGGGGGGCTCTAGAGCCCCCACACCATGCCTCTGCGCGGGCTAGCCCTGGACGCGCCGAGGGGTGGTGTGGGCCCCTCGGGCGCCCCCCGGCATCGCCATTTTGCCCATATATACCCCCGATGCATAAACCCTAGATGGATCAGCCTTTTCCACCAAAAACATCCGTAGCTCCGCCGCCGCCGCCAAAAAGTTTCAGGGGACAAAAACTAATAATATTGCAGCAAGTGGCCCAATCCTTTTGAGAGAAAATGACAAGCCGGTTGTATTACTTATGACTACGAAACGCTCTTGAGGACACGTGGGAATTTCGTCAAGTGCTTTTGCTTCATCACAGTTGATTAATATCCATTGGTTCGTGAAGTGTTGTGTGTGTGAACCTATGTTAATGCACCGCCCAACTAGGACTAATACATACTTGTGATTATACCCCTCGTAAGCATCCGCAAATACAAGAAAGTAATTAAGATAAATCTAACCACAACCTTAAAACTCCGGGATTCTACGGTCCCTCGTGCATTGGTTTCCTAACGGGGGTTTAGATTTCTTTCACTCTGGCAACCCCACAATTATTAGAAAAATACACAATGCATCCTCTTAGGCCCATAAAGGTGAAGTATCATGTAGTCTACGTTCACATAACACCACTAGAAGAATAGCACCACAACTTAAATACCAAACCACGAGATATTACTTCAACATAACCTCACTACTAACATCATGATTTCTCCCATGTCCTCAAGAACTAAACGAACTACTCACGAGACATCATATGGATCATGATCAGAGGTGATATAATGGATGATAATAATCTGGTCATAAAGTGCTAACACCGATAAATTTCACAAGCATCAACTACTAACAAGTAATCCACACTGGAAGAGAGATCTAATGTAAAACAACGATAGAGGCCCCTAATTGTTACAGCGGGATGAATGTGGATGATGAGGGTGCTGGTGCTGGTGGTGATGATGATGACGATGACGATCTTGATAATGCCCGGAGCGATGACGGTGACGATAGCGATGAATTCACCTCTCCGGAGAGGAATTTCCCCCGACAGATTTCTCCCTGTCGGAGAGCTTTTCTCTCTCTGGTGTTTTCCACCCGAGGTGGGTGCGGAATAATTCTTCGATTATAGTCCCGGGCTTAGGGTTCCCTGGGGGTCAAGTACGCGAAAAAGTTTGACCAGAGGTAGGCCAGGGTGGCCACACCACCTGACGGCGCGGCCAAGGGGGTGGGCGCCACCTGGTGGTGTGGGCCCCTGGTGGCTCCCCTCCGGCTCTCCTCGTGGCTGGCTCTCTCATATGGACTTCTAAGACATCTCCGGTGTCCCTCCTCTTCTTTTGATCTTTAGAAATAGGTTATCTTAACGGTGCCTTTTCCATCAGAATTTTGGTCCCGGTGTTTACTCTCCAAAAATTATGAAACATGCAAAATAAGATAAAATAACATATGTGATGCATCATAACATGAAATATATCAATAAATAACATAAAATAACAATAAAACAGTGATGCAAAATGGACGTATCAAGCATAGTAGCAAGTTTCCATCATAAAGAAACCAAGGTTGAATCGACTAGTAGGAGAAAGAAATCGAAGGCTGATGTAGCCGAGGTGGCAGGGCGCACTACTGGTTCAGAAGAAACGTGGAACCTACACAACACAATCAAATCATTTTGCCCCAATGAAGCAGTGAGGTTGTCAATCTCACCGGTTTTGCTCAACACAAAGAGGTTAAACATACCATGTGGAAAAATAATTTTTGTTTGCAGTAGATGAAAGAGAACAGTGATGGCAGTAGGAAAACATTAGCAACCGTATGAAAACAGAGATTGCAGTGGTTATATTATCATTATGAGGAAAATGGACCGGGGTCCACAGTTCACTAGAGGCGTCTCTCCCAAGACAGATAAATAACAACTGGGCAATTGAAAAATTTAAAGGTTGCACCGTAGTTCATATGCATGACATGATAATTACTATGTGATTCGTGCGAGCATTACAACACGATACATAGACCGTCATCCAACTGCATCTATGACTAATAATCCACCCTCAGAATGTCATCCGAGCAAACCTGGGTATTAAGTTGCAAGCAACAGATAGTCGCAGTAAGCAAAGTGTGTAATGTAAACATCGTTGTTTTCTCCCTAATGGCAACAACACATCCCCCGCCCGTTTACGTTCCTGTCAGTCAAGCGTGAGTGAAAGGGAGGCATGAACCCACTATCAAGCATAAATACTCCCTCTTGGAGTTACTAGCATCTACTTGGCTAGATCATCCCCTAACAACAGAGAGCATGCAAGATCATAAATAACATACACGTGTAACTAACATGATAGATTGATAATCATTGGACATATCATTCAATATTCATCCGATCCCAGCAAACACAACATGTAACATAACAATAAGATGATCTTGATCATGTAGGGTAGCTCACAAGATCTACAAACGAGGCATAAAGAGGAGAGAACAATCATCTAGCTACTGCTATGGACCCGTAGTCTAAGGATGAACTACCCACACATCATTCCGAGGCAAGCATGGTGGTGTAGAGCCCTCCGGTGACGATTTCCCCTCTCAGCAGGGTGCCGAGGAGAGCTCCAGAACCCTCCCGAGCTAGGGTTGACGATGACGGCGGATGCGGATGTTTTTCGTGGAAAAGGCTTATGTATTTAGGGTTAAGCCTTCGGGGAGAATATATAGGCGAGAGGGAAATGTCAGTGGGCGAGCATGGGGGCCACACCACCCCTGGGCGCGCCCACCCATGGTATGGAGGCCCTAGGGCACCCCTACGAGTCTCCTCTGGACTCCGTGTGCGCGACGACTTTCTAAGACTTCCGGGCTTCAAATCGTCCAATTCCGAGAATATTTTCAGAAGAACTTTTCTGAAACGAAAAAACAACAGAAAACATGAACTGGCTCTGTGGCATCTTGTCAATAGGTTAGTATCAGGAAATCGATAAAAATGGCATAAAGTATAAAAAAACATGTAGCATACAACATGAAAACAACATGGAACATCACAAATTATGATACGTTTATGACGTATCATCTTCCGTCTCGAACTCCTAATCGCAGAGGCAGCACACATCATCAAAATGGAGCCCTCGTGCCTGGAATCTCTCCGTCGTCCAATTTCTGTCCCGCAACATGAGCCATAGTAAAAATTTGACCTTTCCTTCAGCACGGATTCGCCAGACCTGCTCCAAGTGGGGTTGCATTGTTCGTCCAAAAAAATTGGACCCCGTAAGCAGAGCAGGCCGAGTAGTGACCATCCGTAGTGATATTCCATCGAATCGCGTCCCTTTCCTGTGACAGATGAACTGTCTGAATACGGCGCCAAAGCGAGATGAACTGATCAAGCTGTTGGACATTAGATATGCGCTGAAGGCTACTCATCCATCTTCTGTTAGTCATAGCCTCCTTGACAGTGAGGCCCTTTCTTGTTGCCAGCCGCCTAGGCGCCAAACCTTTCAGCCATCGATCATCCCAAAATTTGGCCGTTTCACCGTTGCCAACAGCTATCGAGGTACAAGCCGCGAAAAGGTTTTCGTCAGATTGCTCACAGGGAGTTGGCGTGCCACACCATGGTCTGTCATGGTCCATCCAGCAGTACCACTCTCACCGCAGGCGCAAGGCCCTGCTATAAGCCTGCAAATCCTTGATCCCCAGCCCTCCATATGTCGTAGGTGCGCAAATCTTTCTCCAACTGACCAGACACTTGTCCCCCTTCGCATCTTCCTCAGGGGCCCATAGGAAACTCCTTCTCAATTTGTCAAATTTCTTGATCATCCACTTCTCAAATTTGTCAAATTTCTTGATCACAGTTGCCGTGATGACATTGTTTACCAAAGCAAGCCTCCCCTTTATGTTCATGAGCTTTCCTTTCCATCATTTCATGCGCAACATTGCTCGGTCAAAAAGCGGTTGTCCTCGCATCTCCGTGGCTTTCTGAACCCAAGTGGCAGCCCTAAGTAGTTGCGGGAGAAAGCACCCTGTTGTCCACTTAAGTTTTGCAATATAGGGCTCATATCAATTCCATTGCAAGCGACGGGGTAGGCCACACATTTCTCCATGTTTGTCCTCAGCCCAGACACATTTCCAAAAAAATTTAGGATCCGCTGGATATCAGCGATGTCCTCCTTCAGCGGGTTCACAAAAAATGTTGCATTGTCGGCGTAGAAGCTCACCTGTATCCTAGCCACACGCAATTTCAGAGGCGAGATCACGTTCTCCCTGGTTGCCTATTCCAGCAGCCGCTGCAAAGGCTCCATTGCCAAAATGAACAACATGGGTGAAAGGGGGTCTCCCTGTCGGCTGTCGCAACCCTCTCCGATGATCAAAAGGGACACCTGATTAGCCATTAAGCATAATCCTAGAGGAAGAGGAGGCCAAAACCAGAGAGATGATGTTTCTCCATCTCTAGCCGAATCCCATATGAGTTACAACTGTTGTTCTGACGATGAAGTTTCCGTGATCGGCCTTTCTTCTAGAGATGCCTGCTCTTTTTGATTCATTAGAGCATGATGCACTGATTTCAGAGAGTAGAGACATATGACAATTCATTGTTTCCACGCATAAAAAACTTTGCCCCCGCCGTACCGAAATAAAAGAAAAGAAAAATATCCGACGGGTGAGCCTAGTGTTTTAGGGACTGTTTTCAGCGCAATTTTGAAAGTTTTTTTTACCATAAACTGTATTCTGTCCGATCGGAAACTGATTAAACGGTTTGTGTGCTAGACCAAGTTCAATAGTAGAATCGGCAGCCGGTTATAACAAATTGCCATGTCATCTATAGCCAACATATAGCCAACAAGTATAATAGTTAGCAATAAATCTATCTTACTTTATCAAGATATGACCCACCTCCCACTATCACAAAGTGGCTAGAGCGTGTGCTGCAGCCGGCTCTTGCATGAGAGTCCACTTCGCTTCTCTCTCCCCTTCTCTCTGCTCCATGTCATCATAATAATATTATTTTAATTCTTATATAGTATGTTGTCCGTACCTTATTGTACTTGACAGGATCGGCTAGAAATGCTCTTAATGCACGCTTTATCCGCCAAAAAGAAGCTCAAAATACGACCACCATGTCGGGGTAGGTTTCTGCGAGCAATTTTCTGCACTTTGAAACCGCACGCACCCAGTCAGCGTTCGTGGCGAAACCTATGTTTCTGTGGAAGCGCCGAGCGCGTCCATTGCTAAGACTAGTCACAATGGGGAGTATCATATACTAGTATCATGCATATGATACTAGTCTATGTTACTACTCCCACAATGGGTAGTAACATATTTGTAGTAGACTAGTCACAATGGAGAGTAACATAGACTAGTAACATACACGTTATCCTAAGCTATGTTACCACCTCCACAATGAGTAGTAACCAACATGTGGTGTCATGCAAGCCCTATTAATTAGTTTATAGACTCACACTGTTTTGGGATATGTGATGTTACGGTAACTAGCTAAGTTACCACAACACTCTCTCTCCTTATTAAATACTTGCCACATCAGCTTTTTGTCCTACGTGGCATCGATGTTACTAGTGAAGTTACTCCCACTGGGGCTAGCCTCATATACTAGTATATTTATTAGGCTATAGACACATTTTGTCTTGAAATCCGTTATGTTACGGTATCTACCTATGATACCACTAGCACCTCTCTTCTCATTAAATGAGTGCCACATTATATTTTTTGCCTACATGGAATTTATGTTACTACCTATGTTACTCTCATCGTGAGTAGTCTAAGTCTAGTCACAATGGGGAGTATCATATACTAGTATCATGCATATGATACTAGTCTATGTTACCACTTCCACAATGCATAGTAACATATTTGTGGTATCATATACTAGTATATTTATTACCTTATAGACTCATCTTGTCTTGGAAAGCGTTATGTTACGGTATCTACCTATGATACCACTAACACCTCTCTCCTCGTTAAATTGTTAGACTGTATATACGTAGCGTGTCTGTATATAACTCTATATGCCTTGTACTGTACCCCTTGGTACCCATATATAATGAGATAGCCGCACCCACGTTTAGGGTGTCGAGCAGTTCCCCAAACACATTGTTTCACATGGTATCAGATTAGGTTACGATGTCGTCTTCCGCTGCCCTAACCCTAGCGCCGCCGCCGCCTCTTCCGCCGCGACGGCCTCCGCCTCTGCCTCGCCCTTCCTCGCATCCACTCCCCTCGCGTGGTGGCAGCCTCGATCACCTGGTTCCGCTCCTCCGGGCTCCTCCCCGGTTCATCCCTCGCCGGGATCGGAGCAGCCGTCGGGCATGGTGCGGCGGGCGATCTGTCGCCGCCGGCCTCCTCCGGCGGCCCGTCTGCCTCAACCAACGTGGCCGCGCCGCCACCCCCTGGTGGCCCCGCGCCCGTCCCCTATGGCGCCCACTCGACGCCGACCTACGGCGCCCCGCCCGCGCCGACCTACGGCGCGCCTCACGCATCGGCCTACGGCGCCCCGCCCGTCGCACTATGGCCCCCCTGCCTATGGGGCCCTACCGACGCCGCTGTCCTCCTGGTTGGCGCCTCCCTACGTTGCGCCGCCTCTGCAGCCCTACGGCGCGCCTACGGTGTCGCACTACGGGGCCCCACCTGCGTCGCCCTATGGGGCCCCACCTGCGCCGACCTACGGTGCTTACCCGTCGTCAGCGTATGATGGTGTGGCACCTGCTGCCCCTGCACCGTCCCTGGAGACGGCGCCACCGATGGGCCACTACGCGTCTCAGCCATCGGCTCACGCTGATCATGCTGCGATGCCGTCGCCCTTCTACTTCTCGCACCTCATCCCGGTGAAGCTCACGCCCGACAATTACTTGTCTTGGCGTGCACAGGTGCTGCCGCTCCTTCGGAGCCGCTACCTGGAGGGCTACGTCGACGGTACCCTTCCGTGCCCGCCGGTGTATCATCCAGCGTACCATACGTGGGTGGCCCAGGATCAGGCCATCCTCTCTGCCATCCAGTCGTCGCTCACCCCGAGCGTCTCGTCGCTGGTCCTCTTCGCCTCTACGTCGCGGGATGCGTGGACGGCGCTCCACACCAGCTTCGCCTCTCAGTCTCATGCTCGTGCTCATGCTATCCGCACTGAGCTGGGCGAGACGAAGCTCCGTGACAGCAGCATCACAGACTACTTCAACAAGATGACTGGCCTCTCCGACACGCTGGCCTCCATTGGCCAGCCGCTTCGCCCCGAGGACTTCACCACCTACGTCCTGAACGGCCTCGACGACGACTATGATAATCTCATTGAGAACATCAATGGTCGCGACGTTCCACTTCAGCCTCGTGAGCTCTACTCACGCCTCCTCGGCCGCGAACAGCGTATCAAAGTGCGCCACGCCTCCCCGAGCTTCTCCGCCGCCAACGCCGCAGCCCGCGGCAAACCTCAGAAGCCGCCAGCTGGCGGCAAGCCGGCGACCACCCCTCAGCAGCAGTCCCGCGCCGCTGCGCCTTCCGTCACTGGCGGGGGTCGCCCGTGCGCCTCCTTCCCCTGCTGCGGCGCTCAGCAAGCTTGCCAACTGTGCGGTCTTGAGGGTCACATCGCCTCACGCTGTCATCGACGCTTCAAGCAGGACTTCCTCGGCATTGGAAACAATGGCAAAGGCAATGACAAGCAGGCGGCCGCTGCTGTGGCGGGCACCGAGCACGGGCACACTCCGTCCTACTCCATTGATCCGGCATGGTACATGGACACGGGAGCTACCAATCACCTGACGAGTGAGATGGGAAAGATCTCCACCCAGGAGCCATACCGTGGTCATGATCAGGTTCGCACCTCCAATGGAGCAGGTATTGGACGTGGTGCTCGCCTTGAGCTTCTAGATGATCAGGCGACCGAAGTCGATCACGCTGGCGTCGTCGATCCCGTGCATGGCGCATGCACGCCGGGTCGCGCCCGTCAGCCCGCTGCCGTGCCGCCCGTGGCGGTCACGCCCGTGCCGGCCTCGTCCGTGCCGGCCTCCCCCGCGCCGACTTCTCCTGGCCCAGCTTCGCCCGGCCCAGCCTCCCCGGCCACCTCCTCGTCGCTTGGCCCCGTGGCCAGCTCTGCACCGGCTCCGACCGGGCCGGCCTCGCCCGGCCCATCATCACCGGCCTCGCCAGCGACGGACGCTGGCCCAGCGTCGCCAAACACCACCTCGCCTGCGTCTGGCTCGACGTCGTCACCAGCCCCGTCGCCGCCAGCGTCACCTCCTGTTGTGGCTCTTCGCCCTCGTACACGCAGTCAGGCTGGCATTTTTCGTCCAAAGGAGCGCACTGATGGGACTGTTGCATGGATTGCTACTTGTGTTGTCCATGCCGTTGCTGATCCCACTGCTGAGCCTCGACACTTTCAGGCTGCTCTCGGTATTCCACACTGGCGCGCTGCTATGGAGGAGGAATTTCAAGCTCTCCTGAAGAATGATACTTGGCGACTCGTTCCTCCTGTTTCTGGGGTCAATATTATTGATTCCAAGTGGGTCTTCAAGGTCAAGAAGCATGCTGATGGTTCCATTGAACGCTACAAGGCACGGTTAGTTGCTAAGGGCTTCAAACAGAGGTATGGTCTTGATTATGAAGACACGTTTAGTCCAGTCGTCAAGCCTACTACCATTCGTTTGCTGGTCTCTTTGGTTGTTACTCGCGGATGGTCTCTCCGTCAGTTTGATGTGCAGAACGCCTTTCTGCATGGAGTTCTAGAGGAGGAGGTTTATATGCGTCAGCCACCTGGTTTTGTCGATCCTGCACGTCCTCAGCATCTCTGTCGCCTAGTGAAGGCTCTCTATGGACTGAAGCAGCCTCCTCATGCATGGCATGCACGCCTTGGCTCGGTTCTTCGAGCTCATGGTTTTGTTTCCTCCACGGCTGATACATCACTGTTCCTTCTGCAGCGTCCTGAGGTGACGATGTACATGCTGGTCTATGTGGATGATATCATCCTCATTAGCTCGTCTGATGCTGCTGCCGAGCGTCTTGTTTCTGCGCTGAGTGGAGATTTTGCTGTCAAGCATTTGGGTGCTCTGCACTATTTCCTTGGTCTGGAGGTCTCACGGTCTTCTGCTGGGTTGACTCTCACTCAGCATAAGTACTCTCTCGACTTGCTGCGCCGTGCTGGTATGTTGAAGTGCAAGCATGCTACCACTCCTATGTCTGCCACTGATCGGTTGTCTGCGCTTGATGGAGACCCTCTTTCGCCTGATGATGCTACTGAGTACCGCAACCTCGTTGGTGGTCTGCAATACCTCACTATCATCAGACCGGATGTCTCTTATGCAATCAACCGTGTATGTCAGTATCTTCATGCACCCAGGACGTCTCAT
The DNA here is from genome assembly GCA_028641055.1 of Alopecurus myosuroides. NCBI lineage: Eukaryota > Viridiplantae > Streptophyta > Magnoliopsida > Poales > Poaceae > Alopecurus > Alopecurus myosuroides. The sequence goes on from CM054059.1 coordinate 412,186,311, forward strand.
TGGTCAGCTGTGAAGCGGATTCTACGCTATGTCTGTCTGACCGCCTCGTATGGCTTGCTCCTTCAGCCTGCTACATCTTGTGAGCTCTCGGCCTTCTCAGATGCAGATTGGGCTGGTAGCCCTGATGACAGGCGATCCACGGGGGGCTATGCAGTATTCTTTGGTCCTAATTTGATCGCCTGGAATGCTCGCAAGCAAGCTACAATATCTCGCAGTAGTACTGAAGCTGAATACAAGGCGGTTGCTAATGCCACAGCAGAGCTCATATGGGTATAGTCTTTGTTGAGAGAGTTGGGAGTCTCTCAAGATCAGCCTCCGATACTTTGGTGTGACAACATCGGTGCTACATACCTCTCATCGAATCCGGTATTCCATGCTCGAACGAAACACATTGAAGTTGACTATCACTTTGTCAGGGAACGTGTTGCACAGAAGCTACTCTGTATCAAGTTCATCTCTTCCGAGGATCAACTTGCTGACATCTTCACGAAGCCTCTTCCACAGCCTCAGTTTGTAGGATGTAGGCACAATCTTAACTTGCTTTGTACTTCAGGCCACAGTTAAGATTGAGGGAGGGTGTTAGACTGTATATACATAGCGTGTCTGTATATAACTCTATATGCCTTGTACTGTACCCCTTGGTACCCATATATAATGAGATAGCCGCACCCACGTTTAGGATGTCGAGCAGTTCCCCAAACACATTGTTTTACATAAATGAGTGCCACATCATCTTTTTTGCCTACGTGGCACTTATGATACCAACTATGTTACTCCCATTGTGGCTAGTCCGTGGAGCGATCGCATTTCAGCAGTTCTGTAACCTTTTTTGACAGCCAACGGCAAGTCGGCACGGTGCAGCGAGCATACGCCTCAAACCAGCCGCTGTTTGACACATGTCCTCGCTGCCAGTTGCCGCGGCGCCGCGCGTATCGCGTGGTGGCATGGTGTCGACACGGTCCGTGGTTTCGCTGCAGAGAGAGGCTCGCGACGTGGACGCCGCCACCTGTGCATCGCTAAAAGCGCACGGACGATCTGAACCGTGCGGAGCGAATATCCGGTGAGCCGTCCTGGGCTAATGGCATCGCAGCCCCATAAATTCTGACGAGATGCCATGCAGATGCAGGATCTTTCGTCGATGAGAAAAGATGCCACGAAGGGGCAAAGATACTGCCGCTGTAATAGCTGATCTTGCTCAAGTTTTTCTTGTTTTGAATGTCCTGTGACGTATTGATTAATAACACGGAAGAGAGCGTACCATACAGTAGATCACACGCTAATGGACACTTTTCGTACTCTGTATTGCAAATTGACACGCATAAAATTCTATACGCGTGGATGCTTGGTTTGACTGAGAATTGGAGCAAACTGCGCTTACCACATTCCCTCATAACAAAGGCACATTACAGACTTGAGAATTGTATAAGCACGTTACTCCGGATGGCAATGGGGCCCCGATACCCGCAAACCCGATGGGTACCCGCGTTAAATGGGGAGGGTTTGGTGGAGAAAACGCCCCGTGGGTCTCCTTATCGGTAAAATCCCAGACCCGTCGGGTCTAGCGGGGGCGGGTATGGAGGTGCCAAACCCACACCCTTTAACCCGCATACCCGACTAAATAGGTAGTCCCTACATGTCATTCAGTCAAAAAAATACCCTAACTCCCTAGCCCACCACGTCTCCACTCCCCACCGGCCACCGCACACTACGCACGCCGCCACGATCCAATCCCAATCCCCATCCTTCGCTCCGCAAGCCCCCGACGCGCCCTACTGCTCCGCTCGGCCATGTCGCCTTGCTGCTTCGCCGGTCTGCCCCAAGCCCCGACGCGCCCTACTGCTCCGCAAGTCCGCGCCGTGCTGCTCGTCTGCCCCAAACTCCCTGTGCTACTCCGCCTCGTCCCCCTGCTGCTCCACCCGATGCGCCCCTTCTCCACCAGTTCAACGCGTCGGCGAGTCCTCCGCTCACCTCTGGCTGCGGCACTCCCCCTGTTTCCGATGCATCCAGAGTTCGATACGACGTCTTCCACTCTCCTCCGGCCGCGTCCTCCGCTCTCCTCTGTCCATGGCGCCCAAGGTGGCGGGTACCCGACAAGTCCCGAAAACCCGGTGGGTCGCGGGTCTGGTGAAATTCTCTACCCGGCAGCGGGTATGGGGCCGGGTCCCGGGGCGGGGCAGAGGGCCGGGTGCGGGTATGGGGGTGCCAAACCCGGCCCCGAACCCGGCGGGTGCCATCCGTACACGTTACTGCAACATGTACTACTCCCTCCATATCAAAATATAAGATGTTTTTAGCACTTTCATACATCTTACACTAAAACATGTCTAGATACGTTTTGTCTAGGAAATGCTAAAACATCTACTCCCTCCGTTCCTTTATATAAGATGTTTTACCTATTTCACATGTTGTCTAGATACGCACTAAAGTGAGTGTACATATACATTAAAATATGTCTAGATATATGTGTATATATGTGAATGTAGAAAAAGTCTAAAACATCTTATATTGTGTAACGGAGGGAGTACATTTTAATATGGAGTGAGTAGTATATTTCATCGAGTTTCTAGGAAGTGGACTAATTGTGGTGTACAGTGTCATTTTCTAGTCGCCCAGGAAACAAAAAAAAAAAGCTACACGCGTTCACTTCCAACATCGGTATACTATCGTGCCCTAGTTCCCATATCTACAGTCTTGACGTAGTGGCATTGTGCATTAATGATGACGTGAAATGTGCATACAAAAAGGCAAAGACCATATCTTAAAAAACGAGCAATTTCTACAGTCTTGACGTGGTGGCATTGTGTAGTATTAACAGAAAACCAAAACGGGAAAATGGAGACGGAAAAACGAAAGAAGCTATCGTTCGTGCCCTAGTTCCCAAGTCCCAACTCAACTCGGATCCACTCTCTTCCAGCGGCGCGTCCCCCAGCACCGCTCGTTTATATTTCCTCCTTCCCCACCCCGGCACACCAAAGGCGCCCCTCTCCTCCTCCTCCTCCTCCCCGACCGAAAATCCAGCCAGCTCCTCCTCCTCCCCCTCGGCCTCGCGTCTTCGCTACATGGCAGCTACGCGCCAATCCGATTCCCAAACCCTCAAGAACAACCCCTGCTTCTGCTTCTCCTCCTGCCCTTGTCCTGAACCGCAGCGCGCGCATCTCGATTTCGACGCCGTCCCCGCCTCTTTTCCCTCCTCCCACCGCGCCCGCTCCTGATTCCGGTCAACCTCACCCGACTCTCGCCGCGCGGTTCTTGCGCGGCTTGTGATTTCGTAGGGACGGCCGTTTCGTGATTCCGGTTCTTGCCATGGGGAAGAGTAAGTCTTTATTACACCGTTTCCTTTTCTTGCTGGGCTTGCGGCGGTGGTGCCGATTCTGATTGATTCGGGGGGCCGTGTGTGTGTTCCGCAGGTAACAAGAAGAGCAAGGCCCGCGGCGCTGCAGGGGACGACCTTCTGGACAACAGCGACGCCGACAGCGTGAGCTCCTCCTCCACTGCGCTGTCGGATCTCTCCATCTCGTACGCCACCGAGAACGTCAACTCGCACGAGTTTGTCCTCGACAAGTACATCGACGCTCTATACGAGAAGAGGTGGACTTCTCTCTCTACCATTTCTTTATTCCGTTTATCTATCACCGCGGACTTGCAGCGGCACTGTATCCCCGATATTATTCTGTACCAGCATTTGCTTCGATTAGCACGGCAAACAGATGTGTCGTCGCTGGTGCATCATATAATGGAGAAGATGGTTTGGCATCTACTCCCGGTTGGCTGACAAAGGAGTACTATTTTTTGTCAGTAGATTAGGGTGATGTTCTTAACCTTCCATGTGGTGCACAATACTACAGGGCTTAAATTAGAACTTAGTAGTTTGAACTTCGTTTCCAGTGTTCGGTTTAGTCCATGATGATTGAAAAACTGCATTAGGAATTAGTAATTTGAAATTTGCTTCCAGTGTTTGGTTTGGTCTGCAAATTTGGGTTGCATTTCTGCCATGATGGTTGACAAACTGTATTATCCTGTAGCTCGTGCTTTTATTTGCTGGGTAATATAGTAGTAGTGGAGAATATTTTTGCATTGCCAAGTTCTGTCAGTTAAGCATGACATAGTTAGCTAAGTTATGAAATTTGGCTTGTAGTAAATACAGCATATGGAACTTATCGCCCAGGAAATTTCGGTAAAAGAACAATTACTCATAGTTAGTAATATGTTTGCTCAATTTGTTGTTCTTTATGCTGGTTCACTAAATTGATGATCAAGTAAAGAACAAGTTAGCTCGAACAGATTTCCATGTTTACATGACTATGAGGGTTGAGGAGCATGCTTTACATGTACTAAAATTTCTGGTTGGGTTGAGGAGTGTGCTTTACATGTTGGCTTTCTGATCTTAGTTTGGTGGTCATCCACTAACCATTGCTGCTATGTTCCTTTTTGACAACAATGTATCATGGCATTTGTAAATATTTGCATATGTAGTTCTGCAGCGAGCTTAATGACCTTCATGTTTTGATTAACTAGACATTCTACCCTCGTGGCAGTGCCATCATGTAAAATGTAGAAGTTCACTGTTTTGTTTTAGTGTACTCAATACAATTTTCTTTATATTGGAACAGGGGGTCTACAAGAGAGGGAGCATTGGCTGCATTGGTTGATGCTTTTGAAAGTTTTATGCTTGATGGTCTTGTTGAGAGCAAGTAAGTTACTCATTCCACTAACCAATCTCAATTGTTGCATGTGAACATAGTAGCCTGCTTAAAGTAGCAGCTATAGACATACAACATAGTAGTTATTTCGTGTGCACGAAAAATTTACATTTCAAGCCCAAAATTTTATCACCATCTCCTGTCTTGTTTCATTCTATGTCATCGTTGTAGCTCTCTTAAATAGAGATGCATTTTTTTTTGAAACCACTGTTTAATATGTATCAATTTATTTTCTCTTCTGAAGATATGCCACTCTGCTGAGTCTATTCAATACTTCAATAAAGAAGGGATCTACCAAGGAGGCTTGCCTGGCATCCCGTGCCATTGGTTTGTCTCCTATCCATCAATTTTCCTTCCAGTTCTACCTCCTTTGTTGTTTGCTCAAACTGTTTTTGGCTGTTGTATTTGGATTTGCAGGGTTACTGTCTATTACACTTGGTGCTGGGGGTAGCTCGCATGAAATAATGGTAGAATCACATCCACAACTTTCTAAGGTTCTTCAAACCTGGTCAGATGCTTCAAAGATGATCTCTGTAAGTGAAAGTTTGTCTTGTCTTTTTTACTTCTGGCTGTCATTTGCAGTTTCAGTGATGTGATCTATATTGACCTGTTGTAGGCCCTTGAGTGCTTGGCTGTCGTCACATTTGTTGGTGCAACTGATCTGGCTGAAACAGAGCTATCTTTGAAAGCTATGTGGGATGTGATTCATCCAAAATCAGGTTCAAATGTATGTATATGTGCTAATGATTTATTGTCGATTTTATGAACTGGTGATTCTTCTTAGAACTGTATTTGATCTTCTAGGATGACCAAATTTGTTTTGTTATTTCCGACTTATCTAGGTGGGTATTGTCCGGAAACCAAAGCCACCTGTGTTAGCAGCTGCTCTATCTGCATGGACATTTTTGCTAACAACTATTGGTTCGTGGCGGATAAACACTGATAGCTGGAAGGAGTCAGTCACCCTCTCTCTCTCTCTCTCTCTCTCTCTCTCTCTCTCTCTCTCTCTCTCTGTATATTGCGCGAACCTTATTAACAATTACTTATTTTTTGTTTCTGCTATTTGCCAGGCCAATCGCATTTCTCTCTACTCTTCTAGGAGCAGAGGACCGAGCAGTTCGAATGGCTGCTGGTGAAGCATTAGCTTTGTGTTTTGAGTTAAAACTACTTGATGTCTCCGCTTATGAAGAAGCTGATGATGACACTGGAGTAGCTGGTAGCTCCAAGAGTAAACTTTTCCTGGATATGCAAGCATTGAAAGCTAAAATATCAGGTCTTGCCTCCAATCTCTCTGCGGAGGCAGGGGGAAAAGGTGCAGACAAGAAAAATCTTTCTGACCAAAGAGATCTGTTTCAACGGATTTTGGATTTTGTTAAGGTCTGGTTTATTTTCACTGTTGTTTAATCTTCAGTTTAGGATCTATCTTCCTTATTATTGATAACTAGTGGTTCCCAGTATGGCGAGTGCCCCGAAGAATCATTGAAGATTGCTGGGAAGCGTGATGTTTTAAGGGTTTCATCATGGTCCGAATTGATTCAGGTGCCTGCTTTTTTTTTCTCTTTCATTCAGTGGTTCTTGAATTACTGCATTTTCACATGTCTTTGCTAATTTCCCCTTGATCATCAGTTGAACTTCTTTAAGCATTTCCTTGGGAGAGGCTTCCTGAAGCATGTGCAGGTAACTTTCTCGGAGTGATTCATTTCTCCACCATGCTAGTTTTGCTTGTGCATATGATAAATGCCGGCTTAATTTTTTACAGGACAATGGACTTCTTCAAGATATCTTCAGTATTAGGACTGACAAAGCTGAAACTCTGTCATCCAGTGATAAGGTAAACTGCGACATAGAAGGTCTTAAGTTTGGAACGCTGAACTATTTTTTGATTCTGTACACCTCTTACTGAAGTGGAAAATGCTGTTGAATGCCAACGTCAAAGGCACAGAACGAACTTAGCGAGGGATTAGGCTAGATGAAGTATGGTAAGATTGATGGTCGCTGTGTCTTAGGGTATAGGCCTATGGATTCCTATTTTGGAGTACGAACTATTCTCTGTCAAACTAAAACTAGTTCAGCTGAGGACAAGAAACGACAGCTCATAGTTATTATGAGAGATGTATCGTAACTGGCTTATAGGATCCACATCCCTGTGCTAACTGACGCTAAAAGTGGTCTCCAACACTAAGATTTTTTTTTTTTGGCTGAGATAAAAAGGCTTAGCACCACAGACACTCAGCGCAAAGGTTTTCTTCTGATTTGATATGTCTGTTTTAGTTTCAAATATAAAATGTTTGTGACACCTTAGGTTCTGGCTCTGGGATGGTATAATAAAAATAGCTAAAAGGTAAAAACAGGGAAAAGGATAATGTGTTCGCCTAGCACCTAATTAGGGATGGTGGGATGCGTATGCTTTTATGGGATTAATTATCTAATGATCCTCGGTCACCTGTACGAGTAAGAGCCATTTTCGTTTGTTACACCTCAACTCTTCAAGCTCTAGACTACTTTTCACAGCCGTCTATTGCTGTTTGCTTCGTCTTAATGGACATTGTTTCTTTTTTTTTTATGGAGCTCTAAAACATATCCAAAAACACTTGCAGAAAATCTTCAGATCTGGGGAAGAGAAAGGAAGAGCTCTTAAGCTGAACAAGGATCGTCGTCAAGCACAGGTGAACAACAATATCTAAGGAAGCTTCTTGACGAAGAGTTTTGCTGTCTTTTTTCCGTGCAATGGGCTTTAGTTCCGTATGCATCGACTAATCTTCGATGTGTCTCCATTCATTTCAGGAGAGGAAGAACGCTGCTCTGTTTGACGAGTAACGAGGACAAGAAACGCAGCCTCATCAGCCTGACATTTTACTCCTTTCACCTGGAATTTATTTATCTGTGTAAACTACAGTCAGAAAGTTAACTACTACTGGCAGAACCATTATGATCTGCTCCAGTTTTATTATGATGCCTTGCTGTACTCGGGAAATACTTGATGGAAATGATGATTATTATCGTTATTCAGCGTTCACTTTTGAGCTAAGGTGTACTTTTAGTTTAGGTGAACAAGTTTTCTGTTGCGTAAATAATGCTCAAGCGCGTTTGCCCGCTCGTGATGGCTCATGGCTGTGATCTGGAAAGCGGTGTGTGGCAAGTCTTCTGCAAATCCAGGGGAGCGACAATGACGAGTCTTGCAACTACTAACACTTCAGCATGGCGTCCTACTACATTTTCTGCTTTTTGAGACAAAGTTAAGACATCTCTGGTGATACAATCTTAACGACTGGCAAATGACCAAAGACACCGGAGGCCAGCTGCGATCCGCATGTGATTCTCTTACAAAATGGCATCCTGTTAATCTTTTCGCGGTTGCCCATGCCAAAAAAAAAAGGAGGAACAACATATACTCCATCCGTTCCTAAACGTAAGATGTTTTAGCTATTTTTCACATTCACAACACATTTCTATATGTATCTAGACAACTTTTAGTGTGTATCTCCATGAACAATAGCTAGAACATCTTATATTTAGGAACGGAGGAAGCGTGAATTAATTTTAGTTTACACATAGGATATGCCCCCATGGAGTCGAAGCAGAGCATCTCTACACAGCTGCCTCGCCTCAGCGCTTGTCCTCGTCTGACGTGCTGTGGTAATCCATATGACCTGTAAAAACAAGGGCTGTAAAAGGAGGCACTACGGTTATCCCCCAACTGATGAAGTGCACACAAGTAGTTCTACCAACCAGTGTTCATACTTGAGCAGATGAGCTGAACGCAAGAATTCTCCAGCCTCATGCCAGCGTTGCGAAAATGACGGGAAAACTCATTCACAAAGTTCCTTGCTGTCATCTGCCTTCGCTGTTGGTTCATAATGTGAGCTCCTTATCTGCCACTTAGGCACTAAGTAGAGGATTCTACAACACCCAAACTTGGCAGGACATCAGGATCTTAACCAAAGAGATGAATGCTAACCTTGGTTTCTATATTCACGGTGCCTAGTAAGCTGGGTTTGTGTAAATAGTTTACATAAGCAAAAGGCGTCACATCGTGATGCTTACCTGAAAGGATCATGGATAAACCTCAATAGCACACTGGAACCAATAGAAATTAGGACACCAATAAGCCAGCTATTAATTAGGCACAGACTGACAGATCAACCATAGATTGTAGTTGACAGATCTCTCGTGAAAAAGCCAAATTCTTCTGCAGCAAATCAGAATTCTCGCACATCCCTGAATTCCTACTTGGTGGCACGGTGTCACTTGTTTATTTACGACCAAGATAGCAGATAAAATAAAGCTGAAGCACGGACCCGGAGGCAGGGTTACAGTATAGGATGTTATCGGTTGGGTAGGACCAAAAATAAAAATCGGTCAAATATTGCTCAGAGAATTGAGGTGCAATTTTTGAATTGGAATTGATGAACTGTGTAATTCACTAATCGTCTGAACTACCAGTAACTGACTGAAGACCAGTCATGTTCAGATTTGGCTTCCATTGAGACTCTAGTCAGATAAATGGTTATCATCAGTAGCTGGTACCAGTCATGGTCCTATACTTTTCCGTAACCGGCTTTTGAATCCTTGACTGAAGCTGCCATGACAGCAAAATGTATATTCACCAATAATTACCACATGAACATTCTCCATCCTTGAAATGATGAAACCGCCTAACATCCCTTACGACAATCTCCCGCCCGACTGCCAGTGACATGAACATCATTGCAGTATGACAATCGCCGCATATTCTCAAGTTTTTAAGAACTGTAACTGTAGCTCCAAGAGGCAACTTTAGAAGTCCAAAACTAACTGCTAGTTTTTCACTATGCGCAAATATTACATATTCCTTTTGATGGGGTGGCATATCTTGCAGTACGAACTTTGTATCAGGAACATATCCCAGCTTTCTCATCTTAGCACCAACCATTTCAAGGAACCTGTAGACTTGTTGTGCTTCCGGATGTCTTGTATCACCGACAAGGAACACATGGACTTTGTTTCCAACTTCTATCCAGCTGCAGCCAGGCTCCTTCTTCACCCCGCGATCACGCATTAGCTTCCTCACTCTTGCAGCATCAACCCAGCGTCCAGCAGCTGAATATGTGTTGGACAGTAGTATGTATGTGCCATCATGCTGTGGTATCATCTCGAAGAGCTGATCTGCCGCGTAAGCACCAAGTTCCATATCTCCACTAATCCGACAGCCAGAGAGAATTGCCTCCCAAATGGCCGGGGTAGGCTCAAAAGGCATTGTCTTGATCAAATCCCTTGCTTCTCCAATTCTTCCAGCCCGGCCAAGCAAATCTATCAGCCGAGCATAGTGATCTTCTCCAGGGCTAATGCCAAAGTCTCTTCGCATGGACTCAAAATACTGAAAGCCTTCTTCTACTAAGCCAGCATGATTGCAGGCTGTTAAAATTGTGAGGAATGAAATCCGATCAGGATCTATGCCTCTAGCAACCATCTGGTCAAAGAGTTCAAGTGCCTCTCTACCATGTCCATGCTGCCCAAGGGCTGAAATCATGGCATTCCAAGAGACAGAGTCAACATTGGGCATCACAAGGAACACAAGACGAGCATCCTTCACTGCGCCGCATCTAGCATACATGGTCAGCAGTGCATTTCCCGCAGAATTGCTTGCCTCGAAACCACACTGCACAATATGTGCATGGAGCTGCTTTCCATGCTTCAGCGACCCAAGTTCACCACATGCAGCTATTGCGCCAGCGTAGGTGTAATCACATGGCTTGACATCCTCAGACCTCATCTGGTTAAACAACTTCAAAGCATCTTCTGCAAGCCCTCCATGGACATATCCTGACACCATTACCATCCATGACAGCTCACTTTTATATGGCATCTCCTTAAATACCCTAGCTGCATTGTCCAAGCAACCGCTCTCAATATACCCTGACAATATGGTGTTCCAAGAAACTACATCCTTCAAACTCATACTGTCAAGTATCTTTGCAGCAACAGAAATCTTCCCAGACTTTGAGTATAAGGTCACCAATGCATTGTTAACAGGCAACGCTGCCTCAGGAACAAAATCTGGCTGCAACCGAATGAACTGCCCATGGACAGACTTCCCGTGCAGAAAGAACCCAGCATTTGCGCAGGCACTCAGGACACTGGTAAATGTGAATTCGTCAGGTGGTATCCTTTTCGACACCATCTTCCGGAACAGCTCAAACGCCTCTGCAAACATCCCCGATTGAACATACCCTGAAATCATCGCATTCCACACGACATCGAACTGTCCATCAACCTCTTCAAAAGCTGATCTTGCAGCATGGACATCGCCTTTCCTGACATAGCCCACGACTATAGTGGTCCAGGTGAGCTCATCCTTAACCGGCATTTCGTCAAGCACCTTCCGCGCGTCCCGGGCCACCTCAGGCGCATCGCATTTCATGTACAGCGCGATGAGCGCGTTGGACACCGATAAGACAGCCCCCGTGCCCAGTCTGAGGACGGCGCCGTGCAGCTGCGTGCAGTGCGGCGCCGCGAGGTTGTGCATCTGGCCGACGGCGCTGAGGAGCGCGGTGAAGGAGTAGTCATCGGGGCGAAGGGAGTCAGAATTGAGCAGGGAGCGGAACACAGAAACCGCGGGCGCAGCTAAGGAGGCGCGGGCGAACGCAGAGATCATGGCGTTGTGGAGCACGGTGTCTCGGCGGGCGAGCGGGACGTAGTCGAAGAAGGCAGCGGCATCGGGGAGGCGGCCGGCGATGGCGTAGGCGGAGACGAGGGACGTTGCGGCTATGGAGCCCGGGTCGGAGCGGAAGAGGATTGCCGGGGTGGCGAGGTCGGGGGAGAGTGTGTAGAGGTGGAGGAGGCGGAGGGTGAGGTGGGGGTGCGACGGGTTGTGGAGGAGCGCGGCGGTGAGCAGGCGCGCGTGGAGGCAGCGGAGGGCGCGGAGGAAGGAGGAGGGGGAGGAAGGGACCGGGGAGTGGCGCATGGCGAGGTTGCGGAGGAGGACGGAACATTGGTAGGGGAGGGAGGCGACGGCTGGTAGCGGCGGCGGCATCGCTCGTCCTCGTTGTTAGGCGGTTTTCGGGCGCGCACGGCAGCGCAGGGTTCAAAAGGCAATCTGCCACGGGGTTTTAGTTTGGGGTTCAGGCGTTCGCCTCCTTCTGAAATCTGAACCCTGAAGAATGTGCGTTGTCTGCTTGCCTTGCTCCGTGGTACGGTACAAGAGAGCCAAGAGGACTCCAACTCGTGGCCACCGGACCCAACGCGCCAACCCATTTGGTCCGGTCGAGGCTGGTTTTTCAATTTCGACCATTCCAGAGAAAACAAACATACAATGAGGAGAGATGTCACGCTCTCGCTCTCGCGATTCGCGGGCGTCTCCACCGCCGCAGGTTTCCCCGCGCCGCCCCTCGCCGTGCCATGCCCCGCTCCACACCTCCTCATCCTGCACTCTCCCTGGCCGCGCGCTTCAGCCCCATTTCCCTGCGGTGCGCCACCCTTTCCCGCTTCGCCCTTCCCCGCGAGTGGGGGGTGGGAAGACGATGCCGACAACATCGAGCGGCTATCGTGTGCGTCGACTACCTCGGGCGGTTGCTCCCCGCCTCACCGCCAGGCGGATTCCGTTGCTGGGTTTTCGGCATCATTTAGGGCCAGTTTTGCCCTGGAACGCGATATTTCCCCACCTGCGGCTCTCCCTCACATTCGAGATTCGGTGGCGGTTGGGGATATCTCGGTGAGCCTCCGGCACCCTGCGGCTTCCCCTGTTCCTCCATGGCCGGGAGATCGCGCAACTTTTCCCCCTCTGGTCAATGGTGGGCATGTGGACAAGCAGAGCACAACGGGCCCAGGGTTGATCTCCTCCTTGACCCCAGTTGTCAGCGACCGTGTGGTGGAGGAAGACGAGGTAGAGGAAATTTTTGGGCAGCTATGGGCATTTCCGTCATATCGCCGTGGTCGTGATAACCCCCGAAGCTTCCTGTGTTGGGTCCAAAAGGGGATCGGGGACTCCGAAATCTCGATCTCCGATTGCTACCCTGCCACCAAATCTGCTCTCATCCACCACCGTCCTCGCCCCTTCTGGCCATCGTCGTCGTCAACTACCCCTTCCTTTGCTGAGGCTCTTGGGCGCAAGATGCAGGCTAATCAGCATGTCCGGGGACGTGGTAGTGGCTGGGGTGGGCCTCACCCCTCGGCGGTGATGCCTCCCTCGACTCAGACGACCCTGGCGGCTGCCGCACCCCCCTCTCAACATGCCAAGCCTCCTCGAGCGCAAGGACCTCAAGCAAATCCAAGGTACCAGCGTTATCCTCAGCGGTACCAGAATTACTCTCGTAAACCTACCGCTCCCGCGGCTCAGCAGATTAGTTCAAGTAGTCATCAAGGTGGTTCTATCCATGGTGGTTCTGGATCTTAGCCCCAGCTTGCTCTCTCTCATAAATCAGCCTCTTCTCAGTCCGCCAGTTCAGAGATACAAGCTCTGACTGAACAAGTGCTAGATCCTAGATACAACAAACTTATTTGTTTCAACTGTGGAGATACAGGCCATTTTGTGACAAATTGTGTTAAGCCCAAAGTATGTTTCATCTGCAACCTACCTGGTCACCCCGTTAGCATCTGCCCCGAGTGGTACAAGGAACACCCCATCGCTGACTACTTTGGTAGTGGCAACCCAGGATTAGGGTTCTTTCATATTGATACTCCTGATGCTGAATCGACAAGGTGGTTGAATTTTGCTAACTGTGGTGTTATTAATGTGAAGAAAGGATCCCTAACCCTGACTGAGCTTGAAGCTAACTTCAATTCCATATTCTGCAAGGATAGAGCTTGGCCATGGAAGATTAGGGAGCTTGATAACAACTCTTTTCTGGTCAGGTTTCCCCCTTGGAAGAAAGTCACAAACCTGAGTGAATTCACAGCCTTTGATATTGAGAAAGAAGGTGTTACTGTTAAAATCACTTCATGGGATGGTGAGGTCAATGAGTATGGTTATCTGGATGAAGTGTGGGTCAAGGTGAAAGGCATCCCCCCAAAATGGTGTGCTTGGAAAACCTTTGCCGAGGTTGCCTCGATACTTGGTGTCCTGGTAGATATTGATTGGTCTCTGTTGTTTAAGTCGCTCTACTCTGAAGTAAGAATGCTGGTGTCAGTAAAGGACAGAACTAAAATCCCCTCTCAAAGGGTGGTAGAGATGAACCAAACCTTATACTAACTTCACCTTAAGGTAGAGCCTGAGCTGTTTGGGTCTTCTTCTCCTGGAGATGGCCCTGGTGGGGATGCCGCTATTGTCTCTGAAGATGTTATGGATGCTGACAGTACCCCTACACCTGGTAATGGTCCTCCTGCCCTCTCCCTACAAGTCACAAACACTGCCTTTGCTCCTGCATGTGCTGGCAAGAAAGTTACGGAAGAAGAGTGTATGAGCTGCCCTGAGTTTTCTTCTGTCTCAATCTGCAAAAGCTCTAGGGGGGTCTCTCCCTGATAGACTTGATTATACCCAATTAGATGATGGTGTGTGGGACTGGGAAGATACATTCTTCAAGCCAACTAAAGTGGTTCCTGAGTCTGTTCCTTGCATCCTTCAGCTAAAAGATTCTACTCTTGACCTGAACCTCTACACAAAACTGTTTGAAGATGGTATGGACTCAGAGGAGGATGATCCTGTTGAAGAACACCCCTGCACCGAGTGTCTTGATTCTAGAGTTGCCACCCTCCTTAGTGGTGCCAAGAGGACCCTTCTGCCTTCTTTGGATGAATCTTTTACTGCTTCCCCTCCTCAGCAAGCTAAGAAAAACAAATGGGGGCCTACCATTGCCACTAGGAGAAGTGCCAGGAATCATGGGAGTTTGAATATTGTGGAGAAAGCTGAAAATTACAAAATGAAGCAGAATTTGGAAATCCCTCTTGTCTTCAATGGTAACTCTTTTGTTGTTCTTAATCCAAATGTCCTTTGTGATATGCTTGACGTCTTAGATGTCTCCTGTGGATCTAAAGGTGAGGAGGAAATAGATATTGTTCATAAAATGGTTCATAATGAGATTGTTCTTAACCATAATTTTGCCTTGGGCAATCCTGTTGCCTCCCTGCCTGACTCTCTTGATCTTGATTGTGTGGAACAGTTTCCTGTTCTTCCACCTTCAAGTAATGGTGTTGTTACCTGCCAATCCTCTGATCAGTTTTCTGATCCACAGTCTGGCCTTAGAGTTAGCCCATGGACTTTAGTCACTAAAAAATCCAAATCCAAAATTTATGATGGGGGTCTTTGGAATAGTAGAGGCACAGGGACACCTGGCCGCAAACAAGCTTTAGCTGATTTTATTTTCAAGAATAAACTAGGCTTTGTTGGTATTCAGGAAACCAAAAGGATGATCTTCCCTGATCATTTCTTAAAATTCACCTCTGGTTCCTGGGATTTCTCTTGGATTTCTCTGCCTACCAAAGGTACTGCTGGTGGTATGCTGTTGGGTTTCATAGGAAGGATAAATTTGAAGTAATTAGTCACACTTGCTTTGAGTATTGTGTACCTGGTGGTGCACCTGGTCCTGATGGGTTCTCTTTCTTATTTTATCAAAAAAAAATGGGATCTTATTCAACAGGACTTTATGGCCCTGGTGAAAGACTTTGAGAATGGAATTTTGAACGTTGCTCGATTAAACTTTGCCATTATTACTCTTATACCAAAGGAACCTGATGCCAGGGTTCTAAAAAAATTCAGACCTATCAGTCTTGGTAACTGTAGTCTGAAGATCATCTCTAAGGCAATTACTACCAGACTCTCCCTTGTGGGTGATAGACTGATCTCCAATAACCAAACTACCTTTCTTAAAGGCAGGTTTATTCTTGATAGTGTGGTTTGAGCTCAGAGATTATCCATGCTGCCCACTCCAAAGGTGACCCAACCCTTGTCCCAAAACTAGATTATGAAAAAGCATATGACAGGGCAGACTGGGCCTTTCTAGATTAGATGCTCCTTTTCCATAGGTTTTGGACCTATATTTAGAGGGTGAATTAGGAGTATGCTGGTTGGGGGTTGCTTGTGTGTCAGGATCAATGATGAGATCAGTCTCTACTTTAAAGTAGGAAAAGGCCTTAAACAAGGTGACCCCTCCTCACCCATCCTGTTTAACCTGGTTGGGGATGTTTTCTCCAAGATCCTAACTAAAGCTGCTAATGCTGGCTTGATTCATGGATTACTTCCCCAAGTGGTACCTGGTGGCATAGTCAGTTTACAATATGCTGATGACACGATTCTCTTCCGTGAGCCCCAATTAGCTTTTGCTAGGTGAAAGCAAAGTATGGGCACCTAGAGGGGGGGTGAATAGGTGCTACGACCAATTTTAATTTTTCTTAAAGTTTAGGCTTGACAAGAAGGTAAATTCTCTAGATAGTGCAACTAGTGGTGAATTTACCTATATGACAAGACAAGCAATTAATGCGACAAGTACAAGTAAGTAAAGAGACGGAGGAACGAGGTAACCGATGGAAGCACACAGAGACACGATGTATTTCCGAGTTCCTCCTTTTTAGGGGAGTACGTCTCGTTGGAGGGGTGTGGGCTCGCCACAAAGGCCTACTCAACGCCACTAAGGCTTCACCCTATTCTCCGATGAACTTCGCCACAAAGGCCTAGTTCACCTTCCACTATAGAACCCCTTTGAGGCGGGGATCAAATCCTTTACAAACAACTTGGGGAACACACCCACAACTTAATTGGGGGCTCCCAACTCTTCTTGAATCACCAACAAGAAACAAGATGCCTAGGTTCTCCACAAGAGGAAACCCTAGGCAAGATCCCTCGAGCTAGAGAGGGGGAAATGAAGAACGGGTTGGTGAAGATGTAGATCCGGTGGTCCTCCTTCAATCCTCAAAGAATCAACGAGTTTGGGTGGAGGAAGAGGGAGATCTTGCTAGTGGGTGAGCTCCATTAATGGTGTCTTCAATGCTGGGGAGAGCTAACCCTTGGAGAGAGAAGTGATGCTCTATTTATAGCCTCCAAGAAAACTAGCCGTTTTTGGGCCAGATTCCGACCAGCCCGGAATGGTCCGGAATTTTCCGGACCCCCGGAATATTCCGGAGCAATCCGGATGCCAACCGAGCATTTCTCCGTTGTGGCCGGAATGGCCCCCGGAATATTCCGGATGCCAACAGAACATTTTTCCGTTGCGGCCGGAATGGCCCCGGAAAATTCCGGCTGCCGGAGTCTTCCGGAATATTCCGGATAGCAACAGAGCCTTTTCCCATAGTGACCGGAATAATCCGGAAGCATTCCGGATCCCCGGAATTTTCCGGCCTTTCCTTTGAAACTCTGTTAAAGGCCAGAAAAGTTCCATTTGATCTTCGAATACTTCACCATTTCTTTGACACCGTATACGTGCTGATATAAGACCAATCCTTTGACAAAATAGCACATACGGTTAGCAACTTCTTCATGTTGTTAACAAACACACAAAACAGTGAGATATCGAGAATGCACTTTCAATCTCCCCCTTTTTGGTGTTTGATGACAACATAAAGATTTCACGGGGATAAAGCAATATGAACTAAAGAAATGGTGTCCAAAAAATAGACAGAGTTCTTCCTCGATGTGTGTCGTGAGACACACACTTCATAGGCTTTGCTCCCCCTACGTTTTAAACACCAAGCCGGCTAAACAAGTTCATACAACATGCATAGATAAAGATAGACAATAATGGTACGCATGATAATAGTAACATAACCACGGGAGGGGTGACACGAATACGTCACGAGGTTCCACACACATAGAATGAAGTTTTAAAACGAGGAGACGAAATAAAGATACCGGAGCACAAGCCTATAAGATCGAAATCAAAGACAAAGACTTGTGCCCCAACCCTTGCAAAACCTGTGGAAAACTAATATGGGGGACTCCTTCTCCCCCTTTGGCATCAAGACGCCAAAAAGGGACAAAGAGTCCACTAGCGCCCCAAGAGATCACTCCATGTCGTCATCTTCTCCATGTCCTTCCTCATCATCGCCTTCTTCCTCATCATCACGTCCTCCAAGCCCAGCAGGATCAAAGTCATCGTCATCATTGGAAAGCTCCTCCTCATCAACATCTGCCGGTGGGACCCCGAAGTAGAAGTCATCATCATGGATCTCGGGCATCTCAATGGGGACAAGATCGGCAGCAGCAAGTGAAGTGGGATCAGCAGGCACATCAAAACCAGCAAGCCTACGGTCGGCGTTCTGAATACGCCTAGTCTCCTTGGCCAACTCACGCGCCTCATGGGCAATGGCCCTAGTGTCCTTGCACATGTTGAACATAGACTTGAAAAACTTTGCAATTCCACTAGAGGGACGCTCAGGAATGCCACTGGAAGAAGCAGAAGGAGTGGCCGAGGGGGACTTGGACTTCCCTTTAGCAAACTCCGGAATCTCATCACCATTGATCAACCGAGGAGCCATCTTCTTGCACTTGATCACCTCATAGTTTTCCATGATCTCAACTCCTACCTTGGAATTGATGAACTTCTGAATGAGTGGGCCATAAGCGGGCTTCCTCTTCTCCATGACCCCTAGACAAATCTCCCGGTAGATGAAATCCATCACGTCAATCTTCCTTTGGTTCTTAGGCCTTGTGAGGAACATGAGGTTCACCATGAAGGCCCTGATAGCGGAGAAGTCACCGGCCTTGATCACAATGGAGGCACGGAAGATCTTGGAGAGCAAGTTGTAGTAGGGGTACATGTTGGAGTTGAAAGGCTTAGTCTTGCCTTTAGCATTGGGAGGATAGCAGAAATCCAGACTCGAGATATCATACTCAGGGGCATCATGAATTCTGTAACCATGATCAGCATAGGTGGCAGTCCAGGTGTAGCCCAAGGCCTCAGCAAACTCAGTCAAATTGCTGGTGATCTTCTCCTCCCCACACATCCAAGTCATGGAGCGTGTGGCATCACCCTTAGCATGGAGTGTGCAGTAGAACTGAGCAACCAACTCCGGGCAGTACTCACTCTCAGTGTTGTCAAACAGAGGCATCATGCCAAGCTTCTCCAAACAGGCATGCACATGGCGGAGCTCAGAGTTTTTGTACCTATTGTAGACGTCCATGTCCACTTGGGCTTGCACACAAGTAAGAGACTGCTGGGTAGAATAGAACTCATACCAACACTTGAGCTGCAGATTTGTCCAGAACCGAGGATCCTCACAGGTGGAATCAGGGAAGCGGTAAGGGTTCTTCCGCTTGATATACTTCCACTGAGGGATGGAGCAACCTTTCAGATCAATCTCAGGAACCGATTCAGTGTTAGCATCCTCACGAGTCTCATGAAAGGAGGAGGAACGTCCAGCCCGTCCTCTAACCGGACGAGCACCCCTTGAAACAGATTGCTTCCTTTTCAGACCAGTACGAGCTCCAGGACCTGCGAATAGAGGATAAAGGAGTAGCAAGGATAAGTGCATATGCCATATGGGTCAAAAGGAACTCCAAAAGGTTTGGTGTAGTGCAAAAACTCGAATTCCTGGCAGCATCCGGAAAATTCCGGAGAGATCCGGATTATTCCGGCTGGGCCGGAATGGTCCGGAATATTCCGGCTGAGCCGGGAATTTCCGGAGTAATTCCGGGCTCCTCGATTTGATTCGAGGAACTGCCCAAAACTTCGAATTTTTGTCTCACAACTACACCAAACATCTAGGAATACCAGAGAGGATGCGCCTAGAATAGATCTACGTGCTGGAAAAAGTGGGAAGGTCACCAACTAAGATTTGGATCTAAGTCTAGATTTATCGAGTGGTTAGACTAGATCAAGAGAAAGCATGGCATCTAGGTAGTGATTGGCAAGATGAACACATTGATAGAACTTGGAACTAGATCAAACCCTAGTGAGATTGCATCTAGAGCCAAAATCAACCAATCAAAACGAAAAATAAGAGATGCCAAACAACATACCATCCATGGGGATGTCCTTGTCCAAGGGAGGGATCCAACAATCCTCCCTAGGGGCAACGGGGACGAAAACGACGAAAGGAGGCGGCTAGGGCACGGGAGGAGAGAAAGAAGTGGAGGAAAAAACGTCCTCCCGTGCGTGCGGGGTATTTATAGAAGAAAACTGCCCATCCGGAATGGCCCGGAAAATTCCGGAGGTCCGGAATATTCCGGGGTAATCCGGCTATCCGGAATGGTCCGGAAAATTCCGGATGGCCGGAATTTTCCGGCAGGAGCAACAATCAGCTCCAAAAATTTCGGGGGGCAAGTTTTTGAAAGGCAGGGAATGATGTGTGATGTGTGGAGTATGGCATATGCATAGATGAACATGAGGGAGGATAAATAGAGCAAAAACACAAGGGTTAGGTTTCCTAGTCTTACTTCTCGGAAAAGAAGCAAATAAGATCGAAATAGCAACGAGAAGTAGTATTCGGAGAAGAAAAACACCATAACCATAAGATATTCAACTAAGAACCAACTCTTCACGTGGGAGGAGGTTGGTGGCCTAAGCCACCATGTAAGAGTTCATGGTATGCAACCGCGAAGATATATCT
This sequence comes from Alopecurus myosuroides, assembly GCA_028641055.1. Classification (NCBI taxonomy): domain Eukaryota; kingdom Viridiplantae; phylum Streptophyta; class Magnoliopsida; order Poales; family Poaceae; genus Alopecurus; species Alopecurus myosuroides. Next base: position 412,206,464 of record CM054059.1, read on the forward strand.
TGGGGGCATTGCCAATACTCAACATTGAAGCTCACAATTCAACATTAGAAAAAGAGAGATCACAATGAATTTTTGCTATGGGCATAATGGGGGGAGGGAGAACCCAATGTGTTAGGATAACACTCCCCCTATGTCCATGCCTACATCTACACTCGAACACGTTTCATCTATAGGGGTGTGTGCAAGATCCTCAAGTCAAACTCCTAGAATCAATCACATTTAGTTCATTCCTCAAGAATAAGAATCTTGCATCATCAAGTGGCTTCGTGAAAATGTCCGCAAGATTGTCCTTGGTGGGAACATACGATAGTGCGATGTCTCCTCTTGTCACGTGATCACGGATGAAGTGGTGGCGGATCTCAATGTGTTTGGTCCTTGTATGTTGCACCGGATTGTATGCAATTTTGATGGCACTTTCATTGTCACATAAAAGAGGCACCTTATCCAAATGAACTCCATACTCCTTGAGAGTTTGCCTCATCCATAACAATTGAGTGCATGCACTTGCGGCGGCAACATACTCGGCCTCGGCGGTGGAGAGAGAGATGCAATTTTGCTTCTTCGAGGACCAACTTACAAGGGACCTACCAAGAAATTGGCAAGCCCCGGAAGTTGACTTCCTATCATCTTGATCACCCGCCCAATCGGAATCCGTATATCCATTGAGAGAAAATTGTGCCACCTTTGGGTACCACAAACCAAATCTTGAGGTATGAACCAAATAACAAAAGATCCTATGAACCGCCATTAAATGGCAATCCTTAGGAGCCGCTTGATACCTTGCACACACACCTACACTCAAAACGATATCGGGCCTAGATGCACAAAGATAGAGCAAAGAACCAATCATAGAACGATAAAGCTTTTGGTCCACATCCTTACTCCCTTTTGGATTACGAGAGAGATGACACTTGACTTGCATAGGAGATGTCTTGATCTTAGCATCTTGGAAGTTAAACCTCTTGATCATATCTTGGGTATACTTGGCTTGAGAAATAAAAGTCCCACGAGCCAATTGCTTGATCTCAAAGCCAAGGAAGAATTTAAGCTCACCCATCATAGACATCTCGAACCTGTCAGTCATAAGCTTAGAGAACTCATTATTGAAAGCTTGGTTAGTTGAGCCAAAGATGATATCGTCCACATAGAGTTGGCATATGAAAAGCTCTCCCTTTACTCTCTTGGTGAAGAGAGTGGGGTCAATCTTCCCAACTTCGAAACCACGATCATCTAACAACTCCCTAAGGTGCTCATACCAAGCACGAGGTGCTTGTTTGAGACCATAGAGAGCCTTGTCAAGTTTGTAAACATGGTTAGGAAAGTTGAGATTCTCGAACCCCGGAGGTTGCTTGACATATACCTCCTCTTTTAGTGGACCATTCAAGAAAGCACTTTTCACATCCATTTGTTGCAATTTGAAATTATGTGAGGATGCATAAGCAAGGAGGATACGGATGGACTCAAGGCGAGCCACGGGCGCGTAGGTTTCATCAAAGTCAATGCCTTCAACTTGGGTGTAACCTTGAGCGACCAATCTTGCCTTGTTCCTAATGACAATGCCATTCTCATCTTGCTTGTTCTTGAAAATCCACTTGGTGCCAATAACATTGTGGCAATCCTTGGGTTTCTCAACCAATCTCCAAACTTTGTTGCGCTCAAAGTTATTGAGCTCATCATGCATTGCTTCAACCCAATCGGAGTCCTCAAGAGCTTCATACACTTTCTTAGGCTCCACCATAGAGATATGAGCTTGATGCTCACAAAAATGAGCCAATTGCCTTCTAGTGGATCTTCTAGTTTGAACATCCTCCAAGACCTTGTCATCTTGGGCATCAATTTGCTTCAAAGCTCTTCTTATCCTTTTGATGCGACGGGCTTCGATCTCCTTATTATTGCGAGGAGGAATCACTTGATCATCTTGATCATTCGGGTCCCCATCTTGACCATCATGGCCTTGATCATCAACATCATCATCAACAATATCTTCAATACTAGCTTCACCTTGAGAAGAGGATGAAGAAGATGATTGATCTTGGCCTTGATCTTGACTCGCATTAGTGAGAGGAGTGGGTACGACTTGCGGAGTCACTTGATCAACAAGAGGAGGGTCTTGAATATGTTCTTGGTTAGGTGTAGTAGTTGGCTCCTTGGCTTGATCTTCTAATGTAGAGGAGGGCTCCACTTGGGTAGAGCATAGTCCTTCTCGAGTCGCCATAAGGTGTCCCTCGATGGGGCGGAAGAATCCCACACCCATCCTTCCTATGGCTTCTTGAGGCATTTCAACATCTACATTTGAAACATGAAATTGCGCCACTTGGGAGCCGTCATTTTCCTCGAAAAACACACTACAAGATTCTATGATAATCCGTGAGGCTTTGTCATAGACTCTATAAGTGTGGGATTCGGCACCGTAACCAACTAAAATACCCTCAATAGTTTTGGATTGAAATTTCGACAACCTAATACCCTTGATCAAATAGAAGCACTTACAACCGAATACACGGAAGTAGGATACGTAGGGCTTGTTGCCGGTGAGGATCTCATATGGGGTCTTGCTCAAGCCTTTGCGGATGTAGAGGCGGTTGGAGGAGTGGCATGCGGTGGATATGGCCTCGGCCCATAAATATTGAGGAGAAGAGTACTCCGCCAACATGGTCCTTGCCATATCCAAGAGAGTGCGATTCTTCCTTTCGGCAACACCATTTTGTTGAGGAGTGTAAGTGGCGGAGTATTGGTGACGAAGGCCTTCTTCACTAAGAAATTCATTCAATGTATAGTTCTTGAACTCCGAGCCATTATCACTCCTAATAGCCATGATTTGCACATTTTGTTGACGTTGCACTTCGTTGGAGAAGTCGATGATGGTTTGTTGGGTCTCACTTTTGCACTTGAAGAAATAAACCCAAGTGTATCTTGAATAATCATCGACAATCACCAAGCAATACTTCTTGCCGCCAAGACTTGCCTCGGGCACGGCACCAAAGAGATCAACATGGAGTAGCTCCAAGATCCTCTTTGATGAAATAATAGTCTTGGCCTTGTGCACAATGTCATGCATCTTCCCTTCAACACACGACCTACAAACGCGATCCTTTGCAAAGGAAACATTTTCTTTTAGTCCAACAATAAGGCCACTTTTGTGAAGACTTTGCAAATTTCTCATGTTGACATGGGATAGGCGGCGATGCCATAACCATCCCAAGTCCGCCTTCCCGAAAAGACACATTGCTTGAGTGTTGGTTGACTTCGAAAAGTCTACCACATACAACTCATTTTCAACATGTCCCACGTGAGCGACGTCAAGAGTCTTGCTCCTCAAAAGGACCACAATATCACCATCAAAGAAGACGGAGAACCCCATCTTACTAAGAGAGCGGACGGAAAGTAAATTGTAACCAAGGGATTCGACAAGCATGACGTTCACGATAGTTATATCGGGAGCCACCACAACCTTGCCGAATCCGGATACCTTAGACTTGGATGAGTCCCCATAAGTGACGGTTGCTTGGATGTCATTTGGTTGCAACTCCGTCACAAGTTCTTTGCTTCCGGTCATATGATTAGTGCATCCACTATCAAGAATCCATTTAGTCCCACCGGAAGCATAGTCCTGCAAGAGATCATTGACTAGAGTTAGGACCCGAGTTGGGTCCCTTCATGTTAGCAACAAGGGTCTTGGGAACCCAAATAGTGTAGTCAATGAAACCCTCAATAGGACCAACATATTTAGCTTGCACAACACCATAATAATCAACAAATAAGAAATGGTGTGGATTGTTAGTTCCCGCGGAGGTGCTACGAGTAGTGGTGTCCCTCATGACATTACTACTTGAGGCAACATTGTTTGCTCGAGCGGGTGTGCTACGAGTAGTGTTGTCCCTCATGACAATGCTACCCGAAGCACTATGTTGGTTCTTCTTCTTGTTCTTCTTCTTCTTGTTCTTTCTCTTGGCTACATAGCCAAGACCTTGCTTACCCACTTGTTGCCTTGGAGCACTCAAATGTGGTCTAGTGACGACCGCGTTTGAGCTTGGAGCAACCACTTGTGGGGTGGCTAACATCACCTTCTCAACTTGAGTGCTTTTGCCCTTGAGCCTTGCTACCTCATCCTTCAACCTAGCATTTTCCTCAATAATATTTGCATAATCACAAGAAGAAGTAGAAATGCTAGGATGGTTAGATTGAGTAAGTTGAGTTTGGAGTTGTTCATGTAACTCTTTGAGGGATGAGTGTTGACTTTCCAAAGCTTTGTGAGCATTGGTTAGCTTTTCAAACTCCTCGGTTAGTTTACCATGACCAACCCCAAACTCGACTTTATCCTTTTTAGCCTTTTTATATTTAGCAATAGCAAGATCACGTTCCTTAATGACTTTAGAGACAAGTTCATTATGAGTTGTTTCAATAGATTCAAGTTCATCCTCTAGAGAAACTCTACCATCATGCTCTTCCTCAAGAGTCATAGAGAGAGAGATGCAATTTCATTCGCATCCCTTCTCTCAATTTCACCTTTCTTCTCAAGGGCCTCTTGGGCCTCTCCCAATTGCCTCATGAGATACTCAAAGTATTTCTTGGTCTCCCCTTGCATGTTAGTCATAAAATGGTCCAAAGAGGCCCTTTCTTCTTCTTCTCTAAGGCTAGCAATATGTTCTAGTTCACTAGGGGTCTTAGAGATAGGAGAAGATGATACCTCCGTGGCCTTAGCCATTAAGCACTTGGCATTGCGTTGAGGGAGATTTTCATTCGGGGATTCAAAGAGGGATGACGAAGATGGAGTGGATGCAATAGCTAGAGCTGCCACTTCACTTGTTGTTTCTTCTTCTTCATCACTCCCGGAATCATACTCCTCTTGAGTCAAGAGCACAAACTTGGTGGGGGTTTTCTTGTTGAATGGTTTCCTCTTGAAGTGAGGTTTCTTGTATTCAACCTTGGACTTGTCCTTAAGAATGAGCTTGCCACTATGGTTTTCTCTATTCTTGTAGGGGCACTCCACAATGAAGTGATACTTGTCTTGTCAATTGAAGCAAGTTCGCACTTTTTGAGCCCCATCATCTCCATAACGAGACTTGGTCTTCTCCTCAACATATTTCTTGCCCTTGGGGGGATTGTTCCAAAACTTTTGCACGGTAAGAGCAATGAGATCCTTTAGAACGGGATCATAGTCTTGTTCCTTCAATGGAGGCAATGCTTCATCACCATCTTCATAATTCTCAACTTCTCTTGACAAAGCCTTGGCCTTCAAAGCAACGAAAGCTCCTTGATGCATTCCAATGGCCCTAGCACGGTTGTCAAGAGCATTCTTGGTTTGCACTTTGTAGGAGCTCAATTCTTGCATGACTTGGGTTGAGGTCATGGTGGAGAAATCATGTCTCCCTTGAATGCTCTTCATATCCGTGCCCTCAAAAGGCATCACGGCAATTATGAACTTCCTCTTGATCCAAGCATCATCAATATGTGTTGCACCCGCATTAGAGAAAGCGGTGGCAAGAGATTTGAGTCTTCGATACATGTCAACGTGATCTTCTCCATCACGCATGAAAAATCCTTCGGCCTCATTGGTCAAGGTGTCATAGCGATTTCTTTGCATGCTCTCATTCCCAACAAACATGATGACAAGTGCATCCCATGTTTCTTTGGCGGTGGAGAAGTGTTGAAGATGCGGCATGTGATTGGGGCCCACGGCTTGATGAAGGATGGATAAAGCGGTGTAATTGAGTTGGCAATCTACAACCTCTCTTCTTGTGAGATTCTTGGGATCATATGGCTTGTATCCATCACGAGTGATTCTCCAAAGATCTATACAAGAAGAGTTCAAGTGAGTCTCCATGTAGTATTGCCATTCACAAAAAGAATATGCATCAATTTTAGGTGGATCTCCTCTAGGAATTATATGAGGAAAAGGGATGGGAGGATCGGGAGAATATTGGCCTTCAACGGCATGATATCCTTCCTTTCCACTCGCACCCTTCTTAGCAGATTGTTCGGCGGAAGCAGTTTTAAGTGGTTCACCATCAACGCCTTTCTTGGCACCCTCCGTTTCCGGAGGGGATGAGTCGACCACCTCCGGTTCTTTGGCTTTGAGGAGTGTTGTCATGAGTTGACACAACTCCTCAAATTTAGTGTCTATGGATGAGGTCAATGATTCTCTCAAAGCATTGAGATCATTCATGGACACATTTCCATCGGACGGAGCGTCATCCATCTCATCTCCCATACTTAAACTCTTAGGCGGTTAAGCCCGATAGAAGAGCCGAGGCTCTGATACAAATTGAAAGCAAAGTATGGGCACCTAGAGGGGGGGTGAATAGGTGCTACGACCAATTTTAATTTTTCTTAAAGTTTAGGCTTGACAAGAAGGTAAATTCTCTAGATAGTGCAACTAGTGGTGAATTTACCTATATGACAAGACAAGCAATTAATGCGACAAGTACAAGTAAGTAAAGAGAGGGAGGAACGAGGTAACCGATGGAAGCACACGGAGACACGATGTATTTCCGAGTTCCTCCTTTTTAGGGGAGTACGTCTCGTTGGAGGGGTGTGAGCTCGCCACAAAGGCCTACTCAACGCCACTAAGGCTTCACCCTATTCTCCGATGAACTTCGCCACAAAGGCCTAGTTCACCTTCCACTATAGAACCCCTTTGAGGCGGGGATCAAATCATTTACAAACAACTTGGGGCACACACCCACAACTTAATTGGGGGCTCCCAACTCTTCTTGAATCACCAACAAGAAACAAGATGCCTAGGTTCTCCACAAGAGGAAACCCTAGGCAAGATCCCTCGAGCTAGAGAGGGGGAAATGAAGAACGGGTTGGTGAAGATGTAGATCCGGTGGTCCTCCTTCAATACTCAAAGAATCAACGAGTTTGGGTGGAGGAAGAGGGAGATCTTGCTAGTGGGTGAGCTCCATTAATGGTGTCTTCAATGCTGGGGAGAGCTAACCCTTGGAGAGAGAAGTGATGCTCTATTTATAGCCTCCAAGAAAACTAGCCGTTTTTGGGCCAGATTCCGACCAGCCCGGAATGGTCCGGAATTTTCCGGACCCCCGGAATATTCCGGAGCAATCCGGATGCCAACCGAGCATTTCTCCGTTGTGGCCGGAATGGCCCCCGGAATATTCCGGATGCCAACAGAACATTTTTCCGTTGCGGCCGGAATGGCCCCGGAAAATTCCGGCTGCCGGAATCTTCCGGAATATTCCGGATAGCAACAGAGCCTTTTCCCATAGTGGCCGGAATAATCCGGAAGCATTCCGGATCCCCGGAATTTTCTGGCCTTTCCTTTGAAACTCTGTTAAAGGCCAGAAAAGTTCCATTCGATCTTCGAATACTTCACCATTTCTTTGACACCGTATACGTGCTGATATAAGACCAATCCTTTGACAAAATAGCACATACGGTTAGCAACTTCTTCATGTTGTTAACAAACACACAAAACAGTGAGATATCGAGAATGCACTTTCACTATGAACCTGCAATGGATTTTTTTTCATGTTTTGAAAACATGTCAGGGATTAGAATCAATTACCATAAATCAGACCTTATGACCATCCATGTGGAGTCTGGTCAGGATGATATTTTTTCACAAGTATTTTGCTGCAAAATTGCTAGTTTTCCTTGTAAATACCTGGGAGTCCCCCTTCACTACAATAAACTAAGGAAAGAGGATTTATAGCCTGTAATTGACAAAATCTTGAAAAGATTTGTTGGTTGGAGGGGTAAACTCCTTAGCTGTCAAAGTAGATTGATCTTGCTTAAAGCTTGCATTGCTAGCATTCCTATGTATCTCCTGTTTGTTCTTAAATTCCCTAAATGGGCAATTAAGATGATTAATTCTCAAATGCCTCATTTCCTACGGAGTGACTCTGACAATAATAAAAAGTACCACTTAGCCAATTGAGACCTAGTGTCCATGAAACATGAGTTTGGTGGCCTAGGTGTACAAAATCTTGGAGACTTTAAGCTTTGTTTGTTGGCCTCTTGGATCAAGAGGTACCACTTAGATTCAAGAAAAATTTGGAAGAAAACTATTGACTTCAAATATGATCCTGATCCCAATGTGTTCTCAGCTGTCCCAAGTGTCTGTTCACCCTTCTGGAAGGGTGTTATGTGGGCTGCTAGAGCAGCTAAATGTGGGTACAGGTGGAAACTAGGGAATGGTAGAAAGGTCAAATTCTGGGGTGATGTTTGGGTAGGCAATTGTAGCCTTACGGTCTACTATTGGGATCTTTTTGAAATTTTTAATGAGCAGCATATCTCTGTTGCTAATGCTTACCAAAACAATTAGCTTATGCTCACTTTTAGAAGAAATGTTTCCCCTGAGGGCTTTGCTATATGGTTAGAACTTTCTCAATTGGTGGGATCTTTTGATCTCACAGACGAGGAAGATACCCCAACCTGGATTTTCCATTCTTCCGGAATCTATAGTGTGAGATCCTTCTATGGCTTTGTGAATAACAGGGGGATTTTCCCAGTCCACACTCCAGCTGTTTGGAAACTAAGGGTCCAACCGAGACTTCATGTCTTCCCGTGGTTGTTAGCTAACAATAGGCTCCTTATGCGAGATAACTTAGCTAAACGCAGGCCGGTTGATGATGGTTCTTGTCTTTTCTGCTCTGAGCCAGAAACCAGCCACCATCTATTTTTTGACTGCTTTGTTGCCAAGTTGATTTGGCCTATTGATACGTCATAAATGTATCCTTAATTTCTGATGTTCCATGTTGTTTTCATGTTATTTCCACATGTTTGATATACACTTTATGTCATTTTGATCGATTTCCGGGACTAACCTATTAACAAGATGCCACAGAGCCAGTTCCTTGTTTTCTGCTGTTTTTAGTTTCAGAAAAGTTGTTCTGGAAATATTCTTGGAATTGGAAAGTTTGAAACCCGTAAGTCTTAGAATTCCCGAAGGTTCCACGGAGTCTCGAAGAGACCTGGCGAGGGGCCAAGGGGGGCACACCATAGGGCGGCGCTCCCTCCCCTGGCCGCACCTGGGGGTGGTCTGGGCCCCCCAGGTGCCCTCTGCCATCGCCCTTTCGGCTATATAATCCCCCCGATATATCAACCCTAAAAATATACGACTTTTCCGAGAAACACCTGAGGCCGTTGTCATCGTCATCCCGAGATCGGGAGGGTTCTGGATCTCTCCCCGGCACCCTGCCGCGAGGGGAATTCATCACCGGAGGGGTCTACACCACCATGCCCTCCTCCGAAGTGATGCGTGAGTAGTTCATCCCTGGACTACAGGTCCATAGTAGTAGCTAGATGGTTGTCTCCTCCCCTTTATGCCTCATGTTTAGATCTCGTGAGCTTCCTCACATGATCGAAATCATCTTTATGTAATGCTACATGTTGTGTTTGTTGGGATCCGATGAATGATGAATGCTATGTCTTTTGATTATAATTCTGTCATGTTATCTTCATGTATATGTTATTTATGATCTTGCATGCTCTCCGTTATTAGTGGATGCTCTGGCCAAGTAGATGCTAGTAACTTCAAGAGGGAGTATTTATGCTCGATAGTGGGTTCGTGCCTCCTTTGCATCTGTGCTCGAGTGACAGAAATGTGACGGATGGAGGATGTGTTGTTGCCATTAGGGGGAAAACAACAATGCTTTGTCTAAGGATGATTCTATTGTTTAAATTACACACTTTGCTTACTGTGATTATCTGTTGATTGCAACTTAATACCCAACGTTTGTTCGGATGATATTCGGAGGGTGGATTATTAGTCATAGATGCAGTTGGATGACGGTCTATGTATCTTGTTGTAATGCCCGCATGAATCACATAGTAATATTGATGTCATGCATATGCACTACAATGCAGCCTTCATTTGTGTCAATTGCCTAGCTGTAATTTGTTCACCACACATGTTATTTATCTTTCACGGAGAGACACCATTAGTGAACTGTGGACCCCGGTCCATTTTTCTCATACTGATAATACACACACACAGCTTTCACTGTTTTCACACTTCTTCCACTGTTTTCAAACTGATGCTACTGTTTTCAGACTGTTCTCATACTGTTTTCCATACCATATGTTTAACCTCTTTGTTTTCAGCAAAACCGGTGAGATTGACAACCTCATTGCTTAGTTGGGGTAAAGTGATTGGATTGTGTTGTGTAGGTTCCACGTTGCAGCTGAACTAGTAGTGCGCCCTGCCATCTCAGCTGCATCAACCTTCTGAAGTTACTCCTTCCTCCTACTGGTCGATTCAACCTTGGTTTCTTTCCTGAGGGGAAACTTGCCGCTGCACTCTTCACAACCTTTCTCTTGATGTTTACCAACGTCAGCCATCACCTATCATTTCTGAAATTTTGGGTTTTGATATTGGCAAGGATTTTTAATCCGTTGCTAGATGGTGGATTAGTGAAGACAAGAACTCCCATGTGAATTCTCTGTGTGCTGCTGTCCTATGGGAAATGTGGAAACTAAGAAATGCTATGTGTTCTCAGGTCTTAGTCTGGCCAGGTGTTCGGAACATTTGGCGGCGGACTGCGTCCGAGCTGGAACAATGGAAGACACGCCCCCTCGACATCTCACCTTCTCGCCACGAACGTCCAGAAGCTGAACAAACTGAGCGTAGAGCTTTTGCGCGTCGCTTGTCAGTGATGGCACGATCGGGAGGTTTTCCAGACACCGAGGCATCCCAGAAGGCTACCTTCCAGTGGCTCTTCACCAAGTTCTTTCCAAGTCTTAATCTTTTTGCTGGTGGTTGTCTCCCTTGTTGGTTGTGCTTGATGTTTGAACTATTTCCTGTTGTAGCTTGGACTACTTCTTTTACATCCTCGTGGTGGAGCTTTTGCTCATATGATCATGTAACCATTGAACTATATTACCTGGACCATTTTGATTTCAATGAAACCTTGGGGTCACCCCTTTTAGTCTAAAAACAAACATACAATGTTAGAAATAGATAGAAATATAATGTTTTTACAACCAACTTGTACCAAATAAATGAGTCATCCAAGCAATAAAATGCAGTACAACCAAATCAAAATAAAATGTTTCAAAAAGATTGATGGGGTTAACTAGTTGCTCCCCAAGTGAGCCCAGGTATGCTCCACCAAATCATTTTGCAGATGCCTGTGAAGATTCTTATCACGAATGTCACGATGAAATTCGACGAATTCTTCAAATGATATCACTCGAGGCCGGGGCTCAACTAGCTCGCCCCCGAACTCCCAATCCTGGTCAAAGAGGGACTCGTTGCACTCATCCTCGATGATCATGTTGTGCATGATGACACAACAAGTCATCACCTCCCACATGACCAGGAGGATCCATGTCCTGGCAGGGTGCCGAACAATAGCCCAACGGGATTGGAGTACTCCGAAAGCTCGCTCCACATACTTCCTAGCACCCTCTTGTTCTTGAGAAAACCTTGTTCTCTTCTCACCGATAGGGGAGGCGATCGTCTTCACAAATGTGGACCATTGGGGGTAGATACCATCGTCGAGGTAGTAGCCATTGGTGTACTGGTGGCCATTGATCTCAAAGCTCACCTCCGGTGCATCGCCTTAAGAGAGCCTACCAAAGACCGATGACCGCTGAAGCACATCGATGTCATTGTGCGTGCCGGCCATGCCGAAGAATGAGTGCCAAATCCATAAGTCTTGTGATTCCACCGCTTAGAGCACAGCCAAACACGCCCCTGAATGTCCCTTGTACTAGCCCTGCCAAGAAAACGGATAATTCTTCCACTCCCAATGAATGCAATCTATGCTCCCAAGCATGCAGGGAATCCTCTTTGCTCGTTAATGGCCAACAACCGAGAGTTTCTTCAATAATTGGCTCCCTCAAGTACCCCTACCCAAACACCGCAATGGTAGCCCTACAGAAATTGTACATTCAGTCGAGGCATGTGGAATCACTCATGTGCATGTACTCGTCAACAAGATCTCGAGCAACCCCACATTCAAGCATTCGAATGGATGCCATGCACTTCTGGTACGAGGTTAAACCAAGCTTACCAAGGGCATCATTCTTGCAAACGAAATAATCATCATGTGCCATCACGCCCAGCCGAATGCGGGTGCACACATGACTCGTTATCCGGAACCGCCGTCGGAACTTATGAGATGGGTATATAGGCTTCGTGGGGTGAAAGTAATATTTGTACAGCTGGGCATGGCCTCCTTCTCTGTCACGGTCCAAAGCCGTGGAACGGCCAGGAACCGAGCCTGTGTACATCGGTTGCAGCCTCCAAATATGCTCATTGACGAGGAGTTTAGCAACCAAAGCCTCAGACTCATCGTATGATTGTTCCAAGGACGAGGATGAGTATTGCGGGCTACTGTAGTAGTACTCGTCCGAGATATCCATGGTAGCTGATGGAACCATACCTTGGACCATCTGACTAACAACTCGTGGGCACGCTGGTCGACGCTCATCGACAAGGTTCCAACGCAAGGGATGGGCCGGCGCCGGTGTAGTACGTGAGGACGCTGGACTTGGGGGAGGGGCGGCTGGATGGGGTAGCGGGCGCGAGCGGTGGCGGAGGCGACGACGGAGGCGGCGGTCGGGAGGGGTGGCGGGTAGGAGCAGGGCGGTTTGGCTAGGGCAATAGACAGGAGGCGATTTGTGTCTTTGGCGTGTGGGGTATGCGTGCACAAAGGGAGGGCTCCGAACGAGTCCGCGCGCATCCGCGCCGACACATTTCCGTCCCATATTTGGGCCGGGAATGAGTTAAAATGGACAGAAAACCTGGCGTCTGTTCGGAATCTCGAAAATGGTCGCGCGCGTTGGGCCGTGTTTTTGCCCCGCACGGATGGAATCAGATGCGAACGTACCAAATGGGTCGGTGCGTTGGAGTTTCTCTAAGCTACCCATTTTCTTTGTTGTTTCACATCCGTGACCCCAATAGAACTAGGCGAAAATTCGAAAGATCGACAAAAAACAAAAAACTTTTGACCAAAATTTAGGCGATTTTAAAAAAGTGGCAAAAATATAGTTGATTTAACATAGTAGATGCAATTAAAAAAAGGCTAGTACTTGTAGATATGGGTGTAGGCGCCGCCGTTGTCATCAAAGTCACTCGGCGGCTTGGCCTTGGGGGCACGGCTGGAGCTCTTCCCTGGGCCGCCGACGTGCGCTGCTAACTGCGGGATAGGGAGGGCACCATCGTCATTTTGCTGTCGGAGAGGACAACGACATCACCGGCCGCCGGAGCCCCTTTTTCGTTTATGACGATGGTGCTGCTCGGTAACATCCACTAAAAATTGAAACTTTTGTTTTCATGTTATGCAAGTCACCAAAAACCAATGAGAGGCAAGATATAAAAGGAAACAATGCATAACTCAATGAAAATTTAAATTAAGAATCCATTATACCTCTATTCCATAAACCCTAAAAACCCATTCAAAATAAATGTTCTTTATTCAAAGAAATTGATTTCTCTTAGAAAACCTTATTTTATAACATGTTTTCACATCAAATTTTACTTTGAATAAATTCTAAGCCTAAAAATATTTGACGAGGATAAACTATTTTAATAATAACTTTTAATTGTTATTCCAAGTTTTAAACATAAAGGTGCGAAAATAAAAATGCATTGATTTGAAAATAACATAAAAGATGACATTGAAAACAATATTATGACTTGTGGTTTTATTCTAAATTTTAAAGCCACTTTTGTATTTATTTAATTTTCTATTTAAAATGGCATTAGTTGCTATTAGTAAATCACTCATATCTTAAAAATATAAAATATAAAAATGACGTTAGAAAATTATATATGACATATATAATGTCTCTGAAATTTTATCTAGACAATAATATCAATTTATTATTTTCTAAATTTTAAAAAATGACATTAAGTACTATTAATGTTTTAATTGTATTTGCAAAATATGAAAATTCAAATGTGATGAAAAGTTTACAAAAAAATTATATTCTAAAGGATTTTTGCTAAGTTTTCATTGTTCAAATAAATTTATCATTCCTTTTTTAAAGTGATTTGATCTCAGCTTACAATTATTTTAAATAATGATTGATCAATTTTGTTTTGTGTGTATCTCACCTAAAATTATCTTTATTGTCACTTACCTACTCCAGAAAGAGCAGGAGTTAAGCTTGGGGATGCTGATACGTCCCAAACGTATCTATAATTTTTTATGCTCCATGCTATGTATTCAACATGTTTTTCCATGTTTTTCTTTCATTTTTCATATTTTCATGGACTAACCTATTATCAACATGCTCATAGCGAGTTACTATTTTCTACTGTTTTTGTATTTCAAAAAACCTCTTCAGAAAATATTCGTCAGAAGTCCTAAAAAATTACGAGGAATTATGTTTGCCCGGAACAAAGGTTGTGTCCACAGTAGAGCCGGAGAGGCGGTCTGGGGCCACCAGAGGGGTGCCAGGCATCCCCCTAGGTCGCGTCTGGGGGTCATCTGGTGTCCCCCGACACCCCCTCCCGTCGCCTCTTCTCCTATAAAATCACTTTAACCCTAAAAATGTTGGGGGCGGAGAAATTTTCCAGGGAACGGATACAGAGGCGTCGTCACCTCAAAAGTCCAATCTAGGGCTTCTTGAGTCCTACTCTGGCACCCTGCCAGAGAGGGGGTCATCACTGGAGGCCTCTACATCGCCATGATTGCATCCGGATAGATGTGTGAGTAGTTCATCCTAGGACTACGGGTCCATAGCAATAGCTAGATGGTGTTCTATCCACTTTGTGCCACCATGTTCAAACTTTGTGAGCTTCCTAGCATGATCAAGATCACTGTTATGTAATTGCTACATGTTGTGTTTGCTGGGATCCAATGAACCCTGGGATTATGATTATTATTTTCATGTCATATTGAGATGTTTAACTTATATCTTTAGAGATTTTTAATTTTGTCTTGCAATGCTCTCCGGTGTGTTTGATTTCCTTGGCCAAGTTATTGTATGCACCTCCAAGAGAGGGTTTATATGCTAGATAGTGGGTTCATGCCTACTTTCCATTTGTGCTCGAGTGACAAAAACATGACGGGTGGAGAATGTGTTGTTGCCACTAGGGAGAAAACAGCGGTGATATTTTCTATCGACGAGTATTATTGCTTATATTACATATTATTCTTAATGCATTTGTCTCTTGCACACAAAACAATCACATCGTTGCTGCAACTTAATACAAGAGAGATTTGCTGGATAGTTGTCTCAAGGTGGACTGCTAGTAATAGATGTTGTCGGATGGTGATCTATTTATCTTGACGTAATTCCTACAATGTTAGAACCTCTGAACTATATCTCGTCATAATAGTATTGTTAGACGTTCATGATTTTTTAATTGCCAGTTGTAATTGTTTACCTAGCATGTTATTGTTCTTAGGAGAGACACCACTAATAAAACTATGCCCCCCCCGGTCCTATTTACACCATTGATTACAACCTCGGTACTTGTTTTTCATCATCACTTGCTCGCCATTTTCATTTAATCTTCTCAACCATTCGATACAATTAGTTCTCTAGTTTTCCGCAAGACGAGAAGATTGAAAACCTTCTCAGGAAGTTGGGAGCAAGAGAAAGTTTGTGTTTGTGTGCAGGTCTACGCTTGTTGAAGCGCTAGACAAAAAGCATCCTACTGAGAGACTTCGAAGTCCTAATGGATTTATAACCCTAGTTCCATAACTGGGGGGAAAATACTGCTACACTGCATCATACCTTCCTCTTGGAGTCTCCCAACGAACGTGTGGTCCACGTCAACAAGCAAATTCCGAGCGGTCCCAGGCTTATATCTCTGTTTTTACAGAGGAGTAATTCCCATATCAAAACATTGAGGTAATATGCTCCTTTAGAATTACCCAATGGCTACCCTTTTTGTGCACCCAGATTACGGTCTAACGCTTGATAGTGCTAAAGTAAAACCTTCAAAATATACAACCCTGATAACCTCATGGTCAAAGGATATGTTGTAATATAACCGTGTTGTGAACTTGTGATATGTCACTAAGTGCAAAATACATTAGGGTATACACAGCCATATTGTTCCCTAACAATATACTATTTATTGATACTGACATAAACAATGTCCACTACAGGGAAAACACAACCATCAATCATCCAATAAATTTGTCGTAAAAGGCAAGACTAGGGTTTGAAACTTTGTTCATGTTACTATACATGGGCATGAGTTTTCCTCTCAATTTCATATTCAGAAGCCACGTCAGTTATAGCATAATAACATGAATCATAATTATGAAAAAAATATACAAATATTATTGTCTTTTAGGCATACATTGTGACGCCCCTGGATCGGGTACTATGGGGATTTCAGCGTTTCCGCCAGAATCCACATAATACTGATCCCGGATTGTCAACTTTTGGTAATCTTTACAAGAGTTCACGAATACTCCGCAACAACAACAAAAGATACATACAACACGACTCCAACGAGTCAAAAAAAATACAACTGATACAACACAGAGATCCAAATAACAGCGGAAAACGAAATAGTATCCGGATAAGATACAAATTGGACTAAGAGTGCTGAAGATAAGTGATGGCGTCCAATCCCTGCCCAGGCCAAGCCGGAGGGATTCCCAAGCTAACATCGTCAAACTTCAAACCTGTCGACTGCATTGTGAATACAACCCCGAATCATGGGGTCGGTACTTTGAATGTACCAACAAGCAGCAAGCAATACTCACAAGATACCAATGCAGCCAGTCATCACAAGATACAATACTTTGGGTATAAAGAAAGAGATTTTTGTAATGAAGCGGCAGCGGGCGGCACTAAGCAGTCTATGGAGACACGCTACAACTCTCGTCCATTAGAAAGGGATGAGAGAGCGCGACAAAACCAACTACAACTACTCACCAAGAACAATACCCATCCAGGATTTACCCTCCTCAACCAATGCCAGGAGGTAACCCGTGGAAAAACTGACACTTGCTGAAATAGTAATCTCATTATCGCATAGGTTAACAAATATCATTAGGTGTAAGTTATCTGACTTTTGTAAGCGAGCACTTTCTCCAAGATCGTCACATAAGCGCGGACGATACGCCTTCTCGAAAAGATTTAACCTTGCAGGGATGCACTACTGTAGCCACACGCACCGAACTGTCGCGAGACTGTCGGCACAACACTTCACCTCACCACAAACAAGTCCAGGGAGCCACCTAGCTAGGTTGCAACCGCCTCGAGAGTCCGGCCGATGCTTTGAAGCGGACCTAGCCATTTGCGCCTACGCGCGAAACGGATCAAACCTGACCGGAACTGTACGATTCACGTCATACCGCGGAAACCTATATAATTGTACGCACATAGGTAACATACTATCATCATCCTCAACATTGTTGTCATTGTACATGCAGAACTGGTGATGTGCGTACCCAAATGGAAAGCCCGAACTAAGTTGTGGCATCCTGGACAAGAGTGTAGCGGGGCTAATAGGTTGCGGGGAGTCCCATTACCTCCCACGATATGGTTAGCACGCTCATTCTTGGATCAGCGGACAATAACCTTTTCCTAAAGCGACACCAGAGGGACCAAAAGCCTCGAGGGGCCTCCCGCCGGTGCCTTAACTCGAATTCAAATTTTATTATTACCCCAAGCGTTAAGATCATTTTAAATAAGTTGAACCAACCTATCATACTAGTCAGGTGACAAATAACCAAACTCGCCAAAGAACCTAAGCATGCCTACGACTCGCAAGACAAACAAGAAACAAACACTACCGAATTCCGCACGATCAGGGACGTTTTGAGCGGAACGTTTTGATAACGTCGTGTGGTTTCCGTCGCGGATGGCTGAAAAGTGGAATTTGCTCTCGACTTTGCGGTCGATCTCGACGTTTCTTATATTTTCTGTCGCGGATTTTTGTTCCCGGCCCAATAGGCCCAGTTGGAGGCGAGTTTCATTCCATGAGAACTTCGCAAATTATTCGAATGTATCCCTTTTCATTTCTGTCATTTATTTGTCCATATTGTGAAATCGAATTATCTGTTTGGTATATGTTTTTGCATCGGCATTAGTCTAATGTAACCCTTTTAATTTCTGTCACTTAGATCCATCAAAACTTCTGTCATCTATTTCTCCATATTGTGAACTCGAATTATCTATCTTAAGAAAATAAACATAGACTACATATTAATAGAAACCACCCAATACAACCAACGAGATTGTCGATCTAAACAGAACATGAGAAGCACGGGGGGCAGCAGTAGGGGGCTAAAAGAGCATCAGTAGGGGGCCGACAGCTCCTCCGATGGCACTAGATCCTCCGACGGGACTGGATCCTCGGATGACACTGGATCCTCCGACGGCACTGGATCCTCCCTTGCATGGGGCCTCACAGCTGGGAGGAGAGTGATGAGAGTTTTCTGCTCTGCCAGGGCTAAACCGATCTCCAGTTCCCCAACCTGCGAGGTCAGTTTGAGGTTGCTGGCCACCATCTTCGACATATCATTCATCAACTTCCGATACGCTACGAGAGAAGCTTCGCCCTGCTCCAACTACTCCAACCTGGCATCGCGGTCCTTCTTGAGATTGTCGTAGGCGAGCTTCAAGGCCTTCTCAAGCTCAGCTTCTAGGATGGTTACCCTCTCCGCCAGAGCGGCGAAAATGACCCTTTGCTCGGCTTCATGTGCCCTGTAGATAGTTGCATGATAGTAAGTTGATGTTAATCTAAAAGGCAAAATGGATCTAAGAAAGATGAAATCATGAGGAATTCAGAAGCGGATCTAACAAAGATGAACTCATGAGGAATTCTGAAAAGGATCTAAGAAAGATGAAATCACGAGGAATCCAGAAACGGATCAGAAGTACGTGAACGGAAATGGAACCTACATGAGGGCAGCAGACCGCTTCGCTGGTGGAGCCATGGCCGCCTGCAGGAACGCTCGATCAGCTACTACGTCAAAGGGTTTTCGCTTGAGGGGAGGCGGTGAGGCAGATAGAGGATGAACTGAAGAGTGCATCTATTTATACACCGGGAGGGGGAGTGGAACGTAGGAGCCGCATGCACGATGTAGCAATAACTGGCCGCCAGAACTAGTCACCAACGCACGCGTGGCGTGCTGCATGCCAAGGTTACGGCGGTGAGTGGAAGAGCGGTTGTTTCCAGACTTGGGCCATGATGGCACTTTCTTGGGCCCTCTCTTGTCAGGCCATTTTTATTGGGCCTTATAGAACTCTATAGCCCATAATTATCCTACTACAGTTGCAGCCCAAAATAAGAAGGAAGAAATGTTGAAACTTCAACGAACACATAAAACGTCGAAATTTTGATTATTTTGACACGTTTTCAACATCTTCCACACTCTAAAACACTACACATCATCCCAGAATGCGTCGTCAAGTTTGTCGTCATCGGAGTCCTGCATAAGGCTCTCCCAGAATGCTTCGTCCATCTCCTCATCCGACAATAAGGCGACGATGGTGGAGGGGCCAGCATCCCCCCGGGATGTACGAGCTCGCATCTTCGCGTCCCTCTGAGCGTCGAGCCGCAACTGCGCCTGTACCAGATCTGGGTGATCACGGCGGAACCTCTCCATCGTGGCCTCGTCGTCCCGGCGGATGCATAGCTATAAGAACGCGCGGCGGTTCTCCTGCTCCTCCTCGCGGGTCACAATCCTCAGATCCGGGGCGAGGATCTCGGCAACTTCCCTGCTCTCGACGTCCTGGAAGTTGAGCTCGGTGCGCGGGCGGCCGAACCGCCACACCGCCACGTCGAACGGGCGGGTGGCGAGCTCGGGCATGTCGAAGGTGCCCATCCACAACCGCACGCCGTTGTGTGTGATCTCCGTGGACCAACGCCCGGACGGTCGCAGCTGCACACCTCGGAAGCCGATGCTGCTTCTCACGCGCGGCGCCATCGGGTGGATCAGCGACGAGAGTGAGGGAGGAGGTCGGGGCTATGGCGGCAGCGTAGAAGGTAGGTTGCATGGTCCGTGCTCGATCGTCTTTATGTGATAGCGACGAGGTTGAGAAGTTCAGTGGCTGTTGACTTGCTAGGCTTTTGTTGAGTTCTGCAGTGATGAGTTGCACGATCTACCAGCACGAGGAATTTGATCTAAACTCGAGTTTTTAGAAGCTATTAGCGATTTGATATTTACTCGGGTTTTAGCACGAGGGATCTTCCAGCGATAATATACCTTAGAAGTTCACGAAACAAAATAAACCTTAACAAATCCAGGAAACAAACGAAATTACAATCCAGCCAGACAAATAAGAAGTTCATAGGCCTAGCTCAGCAGCAGCCTAGTCTCTTCACCCCAAGGCATATCATTTGCTCCGGTTCTATATCACCACCATCTCAATGAGCGCCTCCAACCTGGGGTCATTGGTCTCCCTCACAATGATCAAAACAGGTTGCCGATTATGAAAATTATTGCCTTGGACGAAAACCATCCACACCAGCTTGTCGAGGATAATGCGGCCGTCGGTTTTCTTGTTGTAAGTAACGGTGCTGACATGCTCTTCTTCTCTAAGTTGTAGGCCAACCCTGCAATGATTCCCCAGGCCAGCGTGTTCCCCTATCAACTTCGGTAGTTTCTAAGCATGAAAGATAACATACCATATTAGCAGACCTTCTCATGGTTCTTGAAAATTTACTTGCAAAAAGAGGAAGGCGTCTTATAGATACATACCATAATATAGTGATGCAAGCTTGTGATCATTAAACGAGTCACAAAAGGAAGCCCAACATAGGGTCCAAGGGGTAGAAGCCAGGCCAGGCGGTTCTTCTCGTGATTGTCGAGATTGGTTCTTTGGGCATATACGATGTTGGCATCATCACGCCTCTCATCAGCAGAATTGTCAGAATCCTCATCATGGACCTCATCATCAGAATTGCTAGAATCCTCATCATGCATCTCATCATCAGAACTGCCATCTACGCTGCAAATTGAGTCATCTTCGCTTGAAATTGTGTCATCTTTGCTTGAAATGCAAAGTGAGTCATATTGGGAGTCGCCAATAATAACAACGTAGATAGTGGGCCTTGGTATCATGGAAAACACTAGTATGTCTGCCACGGAGATGTTCTTTTCCTCGATGAACCGATCCCATTGTGTCCCATGCAAACGGGTCTTGTTCTGTTCTTTTGACACACGAAAGGTGTACTTCCTGCCATGGGAACTAAACAGCACACACTCGCCTACTAACTTGTTGAATGCTATCCGAGCAGTGCACGGTACAACCTGTGCATCAAAAATAAAAACAAACATGGAAATTATATATTGTAATAAAAACACAAAACATAATACAAGTGTATGAAGAAGAATTGTTTTCTTACCACTGACTTGAGGTGACACTCTTGTACAGCAACACCGAACTTGGATGCAGAAGAATCAACATTTGGGCAATTATTCTTGCATACAGGGCAAAATACCCTGTTAATCAAGCAAAAAAGAAGCAGAAATTACAAAATGTGCATATAAGTAGATTGGTTCTAAAAAGGAACAATTCTTTAATGAAGACATTTATGTAAAAATGGGGCCGAACTATGAACAACTGGTAATGCCTCATAATAAAAGCACAACCATGTTTATCCAAGAAGTAATTCTACAGTACCAAGAGCAATGCACAATGAATGTGCTTGTACATTGCACAAGATAGTATGGAACCCTAATTGCAATGATATGGTTACGCATTTTAATCATCGACTTAAAGGGATCATGCACATTCAAAACGAGGACATTCAAGGCAAAGAAAAGTGGAACAATGGAAAAAAATGTAATACGAGCCTCATATATCATTGACATGCAAACCAAGGGAAAAAGAAGTGCTTATAATAGCATGTACGAATACATATACTCAAATTGTATACACTACAAGGTATTATGGACACTCTCTTTCCCTTTACCATGGCCTAGTTTAATCACCGGCATATAACAAGGAGGACATTCAAGGCAAAGAAAAGTGGAACAATGGAAACTAATGTAAAAAGAGTCGCATATATCATTGCCATGCAAACCAAGGGCAAAAGAGTGCTTATAATAGCATGTACGAATACAGATACTCAAATTGTATATACTACAAGGTATTATAGACACTCTCTTTCCCTTTACCATGGCCTCGTTTAAATCATCGGCATATAACAAGAAGGACATTCAAGGCAAAGAAAAGTGGAACAATGGAAACAAATGTAATACGAGCCTCATATATCATTTCCATGCAAACCAAGGGCAAAAGAGTGCTTATAATAGCATGTACGAATACAGATACTCAAATTGTATACACTACAAGGTATTATAGACACTCTCTTTCCCTTTACCATGGCCTCGTTTAAATCATCGGCATATAACGAGGAGGACATTCAAGTCAAAGAAAAGTGGAACAATGGAAACAAATGTAATACGAGCCTCATATATCATTACCATGCAAACAAAGGCAACAAGAGAGCATCAATAGCATGTATGAATACAAATACTGAAATTGTATACACTACAAGGTATTGTAGCCCTTTGTTTGCCTTTACCATGGCCTAGTTTAAATCATCGGCATATAACAAGGAGGACATTCAAGGCAAAGAAAAGTGGAACAATGGAAACAAATGTAATACAAGCCTCATATATCATTTCCATGCAAACCAAGGGCAAAAAAAGTGCCTATAATAGCATGTACTAATACAAATACTCAAATTGTATACACTACAAGGTATTATAGACACTCTATTTCCCTTTACCATGGCCTAGTTTAATCACCGGCATATAACAAGGAGGACATTCAAGGCAAAGAAAAGTGGAACAATGGAAACTAATGTAAAAAGAGTCGCATATATCATTGCCATGCAAACCAAGGCAAAAAGAAGTAACTACAATAGCATGTACGAATACAAATACTCAAATTGTATACACTACAAGGTATTGTAGACACTCTCTTTGACTTTACCATGGCCTAGTTTAAATCATCGGCATATAACAAGGAGGATGTCCAAGGCAAAGAAAAGTGGAACAATGGAAACAAATGTAATACGAGCCTCATATATCATTGCCATGCAAACCAAGGCAAAAGGAGTAATTACAATAGCATGTATGAATACAGATACTCAAATTGTATACACTACAAGGTATTGTAGACACTCTTTGCCTTTACCATGGCCTAATTTAAATCATCGACATATAACAAGGAGGACATTCAAGGCAAAGAAAAGTGGAAAAATAGAAACAAATGTAATACGAGCCTCATATATCATTGCCATGCAAACAAAGGCAACAAGAGAACTTAGATAACATGTACGAATACAAATACTCAAATTGTATACACTACAAGGTATTGTAGCCCTCTGTTTTCCTTTACTATGGCCTAGTTTAAATTATCAGCATATAACAAGGAGGACATTCAAGGCAAATAAAAGTGGAACAATAGAAACAAATGTAATACGAGCCTCATATATCATTGTCATGCAAACAAAGGCAACAAGAGAACTTCAATAGCATGTACGAATACAAATACTCAAATTGTATACACTACAAGGTATTCTGGCCCTCTGTTTGCCTTTACCATGGCCTAGTTTAAATCATCGGCATATAACAAGGAGGACATTCAAGGGACAAACATCATGTTGATAAATTAGGATACACAAAAGAAAAGCAGGTGGAACAATGGAAAATGCACAGAAAAAATGAATGTGACCTCAGAATTTCTAAGTACAACAAGTAGAGTCACTCCTATCACGCGGCCTCGGTAAACCATTAGCCAAAGTGTTAATCATTGGCCAAAATTGAACTAATCTTGCAAAAATACCATATCTAAGCCGTGAACCCAAAATAAACCAAATCTAAGCCTAATCAAACCGAAGCACCCAAATCGGGTACGGAATTAAACCATAACCTATCGAAATCATGGTGGAAAGAGATGAACTAGGCATGCCGGATATCCCAAACTTAAGCCGTAGAACAAAACCACGTCTATGGGAGAAACAACGAAGCAGAGACGCGGAATGAAAGGTAAAAACATGTAGATCTTCCGTGCATGTCGTGGTACGCAGAAAAATCGAGCTCAATCTACAGATCTACGATACATACAAGGGATAAGAGGGTTAGATATCATCTTACCGCCATTGCCAAAGCCCTCAAAGAGGACGGGACGACGCACGTGGTGATATGAAAAAAAAGCCGATGAAGATCCTGCCTGCCCAGGGAGGAAGAGGAGGCCTGGCTTTCGTGTCCCGCCGAGGATGGTCGCCGCGCTGCTGTCGATGTCCCGGCGGAAGAAAACTCGCCGACGGAGAGAGTGGAAGCTCAGGAAGGCGGTGAGAGAGATAGAGCGAGTGATATGACAAGAAGAGAGAGAGAGAGGGGGAGGTGAGCGCAATTAAAGGGCGCGCCTTCCCGAAGGGGTTGACGCCGTGTCTCCCACGCAATAAAGGGTCGGCCTGGCGCCAGTTGCCGAAAACATTTCATAAAAGAGAAGAAAAATAATTTGAAATGGAAATAAAAACAATTAATACAGAATAATAATAAATTAACCACAAAATACTCCATCCGTTTGATCTGACAGAATAAAAACAATTTTCCCGAATTTTTTGAAAGACAAAATGCAGATTCAATTTTTTGAAAACCAAGCTTATCTGAATTGTGTTGATTATTTAGTGATATCGTGCCTTTTTTATAAATAATTATCTACTTGCTTGGATGTGTTAGGGTGGACACTAGAAAGTCCCAAGATAATGGTATGATCCAACTCTTCACAAGATTCCCTCCCGTTTCTCCGTTCCGGGAGTTTCGGGCCAATAGGGCATGTAAATACGAGAGAGAAACACAGAGAGAAAGAAGTCGGGATCTAAGTAGTCCTGGAACCCGCCAGAGAGAATCTGACACCGGTGAATCCCTAACACAGAGAGTGAGGGAATCTTATGCCACCATGTGTTATGGTGGCATTCAAATGCTCTTGAGCCCCTCTCCGGAGAAAACCTAGCCCCGTGGGGGGGAGGCAGAACTGTCGTTCTGGCCCCTTTACGTGAGCCGGAAGGAAGTAGAAAAGTGGATCCAATTGCTTAGTTGTGTTATTTTAGGCACAAGGAACATCCAAGAAAATGGTAGGGCCCACCTCTTGTTCAAATATCCCCGTTCTGTCAGATTCGGGAGTTTCCGGTTATAAGTAGTCTTGGAACCCGCCAGAGAGAATCCGACACCGGTGAAGCCTAAACACAGAGAGTGAGGGAATCTTGGGCATCCAAGACCCATGCCACACTCTAACACACATGGTATGTTCTGCAATGGGATTTGGTGGCATTTAGACGATGTGGAGCCCCATCTCCGGAGAAACCATATATAGCCCTGATGGGGGAAAAGACGGAACTACCGTTCTAGCCCCTCCACATGAGTCGAAACAGGGTAGAAAAGTGGAACCAACTGCTTGGTGGTGTTAGGTTAGGACCAAGGAACACCAAAGACAATGGTAGTGCCCACCTCTTCGAAAGATTCCCCCAGTCCCGTCAGATCCGGGAGTTTCGGGCTCTAATTATGTAGTCATGGAACCCGTAGAGAGAATCTGACGCCGGTTGATACGTCTCCAATGTATCTATAATTTCTGATGCTCCATGATCATATTATGTCAATTGCTACTTGTTTTCTACCTTATTTATAGCATTTTTATACGTTTTCCGGGACTAACCTATTAACAAGATGCCAAGTGCCAGTTCCCTGTTTTCTGCTGTTTTGGTTTCAGAAAAGTTGTTATGGAAACATTCTCGGAATTGGACCGCCAAAAATGCCGAAGTGCCTATTTCCCCCGGAAGCATCCAGAACACCGAATAAGAGTCGAAGACGGGCACCAGGGGGCCACACCATAGGGTGGCGCCCGCCTGGCCGCGCCAGCTATGGGTGTGGGGCCCCTGGAGCTCCACCACCTTTGCCATTTCGCCTATTTAATCCCTCGGATGTAAAACCCTAAACACCTGATAAAAAATCTCCGAAAAGTTCCGTAGCCGACATCACCATCAACCCTAGACCAGGGGGTTCTAAAGCTGTTTTCGGCACCCTGCCGAAGAGGAGATCATCACCGAAGGCTTGTACATCACCATGCCTGCCTCTGGAGTGATGCGTGAGTAGTTCATCCTTGGACTACGGGTTCGTAGTTGTAGCTAGATGGTTGTCTTCTCCTCATATGCCTCCATGTTTAGATCTCGTGAGTTGCCTATCATGATTGAGATTGATCTTATGTAATTCTATATGATGTGTTTGTTGGGATCCGATAAATATTGAACTTATGCCAAGTTGATTATAGTCTTTATTTGCATATGCTATTTGTGAACTTGCATGCTTTTCGTTGCTAGTGGTTGTTCTGGCCAAGTAGTTGCTAGTGACTCCAAGAGGGAGTATTTATGCTTGATAGCGGGTTCATGCCTCCTCACCACCTTGCTCGAGTGACAGAAACGTGAAGGGGGAGGATGTGCTGTTGCCATTAGGGAGAAAACAACGGTGAGAGTGCCCGCGTGCATAATCATTGCTTACATTACATACTTTGTTTAATGCAGTTATCTGTTGCTTGCAACTTAATACCTAAAGGGGTTCGGATGATAACCTGAGGGTGGATTATTAGTCAAAGATGCAGATGGATTTCAGTCTATGTATATTGTTGTAATGCCCGCACTAAATATCATAGTAGTCTTCATGTCATATATGTGCACTTCGGTGCAACCTCTATTTGTAAATTGCCCAGCTGTAATTTGTTCACCCAGCATGCTATCTTTTATGGAGAGACACCACTAGTGAACCTATGAACCCCGGTCTATTTTCCACACTATTAAACAAAACACAACTATTTCCTGCTTTCTTTACTTATTGCAAGCATACATCATTTTCCACACTATACGTCTAATCTTTGTTTTCAGCAAGACCAGTGAGATTGACAACCTCACTGTACCGTTGGGACAAAGTATTTTGGTTGTGTTGTGTGCAGGTTTCACGTTGTTGCTGACACTGATGAAGCGCCAGCACCACCATCAGTGGCATCAACCTTCCTGAGATCCTCTTCCTCCTATTGGATTGATAACCTTGGTTCTCAACTGAGGAAAATTCTTGTCGCTTTCTCATCACACCCTCCTCTTGGGTTTCCAACACACTATCAAAGAGTATCACCGGTGAAGCCCTAACACAGAGAGCGAGGGAATCTTGGTCATCCAAAACCCATGCCACACTCTAACACACATGGTATGGCATACAATGGGATTTGGTGGCAATCAGACGATCCGGAGCCCCCTCTCTGGAGAAACCATAGCCCTGTTGGGGAAAAAGAAGGAACCGTCGTTCTGATCCTCTACGTGAGCCGGAAGGGGTAGCAAAGTGAAACCAATTTCTTGGTTGTTTTAGGTTAGGACGAAGGAACACCCAATACATTTTTAGGGGCCACCTCTTGGCAAGATTCCCCCAGCTCCGTCAGATCCGGGAGTTTTGTGCTCTAAGTAGTCATGGAACACGCCAGAGAGAATCCGACGCCGGTGAAGCCCTAACACAGAGGGCGGGGTAATCTCGGGTATACAATACCATGACACACTCTAACACACATGGTATGTCATACCATGGGATTTGGTGGCATTCATACGATCCGGAGCCCCCCTCCGGAGAAACCATAGCCCCGTTGGGGAAAAAGGCGGAACTGCCGTTCTAGCCACTCTATGTGAGCCGGAAGGGGGTAGAAAAGTGGAACCAATTGTTTGGTTGTGCTAGGTTAGGCCCAAGGAACACCAATTAAAATGTTAGGGTCCACCTCTTGGCAAGATTCCCCTAGTTCCGTCAAATCCGGGAGTTTCGGGCTCTAAGTAGTCCTGGAACCCACTAGAGAGAATCCGACGCCAGTGAAGCCCTATAACAGAGAGAGAGGGAATCTTGGGCATCCTAGACCCATGAAAAACTCTAACACACATGGTATGGTATACCATGGGATTTGGTGGCATTCAGACGATCTGGAGCCCCCTCCGGAGAAACCATAGCCCCGATGGGGAAAAAGACGGAACTGTCGTTGCGACCCATCTATGAGAGTCGGAAGGGGGTAGAAAAGTAGAACTAACTTCTTGGTTGTGTTAGGTTAGGCCCAAGGAACACCCAAGAGAATGTTAGGGCCCAATAATTGGCAATATTCCCCCAGTTCCGTCACACCCAGGAGTTTCAGGCTCTCATTAATTAGTCCTGGAACCCGCGAGAGAGAATCCGACGCCGGTGAAACCCTAGCACACAGAGAGAGAGAGAGGGAATATTGGTCATACACGACCCATTCCACACTCTAGCACACATGGTATAGATTTGGTGGCATTCAGACGATCTGGAGCCACCTCTCCGGGGAAACTATAGCCCCGCTGGGGAAAAAGACGGAACTGACATTCTGCCCCATCTACTTAAGCCGGAAGGGGGTAGCAAATTGGAACTAACTGTTTGGTTGTGTTAGGTTAGTCCCAAGAAACACCCAAGAGAATGGTATGGCACACCTCTTGGCAAGATTCCCCCATTTTCGTCACACCCGGGAATTTCGGGCTCTCATTAATTAGTCCTGGAACCCGCGAGAGAGAATCCGACATCGGTGAAAACCTAACACAGAGAGCGAGGGAATCTTGGGCATCCAAGACCCATGACACACTCTATCACACATGGTGTGGCGTTTAATGGGATTTGGTGTGATTCAGACGATCTGGAGCCCCCTCTCCGGAGAAACCATAGCCCCGATGGGGAAAAAGACGAAAGTGTCGTTCTGCCCCATCTACAAGAGTTGGAAGGGGCTAGCAAAGTGGAACTAACTTCTTGGTTGTGTTAGGTTAGGCACAACAAACACCCAAGATAACTGTAGGGCCCACCTCTTGGCAACATTCTCCAAGTTTCGTCACACACGGGAGTTTCGGGCTCTCATTAAGTAGTCCTGGAACCCGCGAGAGAGAATACAACACCGGTGAAACCCTAACACAGAGAGCGAGGGAATCTTGGGAATCCAATACCCATGCCACACTCTAGAACACATGGTATGGCGTGCAATGGGATTTGGTGGCATTCAGACGATCTGGAGCCCCCTCTCCGAATAAACCATAGCCCGCTGGGGAAAAAAGGCGGAACTGTCGTTCTGCCCCATCTACGTGAGCTGGAAGGGGTAGGAAAATTGAACTAACTGATTGGTTGTGTTAGCTTAGGACCAAGGAACACCCAAGAAAATGGTAGGTCCCACCTCTTGGCAAGATTTCCCCAGTTCCGTCAGATCCGGGAGTTTTGGGCTCTAAGTAGTCATGGAACACGCTAGAGAGAATCCGACGCCGGTGAAGCCCTAACATAGAGAGCGAGGTAATCTCGGGTATCCAAGACCATGAAACACTCTAACACACATAGTATGTCATACCATTTGATTTTGTGGCATTCATACGATCCGGAGCCCCCCTCCGGAGAAACCATAGCCCCGCTGGGGAAAAAGGCGAAACTGTCGTTCTGGCCCCTCTACGTGAGCCGAAAGGGGGTAGAAAAGTGGAACCAACTGTTTGGTTGTGTTAGGTTAGGCCCAAGGAACACCAAAGAAAATGTTAGGGCACACCTCTTGGCAAGATTCCCCTAGTTCCGTCAAATCCGGGAGTATCGGGCTCTAAGTAGTCCTTGAACCCGCTAGAAAGAATCCGACGCCGGTGAAGCCCTAACACAGAGAGAAAGGTACTCTTGGGCATCCAAGACCAATGACACACTCTAAAACACATGGTATGGTATACCATGCGATTTGGTGGCATTCAGACGATCTGGTGCCCCCTCCGGAGAAACCATAGCCCCGTTGGGGAAAAAGACGGAACTGTCGTTCTGCCCCATCTACGAGAGTCAGAAGGGGGTAGCAAAGTGGAACTAACTGCTTGGTTGTGTTAGGTTAGGCCCAAGGAACACCCAAGATAATTGTAGGGCCCACCTATTGGCAAGATTCCCCTAGTTCCATCACACCCGGGAGTTTTGGGCTCTCATTAATTAGTCCTGGAATCCGCGAGAGAGAATACAACACCTGTGAAACCCTAACACAGAGAGCGAAGGAATCTTGGGCATCCAAGACCCATGCCACACTCTAGCACACATGATATGGCGTGCAATGGTATTTGGTGGCATTCAGACGATCTGGAGCCACCTCTCCGGAGAAACCATAGCCCTGTTGGGGAAAAAGACGGAATTGTCGTTCTACCCCATCTACGTGAGCCGGAAGGGGATAGCAAAGTGGAAATAATTGTTTTGTTGCGTTAGGTTAGGCCCAAGGAACACACAAGAAAATGGTAGGGCCCACCTATTGGCAAGATTCCCCTTTTTCGTCACACCCGGGAGTTTCGGTCTCTCATTAATTAGTCCTAGAACCCGCGAGAGAGAATCCGACACCGGTGAAACCCTAACACAGAGAGCAAGGAAATCTTGGGAATACCAGAACCATGCCACATTTTATCACACATGGTATGGAGTGCAATGGGATTTCGTGGCATTCAGACGATCTGGAGCCACCTCTCAGGATAAACCATAGCCCCGTTGGGGAAAAAGACGGAACTATCGTTCTGCCCCATATACGTGAGCCGGAAGGGGGTAGCAAAGTGGAACTAACTATTTGGTTATGTTATGTTAGGCACAAGGAACACCCAAGAGAATTTTAGGAGCCACGTCTTGGCAAGATTCCCCGAGTTCCGTCACATCCGGGAGTTCCGGGCTCTCATTAACTAGTCCTGGAACCCGCGAGAGAGAATCCGACACCGGTGAAACCCTAACACAGAGAGCGAGGGAATCTTGGTCATAAAAGACCCATTACACACTCTAGCACACATGGTATGGAGTGTAATGGGATTTGGTGGCATTCATACGATCCAGAGCCCCCCTCCAGAGAAACCATAGCCCCGCTGGGGAAAAAGGCAGAACTGACGTTCTGGCGCCTCTACGTGAGCAGAAAGTGGGTAGCAAAGTGGAACCAATTGTTTGGTTGTGTTAGGTTAGGCCCAGGGAACCCCAAAAAAATGTTAGGGTCCACCTCTTGGCAAGATTCCCCCAGTTCCGTCACACCCGGGAGTTTTGGGCTCTCATTAATTAGTCCTTGAACCCGCGAGAGAGAATCTGACACCGGTGAAACCCTAACACAGAGAGCAAGTGAATATTGGGCATCCAAGACCCATACCACACTATAGCACACATGGTATGGCGTGTAATGGGATTTGGTGGCATTCAGACGACCTGGAGCCCCCTCTTCGGATAAACCATAGCCCCGATGGGGAAAAAGACGAAACTGTCGTTCTGCCCCATCTGCGGGAGACGGAAGGGGGTAGCAGAGTGGAACTAACTGCTTGGTTGTGTTAGGTTAGGCCCAACAAACACCCAAGAGAATGGCAGGTCCCACCTCTTGGCAAGATTCCCCAAGTTCCGTCACACCCGGGAGTTTCGGGCTCTCCCATGCCACAATCTAGCACACATGGTATGGCATTCAATGAGATTTGGTGGCATTCAGACGATCTGGAGCCCCCTCTCCGAATAAACCATAGCCCGCTGGCGAAAAAGACGGAACTGTCATTCTGCCACATCTACGTGAGCCGGTAGGGGGTAGGAAAATTGAATTAAATGCTTGGTTGTGTTAGGTTAGTCCCAAGAACACCCAATAAAATGGTAGGGCCCACCTCTTGGCAATATTCCCCCAGTCCCGTCAGATCCGGGAGTTTCGGGCTCTAAGTAGTCATGGAACACACTGGAGAGAATCCGACGCCGGTGAACCCTAACAGAGAGAGCGAGGTAATCTCGGGTATCCAAGACCATGACACAGTCTAACACACATGGTATGTCATACGATGGGATTTGGTGGAATTCATACGATCCGGAGCCCTCCTCCGGAGAAACCATAGCCCCGCTGGGGAAAAAGGCAGAACAACCGTTATGGCCCCTCTACGTGCGCCGGAAGGGCAATCTAACACATATGGTATGGCATACCATGATATTTGGTGGCATTCAGACGATCTGGAGCCCCCCACTCCGGAGAAACCATAGCCCCGCTGGGGAAAAAGACGGAACTGTCGTTCTGGCCCCTCTACGTGAGCCGAAAGGGGGTACCAAAGTGTAACCAATTGCTTGGCCGTGTTATGTTAGGATCAAGGAATACCCAAGACAAATGGTTGGGCCCACCTCTTGTCAAGATTCCCCAGTTCCTTTAGATCCGGGAGTTTCGGGCTCTCATTAAGCAGTCTGGAACCCGCGAGAGAGAATCCGACGCCGATGAAACCCTAGCACAAAGAGCGAGGGAATCTTGGGCATCCAAGACCCATGCCACACTCTAACACACATGTTATGAAATACCATGTGTTGTGGTGGCATTCAGACGTTCCAAAGTCCCCTCTCCGGAGAAACCATAGCCCCGCTGGGGAAAAGACGGAACTGCCATTTTGGCCCCTCTACATGAGCCGGAAAGGGGGTAGCAAAGTGGAACCAATTGTTTGGGTGTGTTAGGTTAGGCTCAAGGAACACCCAAGACAATGGTAGGGTAATTTATTTATTAGTAATATTATGTCAGTAATTTATAGATGTCTTCCTATTATCCTTAAATAACATATTTCAATAATGGTTATCTTTTTAGGACATCCATCATGTATCCAACGGCCAGCAATGTTCTCCAGCCAATGTACCAAAATCTTGCGGGCACAGAAAGTTTCGCGCCGCCCACCCAAATTATCGACCAAAAACTTTGCCACCTATGCCGCCCTAAATTTCGAACTTCTCCCTCTTATCTGCCCCCTCGCCGAAATTTCCCCTCCTCTTCTTTTCCAAAATCCCCCTTTCCTCCTAAACCCCATCTACTCCGCCCCGGCCTTCCACCTCACCCTTTAGCTTGCCTTCCCGGGCTTCCACCTCGTTGTGCAGCTTGCCTTCCCGGGCTTCCACCTTGCCGTCCCCGGTCTTCCATCCCACCGCTCAGCTCGCCTTCCCGGGCTTCCACCTCACCGTCCAGGACGCCATCCAGATCTGCCACCTCACCGTCCAGATTTGATACGTCGCCGTCTAGGTCGCCGTCAAGATCTTCCAACTCGCCGTCCAGGTCGCCGTCAAGATCTTCTACCTCGCCAGCCTGGTAGCCGTCAAGTTCCTTTGGTTAGAGTTTGCTTATTTTCGAGCTTGTATAAAGCTTAAGATCACTTCTCCTGCGATCCTATCATACTTAGGTCCACAAAGTAGATAACTGATATGGTCAAACAACGAATTACATCACTAAGATTTTCTAACTCTATGTTGTCACATCCCAATGGAAGATAAGGCTATTTGTAAAGAACATGTATGAGCTATTTATTTTCATTTATTCGCATAAATCATCAATTCTAGACTTATAGTGTAAGCTATTTATTTTCATTTATACCATGTCCACCATCTAGATAAGGTATGCCTTGCATGATAGCTCAACAATAAAGGTACTTATGTTGTGTGGAAATGCTGGCTTAATTACTGTTCTGCCATGTATTTTGTGCTACTATCCTAGTTGATTTAGTACATATGAACCGTCCAGCTTAGGAACATTGAAGTCAAGAGTACATATGGTAGGACAAAGATGGCTCCTGGTGGACGTGGTTGTAAACGCAAGCGCGTCAAGGCCCATCACGATCATGCAGTTGCCCATGTCCATCCGTATGCAGATGACGAACTCAAGCGACCAGTGGTCCAAGACGAGGAGGCAGCTCCCCAAGGCCAGCAGGAAGCTGCCCAAGGCGAGCAGGCACTTTCCCATGGCCAGCTAGAAGCTTTCCAACAGAAGGAGGAGGCTGACCACCGTGAGGAGGTAGCCGCCAAATGCGAGCAGGTACCTCCCTACGGTGAGCTGCCAGGTGTGCAAGGCGAGCTGCCACCATTCCTAGGCGAGGGGCAAGGTTACCAAGTCGAGGAGCAAGGTGCCTGCAACGAAGAGCAAGATGACATATCACAGTTATTGCATGCTCTATGAGGGGCCATGTGCAGAGGGAAATCCAAAATGCGGAATACTAACTCTAGCAATGACACAATTTCTGTAGATTATCCATGTGAAGACATTGTTTCGAGTGGTGCGGCTAGGAGGAGAAGAAACATGTCCAAAGGAAACAGGATCAGAATTGTTATTCTTCCGGGAAAGACAAGGCCAGTGGACCCAAAGGTTGCTTCCATGTATGCTACTGCGTGTTCATTAGCTGTGAAGCACACTGTCTCTATCTTCTCCCATTGGAAAGAGTGCAAGGGAAGGGAAGATATATTTTCGTCCTACCACGGCCATGTGTCTGTATGTTTTGTAACCCAACTTTCCAGTTCATTCCATTGTTGTTCATATAACTGAAAAGTGCTCTTTCTTTTGTTTCAGCCAAAGTTTCATCCGAACCCCAGAGACCCTGTTATTTGTCAATCTCTTCTGATGCATCTCAAGAACTTTACAAGAGAAAGACGCCATATTTTGAAGCAAGAATTTTTTGACAGCGTTAGAGACAAGAGTAGAGTTGTACGAACGCCTCCTGATGCAGTTGGACACATCAGCGAAGCAGAATGGTGCAGGTTAGTCGATAACTGGTCCTCAGTCAGGAAACAGGTACGGTCTTTATTCACTCTACCTTGCCACTGTTTCTATTCCATAACCTGGATTGTGTCTAATCAGTTCATACTTCATTTATGTAGATGGCTTGTATGAAAGCCAGGCAAAGCAGACAGGCCGTCCAGTTCCATAGCGACACTCGTTGTCGTAGCTACGAGGTTTGCTGCGACAGGGGGGAAGATGCCTTTGAATTGTTCAAAGCTTAGCACAACAACAAGACACGTGGATTCTCTTCGCCCATGAAAAGAGCAATTGTAAGTCCCTCAGAATTCTGTTTATCTCTGGGATCAATAATTACCTCAACAGATTCTTCTAGATACGTATTGATGCTTCCCTTTGTGAATTCTGATGCAAACTCCTGTAGTCAGTTCACCTATGCTTGTCATCTCATAGTTAATGCATATGCATGTTGCTTGCTTGTCATCTGCTAGTTCATCTATCCTTGTGAGCTTCTATTTTCATCTATGTTCTGTACATGCTTGTCATCTGCTATTTTCAGCCATGTTTACTTACATGCATGTCATGTGATGTTTTTCATTTATGTTCCTTACAAGCTTGTCATGCGTGCTTAATTGCTTGTCATCTGCTATTTGCATCTTTGTTATGTACAAGCTTGTTGCATGCTATTTTTCATACATGTTACTTACATGCTTGTCATGATATCAATGTTCCTTATAATCTAGTTCGGCTTCTATTTCTTCTAAAGCTTTTACATACTTTATAGGAACAAATGCAAGTGAAGATGTTAGAACCTACTTCAGTAGATAGCGCTGTCAAGGAATCTCTTTCTGCCGCCGAAGTTGTCGCTGCCGTGCTGACCAAGGACCGTCTAAAGTCTTCGTTCCTGAATACCGTAGGTGGGGTCACAACTAGTGCAAGAGCAACAAAGTGTCAATTTCACCTTCAACTTGATTATGAGAGAAAATAGAGGCAGGACCTGCAGTCTGTAGTTGAAGAGTTGAAGCAGGCCAAGGAACAAGCTGATGTAGATAGGATGAAGCATCGACAAGAATTGACGCGTATGACGGAGGAACACAAAGGTACGAAGAAGAGTCAAGAAATATACAAAACCCTTATTGGTGGCATGTTGGCTCAAGCTCATCCGAGATATGGAACTGAGTAGCCCTTTGTGAAACTGCTTGTTGTCTATTGAACTGTATTAGACTGCCTTTGCTGGTGCGCTAGGTTGTGACCTTATTCGGAATTTATGTATTTGTTATGTTTGCTTTGCTGTGAAAAATAGTATAGTATTTTCCATGCTTATGAATACGAGGACACGTGGTACTATATGGTAGGTCCATGAGGCGGCACCTTATTGGATGGAAATCGCGACGAAAAAAACACGTCACGGAAACGTTTCGACGTGGACATGACGTGTTGGTACACGTGTTGGCTCATGATTCGCGGCGTCTTACGACGAACTAAAACATCGCACCGTCGGACAACGTTATAATTTCGTCGAGAATAAGCGTATACGTGAACATTATGAGAGCGACACGTGGCACCCTATACTGCTTGAACCCGCGACGAAAAAATAAACATCGCACCTATTATGACGTCATTAACGGAGGT
Source organism: Alopecurus myosuroides (assembly GCA_028641055.1). Lineage (NCBI taxonomy): Eukaryota > Viridiplantae > Streptophyta > Magnoliopsida > Poales > Poaceae > Alopecurus > Alopecurus myosuroides. The sequence goes on from CM054059.1 coordinate 412,242,482, forward strand.
AACGGTATTTCCAATCGCGACGTTTTAAAAATGTCAAGATGATGATGACGTCAGAAACGGTAGAAGTGACGTCAGCGACGCCCGTAACGGGTAACGGAAAATACGATGCCACGTGTACACACGCTGCGACGAAAGAAAACGTCGCTCCTTGTTGGGCCTTGTGCTGGGCCGGCCAGTAGCTCGCGACGGTTTAGTGTTAACTTAATCGTCGCAGATTAGTCCGTGACAGTCGATCAGGGACGCTCTCACTCCGTCGCGTAAACCGTCGCGGATTGCCCTTAGCGACGATTTGGAGCCCATCCGCAACGTTATTGAAACGTCCCAGACCGTGCGGAATTTGGTAGTGAAACAAGTCATAGGAGGTGAAGGATGAGGCTATATCATGGCTGCAAGGTAAACATATGATAGGATCGAGACACAAGCACCGAATCATAAGGTTAGAATAAAGACAACGGAAAACATCTGTAACAAGTGAGGAACGGCAGCCATAGGTAGCAAGTGAGTAAAGCTTGCCTGGAATTCCGCTTGTAGAGGTAGCAGAACTTGTCGTTGCTCACATCATCTCACGTCCTATACGCGAAGAAGCGAGGTGCTAGAAGAAACACCAAATGCAACAATTACTATTAGGGAAAAAGATCCAGCATGATCATATTTTATATGCATGACATGCGAGATGAAACTTAACCAATTTAAGCGGAACCGAAGTCCGAGCAATTTAATCAGAAGGTTCAATTTATTTATCTAACCATCCAATTAAATGTTGATTAACATGGAGAATATATCATAGGTGAGCTATACAAGATTAAATGGAATAGGTCACAAATTAAATTGGATAGCCCAACACATTTCATGTTTATTATTTAGGTGCACATACATAACACTGTTAAAATGCAAGATGAAAGATGCAAACATGAGCATGGATGACATATTAATATTCCTTGCATTTTTATGATTAAAATAGACATAAAGTTTGCATTATTTGGAATTGTAAAACAAAAGATATGGGCATTTGATGTTTGGGTGTATTCTGTAAAAAAACTGGGACTAGTTTGTGAGGAAAACAGAGGACTGAAGGCCTCCGGTGAAGAAACAGAAAGGCTAGGGGCATGAGTGCGAAATTCCAGATCTGGATCTTGTCGCACCGAAGTGGAGGCAGCAGGAGAGGATGACATGCGGGTCCCATGCCACGCGGGCGCTGGCGATGTGCGGTTGTCACCTAAGGTGGCCTCCGGGGTCGCTGACGGGTGGGTCCCGGTGGTGCGGAGGGAATTGGAAAGAAGAGGAGGCAGAGCCTTAGACCGGATTCGAACCTGGGTCTCTGGGGGAGCACACCAAGGCCTTAGCCACTGGGCTGTGTGCGTGATTGTGATTGCAGAAGGATCTGATGCTAGATGAATAAAATTTCTGACGTTCACTGAATATTTTTAGCAGAACATTCAGACTTTCGATCGAGACGGGGATGGTGAGATGAGATCGGTAGAGACCGCCCCTGATTCTGCGGACCTGCGCGAGTGTGGGCGGTGTCGTGGATGTGCTGCGAGGTTGCACTGGCGTGTGGTGGGTGGTGTGCGTGCAGGGTGTGCATACGGTAAGATCGTGCAAGCCTGCACCTCACGTGTGCACCTCCATGGCTGACAGGAACACCGACGAACTACACACGGTGCCACTCGATGGCGGCACCCAGAGCAACGGGAGAGGCAGCGAGGAGGCGTCCCTGAGGACGGGAGTCTCACCGAGGATCTGAAGGCGAGGCTGATTGGCTTGAGAACGACGATGTGCACCGGAGGATGAGGAAGAAGACGACGTCCCCGCTAAGCTCCACACGGACGGACGACGACCTTGGTGAGGATGGCGTGGCGCTGCTGGTCCTTCCCGGATACCGTTCCTGGTTGGTGAGGATGGAGGAAGGCGGCGCAGTTCAATTCCCATCATAGGTTGCCCTTCTCGTCGACCACGGCCTTGGCTCCATGACCTACCATCTCCGGCTATGGTTCGGTGGTTGTGATGGCTTGGAAGAAGAGACAAAGGAGGGAGGCGAAAAGGGCTAGCAGCGGCGACGAATGGGAAGAGAGGGAGGCTAGGGTTTGGGAAAGGAGGGAGGCCAACCACGGGGTAGATAAAGGAAGGGAGAGGGGACCATGGTGGAGGAGGTGGCGGTGGACAGCGACAGGAGGGATCACGCCTCATGCATGTCTCTGCCGTACGGAGGTGGAGGGTGGAGGGGTAAGTGGGCTGGTTTGGCTGGGTTGAAAACGGGCTGGCTTTAGGCCTTTCCCAAAACGTTATTTTTTCATTTGTGTTTTATTATTTTCACAAAACTAAAGAATTGATTTAGGGAATAATAGAAGAGCTCAAACAAAATAGAATTATTTTTGGTGATTAAACTTATTTAGGAAAGAAAATTATATGTTGCCGAATGAGATGCAACGCATGATGGCATGATGCGAAAAGGAAAACAAACAATTTCTAATTTGGGGAAAACCCCGGGTGTTACATACATCCAGCACAAACCTCCCCGCCCATGTGTCCTTCACAGCCTCAATGGTATAATATAATATCCTATTATTACTTGAAGATTCGTAACCAACATGTCTCTTTCGACCCGCCGCCATCAAGTGTGCGCATGGGAGATGGTAAATGGTTATTTTACATCATGAACACTCGTCGGTTGTTAGATTAACCTTGAATGCCCGCCTCCATATTGCACACAGCTTTGGGTGATTCCTTAGGGTTCGTTGACTTGAAACAAAATTTGTGTTATCAAATTCTTCGACGACAAGCGTGTCTGCCTTAAAAGTCTGGTACATCATCCGCTTGTCGATCTTGGTTGGATATATGTACTTATTTTTATCTTTGTTCTTCCCAGCTATAATTTAGCCATTACTTCACTATATTTCAAGAAATATCCATTCATCTTCTGAAATGTATATTCCACTATTGCTGGAAATGGCGATGACCTCACACGCTTAATCATATTGTTGAAACATTCAACCATGTGGCTTGTCATGTCACCGTACCTCATGCCTTCGTGGTCATATGCCCGCGCCCACTTAGTCTTGTCTAGAAAGTTACTTGTTAGGAACTCTTTGCCCCCTCCCCCTCTCATCGGTATCTTTGTATATTTTGTCATACAAATTCTGGAAATGCCGAGCAGTGAAGGCGAGGGAAGTAGTGGAGCAAATCAGCTAAATCATTGCTTTTACATGCCCTGTAAAGCTTCGAGATAAAATATCTCATGCACCACCGATGGTGCACACGGCCATGTCCTGGAATATCAATCTCTACTGCATTTAATATCCCTTGGTGTCATTCCAAGATTATGTAAATCTCTTTTTCAGGTCCAACTAACATGGTCCTCACTAGACCAATTAAACTCTCTCACTTGTCATTGTTCTCCGTTGACACCAGCGCGAATGCCAAAGGTAGCAATTGGTAACCACCGCCGTGCCCTATTCATGACCATCATTGTGTCCTTGTACTTACCGGTCAGAAATTTACCATCCAAGGAAAAAAAACTGTTCTACAATGCTTAAATTCATTTATGCAAGGCCCGGATGTCTCAAATGCACGTCCAAATTTCCGTACAGTTTTACCTTTCTGCATCATTGTTTCCGAGCCAAAGGGTTCCACCACATAGTACATTCCTGGATTTGTTGCAGCCATCCCTGCCAACACCATTGAGACGCGGTTGTATAACTCTTCCCAATCACCATAAAATATCCTAAAGGCGGCTTGGTTGACCTTACATGTCTTCCCGTACTTCAGCGTGTAGCCATAAAGGTCAAACACATATTTGATAACGGCCTTAATAGGACATGTCGGTAGGATTTTTATGGTAGAGGTAATTTTTTGGCCGATGAACTCGGAGGTCAATTGAGGGCGATCGTTCTTAGCATTCTCCACGTCGATATTCTTCGGTGCACATCGGTGTGTGAAGCAGCATTCTGTAAGCTTCCACTAATATCCTCCCCCTTCATAGGTCTTGAAGGGACAACCCATGGAGGCATGGAAAATTATCCGAGGCCTGCTCATATACGACCTGGTAGCAGACATTCTCGTATGAGTTCTTCACATTGAATGCTCGATGATGCTTCAATGATTAGTCCTTAATCCATGCTTTTATATTTTTCATGGCGCAATAGAAAAATTTGTGAACAAGCCATAGCACATAAAAATTTCTTCCATTCGGCAATATGCAAAATTTTGGTACAAGCTATAGCACATAAGAAGTTTTAAGAACAGGGTTAGAGTAAGGGTTTGGCATTACCAAATCAATACCAATGGCATACAAATCCGGAACCATAGATCTCTAAGAACTACCGATTGTCTATAGATTAAAGATAAAATAATGATTTTATCCCAACACCAATTTGTACGGTTTCCAAATAAATGAGCAATACGACCAAATGTCAACCTTTTATTTGGACACAAACAAAGAGAACAAAGGAGATTAACTTGAAAGAATAGAGAGAAGACGAAATCAATGGAGAAAACCCTATGATTTGAAACGATTTTGAGGGGAACTGGAGTTGTGAGAGTGAGGGGCCATGAGAGAGGAGGGGCTAAAAATTTCAGGCTTGAGAAGGAATAGAAGAGTGCACGCGACTATAACCCTATCAAGTTTGGCGTCCTGAGCCGTCGTGTCAAAGTCAGCAGTACGGCGCCCCAACCCGACGTAGTCTAGGTCCTGCAGTACGGAGAACCCACCTAGGACGCCAAACATGCATGGTGCGTGGCATAATATTGGTGCTTTTGACCGGGGCGCCATGCTCAAGAGTTTGGTGCCCAACAGGCGGGCGTGAGGTTTTTTTGCGAACTGATTCAAAAATGGGGTCTTTTCGTGAGAATTTTTTCAAAAAAGTTACCTCGCTTCGTCATTCTGGGCAACATGTCACACTCACACGCGATGCATTTAGCGCGTTCATTTTCTGTGAACTCGACCCCAATCACGTCGTGGTATTCAGTTCAACAAATCATAATTTATGTTAGTCGCTTACTTTCAGAGGCCGTAATGGCTGCACCATGGCATATCGTCGATGCTCATGGTGTATTTGCACAAAAAATACAGAGCAGGAATCACTTTGGCATCGCTTTTCCCCACACCTCTTTTCCCTACACATCTCACCGGCAGCACTTTACTTCAGGGTTTGTCTACTGTTTCCTTGTTCTCTTCGCTGTCACATCTTTGGTATTTGCCTGCTTTTCCTACATCAAAATTCGCATCGTACCTACCGGTCCAATGTACAGTAACTCCAGTGATCTGATCACGCAGGCTGAAAGTAGTACGTGTGGGCAACGCCTCGAAAGCTATCAATAACTCGTGACTTCACAGTGTTTTCAGAATTATGGATATAAAACGCAGCGTGAGTTCATTCTGTGCGAAGTACTGTACTACTTTCTGCATAAGAAAAACAATAGGGTATCTTCTGACAGATCGTAATATACTTAGCTGAATACTTTCCCATTTCCCGGTATACCATAATACAGAACCAAGGAAAACTTGTCTTTGTACAGCTACCTTTTTAACCTTTGTAAACATCTATAGCATATTACACAGTAATGGCCTCTTCTGAGTTTTGAGACTGATGACTACACATGATCAACCGTCCAAGAATCAATGCCCTCGGATCTAAACTACTATCCTGTTCATCCAAAAAGAGGTTCCTAATTGAGTAACTCTACGACGACGAACTGTCATCGTCCGAGGAGCTAAGCTCTCTTCGCGGTTCATACCGTCGTGGTGGCATCGACGTGCCAGCAGTGACACGGAATGACTTACCGGACCCCATCATCACCCTCTCCGGGGTTCGGCCGACGTCCCTGCACACTCGGTCCAAGATCAAGAGGAATTCGCTCACCACCATGAATACCCTCAGAGGGTGAGGCTCCTCTATGGTGGCCTCGCCGTGGAAGTACTGAGTGGTCTCCTTTACGCGCTGCAACGCGCTCATCTCTGCTATTTTCATGCTCTCGATCTCTGTTTCTGCTCTTCTGAGAAACATTTCCATTCCATCGAAGAACTTCGCGCTTGAGCCTTCATCAGGGCATGTCTCCTTAAGTTGCAAGACCAGTTTAACCTTCTCGAGGTCGGTTGCGAGCCTCGAGACACTGCCGCTTAACGTGTCCATCTCCAGTGTGGCTGCGTTTTTCACATTCGACAGCTGAATACTGAGCCCTGCAAATATTTTCAAGCCATCCTTCTTGAACTGTTCTTTGCTAGAACTGACAGGATTCGTTGCTGTTTGATCGGAATCGAAGCCTTCTGATCGGATGATCTCTTGAACCACGAAGTGGAGCAACGTTGTTTTACCATCTGCTGACTTGATGTCTGCGAGCTTTAGAAGAGTATCGAGTTTGAAGGCCCTCGCCTCACCCCGATTAGTACCGTCATTCATGTGGTTCCCTGTCTTGAGAACAGCATCCAACAGCTTCATGAATAGACTGCTGCTTCTTAGGTCCGAACAAGCTGCCTGAAAAAGTTCTGAAGGAATATTATATTTTGACAATTAGACTGAATAATTGTAAGGTCTGTCACAAATTAATGGAATTCAGAACCAACTGGAACAAAATCCGTAGCGAAGTAGTACTTATAGACACAAACTGTAAAGGTACAAATAAACGATAGTTAACAAGGATGGATACAAATACGATAGTTAACAAGGTAAAATGGCTAACATCACATGAACCATAAACTTAAATACCGAATCTTTTTGTGAAGCATGATATATGACAGTGCTAACAGTAAATTTATTTGACAAAAAAATTTGAATGGCTTTATAGAGAACTATTATACCCCAGCTAGTTTATACAAGAGGAAGTAATGTAAAATTCAACTTAAAAGATTGAATCATCATAGCTGTTTACCTCCAAAGTCCCAAAAGATTTCCGTAAATAATTCACTTCAGTGTCAAAGTTTGCTTTGTAAAGCATTGCATCCACTCTCTTGAAGGCAAAAGGAACTTCAAGTACACCTTTCAGAAAGCGCTCTGCTGGATCAATTTTTGATAAGTCGCCACTATAATGTTTTAGCTTCAACTCTTCTTCTTTTGTTGGCGCCATCTTAGCTAGTGTTTCATAGAACTCAGGCTTATCTTCCAGGTTGCCTGCTTATTCATGTATTCCAACTGTCAGAACTAAAATAGCCAAAAGGTCAATAAACCAACTGTAAAAATAGTCCAATCTACGAATCTACAACAAATACAAAAGAAATCACTTTCAGGTGGACCCGACTACCTAATTAAAAACATGTCAGAATAAATAAAATTTTGGAGTCCTTATGTCAGCAGATGACACGAGAAAAATATAAATTTATGTTCAGCCCTGCTGGAGAACCAAGCGCTGGCTTGATGGCCAAGAGCTCAGGGTGTTGGCCGGGCCCACCAGATTAGAGTCGCAGGGAAAGCGATCAGACTAAACGGGGTGCTGTCCGCGAGAAAATCACCCGGAGAGGTCTCACCTATCTAACAACGTATAGCTACGGGAGGATCCTTCCCCCGTTGGTCAAAAGATGTTCAGACCTGCTGCATACCGTAAAATCATGAATGCAGTCTGAAGTAACATTACTGTGCATTTCATTTCTTTATAATGGAAAGGCAATCCTTTAACAAAACATTAAAATATAAAAGCATTCACTATATTACTGAAGTAGTACTCAACTTTTTATTGTGCTATAAAGTACGAACGGTATTCTCGAAAGCTGAATTTATACCAAATGTATAGGTGAAATCTGTTGGTTGCGAACAATAAACAGGGGAGTAGAAAAAAGTTGGTTGGATCTAACATGCATAGCTTTTCATTGCAAAAAATAAACATGGCTAATGCATGTTTCCATGTGACTTCATAAGAGTAAAAAACAGAACCGTAGGCCCATTAATACAGCACCCACAGCATTATTCTTTTCTACGGAAGGATCTCCGTAACACAATAAGCTACCAGCTCTAACAGCGCTTTGCTAATCATTCTAGTTGATGTAAAGGCACATATGGAAGACAACTCTCAACAATAATTCGTAAATTTTGGGACATGACCCGTAAGGGCGCACCAGTCACTTTCAGAACTAGTTATGGGGCTAATCATGTCTGAAGGTGTGCATGGCCAAAGGACCACTAAGAAAATGTATGTTACTTGTATCAGACTCTAATTTGAGTGGTGATCATATCCCTGACAACTCATATGTACTATTATCCAACGAAATAATCTCAAAGTATTTATAATTTATCAAACAAAATGTAATCCATGGACAGTCAACTATTTATAACTCATCAAACTAATCCAAATTATTTTCGGGAACAAGGCATTCATGAAATTACACCTAACGGCAACTACGTCATACCGGCTTCTCTTTTGGTGTATAAAAATTTCAAATGTTACTTTCAAGCACGGAAGAATCTGTATAATGTTCAAAGTTAATTTTTTCAGCATGCTATCAACTACTTTCATTATGGATAAGTAATTTTCAAGCCTATTAAGGAGACTAAAACTGAATAGTGGAAGTTCAGGAATATTAGTTAACAAATTGCATAAATAACCAAATAATTAAAATTTTACCACTATCTACATTTACCGCCAACAGATTCCATATCCTTTGATATCCCAAGAAATCTCGTATTGAATAATACCCCAAAAAGAAAATAATGGAAATGATACACCTCCTAGACAGTACAAGATGTTTTATCCGCAGAGAAAATAGAAGGGGAGAAGTTGATGAGAAATGATGAATTAGATGAGGAAAAAATAGTCTTAAATGCAGGGAGAAGTTTGAGATAACCAAAATTGGTATGGAAGGACTTCAATCAAATTTGCTATGTTTACAAAAGAAGAGTAGAGAAATTCAATAGTACTGGTAACTGTATCTGATACCATACCAAAAATATAGACCCATAACATTGTCACATGACAAAGCAGAAGGACCAAAAAGTAAAGCACTTGCGTCTTTGTGAAAGATGCAGATCACCACTCTAATATGTGTCCTAATCTGCCTCCCAATCTATGCGATGCCTAATTTGACATGACCAATGATGCTGTACCACAGATGGTTCTCGAAAATATCAATACCAACTAATCAAGACTTTACCGTGGAAGGTATAAAAAGCTACTGTATGTTTCATTCGGCGGGCATAATGAAGTTTAATTAGACGGGTCCCAGGGTCCAGGCACTCAGCTGTGGAAACTCAACTATCCAGCAACAGAAGCTTATAATTATCCTTGTTGGAACACACTGCATCCAGATGATTTGATCGTGAAAGCAACCTCCCACCCAAAACAAATCTTGAATGTGACAATTGAGGTCAAAAGGCATGACAAGTATAGGAGCCTTCACCATCGGCTCACATCAAAATAAAAAGAAAAGGCGTCATGGAGGGAAGTGGGAGAGATTCCCTGGTATGGTCGGGCCTGTATATTAGTTAGGTGAGCAATACGACAATTGCTGAATTGCTCATGCCTGACAATATATTGGTCTATGTATAGTATAGATGTATGTATTTGGTGAACAGGGTGCTGTGCTAAGTCAATTTCAGACTACTAGTTGCAGAAATTAGCAAAAATTTAATGTATGAAACACATGACTAGAAAACGGTTTGATGAAGCACGTGAAACGTGTGGCGCGGGCCCATGAACACAGGATTGGCTCAAGAATTGCAGTAATTCTCTGATCACCATAATAGGAGCATAACAAGAACACATGACCATTCCATAGTCTTAATGAGCATATTCTGGTTTGTACCGAACTATAGGAGTACCAATTTAAGTAAATTTGTAAGTTTGAATCCAATCAATCCCCTCCATCTCCTTATAGTAACAGTGGCATGGGACTGCACACTGGGGACCAACCAATATAGTCTGTCAAGTTGCTGAATGTACTTGGTTCAGCAATAACTAGATTGTACTCATGCGCTGCCATGGCATGTGGCCACCGGAATTGCACAAGAAGAGAACAGAACACACAATTGGCTTATGCCACGAGGACAGCACCGGTAGGGGACCGTACGGGAAGTAAGATACGAACTCACCGTGCACGAGTGCTCCGATCACCTCGTCCGCGGTGACATTGAGCGCCTTGAGCATGATCGCCACGTTCTGCAGCCTCTTCGGGTCGAGCAGCCGGCTCTGCTGCTTCCAAGGGCCTCTGCTCGCTGACGCCTGATCGGAGTTCCCCGCAGCGGCGCCATTTTTCGGGAACAAGCTCTCCATCGCCGCCTCGTCCACGCTGCAGGCCACACCACGCCATCGACAACAGTTGGGTTAGAGGTGGTAATGTGGAACTGTGCAGACAAGAATGGGAGAGGCAGGGCGCTCACCGGAACGTGTCGGAGTTCTTGACCTGGTCCCAGACGGTGGTGCGGCCGGAGATGGCACGGAGCTTGTCCCAGTGCAGCGGCTTCAGGCTCGGGGGCCGCGTGTCCGAATTGTCGGCTCCCCTGTCTCGTACAGAGGCGTCAGGGGGACTGGTGAGCGTCAAATTGGCCAGGGCGGCAGGAGGCGGTGACTCGGAGGGCATCGGTCGCAGCAGTCTCTGCCTCGGCAACGGCGGCGGCGCAGGCGGACGAGGAGGTCGTTGGTGATTCGCCTGCGGAGGCGGCGCCGCGGGCGCGGGAGCGGGTTGCGGCGCCGCGGACACGGGAGCTGGGGGCGGCACTGCTTGCTCCAGGGTGCTGCGCTGACTCGTGCTCCGGCTGAATGAAGACATGGCGGTCTTTCGCGCGGTGTAGAACGTTGCCTGGTCCTCGTCGGAGGAGGAATAGTCGGTGCCAGTCATAGGCGGCGTGGCCGCGGGCGGTGGCGGGGGCTGTGCGCCTGCCCGATTCAGCGGCGGCAGCGGGCGGAGGTCGGGGCTGGCCTGCTTCGTCAGCTGGATCGGGCGGAGGTCCGGGCTCGACCGGTGCTGGCGCACCTCCATCACCGCGGTGAGAGGGTCGAGGTAAATCGCGTCCGACGCCGTCGAGCTCGGCGGCGGCGACCTGTGGTGCCGGGAGCTGCTTCCGACATCGCTCGGGACCCTCGCGGCAACGGCCCCCACCGGCTTGGCCGAGCCACGCTCATCGTCCCCGCCTTCAGAGACCTTCCGCCAGAGGAGGACGCAGGAGTAGGAGAGAACCGCGAGCGTGACGAGGCCCGCGGTGAGCGCGATCGCGATGATGTTGGTGATCGGCGCGGACCGCCCCGAGCTGGTAGCCTTGGCCACCGCGGCAGCCGGCGGTGGCGGCACGACGGCACCCCCGGACACCGGTGGCGGCGGGGACCACTCGATGGGGAAGAAAGGCTGGTGGAGCGACCGCCGCGGAACACTGGCCCCATCGGCATAGGCATACTCCGCCGCCGACGCGGACCGCAGCAGCTGGTTACATAGAACCAGCAGAGCGAACAGTGCGGCCGCAACAGCTCTGGCTCCCATGGCGCAGGCAGCCGCGGAGGATCCGCAATCCTCTAAATTGGCATCGATTTCTTTATTTTTCGAAACTTTTACGCCTCGTTGCTGCTTCAGTTTCTATTCGTGGCGTCGTGTGACCGGGAAGCGGCTGCTTCGCTTTGATAGCGGCAACTGCGTGTGATATAGGCAAGGAGCGCTTTCCTCCTAGTGATGTTACGCCGACCTGCGGGTCCCGGTCTGACTGACGTATGTCCCGGAAGTCAGCGAGACGGGTTAATTCTCGACGGAGGATGACATCTGGCGTCGTTCAATCAGGTGCGGAACGAGCGAGCGACCCGCCATTTCGGCGTGTTCAACCGGGTTGGTCACAAGGAAATGGGCTAGCTAGCAGGCGACAGGCAATGAATGCGCAGCCAATGACGCGTGGGCCCATAACAGTGTGGGTCCCATCATCAGCATTCGGGCTGCGAGTCGTCGACTAGAAACTCGAGAGCCCAGCCTCGCATGACCAGAAGCAAAGGCTTTTCACCGCGTCTATTGTCCGCGGGAATGCAAGATACTTGACTTTCAATTAGGCTAGCTTGAACCTCCCCTCCCTGAATCTTGAGGGACTTAGGGCATCTCCAGCCGTGTCGCCCCACAGGGCGCAAACCGCCGCTGTTTTGATGAGCGACGCGGCCCGACCGAGCGCCCTGCACGGGTCGACGGCGCGCCGCTCACCGGAGGCGACCGCTCAGGCCTGGCATGCGCTATACCACGCGCACTCTGGAGCACGTGACGGGGGATTCAAGGGTGTGGTTCGATGGGATGGTCGGGAGAGGATCTCGCTGTGTCGAGGAGATGGAGAGAAGGTTGACTTTCTGTTGGCGCCGGTGATCACCGGAGTTTCTCACGGTGCGACGGTGAGGTTCGCACGTTTTGTGGCGGTGATTGGGCCACGTTGTCACGTTTCGTGTGCGTTTTCGAGTTCGAGTGCGTCCCATCGTGCACCGCCCTTGGCGCGTGTGTGCGGTGCGGTTCGGCTCAGGCCACGCCACGCGTCGACGTCGGCAGCGACGGGAAGTGGTGAGGGCCCACTATCCAGCACACCTCATCTAGGGGAAGACGGAGAAGCCGGTGAGATAATCCCCATCCGCCCCCTCGATTCAGATCGGCTGAGGCCAAACCCTAGGAGAGCTTGCGGCGTCGTCTTCGTCAAATCCAGCAGAATCCACCGTCCTACCTCACCTTCCACCTCAAATCCAAAGATCTGGACAGGCGTTCTCTCTGGCGACCATTGCTCCTTCGCGCAGGTAGTCAGTGAGCCCATGGATCGCAGATTTGGGAGAGGAGTGGGTGGTGGTGCTCCTGGTAGGGGATATGGAGGTCCAAGGCGTTCCCCTTAGCGGAACACCTTCCGTCCAGGGCCGTATGGTGGCAGATCTAGAATGGGCGATGATGCTGCACGCAGAGAGGAGGAGCTCCGTAGGGGGGAAGATCGCCGTCGCGACGAAGATTGGAGGCAGGAAGAGGATAGACGCAGATTTGAAGAGCGTCATAGAGAATAGATTGAGGCAAGGCGCAGAGATGATTTGAGGAAGCAGGAGGAAGAACAGAGGCGGGCAGCAAGGACTCGTGAAGCGGAGAGGTTGGCCAGGGAAAGGGCCCTTGGAGAGCAGCGGCGTCGGGAAGCTGCTGCGGCTGGAGGAAGGGATCGGTGGAATCATCGTCAAGAGATGACAGGGCTAGTCTCTGCTTCTAAATCTACTGCAGCGACGGCCTCTGCATCTTCGATCCCACAAGGTGAACCTATTCCGAACCCTGGGGCAGAGAGTAGGCGTGATCTAGTTCTCAATCCGATCGTGGTTAATCCCTCTGTGCAATCGAACACGGTGGCCAATACTCTTCCGATTGCGGGTACAGTAGCGGTGGTTCCCCCCGTGCAAAACACCAACCAATCAAGGTCCTTTGCACCTGTGATTGGTAGTGATGCACCAGGTTCTAATACTGAGAATGTAGTGATTGATGAGAGTGGACAAGTTAATGGGGGGGAGATGTAGGTGTTGTGGTGGTGCACATGGTCTTGCAGTTTGTCAACTCAGAGACCCCTGGGAGTATATTGCACCTTTCTTTGGCTGTTTTGATTTTGATCAGGGTTTTTTCTCAATTCCTGCGGTAGAGACTGATGTCAGGCCTCAAGAAATACTGCATCATGCTATGTTAAAAGTTGTGTCTGGAGAAGCGACGGGTAGGGAGCTGGAGCATGTGTTTCAAGTCTGGGCTGAATCCATGCAGATTAATTGGCGTCTTTATGCTAAAGTTGTGTCAGAATCAGAGTTTCAAATGAGATTCCCAAATGCTAAGAGCCTTGAAGAGTTATCTCATTTTGGAAGATTCTTTATGAAGACCAAACCTGATGTTCTGCTTGAAATCAAAAAATGAAATGGTGATGTAGTGCCTATTGCTGTTCTTGAAGAAGCTTGGTACAGAATCAAAGGCATTCCCATGAAGTTTAGACAGAGATCAACCATTTTCTATGTTGCAGGTCTAGCACGGAAACCCTTGACACTTGACAAGAACACCATCAGAAATTATAGCTATGTCAGAGTTAAGCTGGGTTGTCGTGATGTGTCTCTTGTTCCTAATACTAGAGAGGCAGAGATTAATGGGGCCCTCTATGAAATCCAATATACAAGGGAGCTTTTTGAACCATATATTGACCCAAAGCTAGTGTACAATCAAGCTACTTTGGAGGCATCAGGACAATCTTCAAAATCCAGTAGTGTATCGTTTGGTACTAGAATGAATCAGGTGTTTTATGGCAACTGGTCAAGTAGGGGGGATGCCCAGCCCAGTAACATGCAGAATTCCTTGAGGATCAATACTGTTAGTGAGGTGCAGCATCAAATAGCTCAAGCTTTTGCTCCCCCTGTGCCGGAGCCTGCTGGAGTAGTGGTTCAGGGAGGGGAGCAGGTTGCTGTAGGAGGAAATGATGTTGTGATGGATAATCCTGATCAGGAGATGGACCCAGCTTTTAGAATTTTTATCCATAAACTTGCTCGATCAGGTAGTGATAAGGTTGATGGAATTAAAAGCAAATGCAAGCACATACTGGAACCTATTGTGGAGCAAGAGGGGCTGGAGGGACAAGCTAGTGATGATGAGATCTTAGTGGAGGACTCTTCTTCGTCTTCTAGTGAGGAACAAAGTTCTGACATGGACACTGATGTCCCTTACCTGCCTAGAGGAGTTGTAGTTTTTGCTCTTCCTGCAATGGGTGCCCCCTCTGGACGTGCTGAGGTTATCCCTCTGGATGGCTCTCAACCGGAGGTGGTTCTGACTCAAGAAATGGAGAATACAGGAGATGGAGAACAAGCCACTACAATGATTGAAACTGAATCTTCTACTGCAGCATTTCAACCTATAAGGTGCAGTTCTAGGCTTCAAGACAGACAAGAAGGTCAGGTGAGAATTGAAGACAAAGCTAGGGCTCAGGCTAGTGCAAGGAACTTGGAAGGCACTAACCTTACTACTAGTAATTCTTTTGCTTGCCTGGATGATGATATAATAATGCATAGGGGCCTAGAACTTGGTATTAATCCTGATAGTTTGAACCTTGATAAGATTAATTGCATTAAAGATATGGAAATTGCTAGGCATAGTATTGATGTAAAGCAAGTGGAATTATCAACTGCAAATCAAGATACAGGTGATAAGGTGTTGCTGTTAGATTGGGAAGAAGAGGGAGGTCAGGATGATGGGTTTATCCATGTTCTGTCCAGGAGTGCTAACAAGAAGCTAAAGATTGCCAGTTTATCTCCTTTTGGAGGCACACAGTCCAAATCAAGTGCTGCCTCAGGGAAAGTCCAAAATAATCACCCTATGTGTGGTATTTTGGATGGTCCCAGGTCAAGAAAAAAGAATCCTAAGTATTTATGATAGGAGCTAGCTGGAACTACAGGAGTGTGAGCAAGAAAGGGATGGGTGACTGCCTACAAGATTTTTTAAGATCCAATGTAGTAGATTTTATTGGTCTGCAGGAAACAATGAAGAAGAATTATTCCCCTGCCTTTTTCAGGAAAATTGATCCTATGAATCAATTTTCATGGAACTAGCTTCCCTCTGTTGGAAAATCAGGAGGGATCTTGGGTGGCATGAGAACAGATAAATTCAATCTTAAGTCTGTTTCTATGGGTAGGTTTCATGTTAAGACAGTGGTGTTTGACATTAAACTTCAATTGGAGTGGTGCTGGGTCAATGTCTATGGTGCTGCACATGAAGAAGACAAGGGGGAATTCATTGCTGAGTTGGCATGTGTCTGTGCTAATCAACAACTACCTCTCTTGATTGGAGGGGATTTTAATATCCTTAGAAAAGCTAGTGACAAAAACAAACCAATCAGATCAATGAGGTGGGGGGATATGTTTAATAGTCTAATTCACACTCATGAACTGGTGGAGATTGACATGGCAGGTGGGCAATATACTTGGTCAAATAACCAAGCTGACCCAACATTGGAAAAATTGGAAAGGTTTATCATGAGTAAGAGTTGGGAACAACTGTTTCCCTTAGCAACTATACACAAGGTCACTAGGGAGATGTCTGATCATAGTCCCATTATTATTGATACTATGGATAAAACTGAGGTGAAATTTAAGGAGTTCAGGTTTGAGAAAAGTTGGTTGAAAGAACCTGATTTTTTTAGCCAGGGTAGAATCTATCTGGAACAAGCCTGTCAGAGCCAAAAGCAACTTGGAAGGTTTCTTGTTGAAGATCAAGCTAGTTAAGAAAAATCTGAAAGGTTGGGGTGCCAACCTGAGAGGAGAATCTAGAAGACTCAAAAAGCAGCTGCTGGCTGAGCTGCAGGTCCTGGAGGATTTGGAGGAGGACAATCCTTTGCTGAGTGAACAGTTGGTTAGAAAAGGCCAAATTCAGAAAGCTTTACTGAAGCTACATGAAGAGGAGGAGGCTTACTGGCATCAAAGGTCCAGTGAAGCTTGGCTCTTGAAGGGAGACAAGAACACATAATTTTTTCACAGAATAGCCAATGGGAGAAGGAGAAGGAAAATGATATTCTCTTTAAAAAAGGGCCAAGATATAATACAGGGGACTCCCAACCTGTTGGAACATGCTACCATGTTCTACAAAAATATTTTTGGCCAGTCAAATTGTGAGGATATCCATTTGAATGATGAGGTTTGGGAGGCACAGGAAATGATGTCTGATAGTGACAGAGAGAACTTAGACAACCCTTTTTTGGAGACTGAAATCAAAGAAGTAGTAGACTCAATGGAAAGGAACAAAGCAGATGGACCTGATGGAATTCCTATTGAATTCTACCAGGCTTGCTGGCCTGTCATAAAAAAGGATGTGATCTTACCCTTTGAGGACTTTTTTAATCATATATTGGACTTGGCCAGAATCAATTATGGCATCATTACTTTGTTGCCAAAAGGGGAGGATGCAGACAAAATTCAGAAGTACAGGCCAATTTGTTTGCTGCAAGTTTTGTTTAAATTTTTCTCTAAAGCAATGACTTCCAGGCTGGAACCTTACATGGGCAAGATTATCAATCAATGCCAATCTGCTTTCATTAAAGGGAGGAACATTATGGATGGAGTGGAACTGCTCCAGGAAATTTTGAGAGAGACAAAATTCAAGAAAAAGCAGGGGGTAGTCCTTAAGATAGATTTTGAAAAAGCTTATGATAAAGTCAACTGGGATTTCTTGTTCGAGACTTGTAAACAAAAAGGTTTTAGTGAGAAATGGATGGGTTGGTTCAAGAGCATCGTGACTCAGGGGACCCTTAGTGTCAACATTAATGACACAATTGGTCCTTACTTCTGTAGTTACAAAGGGGTAAGACAAGGGGATCCACTGTCCCCTTTCCTGTTCAATGCTGCAGCTGAGAATCTCTCTAAAATGGTTCATAAAGCTCAAGATGTAGGGCTGGTGGTGGGTTTGGCTGAGCATTTTTATTGATAAGGGTGTGGTCATTCTACAGTATGCTGATGATACAATCTTTCTTATTCAGTATGATGTTGAGATGGCCAGAACCTTAAACTGCTGTTGTACATTTTTGAGAGCATGTCTGGGCTCAGGATTAATTTTGAAAAAAGTGAAATCATGCTAATCCAAGAGGATGATGCCAAACTACAGGACTATGCTGACTTATTCAATTGTCAGACGGGTAGTTGGCCAATTAAATATCTGGGTGTACCAGTGAATGCAAGAAGGAATTCTGTACAGGACATGAAGTTCTTGGGAGAGAAAGTGAAAGGAATGGTGGAGGGTTGGATGAGTGGTGCTCTGTCTATTGAGGGCAGAGTGATCAGGACATATGTGTGCTTGTCATCTGTTGCTGTATACCACATGTCTATGTTCCTGTTACACAAAACCACTCTTGAGGAATTGGATAAACCTAGAAGAGCTTTCTTGTGGCAGAGCAGCCCTGCAAAAAGGAGATATCATTTAGTCTCCTGGGATCTTATCTGTAAGCCTAGAGCCAAAGGTGGCTTGGGCATCAAGAATCTTGCAAAATTCAATATAAGTCTTATGTGTAAATGGTGGTGGAAATTGGAGGCTGGTGATGGTCCTTGGCAGGAGTTCATTAGAGCAAAATACCTGGCTGGAGGAGGCATTTCTCAAATCAAACACAGAACAATGGATTCTGCTTTCTGGTATGATCTTTTGCATGTTAGACAAGTTTACTTACAAGGGAGAATTATGGTGGTAGGTAATGGAGAAAAAACTGATTTTTGGGGAGATGCTTGGTGTGGACATAGACCTTTGAAGGATTTATTTCCTGATTTATTTGAAATATGCAATGAGCAGACAATTACAGTGGCTGGGATGGCCAGACAGAGGTGGACTCCTTCCTTTAGAAGGTGGCTCAATGGTGAACTCCAAGGCAAGATGAGAGCCATGCAAAATAAGCTGGCTACTGTGGCCTTGAGTGATGGCAAAGACACTCCTAAGTGGAAATGGACTAAAAATGGGTTTTTCTCTGTGAAGTCCATGTATAAGCATATTTCTAGCAATGGTGTTGACAGGTCCTTCAAACACCTGTGGAAAGCCAAGGTTCCCTTCAATATCAAAGTTTGGTTATGGCTTATCTAGCATGATGCAATTGCCACCAAGGACAACATGAAGAAGAGAAAATGGACAGGGAATTTCAAATGTCAGTTTTGTGATAAAGATGAGACAATACTTCATCTGTTTTTTGAGTGTGATGCTACAAAGTACGTTTGGAGTGTGATCGGGACAAATGTGGGGGCTGGTAACATGCCTGCTTCTTTCCTCCAGTACTTTTGGTGGATTCCAAAATATCTTTCGGCAAGCCGAAATATTCAGATAACTGGGGTTGCAGCAGTTTGCTGGGCCATTTGAAAGATTAGAAACCGAGCTTGTTTTGAGACAAAGCTAATCAGGTCGCCTTTCGAGTTAATTAGTTAAACTTGTGTTTTTCTTTCTTACTGGGCAGGACTTCATCCACCATAGGAGCAGAGTGACATCAGGGCTGGGGCCAACATCCTCATCCAGGTGGCTTCTTCCTTGGAGACGGGTCGCAGAGGCGTCCCTGGGCGTGCTCTAATCACAGATGGTGATGTCGAGACTGATCAAGATACAGACATGGAGGGAGAGGAGGTGGAACCTGTTGCAGCAAGAGACTAATTTGTGTCGCTGAAAGCTTTCTGTTGGTTTTCTGTAGCCGTGTTCTAGCTCCTGTTGAGCTAGGTTGTTTAGACTTTTGTTTCGTTCGTACTTGTTGTACATAAATTGTTGGCTGCTACGGGGCGTTGAGTACTCTGAACTCGAGGAATGTTGTGGTGGTTGTTCCGTTTGAAATATAATGGAATACGGGCCCTTTTCGGGGGGTGCCGTCTATGTAAAAAAAAGGCGCTAATCTGAAACCTGGGGGGCAGGGTTTCCGGTCGCCCCCCGGCCCAACAGTAGGCCCAAATTTATTCAAACTAAATTCGACCCAAATTTATTAATTCGACGCAAATTCGTAAAGTTCGACAGGAATTTAACTAAAAAACATAAAAAAAACTCTACGGCTACTGCAGGCCAAGGCTCGCCGCGATCGCCTGGCTGTAGTCGCAGTCGTCCCCGTCGTCGTCGTCGTCCGAGCCGCCGGCGTCCCGCCTGCTCGTTCCTTCGCCATGATCAAAGCAGTGCGGGTTGCTCGGGGCCCTTCGCCGGCGTCGCCCCACCTGCTCACCGCTAGGGCGCGCTGGAGCTCGGCTTCTTCGTCGCTGTCGGGGTCGAGGACGACGTAGGGCACCTCCCTCGTCTGCGGAGGGGGAGGGACGCGGCGGCGGGCCGCATTGGCAGCAGCTTCCTGCTCGCGTTGGGTCTTCCGCTGCTCGGCCTCGGCGAGGAGACGGCGCTGGAGCTCCAGCTCCTCCTCGGTGCTGTCGCGCACACTACAGTCCTCGGCGACGTCGTCGGGGACCGGCTGGAGGGTGTTACGCGAGAGATCCTCCGCGGCCTTCAGGTCCGGCCACTCGTCGTCCTCCTTCACCTCCGTCTTCGGGCGCACGGCGCGCTCGAAGCCCGCGTCGTGTCGTTGGCGCGGCTCGCCGATGCGGAGGGCGCCGCCGATGCGCCTGGGGGCAGGGGCCCCGGAGTTGAGAATGGGAGGGGTGAGGGAAAGAGACTGGGCGCCGGAGGAGCTCGAGGTGGCCGACGACGACCCACCCATCTGCCGCGGTGCCCACGAGGGGTGCGGGCAGGGCGGCATCTGCAGCCGGGGCTCGTTGTCGGCGTTGATGTAATCCAGCACCCACTCGAGGGTGCGGTGCTGGCCTCCCCACCACCGCTCGCGTCCCACGCTATTGGCGCGGCCCTCGACAGGGCCATAGTTGCCCTCGGCGGCGAGGTCCGCGTCGCGGCGGCGCTGCAGTTCCTGCCACCAGAGCGCGTCCTGGCCGCGCGGCCTCAGTGAAGCCACGCGGCCTCGTCCGTCGGCAGTCCTCGACGGACCTCGCCGATGGCCTGCCGGAACTCAGCGTCGGTGGAGGGGATTGGGGGCACGGGGACCCGCCGGCGGCGCTCGAGAGGCGTATGTCGGGCGGGCACGGATAGCCCGCCCGATACAGAGCCCAGGCTTCGTGCTTGCGGAGGTGGCGGCGGCGGCATCGTCGTAGTTCGACATGGCGAGGAGAAAGAACGAGGGAGGGAGAGCACCGAGGAGGAAGAACGGGGAGTGCGGCGAGGAGGAAGAATGGGGGGAGCGGCGAGCGGCGAGTGGGTTTTGTAGCATGGCAGGCATTTACTGCGTCGCGTGCCCTCGCTGCCGCCCGCCGCGCCATTACTCCGGCATCCTTTGAACGGGCGCATGCACTGGCCGGCCGCCACGCCATAAACGCCGACAGCCTTTGACCGATGCGGGAGCCGAGAAGAAGATCACGGGGCAGGGTTTTTGTTCCCGCGGTTTTCCCACGCGTCGCTGACAGAGCTGGCCCGCGTGGGCTGCAGCGCCTTTTCACCCCCAAGCCGAACCCAGTGGGCTGGGTTTCGCCTAGGTGTCGCGGCACGAATTAGCGTCGTTTCGGCGCTATTTGGGCTTCTGGGGGGCGGCTGGTGCGGAAACGGCGCTATTCACCGCTTTCGGCGCTAAAAAGGCTGCCTGGGGGGGGGCTCTGGGGGGCGACTGGAGATGCCCTTATGATATGATTTTGGAGGAGGTTAAAAAGACCATCATGGCCTTACACTCCGATGAAGCGCAGGCCCTGACGGCTACAATGGCAAATTTTACAAGACTTGTTGGGACACCATTAAGGGCGACGTCATGGCGGTCATCTCTCGCTTCTCCGATCTTCGTTCTACTAGCCTTCACTGGGTCAATTCTGCTAACATCGTCCTCGTTCCCAAGAAAGATGTCGTCGAGGACATCTCTGATTTCCGGCCCATTAGCCTCATTCATGGCTTCCCCAATATCATTGCTAAGTATCGCATATTTTGTGCTAAGTTAGTATGCATTTTATACTAAGTAAGCGACATTATTTTATGAATCGGAGGGAGTAAAATCCTTGCGTTAAGGCTCTCTCCTCGTATGCATGAGATCGTTTCTATTTCCCAAAGTGCATTTATCAAGAATATAAGTATTCACGATAACTTCATGCTCATTCGGAACTATGCTAGATGGCTCCACCGTAAGAAGAAGGCCTCCCTGTTGTTCAACATTGACATCAAGAATGCTTTTGACTCGGTTCGTTAGGACTATATCTTGGAGATCCTCCAACACCTCGGCTTTCCACCTCGCTTCCGTGATTGGATTGACGCGATACTTTGCACCTCTTCATCTCATGTCCTTCTCAACAGCAACCATGGTTTCCTATTAAGCACGGTAGGGGGCTTCGGCAAGGCGACCCTCTGTCCTCCTTAGTTTTCCACATCGCCATTGACCCGCTCCAACGCATACTTCAATTGGCTTCGTACATTGGCTTGTTACACCCCCTTCCCGGTAAAGGGGCTCACTTCCAGACTTCGCTTTACGCGGATGACGCTGTGATGGCTAGGTTGAGACTCCAAGGGCAGAGTGTGTAGCTAGTGGCAAGCCTTCTTCCCCACGAGGGTGACTCAAGGGTTTATATCGAACTCTTGGGGAGCCAGTATTTCAGCAGTTGTCTTCCAAGCTTCCTCCAGGATCCTGCAAACAAGTAGAGAATTTTGTGCCCTCAACCTCACCAAGTGGTTGTCAAGCACAAGGTGTGAGACTTCTGAATTTCAATGCAAAACTGAAAGTAAATGTGCAATAATTAAATCTACTACTAAATGCAAATGAGAAAATAAATATGCAATGGATTGTTTTTGTATTTTTGTGATGCAAGTGGTGATGGAGATAATGTAAATTCGAATTGGAGATGCAAGTAAAGTAAAGTGCAAGTAAAGTAAATTGCAGCAAAGTAATTAGAGTGTTTTCTTATATTTAAAATAGGACCGGGGTTCATGGTTTCACACTTGCATTCTCTCAAATAAAGTGGTAAACGATGGACATAAAAAATTACATGTGAGATTATAATAACATGTTTAACATTGAGTACTTTCATATGGGCATCACGTCCTAGCATAGAGATCTTTACGGTCATATTGATCCCTCTTATACTCCACCAAGATGCGAAATAAATCATAACACCTCGATAATTAAGGAAAAACCAGAGTATAGCTTTAAGCAATGTGACATGAAGTTGAAGTAAGAACTTGCTAGATCTAGTCATGGAGATTGATTAGTGTCACTTCAAATCCCCGGTAACAAGGTACTCCTTTTTATCCCTAGTGAGGTAACTAAGAAAGGTTTAACAAAACCTAAGTGGATCGCTGAACTTCTGTCACTTTCACAGCACTAGCCACCCCCGTTACTCCAACTAATACACCCATCACCCCACACACGCTCTCAAGAACTAGATTGATCAAAGCTAGCAAATAAGAACGTGGTACATAAGATACATCTACTCAAATAACTCAAGAGAAACAATTGCAATCTCAGATTCAATAACTCATAGAAAAGATCCACCACATAGGAATTACAACGGTGCCCGTAATCATGTGAGGCAGCTCATACAGATCTAATTAGTGAATCACATAGAGAGAGAGATACAAGTGTTACTTCCACAAACCCATAGCCCTGGGGTGGACTACTCCCTCTTCATGAAGATGTCGATGGAGATGACGTTGGAGGGGTAGGAGATCACACCGGCGGCGCCCCGCCGGAGTTTCCCCCTCCAATCTGGAACTTCTGGTCTCTGTTTTGGTGTTTCGGTGTTTCGGCGGCGCTCTTCTCCGTAAGGGTACGAGGGACCCTTTTTATAGTCGGTTTTAGGTCAAGACGGAGTCGGTAAGTCGAAGATGGAAGGAATCGGGGCCACAGGGGCCAAAAGGGGGCCAGATTCCTTGGCCGCGTGGAGGGTCCTCTTTTGGGCCTCCTTGCCCAATTCTCGTGGATCCTTCGCCCGCAAGTCTTCTCCTTCCAAAAAAAGACCCCACAGATTTTTAGGTGATTTCGCGGAAGTTTGCCCCCTGAAACGTCAAAAATATAGAAAACGGGGTTTCTGACAGGCAGGGTTAATTCCATAAAAGTTGGGGGACTTTGTAATTTAACCCCAAAATACTATAAAACATTGAATTATACCCTTATATGATGCAATATGTAATAGAAAACCATGTGAAAATATGCAAAATTCATCTATGCAAGACATGAGAGGATATTATCCCCAAGCTTAGGAGGTATCATGGCCTCATTCTTGTACCTAGAAATTTTTTCTTGCAAGACATGATTAGCAATATAAGATCCAAAGCCAGGTTGATTAACATTTATAGTGGGATCACTAGCAAATTTTTGTAGAGTAGCAATAAGTTCTTACAAGCTACTTTTTTCTAAATCAAGCAATGGATCCTTAATTTCAGTAAGCATCATAATTTCCTCCACTTTACTCTCTAATTTAGCTAGCATGCTTGATTCATGAGTACTAATTTCATCTTTGCTAGCAAGATAAGACATATATGGAAGTAAATATTCAGGGTACTTCACTATTTCATTCAAAGTTTCTTCTAAGCTAGTAGGGACATGCTCACTTGTATTCTGAGCAATATGATCAATATTTTCAATAATAGGAGCAGAAATAGTAATAGAATTCATTCCTACACTAGGTTGTGCTTGTGGCTTTCCTGCTGACATGCTTAATAGAGTTGCTTGATTATCAGCTAATTTTGACAATGCTTTATCTAAATTCGAATATTGAAGTTGCAATCCTTTAATATCACTACTAATGGATGCAATAGACTTATTTAACTCATGTATCATAGCATTGTGACTAGCAACTTGTTCCATAAGCAATTTATTAAATTCAGAAATTTCACTAGAAGGCTTCCACTTATTTTCATTAGCATTAGGATATGGAACAAAAGGTTTATTTGGCACATAAGGAGGTTTGCTATATGAATTGTAAGCATTACCAAAACCATTGCTACCATAATTCCTAACAAAATTAACATCCACACTTTCAGAATTACTACCAACTAGCTCCTGCAAAAGGCACATTCTCCATATTTTGTTTATTAATAAAGGCAAGAATAGTGTCCATTTTAGAAGACAAATCATTGGTTTCTTCAATTGAGTTTATTTTCTTAGTGGGATTGGGTGCTCTTTCAGTATTCCATTGACTATAATTTTGCAATATGCTTTCTAATATGCTCTTAGCCTCACCTACAGTTTTACTCATAAAGGCACCTCCAGCAGCAGAATCAAGTATATTTCTAGACATGTAGTTTAGACCATTATAAAAAGAGTGTAGTATGGTCCATTCATTTACTCCATGTGATGGGCATGTTCTAAGCATTAATTTAATTCTATCCCATGCCATGGCTACATGTTCATTATCATTTTGCCTAAATGAGAGGATATTATTCCTATTTTGCAAAATTTTAACGGGAGGATAATATTTCTTAATGAAAGCTTCTATTAAATCATCCCAAGACTTTATAATAGCTGTAGGTAGTGAAAGTAACCATTCTTTAGCCTTTCTTCTAAGTGAAAAAGGAAATAATTTCAGTTTTAAAACACTACTTTCCACATTTTTAAATTTTTGCATATCACATATTTCCATGAAATATTTAAAAATTCATAGAGGCATCCTCCATAGCACTACCACCAAATTGCTCTCTAGTAATTAAATTCAATAAACTAGGACTTGCTTCATAGCTTTCAGCTTGTATTTCAGGTGTAGTAATTGGCATAGCAATGAATTGGTCATTGGGTGTACTTGTGTAGTCACTTAATTTAGTTCTATCATCCATTTTAACAGTTTTTATGTAGTTTTTAATTTTTTATGCAAAACTGAAAAGTAAAGTAACCAGGCAAATTCGAAATACTAAAATAAACTAGATAACTAAATGCAAAACTAAAATGCAAACTAAAATAAAATATGCAAGACAAAAAAAACAAGAACAAAAACAAAACAAAAACAAAAACAAGACAAGAAACAAAACAATATACTTGAAAGAAGGTGGAGATAGAAAGGACGGTACTCACGTAGGTGCAACCTCCCCAAGCTTAGGTGTTTGCACACCTTGTTGGTGATGAAGACTTCTTGTGAGCTCCCTTGGACAACTCCTTCACCTATGGCTCCCCGGCAACGGCGCCAGAAAAACGCTTGATGGCTAGGTTGAGACTCCAAGTGCAGAGTGTGTAGCTAGTGGCAAGCATTCTTCCCCACGAGGGTGACTCGAGGGTTTATATCGAACTCTTGGGGAGCCAGTATTTCAGCAGTTGTCTTCCAATCTTCCTCCAGGATCCTGCAAACAAGTAGAGAATTTTGTGCCCTCAACCTCACCAAGTGGTTGTCAAGCACAAGGTGTGAGACTTCTAAATTGCAATGCAAAACTGAAAGTAAATGTGCAATAATTAAATCTACTACTAAATGCAAATGAGAAAATAAATATGCAATGGATTGTTTTTGTATTTTTGTGATGCAAGTGGTGATGGAGATAATGTAAATTCGAATTGGAGATGCAAGTAAAGTAAAGTGCAAGTAAAGTAAATTGCAGCAAAGTAACTAGAGTGTTTTCTTATATTTAAAATAGGATCGGGGTTCATGGTTTCACACTTGCATTCTCTCAAATAAAGTGGTAGACGGTGGACATAAAGAATTACATGTGAGATTACAATAACATGTTTAACATTGAGTACTTTCATATGGGCATCACGTCCTAGCATAGAGATCTCTACGGTCATATTGATCCCTCTTATACTCCACCAAGATGCGAAATAAATCATAACACCTCGATAATTAATGAAAAACCAGAGTATAGCTTTAAGCAAAATGACATGAAGTTGAAGTAAGAACTTGCTAGATCTAGTCATGGAGATTGATTAGTGTCACTTCAAATCCCCGGTAACAAGGTACTCCTTTTTATCCCTAGTGAGGTAACTAAGAAAGGTTTAACAAAACCTAAGTGGATCGCTGAACTTCTGTCACTTTCACAGCACTAGCCACCCCCCGTTACTTTAACTAATGCACCCATCACTCCACACACGCTCTCAAGAACTAGATTGATCAAAGCTAGCAAATAAGAACGGGGTACATAAGATACATCTACTCAAATAACTCAAGAGAAACAATTGCAATCTCAGATTCAATAACTCATAGAAAAGATCCACCACATAGGAATTACAACGGTGCCCGTAATCATGTGAGGCAGCTCATACGGATCTAATTAGTGAAGCACATAGAGAGAGAGATACAAGTGCTACTTCCACAAACCCATAGCCCTGGGGTGGACTACTCCCTCTCCATGGAGATGTCGATGGAGATGACGTTGGAGGGGTAGGAGATCACACCGGCGGCGCCCCGCCGGAGTTTTCCCCCTCCAATCTGGAACTTCTGGTCTCTGTTTCGGTGTTTCGGTGTTTCGACGGCGCTCTTCTCCGTAAGGGTACGGGGGGACCCTTTTTATAGTCGGTTTTAGGTCAAGACGGAGTCGGTAAGTCGAAGATGGAAGGAATTGGGGCCACATGGGCCAAAAGGGGGCATCTCACGCGGCCAAGGAATCTGGCCGCGTGGAGGGTCCTCTTTTGGGCCTCCTTGCCCAATTCTCGTGGATCCTTCGCCCGCAAGTCTTCTCCTTCCAAAAAAATGACCCCCGCAGATTTTCAGGTGATTTCGCGGAAGTTTGCCCCCTGAAACGTCAAAAATATAGAAAACGGGGTTTCTGATAGGCAGGGTTAATTCCATAAAAGTTGGGGGACTTTGTAATTTAACCCCAAAATACTATAAAACATTGAATTATACCCTTATATGATGCAATATGTAATAGAAAACCATGTGCAAATATGCAAAATTCATCTATGCATTTTACATGCATCACGCTGCCATCTTCATGGCCCCTATCCATGCCGACATTGCTAACCTTGCGAGCATTCTTACCAACTTTGGCATGGTCACACTCTTAGTGACTAACCTTGAGAAGATTCTTTTTGCCCCTATTCGGTGTGATGGTTTTGACTTTGATTTTGTTCTCCAAGACCTTCCGGCTACTGATGGAGTGTAGACACACGCTCGTTGGGAGACCCCAAGCGCAAGGTGTGAAGAGTGCAACATCAAGTTTTTCCTAATAAAGAAACCAAGATTGAATCGACCAGTAGGAGAAAGAAATCACTTCCGAAGGTAGATGCAGCTAATGTTGGCAGGGCGCACTACCGGTTCAGCAGCAACGTGGAAGCTACGCGACACAATCAAATTACTTTGCCCCAACAAAGCAGTGAGGTTGTCAATCTCACCGGTTTTGCTGAAACAAAGGATTAGACGTATAGTGTGGAAAGTAGTACTTGTTTGCAGTAGATGAAAGAGAACAATAATTGCAGTAGGAAAATAATGGGAAAACAGTGGTTGTATATCAGTGTAAAGAAATGGACCGGTGTCCACAGTTCACTAGAGGTGTCTCTCCAAAACAGATAGATAACATGTATTAGTCATCGTCATCACCACCAGCACCATCATCCTCACCATCCACCTTCGTCCCACCGTAACAATTAGGGTTCTATACCTTTGTTCTTCACTAGATCTCTCTCCCGGTGTGGATTACTTGTTTCTAGTTGTTGCTTACGAGATTTATCGGTGTTTGCACTTTATGACCAGATTGTTATTCATCATTATATCACCCCTGATAATGATCCATATGATGTCTTGTTAGTAGTTTGTTTAGTTCTTGAGGACATGGGAGAAGTCAAGATGTTAGTAGTGGAATTATGTTGAAGTAATATTTACTGGTTTGATATTTAAGTCGTGGTGCTATTATTCTAGTGGTGTCATGTGAACGTCGACTATATGACACTTCACCTTTATGGGCCTATAGGAATGCATTGTGTATTTGCCTACTAATTGTGGGGTTACCGGAGTGACAGAAACCTAAATCCCCATTAGAAAACCGATGCACGAGAGAGTGTAGGATCCCAGAGTTTAAGGTTATGGTTAGATTTATCTTAATTATTTTCTTGTAATTGCGGATGCTTGCAAGGGGTATAATCACAAGTATGTATTAGTCCAAGTAGGGCGGTGCATTAGCATAGATTCACCCACACAACACTTATCAAAACAATAAATATTAATCTACTGTAAGAAACGAAAGCGCTTGACGAAATTCTCGTGTGTCCTCGGGAACGTTTGGTCACCATAAGTAAACCAACCGGTTTGTCCTTTGCTCTAGAAAGGATTGGGCCACTTGCTGCAATTATTATTATTGTCTTTTATTTACTCACACTTTATTTACCTGCTATATCAAAAATCCTAGAGAATATGTTTGCTAGTATTTATAGTGAATCATTTATTTCAACCTACTTGTCAAGACCTTCCGCTCCTCGTTGGTTTCGACACTCTTATTTACCGAAAGTACTACGATACACCTCATATACTTGTGGGTCATCATCTTCCCCCACCTCCGGCAGCCGGGCCTCCTCTCCAACCCCCAACCCCGTTGCCGCCGTCGGCATGGGTCGCCGGGCAAAGCCCGGGCGACGGCGGCGGCGGCGGCCATCCATTTCCCGCGGCGTGGAGGGGCGGTCGGGGCCTCATTCCTCCCTGGCGGCGGTGCTCTTCGGGAGCCCTGGTCCGGCGCGGCCGGGTGTTGTTGGTGGCGGTGTCTTCCGGCGACGGTGCTCCATGGCTATAGGTGGCGCCGGCGGCCAGCTCGGCCATGGCCTGAGCATCTCGAGCCCTAGATGGGTTCGGGCGGGCTCAGATGAGCTTGAGAGGGCCAGGGCGTTGTGGCGGCAGGAGTCCTTTGGAGGCGGTGGCAATGACAGGTTCGGGACGGTGATGATGGCGTTGCTGGGTTGTTGTCCTTCGTCCTGACGATGTCGTGCGCCGCCGCCTTGCAGGACGCTTGCCGATCTCACGAAGTGGCCGATGAGGATGACTCAAGATCATGGTTGCACACATTGGTGGCTAGCGATGCTCGATAGTGGTACTCCCACGCGCCAGGTTTTTTTGTGGATAGGGGTTGAGAGAAATCCCTGCCAGCTAGTCTGATCTGGATGCGCTGCCGCCGTCGTGTGGCACCTTTCCTTCATGGAGGGCGCCGTCGGAATCCCTTGCCCACTGTACTCTCCATGTCGGGGGAAACCCTAAGACACTGTGTCGACAGTGCACCCCTCTCCGGGTCATCTTCGTTTTGTCACTTCGCCTCGGCTTTCATTTCTTTTCCTCTTTGGATGTTTTGCTGTTGCCCGATATTTTATTTGGTTCAAAACCTTGTATCGGTGTGGTTGTTATATTAATATAGCAGGACGAAAAGCCTATTTAGACAGCGTTTAGTCTGTCCGTACTTGCGTGGGCTCCAGCTCACCTGTTTGGCGACTCAGTGCCGAGCTGGGCCGCGGGATGAAATGACGCCATTATCTGGATATGTTCGTGCCCTTTTTTACCCCTCCGGCGGTGAAGTGAAGAATACACTGTTCGTGCGTGGTCTGTCAGAAGTGTCAGTGAGTTTAACTCGTACGACCTGTCGGGAAGCGGAGCGGCGGCGAACCCGGAGAACATTTACGTGCATACTCCAAGGAAGATCGCAGGGCGTGAGTGTCCTATATCTTCTGAACGAACTGTAACGGGATTCCAACGTACAGTGTCATCACTGGGAGAAGGCTATAGAAAGCCTAGAACGCAGAGGTCGTAACCGAGGATCATTAGATCTTCCCGAGATTCGCGAGTGCTTGAGCTTCCACTATAACCACCGACTGCACAGCAAACGTGGGGACGGAGCATATGCGACATGAGATCGTCAGGCGTGCAGCATGGCGGAAAACGGTCTCACAAGTTCAGTCTCCTCCAGTGAACTGAAACATCTTTGAGCGCCCTAATTAACAATGGAGGGATTTGACCAAGAACACCCACAGCACCGCGTTCCTACCTGACTACAGAAGCCGTAATCGCCAAATGCCTTCAGTGGAGCACAGCATTTGTAGTACAGTAGTACGATACAATTCGGCGAACAAGACCGCGCTAGGTGCATCTGCGGCCGCTGTCGCGGTACCATCCGTCCGTGATTTTATTCTCGCCTGCACCTCGAGCAAGCAAAGCCAGGAACTTTCCAGTATTATTCATTGAGCTTTTGACGCGCACGCTTTTGTCTGCTTCAGCTTTTCCCCTTGCATCTTCCTTTCACTACGTCCAGACAGTGCAAGGTATACGCGCTCCGTTAAGCAAGCATAATGACCGCCTGGAAAGACCGTTGCCCTGTACTAGCTACAGACTTGCTCCTACTCTTTATAGCTACTAGCCGTTTAGAGACCTCGATCAGCGGCTTCCGTTTGGTGTGTGCCGCGTTGCCATGTCAATTGGTTCCGCTCATGCATGGATCATCAATGGCCAGATGATGAGGCTCTGATCGAAAGTCCTGATAGAAAAAAAAGGCTTACTCCTACTCTATATAGCAACTAGCCGTTTAGAGACCATAGTAGCCGGAAACGGGGTCGACGCCGCGTTCCTCGACCCAGGGTCGATCGACCCAGATCGAGGGTCGGGAACGACGGTGGGTCGACATGGGTCGAGGCCGGGTCACGGTCCCGGTCGATGCATACTAAAGCTATGTAAGATTCCAAGGTGAAGTAGGTACCAGGCATCCCGTATTCCCGTCGCAGCTGACGCGCTGTATGCGCCGTATTCGTCCCGCTGCCGGTCGGAACGCCGCCGCCGACGCACTGTGGCCGTATGCGCCGTCTTCGTCCCGCCGCCGTCTCCGTTCATCTGTCGCGCCATCGTCGGAGCTTAGCCGCCAGATAGCTAGTGAGCCGAGGAGGCCGGCGGACCGCCTGAAGCACCGCTCGATTGGAGTGCTCGACTTGATTTGTGGTTGGGTGTTTCATTTGTGCTTCTGGGGAAGTTACAATACGAGGCGCTAGATGGGATCATGGGAGGAAGTTGCTTCGGGAGAAATAGTCAACGTGCTAGTTTGCTCTAGGCTGACATAAGGCCCCACAGTATTAATCAATTTCCTTTTACGATTAAAATGCTGAGTGGAGGTCCTAATTTCCTGGCATGATTTTTGCCTACGTTTCACATAATTAAAGGAAAAAGTATTGCCTACCATGACCAGTCTTATGGCACCAAGGATCATCGACCCAAAATGGCATGGATCCCGATCCTCGACCCAAATTGGCGTACCAAAGATGTATATCCCTCGTCGAACCTCGTTCCTCGTAGTGGCGACCCTCGACCCGCGACCCCGTTCCTCGACCCGGACGATCCGGATTCCTGGCAACTATGTTAGAGACATCAGTTGGCTCATGCATGGTTCATCAATGGCCAGATGATGAGGCTCTGATCGAAAGCCCTGACCGAAAAAAAAAGGCTCGGCTGCTCCGCGGTTTCTATCCTACTGTTAATGTTCTCAATGTGCCTCGCTGTCGCTGCGCACGTCCGTCGTCCTGCGTGCAAACAAAGGGCGTCCGCGTATATGGGTACAAAACCAGGTGAAGAAGAGCACGGGCGGATCGCGATCGTTTCGTCCGGCTCCTCGCTCGCTAGCTCGATCGTGCGGATGTAATTGATTTAAGTTTTCGTAGTCCACAGGCTAACCATGGATTTGTTGGCTTCTGGCGTGGAAAAGCCAGCGGAAGGCGGCAGGTTTGGTCCATACCAACCTATTGTACTGTCGCTGAGCGGGCGACGGCGGCTACATGTTCTCACCTGAAGCGGTGCAGACAGGCGCGAGCTGGGTTGCGCCGACAGTGTTGTTGTAGCTCGGAGCCTGTAGTTGATCGGAGCTTATTAGGGAGAGATTCTTCAAGTTCTGCCCACCTTGTACGCCTCATGGTCCTTAATTACTGCGCTCTGCGACTGCAAGA
This sequence comes from Alopecurus myosuroides, assembly GCA_028641055.1. NCBI lineage: Eukaryota > Viridiplantae > Streptophyta > Magnoliopsida > Poales > Poaceae > Alopecurus > Alopecurus myosuroides. Next base: position 412,274,671 of record CM054059.1, read on the forward strand.
CTGCGCCTCGGGTCGATGGGAGCCTCCAGCCTAGGATGCGTTGCTCACCGATCTTGTATACATTCATTTGGTCCAGCGACAATCTTCATGGCGGCCCACGGGTGGTTGTACTGGTTATGTGTCGTCGACATGCATTAGTGGGGACAGAAACACACGGTAAAATGTTAAGAGTTATGCTTGTTTGGCATCGTTCCCTGCTTTAGCACTCATATTTTAGGAATTTGCAAGTTGTGCAACCAAGTGCAGAAGTCGGCTGCGCACCTTATTTTCCAATGTCGGTTCACAAAGAGAATTCGGTCCTCCTTACGGGCGTCATATAGTCTCCATGCTCTCGACCCGGAGGAGTGCAATGGAATTTCTATCACAAACGATAGGTGGACGGAGGTGATTCACAAGAAAAGGGAGGCCACTAAGGGTTTGTCATCGTTTGACATGCTCGTCCCATGGGTGATACGGTTCGAAAGAAACGTGCACGTGTTTAGAAACAAATTATCCACCGTGGCCATGCTCACTAACAAGATGAAGGATGAGGCCGTTATTTCGTCCCGTGCGGGGGCGAGAGCGTTGTGTAATATAATGTCCCGAGAGTAGTCTTTTATTTTTGCCTTGACCAAGGCGGGTTTATAACTCTCTCTAGAACTTCCTCTTAGTTAATGAAATGGCAAGCCTTTTGCCTTATTTTTTTAAAAAAACAAGTAATTGCACTATGTTTGGAGTAAAAATTTCACCCACCGAAACATCTTGTTTGGCATCATTCCTTTTTTTTTTTTTTGATAAACACTCCTTGACAAAAAAATAATAATAGATATGTTCATGTTGGATTCAACTGGACATGCCACGCCAATTTACATTTTTGTGCTTTGAGAATCATGTGAATAAAAAAAAAAAGATCCTAGGTGGGTGGAAGAGTAAACTACCATGTCCCGTTAACTTTTGTAGCATACACAATACAACTATACAATACAACTAGAATGATACCTCGCGCCTTTTAACAAATCTAATAAAACACGTGAAACATGAAGTTTCATATATACACTAGTGGAAACAACCCCTCTCGTCCAGGGGGCCAGGGGGCAGCTGTCCCGGTTGCAACCGAATCCGGGACAAATGCCATGCTTTGATCCCGGATCGTGCGCCCGGGGCAACAGGAATCGCCTGGGGGCATTGGTCCCGGTTCGTGGGGGACATATCGGTCCCGGCTCGTGCCACGGACCGGGACCAATGCCTAGCCACATGCCACGTGGCACGCGCATGAACATTTGTCCAGGTTCAGTCCACGAACCGGGACCAATGCCCGCTTCCCCTATATATACTGCCCCAGCCCCTCCCCCCTTCCATCTTTTTTTTTTGCTTGGAGGTGTGAGAGAGTGTGGTGTTAGTGTGTTTTATTTTACTATGCACACGAGGTGTTCGACGAAATTCCCGAGCCGCACATAAGCTCACTGAAAATGGTATCTTCGACCGAGGTTAACAAACTTATCTTTTTCATCTGTAACTGATACATAAAAAAGTAGTATTTGTCGTATTAATATGTTATTGTAATGTATTTTGATAAACTTAATTATACAATACAGCTGGATGCACGGCAGCGATGGATGTATGGTGACCGACGCACTTCCGAGTATATGGCAGGCCTGAATGCATTTCTTGCTGTAGCTCAGGCGAACAAAGATAATGGCTTCATGTTTTCCCCATGTGTTGATTGTCGGAACGTCAGAGAGCACTCTTCCGAAAGAATCATTCACGGCCATCTACTTCGGAGAGGTTTCATGCCCAGCTATAATTGCTGGATGAAGCATGGAGAAAGAGGGGTTGTGATGGAAGACGATGAAGAAGAAGAAGAAGATCCTTTGTTCCCTGAATACGACGATACTGCAATGGAAGAGAATGGAGAAGAAGGAGGTGATCAAGAACAGGCATCAGAAGAGCCCGATAATGATCTTGGCCGAGTTATTGCTGATGCAAGGGAAGACTGTGAAAATAAATTGGAGAGGTTGAAGCTGGACAACATGTTACAGCATCACAAAAAATTGTTGTACCCAAATTGCGAAGATGGTAGCACAAAGCTCGGTACCACACTGGAGTTGCTGAAATGGAAGGCACAGAACGGTGTGACTGACAAGGCATTTGAGAGTTTACTTCAACTAATGAAGCCAAAACTTCCAAAGGATAACGAATTGCCTGAGAGTACGTACGAAGCAAAGAAAGCTCTCTGCCCTCTAGGATTAGATGTGCAGAAGATACATGCATGCATTAATGACTGCATCCTCTTCCGCGGTGAGAAGTACGAGAATTTGGATGAATGTCCGATATGCACTGCACTGCGGTATAAGATCAGAGCAGATGACCCTGGTGATGTTGACGGCGAGCCCCCCCGTAAGAGGGTTCCTGCTAAGGTGATGTGGTATGCTCCTATAATACCACGGCTGAAACGTCTGTTTAGAAACAAAGAGCATGCTAGGTTGTTGCGATGGCACAAAGAAGACCATAAGAAAGACGGAAAGTTGAGGCACCCCGCCGATGGATCGCAGTGGAGAAAGATCGAGAGAGACTTTCCAGACTTTGCAGGAGAGGCGAGAAACTTATGGTTTGGCCTAAGTACAGATGGCTTTAATCCTTTTGGGGAGCAGAGCTCCAGTCATAGCACTTGGTCTGTAACTCTATGTATGTACAACCTTCCTCCTTGGTTGTGCATGAAGCGCAAGTTCATTATGATGCCAGTTCTCATCCAAGGCCCGAGGCAACCTGGCAACGACATTGATGTGTATCTAAGGCCATTAGTGGAAGAACTCTTACAATTGTGGCGCAAACCAGGTGTACGTGTGTGGGATGAGAACGAACAAAAGTCATTTGACCTACGGGCGTTGCTTTTCGTAACCATCAATGATTGGCCTGCTCTTAGTAACATTTCCGGACATACAAACAAGGGATACAATGCACGCACACACTGTTTAGATAATACTGACAGTGTTTTTTTGGATAAATGTAAAAAGGTTGTATACCTGGGGCATCGTAGATTTCTTCCGATCAAGCATCCCGTAAGAAAGAAAGGAGGGAAGCATTTCATAGGTGAGGCAGGTAACCGGAAGAAGCCTGAGCTGCGTAGTGGTAATGATATATTCGATATGGTCAAGGACCTAGAAGTAATCTTTGGTAAGGCTGCTGGCAGCCAACCAGTTCCGTACGGCCCTGATAAGCGCGCACCCATGTGGAAGAAGAAATCTATATTTTGGGAGCTACCCTATTGGAAAGTTTTAGAGGTCCGGTCTTCGATCGACGTGATGCACGTGACAAAGAATCTTTGTGTCAATCTGCTATGCTTCCTGGGCGTGTATGGGAAGTCCAAAGATACGCCAGAAGCACGGGAGGACCAGCAACGTATGAAAGACCCAAGCAACAAGCACACAGATAGGCGCCATTACTTAAGCAGCTACGCTCTTACTAAAGCAGAGAAGGAAATATTCTTTGAAGTCCTTTACAGTATCAAGGTTCCGTCTGGCTTCTCGTCAAATATAAAGGGGATAATAAACATGGCAGAGAAAAAATTCCAAAACCTGAAGTCTCATGACTGCCACGTGATTATGACGCAGTTGCTTCCGATTGCATTGAGGGGGCTTCTACCGGAAAATGTTCGAGTACCCATTGTGAAGCTATGTGCATTCATGAACGCAATATCTCAGAAGGTAATCGATCCAGAAAGTCTGACAAGATTACAGAGGGATGTGGTCCACTGTCTTGTTAGTTTTGAGTTGGTGTTCCCACCATCCTTCTTCAACAGTATGACTCATCTCCTCGTTCACCTATGTGAAGAGATTCATATTCTTGGTCCGGTATTTCTACACAATATGTTCCCCTTTGAGAGGTTCATGGGAGTCTTGAAGAAATATGTTCATAACCGTGCTAGGCCAGAAGGAAGCATCTCGAAGGGCTATGGAACAGAGGAGGTCATTGGGGTCTGTGTTGACTTTATTCCTGACCTTAAGACAATTGGTGTTCATGAATCGCGGCATGAGGGGAGACTGAGGGGAAAAGGAACGCTGGGAAAGAAAACAATGATACCTAGGGACGGGCATTCTTTGACCAAAGCACACTACACAGTTCTACAAAATTCTATGTTCATGGCTACGTATCTCGAGGAACACAAGAATATTGTACGGTCTGCAAACCCGGGGAAGGATGACTCATGGATTAAACGCGAACACATGGAGACTTTCGGAAGTTGGTTGCAAACACGTCTTATAAATGACACCACTGTTGAAGATCAGCTATACATGTTGGCAGGGTCACCATCTTCGACTATTGGGAGTTTTCAAGGGTACGAGATAAATGGGAATACATTTTACACGAGCTCCCAAGATAAGAAGAGCACCAACCAAAACAGTGGTGTCCGCTTTGATACAACAAACGAGAATGGAAAAAATGACACATACTATGGTTACATAGAGGAGATATGGGAACTTGACTATGGACCTTCTTTTAAGGTCCCTTTGTTCAAGTGCAAATGGGTCAACCTGAATGGAGAAGGGGTAAAGGTAGACCCGCTTTATGGAATGACAACAGTGGATCTCAACAATATTGGTTACAATGATGAACCATTCGTCCTAGCCAATGATGTGGCTCAGGTCTTCTATGTGAAGGACATGTCTTCCAGACCGAAGAAAAGAAAAAATAAGGAAACAAATTCATCATGCGATGAGCCGAAGCGTCACATAGTTCTCTCAGGGAAAAGAAACATCGTGGGAATCGAGGACACGACAGACATGTCAGAAGATTATAATAAGTTTGTTGAAATTCCACCCTTCACAGTGAAAGCTGACCCCACCATCCCGTTAAATAATGAAGATGCTCCATGGTTACGGCCGAAGCGATCATAAGCAAGGGACACGAAGAAAATTCAGAAGACTAGATAGGGATGTTGTTGGTGATGTGTAATAATAAACGTGGAATACATGATCATAGTTCTTATAACGCAGTATGAACGAGATTTTGTTAGCCAAAATGATATTTATACATATTCTGTGATTATGAATGGAGTATGTGCAAGTTTGACCAATAATTTGTATTGATCGGTCAAAAGCTGGCAAGCATTGAGTGCTTGACAACTATGACCAGTCTGACTTCATTATTATTCCAACCAGCGGCACACCCACCCACTTTTCTGTTTCTCTCTCCTCCGTCTGTTGGTGATGTGTAATAATAAGCGTGGAATACATGATCATATAGTTCTGTTTGATCAGTATTTTGTATTGACCGGTAAAAAGCTGACAACTATGACCCATATCCGAGTATGAGATAACTGTAGGCAGATATTGCATGAACACTTCGAAGTGATAGTACGGATACAATCCTGACAGATATTGCAGGATTATAACTACTTTGGAGATGTAGTATGTGTTGACACACGGTATAGAACAAGTGATTATGGCAGGCCTCTATTGTTATTCATTGGAGTTAACCAGCATAAACAGCCGAAAACAGTTTTGACTGACTTCTTTACATCGATAGGGGATGCAGTTGCTTCTGCTTGGCCAGGGACTGTCCACCGCTCGGATATATATCAAAATGCAACGAAAGTATTAAGGGATATATTGCACTGTTCGGAAACTTTCGCTCATGATTTTAGTAGGTCTTGGCGAAGTACAATCTGAGCTTCGGTACTTCTTTAACAGATATGATAAATTTTTGGAGGAGAAACGTCTAACTGAACAACGAAGATCCCAAATGTTGAAGGCGGAGGGGAGCGCGGCGGCGACGGCGGACGAGCAGAGGAGAGGAAAGCGCGACAGCAACGGCGCGGTCTCCCCCGCCCGACCGCCCGTCTCTGCTTTAAGTCTGCTGCTCCCGCTGAGCCTTGCCGCGTACACGGAAGTTACTATGTTTTCAAGCGGGGGTCGGGATAAAGGGAAAATACGTGTGGATGCGCAGAGTAAACCTTCGAAGAAAAACTATGGTTTTTCTGTTCTAGACAAAGATCTCAAATTCACCATGTCAATAAGGTACAACTCGCTTTGTCGAATTTTATATAAATCACCCGGGATGCCTTGTATGCTCTGGACTAACTCGGAAGATCACGAGAGAAAACAAAAATTGTAACATTTTTATATTCAAATTATATACAAATGGTAAAATAATTAATAGTTTCAGTAGTTAGAAAAATTATTTAGTTAAACGAAAAATGGATTTAAATTAGTTATGCAAATTCTAGTATTTTTCATGTTGGAATTTTTGTAAAATTCGAAAGTATATAGAAGTTGTTAATGTGCAAACTTAACAATTTTCAAATTTTGGCGCTAAAAACTTTTGGGCGCGCAGGTGCCACCCCCAAAATTCGAAATATGTTTTTGGTCCCGGCCCGTGGTACCAACCGGGACCAAAGGGGCTCTAGTCCCGGTTGGTGGCACGGGCCGGGACTAGAGGCCCGGTTGTATAAATATCTCGGCCCTCTCTCCAGGCCGAGCGACCACACAGGACAGCGGACATGGCTTGGCGAAGCCCTGCCGGCGAGGGGGTAGGAAGATCCCGCCGGCGCTGGGTCCGCGGGCGGGACTAGGGGGTGAACTAGGGACGCGTTACTGGACACGAACAACATATATTAAAAGGCCCGAGGGCCGTGCTTACATGGGGGGGGGGGGGGGGGGGCGGCGCGGCCACAGGCGGTCGGCCGTGCTTACATCTAGGGGCGGCGGGGCGGCCACAGGCGGCCGGCCATTTCTTGGGGGGGGGGGGGTCCTAGTATATTAGCGGGGGGGGGGGGGGGGGGGGGGGGGGGAGGGGCGCCGGCCTAGTCCTCCTCGTCGGAGGAGATGCACTGGTAGGGGGGGGTGCCTGCCACAGGTGGGCAAGCAGCTGGGGCGGGCCCGCCGGTGGCTGCGGAGGCATCGGGGGCGCGTACGGCGGTGGCGGGGGCAGCACCTCCTGCTGCAGCGGTGGTGGCGGGGGCAGCTCCTCCTGCTGCAGCGGCGGTGGTGGGGGCAGCTCCTCTGGCGACCAGACGCCCCCGGTCCAGGCCCAGGACATGCCGTACTCCAGGGGGGAGCGGCTGCGGGGGCGGCTGGTCCTCGGACGCCTCCCACTCGGCGTACAGCGCGTGCCACCAGGGGGTAGGCTCGGTAGTGGGCGGCGGCATGGCGTTGGCGTCGGCGGCGGCGGCGGCCACGACCCACTCCCACCGCTTGACCTCATCCTCGATGAGGCTGCGGCGGGAGGCCTCGCAGGCCTCCTCCAAGCTGGCCCGGAGCTCGGGGTCCTCCTCCTCGGAGAAGTCCTCGATATCCTCGAGGAGCCACAGCTCCTTCTCCTGGCCGGGCGGTGGCGCGGGGTAGTCCTGGCCGGGCGGTGGCGCGGGGTAGTCGTCCACGTTCACCTCCTCGTGGGGGACGGGGATGAAGGAGCGCCGGCGCTGCTCGTGCTCCTGCTGGAACCAGGTGGCCCAGTAGGGGGAGCTGCGCGCGTACGCGCGCTCCCTGAGGAGGTGGGCCGGCAGGAGACGGCGCCGGCGGTCGATCTCCTCGAGCGCGACCTTGTTGGTCGGGGCCGGCGGCACGGGGATGCGTTGGGGGTTGAGGTGCCACCCCTCCGGGAGGTGGACGTCCGGCCAGAAGACCGGCGTGGCGTGGTCCCAGTGCCACTCGGCCTCCTCCTTCTGGATGTACCGGCGGAAGCGCTTGCCCTTGGGCGCGGCGCGGGGCGGCGGGCGTGCCGCCGGAGGTGGCGCGGGGACGTGCGGCGCCCCGCCGATGCGAACGCCTCCAGGGCCGAAGCCAAAGGCCTCCGCCGGCGGGGGTGGGACGCCGGAGCCCCTCTGGCCGACGCCGCTCGAGGAGCCGGATTCGTGGTCGTTTCGTGGACGCTTGCCGAACCAGCGGGACGACATGGCGGCTAGGGTTCCTTTGGCTGGGACGCGGCCGGGGTGGATGGGTTGTACGGGCGGCGGGGACTCTTTAAATAGGACCCGGGGGGGCTGGCATGCCAACCGGCGGCCGGAACGTGGCGCCGGTTGCAGGCGGCCATGAATGCGGGGTGGGAGCCGAGGCGTGCGGCGGTTGCAGCTGGCCACGCGCGCGTGGGGAAGTGGAGGGGCGGGAAGACGAGGCGGGAGTGGGCCCTTTGACCGTCTGTGGTCTTAATTTAAGGGACCGGGAAGGCCAGCCACTAGGCCGCTGGCCAGTGGCCCCGCGAGTCGTTGACCGAATATAATAAAAGACGCGGGCCAGTGGGCCCTTTTGACCAACAATGTGGGCTTAATTAAAGACGTGGGCCTGGACGCGGTTGGGGAAGGGGAGGCCGGTTGGCGATTGCGAGGCAGGAGCAAAAAAAAAAAAAAAACGAACCAAAAAAAACCCTGCCGCGGCAGGGAAAAAGGGCGGAATATTTTTTTTTTAAGAAGGCATCCATCCCGGTCCCTAAAACGAACCGGGACGAACTCCCTCGCTGTCCCTGACCCAGAGTCGCCACGTGGGCCAGCCTTACCATCCCGGGTCCTGGCACAACCGGGACCAATGGGGGAGGGCCATTTGTCCCGGCTAGCCCATCCCGGTTGCACAACCGGGACAATTGGCCCTTACGACCCGGGACAAATGGCCCTGTTTCCACTAGTGATAAACTAGAAGAACAGCCCCCACATTGGAGCGGGTATCTCTTTTAAAAAATATTCCGTAAACGGAATAGGTATAAGGCGTATGAAATATTTCAATGTCAAGATTCAGTTGATCACAATAATCGAGTTACTTAATTTAATTCCCTTGAAACAATTGTATATTTTGAGAACTAAATATTATAGATGTGGACAATTGTATGGCTGAAAAAAGATTACATGGTTAGGTTGCGTCAAATATGTAATATTATTAATTATTATTAGTGGAGATGATATGGACAATTGATTGGCTAAAAACAGTGGGTGATGTGGATAACTTGCATGTTGACATATAAAATTCATAAATGCATCTTAATTAGTGGGGTTTTATCTTATAAATGATATAGATAGACATGCAAGATTTATTTGATCATATCAATAGAGAAGAGAAATTTTATAGACATGAAATATATGCGTATCTTAAAATTTAAAGGTCATTATCAGGCGTATCCGATTGGGACAGTAATCCTCTGACGTACTAATCTCTACCTTACACTGACTTTGGTTCGCTGGCATGTGGGCCCCACTCCTGGTGGACCCCATGTATAAGTGGCTCAAAGGCAGAATGCCCACGTCAGGGGATCCCGGGGATCCCGTCCATCCGATTGATGTCGGTGAAAGCAACATGTTGAAAACAAACATACCAGGTGGATGGTTTGCATGAAAATGTAATGCACGTCGTTGTTGGGAATATGCCCTAGAGGCAATCATGTATGATGTTATTCCCAATGTATTTATAAAGTTATTAAGTTGTCCTTGTTTTGAACATCTGATATATGTCATTGAATATGTGATTCGATTGTGGAACTATGTATTCATGTTGTTCATACTAAATTGTCCTTAGTCATCAAGGTTGTGCTGGACACACACCCTAGACTAATGTAAGTGTTGGCTGATGACTCGGTTCCACTTGTCACGGGCATGGCGATGCCATTCCAACATTCACACACTTGGCTAAAGAAGAGAGTTGAGCTATTAAAGGGATGGCGATAAATCGCCTATAGTTCGACAAGGTATATCGTGAGGCAAAAGGGACTAAGATGAAAGTCACATTGTAAGGTATGTGTAACACCTGTGGTGTTACCTGTTTGTTTTGTTTGCATCATTTGCATTACATTGCATTGCACCATGTTTGCATCAAACTGAAATTTTCAAAACAATTTAAACTTTCACCCTTGCTCAAAAATTTTCCAATTTCAAACTTGCAAACTAAACCACTCTTTGTTCTTCAATAGTTTGAAAATTGTTTAATCCAATTGCTTGTTAATAATTTCTTCCCCTCTTGTTGAAACCCTAATGGCTAACTCAAAAGTTTAAACCAAATCATTCATTAACTTGTTGGGTTTAATCAAACAACTATTTTCAATCAATTAATTAAACCACCTTCATTTTCAAATCAATGCCTCAACCATAACCACTTTTGAATTTAAAAACTTTAACCATCCAATCAACAACATTTAATCAAGTTAATTCATAGGGATCACCCTATTTAAAAGTGTGGTTTTATCAATGTTCATCTAATAAAGAAAAATCATCCAATTTTGGTTTAAATACTAAACAGCAATAATTTTGAAAACTTTTGGAAAACAAAAGTTGGTTTCTAGTTGCTATTTAAAAAACTAAGCTAACCCTATTTTTTTTACCAAATTTTTACTAACCTAAAGGATCTCCTTTTCCTTCTATTTGGTTTTCTACAAAAAAAAAAAAAAAAAACAAACAAAACAGCAAAGAGAGAGGGAGAACCTGCCCAGCCCAATTGTTTATTTTCCTCAGCCCATCCTTTTCCTAGCCCACCTTCCCCTGTCAGCCCGTTCTATTTCCAGCCCAGGAGAAAACTTGTCGTCTTCCTCTTTGCGTTCGTCATGGCTGTACGAGCAGAGAACCACCCTCCGATCCCTCCTTCCCCACCGGATGGCCTGCCGTACTCTTGCCCTTCCCCCTTAAAACATCCCTCTCCCGAGCCCCTGCAAACCCTAGACCATCCGCCCCGCCGCCATTCTCTCCTCTCTTTCCTTCCACCTCCTTTCCTCTGTTCTCTGAAACCACGTTTCTGAACTCTGCAGACCCGAACACCACCGAGCCTTGCCACCACCTCCTCCCCTCACGCCGGTAGCTAGGGTCGCCTCGAGGGGCAACCGGCGACGGGAATGGAACCGCGTCGTCCTACTGGTTCTCCCCGTGTCCTCGTCTGCTGCCGGGAGATGCCGTAGCGGCCGCGCCGTCGCCGGCCACCGTCGCCTCCCTCTCCGTCGACCGAGCCTCGACAGCAGAACCCGGTGAGCCCCGATCGCCTCCTCCTTTCCCCTGTTCGCATCCACCCTTCACCCCATCGCACCACTGCACGTCTCCGCGAACCGCAAGCACGCCGCGAGCCGCCACAGCCCCGTCGTGGACCTACGCCGGCGAGCATCGTTCGGTTGCGGGTGATTTGGTCCGTCAGTTTCGTCAGAAACGAAAAACCTCTCGGCAGATCTGCTCAAAAGGTAGCCGCCCCTCTCTGTATCGCAACAGCGACCGCACCGCAGTGGTTCCACCCCACCGCGCGCAGCGCATCGATCGCGAGTTCGACTCCCCGCGGGCGCGCAAGCCCCCCCTTTTTGCTCTTTTTTCCTTCCAAGCGCGCAGGCCCACCTGGCATAGACCAGCACGGCCACGCTGGCCACTGGCCCACTGCGCAGTGGCAGTGGGTAGCGTGGGGCTGTGTAACAAATGTTTTTTTCGGCGCAAATCAAAAATTCCAATTTCTTTTAATTAACAGATTTAAACTCAAACTTTGAAATTCAATAACTTTCATTTGGTAATCCCAATAAATACAAACTTTATATGTTTTCTGACCCAAATTGTCTAATCTTTCCAAATATCCAACTTGTGTTCTGTTTTGAACTTTCAAATTACAATTCAAATTCAAATTTAAATCATTCAATTGTATTTTGCTAAATTCAATAACTAATTATTCATAAGTCCAAATCATACAAATAAAATATGTTTTCAATACCATTTTAAATAAGCTAATCAAATATAAATTTTGTTTTCTGTTTTGAATAATTAAAATTGCCTAAACAATTTAAAACTTGTTTAATTCAATTAAAACTTGTTTAATATTGTTTAATTCATAATTAAATAATCCAAAGTCCAATTTCAAAATGTGAAACATGTAATCCAACTAAAATTTGATGTTCTTTTCAAATATCAACTTTGTTATTTGTTTTGAACATTTTAAATGGTTGAAAACAACAAATACTTGTGTGTTCCCTTAAGGCACCCAAAAATTCCCTAAATCAATAATAAAATTCTAAATTGCTACACCCTATTCTAATTTGCTTCTAATGTTGTTATTTTGCTGTTTCCCTTTTGCATGCATCATACTAAACCACTATCACCTGTTGTTTATTTGGAAAACAAATAATCTAACCAAAATCCATGGGCTTTTGATATGCAACTCAAAATTGCATATGTGTCCATTTAAATTGTGTTATCTTGTCAACTAGTTTACCTTGATGCATCTTTAAACTTGTCATGCATCCATATCTTGATCATGCTGGATCTTTTGCCGTAGTAGTAATTGTTGCATCCGGTGTTTGTTCGAGGTTTGTTGCTTCTTCCCGGATAGGACGTTGAGATGATGTGAGCAACGACAAGTTCTGCTACCTTGCGGGATCTCAGGCAAGTATACTCACTTGTATGCCATATGGCTGCCTTTCATCACTTGTTACCGATTCTTTCCGTTGCTTCTTTTCTGCTAGCCTTAGTGGTAGTTGTTTCTGTTACGAACCTATCACATGAATCCTTTAACCCTGATATTGCCTCACCTCCACTCCATAACCCTTGCTTGAGCCTGTGTCTTACTATCCTGCTTAGGTTGTTTTGCTCGAGTCTGTTACCCGTTACTTTCTGTTATTACTTAATTATGTTCTGGGGGCTCGATGTTAAACAATCAAACCTGTTAATTGCTAATGGTAATAATAATAATAATTTGATGATAAGGCACCGGCGGGAGGCCCAGGGTGGTTTTGAGGCCCGCTAGTGTCGACCCCCCTAATTAGGAAAAGGGTCTTGTCTACTGATCCATGATGAGCGCACTACCCGCATTTGGGGAGTATGGGCTCCCCCTCAGTTTGACTCGATTCGCATCTCGTCCAAATCGCCGTACTAGTTCGGGCTTTCCATTTGCTGCATGCATGATCTTGCGAGCCCTTGGCGCCCGGGTGGAACTTTCGTAGTCGGCATTTAGGGCGGCGTGGTCTTCCAGTGCTATGAGGGTCCCCTTTTCTTCGTGGGGCTCGATTAGCCGCGCACGCACAGCACGCGGTGCTTTGGGCTTGATGGGAAGAAGGGTTGGATTGTGTTGAGTGCCCCGCTTGGTGGGAGGCATTCCATCTGGCGGGATATTCATGAGTGTGGTTACTTTGGTGCACCCCTGCAGGGTAAATCTTCTCGAGAAGCCGTGTTTTCCGCGGTTATGGATTACTTGGTGAAAGTACTGGCTAACAAGTACTCAGGACAACTTCAACATAATGATCAATCATGTTTCACCCAATGATTAATAACTTGACTAGTAATAGGTTATTCACACAATAACTTGACTCATCTTTATTACAACTGTGTGAGTTATCCTCGGATTGCTTCTTTGGCAAAAGGGGCGAGGTCCAGGATGGGTTTGTTTGTATTTACTTTCAGTTGGTTACTATCACTCGATCTTATCCCCTTTCTGATAGTTGGAAGTAATAGAATCTCTGTAGTTGGTTAGTGCAGCCTGCTGTTGCTTATTTGCAATAACCCCCTTCCTTTCCGTTGATCCTAAAGTATTTGTATCTTGTGATGATTGGCTACGCCGGTATTCTTGTGAGTATGGGCTTTGTCCCCCTTGCCAGTACTTAACCGTACTGACCCACGAATCTCTTTCGTGGCTGCAAATTCCAACTTGCAGTCAACAGGTTTGAAGTCTGACGACGTTAGCTTGGGAATCCCTCCGGCTTGGCCTGGGCAGGGATTGGACGCCTTCGGTTATCTTCAGGACTCTTAGTCCAATTTGGATCTTGTCCGTAGACGGACGTTTGTTTCTTCCGCTGTTATTTGGATCTTTGTAATGTATCAGTTGTAACCCTGGCTCGTTCGAGTCATCTTGTATCTATCTGTTGCTGTTGTAATTGTGGAATATTCGTGAACTATTGTAATGTTATCATAAATGGCAACCTGGAATCGGTTATTATGCGGATTTGGCGGGAATGCTGAAATCTGCATAGTGCCCGATCTCGGGGCGTCACAAATGGTATCAGAGCCTTGGTTCCGATTCCCGATATTGTCTCGATACGAATGGTTATCGAAGCAACGGGTCCGCAAAGCCTGTAGGAAAACCTCGCTAACGGTCGTTGTTTCTAGAGTGTCGAAAACTATTTCTGCTAAGCTATTTTGGGAAAACATCTCAATAGGATTCTTGTTTTCTCCTTATCCCCATTCTATTTTCCCTCCCATCTCATTTGTTTTGGAGTCTTCCCCTCTTGTCTATCTTTCAAAGTGTTAGGATCCTATGTGGGTGGACGTTTTCTGAGCCCTTAACCTAATAGGTTCGATCGTCGGAAGATTCCTGGTGGAAAAACATCGTCGTCACTCCGAGCAAGAATCCCTTGTTAGTGGTGTCGAGGGGAATCAACTGGAAGCACGAAGAATCGATAGTCGAACCTCTTTCCCCTCCCGGGTTAGCAGGTGGATTGCGAGGGCGCAATCCCTTGTTAGTGGTGTCGTCTGTAACACCTGTGGTGTTACCTGTTTGTTTTGTTTGCATCATTTGCATTACATTGCATTGCACCATGTTTGCATCAAACTGAAATTTTCAAAACAATTTAAACTTTCACCCTTGCTCAAAAATTTTCCAATTTCAAACTTGCAAACTAAACCACTCTTTGTTCTTCAATAGTTTGAAAATTGTTTAATCCAATTGCTTGTTAATAATTTCTTCCCCTCTTGTTGAAACCCTAATGGCTAACTCAAAAGTTTAAACCAAATCATTCATTAACTTGTTGGGTTTAATCAAACAACTATTTTCAATCAATTAATTAAACCACCTTCATTTTCAAATCAATGCCTCAACCATAACCACTTTTGAATTTAAAAACTTTAACCATCCAATCAACAACATTTAATCAAGTTAATTCATAGGGATCACCCTATTTAAAAGTGTGGTTTTATCAATGTTCATCTAATAAAGAAAAATCATCCAATTTTGGTTTAAATACTAAACAACAATAATTTTGAAAACTTTTGGAAAACAAAAGTTGGTTTCTAGTTGCTATTTAAAAAACTAAGCTAACCCTATTTTTTTTACCAAATTTTTACTAACCTAAAGGATCTCCTTTTCCTTCTATTTGGTTTTCTACAAAAATAAATAAATAAAACAAACAAACCAGCAAAGAGAGAGGGAGAACCTGCCCAGCCCAATTGTTTATTTTCCTCAGCCCATCCTTTTCCTAGCCCACCTTCCCCTGTCAGCCCGTTCTATTTCCAGCCCAGGAGAAAACTTGTCGTCTTCCTCTTTGCGTTCGTCATGGCTGTACGAGCAGAGAACCACCCTCCGATCCCTCCTTCCCCACCGGATGGCCTGCCGTACTCTTGCCCTTCCCCCTTAAAACATCCCTCTCCCGAGCCCCTGCAAACCCTAGACCATCCGCCCCGCCGCCATTCTCTCCTCTCTTTCCTTCCACCTCCTTTCCTCTGTTCTCTGAAACCACGTTTCTGAACTCTGCAGACCCGAACACCACCGAGCCTTGCCACCACCTCCTCCCCTCACGCCGGTAGCTAGGGTCGCCTCGAGGGGCAACCGGCGACGGGAATGGAACCGCGTCGTCCTACTGGTTCTCCCCGTGTCCTCGTCTGCTGCCGGGAGATGCCGTAGCGGCCGCGCCGTCGCCGGCCACCGTCGCCTCCCTCTCCGTCGACCGAGCCTCGACAGCAGAACCCGGTGAGCCCCGATCGCCTCCTCCTTTCCCCTGTTCGCATCCACCCTTCACCCCATCGCACCACTGCACGTCTCCGCGAACCGCAAGCACGCCGCGAGCCGCCACAGCCCCGTCGTGGACCTACGCCGGCGAGCATCGTTCGGTTGCGGGTGATTTGGTCCGTCAGTTTCGTCAGAAACGAAAAACCTCTCGGCAGATCTGCTCAAAAGGTAGCCGCCCCTCTCTGTATCGCAACAGCGACCGCACCGCAGTGGTTCCACCCCACCGCGCGCAGCGCATCGATCGCGAGTTCGACTCCCCGCGGGCGCGCAAGCCCCCCCTTTTTGCTCTTTTTTCCTTCCAAGCGCGCAGGCCCACCTGGCATAGACCAGCACGGCCACGCTGGCCACTGGCCCACTGCGCAGTGGCAGTGGGTAGCGTGGGGCTGTGTAACAAATGTTTTTTTCGGCGCAAATCAAAAATTCCAATTTCTTTTAATTAACAGATTTAAACTCAAACTTTGAAATTCAATAACTTTCATTTGGTAATCCCAATAAATACAAACTTTATATGTTTTCTGACCCAAATTGTCTAATCTTTCCAAATATCCAACTTGTGTTCTGTTTTGAACTTTCAAATTACAATTCAAATTCAAATTTAAATCATTCAATTGTATTTTGCTAAATTCAATAACTAATTATTCATAAGTCCAAATCATACAAATAAAATATGTTTTCAATACCATTTTAAATAAGCTAATCAAATATAAATTTTGTTTTCTGTTTTGAATAATTAAAATTGCCTAAACAATTTAAAACTTGTTTAATTCAATTAAAACTTGTTTAATATTGTTTAATTCATAATTAAATAATCCAAAGTCCAATTTCAAAATGTGAAACATGTAATCCAACTAAAATTTGATGTTCTTTTCAAATATCAACTTTGTTATTTGTTTTGAACATTTTAAATGGTTGAAAACAACAAATACTTGTGTGTTCCCTTAAGGCACCCAAAAATTCCCTAAATCAATAATAAAATTCTAAATTGCTACACCCTATTCTAATTTGCTTCTAATGTTGTTATTTTGCTGTTTCCCTTTTGCATGCATCATACTAAACCACTATCACCTGTTGTTTATTTGGAAAACAAATAATCTAACCAAAATCCATGGGCTTTTGATATGCAACTCAAAATTGCATATGTGTCCATTTAAATTGTGTTATCTTGTCAACTAGTTTACCTTGATGCATCTTTAAACTTGTCATGCATCCATATCTTGATCATGCTGGATCTTTTGCCGTAGTAGTAATTGTTGCATCCGGTGTTTGTTCGAGGTTTGTTGCTTCTTCCCGGATAGGACGTTGAGATGATGTGAGCAACGACAAGTTCTGCTACCTTGCGGGATCTCAGGCAAGTATACTCACTTGTATGCCATATGGCTGCCTTTCATCACTTGTTACCGATTCTTTCCGTTGCTTCTTTTCTGCTAGCCTTAGTGGTAGTTGTTTCTGTTACGAACCTATCACATGAATCCTTTAACCCTGATATTGCCTCACCTCCACTCCATAACCCTTGCTTGAGCCTGTGTCTTACTATCCTGCTTAGGTTGTTTTGCTCGAGTCTGTTACCCGTTACTTTCTGTTATTACTTAATTATGTTCTGGGGGCTCGATGTTAAACAATCAAACCTGTTAATTGCTAATGGTAATAATAATAATAATTTGATGATAAGGCACCGGCGGGAGGCCCAGGGTGGTTTTGAGGCCCGCTAGTGTCGACCCCCCTAATTAGGAAAAGGGTCTTGTCTACTGATCCATGATGAGCGCACTACCCGCATTTGGGGAGTATGGGCTCCCCCTCAGTTTGACTCGATTCGCATCTCGTCCAAATCGCCGTACTAGTTCGGGCTTTCCATTTGCTGCATGCATGATCTTGCGAGCCCTTGGCGCCCGGGTGGAACTTTCGTAGTCGGCATTTAGGGCGGCGTAGTCTTCCAGTGCTATGAGGGTCCCCTTTTCTTCGTGGGGCTCGATTAGCCGCGCACGCACAGCACGCGGTGCTTTGGGCTTGATGCGAAGAAGGGTTGGATTGTGTTGAGTGCCCCGCTTGGTGGGAGGCATTCCATCTGGCGGGATATTCATGAGTGTGGTTACTTTGGTGCACCCCTGCAGGGTAAATCTTCTCGAGAAGCCGTGTTTTCCGCGGTTATGGATTACTTGGTGAAAGTACTGGCTAACAAGTACTCAGGACAACTTCAACATAATGATCAATCATGTTTCACCCAATGATTAATAACTTGACTAGTAATAGGTTATTCACACAATAACTTGACTCATCTTTATTACAACTGTGTGAGTTATCCTCGGATTGCTTCTTTGGCAAAAGGGGCGAGGTCCAGGATGGGTTTGTTTGTATTTACTTTCAGTTGGTTACTATCACTCGATCTTATCCCCTTTCTGATAGTTGGAAGTAATAGAATCTCTGTAGTTGGTTAGTGCAGCCTGCTGTTGCTTATTTGCAATAACCCCCTTCCTTTCCGTTGATCCTAAAGTATTTGTATCTTGTGATGATTGGCTACGCCGGTATTCTTGTGAGTATGGGCTTTGTCCCCCTTGCCAGTACTTAACCGTACTGACCCACGAATCTCTTTCGTGGCTGCAAATTCCAACTTGCAGTCAACAGGTTTGAAGTCTGACGACGTTAGCTTGGGAATCCCTCCGGCTTGGCCTGGGCAGGGATTGGACGCCTTCGGTTATCTTCAGGACTCTTAGTCCAATTTGGATCTTGTCCGTAGACGGACGTTTGTTTCTTCCGCTGTTATTTGGATCTTTGTAATGTATCAGTTGTAACCCTGGCTCGTTCGAGTCATCTTGTATCTATCTGTTGCTGTTGTAATTGTGGAATATTCGTGAACTATTGTAATGTTATCATAAATGGCAACCTGGAATCGGTTATTATGCGGATTTGGCGGGAATGCTGAAATCTGCATAGTGCCCGATCTCGGGGCGTCACAGTATGTCATCATGACTCAATGAAACTTGGGAGTCGGCACGTTCTGCTAGGAGCCGCTACCGATTGATCGATTAGGAGTCGGACTCCAATCGTGTCCAAGTCGCCATGAGCCTACATGGTCGCACACTTAAAAGCGGGAGCAAATGTATTGGTTGGGTTGGACCCGAACCGGAAATGGACTCAGCGTGAGTCGGACTCACAGAGGGAATGGGCCACAAGTGTTGTGAAGCCCACTACCATTCGCTATATAAAGAGGGGCGCAGGTTGCCCAGCGGGTATGCTACTCCACCCCATGCGTTGGGAACCCTAGCCCCACTCAGTCCAGCCGTCGCACCGGACCTAGCAGTCCGCCGTCGGAGCTCCTCCTCGTACGTGTGGATACCGACAGAGGTGTTGTACGTTCAGCACTTCGACGTTCGTGGGATTGGATCGGCTGGATCGGATCGTGTGACTCCACTGCACAGACGTGCTTCATCGATAATCCGCAACCGCGCGTCTAGTGGTAATCATCGTGGCCTTCTACCTCGGCTAGATCTTGGAAGTACCGCGTAGCAAAAAGTTTTGTTTATCTCTACGCGTTCCAACAGTGGTATTGGAGCGGTAGCTTCTGGTTTTAGGCCCGAGATCCGCACATATGTGATATGTAGTTAGCGTTAGATGTGATCTAATTGCTGTTTTGGTGGTCGATCTATGAGATAGATCGGTTTTGTACAAGGTTGATTGGATCAATCGTACTCGGGGATAATGGATGATCTGGTTTCCGCGATCATACTGCTAAGGTCGTGGAACAATTTACCCCTACCGGTCGGTTTCATCCATCGGGGTATACCGTGACACATAAATCCAGTTGCGGTGATCGAAGATCAAAGAGTTTGATCGAATCGGAATATGGATCAGATTTGGGTAAAATCGTTTTATCTGATGAAGAAATCCATGTTCGGAATATATGAGATCTGCGTTTTCCAAAATCGTACCGCCTTAGATGTCGTTACGAGTTTCACAACGGCGGTAGATATCGCGTCTATGCATAACTTGTTTTTGCAGGAAGTTGTGAATGGTATGGCTTATGTGCATGTGATGCGTGTAATCCATACATGATCTGCGTATCATGTTTTTGGCAGCCGGCTGGAGCCTAGGTGCTGTCATTTTATTGTATACCGGCCTGCGTGTCGGATTCTCTATGTAATTTTTCATTTACTAAGCTAGTGTAGCTTGTTGGAGAACCCGGATGACATGCAAGTCGATGTACAAGTCGGCTACATGGAGTAAGATGGCACGTGACAAGAGTTGGCACGAGTCGACTTACAAGCTTTATGGAGATGGAGATCACCATGAAGAGAGCCATACCATTTCACATTATAAATGCTTTATTTGTGTTATTGTTATGTCTCTTTTACCTCTATTTAGATAGTTGGTAGATTTTAATCCCTCAAAGAAGGTCTAGTTAGTCGCCCCGCCAGTGCTGCACCATCACAAGTCGGACATTATTGGTAGTGGGCTCATAAAATTGAGGTACTACCAATTCTTTCCGATTAGGTGGGTTTGAGTTGGACTCTTACAACGGAAGCACTTGGTAAGCTAGACGAGTCCATCACAACGGTTGTGGGGTTTGGGGCGAGGTAGGTTGGGAGCCGGGGCATGTGATGCCACCCGACTAACCAGAGTCGTATTGGATACGATTGGCAAAGTGTTGCCTACCTAGATCATTTGACGGCTAGCGGTGATGCCAAAGCTCACTAGTCGGCTTGCTTATTTAGGATCTTGAATCACTTAGTAACCATCGGAGGGGTGTTGATTCTAGTGGGAGCATAAATATTAAAGCGTTTAATATGCCTGCTCTTTTATGAATACATGTCTTAAGTGTTTTGCATATTTTCTATTGTAGATCAATGGCACCTAGCAACCTTCCTCAGTTGTCCGCTTTTGCGTTGAGGTCAATCCTAGAGAAAGATAAGCTTAATGGAACTAATTTCACCAACTGGTATCGTAATCTAAGGATAGTCCTCAAGCATGACAAGAAAGAACATGTTCTAGAAACTCCACTTTCAGAAGAGCCTGATGATGATACGACTGTCGCTGTCATGAATGCCTACCGTAAGACTAGAGATGAGTCTACGGAAATTAGTTGTCTTATGGTTGCACACATGGAACCGGACTTGCAGCAGCAGTTCGAGAATGTTGAGGCCTACGATATAATCGAAAGTCTCAAAAGTATGTTCCAGGCTCAGGCAAAGACCGAGAGGTATCAAGTCTCTCAAGCTTTGCTGGGCTGTAAGCTCAAAGACGGCGATCCACTGAGTCCGCATGTAATCAAGATGATTGGTTACATACAGTCTCTGGATCGGCTGGGCTTCCCAATTAACGAAGAGTTCGCTACTGATATAATTCTGAACTCTCTTCCTAGTGCGTATGGTCCGTTCATCTCGAACTACCATATGCATGGTATGGATAAGAGTATCACTGAATTACATGGGATGCTCAAAACGGCAGAGGCTGGTCTCAAGAAAAGCGTCAGTCAAGTGTTGATTGTGCAGAATAAGGCTAAGTTCAAGAAGAGTTCTTGGACTAAGAAGAAGAAGGATAAGTCAGGAGGTAGTGCCCATGGTCCCGTCCAGAGTGCTTCCTCAAATACTAAGCCATCTCCTACAGCCGGATCCAATTGCTTCTATTGCAAGCAGGATGGCCACTGGAAGAGGAACTGCACCAAGTATTTGGCTGACAGAGCCAAGATTGGAGATGTGACTTCCAACTCAGGTACGCTTGTGTGTAATGTTATAGACATTTATCTTGCTGATGCACCTAATAGTTCTTGGGTATATGATACCGGATCAGTTATTCATATATGCAACTCGTTGCAGGGACTGGTAAGAACTAGGAGCGTGGCAAGAGGAGAGGTTGATATTCGGGTCGGCAACAAGGCGAGAGTCGCTGCGTTGGAAGTCGGCACGATGCAACTTCATTTACCTTCAGGATTTTTAATGGAGCTGAATAATTGTTATTATGTTCCAGTGTTTAGTCGAAACATTATTTCCGCCTCATGTTTGATGAGACAAGGTTATGAGTCAAATATTAAGAATAATGGTTGTTCTTTATATTTGAAAGATATGTTTCATGGCTTTGCACCCGTTCAGGACGGGTTATTTATTTTGAATCTTGATAGTGAATCGGTCTATAACATAAATGTTAAAAGGTTAAAACCAAATGATCTGAATATGACTTACTTTTGGCACTGTCGGTTTGGTCATATCAGTTGGAAGCGCATGAAGAACCTCTATGATGATGGACTTTTAACTTCGTTCGACTTAGAGTCATTCGAGACATGCGAATCATGCCTACTAGGAAAAATGACCAAGACACCTTTTGCAAGGAGTTGTGAAAGGGCGTCCGACTTGTTGGAATTAGTACATAGCGATGTATGTGGTCCAATGAGCACGACAGTCAGAGGTGGTTATGAGTACTTCATTACCTTCACTGATGATTTGAGTAGGTATGGATATATCTATTTAATGAAACACAAGTCGGAAGCCTTTGAGAAATTCAAGGAATTCCAGAGTGAGGTGCAAAATCAACTCGGCAAGAAAATAAAGTTTCTACGGTCGGACCGTGGAGGCGCGTACATGATCCATGAGTTTGATGACCATTTAAAGAGTTGTGGAATAGTTCTTCAACTCACTCCGTCGGGTACACCGCAGAGGAACGGTGTATCGAAACGGAGAAATTGGACCTTGTTGGACATGGTACGATCAATGATGAGTCGGACAGATCTACCTCTATCATTTTGGGGTTATTGTCTAGAAACTGCAGCGTTCACACTAAACAGAGTACCATCAAAGTCAGTAGAGAAGACACCACATGAGATGTGGACTGGCAAAAGGCCAAGTTTGTCTTTTCTTAAGATTTTGGGTTGTGAAGCATTTGTCAAGCGACTTCAGTCGGAGAAGCTCACGCCCAAGTCGGATAAGTGTATTTTCGTGGGGTATCCGAGGGAAACCTTGGGGTACTACTTCTACAACCGGGAAGAGGGCAAAGTGTTTGTCACTCGGAATGGTGTCTTCCTTGAGAAAGAGTTTCTCAATCGGGGAGTCAGTGGGAGCACGGTGCAACTTGAAGAAATTCGAGAGGAACCGTCTAGGGGCGAGTCGGCAAGGGCCTTGGAGGCTGAGCCGGTCGTGGTACCTACACCGGTAACAGCACGTGAACCACGGAGATCTGCCAGACTGCAAAATGCTCGTGATGTTTTACTGTTAGACAGTAATCAGCCGACAACTTATTCGGAAGCGATTGTGGGATCTGATTCTGAGTCATGGTTTGGAGCCATGAGATCCGAGTTAAAGTCCATGGATGAAAACCAAGTTTGGAATTTGGTTGATCTGCCTGACGGTGCAAGACCCGTCGAGTGCAAATGGGTCTTTAAGAAGAAAACTGATATGGATGGAAATATTTCTGTCTATAAAGCACGACTTGTCGCGAAAGGGTTCCGACAGGTTCAAGGAGTTGACTACGACTAGACCTTCTCGCCTGTAGAGATGCTTAAGTCAGTTGGGATCATGTTAGCCATAGGAGCCTATTTCAACTATGAGATATGGCAGATGGATGTCAAGACGACTTTTCTTAATGAAAATTTAACTGAGGACGTGTATATGATACAGGCCGAAGGTTTTGTCGATCCAGCTAACGCTGACAAGGTATGCAAACTTCAGAAATCCATTTATGGATTGAAGCAAGCATCTCGGAGTTGGAACATTCGCTTTGATGAAGTAGTCAAATCGTTTGGCTTCATCAAGAGCGATCATGATTCTTGTTTATACAAGAAGTTTAGTGGGAGAAAAGTAAATTTTCTAATCTTATATGTGGACGACATATTACTGATGGGAAATGATGTCATGATGTTGCAATAAACTAAAGAATCATTGGAAAGGAGTTTCTCAATGAAGGATTTGGGTGAGGATACTTACATATTAGGAATCAGGATCTATAGAGATAGATCAAGGCGGCTCATTGGATTGAGTCAGAGTACATATCTGGACAAAGTTTTGAAGAAGTTCAAAATGGAAGAGTTTAAGAAGGGACTCTTACTGATGTCCCATGGTATAAAACTTAGCAAGACTCAGTGTCCTTTGACGACTGATGAGCGAAGTCGGATGAGTGTGATGCCGTATGCTTCGGCAATCGGATCCATCATGTATGCCATGATTTGTACTAGGCCAGATATTTTCTATGCTCTAAGTGTAACGAGCAGATACCAGGCTGACCCTGGCAAAGCCCACTGGGCAGCGGTTAAAAACATCCTTAAGTACTTGAGAAGGACTAAGGAAATGTTCCTAGTTTATGGAGGTGATGAGGAATTCAGTGTAAAGGGTTAGACGGATGCGAGTTATCTCACCGACTCAGATGATTCTCGTTCGCAATCTGGATACGTGTTCGTAATGAACGGAGGGGCTGTGAGCTGGAAGAGTTCCAAGCAAGATACCGTGTCTGCATCTACGACAGAGGCTGAGTATATTGCTGCTTCTGAGGCTGCAAAGGAAGCTGTTTGGATCAGGAACCTCCTGATAGATGTTGGTGTTGTTCAGGGCGTGTCCAATCCTTTGGACGTATATTGTGACAACAATGGTGCTATCGCACAAGCCAAGGAACCTAGACAACACTAGAAGAACAAACATATACTCATGCGTTACCACCTCATTCGCCAGTTTGTCGAACAAGGTGATATCAAGTTATGCAAAGTACACACAGGATGCAAACATTGCAGATCCGTTGACAAAGGCGCTACCACAGCCAAAGCATGAGGCGCACATGAGAGGTATGGGCATTCGATGCCTAGGCATATGATGTCGAGATGATTGACTCTAGTGCAAGTGGGAGACTGTTGGGAATATGCCCTAGAGGCAATCATGTATGATGTAATTCCCAATGTATTCATAAAGTTATTAAGGCGTCCTTGTTTTGAACATCGGATACATGCCATTGAATATGTGATTCGATTGTGGAACTATGTATTCATGTTGTTCATACTAAATTGTCCTTGGTTATTAAGGTTGTGTTGGACACACACCCTAGACTAATGTGAGTGTTGGCTGATGACTCGGTTCCACTTGTCATGGGCATGACGATGCCATTCCAACGTTCACAGACTTGGCTAAAAAGTTTAGCAAATCGGTCTGACCCATATTGAGATGCAACGAGTAAGTCATCATTTGAATGTCTCAATCAATGTAATCCTTAGACCTGAGGTTGTCGCACAATCCGAGTTGTGGATCACCGATTTAGGTTCTGTCAAACGTTGTTCCGTGACAAGGCAGTTATAAAGGTAGAGTTCAGGTCGAATGAGAAGCAAACTGCGTGATGTGGATAATCAAGATGGGATTTTGCCCCTCCGAATAGAGAGATATTCTCTTGGCCCTCTCGAGTGATATGATTACAGAAGCATGGCCATGCGTGACTCAGTTAAGTGTTAACTGAGTCTGTTGACTAAGAGTTGGTCAGTTGAATCATATATCACAGACCGAGAAGAGAGTTGAGCTATTAAAGGGATGACGATAAATCGCCTATAGTTTGACAAGGTATATCATGGGGCAAAAGGGACTAAGATGAAAGTCACATTGTAAGGTATGTCGTCATGACTCAATGGAACTTGGGAGTCGGCATGTTCTGCTAGGAGCCGCTACCGATTGATCGATTAGGAGTCGGACTCCAATCGTGTTCAAGTCGCCATGAGCCTGCAGGGTTGCACACTTAAGAGCTGGAGAAAATGTATTGGTCGGGTTGGACACGAACCAGAAATGGACTAAGTTTGTGAGTCGGACTCACAGAGGGAATGGGCCACAAGTGTTGTGAAACCCACTACCATTCGCTATATAAAGAGGGGCGCAGGTTGCCCAGCGGGTATGTTACTCCACCCCATGCGTTGGGAACCCTAGCCCCACTCAGTCCAGCCGTCGCACCGGACCTAGCAGTCCGCCGTCGGAGCTCCTCCTCGTACGTGTGGATACCGGTAGAGGTGATGTACGTTCAGCACTTCGACGTTCGTGGGATTGGATCGGCTGGATCGGATCATGGGACTCCACTGCACCGACGTGCTTCATCGATAATCCACAACCGCGCGTCTAGTGGTAATCATCGTGGCCTTCTACCTCGGCTAGATCTTGGAAGTACCGTGTAGGATTTTTTTTTGTTTATCTCTACGCGTTCCAACAATTGTAACATAGTATTTGTATAAACAACTTTTGGTACAGTTACATATAGAAGGGGAAATAATTCTTGAATAACATTTATATAATTTTCATCATAACAAATAACTGGCAAAAAATTCACTTTGTTGGTGAAATTAATTACGGTGTTCCATTTTCACATGATTTGGTTTTGTAATTTTACATAGCCGGATGGTGCGATTGTAGTTCCTTGGACATGACATGGCAATCTACACTGCTCTTCTATTGTTATGCCTTTGGCAAAAATATCTTCATCCATCAAACAACAAAAAAGGACGATGTTGAAAATTTGATGGCTAAAGAAAAAAAATGATTTGCATACATAGATGTAGAGATAGATAATAAATAATGAGTGTTAGTGGAATGTTATGGACAATTGGTTGGCTAAAAGACTAAGTGATGTGGCTATCTTGCAAGTTGAGATAGAAACATTAATTGCAGTTAGTGGGGTTTTGTTTTATAAGAAGTACTCCCTCTTTATCAAGATGTAAGGGCTCATTTGATTTGTAGGATAGGAAAAATATAGGAATGGAAATCCTATAGGATTGGGATGACATGTCAACTTGAATCCGAGGGGAAGAGTTCTTCTCTTTGATTGTGCAAAGGAATTTTTCCATGAGGTTGGACCTAATGTTAGTTTCCCATATGATTTGCACTACAAAATTCCTATGGGAATATTTCCTATAGGATTCAATCCTATGAATCAAACAAGATTTAAAGGAAAACTTCCTATAGGATTCTATCCTACAGAAATCCTATGTTATTGTTTTGATTCAAAGGAGCCCTAAGATGTTTTAGTGTTTCGTAGACAACATGTATCTAGACATGGTTTAGTGTAAGATTCTTATAAATCTATACATTAAAACATATCTAGATATGTTTTGTCTAGATAACGCTAAAACATATTATATTTTGATACATAGTGAGTATATATCAGCATAACACTAGAACGGACCAGACAATTGTATAGGATTAATTTGACTCATCGCAAACCGTCACTATACTAAGTGGGTGATGGGGTGCACTATCACCGTGTGTGATGTGGGTGCGCTTCGCCCACGATTCCCCTCTATAAATCTTTTATTTCATAAATGGGAGTTATCCTCCAGCCTCTGCATCGAAACGATACACACAGACGGGTATATTAAAGAAGAGTTCAAAAATACAAAATCCAGCCGTCGTACAACATCGACCCTTAAATACATTGCATACAATTTTCTCCGAGTGAATCATGTGAATTTAGGCAAGATAAGTCATCTTTTTTCGTATTTCATTATTTGTGCTGAAAAATTCTTGCACAAGATTAGTTGTAGTGAATCAACTCTACTAGACGAATTATGGAAAACTGTTTAATCCCACTTAATTGTGCGCGATGTGTTGAAAGGACATATGTAAGGGACGCTTGGTCGGCCATTGACCGTGGTGGTCTCTTCACGAGCGGTGTGAGTTGCATCGTTTTTGTGTGCTAGTTCAACCGACCGTGTTGCACCGGTCGGTTTCCTCTTAATTAATTGGGCAATATTTTTTATCAATAAAAATGGCAATTCCTTTTACCTTGTTTCAGAAAATATAGAACCGAACGGATTTCTGGGTTAAAATCAAATGCCCACGCCCCTTTCATAGACACCCCGCCTATGTCTAAGAGCATCTCCACCCCCTCCCCCCGACCCCACACACACATGAGCCCTCCCCCCCCATGAAGCATTTTTTGCGTCGACGATCAGTTTTTCGCCCATACACGCCCTCACAAGGCCAAATAGCGTCGGTTTGGGCCAAAAATTGAGCGTGCCTAGACCAAATCCATCGCGTCGGGGGGGGGGGAGGGGGGCAGCCGGGGAGCCGACGAAAAGTAAAATGACGCGAAAACAAACCACAACCATTTCCCTCGCCTGCGGCCCCGCCCTGTCAGCGAGTCAGAACACAGCCGTCCTCGTCGCCTCGACTCCCGCACGCATTGGCGACACTGGTCAGTCCATATGCCATGCGGCGCGGCCGAGCAGTCCAATCTGCCCACGCGACAGAGTTATGGCGTTGTCGTCGTCTCATCGGCTATCGGCCCGTCCATCGGTACATAATGCCACCATCCCGACACCGGAGCCGCACACTTCTCGACATTCTCGCCAACCTTCTCGCCCGCCTTGGTGGTGGTCTACCCCACTCGACGGCGCAGCAGCCAATGGCTTCGTCCACCACATGTTCCACCTGTGGGAGGCCTGGCTACTACACCATGCGAACTTCCACGCGCCACCCGGCATGAGTGCGCCAAGGACATGGTGTCTCAGCGCAGGCGGCGTCCATGTGCCTCCACCTCCCACCGGTATCGAGCGGGCGCCGAGATCTAGCAAACCAGGGAGGGCCTGCCAGAGGACGTGCATCTCCAGCCGCACTGGAATCCAGTCAATGACGCCGCCTGGACAGCGTTGTTCGAGGAGCGCTACAAGGAGGAGTTGGCAAAGCTCCCTACCGCGTCCTGGTGTCGGAACGCAACAACGCTCAGGCCACCGTATCTGGTGGAGCAAGCACGGGCGCACTTTCGCCGCTGTCCTCGCCCATATCAAGCGGCAGCTGAGCAGAGGAAGGGTCATCGCTTCCTTCTCTCGCCACCGTCGACGCTCGTTCGCGGCTCCTCTCGTTCCTCTCGCCATCGTCAAGGCCGAGTCAGAGGAAGCGCCGCCGCGTCTTCGGACTCGGAGCATGTAGCGTTCCCACATTTAAATAATATAAGAACATATGTGTTATTGTGCTAGTCCCTGGATCAATTGCTAGCACCACAGTACAAGATGAAATATCATGCAAATGCATCAATTCCATTACATCGCATGATTCAGTCTTTACAAAATAAGATTACAACTTTCATAGTCTTAGAAGACTAGCAGAAAACAAAGAATTACAGCGGAAAACATAGTACAACATTGAGTCCATCTTCTTCATGTGTCACAGGCAAAACATGTTGGCGATAGTCTCGAGATCCTAAACGAAATCCTCACTCGTCTTCAGAAACATCTGCAATATGGAATATGCAGCCACAAAGGGGGTCAATACAATTTAATGTATTGGCAAGTAACACTATGGTGAATATAAATGGCAAAACTAATACTACATGCTTATTTGGCTGAGTGGAGTTTTGGCTAAGTTTGCATAAAGCAAATTTTTCTCCTATCTCTTTTGTAAAACAACTTTTCTTTTCAAGGAGTGGCATCATTGGACTGAAATCCAAGCACCACAAATACTATTCACTTGGTCAAAATTTTACTTATTAAAAATGGTGATGTGATTCTAACGTCCTTCCTTGTCCAGCTGCTCATAGTTGTCCATAACCGGGGACACGGCTAAGATCTTAGTAACTCTGCAGAGTTTGTGCACTTTCACCTTCAGACTCAAATCAGCCCAAACATCATATACACTCCGAGTGCATTAAGGAAAGGAGAAGATTGAGACGAGATCTTTCAGAAGAAATTCCACCACCGTTTGGCTTACCTGTTCCACCTATAATTATGCTACATCTCCTTGTAAGCCTGGTGAGTCCATTCAACTTAGTTGATCAAGACAGAGCCCATATGACTAAAGGCTGCACGGGAAGCTACTAGATTTAGAGGGACATAGTAATCTTTTTGTTCCTGGGTGGCCATCCTCAAGTGACAATCTCATGTGGATTAACCCTTAGACAAGGGCCCTGAGGCAATAGTCAACATAAACCAATCACGTCCAAATTCCACCCAGGTGTTTCATTGAATGTTATACTTAGAATTTTTCCTCAACATCTAGTAAAACAATTTGTAACATTGCATTGCAATCTTCTAAGTTCTAAGGATATCAAAATAACAAGGGTAAATGATATGGCTACACAGTACTAGGATAATAGCATAGGATAATATAACTTAGTAAAATTTCCTATCATGCATACTACTCAAAAATCAACTAATGGATATAGAAAATAATGGATAGTTGATGGTGTGTTACTTGCCTTGTTGAAGTTGGTGAAGATATCACACTCTCTTCACAAAAGATCGTTGCTCTCCGTACAATCTATTCATTGAAAACACCAAAACAAAATAAGCAAGCATTCTAACAATCAAACACATAAGTGAAGAAAACAGACAAAGCAATTAACATATCAAAAGGGGTTTAACCAAGATGGCTAGGACAAGGTCAAGGTTTGATTTTGAAAAGATTCATTCTCTAATGGTTCAACACATTATTAAGGGGATTACAAGTGTTTACTTGGGAAGGACTAGGTTGAGTTAGTAGTAATCAAAATTTATTGAAAACAAATTTATCTAAGAAGTTCCACGAGTTCACCAAGGTGATCTCACTATTTCAACTGAAGTAACTCATAACCATGTGTAACACTTAGCCTTTTTTATCAGAACATTTGAGTGATCTAAGTTAGTCCTTCCATTTTGGTTTAGGGTAGGTCTAGGTTCAACTAACTTCATAACAATTGAGACAACAAGTTAAAGTATTGGGATTTTCCATTTGGGTCAATGGTTGTGTCGTGGGATTATCACGGCAGATGTTACCGGGGGTAACTGATCTTGGGGCAAGACGACACAGGCGTTTGGGAGAGGGTTTAGCTCAGAGGAAAACATGATGGAACTCGATCTGGTAGCCGGCAATCAAGTCGCCGAGTCTCCGATCTCAATGTATTAACTCGATCTTTCGTATACATTGGATGATCGATATTAAACGGTACTACTAGGGTTCTTAGATCTCTCTCAACTAGACCTAGGGGTCGGTTTATAAAGCACCCGTACCCCCTGGCTTACTCTCCAAGGCGCACCCTGAATCCTACCCGGACACCGCATACAAACTCTAACTTTCCTTTACCGTAACCCACAATCCGGGTTACGAGGCCTACAAACTTGGGCCTTCCAGAAGTTTCTTTATCCTTAGCCGGATCTTGCGCAGCGTCCTTTGGGCCGGGTTATACCTCGGAATTGGCCTACCGGGTTATTATCCCTCCATCAGTAGTCCCCAGAATAGCTTGGGCTTCACGGATCCTTCCTTGAAGCGCTTGCTATTCCCTGCAAAGATATCAAACGCACAAGTGTACGGAGGCCGGGTTAAGGTGCTATGACAGATAGCTAGGCCTAACTCCATGGTGGCCATATAGTAACCCGGTTTCCCTCCAAGCACACTGCTCAGATTTCCGGGTCTAAGCCCTGATAAAAGTGTCAAGATCCTGCACTTTACTCGATAATTGATCTTGATATTATGAAGAATATCTCTTTCTTATTTCTACCCAGATATCACGTTCAACACTTAAAGCGTATTTCGCAATACTCAAATAGATAGCCGTTACTCCGTAATCCCCGGCTCCCGCTCGCGGAACCAAGCTTATCCACATGAACCATTATAAATATGGTCGCAGGGGTAACCCTAACCCCACCGGCTCACTTCCCCCCATTCCTCTTCCTTTCTTCCTCCGCGCTCAAGTTCACAGAGCGCCACCACGGAAATCCCGCGCGCATCACCGGAGCCTACTGGCCGCCGGCTACGCTCCGCCACGGCACACCCTGCACCGCCGCCAAGATCCGCCGCCAAACCCCCGACCGGCCCGCCGGGAATCGCAAAGGGGCATCAATCTTGCGCCATTTGCCTTCGTCGAGCTTCGCTTCGATCTCCTCTAGTAAGCCTCTCATGCCCGTTAACTGGCCTCCGCAATTTCTCGATTTCTTCAGATTAGATCTAGGTCAACCCGCCGGTCATTTTCCTGGTCATGCCGAATTAAGTTACTTGTACTCACTCTAGTTCATCCAATGGATTAGATACTAACTTTGCTTTACTCCCCTACTGCCCATAGCTGCTAATTTTACCATAAATCCAGAAATAGAATCTCTAACCTGGGCTCGGGCCGCCCAATTTTTCCGCCCTCACCTCTATCGTCCGGAAAATCTTCCCTTTTCCGACTCCCTTTATTCGTAATAGGTACCCGTGTAACCATCCATCACCCTCAAACATTCTTTCAATGCATAAGCCTCCATGATTTTTATAATGACGCTTGATATCCGGATAGCTTGAACCTTGTTCCACGAAATGACACCCGGATAGTATGTAAATTCTATATTGTCTCGATGCCACTCACCAATACTCGACCAGTTTATGGTTTCCGGATCTTATTCCTTGTATCCTTCTACCTTGTGCTTTGCAGGTCAATCACATGGCTCCCAAAAAGCAGGGAAAAACACCAGCCAAGGCCAAGACCACCAATTCTGTCGTGGGATAATCACGGCAGATGTTACCGGGGGTAACTGATCTTGG
Source organism: Alopecurus myosuroides (assembly GCA_028641055.1). Taxonomy (NCBI): domain Eukaryota; kingdom Viridiplantae; phylum Streptophyta; class Magnoliopsida; order Poales; family Poaceae; genus Alopecurus; species Alopecurus myosuroides. The sequence goes on from CM054059.1 coordinate 412,306,718, forward strand.
GGCAAGACGACACAGGCGTTTGGGAGAGGGTTTAGCTCAGAGGAAGACATGGTGCAATTCGATCTGGTAGCCGGCAATCAAAGTCGCCGAGTCTCCGATCTTGATACAATAACTCAACTCTGGGATTACACTGGATGCTCGATATCAAGCGATATTGCTAGGGTTCTTAGATCTCTGTCTAAACTAGACCTAGGGGTCGGTTTATAAAGGACCCGTACCCCCTGACTTATTCTCCAAGGCGCATCCCGGATCCTACCCGGACACGGCGCACAAACCCTAACTTTCCTCTACCATAACCCACAACCCGGGTTACTGGGCCTACAAGCTAGGGCCTTCACTAGTTTCCTTATCCTTAGCCGGATCCTGTACAGCGTCCCTTGGGCCGGGTTACTCCTTGGAGTTGGGCCTACCGGGTTATCATCCCCCCATCAATAGTCCCCAGAATAGCCTGGGCTTCACGGATCCTCCTTGAAGCGCTTGCTATTCCCTGCAAATATATTAAACACATAGGCATGTGGAGGCCGAGTTAAGATGCTTTGACAAGTGGCTAGGCCTAACTCCATGGTGGCCATATAGTAACTCGGGCTTTCCCCGAACTCTTTGGTTTAATTTTCCAGGTCCAAACTGTCGCACCCTGGCCTCTAAGGGATACTCATCGTACGAACTGGATAGCAGGTGCTTGGATTATGGGGCATAACTGCTCCCACGTCCCAGCTTCCTGGTAGGCCTGCGCTTATGCGCGACAACACAAGCCCTGCTATTCCACCGTCGAGGTAAACTATCCACTAGAAGTCATAGGCACTACTGTCGACGTACTTCATATCAATCACGCACTGTACGTCAACAGCTTTGAACGAATGATGATCACAACTTATCTCTAAGACACAAAAGATTGAAATAAGGTTGCAAATGGCCTTCACTAAGGCAGAGATAGCAAATACAATCATCCAGAGGACACATGTCCCAGCATAGCATTCATTACATCAGCGGAAGCAATCAAAGGTGTCTGGGTACAGACAAATCCAACAGGCTTAAGAAGCCGGAGAAAATAAAGAAGACGAAGCCCATCCACGTAGGTCCTGGATCCAGCTCTGGTCCAGCTAACTACTCGTCTGCAGTCTCGTCAAACTCCACGAAGGAGCCATCCTGGTGGTCATCGTAGCCATAGTCGTAGTCTGCGTAAACCACAGCCCCAACGGGGTCAGTACATCCAAGTACTGGCAAGCAAGACTCACAGTTCACCAAAGTATAGCCCGTCAACACAAGCACAGATGACTTGGTTCAACGGAAAGAAGAGGATATATATAATGCTGCAACTGGCTGCGCTAACCAACTACAGAGATTCTATCATATCCAACTATCAGAAAGGGGATAAGGTCGGGGGTTGTAACCAACTGAAAGATAACATCAAACAAACCCATCCTGGATCTCGCCCCTTATCCAAAGAAGCAACCCGAGGATAACTCACACAGTTGGATTAATATGAATCAAGTTATCGTGACAATAATCCTATTACTAGTCAAGTTTTAATCATGGGGTGTAACATGTTTGATCATTATGTTTAAGTTGTCCTGAGTACTTGTTAGCCAGTACTTTCACCAAGTAATCCATAACCGCGGAAAACACGGCTTCTCGAGAAGATTATCCCTGCAGGGTTGCACCAATTTGGCCGTACACGTATGAATAACCCGCCAGATGGGATGCCTCCCACCAAGCGGGGCACTCAACACAACTCAACTCTTCTCCGCATCAAGCCCAAAGCACCTTGGGCGCACGGCTAATCAAGCCCCGAAGAAAAGGGACCCTCATAGCACTCTAAGACCGTGTCCCCCTATATGCCGACTACAAAAGTTCCACCCTGCGCTGGGCTCGCAAAAACATGCATGCGGCAAATAGAAAGCACGAACTAAATGAGATGATTTGGACGAGATGCGAATCGAATCAAATTGAGGGGGGCGCCCATACTCGCTTCCCACATGCGGGTAGTGCGCTCATCATGGATCAGTAGACAAGACCCTTTTCCTATTAGGGTCGACACTAGCAGGCCTCAAAACCACACAGGGCCTCCTGCCGGTGCCTTATCATCAAATTATTATTAACAGTAATAACATTAGCATGATTGATTGATTGATTAAACATCGAGCCCCCAGAACATAATGAAATAGTAACTGAAAGTAGCGGGTAACAGACTCGAGCAAAACAACCTAAGCATGCTAGTAAGACACTGGCTCAATCAACAGGGTTGTAGGAGGGGTGATGAGGCAATATCAGGGTTAAAGGGTTCATGTGATAGGTTCGTAACAGAAACATCTACCACTAAGGCTAGCAAGATATAGACAACGGAAAGTATCGGTAACCAGGGTTGAAAGGAACACAATTGACAGGGGGATGCTAACCCGGTAGGCCAAGCTCCAAGAAATAACCCGGCTCAAGGGATGATGTGCAGGATCCGGCTAAGGATAGGGAAACTTGTGAAGGCCCAAGCTTGTAGGCCCAATGACCCGGATTGTGGGTTACTGTAAAGGCAAGTTAGGGTTAGTGCGCCGCGTCCGGGTAGGATTCAGGGTACGCCTTGTAGGACAAGCCAGGGGGTACGGGTGCTTTATAAACCGACCCCCGGAGGTAGTTTAGACAGAGATCTAAGAACCCTAGCAATATCGTGTGATATCGAGTATCCAGTGTAAACCCTAAATCGAGTTATTGTATCGAGAATAGAGATCCGGCGACTTCGATTGCCGGCTGTCAGATCAAGTTGTACCATGTCTTCTCTTGAGCTAAACCCTCTCCCGAACGCCTGTGTCGACTTGCCCCAAGATCAGTTACCCCTGGTAACATCTGCCGTGATTATCCCACGACAGTTGGCGCCCACCGTGGGGCCTGCGTCCAAAGGTGTCTACATCACGGGAGAAGCTCGGAAGGGCATGGAGAATCTTGTCATCGGCGAGATCTACATCGACCACGAAGGAGAAAAGGTGGTGGACGATTCCGGCTGGGGGCCGGAGTCGGATCACCTCGAAACCGGATCCGTCGTGACAATCGGCCGGATCAGCGTCTTCATCGGTATGGTATGTGCTTCCAATTCGGTCCCTGACAACGTTGGATCTGATTCTATGCCAGGAAAAGCCACGTCTATCCGATCAGATGATGAAGAATCAACAGGAACGACATATCCGGCAGAAGAACCCATCGCGGAGTGGGAACAGCCGGAGGAGCCGGCATGGACCCCACGCGACCGGGTCCAAGGAGAAGATGACACCGGGTCTATCCTGGATCTACTGGAAAACCGGTATGAGGAGAACGGTGAGGAGGAACAGCCTGAATTTACACCGGATATCGCGCGCCGAGTTGCAGTCTATGCAGCCCCCGCGGCCAACCAAGGAAACACAGCCGCGGCATCAGTCGGGGCGGCTCAGGCAGTGGCCCAGCAACAGGGTGCGGTTAACGGAGACCCGGTCTTGACCCGGGTCGATGGAGAGAAAGCATCGGTCACCAGTCGCGCAGCAGATGAGGAGCAACACGCCAACATGTTCGGGTTTCAAGCCAACTGGACACCAGGGGCGGGTCCCTCGAATCCGCGTCACCCGGCCCTGTTCGATAATAATTTGATTTTGGATCCTACAGTCCTCGCCACTGTTATCACCCCAGAAAACGCGGCAGAGCGTGTTAGAGATCTGGATGTGGCTCGTCGTGCATTGGAACAGCAAAGAAGGCAAGTGGAAGCAGATAGACAGGGGATGGCCACCCGACGGCGCGAGTTAGACGCGTTGGAAACCCGGCTTCGAGAGGAAACGTCCAGGATACATCAAAGGCACCACACCAGGTTGCCAGCAACGGGCGGGGTTATTAATCCGGCTAATTTATTCGTCACGCCTCAGGACCAACCGATACCAGTGGTGAACCAGGGAACCGCACCCCAACAGATGACAGCAGCGACACATCCGGCGAATGAACGGACCGGGTTACCCCCACCGCAAACTAGAGTCACAACCGGCAACGATCTACTGCCGCCGCCACCATCACGATTCCGCACGCCAGCCGGCCACTACAACAATCCTATGGACAACGTATATGCGGCGACACTCGCACTGAATCAAATACCTGTGGGAGAGTCGCCCCATGCAGAGAAGACTCGGCAAGCCATCGAGCTGTTGCACACTGCGGTGGCACAGCAAGCCAATTACCCGGATCATAGAAGCGGTATGCACGGGACGCCATACGTCAGCCAGCAGCAAGGGAATTTACAAACGAGTTCAGCGCGGCGGAGGGAAGAGCAGCAGCAAATGCCGCCTCCTCCCCGCGCTCAGGCAGCATCAGCAGCACAGGCCGTCGTGGACAGTTCTAGGGCTCGGAGGGCCGCGGCCGGGTCTGCAGCGCATGGACCTCCCACAGCACCGCGCCCAGACGCGCCCCCCGCGGCTTCACACGTTTCTAGAGCAAGGCCGGCTTCAACCATTCTTGCAGGACCCAAGTGTCTCTCGGACAGTATTAGAGCTGAACGTTACCCGGAAAAGTTCAAAGAGCCAGGGAAAGTAGTGAATTATGAGCCAACCATGGATCCCGAAACATGGCTAAGCAGTTACGAGATGGCAATGTCGATCCGCAACGCGTCCGAGAACCTCCAAGCCAAGTTCATGTATCTGATGATGTCGGAAGGAGCGGCAAAATTATGGTTCACCAATCTACCAGAGGGATCGATCAAGTCTTGGGAGGAATTGAAGACCTCGTTTATCAAGCACTTTCACGGGACCTGCAGGAAATTATTCACTATTGATGATCTAGAGCGATGCGTCCAGAAGAAGGGAGAATCGGCGCGCAGTTGGGTGCGCCGGGTTATGGAGATACTTCACTCATCCACGGATATCCAGCCCAAGGATGCACTACAGGCCATGGCAAAAACATGCAAGTATATACCTTTAGTGCAAAAGTTAACTCGCATGAAGTCCAGTCGAAATGCGTCGGAAGTCACAATGGGAGAATTGATGGATGCGTGCAACAAACACGCTGCGACAGATACTACAGAAGAAGAAGCTGATGACAAGAAGACAAAAGCAAACACAAGCGGTAATGGAAGAACCGGCAACGGAACAGCGTCAGGAAACAATGGAAATAGCCAGAACAAGCGCCCCTTCGAAGGAGGCTCCGAGTTTGTCGCCAACACCGAAGCCGGGTCTTCAAGGCCAAGAGCAGAAGGAAATTTCAACGGAGGTAACCCCCATGGAGGAAACTATCAAGGTCCACCAAGGCCGGGTAACAATTGGGACATATTCAGGATGGCATGTCCGAAGCACAGCAGAAATGGCAGGCCAGCTAACCACTCCCTAGAACAGTGCGCCGATTTACAAAGATGGAAAAATGAGGAAGTGCACAGAGCTATGCGAGGTGCAGGGCGGGGAGGAGGACCGGGTCCAGGGGCAAACCCGGGCAACGGCCCACCCCCAGCTGGTAACCCGGCGGCTGGAAATCAAAGTAATAACCAAGGGGGGGCAGGAGGCTTCCAGGCTAACCCCAAACAATTGGGTCAATATCATGTGCATACCACAGGAGGCTCTAACAAGGACAAAAAGATACTGAAGCAAGCAGTCAACTCAGTTTCGTTAGCCGTTCCGAGATACTTGAGATGGTCAGAACAGGAGGTAACATGGAGCAGAAGGGATCACCCGGAAAGAGTGGAACACCCAGGAGTCTTGGCACTAGTAGTCGCACCGCAAGTTAATGGGTACGAACTAAAGAAGGTTTTAATGGATGGTGGAAGCAGCATCAATATACTGTATTGGGAAACCTTCCTACGCATGGGTCTCAAGGAATCTCAACTGCAAAGAAGCTCAACAATTTTTCATGGGATAGTGCCGGGTCATTCAGCATGCCCCGAGGGAAAAATCGCGTTGGAGGTAGCTTTCGGAGAATCAAAGGATAACTATCGAATTGAGTGGCTCACCTTTGAGGTAGTGAAATTACGCAGCCCCTATCACGCGCTGTTTGGAAGGCCGGCTTATGCCAAATTCATGGCTAGGCCGTGTTACGTATATCTACAGCTAAAAATCCCGGGTCCCAAGAAGACCATTACCATACATGGAAATCGAGATATAGCAGCTGAATGTGACGAAGGAGATGCAGCAATGGCCGAGCAGGCCTGTAGAAAAGAAGAACTCAAGCACTACCGATCTCAAGCAGACCCGGAGGATATAGCCACATCAAAAAGGCCGAGTACTGAAGGCGAAAGAACAAAATCCAAGGCAACGCAAGATACTAAAATGGTGGCCTTAATTGAGGATGATTCCCCCAAGCGGCCCGCTGTAAAGGAAGAAGCCACACGGCCGCTTACAACCAGCCAGGTCATTGGAACACCCCACCTGGGTTGGCTAGCAAACCCGGTACTCATCAGGAAAAGATCCAACATATGGAGAATGTGCATTGGTCAAGCCAGACCGGGACCAGCGCTTATGAGGAACTAAACAATGTAACGGGCAGCAGGTTTCAGACGCGCTCTTTTCCTACCCAGGGTACCTAAGGGGACTGGAAGGTTTTTAATGAGGCGGCCTGCTGATCCAAAATTTCTAGTATCAATAAAGAGATGGTTATCAAGTCTTATATCATTACACCCTGATTACAAGTAAGTAGTATCCCTGCGACATCGATAAGTCAGTATCATCAAAAGCATCGATTGCATGTAGGTCTTGGGGGTTGGTTGCTCAGGTAACCAACCACTAACCCGAATGACCCGGCATAGATAGCTATAAGTTATAAGGGCCGATTACTCGCAAACGAGCACGGCTGCAATCTTATGACTGGGCAAAGAAGCCAACTTTTCTTGACTTATCTTACTTAAGCTTGATGTGACTCGCACTAAAGTGGCATGATTCGTTCGCTTACGATTACAATCAGCCATGAAGCCCAATGGGACTTGCCTGACACTGTTCTCGTATGGATGTAACAACATGGTATCCACGCGAAAGCCGGCTTATAGTACAAGATAGTTAAAAGGGTCATCTAAACCACAAGTTTATGCAGAGTACAAGGCTAAAAGCCGGAAACTCAACAATTATCAAGCATAACTTCAATACTTACACGGAATGGCTTTAGGTTTGCGACTCGGTAAAAAATAATTTGTTTTCTGAGAAAGGCCACACCCCCATTACTCGAACTTTGGGTCATGGGGGCTGGAGGACTTCGAAACAGAAACAAACTACTTGGCTATCGCAGTTCGAAAAACCTCACCATCCGAGTCTTGGGGACTTAAAGAAAAAGCCCACGTATTAAAATTCCTGATCTCGGAAAACCGAGTCTTACAAAGGGAGCTAAAAAGAAAGCTGGGTATCAAGAACAAGTTCAAAAGAACAGACAAAATAGCACGATTATCAAAGGGCAGGGAAAGCCGCAAAAATATGTCACCAAATAGAAGTACATTACAAGTTATGGCATCGGTATCAGAAGTGCACAGGCGCACCATTGGCAGGATAAATAGTTCAAATGAAAAGGTTCCACGTGATTAAGGCATTATGACATCATCACCCTACTCGGCCTCCTGAGTGCGATCTTCCGGGTCTTGCTCCTGGGCCTGTTGCTTAGCTTTCCTGGCAGAACCACCCGGACTCACCGCGCCAGGGCGGATAGGTGGAAGGACGGACGGTGTAGAGGCGGATGGCCCTGATCTTAACTCGGCCTCCCTCTTCGCGGTTGCCTCCTTCTTTTTGGCCGAGTGATCAGCCCACTTCTCCAAGAGGTCCAAGGGCGGGGGTGCTTCCTCTGTGATAACTTTGCCATCGGCGTCATACGCAGCCATTAGCGTATTTAGGTCCAAGCTATCGGCTAAAGAGGTAGCCGAGGGGCGCACTGCTGACTGAATGGCCTTGAAGTCCTTAGGCGTAAATTTGGCACCATCCGCCTTAAACTCGGGAAACCCGGATATTATCTTCGCCGGGTCAAGCTTCGGAAAGTAGGCTTTGGCCAAGGTCAATGCCCGGGTTATTCCAATTCGGCAGGACGAACGTTTCCAAAGTTCAATCCAGCCAGGCACAGTGGAGCAGGCTTGGACAAGATTCTCTTCACCCGGATAGGCTTCTGTGGGCCAATGTATGGCGTCCAATATAAATTTGGTGCCGGCAAAGAAAGTCCGGAGCACAGTCTTCAGGGTCCTAGCCTTGGCAATAGTATCTTCCTCTGGAGGTGCAAGGTTGGCACCTGCAGTTGAAACAGAAGCAAGAAGACGTCAGTAACCCAGAGTGGTGCATAACAAGAAGCATGAAGTTAGTTGGCAGACAAAAACTTACTCAGTAAGATCTGGTAAGTGTCGGCGATTTGATCCGATAAATTCTTCAAGTCGGTCCGAGCGGTGTGGCACTTCTTCTTATACTTGGAAACATCCTTCTTCAAAGCTTCCATGTCATCCTCAAGGATTTCCCGTCGTTTTATCTCAGCAAGAAGACGTTGTTCGGTCTTCAGTAAAGTTTCATCAGACCGAGTTATCTGTGCCTATAAGTAGAAAGGAGGGCAAGCATTAGTGGGATGTTATGATAAGATAAATTTGGCGTGAAGTACCAAGCATAACTTTTGCAAGTCATACTCGGAACTTGGGGACTAGATATGCAATATAAGATGACAAGCGCTTTTACCTGGTGCTCTGCAGCCATGCGCTCTAAAATATCGCCTTCTGAAGCCTTCATGGTGAGGAGCGTGTTCATCAATTGATCAAAAGTATCTGTACCCGTATCAGAAGACCCGGGGCCTTGGGAATTCCGAGAAGAGGTTTTCTTCTTAGAAGGAGGCGGAACCCGGGTCATTTGTGCATTGGAATCCGACACTCCTTCGGCACCCAAGGTTGTGGCTTTCTTCTTCTTGCTCGCATGGGAAGCAATTGGATACTCAGTTTCTTGGGCGTCCGGTTTAATCGGCGGGGTTTGCTTTTCACCGCCAGACACGACAGTAGTCTTATCGGCCGGGCTCCCCTGACCCGGGCCCTCGTCTTCCATGCCCTCTTGGTCGCTAACGACGACCGTGGCCCTGTAAATGTTATCAAGAAGCAGTTAAAATACGCGGTCAGGAAAGGGTGGTGAAGTGTGGAAGAGCGTCCGGAAGGGGATCTTACCCGGTGTTCACCGCGAAGTCACAAGGAAACCCGTCATCAGACTTGGGAGAGGCTGAAAATTGTCAGGTTAGATGTCATATAAGAATAGTTCAAGGGGAATGTGCCGGCCGAGAAAAGATAGAATAATTACCAGCCCGCCGAATGGGGGTCGAAGAAATACCCGGGTTGATGACGTTGTCACCCGGGTTATTTCGAGTTGACCTACGCTTGATCATGGGCGACTCCTTCAAGAATGGCCAGTGGAATAATGTCAAAATAACTCAGGTATATCATTAAGGTGACGTGAATTGAATGCGAGGAGGGGATATGAGACCTTGGAAGGGGCCTCTTGAGCTTTTCTTTTGGATCCGGCTTTGGTTGCCGGTTCCGGTTCGTCCTCGTCGCTGGCAGATTCTACTTTGCCATCCGAGTTTTCTTCCTCATCATCCTCTTGTTCTGAAATATCATCAAAGTTATGGTTGAAAATGAAGGGGTTATGACGAGTTCGAAGGAACCAAATAGGCTTAGAAGAGTACCTTCATCCGAGTGAACGACCTCTTGCTCCTCTGGACTTTCGGAGCTAGGGGAGGCGTTGATTTTCCAAAAGTCGTCATTAGCCTGAAAGGAGTTAGTACACAGGTTACCAACTGTATCAAGTGGAAAGAATGAAAGTAAGGGCGTTAGAGTCGGACTTTTACCTCAGGGGCGGGGTTTTCAAGCGTGAAGGGCTCTAACCCGGATATGTTCCGGATTACCTCGAGCTTTTCCGTCAAAAAACCTTTGATGGTTTTATGGGTGTCGCCAGGTGCGAAGATGTTATCGGAGTATCGGAGCGGATCGGAAGGTTCTCCTGAATACTCGCACATCAACTTGGTGCGGATGGAGTTGGGTTGAATCCTTAAATCGACCCAGGTCTTTACTAGATTGAGCCCGATGAGGCCCTGGGCTGTAAGAGTAGCAATTTTGGCTAGCAAGGGTTGAATTGCCTCCCTATCCGAGTTAGGGGCGAAGGCGCTAAACTTATCGGAAATATCAAGAAGACCCTCCGAGTAACCCGGCAGTTTCTTTTGGCCGGGTGGGGAAGTGTCCTGGCAGTAGAAGTACGAGAGCTGCCAATGCTTGACATGGGAATTGAGGGTGAGGGGTGGCATTAGAGAGTTTTTGCGGCGTTGGATCGAAACCCCGCCGCAAGTGAGAAGCGCCCCATCACCGCTTTCGCGGCATGGTTTGCATTGAAAAAGCTCAATGAAAAGAGCTAGACTTGGCGGAGGGCACAAGTAGGATTCGGAAAGGACAATAAAATGGGAAATATTTAGCACAGAGTTGGGTCCGATATCAAAGACACGAAGGCCGTAGTGGCTAAGTATGTCACGGAAAAAGGGGTGACCCGGTGGTCGAAAACCCGGGTCACGTGATCCACGAAACAGATTACCTCATCTTTGGTAGGGGTGGGCCGGGTCTCCTTACCCGGTACCCTCCATTGGATATTTTCCTGGGGAGGAAGAATTCCCAGTTCCACCAGCTCCTCCAACTTGGCCTTTGTGACCATAGACCGCGCCCAGTTGGCGGAAATGGTGTTGGTGGCTTTGGCCTTGGTTGGGGTCTTCCCCTGTTTCTTGGGAGCCATATGGCTGACCTGCAGAGCACAAGGTAAGAAGGAAATTAAGACATGAAAGTTGCGAGCCGGCTAAGTATAGGCCGGACAGCATTGAGGTATGAAAAGTACGGGAGATCCGGGTGTTAGCATGCAGAGCAAAGTTTGAAAGTTTCCGGGTATCAGGCATTGTGGTGGAGTTTATGGGATCTAAATGATAAAGGAGCCTTTTGAATACAATGGATGGCGGCTTAAGTTTCAGGCGTGAATAAAAGTAACTAAAAAGGAATGGTCTAGCCGGGTGATTGATGCGAAGGCGGAAAATTTGGGTGGTTCGAGCCTAGATTGGAAGTTTTATTTTTGGATTTGTGGCAAGAATGATGATTGTGGGTAGTAGGGGAGCGGATTGGAGCATGCGCTTTGTCTTGAGTGCGAGCTAGAAGAGTTTATGGGTATTCTAATTCGGCCTAGTCAAGAAATCCGAGGCGGGCCGATCTAGATTTAATCTGAGGAAAAAATCAAAGGTTGAGAGGGCAAATTGATGGGTGCAAAAGGTTTACCGGAGGAGATCTGAGGGAAGCCTTGCGGAGGCAGATGGCGCAGGCTTGGTGTCCCTTCGCGGTTCTTGGTGGGCCGGATGAGGATTCGCCGGCGGATCTTGGCGGCGGCGCGGGGCGAATGGTGGCGGAGCGTAATCTCCGGGCGATGGGTCCCGGTGACGAGCGCGGGATTTCCGTGGTAGCGCTCGGGGAGAAGGAGAGCTCAGAGGGAGAAAGGAATGGAATGGAGGAAATGAGCCGTTAGGGTTCGGGTCACTCCTAAGGGGCTTTTTTATAGTGCAAATGGATAAGCTCGGTTTGGTGAGTGGAAGCCGAGAATGGAGGGGGTAAACGGCTATTTATTTAAAGTTTCTGCGAGATGTGCGCCAAGTATTGAGCAAAGCATCCGGATAAAAGGAAGAAGGGGATTCGTCCCGTGATGACGGGATTGGTTATCGAGCATAGGATCTTGGAGTTATTATTATGGTTTGGACCCAGAAGTTTGAACCAGGTGTTTGGAGGGAAAGCTGGGGTTATTGCATGGCCGCCAAGGAGCAAGGCCTAGCTGAATATTAAAACATCTTAACCCGATCTTCATATACCCGTGTGATCGATATCTTTGCAGGGAATAGCAAGCGCTTCAAGGAGATCCGTGAAGCCCAGGCTATTCTGGGGACTACTGACAGGGGGATGCTAACCCGGTAGGCCAAGCTCCAAGGTATAACCCGGCTCAAGGGATGATGTGCAGGATCCGGCTAAGGATAGGGGAACTTGTGAAGGCCCAAGCTTGTAGGCCCAATGACCCGGATTGTGGGTTACTGTAAAGGCAAGTTAGGGTTAGTGCGCCGCGTCCGGGTAGGATTCAGGGTACGCCTTGTAGGACAAGCCAGGGGGTACGGGTGCTTTATAAACCGACCCCCGGAGGTAGTTTAGACAGAGATCTAAGAACCCTAGCAATATCGTGTGATATCGAGTATCCAGTGTAAACCCTAAATCGAGTTATTGTATCGAGAATAGAGATCCGGCGACTTCGATTGCCGGCTGTCAGATCAAGTTGTACCATGTCTTCTCTTGAGCTAAACCCTCTCCCGAACGCCTGTGTCGACTTGCCCCAAGATCAGTTACCCCTGGTAACATCTGCCGTGATTATCCCACGACAACAATGGTTCATGTGAGTGATAACTTGCCTGCAAACTCAACAGCTGAGTACTGAGCTAGATCCTCAGAAGGGGTGCTGTAAAGGTCGTCTGCCTCAACGTCGTCGTCTATTCGGGAAGAAGCAAACAAACAAAACAGGAATGTAAACAATCATGTTCATGGCATTGTGCACAGTCAATATGATGCATGACAATTTAATGGGTGCATCAAAATAAATTGACTAACAAGATAGCACAAATTAAATGGACCCATATGCAAGGGTTGCATATGGAAAAAGGATCCATTGAAATAAGTGGAACAAATGATCTACAATTATTTATTACGTGATAGTTGTTATCATGATGCATGCATGATGATGATGACAATATAACAACAGATAACAATAAATAACAATGATAGATGCAAAGGAAAAGGAATAAAACAAGTTTAGAAATTATTTATTAAGTTTGGAAAATTTTGGTTACTTAAACATGCCACACATACAATTATTGTTTTCACCAATTTAAAGTGTGCAAAACAAATAGCAAAATTTATATTTGAAAAGAACATCAAATTTTAGTTGGATTACATGTTTCACATTTTGAAATTTGATTTAGGATGAATTTATTATGAATTAAACAATATTAAACAAGTTTTAATTGAACTTAAAACAAGCTTAAATATTATTTGAATTTTATTTGTTCAAATCATAAATTCAATTTCACATTTGAAAAGTTCACACTTTGGTGGTTTGAAAACATAATTTGCATGTCCAAAAATATTTCATATTAAGCAAGTTATGATTTTATCAATTCTAATTGAATTAAACAGGTATTAAATTATTTAGGCAATTTAAATTATTCAAACAATGAAACAAATTTTATATTTGAATAGCATATTCAAAATGGTGTGAAAAACATATTTTATTTGCCCAATTTGGAATTAGTATGAATTATTTATGAATTATTGTAAATTACATTTGAATTATTCAAATTTGAAATTTAAATATATTTGGAAAATTCAAAACAGTGCACAAATAAGGTATTTGGAAAGATTATTAAATTTGGATCAGAATTCATATAAAACTTGCATTAATTGGAAATACAGAATAAAAGTTATTAACTTTTGAAGTTTTGTTTTAATTCTGCTAATTAAAATGAATTTTGGAATTTTTAGAAATTCGCAGAAACATTTGTTACCCACTGGATCTCTACCCCTAGCCACTAACCAGTGGGCCACAGGCCACTGTGGCACTGCGCGCATGCTTGCGTGGCAGGGGGAGTCCATGGCAGGTGGGCCTGCTGCGCTGGAAGCGAAAAAGAGCAAAAATATTGTGGCGCTCAGGCCTCGAACCCGCGCCCTGCGCCAGATTCAGAGAGCGCGCCACCAGCTGCGCTGCGATGCGGTGTTTGACAGATAGGGGGACGCAGACAAGGTAAAGCGTCAACGTGCTAACTGAAACTCGAAACTGCGCGCGTTATCTGAACCTATCTGACGGATACTTGGTCGCCGTCGACGATCTGACGCCGGTGATGTGCTCGTGGTCGCTGCTAGGATGCAGATGTGCTCTGGACGCGGGCGTGCTTGCGTGCAAGACATAGAGGGAGGGAGGAGAGGCACGACGAGCTCACCGGCGGCTGTCGTCGTCGCAGAGATTCGTGGCAGCCCGGCGGCCGTCGACGATGGCGTGGATGGCGGCGGTGTTCTACGTCGTCCACGGACCAGCGGCGGTGTCCAACAGAGAGGTGGAGAGGTGGCGGTTTCGTTCCCGGGCTCAGATAGGAGAGGGAAACGGCATGGCGACGGCGGCGAGGGTGTATTCAGGCGGTGGTCGCCGGTGGTTGGATTCAGAGAATGGTGGAGGGTGGAAACGACGGCGGAAACGAGGAGGAGGAGAAACCCTAGGCGCTAGGGCACCTGCCAGAGGGACTAGGGGGATAAATAGGGTGCTGCGACCTCGGATCGGCCGTCGCTCGGCGAGGAAGGGGACGTGGCACCGGTGGATTATCTGCCGTACGGGGGGAAGACGATGACGTCGTCGTCGTCGAACCGGTAAGTGGAGATAGGTGGGCCGGGCTGCGCTCTGTTAGCCGTTAGGTGGGCTGGGTTGCGGTAGATAGGTTAGCTGCCTCCCGTTTTCTCCTTTTATTTTTCCTTTTTCTGTTTTTTTTTTTAGCTTTGCTTTTGGAAGAAAAAGAGGGTTTTTAAATCAGTAAAAATTCTGGAAAAATTAGGTTAGGTTGGTTAGGTAATTAGAAACCATATTGCAAGACTGGATTTCAAAGATTTGAGTTTTTAAAAGATGTTTGTATTTGAAACCAATTTGGGAGATTGTTAATATTAATAAACCCTTATGAAAACATGCATTTGAATAGGGTTACCCCTAGGGTTTTTAGAAGGATTTAAAGAGTGCAATTGTGTGGTGAATTTTATGGATTCAAAAAGGTACTGATTTGAAACTTGGTTTGAATTTGAAATGATTTAGAAAATTATTGATGGAAAATAATGGTTTGATTAAACCAACAAATTAATAAGTGATCAACAAGGAATAGAAATGGTTGTTTTTATTTGTTATTTTTATTCCAAAAGTTGTAACAGATCAAGTATGAAAATAACCATTTGAAATTTGTTTGAGTTTGAGTATGAAAACAGGATAAAACAGATGCAAAACAAATAATAACAATGCAAACAATAATAAAACAAATGCAATGAGATGATGACATGATGCATTGCTTGAAATGAAACAAGGAACAGAAACACTAGGTAGTTTTCATACTTGGATGTTACAAAACGCCCCCCTTGAAGGAATCGCGCCCCGAGATTCCCTACTGAGAAATGAACAGGTCCGGATACTTCTTGCGAAGATCCTCTTCGGTCTCCCACGTTGCCTCTTTATCGGAATGATGCGACCATTGCACTTTCAAGAACTTGGTGCTCTTGTTGCGAGTCTTACGCTCGGTCTCATCGAGAATACGAATAGGGTGCTCCTCATAAGATAGATCATCTTGCAGTTCAATGGAATCATGATCAACTGCACGATCTGGATCTTTGAAACACTTCTTGAGTTGTGACACGTGGAACACATCGTGCACTTTGGATAGTTTTTCTGGAAGTTCAAGACGATAAGCATTCTCTGCACAGCTTGAGAGGATGTTGAAAGGACCAATGTATCTTGGTGCAAGCTTTCCTTTCACACCGAAACGATGAGTGCCTCTGAGGAGAGTTACACGGAGATATGCCTTATCACCAGGTGCATAGATCATATCCCTGTGCTTGCTATCATAATAGCTCTTCTGACGAGATTGAGCAATCCTGAGATTGTCACGAATGATACGAACTTTCTCCTCGGCTTCCTTAACAATGTCAGGGCCTAAAAGTGAACGTTCACCAGCTCCAGACCAATTGATTGGACTCCTGCATCTGCGACCATACAGCGCCTCAAATGGTGCCATGCCTAGGCTTGCCTGGTAGCTGTTGTTGTAGGAGAATTCAGCATATGGAAGGAAATCCTCCCATTTCATGCCAAAGGAGAGACCACATGCTCTGAGCATATCCTCGAGAATCTGATTGACTCTTTCGACTTGCCCCTGAGACTGAGGGTGATAAGCTGTGCTGAACAGAAGTTTGGTGCCCAAAGCTTCTTGAAAACTCTTCCAGAAATGAGAAGTGAAGATACTTCCACGGTCTGAGCTTATTTCCAATGGAACACCATGAAGAGGAACAATCTTTGCTGTGTAGAGCTCTGCTAACTGGCTAGCTGAGATAGTCTCCTTGACAGCAAAGAAATGAGCGACCTTGGTGAGACGATCAATAACAACGAAGATTGCATCGTTGCCCTTTTTGGACTTTGGAAACCCAGTAACGAAGTCCATTTCAATCATGTCCCACTTCCACTCAGGAATTTTCAGAGGTTGTAGTAGACCTGCTGTTTTCTGATGGACTGCCTTAACACGTTGACAAACGTCGCATTCAGAAACGTATTGAGCAATTTCACGTTTCATGCCAGGCCACCAATACAGAGTCTTGAGATCCTGGTACATCTTTGTACTTCCAGGGTGAATGGATAGAGGAGTTTCATGAGCCTCCTTGAGGATGATATCCTTGAGACTTTGAATCTGAGGAACTGCAATGCGTCCTTCAAAGAACACAGTTCCCTTGTCATCAATTGTGAAGGACTTGAATTTATCATTGCCTTCCTTGATGTGCTCTACAATCTTCTTGATTTCATTATCACGAAGTTGTTCAGAACGAATCTTGTCCTCGAGAGTTGGACTGGCTGTCAAGCTAGCAAGGTATCCTTCAGGGACAAGACCAAGATTCAGCTTCTGGAATTCTTCATGAAGTGGAGGTTGGCTTTCCATGATCATGAGATTATTGCAATAGGATTTGCGACTGAGAGCATCGGCCATAACATTAGCCTTGCCTGGAGTGTAAGAAATGGTGAGATCAAAGTCTTTAATCTTCTCAATCCATCTCCTTTGCCTGAGGTTCAGATCTGGCTGAGTGAAGATGTATTTCAGACTCTTATGATCGGAAAAGATTTCAGTTTTGTTACCCAACAAGTATTGTCTCCATTTCTTGAGGGCAAACACAACTGCTGCAAGTTCAAGATCATGAGTGGGATAGTTTTGCTCATGTGGGTTCAACTGACGTGAAGCATAAGCCACAACTTGACGTTCTTGCATAAGAACTGCTCCTAGGCCTTGGAGAGATGCATCACAGAATATCTGGAAAGGTTTGGTGGTATCTGGGCCAACCAGAACTGGGGTGGAAGTGAGTTTAGTCTTCAGGAGGTTGAAACTCTCATCACATTGTGGAGTCCAAACGAACTTTTTGTCCTTCTTTGTGAGATCAGTGAGAGGTTTGGCAATCTTAGAAAAGTTTTGGACGAAACGACGGCAATAGCTAGCCAAGCCAAGAAAACTTCTGACTTGCTTCACCGTCTTAGGGGGTTTCCAATCAACAATTGCCTTAACCTTTTCAGGATCAATGGCAATGCCTTTGGCAGAGATGATATGACCAAGATATGCAACTTCTGGAATCCAGAACTCACATTTGGAAAACTTGGCATACAGACGATGCTCGCGAAGTTTCATGAGAGTGAGACGAAGGTGTTCTCCATGCTCTTCCTCGGATTTGGAATAGACTAGAATGTCATCAAGATATACCACAACGAACTTGTCGAGGTATTCATGGAAGACAGAATTCATGAGTCTTGAGAACGTTGCCGGTGCATTGGTGAGACCAAAGGACATGACGGTGTATTCATATAGACCGTACCGAGTGGTGAAAGCTGTCTTAGGAATATCTTCCTTTCTGATCTTTATCTGATGGTAACCCATCCTCAAGTCCAACTTTGAGAATATTGAGGCTCCAGCAAGTTGATCAAAAAGATCATCGATACGAGGAAGTGGATACTTGTTCTTGATTGTTTTCTCGTTGAGAGGACGATAGTCAACCACGAGTCTTTTTGTTTGATCCTTCTTGGCAACAAACAGAGTTGGGCAACCCCAAGCGGAGGAACTAGGCTGAATGTAACCTTTCTCCATGTACATATCGATTTGCTCCTTCAACAATTTCAGTTCAGGAGGAGCTATCTTGTATGGATGCTTAGAGATTGGAGCAGTACCTGGCTCAAGCTCGATCACGAACTCAACTGCTCTGTCCGGAGGCATCCCTGGCAACTCTTCTGGAAAGACGTCAGGGAATTCACAAACCACCGGAACATTTTCAATTGCAGGAAGGGGTTTGGCATCTAGGTTGAACAGCTGAACAGAACTTGATCCATATGGAGAATAGACTATCTGGCCTGAAGTGTGGGAGAGAGTTATTGACTTTTGAGCACAGTCAATTTTAGCTTTGTGGGTCTTCAACCAATCCATACCCAGAATGACATCAATGTCAGAATTTCCCAGCAACATGAGTGAAGGAAGGAATATGCGACCTCCAATTAGGATCTGATTGTCCATGCTTATCTTGGAAGTAATCATTTTAGTTCCCGGAGAGTGCACATAGATTTGATTGCTTAGTGGAACCAGAGCTAAATTGTACGTTGTAGCAAAGATCTTTGACACAAACGAATGCGATGCTCCAGTATCAAACAACACTTTAGCTGGAATAGAATTTACGGGTAATATACCGAGAACGACGTCAGCAGCTTCCTCAGCTTTGTCGGCCTTGATATGGTTCACCCTCGCGTTCCTCCCAACAGGCCTGTTGTTGGAGTTGAAGGCTTTAGCCGGGGAAGCACGAACCATTGCCTGGTTGTTGTTGGGGCGAGGAGGTAGGGGTAGCTGCTTCTGAGTGCACTTATCAGCGTAGTGCCCAGTCTCCTTGCACTTGAAGCAAGTTACGACACGAGGAGGACCTGGCCTTGGCTGCCCCATTGGAATCCTCTGACCCTGCATCTGAGATGGGTTGGGTGGGCGGGGACCAAAGCCTGGAGAAGCTTGGGCATTTGGAGCCCGAGTGACAGCACCATTTGGCACCCAGATGCGGCGCTTCTGCGGAGGGGTGGTCATGTTGGAGGAGGAACCACCCTCACGCGAGTGCTTGCGGGACTCTTCGAACGCCTTGCGCCCATTCTCCTCATTGAGCGCGGTGTTCACGAGCTCCACGAAGTCCTTGCACTTGACGTTGGTGAGAGCGTACTTCAGTTCCGGGTTAAAACCTCGGCGGAACCTTGCCATCTTCTTGGCTTCAGTGGACACTTCGTCACCAGCGTACCGAGCGAGACGATTGAACTCGTTCTGGTAGCCGAGGACGTCCAGCTTGCCCTGTCTGAGAGAGCAGAATTCCTCACGCATCCTTTCCATGAGACCATCCGGGATGTGGTGCTTCAGGAAGGCATCCTTGAAACATCCCCAGGTGATAGGATAGCCAGCTCTCATGGTCTGGTAGTTCTCCCACCAAGTAGCTGCCTGACCCTTCAGTAGGTAGGTGGCATACTTGACCTTATCTTCCTCAGCAACATGAGCTATCTCCAGAGCCCTGTTGATCTCCCTGATCCAGTCATCGGCATCCAGAGGCTCACGTGTTGCCACGAAAGCTCTCGGCCCCACGCTCAGAAACTCCTTAATGCTGACTCGAGGAGCATTCTGGTTGTGGTGCTGGTTAGCCTGGATCTGGGCCATCTGTGTCACCACTTGGGTCATCTGAGCTAACAGTTCCCCCATTGGTGGTGGCGGAGGCGGGTTGTTCCTGGTTGGAGGCATCCTGAACAGAAATTCATTTTAGCACAACAACAGAAAAGGATAGACTTGGTAACCGAAAGATAGATTATTCCGACGCATGAATAGATAACCAACAGGTACATCATCACATGTTCAAATACATCAGAATATCTAACAGACCAATACATGGTTCGAATGCCAAAGGATAACTAAACATAGGTAGGAATGGATACATCGGTACTCCCATGCTCATCACGCAGGACGGCGGTGAGTAGTACGACGAGAGATACGGTGAGGAGGAACCCCACGGAAGTAGGTATCACGACGATCCCTGTAGATAGGAACTGCTCTGAGAGCAACTCTCGGTGTGGTGAAGTAGAAAGCGTCGTCTCCCTGTGCTCCATAGCGGGGAATCCCTGTGTAACCAGCTCCGAGGTCGAGAAGTGGGCCTCTGATCGGCTCGTAACCTCCAGCATCTGGCAGAGGAAACCAAGTGTCTGAGTGAAACGTGCAAAGCGCTCGTCTCCAACGAAGTCTGTGGTGTACGTCGCCAGACGAGTCAACGCCAGATAGAGCTGCTCCCTGACTGAGGCTAACTCCTGAGAAAGTGTGGAAGCAACTGCGTCACTGTGCCTCACGAACTGGGCAGTGGTGTGCAGCCTGGAGCTATCAGACTCGTAGGTATCCAGGTCGCGGTGGACAGTGAAGTGAACTCCCGCTGCCGTGATGTAACCACGGGGGATGTGACGATAGATGGAATCATCAAACCCCCAGTAGTCAGCACGGAGAACGGTGAGACCCACGTACGCTGCCTGCTGCACGGCCATATCCACTGTGGAACCTACTGCCTCGTAGCGGTGGGCAATGCTCCTGCCATCATCCGACAGAATGTATACGATAGCCCGGTAGCAGGTCTGGTCAAACTCTCGCTTCTGCTCGTAGACCTGGTACTCTGGTGCCCAACGGAACCCCAGATAGGTAACCATGTCTCTCAGCATCTCCGGATAACCGGCGGTGCTATCACAGCGAGTCATCCGAACCACATGCGGGTAGAACCTGAGATCCATCTGCAGATGATTTGGGAGGTTTTGATTAGACTTCGGTAGAAGAATTGAAGTGGAAAACAACAACAAGGTTCAACGGACGATAAGGATGTTGAAAAGAACATGATATCGAAGCAACATCGGGAAAACGAGACCAAAAGTCCTGAGGTACTATGGAGAACCCAAAACACGTGAAATCCTAACTTGAAAGTTTAGGTGAGAACAGAAAACAACGTTGCACTTCCTTACCAGAAAAAGGGTGGGTGGGTGGGGAAAGAAGAAAAATGGCAGAATTCCTACTCTCACGTTTCATTTTTCCTGTATAGCTACAAAATAGTTTCTAGACTCAACTGCGACCAGTAAAAAGGGATCCTACAAGCAGACAAGCTCTGATACCATTTGTCGCACCCTGGCTTCTAAGGGATACTCATCGTACGAACTGGATAGCAGGTGCTTGGATTATGGGGCATAACTGCTCCCACGTCCCAGCTTCCTGGTAGGCCTGCGCTTATGCGCGACAACACAAGCCCTGCTATTCCACCGTCGAGGTAAACTATCCACTAGAAGTCATAGGCACTACTGTCGACGTACTTCATATCAATCACGCACTGTACGTCAACAGCTTTGAACGAATGATGATCACAACTTATCTCTAAGACACAAAAGATTGAAATAAGGTTGCACATGGCCTTCACTAAGGCAGAGATAGCAAATACAATCATCCAGAGGACACATGTCCCAGCATAGCATTCATTACATCAGCGGAAGCAATCAAAGGTGTCTGGGTACAGACAAATCCAACAGGCTTAAGAAGCCGGAGAAAATAAAGAAGACGAAGCCCATCCACGTAGGTCCTGGATCCAGCCCTGGTCCAGCTAACTACTCGTCTGCAGTCTCGTCAAACTCCACGAAGTAGCCATCCTGGTGGTCATCGTAGCCGTAGTCGTAGTCTGCGTAAACCACAGCCCCAACGGGGTCAGTACATCCAAGTACTGGCAAGCAAGACTCACAGTTCACCAAAGTATAGCCCGTCAACACAAGCACATATGACTTGGTTCAACGGAAAGAAGGGGATATATATAATGCTGCAACTGGCTGCGCTAACCAACTACAGAGATTCTATCATATCCAACTATCAGAAAGGGGATAAGGTCGGGGGTTGTAACCAACTGAAAGATAACATCAAACAAACCCATCCTGGATCTCGCCCCTTATCCAAAGAAGCAACCCGAGGATAACTCACACAGTTGGATTAATATGAATCAAGTTATTGTGACAATAATCCTATTACTAGTCAAGTTTTAATCATGGGGTGTAACATGTTTGATCATTATGTTTAAGTTGTCCTGAGTACTTGTTAGCCAGTACTTTCACCAAGTAATCCATAACCGCGGAAAACACGGCTTCTCGAGAAGATTATCCCTGCAGGGTTGCACCAATTTGGCCGTACACGTATGAATAACCCGCCAGATGGGATGCCTCCCACCAAGCGGGGCACTCAACACAACTCAACTCTTCTCCGCATCAAGCCCAAAGCACCTTGGGCGCACGGCTAATCAAGCCCCGAAGAAAAGGGACCCTCATAGCACTCTAAGACCGTGTCCCCCTATATGCCGACTACAAAAGTTCCACCCTGCGCTGGGCTCGCAAAAACATGCATGCGGCAAATAGAAAGCACGAACTAAATGAGATGATTTGGACGAGATGCGAATCGAATCAAATTGAGGGGGGCGCCCATACTCGCTTCCCACATGCGGGTAGTGCGCTCATCATGGATCAGTAGACAAGACCCTTTTCCTATTAGGGTCGACACTAGCAGGCCTCAAAACCACACAGGGCCTCCTGCCGGTGCCTTATCATCAAGTTATTATTAACAGTAATAACATTAGCATGATTGATTGATTGATTAAACATCGAGCCCCCAGAACATAATGAAATAGTAACTGAAAGTAGCGGGTAACAGACTCGAGCAAAACAACCTAAGCATGCTAGTAAGACACTGGCTCAATCAACAGGGTTGTAGGAGGGGTGATGAGGCAATATCAGGGTTAAAGGGTTCATGTGATAGGTTCGTAACAGAAACATCTACCACTAAGGCTAGCAAGATATAGACAACGGAAAGTATCGGTAACCAGGGTTGAAAGGAACACAATGGTTCATGTGAGTGATAACTTGCCTGCAAACTCAACAGCTGGGTACTGAGCTAGATCCTCAGAAGGGGTGCTGTAAAGGTCGTCTGCCTCAACGTCGTCGTCTATTCGGGAAGAAGCAAACAAACAAAACAGGAATGTAAACAATCATGTTCATGGCATTGTGCACAGTCAATATGATGCATGACAATTTAATGGGTGCATCAAAATAAATTGACTAACAAGATAGCACAAATTAAATGGACCCATATGCAAGGGTTGCATATGGAAAAAGGATCCATTGAAATAAGTGGAACAAATGATCTACAATTATTTATTATGTGATAGTTGTTATCATGATGCATGCATGATGATGATGACAAGATAACAACAGATAACAATAAATAACACTGATAGATGCAAAGGAAAAGGAATAAAACAAGTTTAGAAATTATTTATTAAGTTTGGAAAATTTTGGTTACTTAAACATGCCACACATACAATTATTGTTTTCACCAATTTAAAGTGTGCAAAACAAATAGCAAAATTTATATTTGAAAAGAACATCAAATTTTAGTTGGATTACATGTTTCACATTTTGAAATTTGATTTAGGATGAATTTATTATGAATTAAACAATATTAAACAAGTTTTAATTGAACTTAAAACAAGCTTAAATATTATTTGAATTTTATTTGTTCAAATCATAAATTCAATTTCACATTTGAAAAGTTCACACTTTGGTGGTTTGAAAACATAATTTGCATGTCCAAAAATATTTCATATTAAGCAAGTTATGATTTTATCAATTGTAATTGAATTAAACAGGTATTAAATTATTTAGGCAATTTAAATTATTCAAACAATGAAACAAATTTTATATTTGAATAGCATATTCAAAATGGTGTGAAAAACATATTTTATTTGCCCTATTTGGAATTAGTATGAATTATTTATGAATTATTGTAAATTACATTTGAATTATTCAAATTTGAAATTTAAATATATTTGGAAAATTCAAAACAGTGCACAAATAAGGTATTTGGAAAGATTATTAAATTTGGATCAGAATTCATATAAAACTTGCATTAATTGGAAATACAGAATAAAAGTTATTAACTTTTGAAGTTTTGTTTTAATTCTGCTAATTAAAATGAATTTTGGAATTTTTAGAAATTCGCAGAAACATTTGTTACCCACTGGATCTCTACCCCTAGCCACTAACCAGTGGGCGACAGGCCACTGTGGCACTGCGCGCATGCTTGCGTGGCAGGGGGAGTCCATGGCAGGTGGGCCTGCTGCGCTGGAAGCGAAAAAGAGCAAAAATATTGTGGCGCTCAGGCCTCGAACCCGCGCCCCGCGCCAGATTCAGAGAGCGCGCCACCAGCTGCGCTGCGATGCGGTGTTTGACAGATAGGGGGACGCAGACAAGGTAAAGCGTCAACGTGCTAACTGAAACTCGAAACTGCGCGCGTTATCTGAACCTATCTGACGGATACTTGGTCGCCGTCGACGATCTGACGCCGGTGATGTGCTCGTGGTCGCTGCTAGGATGCAGATGTGCTCTGGACGCGGGCGTGCTTGCGTGCAAGACATAGAGGGAGGGAGGAGAGGCACGACGAGCTCACCGGCGGCTGTCGTCGTCGCAGAGATTCGTGGCAGCGCGGCGGCCGTCGACGATGGCGTGGATGGCGGCGGTGTTCTACGTCGTCCACGGACCAGCGGCGGTGTCCAACAGAGAGGTGGAGAGGTGGCGGTTTCGTTCCCGGGCTCAGATAGGAGAGGGAAACGGCATGGCGACGGCGGCGAGGGTGTATTCAGGCGGTGGTCGCCGGTGGTTGGATTCAGAGAATGGTGGAGGGTGGAAACGACGGCGGAAACGAGGAGGAGGAGAAACCCTAGGCGCTAGGGCACCTGCCAGAGGGACTAGGGGGATAAATAGGGTGCTGCGACCTCGGATCGGCCGTCGCTCGGCGAGGAAGGGGACGTGGCACCGGTGGATTATCTGCCGTACGGGGGGAAGACGATGACGTCGTCGTCGTCGAACCGGTAAGTGGAGATAGGTGGGCCGGGCTGCGCTCTGTTAGCCGTTAGGTGGGCTGGGTTGCGGTAGATAGGTTAGCTGCCTCCCGTTTTCTCCTTTTATTTTTCCTTTTTCTGTTTTTTTTTTGTAGCTTTGCTTTTGGAAGAAAAAGAGGGTTTTTAAATCAGTAAAAATTCTGGAAAAATTAGGTTAGGTTGGTTAGGTAATTAGAAACCATATTGCAAGACTGAATTTCAAAGATTCGAGTTTTTAAAAGATGTTTGTATTTGAAACCAATTTGGGAGATTGTTAATATTAATAAACCCTTATGAAAACATGCATTTGAATAGGGTTACCCCTAGGGTTTTTAGAAGGATTTAAAGAGTGCAATTGTGTGGTGAATTTTATGGATTCAAAAAGGTACTGATTTGAAACTTGGTTTGAATTTGAAATGATTTAGAAAATTATTGATGGAAAATAATGGTTTGATTAAACCAACAAATTAATAAGTGATCAACAAGGAATAGAAAATGTTGTTTTTATTTGTTATTTTTATTCCAAAAGTTGTAACAGATCAAGTATGAAAATAACCATTTGAAATTTGTTTGAGTTTGAGTATGAAAACAGGATAAAACAGATGCAAAACAAATAATAACAATGCAAACAATAATAAAACAAATGCAATGAGATGATGACATGATGCATTGCTTGAAATGAAACAAGGAACAGAAACACTAGGTAGTTTTCATACTTGGATGTTACACAAACCCTAATGAAAATGCTAAAATCCCATACTCGATAACCAACCCTGATATCACGGAGTGGATTTCCTTCTTTCTCTTGTCCAGATGCTTTGCCCAATACTTGCGCATATCTTGCAGAATCCACGTGGATAACCATCACCCCACGATTTCCGGCTTCTGGCCGTTGAAATAGAACCACCCTCGCCTTATAAATAGTACTCAGAGGGTAACCTCAAACCCATCACTACGCCTCGGCTTCCCCTTTCCTTCATTGCTCCGTACACCCTCGCAGCGCCACCGCAAGGAGCTTGCGCTCGCCATCGAAGCCAAGTCGCCGCCGGCCGTGCTCGCCCTCGAACCATCTCGCGCCGCCGTCGCGCTAGACTGCCGCACCTTCGTTCTCCGCGCCAAGAGCCGCAAAGGGGCATTCAAGCCACGCCTCTCGCCGCCGTCGCGCTAGACTCCAATCTCTCCGGTAAGCCTCTTGCAGCCATTTTAATTTGGCCTCGCAATTTTTCAATTCATCCAAGATCGGATCTAGGTCAACCCGTGAATCATTTTTCCGATTGCATCAAATTAGATCGATTCGATGCTTGCCAACTCCTTTAACCACCTGCTAGATAGTTACAACTCATCCTCCTACCATTACTAATCACCAAATCTCCTGTAAAATCGCTCGCAAACTTTCCCATCTAGATCCATTCCTCCTTAATTTTCCGCTCATCTCGTTAACACCCGGAAAACCCTACTTTTCCAGCTATTTTGCTTGCAGTATACACATGGGCAACCATCCATCTTCCCCAAATGCTTTTCCATACGTAAGTGACCAATAATTTCCACAATCGTACTTAACACCCGGATACCTTGTAATCTCCACCTCATAGCGTGATACCCGGATAATTTTTGGCTTCATACTTTCCTGACACCTTATGCTCGGATAATCCAACACTCCCGGGTCTTATTTCCTATGCCTCTTTCTCTTGTGCTTTGCAGGTTGATCCCATGGCTCTCAAACAACAAGGAAAACAGCCGACTCAGGCGAGGACTACCCAAACCATATCTGCCAACTGGGGGCGTTCCACAGCTACGAAGGCCAAGTTGGACGAGCTAGCCGAATTAGGAATTCTCCCTTCTCAGAAGGACATTCACTGGAGAGCGCCGGGCAACGAGACCCGGCCCACACCCGCTGATAACGAGGTAACCTGCTTCGTAGAACACGTGACCCGGGGATTTCGTCCTCCGGGTCACCCTTTCTTCAGGGAGGTCTTGAGTCATTACGGCCTCCGGGTATTCGACATAGGGCCTAACTCTATGTTGAATATTACCCACTTCATCGTTCTATCTGAGTCGTACTTGTGCATACCGCCAAGTCTGACTCTCTTTATCGAACTATTCCAGTGCAAGCCGTGCCGCGAAAGTGGTGACGGAGCACTTCTTACTTGCGGCGGGGTATCCATCCAACGCCGCAAGAATTCACCGATGCCAACTCTCAATTTAAACTCCCACGTCAAACACTGGCAGCTGTCTTTCTTTTACTGCCACGATACCTCCCCAGACGGCGAAAAGAAACTGCCGGGTTACTCGGAAAACCTCCTCGAACCTTCCGAGTCTTTCAATGCCTTCGCGCCAGACTCGGACAGGGAGGCGATCCTTCCCTCATTAGCCAAGATAGCCATCCTTTCAGCCCAAGGCCTCCTCGGGCTAAATTTAGTAAAAACATGGGTTGATTTTCGGATCCAACCCAACTCCATCCGCACCAAATTGATGTGCGAGTATTCGGGGCACACCACAGATGCACTCCGCTACTCCACCAAGAGCTTTGCAACCGGCGATACTAACAAGACCATCAAGGGCTTCTTAACAGAGAAACTGGAGGTGATAAAGGGCATCACCGGGTTACCCCCGTTTACTCGGGAAAACCCGGCTCCAACGGTAATACCCGACATTCATAACTTATTTCCACATTTTGACTTGATACAGCTTCTAACCCTTGATCTCATTCTTTTGTCTTAGGCTGATGACCCTTTCTGGAGAGTTGAACCCTTCCCCCCTTCTAGAGACCCGGAAGAAGAGGACGAGCCGGCTGATGAGAGTGAAGGTATTTGCACAGAATTTGTATATCTTTACTTGTATTATTTTCCTCCCGTTTACCTTTTTTCCAACGAACACACACCCGGTTCGCAGGGCTGGAGGATGAAGGTGAGACCAACGAGGATGATCCGGAGGCAACCGAGTCTGACCAAGAGGCAACAGTCGGAGCCAAGAGGAAGGCCAGGGGAGCAGTGTCCAAGGTTCCTTTTTCCTCATTATCCTCTGAACCCTACTCCTTTGACGCCATGCGACGACTTAACCATCAATTATCAAATTCATCGTGCTTGAAGGATTCTTTCCCAGCCAAGCGCAGAGTAACTCGGAGCTCCCCGGGTGAAGATCCCCTTAACCCGGGCATCTCTACCCCCTCGGTCCCTCGTGCCAGCGCTCCTCCGTCTCGTCCTTCCGACTCTCCTCAACGCCACCCTTCTCCTAACCACCCTCGTGCCGGGCAATTCCGGGTTCCGCTAGTGGTCCCTGTGACAACCTCATCTGCTTCCAGCGGCGAGCTCCCGCCGGATTACACCGTGAATGCTGGGTGAGTTTTTGTTACATGATTTCCTTTTACGTCTGACCAATTTCCACTCAAGCCACCGTCATAACTAATACCTGCCTTTTCTCATCTTTCTTTCAGCACTAAAGTCACCGTCAGTGACCCGGAAAATGTAGAAACAGATGACCGTCGGGTGGAGAAGCCGACTGATAACGCAGATGCCGCGACTGGCGGTGATACGGCGAACAACCAAGAACAAGACCCTCCGAACAATCCGCTTCCCCGAGCCGCCGGATCTCCTTCCTCATCGGAACCGGTAGACGAGGAGATCGAGGTTCTGGATACAAGGATGGGTTCTCCCAACCCGGGTACTCAAACTGTCCGGGTCTCGACTCCAAGGGCGGGGAGAGCCCCCCCCACCAGGTGACCAAGCTGCCGGCTCTTCCGGTACTCGATCCGAAGAACTGACGTTTGCCCAGATGCTGGAAACCCTGCGCACTTTAAGGGCTAATGAAGAAAACATCTTGGGAGCTTTAATAGCCAAGCACGAGGTAAATCCGACTAATGTTGCTTCTGCCCTTGTCCAGTCCCCAAGTTCCGAGTGAATTGATTAATAATTCGCTTGGGACTTTATTATACAAGCGCTTGATAACTTGCTCCTCTACCCGACTGATCCTTGTTTGCATGCATGCAGTCTTTCCTGACTCAATCTGAGGAGAAACTGGCAGACGCCACCAAGCTCATCGAAAAGGAGGTAGCTTTGCGTGAAGCAGCCGAAGCTGAGGCCAGGAGGAATAGGCTGATAATGAGGAAATATAGGAAAAGGGCTCACAAAGCCGAAGATGATCTAACAAGCCTTTCCGTCCAAATATCAGACACATATCGTGCTTTACTTGGTACGTTTCCTCCTCCGGGTTTACCCTTTTGATAGATAACAACAGTTTTCCCGACTTACGTTTCCATTCCTTCAGGCCCGGACGAAACCATGCCAGAGGAGGATGACATCGCCAAGCTGAAAACCATGAAGAGTGTTCTCCGGCAGCTATGTGCCGGAACCAAATGGATCCTGGAGGAGTTACGGTGGCCGGGTAGAGGGCATGTTGATCTGAAGAGGATGCTGGATGCCTTCTCCACTATTCCTGAGTGGATTTGGCACTGGAAACGCTCGTCTTGCCGGGTTGGAATGACCCGGGGGCTTGCACTCGCCAAGGCTTATTTCCCCAAGCTCGAACTGGCGAAGCTCATGGGTGGCTTCCCAGAGTTCAAGCTTGATGGGTCCAAGTTCTCAGTGAAGGATTTTCAGGCCGTCCAGAAGGAGGTCCGTTACCCGGCCAGCGTGATCGCTGATGAACTGCACGTTAATATCCTTGTTCCAGCATATGATGCTGCTGGTGTAGCAATTAAGTCGGATCTTCCCGAGCCGTATGATATGCTGGCTCGGTGGAAGGAGGAAGCTGCTGCGTTGAGGGCGGAGGCTGCGAAGAAGCAAGCTGAAGCCGGCTCTGCCCCTGCTACCTCGACACCAGTCGTCCCACCTCCTGCACGAGCTGGTACCGCTGATCCGGGTGCTGCTGCTACCACCAATGATGGCAAGGGCAAGGCCAAGATGAACGCCGAGTGATATCTGATCTCTAATGCCTCTTCTTATGCGCCGGTCGGGCAACATGCTGTTTAAACAATTATTTTTTGGGTGGTGCGCCTGTGCACCTTTGATATCTTTTCGCCGAGATTTTGTAATGCACGCTAAGGTCTTGATATACTCTATGCCTCTTCCGGCCTTTTTAAGTTTATCCATTATTGAGCTCATCTGTTCTCGATATCCGGCTTTCTTTACTGTTCCTTTTGTGAAAACTCGCTTTCCGGGTCTCATGGGTATTGACAAGCGGATTTGCTTCTAAGTCCCCAAGTCCCCAAGACTCGGATATTTGGGTTTTTGGAATTCTACAGATAAGCAATTTTTTCTCTTTTCAAGATTTCAAGTCACCCGGACCCGGATCTCCAAGTCTAGGACACTTGGTCTTGAAAGGGGAACGACCTGCCTACTGCTAAATTCACAAAGATCCCTGAGTTGTTTCACATAGGATTTGAAGTTATGCTTAATAATCGTTGAGTTTCCAGCTGTTTAGCCTTGTACTCTGCATAACTTGTGGTTTAGATGACCCTTTTGACTATCTTGTACTGTAAGCCGGCTTTCGCGTGGATACCATGTTGTTACATCCATACGAAAACGTAGCCACTCAAGCCCCGTCGGGTTTCATGACTGACTGTAATCGTAAGCGAACAAATCATGCCACTTTAATGCGAGTCACATCGAGCTTAAGTAAGAATAGCCAAGGAATTTGGACTTCTTTGTCCGGTTATAAGATTGTAGCCGTACTCGTTTGCAAGTAATCGGCCCTTATAACTCATAGGCATCATGGCCGGGTCTTTGAGTTTGTAACTGTGCTATTCAAGCGACCAGCCCCCAAGACCTAGATATACGCATCATATTGAGAGTACATAACCTGATAATAACCATCTCTTTTCTTGATAATCACCTCTTTACTTGATATGAAAAATCTAGGTCAGCAAGCCGCCTCATTAAAAACCCGTCCAGTCCCCAAAGGTACCCTGGATAGGAAAAGAGTACGTCTGAAAACCTGCTGCCTATTACATCATTCAACGCCAATACAATTTTTGCTAAGTATAATATGGACGTAGCTGAGCCACGTTCCACGGTCTGTCTGTTTCTTGCATAGATGAAGTGGTGTGAGCAGTGTCATTAACTGTGGTCGACTCTTCCCTTGCATCTATCAAGTAGTATGACCCATTATGCAAATTCCGGCTTATGATAAACGGTCCTTCCCAAGGTGGTAATAACTTGTGCTTTCCTTCGTTTGACTGTACCAGGCGCAAAACCAGGTCTCCTTCCTGGAAGACCCGGGTTTTCACGTGCCGGCTATGATACCTTCGTAAATCCTGCTGATATATGGCTGATCTTTCCAGGGCTTGTTCCCTTTGCTCTTCTAACATATCCACGGCGTCTTGCCGGGTTTTTTCATTCTCCACTTCGACGTATGCTGACACTCGTGGTGAATCATGGATAATATCACTCGGTAGTACTGCCTCCGTGCCATAGACCATGAAGAAGGGTGTCATCTGAGTAGATCTATTAGGCGTAGTGTTGATGCCCCAAACCACAGAGGGGAGTTCTTCGACCCATGCGCCAGCTGCCCTGATACAGGGGACTCGTAGTCTTGGTTTTAACCCGCGTAGCAATTCTTGATTTGCCCTCTCCACTTGTCCGTTGGCCTGCGGATGAGCCACTGACGCGACGTCAAGTCGGATTCCATTGTTGCCACAGAACTTCTCCATCTCACCAAGTGACATGTTGGTTCCATTGTCGGTAATTATGCTGTGGGGATACCCGAACCGGTAGATAATTCTCTTCAGGAACTTGACTGCTGTGGCTGATTCGCAATTAGTAACTGGCATAACCTCAACCCACTTGGTAAACTTATCAATAGCCACCAAAAGATGTGTCTTCTTGCATGGTGACATGTGAAAGGGGCCAACCATGTCCATACCCCAGACAGCGAACGGCCAAGTTAACGGGATGGTCCGTAACTCCATAGCCGGCACATGGGTTTGGCGAGCGTACCTTTGACATCCGTCACACCTTGCTACTAATCGCTCCGCATCTGCTAGGGCCGTGAGCCAGAAAAATCCGTGTCGATAAGCTTTAGCCACGAGAGATCTTGTGGATGCGTGATGTCCACAGTCGCCTTCATGTATTTCCTTGAGAATTTGTCGGCTTTCTTCTGGCGTTACGCAGCGCAAAAAGACCCCTGCTGCGCTTCTCTTATATAGTTCCCCGTTGATGATAGAGTATCCCTTTGCTCGCCTCAAAATTTGCCTTGCTAATACCTCCTGCTGTGGTAACTCGCCTCGCGATAGGTAGGCCAAAAACGGTTCTGTCCATTCGGGAACAGTGCGTACAGTAGCCACAAGTCCTGAATCCGGGTCTTGATTTGCCAATTCCTCCTCTGACTCGGTTTTAACTGATGGTCGCCATAATTCGTCCAGGAAAACGTTAGGTGGAACCGGCTCTCTGCGCGAGCCGAGTCTAGCGAGCGCGTCGGCTGCCTCATTCTTTCTTCTGTCTATATGTTCCACCTCATACCCGGAAAAACATCCTGCAACCCTATCAACTTCCCTGCGGTATGCTGCCATAGTTGCGTCCTTTCTATCCCAAGTTCCTGATACCTGCTGTACCACAAGGTCCGAATCTCCGACACACCGTATCCTCTTGACGTTCATCTCCTTAGCTGCCCTTAGGCCGTGCAATAGGGCCTCATACTCGGCCACGTTGTTGGAACAGTCGAAGTGAATTTGTAGTACGTAACTTAATTTATCTCCTTTGGGTGACGTTAGCACCACCCCAGCTCCTGATCCCTCGTATTGCTTAGATCCATCGAAGTGCATGATCCATGACTCGGAATTTGGAACCGTCGTAGTCATGCCTGTATGTGTCCAGTCGTTAACAAAATCAATTAAAGCTTGGGACTTGATTGCTGACCTGGGTTCGTAGTTGATGTGATAATCCCCCATCTCTATTGCCCACTTGGCTATTCTTCCCGTCGCGTCCGAGTTTCTGATGATATCCGACATTGGTATTGAACTAACCACTGTTATGGGATGTTCTTGGAAATACGGCTTCAACTTCCGGCTGGCCATAAAGACCCCGAACACCAACTTTTGCCAATGTGGATAGCGCTGCTTTGCTTCTGATAATACCTCGCTGACGTAATAAACTGGCCTCTGAACCGGGTAACCTTTCCCATCCTCTTTGCGCTCCACAACAACTACTGCGCTGACGGCTCGGGGGCCAGCTGCCACGTATAGCAACATAGGCTCTTTAGGACCCGGCGCCGCTAGTGCTGGTGCTTCAGATAACTGCTTCTTTAGTGCCTCAAACGCCTCATCCGCCTCTTGATCCCACACGAATTTATCTGATTTCCGCAAGAGGCGGTACAAGGGTATTGCCTTTTCTCCGAGTCTGGATATGAATCGGCTCAAGGCCGCTACGCAGCCCGTGAGCTTTTGAACATGCTTCAAATTTTCCGGTTTTTTCAGACTCTGGATGGCCTTGATTTTATCCGGGTTTGCCTCGATTCCTCTCTCGGAAACTATAAAGCCGAGTAATTTCCCAGCTGGAACTCCGAACACGCACTTTGTCGGGTTAAGATTCATCTGGTATCTCCTCAAGTTTTTGAACGTCTCCTTTAGATCATCGATAAATGTCTCCGCCTTCCTGGTCTTGATGACCACATCATCCACATAGGCATGGACGTTGCGTCCGATTTGGTCCTCGAAGCACTTCTGAATACACCGTTGGTAAGTTGCACCGGCGTTCTTCAATCCAAACGTCATAGTTTTATAACAGAAGGCCCCAAAAGGGGTTATGAACGATGTTTTCTCCCAATCCTCCCTCTTGAGCTTAATCTGATGATACCCGGAATATGCGTCCAGGAAGCATAATAGATCGCTTCCAGCTACTGCATCTATGATCTGATCTATCCTTGGTAGCGCGAACGGATCCTTTGGGAAATGTTTGTTGAGACTCGTAAAATCAATGCACATCCTCCACTCGTTGGTCTTTTTCATCACTAGAACCGGGTTCGCCAACCAATCCGGGTGAAATACTTCCATGATAAAGCTGGCTGCCAATAGCCGAGCGATCTCTTCGCCTATAGCCTTCCTTCTTTCCTCATTCATTTTCCTCAAACCCTGCTTCACGGGCCTGGACTTAGGATCCACATGCAAACTGTGCTCGGCCAGCTCTGTAGGGATACCCGGCATGTCGCTAGGTGTCCAGGCGAACACATCTGCATTTGAACGAATAAACTCCACAAGCGCTTTCTCCTGCTCTTCTCCCAAGTTAGACCCTATGGTAAACTGCTTAGTGGAATCGCCTTCGACAAAGTCTATCTTCTTGGTGTCTTGTGCTGCCTTGAATTTTGCTCTCTCGTCCTCGGTATTCGGCATTTTCAAGGCTGTTCTATCATCCGGATTTACTTGAGACCGGTAATATTCGAGTTCCTCCTTTCTGCATGCCTGCTCAGCCATAACCGAATCTCCTTCGTCACACTCGGCTGCTATATCCCGGCTCCCATGTATGGTGATGGTCCGTTTAGGACCCGGGATCTTTAGCTGCAAATACACGTAGCATGGCCTAGCCATGAATTTGGCATAAGCCGGTCTTCCGAACAGCGCGTGATAAGGACTGCGCAACTTGACCACCTCGAATGTGAGCCACTCAACTCGATAATTATCCGTCGATTCTCCAAAAGCAACCTCCAAAGTGATCTTTCCCTCGGGGCTCGCCGAGTGACCTGGCACGATCCCAAGAAAGATTGTCGAACTTTTCTGTAACTGGGACTCTTTGAGACTCATCCGTAAGAAGGTTTCCCAATAAAGGATGTTGATGCTACTTCCACCGTCCATCATGACCCTCTTCAGTTCGTAACCATTAACCTGTGGAGCGACCACCAACGCCAAGACTCCTGGACGCTCTACTTTTTCCGGATGATCTCTTCTACTCCACGTTACCTCTTGTTCTGCCCATCTAAGGTATCTCGGCGCGGCCGACGAAACCGAGTTTGCCGCTTGCTTTAATGTCTCTTTGTCCCTGCTAGAAGTTCCTGTAGTATGCACATGATACTGTACTTTTAAATTAGGCGTTCGTACCATACCGACGAAGATGTTGATCCGGCCGACCGTCACCATAGATCCGGACTCGAGATGATCCGACTCTGGCCCCCAGCCGGAATCGTCCACCATCTTTTCTCCTTTGTGATCGATGTAGATTTCGCCGACGACAAGATTCTCCATGCTCTTCCGAGCTTCTCCCGTGATGTAAACACCTTTGGACGCAGGCCCCACGGTGGGCGCCAACTGTCGTGGGATAATCACGGCAGATGTTACCGGGGGTAACTGATCTTGGGGCAAGACGACACAGGCGTTTGGGAGAGGGTTTAGCTCAGAGGAAGACATGGTGCAATTCGATCTGGTAGCCGGCAATCAAAGTCGCCGAGTCTCCGATCTTGATACAATAACTCAACTCTGGGATTACACTGGATGCTCGATATCAAGCGATATTGCTAGGGTTCTTAGATCTCTGTCTAAACTAGACCTAGGGGTCGGTTTATAAAGCACCCGTACCCCCTGACTTATTCTCCAAGGCGCATCCCGGATCCTACCCGGACACGGCGCACAAACCCTAACTTTCCTCTACCATAACCCACAACCCGGGTTACTGGGCCTACAAGCTAGGGCCTTCACTAGTTTCCTTATCCTTAGCCGGATCCTGTACAGCGTCCCTTGGGCCGGGTTACTCCTTGGAGTTGGGCCTACCGGGTTATCATCCCCGCATCAAATTCCATATCCGCCAACTGGGCGCGATCTTCGGTCACCAAGGCCAAGTTAGAAGAACTGGCCGAGTTAGGGGTTCTACCCCCTCAAAAGGAGATCCACTGGAGGGTGCCGGGCAACGAGACCCGGCCTACCCCGGCGAAGGACGAGGTAATATGTTTCGTGGAACACGTGACCCGGGGCTTCCGTCCTCCGGGTCACCCTTTCTTCCGCGATATTCTAAGCCATTATGGCCTTCGCATTTTTGACATAGGGCCTAATTCCGTATTGAATATCTCCCACTTCATCGTTCTCTCCGAGTCATACTTGTGCACTCCGCCAAGTTTGGCTCTTTTTGTCGAGCTTTTCCAGTGCAAACCGTGCCGCGAAAGCGGTGACGGGGCACTTCTCGCTTGCGGCGGGGTTTCTATCCAGCGCCGCAAGAATTCTCTGATGCCACCCCTCACTCTCAACTCCCACGTCAAACACTGGCAACTCTCGTACTTCTACTGCGGAGACACCTCCCCACCCGGCCAAAAGAAACTGCCGGGTTACTCGGAAGGCCTTCTCGATATCTCCGAGTCTTTTAATGCCTTTGCCCCTGACTCGGACAGGGAGGCCATCCGGCCTTTATTAGCCAAAATCTCTGTTCTGTCGGCCCAAGGTCTCATTGGGCTTAACCTGGTGAAAACTTGGGTCGATTTCCGGATCCAACCCAACTCCATCCGCACTAAGTTAATGTGCGAGTATTCAGGGCACGCTACGGACTCGCTCCGGTACTCCACCCACAACTTTGCAGCCGGAGATACCAACAAAACTATCAAGAGCTTCTTGACAGAGAAGATGGAGGTAATCCGGAACATAGCCGGATTAGAACCCTTCACTCGGGAAAACCCAGCCCCCAAGGTAAAGACTCGATTTTCATACTCTTTCTTTCACACCTTCCACTCGATATGACTAATAACCCTTATTCTTATACCTTCCTCCCAGGCTGATGATCCCTTTTGGAAGATTGAAACTCCTCCTAACTCCGAAAACCCAGAGGAGCAAGAGGAGGGCATTAACTCGGATGAAGGTGCGTTTCGAACTTCACGCAATTCCCTTGAATTCATCGTGTCCCGTTCTTCATTTTCCAACTGGGACCTTGATAACTTCCAGAGTCAGAGGACAAGGATGAAGGAGAAGAGACCGACGGCAAAGTAGAATCCGCCAGTGACGAGGAGGAAGTAGAGCCGACAGTCAAAGTCGGATCTAAGAGGAAACCCCGAGGGGCCGCCCTCCAGGTTTCATATCGCCTCCTTGCATTCAATTCGTGTTCCTTTGATGATATTCATGAGCTAACTTGACGTTATTCCACTGGCCATATTTGAAGGAGTCGCCCATGACCAAGCGCAGAGCGACTCGAAATAACCCGGGTGATGATGCTCTTAACCCGGGTATTTCATTGTCTCCAACTCGGCGCGCTGGTATTTACCCTATCCTTTCTCGGACGAAACAATTTTCCTGAATCATTCCCTTACGAAATCTTGCTTGATACTTTTCAGTTTCCCCCGGGTCCAGCAGCGAATTCCCTTCGGACTTTGCGGTGAATACCGGGTAAAATCCCTTTCCTGATGTTCTATCACATCTTCGTCACCCTTTCCTGATTGTACACTAACTGCTCACTCATACTATATATAGGGCCACGGTCGTTATTAGCGACCAAGAGGATATGGAGACTGACGACCCGGGTAAGGGGAGCCTGGCTGATAAGACAACAGCCGCGTCTAGCAGCGAAGAACAAGCGTCACCAATAAACCCGGCCAGACAAGAAGCCGAGTATCCGATAGCCTCTCATGCAAGCAAGAAGGGCAAAACCGCAAATCTGGGTGCAGGAGAGGGAGCATCGGATTCCGACATTCGAATGACCCGGAGGCCGCCTTCTGCTAAGAAGAAAACTCCTTCTCCGAGGTTCCAAGGCCCCGGGTCTTCTAATACGGGTAATGATACCTTTGATGAACTGATGAGCGCTCTCCTCAATATGAAGACGTCAGAGAGCAATATTCTGGAGCGCATGGCCGCCGAGCACCAGGTAACAACACTTGATATCTCACAGTATACACTTAGTCCCCAAGTTCCGAGCATAACGTTGTTGAAGTTATGCTTGGTACTTTATTCAATAGTCGGCTTGCCATGATACCCGACTGATACTTGTGCCCCTTGTTCTTTACAGGCACAGATGACCCGGTCTGACGAAGTTTTGCTCAAGACCGAACAACTTCTTCTTGCAGAGGTGAAGCGTAGGGAAGCCCTTGAGGCTGACATGGAAACCTTGAAGAAGGATGTTTCTAAATACAAGAAGAAGTGCACTAATGCTCAAACCGCACTGAAAAAACTATCGGACCAGGTTACCGATACCTATCGCATCTTGCTTAGTAAGTATTTGCTGCCGACTGACTTCATGCCTTTACTTTATTATATGATACTCGGGATTACTGATACGTTCTTCCTTTGTTTCAACTGTAGGTGCCAACCTTGCGGCCCCAGAGGAGGATGCCATTGCCAAGGCTAGAACCTTAAAGACTGTGCTCCGGACTTTCTTTGCCGGCACGAAGTTTATACTGGATGCCGTGAAGTGGCCTACTGAGGTATATCCGGGTGAAGAAAATCTCATCCAAGCCTGCTCCACTGTGCCTGCCTGGATTGAAATCTGGAAACGCTCGGCATGCCGGATTGGTATGACCCGGGCCTTTACCCTGGCCAAGGCTTACTTTCCGAAGCTTGACCCGGCAAAGGTGATATCCGGGTTTCCAGAATTCAAGGTAGATGGTTCCCAGTTTACACCCAAGGACTTCAAGGCCATACAGTCCGCAGTGCGCCACTCGGCCACGACTTTGGCCGATAGTATGGATCTGAACACAATTATGAGCGCATATGATGCTGAAGGCAAAATCGTTACAGAGGACGCACCCCCGCCCTTTGATGTTTTGGAGAAATGGGCTGCTGACTCGGCCAGGAAGAGGGAAGAAACTGCAAAGAGAGAGGCCGAGTTAAGATCAGGGCCAACCACATCTACACCAGTTGTTCTTCCGCCTGTCCGTCCTGCCTTGAAGAATCCGGGTGATGATACCGATAAAGCCAAAGAGCAAGTCCAGGAGCAAGACCCGGAGGCCAAGGGCAAAGACGTGGACCCCACTCAGGAAGCCGAATAGGCAGTTACCATCGAAATACCTCGATCGTCTGATACTTTTGTTCGAAACAAGTATTCTTTTGACGGTGCGCCTGTGCACCCTTGATACTGGTGTCGCAACTTGTAACGCATTTTAATTCTGTGATGCACTTCGTGCCTTTCTAGGAGGTTTGATGAACTTGATACTTGTCTATCTTATTCCTGATAATCCAACTTTCTATTAATTTCTTTTTATTCCCCTCCTTATTTCCGAGTACCGTGAGTTTTGACAGGTGGACTTTTCTTTAAGTCCCCAAGTTCCCACGACTCAGACATTGGGGTCTTTCGAACTTAGCAACGAAATAACTTGATCCCGCTTCGAAACCCACAGTCCCCAAGGCCCGAATATCCGAGTCTGTGGTGTGTGGTATTTTCGAAGAGAACAAACTTATTGTTGCCAAGCCGAAACCCGGAATTATTTCATACAGATACTGAAGTTATGCTTGATAAACGTTGAGTTTCCAGCTATTAGCCTTGTACTCTGCATAACTTGTGGTTTAGATGACCCTTTTGACTATCTTGTACTGTAAGCCGGCTTTCGCGTGGATACCATGTTGTTACATCTATACGAAAACAGGGTCAGGCAAGTCCCATTGGGCTTCATGGCTGATTGTAATCGTAAGCGAGCAAATCATGCCACTTTAGTGCGAGTCACATCGAGCTTAAGTAAGAAAAGTCAAGAAAATTTGGCTCCTTTGTCCGGTTATAAGATTGCAGCCGTACTCGTTTGCGAGTAATCGGCCCTTATAACTCATAGGCATCAAGGCCGGGTCTTTGGGTTTGTGGCCGTGCTATTTAAGCAATCAGTCCCCGAGACCTATATACATTCAACATACTTAATGATACTGATGTATTGGTAGCAGTGGATACTACTAACCTGAAATTGAAGTAAAGATCGTAACAACATGGGACTTGATAACCATCTCTTTATTGATACGAGAAAATTTGGATCAGCAGGCCGCCTCATTAAAAACCTTCCAGTCCCCTTAGGTACCCTGGGTAGGAAAAGAGCGCGTCTGAAACCTGCTGCCTTTTACATTGTTTTTTAGTTCTTCTTGGGAACCGGTCCCGGGCTGACGTGACCGATACACATTCTCCATTTGCTGGACTTTTTCATGATGAGTACCGAGTTTACTAGCCAACCCGGGTGAGGTGTTTCCATAACGCGGCTGGTTGCGAGCGGCCGTGCGATTTCTTCTCCTACGGCAGATTGTTTGGGGGAATCATCCTTGACAAAAGCCACCATCTTAGCATCTTGTGCTGCCTTGGATTTTGCTCTTTCGCCTTCAGTACTCGGCCTTTTT
The DNA here is from genome assembly GCA_028641055.1 of Alopecurus myosuroides. Lineage (NCBI taxonomy): Eukaryota > Viridiplantae > Streptophyta > Magnoliopsida > Poales > Poaceae > Alopecurus > Alopecurus myosuroides. The sequence continues at coordinate 412,346,647 of CM054059.1, forward strand.
TATGTGGTTCTGTCCTCCGGGTCTGCTTGAGACCGATAATGCTTGAGCTCCTCTTTTCTACAGGCTTGCTCGGCCATTGCTGCGTCTCCTTCATCGCATTCAGCTGCTATGTCTCGATTTCCATGTATGGTAATGGTCTTCTTAGGACCCGGGATTTTTAGCTGTAGATACACGTAACATGGCCTAGCCATGAATTTGGCATAAGCCGGCCTTCCGAATAACGCGTGATAAGGACTGCGCAACTTGACCACCTCAAAAGTGAGCCACTCAACTCGATAGTTATCCTTTGATTCCCCAAAAGCTACCTCCAATGCGATTTTTCCCTCGGGGCACGCTGAATGACCCGGCACTATCCCATGAAAAATTGTTGAGCTTTTTTGTAGCTGAGACTCCTTGAGGCCCATGCGTAAGAAGGTTTCCCAATACAGTATATTGATGCTACTTCCACCATCCATCAAAACCTTTTTCAGCTCATACCCATTGACCTGCGGTGCGACCACTAATGCTAAGACTCCCGGGTGTTCTACTCTCTCCGGGTGGTCCCTTCTGCTCCATGTTACATCCTGTTCTGACCATCTCAGATATCTCGGGACGGCCGAAGAAACTGAATTGACCGCTTATTTCAGTATCTTTTTGTCCTTGTTAGAGCCTCCTGTGGTATGCACGTGGTATTGACCCAACTGTTTGGGGTTAGCCTGGAAACCTCCTGCTCCCCCTTGGTTATTACCTTGATTTCCAGCTGCCGGGTTACCGGCTGGGGGTGGGCCGTTGCCCGGGTTTCCACCTGGACCCGGTCCTCCTCCCCGTCCTGCACCTCGCATGGCTCTGTTCACTTCCTTGTTCTTCCATCTCTGTAGGTCGGCGCACTGCTCCAAGGAGTGGTTAGCTGGCCTACCATTCCTGCTGTGCTTCGGGCATGCCATTCTGAATATGTCCCAATTATTACTCGGCCTTGGTGGTCCTTGATAGTTTCCTCCATTGTGATTTCCAGCATTGAAATTTCCTTCTGCCCTGGGTCTGGAAGATCCAGCTTCAGTATTGGCGACAAGCTCGGAGCCTCCTTCAAACGGACGCTTATTCTGGCTGTTGTTACCCGGTGCTGATCCGTTGCCGGTTCTTCCGTTACTACTTGTGTTTGCTTTTGCTTTTTTATCATCAGTTTCCTCTTCCGTAGTATCCGTTGCGGCATGTTTGTTGCATGCATCCATCAATTCTCCCATTGTAACCTCCGAAGCATTCCGACTAGATTTCATGCGAGTTAACTTTTGTACTAAAGGTGTGTACTTGCAGGTCTTTTCCATAGCTTGCAGCGCATCCTTGGGCTGAATATCCGTAGACGAATGAAGAATATCCATAACCTGGCGGACCCAGCTGCGTGCCGATTCTCCCTTCTTCTGAACACATCGCTCTAAGTCGTCAATAGTGAATAATTTTCTACACGTCCCGTGAAAGTGCTTGATAAACACGGTTTTCAATTCTTCCCATGACTTAATAGATCCTTCCGGTAGATTGGCGAACCATAACTTTGCTGCTCCCTCTGACATCATTAGATACATGAACTTGACTTGAAGATTCTCGGACGCATTGCGAATCGACATGGCCATCTCATAGCTGCTCAACCATGTTTCCGGATCCATAGTCGGTTCATAATTTACCACTTTACCCGGTTCTTTGAACTTTTCCGGGTAAGGTTCAGCTCTGATGCTATCCGAAAGACACTTAGGCCCTGCAAGAATGGTTGAAGCTGGTCTCACTCGGGAAACATGTGATCCTGCAGGGGGTACAGCTGGCTGCGGTACCGCTGGTGGCCCATGTGCCGCAGACCCGGCCACGGCTCTCCTGGCCCTGGAACTATCCACGATGGCATGTGCTGCTGATGCTGCTGGTACTGCCTGAATGTGTGGAGGAGGCGGCATTTGCTCCTGCTCTTCCCTCCGCCGTGCCGAACTTGTTTGGATGTTTCCAGCGTTACCTTGTTGTTGGCTGACATACGGCGTCCCATGCATTCCACTTCTGTGATCCGGGTAATTAACCTGTTGCGCTACCGCGGTGCGCAGCATATCTATCGCCCGCCGGGTCTCCTCTGCGTGGGGTGACTCTCTCACGGGGATTTGATTTAGTGCAACCGTTGCCGCGTACACGTTGTCCATGGGATTGTTGTAATGACCTGCTGGTGTGCGAAAACGCGATGGTGGTGGTGGTGGTGGCGGTGGTACGGTATTGCCTGCAGTGACTCCAGTCTGTGGTGCAAGTAACCCGGCCTGCGTATCTACCGGTTGTGCTCCTCCGGTTGTCGGCTGAGGGGCGGTTCCTTGATTTGCCGCTGGAATCGGCTGATCCTGAGGCGTGATAAATAGTGCGGCCGGGTTTATGACTCCTCCCAATGCTGGTAATCTAGTTTGATGCCTTTGATGTATTCTAGTCGTTTCCTCTCGGAGCCGAGTTTCCAGTGCATCCAGCTCGCGTTGCCGTGTGGCCATCCCTTGCCTTTCTGCTTCTACTTGCCTTCTCTGCTGCTCCAATGCACTACGGGCCACGTCCAAATCCCTGACACGTTCCGCCGCGTTCTCTGGAGTAATAACTGTGGCAAGAACCGTCGGATCTAGGATCAGATTGTTGTCGAACAAGGCCGGGTGTTGAGGGTTGGAAGGGCCCGCTCCTGGTGTCCGGTTTGCTAGGAATCCGAACGTGTTCGCGTGTAGCTCGTTTTCCGGCGCTTGACTGGTAACCGATGCCGACTCTCCGTCAACCTGGGCCAAAACCGTGTTTCCGTTAGCCGGCCCCTGCTGCCGGGTTAATGCTTGGGCTGACCCGGCCGCGGCCGCGGTTACGGCCTCTTGGTTGAGATTGGTCGCGGGAGCCGTGTAAACCGCGACTCGGCGTATGATGCTTGGCACGAATTCATGTTGTTCCCCTTCGCTGTTATTCTCCTCATACCGGTTTTCCAGCAGATCCAGGATGGACTCGGTATCATCCTCTCTTTCGACCCGGTCGAGCGGGGTCCATGCCGGTTCCTCCGGCTGTTCCCACTTCGCGATGGGTTCTTCTGTCGGATATGTCGCTCCGACTGATTCTTCTTCATCTGATTGGATAGAAGTGGCCTCCCCTGACACAGAATCAGATCCAAAATTGTCAGGGATCGAACCGGAAGTACATACCATACCAATGAAGACGTTGATCCGGCCGATTGTCACGACAGATCCGGATTCGAGGTGATCCGACTCTGGCCCCCAGCCGGAATCGTCCACCGTCTTTTCTCCTTTGTGGTCGATGTAGATCTCGCCGACGACAAGATTCTCCATGTTCTTCCGAGCTTCTCCCGTGATGTAAACACCTTTGGACGCAGGCCCCACGGTGGGCGCCAACTGTCGTGGGATTATCACGGCAGATGTTACCGGGGGTAACTGATCTTGGGGCAAGACGACATAGGCGTTTGGGAGAGGGTTTAGCTCAGAGGAAAACATGATGGAACTCGATCTGGTAGCCGGCAATCAAGTCGCCGAGTCTCCGATCTCAATGTATTAACTCGATCTTTCGTATACACTGGATGCTCGATATTAAACGGTACTACTAGGGTTCTTAGATCTCTCTCAACTAGACCTAGGGGTCGGTTTATAAAGCACCCGTACCCCCTGGCTTACTCTCCAAGGCGCACCCTGAATCCTACCCGGACACCGCATACAAACTCTAACTTTCCTTTACCGTAACCCACAATCCGGGTTACGAGGCCTACAAACTTGGGCCTTCCAGAAGTTTCTTTATCCTTAGCCGGATCTTGCGCAGCGTCCTTTGGGCCGGGTTATACCTCGGAATTGGCCTACCGGGTTATTATCCCTCCATCAGGTTGGACAAAAACAACTTGTTATTCTTCAACGTGTGTGGATTGCTCCAAGTCTTCATATGCTTGTCTTCTTGAAGATCATCTTCATGCTTCTACTGTAGTTTCCTCCTTGTTGTGAAGCTTCTCTTGAACTTGATAAATCTTCATGGTCTTGATTTCACTACTAGGTTTAGGTATGGTATGGGCACAAATACCACTAAGTCAATTTAGAAAAGAAATAAGAAGAAAGATAGAAAGAGTAAGGGAGATGTTTTCTTATGGATTTATTCACACTTGTACTTCCTTGAGTTTCTTCTAGGTGTGGAGTCCAAGTCTTTTCTTCAAAACTTCTTCATTGATCTTCCTTGTAGCTCTTCATGTTGCCACTAAGTTGAAAATGAAGTTTTCTTCTTGTGCTTGAGTCTTGATCTCCATTTTGCTAACTTGATAATTTCTTGAAGCATGAAAGGGGAGAGGAGAAGTAGATAGAATTGACACATTCTAAGGACTTGGTCTTGGCTCTAAATAGCCATAACATCAAAGAACAGATGATGGAAACAATTTCTAAGAAATTGTGAAAATGGATGTATCACTATGTTGGGTTTTTGGTCAAAACTCGTGGTCATGGTCCAAGGGTGTCCAAAATGGTTGGGCAAGTTTGTTTCTGGTTCAAGGTTGCCAATTGGAACAAAAATGCAAAAGGAACTATATTGAAATTAATTATAGAATTAAATCTATGTAAAAAATACTCAATTAGTCCACTTAATTCTAAATTCAGTTTTAATTTGATCATAAATTATTTTGGGATAGAGGATATGAAAGTACACATCCTAAGGTTTCCAAATATATTTTATTTGCAATTCTTGGATTTGTAAAATTTGAATTAGGCCAAAAATTCATCAAACAATCATATTTTAAATGGTCAAAATTAAATTTGTCCGGTGCAAAAGTTTCTACATATTGTGCTGATTCCAAAAAGTCCAAGTTTGCTAAATTTGGGCTTAAGGATCAAAAGTTATGATGATTCTAGTTTCTAGGGGCTTTTCTGCAAAATTAATATTCTATTTTTATTCGGGAATAAATCCCAGAGACAGTTAGGCTCAATCCTGCCATTTGCCGCGCAGGGCAATGGATAACTGTTGGGCTTGGGCCGGCTGTGCGCTGCGCAGGGCAACAGATAAGATTATAATGCGCTGCTGACTGGCGGCTACGTGGCGGCTTCTTATTGGCTCATACCGATTCGGTAAGTAATCTAATCGCACCCGCACAAAAATAATCCGACGGCAGAGAGGAGGAGAGGAACTCACTGGGCGGCGCGTTTCACCGGAATGGAGGCAGACGGCGGCGCTGCGCTCGGAAACGGACGGTGGGGCTTCTCCGGTAGTCCGTGGGCTCAACGGAGATGACGACGAGGTTCAGCTCGAGATGGTGAGCACGATGGCGGCCACAGTGTGTTGTCTCGCTTCTAGGGACGGTGGCGCAACGCGGATGGTGACGACGCGACTTCGGCGAGCACGGCACGACGCTCCCTCTGCGAGAAAAAAACAAGGGATGGGTCAGGCGCGTGCGCGGGACCTAGGGGAGGAAAAAGAGACAGAGAGGGGTGGCGCAGACGACCTACGGTGGCCGGGATCAACGATGAATGGCGGCGGGCAGATGGTCTCCGACGAGGAATTTCGAGGGTCTGGGGGCTCGATCCAGAGGGGAGTGAGAGGGGAAATGACGAGGGGAGGCAGGACTTTAGGGGGCTGGGCTCGGGCAGAGTTAACACGACGTAATTCGCGAGTTATCGCCAGATTGAAATCGGAGTATAAACGGGCACCGGTTTCTCTCTGTAATGAAGACGATGATGGCGTCATGATTACGTCATCTTTTCTTTTTTATTTTATTTTTATTTCCTATTTTCTTATATAATAAATATCTTTTGTTTTATGACTCCAATTCACCTCAAACCAAATGCATTTGATTCACAAAATTCAAAGTGGTGCACACGAAAATAGCACAAATAATTGACAGTGAGCAATAATGCATTAAAAGTGATACGTTTGTTTGACCATAATGAAAAACATGATAAAGTGGTATCCCGCTTGTACTTCATGGAATAGTAAAACATAAATTCGAGGACACCTTCAAAGTTCAAATGGTGACTAGATACAAATAATTTTAGACAAACAACACCAAAATCATATTTCAGTTAATAATAAATGTTGGGACTATGCATATTATACTTAGAATAACAATTATGATCTCCTAATTAGTGAATAAATTAAGAAGATGAAGACTCATACTATATATAAAAGAAAGACCCTTCGCAGAGGGAAGCGGTGATCACTCATGTGGTAGAGCTTTTTATTTTATAAAACAAAGCATATTGAAAATATAATTTTGAGAGAGGTGTATGTCTATGTCAACGAATCCTAATAAATGATTATATTTTCATGTCAAATGGCTTCTAAAAGAGTATCCCATAAAGGAACGATAACATTCCTCTTGACCTTTGTTTACATAAGCTATGTTTGAACTCATTTCTCAAGAACAAAGTGTGACGAGATTAATTTTTATTATTGTAATTTATCTTTTATGGGCTGGACACCCGTTTGCCAGCTATTTTTGCAGTATTAGGGACAAGCACATTATGCATGCAAGTAAAGAGATGAAGCCATCCAACATGAATAAATAATAAAGCATTTAATACTTTCTCATGAGCTAAAACAGGAACACAAAACAATGTTTAGTAATTTTAAAAGTTTTAAGATAGCACACGAGCAATTTACTTGGAATGATAGGGAAATGCCATGTATGTGTAGGTATGGTGGACATATTGTAATAAATTTGGTTTAAAAGAGTTGGATGCACGAGTAGAGCTCATACTCAGTACAGGTGAAGGCTAGCAAGAGACTGGGAGCGACCAACTAAGAGAGCAATAACGGCCATAATCATGCATAGAGACAAATCATCATTGATCAAAGTATAAAGTGATATTACGAGTCTAAAAATAAATGATCATCAAGGCTAAAAGTGGCTTTGTTTATAGTCATAACATGGTGTGAGCATGCGTCAAGTTAATCCAAATAAATCTTCAAAGGAGAATACCACGATAACATACTTCATTATAATCAACATATGATTTAATTTCAATAACACATTAAGCACTCAGTTATTTAAGACTAGTCATGATGCATCGTAAATTACTAAGCCCATAATTAAAATAATATCTAACATGACATAGCAAAGCCTAGGCATAGTCAAAATAAAGCTTCCTTTGCACCACTATAAGCATGAAATATTTTTCTCCCATCCAACACCAGTCAATTTATTTGAAACAACTCTCTTAACAAGTACTCCCAACGTCCCAAAATGTAAGGCGCGCTATTTTTATGCTGGTCAACGATGTCGGACTTTGATCACTAATATATAATAAATTATATAGATTGAAAATGTATAATTGGTACCGTTGGATTCATCTGGTAAAAATCTTTTTTTATATATATACTCATATTTATTTTATAGACATATTATAAGGATAAATTATGGTCAAAGTTGGACATCGTTGACTAGCGAAATTAAAGGGCGCTTTGTATTTTGGGATGGAGGGAGTATTCATTAAATACCAAAGATCTAATCATATGTAAATTAAGCAAACTAACAAGCTCTATACAAAATATGAAAGGAAGCAAGAGTTAACGACAACATTAGCAAAAATTAAACACTCACAAAACAATAAGAGTGAAAACTAGAGTGTTCCAAATAATATAATGGTGTGTGTTTCTCTCCAACAAAGAATTATAGGATCCAACCATTTATTACCAACAATAAAAAAACAGAAAGCAAATGAAATAACGCTCCAAGAATAACACATAGTAGCTGAAGATATAAAAATATAGTGTCCTGAAAGGTGACCTCATAATATTGTTGATGAAGAAGGGGAAGCCTTGAGTTTCCCCAAGTTTTGACGCTTGTACTTATTGTATATTTATTGGGGTAACATGGGAATCCCCAAGATTGAGCTTTTGTACATCTTTCATCTTCTCATATCCTCCTCCTCTCCTTACACTTGAAAACTTCGCACAATCTTCATTAGCGTGGTTAGTGCATCAAATAAATACATCCACTTAGTTCAGTTGTAACACAAGAAAAACACTCAATTTAAATATTAGCTACTATCACAAATTATTCTAAAGCCCTCCCCCATCCCCCAAGAGAAAAAAAAGGATAAGCAGCGATTGCTGCAGATGTAACAACTGACAAGAATCAAAGATAACAAAAGGAAACATAAAGAAAAAAAAAGAGAGAAAACAAGGTGGGTTGCCTCGCACAAGCGTTTGTTTAACGCCTTTTAGCTGGGCATAAAGCAAGAACCATGTGTTTTCTCCTTTAACTACAATATTAAGACCATTGTAATTTTTAACAAGAACATCCTTAATTCGTTTAGGAAAAGAAATTTACCACTAATGGGAGCATAAAAGCCTATAAAACCGAATCGGACATTTATTATGCATCCCACAACTTTTAGAAAAGATCTTCCTAGCACCATATTTCCTTGATCTCCCTTTTCCATAATCATGAAATCCATAGGGGTGACTCTATTACAAATAGAAACTTGGACATATTTAACTAATCCCACAATCTTAGAGATATTTTCATTGCCAAGCGGGTGATAAAGTGGGTAATCAATCATGATTTCATATTTCAAGTGGTCATATACCATTTTAGGCATAGTGGGTATCATGGAACCAATATCACAATAGGAAATTAAGTTTTGATTATCAATCCAAATTTTAATATATGGTTCCCAATCATTCTTCAATTCAGTGAGGAATTTCCATCTTGTAGAAGTCTTTCTATTTCCTTCAAGCCTAAATCATCAATTTTCTTCACATTTATCTAGTTTATCATTTATAGCACTCACACCAATATCTTCCATCAATAAACTTACGAACCCATTTGTAGCATTAAGAGCTTTCATGTCCTCACATTCTAAAAAGTTTCCTCCTACAATCAGGTCTAAAGCATGGTTGCATCAACCAAAGAGACCAAGATAAAAGCATCTAAGCAATATATTCAAGGCTAGCACAGGTTGTATTTTTTGCGAGCAATAGAAATTATTTCCCAAGCATCTTTCAAATTCTCCCCACCTCTTTGTATAAATACGTGGACCTCGGTTGTAGGTGACATAACAAATGGAGTAGATCTAGATAAACTAATAAAACAAAGATAAAAGAAAAATGACAAAGCAAGTAAATATTAGATTTTTTTTTTGGATTTTTTATATAAGAAAAACAAAGCTAAATAAAAGCAAACTAAGCAAGAAAGAAAAAGAGAGATAGTGGAAGTGTATAACTTCCCTAGATGAAAGCTTGAAGTCCCCAGCAACGGCGCCAGAAAAAACTTGCTTGTTGGCGTGGACCACACGTTTATTGGGAGACCCTAAGAGGAAGGTATGATGCAGCGTAGCAGTATTTTACCCCAGTTATGAAACCAGGGTTATCAATATAGTAGGACTTAGAAGTCTCTCAGTAGATTTCTTGTTGTCTAGCGCTTCAACAAGCGTGGACCTGCACATAAACACAAACTCTCTCTTGCTCCCAACTTTCCGAGAATATTGTCAATCTTCCTGTCTTGCTAAAAACTAGGGAATCAATTTTATCGAATGGTTGGAGAAGATTAAATGAAAATGGAAGAAAGGTCAAGTGACGATGAAAACCAAGTAAATGAGGTTGAAATCAATTGGGAAAATAGGACCGGGGGCCATAGTTTTACTAGTGGTTCTCTCCTAAGAACAATAACATATTAGGTAAGCAAATTACAAATGGGCAGTTGAAAAATCATGAACGTATAATAATACTATTATGACGAGATATAGTTCACGGATTCTAACATTGTAGGCATTACATCAAGATAAATATACCGCCATCCGACAACATCTATTACTAGAAGTCCACCTTGAGGCAGCTATCCAACAAATCTCGCCGGCATTAAGTTGCAGCAACGATGTGATTGTTTTGTTTGCAACGGACAAATGTATTAAAAATAGTACATAATGTAAGCAATAATCCTCATCCGTAGAGAAGAACACCGCTGTTTTCTCCCTAGTGGCAACAACACATCCTCCACACATCACATTTCTGTCACTCGAGCATAGATGAAAAGGAGGCATGAACCCAATATCTAGCATATAAACACTCTTTTGGAGGTGCATACAACAACCTGGCCAAGGAAATCATACACACCAAAGAACATTGAAAGAAAAAAAAATAAAACTCTCTAAAGATATAAGTGAAGCATATCAATATTAGATGAAAAAAATAATCATAATATCAGGGTTCATCGGATACCAACAAACACAATATGTAGCAATTACATAACAATGATCTTGATCATGCTAGGCAGCTCACAAGGTCTAAACATGGTGGCACAAAGTGGAGAGAATCCCATCTAGCTACTGATATGGACATGTAGTCTCAGGATGAACTACCCACACATCTATCTGGAGGCAATCATGGCGATGTAGAGGCCTCCAGTGACGATCCCTCTCCCTGGCAGGGTGCCGGAGTAGGACTCCACAAGATCTAGATTGGACTTTCCAAGGTGACACGCCTCTGTATCTGTTTTGTGGAAAATTTCTCTCTGTCCCCGACGTTTTTAGAGTTAAAGTGATTTTCTAGGCGACGAGAGGGGCGCTGGGGGACACCATATGGCACCAAGGCGTGGCCTAGGGGGGGCGCTTGGCACCCCTCTGGCAGGGGCGGAGCTATAGTATCGGGCCGGGGTCAATTGACCCCGACGACCTTGGCCAAATTCCTTGTAACTATGGCCTAGTACATAAAATTACCCCTCTGAAAGTACGAAATGACCCTAGTCCATTAGCTGCTGTCCATGCACAAGCCGAATACTCCAGCCCACTAATATATATTTAGGCCTAGAAAACATAGCTTTTTTTTAGAAATGGAAGCCGTATAGGCCCCAGCCCCTGCAACCAGAAAACATAGCTGGCAACGTCACTTAAAGCCCACCTCTTATCCAAGCTCTATATCAATCAGCCACTAGAAGAAAGGCTTGCTCGTTTGCTGACCACAATGCTCGATTCATTTTGTGTGTCAACCGCCTCTCATCCATTTAATTGAGCTCAACCGCCTCTCGTCTACACTCAATGATTCCTACCCCAGTTTCGGTCTGTGAGTGCTACCAAAGCCGACACATCCATTAATTGACCTCAACTAGCAAAAATGAAATTTGAATATCCTAGTTCTCTTATTATTTAGGGTTTGTTAGATGACTTAAATATTTTATAGTCAATTGAATATTTTTGGGGGTGATCATGCTGGATAGATAATCAAGATTAAGGCTCGAGCGTCACCCATCACACGATCACAATATATGTAAGCCCATAAGTAGTATTTTTGTTTTTCCTATATACTTTTATACATTTCATGACTAATGATCTCTTTCCCATCCAGTCATGAAAGTATAGAATAAGTATAAAAAATGAAATGGACATTGTTCAATTTGAAAGAATAAAATCATCACCGAACGCATCAAATGATGTTGATCATGATAAAATTTTGTTTCATGCCGATCATGATAAACGTCTTTAGGGCTAAAACATTTTTTTATGAGGCACTAGAAAGTTGGATATTTGTAGGTATGTGAGCTTACTAAAAGATAGTTTTAGGTATGTTAGTTCATTCCAACTACATATTCAAGCTACATAAGATATATCAGTGCTACATTTTTTTCGTAATGGAGAGCTGCGAAATAGTACTCCTTTTTCTTAGGGACATAGTGTTAGTAGTTCATATTGACCCCGATGACCGTTTTTATAGCTTCTCCCCTGCCCTATGGTGACCCCATGCCACCTATCCGGCTCTTCTTTGGACACAGTCTTTGTTCCAGACATAAATAATTCCTTGTAAATTTTCATGATTTTTGGCGAATATTTTCTTCAGAGCTTTACTGAAATACATAAACAGAACAAAACATGAACTGACTCTGGGCATGTTGTTAATAGGTTAGTCCATGAAAACATTCGTAAAACGAAGGAAAACATGAGAAAACATGTAGAAAACATAGCTTGGAGCATCAAAAATTATAGATACATTTGGAACGTATCAGTATTCTTGATACCCATATGTTCTGCAGACAATGCATGATGATGATACATCATGAGGGATATCATAATAAAGTAATGAGAAGTCTTGAGAAGTCTTCCAGGGGTTTTTTGTGGGCTGGTAAGGATATTGAAAAAAGGGGTAAATGTCTTGTCAAATGGGATACTGTATGTAAACCTAAGAAGGCTGGTGGACTGGGTGTGCTTGACCTCAGAACACAGAACAATGCTGTGCTTATTAAATACCTATATAAATTCATGAATAGACATGATACCCCATGGGTCAATCTGATTTGGTAGGCTCACTATCTAGATGGTAAACTGCCACAACACACTGGGCCATGTGGATCATTTTGGTGGAAAGACTGCCACTCACTTATGGATAAATTTATGAACCACATCAAATGCAAGCCTGGAACAGGGGATACCATTGATCTAGGGAGAGGTTCATGGGAAGATACCACTTTTGTTAGGCAATTCCCTCAGCTATGCTCATTTGCTAGATATGATAATATCTCATTGCAATCTGCTATTGAGTATAACAATCAGGGTGACATATATGACCTCTTTCATACACCACTATCAGATATTGCTATGCAACAATACCATGCCTTCAAAGACAAACTACTCTCTTTGGCTAACAATCAGGAGAATGATAGGTGGTGTGTACCTGGTACCAATACCACATATAAGAACAGCAAAACTTATAAGATGCTTAGACCGTTTCCTAGTGCCCCTAAACCATTCCCATGGACCTGGAAATCATGTGCACTACCCAAGCATAAATTCTTCTTCTGGCTTCTTCTGCGTGATAGACTGAACACCAGAGATCTTCTTTGCAGAAAACAATTCCAAATTCCCACCAAAGTCTGTGTCCTATGTGAGGATGATCATACTGAAGATCTCCACCACCTTTTCTTTGGATGCCCATTCAGTAAATACTTCTGGGATTACATTGGTTTCCAATGGGAGAACACTGCTGACTACATGACTCTTATTCAATTGGGCAGAATCAAATACAAGACAACGTACTTCAAAGAAATACTCATTATAGGCTCTTGGACACTGTGGAACCACAGAAATGAGATCATCTTTGATGGGATCCAAAAGGATATCACACTTCATATAATTTTTTTTAAGGAAAACTTCTCATTAGCTAGGCATAAGGCTAAACCATCTCTTAAAGATGGTATGACTCAATGGCTTGATACCCTACGAACTTGTATACGAACTCTCTGTAAATATGCTTTATATTAATGGAAAATTTTGACACAGTGGGGGTTTTTCCCCACTGTAATGTGTCAAAAAATAACAAAGTAATGAGTAAAAGGAAACTTACCAGTTAATGGGATAGACAAAGGTATAATGAACCAAAAGTTGTTTCACGATAATACCAGAATCAGTATTCCCAGGTAAGTTCGGTATCACGAGTAATGGGAATATAGTATAATAACCAACAGGTTCTATAGAGTTTATTTTGTTAACTATGTGGGGGTCAATATGGGCATAAATGGCTCCGCTATTGATTATTGACAAGGAAAGAGTTTTACTTTCATGTCCACACACTATCGGACCTATAGGGGTAACACACTTGAGTTAAGGCTGGTTTATGTGTATATTGGTAGGTCCAGATCAATAAGGAGTATCATCGGAATGGTGTTTCTTCTGATAGATATATTATATATATCATAGATAATTTATATTGAGGGCATTGGATGTCCCAGAGTAATAGAAAAAGTTTCTGTTACTTCCATAATTTATTTTAGAGTTTTTCTAAGAGAGAACACCACCATCGAGTGACACTATCATCTAAAACACATCATTTACATGATGGATTATGTTTGAGTTATCGAGTGAAAAAACTTGGTGAATTACACACTTCTTTGATATTAAAGTATACAACCACATAGTGAAGTCAACAAGAGAGTTACTGGATTAATTATGATACTCCCCTCAATAATCAAAACTTCATAATAATTTTTGGAAATCATGTCTTACTGAGGTCTTCAAAGTTTTCAAATCATAATCTGACTAAGTGAGACAAAGTCAGCACTAAGAAGGATTATTTTGAAAAATGTTACTGATATTACCCATAATGTAGTATAGTAACTTAAGTTAATATTTCAGGACAAATTTGTTGTCTTTACTTTTGTCATTGTTTTGAAAGATAAACTATAAAAAGACACACGTGTCTTAGAATCTAAAAGTTTATGAAATATTGAAACTTGATTTGAAGATGGAGAAACACAATAATAACTTGTTGCTTGTTCCAGTTTCATATTGGAAATCCTCTTGTAAAGTCACCACATAATTAATAATGATTTGTTACTAAGAGATATGTGATTCTTAAGGAATTAATTTCTTGTTGAATTCAGTGGGAGAAAATTGTTTCTTCAAGGGATTACTGAATCTCCAAAAATAGTCATTAGAGTTGTACAAACAAAAGCAATTCCAACGGAAAATTCTTTTAGACTAATACCGAGAGCCATTGCGGATTGAGGCATGGCCGCTTATCAAGAAAACACTTAACCGAGAATGCACATAAATGTTTCAAGGTAACTTGAATAAATTATGTGCATGGAATAAGTAAAGATAATAAGGAGCTAGAATATCCAAATGATTTAGAGTCAAAAGTATTTTTATACCATCATATTCAAGTTTAAAAACTTGAAGGAATTCCCATTGGAATAAGATGATCATAATGCTCATTTTGTCTTAAATAGTTTATGACAAAATTAAGAGTTCATTTTGTCTTAAATAGTTTATGACAAAATTAAGAGTTGACTACTAAAAATCATGTGATCTGTAGCAAAGTTTTATCGATCTGTATAATAAATAAGTCGATATCGTTCACCCGAGCTCCATGGAGCCGGTAACAAGCACGAGTGGAGGAGGGGGTGGAGGGGAATACGACAAACACTGGGGTGGGGGAGGAGGATGGCGAGCAGTGGGGTATGGGGGCAGGGACAGGAGTAGAGGAGAGTGGGGGAGCCAACAACAACTAGAGGGGGGAGGGCGGGCATCGACGGGTCACAGAGAAGAGTGATAGCGGCGGCTATGTGTATGAAGGATTGGGGATTGGGAGGAGAAACAAGACCTATAACCCTAGCGGTTTGGCACCCCTACCCGACGTGCCAAGATCTACAGTATGACGCCCCCAGAGTGCCAAACTTGCATGGTGCAGGTCCCGCGAAACCGACGTGGCATGGTCTTTGGTGACTTTGACCCGCGCCATGCTCAAGAGTTTGGTGCCGATAGACGGGCGCCAATGAAAATAGGGTCATTTTGTGAGAAAATTTCTAAAATGCGTAAAAATTGTAAAATTCCACGCGAAGAGGAAGCCGAGCAGCAAACGGAAGGTGGCCCGTGAAATTTGACTAGCACCCACGGGGTGATCAGTTGGGAAAATGATGATTTTTTGAGGCACTATTGCATGGTACCCTAGAATGATTTTTTGAGGCACTACTGTCTAATGCCTAGAATGATTTTTTGAGGCACTATTGCATAATGCCTAGATTGATTTTTTGAGCCACTATTGCATAGTGCCTCCAATTGTAATCTAAGGCATATTATGTCGTGCCCTAAATAATATATTTTTAAAAGCATAATCAAGAGTGCCTAAAAAAAACTAGTGCCTTAAATGATCTTTCCCTACCCCATTTGATATGACATTTTTAAATTACCTTTTAAGATTATTTGAGTCACTTTAGGTATTTTTTGAGACATTTTTTTATTCCTTTGAATATCAGCCGTGACGTAGTGAGTTTCCCAACTGATAAGCAACACTTCATATTCTCACGGCAGGTTTTCTACTAGCAACATGAAATGGTTTAGGTAATTGTTTTCTTACCCTATGTTACAATATATTCAGATCACATTAGATTCTTCCATTTTTCTTTGATATTTGTTCGTCAGCTGCGGTAAAATTGTCTTTCCTGATCATGCATACGCTTTTTGTTGCAGATTGGATCAGATTGTTGAATATATTAGCAATTTAGCACATGATTTAATTCGAAATAGCAGCAGATGAATTACGACAGTAGCAAATACAGTAATCATGCAAATATCTAGATCTAGTACAGTAGACAGACTGATCCAATCTATAGCTAGAACTAGACATATGAATTCCAGGAATATCTCATACAGATGGAGTAGAGTCACGTACGATGCAGCGGTAGCGGCACCGCCGTTGTTGTTGTCCATGCCGTCGGCCATGTCGTTGATGAAGAGGTTGCCGAGGTCGGGGAAGAAGTCTCCGTTGGGGAAGTAGTCGCCGTCAGCAGTCGCGCGAGTGCGCTCCCCAAAAACCTGATCGCCCCTCTCCCGTATAGGATCACAAGAGGCGGGGTTCCGGAGGCCTGCTGTCCCTTCTCGCGGTGCACGCCGGAAGGAGGGATGGAGAAGGCTTGATTGGCGGCGCAGTGCTTTGGAACGGTGGTGCGAAACCATATGACGAAGTTACGGCTAGGGTTTACCATATGCACGTATTTATATACGGGCTGGGAGAGACGTGGGCGTAACTCCACGTCTGAGTCGGTTCGGCTCCACGATCCAGAAAGGAAACGGAAACAGTTTTGGAATTAATGCGTCCGTTAATTACCAAATTAATGACTCATTAAGTTTTCCCAACCGACAAAATAAACGCTCTCGGCTCGGCTCATTCCCGCAACCCGCGGCGCGTCGTGACGTGCCATGTCGTGACGAGGCGGGCGGCGGAGGAGGAGCGCGCGTGTGGCACACCTCTCCTCTTGCCTTGCCTACTCATACATGAGCTAGAATGGCTCACCTTATAAGGTGGTTCCACTCTCTCCAAACTAGCAATGTGGGACTAAACTTTAGTCCCACTCCCCACTTGTATTATTCATGAATGGGCCATGACAATTTCAGGATTTTAGTGGACTTAGTTGGGATAGACATGTGAGCCCATATAAGAAGCCCATATAAAATTCGAACAATCGCCCACAAAGTGTCATTAGCACATTTCATAGACTCTGTTCCAAAACATTGTTTATATACCGGTGTTAGTGGAGACTGTTAAGTTGAACTTCCACTTAGAACATCATTCTACACTAGTTCACAACTTGAATAGTGGACTACGCCTTGAACTACAAGTTTGTTGTGATACCAGTTTTACACAACATCTGAACCGATACTAGGCTGCCGCAAGGCATCTCCGCGGTTTGGAGCTTATGCATCATACTCCGAAGGCCTTTCATGAGTTTATTAGAGAGCACCCGATCCTCATAGACTGCGATGTTTAACAGTCAGACTCATATAGGTGAGTTCCTCAGGAGATGTTCTGTAGGACACATCTCTGTTTATATAAATAAGCCACTTGGAACACATTAATACAAATGTCAACCTACCATACAGACCAGGAGAGTATTGCATCTTTTATGGAGTGGAATAAAATATAAGGATACTCTCCTCTCAGCCGACCAACAGCTTGTCTCCCACTTCTAATTCACGGGATCTCCGATCACATAGAGTGGGTTACCACTGTGGGCAACTCATAACGTGGGTCTCAAACCCATCTCCCTCGATGCATTATCTATCACATTCCGTGATAAACCCTTTGTGAAGGGATCTGCCAAGTTCATAGATGTTTGGATATAATCCAGCGCAATAACTCCGGAGTTTTTCAATTTCCTGACAGATTTTAATCTCCTCTTCACATGTCTTGATGACTTCGCATTATCCTTAGAACTGTTCACTTTGATGATCACAATTCATTAGGATTGCGGGTATTGGTTTTTCAACCATAGGCAAGTCCATCAAGATCTCACGAAGCCACTCTGCTTCAACAGTGGTTGTGTCTAATGCTGCGAGTTCTGCTTCCATAGTTGACCTCGTTAAGATGGTCTGCTTGCAAGACTTCCAGGAAACAGCGCCACCACCAAGTGTAAAAACATAACCACTAGTGGCTTTAAGTTCATCAGCATCAGATATCCAATTAGAATCACTATATCCGTCCAGAGCCCTCGGGTTTCCGGTATAGTGAATTCCATAGCTCGCAGTGCCTTTTAAATAGCGTATAACTCTCTCAAGCGCACGCCATTGATCATCTCCCGGATTGGAAACAAACCGGCTTAATTTGCTCACAGCAAAAGAGATGTCAGGCCTCGTGGCACTCGCCAAATACATAAGCGAGCCTATAATCTGAGTATATCTCAGTTGATCTCTAGTAATCCGTTGATTCTTTCAAAGCAACAAACTAGCATCATATGGAGTTGAAGAAGGCTTGCAGTCACTATACCCGAAGCGACTCAAGACCTTTTCCACATAGTGAGATTGAAGCAGTGTGATCCCACCATTATCATCTCTCAATAGTTTGATGTTCAAGATAACATCAGCTACTCCTAGATCCTTCATCTCAAAACAGTGAGACAAGAAATCCTTAACTTCCTTGATTAAATCAAGATTGGTCCCAAAGATCAATATGTCATCGACATACAGACATAGAATAACTCCCTCGCCCCCACCATGGCGATAGTACACACACTTATCAGCTTCGTTTACAACAAAGCCTTCAACAGTCAAAGTCCTTTCAAACTTCTAGTGCCATTGCTTAGGTGCTTGCTTGAGGCCGTATAATGACTTCAATAACTTACACACCTTGCCTTCCTGACCGGGTACTACGAAACCATCTGGCTGCTCCATGTAAATTTCCTCGTCCAACTCTCCATTAAGGAAAGCCGTCTTAACGTCCATTTGATGAACGAGAAGACCGTGCGAGGCAGCCAGTGAGACTAGCACACGAATAGTGGTCAGTCTAGCCACATGTGAGTAAGTATCAAAGAAGTCTTCACCTTCTTTCTGGGTATAACAGTTGGCCACAAGCCTTGCCTTGTACTTTTCAATTGTACCATCAGGCTTAAGCTTTTTCTTGAACACCCACTTACATCCTACAGGTTTACACCCATAAGGACGATCAGTGATTTCCCAGGTTCCGTTAGCCAAGATGGAATCCATCTCGCAACGAACAGCCTCCTTCCAGTAGTCAGCATCAAGAGACGCATAGGCTTCTGAAATAGTCTTGGGTGTGTCATCCACGAGGTACACAATGAAATCATTACCAAAGGACTTTGCAGTCCTCTGTCTCTTGCTCCTTACAGGAACTTCATTGTCATCCTCCTCGGGATTCTCAACGTGTTCTATCGGAATGGTGGATTCAGGAATCTCAGCTAATTCCTGACTAGATGAAACAGGTTTCTCCTGATTTGATGAGCTAGACATATCCTTCATAGGAAATATGTTCTCAAAGAAAGTCGCATCATTCGACTCCATAATCGTACCAACATGCATGTCGGATACCTCAGATTTTACTATCAAGAATCTATAACCAATGCTATTAAAAGCATAGCCCAGAAGAACACAATCTACGGTTTTAGGTCCAAGCTTGCGCTTCTTGGGAATTGGTATATTGACTTTCGCAAAACAACCCTAAGTACGTAGGTAGGAGAGTTTTAACCTTTTCCTTTCCCATTCCTCAAATGGAGTAATGGTTTTATTCTTTGTGGGAACTCGGTTTAGGACATGGCATGCAGCCATTAGCGCCTCCCCCACCATGCCTTGGAGAGACCCGAAGTATTTAACATGGCGTTAACCAGATTAGACAACGTTTGGTTCTTTCTTTCAGCCACCCCATTTGACTGAGGTGAGTAGGGAGGCATCCTCTCATGAATAATACCGTGTTCAACACAAAAAGAATTAAACTCGTTGGAAAAAATACTCTCCACCACGATCAGACCTAAGCCGTCTAATTTTACGATCAAGTTGGTTCTCAGCTTCGGCCTTATAGTTCTTGAAATATGTTAAAGCTTCATCTTTCGATTTCAGAAGATACACATAACAATATCTAGTGGATTCATCAATAAGTGTCATGAAATATTTCTTTCCACCTTTTGTCAATACGCCATTCATCTCACAAAGATCAGAATGTATAAGTTCTAGTGGTGCCAAGTCTCTTGCCTCCGCAGTCTTATGAGATTTGCGAGATTGCTTAGCTTGAACACCCACTTGACATTTGGAACCTTTAATAGTACTGAATTTCGGAATTAAACTCATATTTGCTAACCGCGTCATGCAACCAAAATTAATATGACAAAGTCGTGAATGCCAAACATCACAATCATTATCGTGGAAAACATTATTAATAAGTGCAAATATCTGACAAGGATAAGCGGAACAAGCCTCCGCACTCATAGCCTTTACCAATAAATTGTCCATACTTGGAAATTACAACTTTATTAGACTCGAAAACCAACTTAAAACCATCTCGACATAAACGTGAGCCGCTGACGAGATTTTTATTGATGGAGGGCACATGATGAACATTCTTCAGTCGCACGATCTTCCCCGAAGTAAACTTCATATCGACCGTACCAACACCACGAACAGTAGCATGTGACCCATTCCCCATCAGCACGGGGGAAGTCCCTATGACCTGATAAGAAGAGAACATGGAAGCATCATCACAAACATGTACATTGGCACATGTGTCAACTAACCATTCAGGTGAATGACAAACTGAAAGAATAGTGGGAACTATACCGTACCCAGAATCCTTCATCTCAGTGTCAGCCATGACAACATTAGCGGTCTTGCCGCTGTTCTCCTGCTGCTGCAACTCATAACGTCTAGGACATTTTGGAGCCCAATGAGTCAGATCACCGCAAACGTGACATGACCCCTTTCTCTTCTTGAAGTTGGTAGAGTGCGACGGCTTAAACTTGCCATCGGGTTTGCCTTTACCCTCGGATTTCTTCTTGTTATATTTAGCCTTGTTGGGCGGGTAGTGTTTCTTCTGTACCACATGAGCAGAAGAACCTACCTCAGCAACCCGAGCACGTGTATCCTTTGCTCTCGCCTTCTCTTCCACATCAAGAGATCCGATGAGGTCCGAAATGGAAAACTCCTGTCTCTTGTGTTTCAGAGAAGTAGCAAAGGAGCTCCATGAAGATGGAAGATTGGCAATAATGCCTCCGGCCACAAATTTTTCCGGTAACATACACTTAAAATGCTCAAGTTCTTTAGCGAGTGACTGTATCTCATGAGCCTGTTGAACAACAGAGCGCTCATCAGTCATCCTGTAGTCATAGAATTGCTCCATGACATACAGCTCGCTGCCAGCATCCGAGGCCCCAAATTTGGCCTCAAGTGCATCCCACATATCCTTGCCGTTATCAAACGACATATACGGATCCACAATTGAATCGTCAATAATACCGAGGAGGGTACTTTTAAACATAGTGTCCATATTCTCAAAGGCCTCCAGCTGTGCTGGATTGAGATCGCCCTCAGGCTTGCCCTTGGTGGCCGCATAGCAGCGCAAGGTTTGAAACCATAGCACTGGTCTCGTGCGCCACCTCTTATAGTCCACACCCTTGAAAGGGATTGGCCTTGTCGCCGCAATGACAGATGGCGCAGGTGCAAGAAATTGCATATAATCAGGTTTTTGGATTGTTGAATATATTAGCAATTTAGCACATGATTTAATTCGAAATAGCAGCAGATGAATTACGACAGTAGCAAATACAGTAATCATGCAAATATCTAGATCTAGTACATTAGACAGACTGATCCAATCTATAGCTAGAACTAGACATATGAATTCCAGGAATATCTCATACAGATGGAGTAGAGCCACGTACGATGCAGCGGTAGCGGCACCGCCGTTGTTGTTGTCCACGCCGTCGGCCATGTCTTTGATGAAGAGGTTGCCGAGGTCGGGGAAGAAGTCGCCGTTGGGGAAGTAGTCGCCGTCAGCAGTCGCGCGAGGGCGCTCCCCAAAAACCTGATCGCCCCTCTCCAGTACAGGATCACAAGAGGCGGGGTTCCGGAGGCCTGCTGTCCCTTCTCGCAGTGCACGCCGGAAGGAGGGATGGAGAAGGCTTGATTGGCGGCGCAGTGCTTTGGAACGGTGGTGCGAAACCATATGACGAAGTTACGGCTAGGGTTTACCGTATGCGCGTTATATGCAGGCTGGGAGAGACGTGGGCATAACTCCACGTCTGAGTCGGTTTGGCTCCACGATCCAGAAAGGAAACGGAAACGGTTTTGGAATTAACGCGTCCGTTAATTACCAAATTAATGACTCATTAAGTTTTCCCAACCGACAAAATAAACGCTCTCGGCTCGGCTCATTCCCGCAACCCGCGGCGCGTCGTGGCGGGCGGCGGAGGAGGAGCGCGCGTGTGGCACACCTCTCCTCTTGCCTTGCCTACTCATACATGAGCTAGAATGGCTCACCTTATAAGGTGGTTCCACTCTCTCCAAACTAGCAATATGGGACTAAACTTTAGTCCCACTCCCCACTTGTATGATTCATGAATGGGCCATGACAATTTCAGGATTTTAGTGGACTTAGTTGGGCTAGACATGTGAGCCCATATAAGGAGCCCATATAAAATTCTAACATAGATGTCCTCAGCTTAGTTTACTAGGCACTTCGCCGGTCATACTAAAGTCGTCTTTCCCAGCCGTGATAGGTGGATACGTTGATGTTATGACTGAACGATGCCTCGCTTCTAAAGTATAACCACTGGACCTAACTTTGTAAAATTAGCAGATCTCCTTTTGGTTGTTATTACCAGCTAAGTGAAGTATATAAATCCTTCATGTCACTTACGAGTGAAGTATATTTCACAAAAAGGAAATATTAGCAGAAATTCATGCCATTTTTTTGTGAGAAGGCAAACTGATAGTTCGAAGAGTATATAAATCCTATTGTTTCACACAAAGATGGACGTGGGTGTTGAGGCGACTGAGGCGGCGGCTGAGGTGACTAAGGCACCCCTCGGGGTAGCTCCTCGGCCGTCGAGGCCCTCGTCGAAGGTGGGTGTGGGGAGCCAAGCCGACTTGCCTCCTTCTTCTCCGCCTTTCGGCGGCCGCTTCTGGTGTATCGCGAATTCAGCAAGTGAATCTGAAGGCACTGACGTTCTTGCCAAGGAAGGTATGGATAAAATTTGTGATTGCTATTTTCTAATGTGCAGGACCCCTTCGTTGGATCCTTTTTCTTTGCTTGATTTAGGGACGAAGAAGATGACCAAGAGATTGGCAAAGATGCGCATGCAGAGGGAGACTGCAGCAGTTTTTCATTCTCCCATGATTTCTGGTCCCCCTTCCCATAGGTTTCGAGTTCCTACGATTCCTAGTTTGCCTGCCTCCTCTTTCGTGGATGATGATTTTCGTGCCGATGAGTGGACCAAGGTTCATTGTCGTCGGTTGAGATGTTCTTCTGATCGCTGATCCGAGTTTCGTGGATCTCCCAGGTTTTCAAAATTTTGAGGTAAGGCAGCCTCTAGACGGGCCAAACCTGACAAGATGGATGTCCTACTTAGTGTGGGCCCTTACCGAAAACATGTTATTGATCTCGTTATACCAAAACCCCGATCAAAGGGATTAGGTTTACGTCATTTTCTCAAGTTCTTCTGGTCTACCGCTGAGCAGCCTCCGTCGTCGCTGATGGCGTATCGTGGAGGGGGCCATGGAGGCAGGGATCATCGAGATGGTTACTTCCCTAACCATGGTGGTGGCTATGGTTGTTTTTCCAACTTTGAAGAGGGAGGTCCGAGTGGAACGGCCGGTTCTTCTGATGGACCCAATGTCAACCAGGGCGCGGCCTTCCATGCGGAAACGGGCTTTGGTGCGTTTCGTGGACGCCGTGGAGGTTTCCCTGCTGGTGGTGGTCGTGGCCGTAGAGATGGTAGGGGAGGTTATGGCCGGGGCAATTACAACCATCATGGTGGGAAAAATTTCGACTATGGTCATGGTTATGGAAAGTATGACCATCGTGATGTTCGCGTCCGTTTCGGGGATGCATGGTGGCGGTAGATCATATGCCAACAACACGGTGAACCCGAACAGGCATGTGCAACCTATGGGTGTTTCACAGCAGCAGGCACAACAGGTTATCCCCGCAGTATCGCAGGTGACACAACCTTCTGTTCCGATAGTGATGCAGCGACACAAATCATCTGGAACATCGTAGGGAGTGGTAGCAAATGTGACAATGCCTGCACCTCAATCGGTAGTGTCCGGGGCAGGTACTGTGTCTGTGACTCCAAATGTGGTTGCTGCTCCTACTGCACAAGCACCGGTGGTGGTTGCTGCTAACCAAGATCAAGGTCGTGGATTCGTGTCTGCTAATCATCTTGCTAGTACCATTGCTGACGTTACTACTTCTCCTAGGAAGGCAAAAAAAATGTTACCGTTGTGGGCAGGCTGGTCATCGTTCGAAGGCGTGCACGGTGGACATTTGTCAAATTTGTGAGGGTCCAGCTCATGGGGAGAAGAAGTGTCATTTTTTGACGGCTCCTAAACATCATATTTTAGTCTACGGGTATGGTCATGAGGAGTTGATCTTCTTCAAATTTCCTTGTACGGAATCTTATAAACCAAAGATGGAGAACCATCGTCAAGATTATATGGTTGTGTCAGGGGGAGAGATGACCATCCTAGGCATCACTAGGTAATTACAGAGGTTGGTACCTATAGAGAATTTTATTTGGAATGTCACTAGGATGTGGCATAATGTTTTCAGGTGGAATTTCCTAACAGTTCGAAGTTGGTGAAGCTCAAGGTTATTGGTAGATGAATTGTTCCTAATAGCAATTGTGAGATCACTGTTGATAGTTGGACACACTGTCCTCAACCTGATGATTCCTTGCCTGTGGTTTGGCTGCGGGTGGAAGGGATCCCGAGCCCTCACATTGGTGATTACTTGGCTTTATGGGCTGTGGCCGATATGTTTGGTATGGGCTGTGGGCGATATGTTATGGGTTTTATTCTCTCCTTCGGTAAGACAGTCTTTTGATCAAACTAGAAAAGAGATTGTTATGTTGTTTTCTTCTTCCACAGATCGTATTTCTTCTGATTTGAGAGGCCATTCTCCTAAGGACACAAGCGGTTCACTGCCAATACTGTCACGTGAAGTGGAGGGGTCGGTTTCTGTTGCTGTAGGGGCGCATCGCGCTGCTGTTTTTTCTGCTACCGTAAATGAGAAAGAGAACGTGTTTGCTACTGTTGTAGGTGGTAATGCTGATTTGGGTGCTGGACTTTTCGGGGAAGTTTCTTTGGATATTGATGCTGCCACTGCGGCAGGGGAGCAGGGTTCTGCTGTTGTTCTGTCTGCTGGGATGGAGCCGGTTCATTTGGACGCTGATTTTGGTTCGGTTGCTCTGAATGGGGCTGTTATTGAGGATATGGTGAGTGTCGCGCCTAGGGACAAGGTGGATTCTCCTTCTGGCTCAGTTGGTGTGACTCGATTAGGCGTGGATGGGGCTGGGGCTGAGGATGCTTCGACGCTCTTGATACGTCTCCAACGTATCTATAATTTCTTATGTTCCATGTTGATATTATGCCAATTTCTACATTTTCTCTCCCTTATTTATAGCATTTTTACACGTTTTATGGGACTAACCTATTAACAAGATGCCAAGTGCCAGCTCCCTGTTTTCTGTTGTTTTTTATTTCAGAAAAGTTGTTCTGGAAATATTCTCGGAATTGGACCCCACGAATCCCGAAGTTCCTATTTTCCCGGAAGCATCCAGAAGTCCGAAGAGGAGTGGAAAACGGGCACCAGGGGGGCCTCACCATAGCCAGGCGCGCCCCCCCTTGGCCGCTCCTGGGGGTGGTGAGGCCACCCTAGTGGCCCACCGACACCGCCCTTTCGCCTATTTATTCCTCTCCGAAGGAAAACCCTAGGCACCTGATCAAAAATCCCTGAAAAGTTCTGCAACCGCCATCGTCGTCAACCCTAGATCAGGGGGGTTCTGAAGCTGTCTCCCGGCACTCTGCCAGAGAGGAGATCATCATCGGAGGCCTCTTCATCACCATGCCTGCCTCTGGAGTGATGCGTGAGTAGTTTATCCTTGGACTACGTGTCCATAGAAGTAGCTAGATGGTTGTCTTCTCCTCCTATGCCTCAATGTTTAGATCTCGTGAGCTGCCTAACATGATCGAGATTGTTCTTACGTAATTCTATGTGTTGTTTTTGCTAGGATCCGATGAATATTGAACTTATGCCAAGTTGATTATAGTCTTTATTGCATATGTTATTTGTGATCTTGCATGCTTTCCGTTTCTAGTGGTTGCTCTCGCCAAGTAGTTGCTAGTGACTCCAACATGGAGTATTTATGCCCGATAGTTGGGTTCATGCCTCCTTTTCGCCTGTGCTCGAGTGACAGAAACGTGACTGGGGAGGATGTGCTGTTGCTACTAGGGAGAAAACAACGGTGTGAGTACCCGCGTGCACAATCATTGCTTACATTACACACATTGCTTCATGCGATTATCTGTTGCTTGCAACTTAATACCTAATGGGGTTCGGATGATGACCTGAGGGTGGATTATTAATCATAGATGCAGTTGGATTACGGTCTATGTATATTGTTGTAATGGCCGCACTAAATATCATAGTAGTCATCATGTCATGAATGTGGGTGCAACCTCTATTTGTCAATTGCCCAGCTGTAATTTGTTCACCCACCATGCTATCTTTTATGGAGAGACACCACTAGTGAACCTATGAACCCCGGTCCATTTTCCTACCCTATTAAACAAACCACTACAATTCCCTGCTTTCTTTACTTACTGCAAGCATACACCATTTTCCACACTATACGTCTAATCTTTGTTTCCAGCAAGACCGGGGAGATTGACAACCTCACTGTACCGTTGGGACAAAGTATTTCGGTTGTGTTATGTGCAGGTCCCGCGTTGTTGCTGAAACCGGTGAGGCGCCATCACCACCATAAGTGGCATCAACCTTCCGAAGATCATGTTTCTCCTACTGGATTGATAACCTGGTTCTTAACCGAGGGAAATTCTTACCGTTGCACTCATCACACCCTCTTTGGGTTCCCAACACGCCATCACAAGCAACAAGAATTCCTGGCACCATCGAGGTGTAGCAAATAATTTCTGGCGCTGTTGCCGGGGAACAAAACAAACATACATAAGAAGACTTCCTCCCGCAACGGTCGCCATCCATAGCAGCAAGAATTTCTGGCGCCGTTACCGGGGAGAAAGAAGTCTTCTGGAAAGGGGAGTCTCTCACTCTCAACCTCTTTATTTTGTTTATTATCTTGTTTTTATTTTTTGTCTTGTTTTGCTTCTTTATATCAAAAACACAAAAAAATAGTTTACTTCATAGCTATTATTTTTTCTTTTCTTCTCTTAGTTTAATCTCTAATCTTGATTCTACCCAAGTTTACCTTGAAAGACATACCAATAGGGTATAACTGAGAAAGATAATATTGGAGAGTTCTTTAATTATGTTAGTAAGCACAAAGAATTTGAGGATAGATCCTTAGCTGAACTTGCTCCAGATTATGAAACTGCTGCAGCATCTCTAGTTCGTATACTGGAAGTTAGGTTTGTTAACCTTAATCCCATAATAGAACAAATGTTCCTCAACCTTGATAACATTAAGGATACCGAAAAAAGAGAGTGTATTCTAGAAACTTTGTTTAAAGAATTTGGTGATGTTGCCATTGAGGCTAGAAAAGTTTTTAACCGATTTGAGATGTCAGTCTCAAGTGTAGATGTTAATAGAAAATCGGGTAAACCCAATGATAAGGAAATTAAAATACCAATACCCTTTAAATTGGTAGGAATGCATGAAGCTCTAGAAAAGAATTTTGATTGGATTGTTCATGCAAACCCATTTGATGAAAGTAGTGTGCAAGTGCTGATAAAGGGAAATCTAAAACTTCTATAGATGAAATACAATTCATTGTTGAGGAGATTTCTAAACTTAATTTTTATGCTTCTTCACTTGAAAATACTTGAGTTTCTTTCTATGCCTAGCTGAAAGGCGTTAAAGAAAAGCGCTACCGGGAGACAACCCGCTTTACTTCTCCCTTTTCAACCGTATTTTCGTTGTTTCTTTCTATGTGCTTTGCACCTTGGAGTTGTATATTTTCTTAGCAACCCTGTTGTATCTTTTCTTTTGTGTATTTGTTGAGCCAAGTAAAGCCTCTAGTGGAAAGTTGAGACTATATTTTGGATTTCAGCGCAGGAAACAGATTTCTGTTGTCCACTGTTAAATTCGTATTAAATCACAGAAAATTCAAAATGGCCTGAGTTTTTGTGTGTGTAATCCTGGGCTATATATGCAACGTTTCTTAGTTGAACACTTTTTTATTGAAGAAACAAAAGGTTTTGGAAAAAAATCATCTTTATCTGCTATCCTGTTTTGGCAGATATCTGCCAATAATCGCATTTGCATCTTAATATCTTTCTTTTGTTGTTCTTTTGAGAAAAAGAGTTTTAAAATAAGTTGTGATAGTAGATAATGTGTTTATGAGTGTTAGGCTTTTGTTGAAACTGAACCATGTGAATTTATTATTTCGATTGCACAAACGTTGCTAATGAAGATTGTGAGAAGTTTGGTGTGAAGGAAGTTCTCAAGGGTCAAGAGAAGAGGATGATATGACGTGATCAAGAAGAGTGAAGAGCCTAAGATTGGGGATGCCCCGGTGGTACATCCCAGAAAATTCCAATAAGACTCAAGCGTCTAAACTTGGGGATGCCCAAGCCATTCCCTTCTTCATCGACAAATTATCAGGTCACTTCTACTGAAACTATATTTTTATCCGGTCACATCTTATGTGCTTTATTTGGAGCGTCTTTTTTTTCAGTTTGTTTTTATTTTTGCAATAAGCTTGGTTGGAACCCAGCATTCTTTTATTGGAGAGTGACATGCTCCGCTTTTTCATGGGAATACTTTGTATTCTTAATCTTTGTGTGGCTGCTGCATTTATTTAGCTCCTGTTTAACATTCATCTCTTATTTCTCTAGTTTTCATTTCTATATGCTTAGAGAGATTTTTTGTTGTTTCATATATGTGCTTGGTTGGGAATAGAAATGCTTATGTGATTGTTGGTATAGTGGAAAAATTCGCATGGTCTTGTAGATCACTAAACTGCTTCACTTGAATCACTGCTGTTGTTTTGAGATATTAATTTGCTTAATGGATAAACGGGAAGGACTAGCAAGTATAAACTTTTAATGGTTGGTCTAAGAAACTTGAAACTATACCACACTTAAAATTACCAGCTGATAGAAACAATGGTATATGATTGCTACGAGTGATACATTTCTGATCGGCCTTTTGTTACGCGCTACGGTCGGGGTAGCTAACAGTGACTTGTCACTGCCACAGACCCTCTTGGAGTGATTTGCATTGTGCCTTGTAAGATGATTTTCTTGCTGCAACCTTTTAACTCGTGAGTCTATGTTCGGGTACGTGGCAATTCCACCATCCATATTTGCTAGCCTCTTTGGTACTGTGCATTTCCCTTTCTCACATTGAGAGTTGTTGCAAACTTTGCCAGTGCATCCAAATCCCGTGGGAGGACTTTGTTCTCCTACACATAAGCCCATATATCTTCCTCAAAAAATACACCATACCTACCTATCATGGCATTTACATAGCCATTCCGATATATATCGCTGCACAACATCCACCTCCATTATGTTACTTGATGATGAGCTTCATGGTTATTTATGCACAATGCTACACTAGCAGGAGCATGCAGTTGGATACATAAGAGATATTCCATTATGAGTTATCAGTACTAAAAGTGTGATGATTCATTGTCATATAGGATGTTTCCCCTACCGGCGAGGATATAAAAAAAAATAAAAAATAAATGAAAAAGCCCAAAAAGAAAAAGAAAAAAAGGGGCCAAAGAGAGAATAAAGAGAGAGGGGGCGCATCACTATCCTTTATACCACACTTGTGCTTCATGTTTAGCACCAATACTTCAGTTTGGAGAGAGTTTTCATATTATTATTATTCATAACTATGTGGGGAATTTTATATTATAGAACTTGGCTTGTATATTCCAATGATGAGCCTCCTCATATGAGCTCTAGGTCTTTGTGAGCAACCAAGTTGGATGCACCCCCACTAGTTCCATTGGAGAGCTTTCATACACTTATAGCTCTATGTGCATCCGTTGTGTGGCAATCCCTACTCCTTGCATAGCTTCAGTTGTAAGACTTTCTCTTGTCTAATGACCACTTTCAGCTTTGTGAGCCTTTCTTCCATTGACCTCCCAAACCCCCATAAGGTTCTCTTTGCCATAACATCCCGGTGCCAGGGACCAGCGCAGAACACTTGCTTGTTTTTAGTGCGCAAATAGTTTAAGATTCAAGCATTAGATCGTGTGGAAAGCTTGACTTGATCCTAACAGGGGTTGTGAAGATCATTTGACGTGCATGATATTATTGTTCTTGAAAGCTTAAATAATCTCTCATAAACTTTGCACGGTTGATAGACTTTTAGTATTGATTCATTAAAAGTTT
The DNA here is from genome assembly GCA_028641055.1 of Alopecurus myosuroides. Taxonomy (NCBI): domain Eukaryota; kingdom Viridiplantae; phylum Streptophyta; class Magnoliopsida; order Poales; family Poaceae; genus Alopecurus; species Alopecurus myosuroides. The sequence goes on from CM054059.1 coordinate 412,376,892, forward strand.
TACTTCTTTCTTCTTTGTTTATGCATTACTTGTTGATATCAAATATAGATCACAGCTTTAGTTCATTTGATCCTAGATTACATGCTCTGCTTTACATATTATGATCAAGATTTATTCGTAGCATGTCACCTCAGAAATTATTTTGTTTTATCGTTTTCCTACTCGAGGATGAGTGGGAACTAATCTTGGGGATGCTTGATACGTATCCAACGTATCTATAATTTCTAATGTTCCATGTTGATAATATGCCAATTGCTACATGTTTTCTCCCTTCTTTATAGCATTTTACACGTTTTCCGGGACTAACCTATTAACAAGATGCCAAGTGCCAGTTCCCTGTTTTCTGCTGTTTTTTATTTCATAAAAGTTGTTCTGGAAATATTCTCGGAATTGGACCCCAGCGAATCCCGAAGTTCCTATTTTCCTCGGAAGCATCCAAAAGTCCGAAAAGGACTCGAAGACGGGCACCAGGAGGCCCTCACCATAGCCAGGCGCGGCCCCCTTGGCTGCGCCTAGGGGTCATGAGGCCACCCTGGTGGCCCACCGACGTCTCTCTTTCGCCTATTTATTCCCCTCCGAAGGAAAACCTAGGCACCTGATAAAAAATCCCCGAAAAGTTCCACAACCGCCGTCGTCGTCAACCCTAGATCAGGGGGGTTCTGAAGCTGTCTCCCGGCACCCTGCCGGAGGGAAGATCATCACCGGATGCCTCTTCATCACCATTCTTGCCTCCGAAGTGATGCGTGAGTAGTTCATCCTTGGACTACGGGTCCATAGCAGTAGCTAGATGGTTGTCTTCTCCTCCTATGCCTCAATGTTCAGATCTCGTGAGCTGCCTAACATGATCGAGATTGTTCTTATGTCATTCTTTGTGATGTGTTTGCTGGGATCCGATGAATATTGAATTTATGCCAAGTTTATTATAGTCTTTATTGCATATGTTATTTGTGATCTTGCATGCTTTCCGTTGCTAGTGGTTGCTCTGGCCAAGTAGTTGCTAGTGACTCCAAGAGGGAGTATTTATACTCGATAGTTGGGTTCATGCCTCCTTTTCTCCTGTGCTCGAGTGACAGAAACGTGACGGGGGAGGATGTGATGTTGCCACTAGGGAGAAAACAACGGTGTGAGTGCCCGCGTGCACAATCATTGCTTACATTACACACATCGCTTAATGCGATTATCTGTTGCTTGCAACTTAATACCTAAGGGGCTTCAGATGATAACCTGAGGGTGGATTATTAGTCATAGATGCAGTTGGATTATGGTCTATGTATATTGTTGTAATGCCCGCACTAAATATCATAGTTGATACGTCTCCAACGTATCTATAATTTATGATGCTCCATGATGATATTATGCCAATTGCTACTTTTTTCTCCGTTATTGTTAGCATTTTCATACGTTTTCCGGGACTAACCTATTAACAAGATGCCAAGTGTCAGTTTCCTGTTTTCTGCTGTTTTTTTGTTTCAGAAAAGTTGTTCTGGAAACATTCTCGGAATTGGACCCCACAAAGCCCGAAGTGTCTATTTTCCTCGGAAGCATCCAGAACACCGAAGAGGAGTCGAAGATGGGCATCAGGGGGGCCACACCATAGGGTGGCGCGGCCCCCCTAGCCGCGCCACCTATGGGTGTGGGCCCCTTGGACTCCACCATCTTTGCCCTTTCGCCTATTTATTCCCCCGGATGGAAAACCCTAAGTACCTAATCAAAATCCCCGAAAATGTTCCGTAGCCGCCGCCACCGTCTACCCTAGATCAGGGGGTTCTGAAGCTGTTTCCGGCACCCTGCCGGAGAGAAAATCATCACCGGAGGCGTCTACATCACCATGCCTGCCTCTAGAGTGATGCGTGAGTAGTTCATCCCTGGACTACGGGTTCGTAGCTGTAGCTAGATGGTTGTCTTCTCCTCATATGCCTCCATGTTTAGATCTCGTGAGCTGCCTATCATGATCGAGATTGATCTTATGTAATTCTATATGTTGTTTTTGCTGGGATCCGATGAATATTGACCTTATGCCAAGTTGATTATAGTCTTTATTGCATATGTTATTTGTGATCTTGCATGCTTTCCGTTGCTAGTGGTTGCTCTGGCCAAGTGGTTGCTACTGACTCCAAGAGGGAGTATATATGCTTGATAGTGGGTTCATGCCTCCTCATTGCCTTGCTCGAGTGACAGAAATGTGAAGGGGGAGGATGTGTTGTTGCCATTAGGGAGAAACAGCGGTGTGAGTGCACGTGTGCACAAGCATTGCTTACATCACACACATTGTTTAATGCATTTATTTGTTGCTTGCAACTTAATACCTAAGGGGGTTCGGATGCTAACCTGCGGGTGGATTATTAGTCATAGATGCAGATGGATTTTGGTCTATGTATTTTGTTGTAATGGCCGCACTAAATATCATAGTAGTCGTCATGTTATATTGTGCACCACGGTGCAACCTATATTTGTCAATTGCCCAGCTGTAATTTGTTCGCGCAGCATGTTATATTTATGGAGAGACACCACTAGTGAACCTATGAACCCCGGTCCATTTTCCACACTGTTAAACAAACCACAACAAATTTCCTTCTTTCTTTACTTACTGCAAGCATACATCATTTTCCACCCTATAGGTCTAATCTTTGTTTTCAGCAAGACCGGTGAGATTGACAACCTCACTGTACCGTTGGGGCAAAGTATTTTGGTAATGTTGTGTGCAGCTTCCACGTTGTTGCTGACACCGGTGAAGCGCCAGCACCACCGTCAGTGGCATCAACCTTCCGAAGGTCCTCTTCCTCCTACTGGATTGATAACCCTGGTTCTTAACTAAGGGGGAAACTTCCTACCGCTGTGCTTATCATACCTCGGATTGGGGTTCCCAACACGGAAGCATCAAGGATTTTTTCTGGCGCCGTTGCCGAGGAAGAAGAAGTCTTCTGGCAAGGGGATTCTCTCACTCTCAACCTCTTTATTTTCTTTATTGTCTTGTTTTTCTTTTCTATATTAAAAACACAAAAAAAAATAGTTTGCTTCATAGCTGTTATTTATTTTCTTGCTGTTATTCTGCTAAATGAGTTCCTCTGAGAATACTAAGTTGTCTGATTTCACTAGCACAAACAACAATGATTTTATTTGCACACCTATTGCTCCACCTGCTCCTACTGCTGCTTTCTATAAGATTAAACCTGCTTTATTAAATCTTGTGATGAAAGAGCAATTTTCTGGTGTTAGTACTGATGATGCTGCTGCCCACCTTAATAATTTTGTTGAACTATGTGAGATGCAAAAATATAAAGATGTGGATGGAGATATTATTAAACTGAAATTATTTTCTTTCTCTTTGAGAGGAAGAGCTAAAGAATGGTTGCTATATTTGCCTATAAATAGTATTGATTCATGGACTAAGTGTAAAGATGCTTTGATTGGAAAATACTATCCTCCCGCTAAGATTATATCCCTGAGAAGTGACATAATGAATTTTAAACAACTTGATAATGAACATGTTGCTAAAGCTTGGGAAAGAATGAAAACTATAGTGAAGAATTGTCCCACTCATGGACTGACTACTTGGATGATTATACAAACTTTTTATGCAGGACCGAATTTCTCCGCAAGGAACCTATTGGATTCAGCCGCTGGAGGTACCTTTATGTCCATCACTTTGGGAAATGCAACAAAGCTTCTTGATGATATGATGATAAATTATTCAGAGTGGCACACTAAGAGAGATCCACAAGGTAAGAAGGTAAATTCTTTTGAAGAAACTTCCTCTTTGAGTGAAAGGCTTGATGCTATTATGTCTATGCTTGTAAATGGTAAAGCACAAGTTGATCCAAATAATGTCCATTTAGCCTCTTTGGTTGCTCAAGAAGAGCATGTTGATGTAAACTTTATTAGAAATAATAATTTTAACAACAATGCTTAAATTTTGGTGGAAACAATTATAAGCCTTATCTTCCTAATAATGGTTATGGTAATTATTATGGCAATTCCTACAACAATAATAAAAGCTCTACCTATGATCTTGAAAACATGCTTAGAGAATTTATTAGCACACAAACTGCTTTTAATAAATCTGTTGAGGAAAAGCTTGGTAAAAAAGATGTTCTTGCCTCTAAAGTAGATAGCCTTGCTATTGATGTTGATTTTATAAAACTAAAGTTTGCCACAAGATGTTAAACAAAGTAAAACTTTGAATTCCATCCAATTTCAAATTGATAATAATGTTAGGTTGATGGCTGAATGACGTGCTTGGTGGGAAAGAGAAGATGAATTGGCTAAAAAGAATAATATTGCTAGAGTTTGCACTATCACGACCACTAGTAAAACTGAAGCTCCAAGTGCTAGTATACCTCCTACTATTAATGGTAAATTATTTGGTGTTAACGAAGTCTTCACCCCTTCGGTGCAACATGCTAAATTTCCTCAAATTGCTGAAACTGCTTCTAATAAAAGTGCTAAAATATTTAAAGATGTAGGAGATAATGGTCCCATTACTTTTGATGATAATAATTTTGATTTTGATGATTGAAATATCTCTGAAGTTATTATGTTTCTACAAAATCTTGCTAGAAGTCCCAATGCTAGTGCCATGAATATGTCCTTTACTAAACATATTACCAATGCTCTCATGAAAGTTAGGGAAGAAAAGTTGAAACTTGAAACATCTATCCCTAGGAAATTAAATGATGGTTGGGAGCCTCTCATTAAGATGAAAGTAAATGATTTTGATTGCAATGCTTTGTGTGATATTGGTTCTAGTATCTCTGTTATGCCTCAAAAGCTTTATGATATGCTTGATTTACCACCGTTGGAACACTGTTATTTGGATGTTCATCTTGCTGATAATGCTAAGAAGAAATCTCTTGGTAGAATTGATGATGTTCTTATTATGGTTAACAATAACCTTGTCCATGTTGATTTTGTTGTTATGAACATTTAATGCAATGCTTCTTGTCCTATTATTTTGGGAAGACCTTTTCTTGGAACTGTTGGTGCTATTATTGATGTGAAAGAGGGGAGTATTAAATATCAATTCCCCCTCAAGAAAGGTTTGGAACTCTTTCCTAGAAAGAGGATGAAGCTAACTTTTGACTATATTATTAGAGGAAATTATAATGTTGATGCCTCTTCACCTGAAAATACTTGAGTTAATTTTCTATGCCTAGCTGAAAGGCGTTAAAGAAAAGCGCTACCGGGAGACAACCTGTTTTATTTCTCTATTTTCATTCAGTTTTCCTTTGTTTTCTTTTGTGTGCTTTGCACCTGTGTGTTTTCTATTTTCCTTACCAACCCTGCTGTATCTTTTCTTTTGTGTTTTTGTTGAGCCAACTAAAGCCTCTAGTGGAAAGTTGAGACTATATTTCGGATTTCTGCGCAGGAAACAGATTTCTGCTGTCCACTGTTAATTACGTATAAAACCACAGGAAATTCAAAATGACCTGAGCTTTTTTGTGTGTAATACTGAGCTATATACGCAACTTTTCTTAGTTGACCACTTTTTGATTTGAGTAACCTAAGATTTTCGAAAAAATCGATCTCCGCCTGCTATTCTATTTTGACAGATTTCTGACATTTATTGCATTTGCATCTTAATCTATTTCTTGTGGCGTTTTTTGAGAAAAATAGTTTTACAAGAAGTTGTGACAGTAGCTAATGTGTTTTTTAGTGATAGGATTATGTTGAAACTGAACCATGTGAATTTATTATTTTGATTTCACTAACATTGCTAATGAATATTGTGAGAATTTTGGCGTGGAGGAAGTTTTCAAGCGTCAAGAGAAGAGGATGATATGATGTGATCAAGAAGAGTGAAAAGCCTAAACTTGGGGATGCCCCCATGGTACATCCCAGCAAATTCCAAGAATACTCAAGCGTCTAAGATTGGGGATTCCCAAGGCATCCCCTTCTACATCAACAAATTATCAAGTCACTTCTAGCGAAACTATATTTTTATTCGGTCGCATCTTATGTTCTTTACTTGGAGCGTATTTTATTTTTGCTTTCAGTTTGTTTTTATTTTTACAAAAAGCTTGGCTGGACCCCAGCATTCTTTTATTGGAGAGTGACACGCTCCGCTTTTTCATGAGAATACATTGTATTCTTAGCCTCTGTTTGGCTGCTGCATTTATTTAGCTTGTGTTTTGCATGCATCTCTTATCAGAGCTGTTAGTTTTAGTAGTATTATGTGAGTACTCTCATGTTTGCTTGATTTATCATAAATAGTATTTTTGTTAAAGCATGTTTTGTATGGTGCTTGTTGGGAGAAGAAAATTGTTGCTTGATGTAGAATTTATAACAGTGCTAGTAGAAGCTTGTATAGATTGTGGTTAGAACTTTTCATGCCATGCTAAATGTTATTTTAGTTTTAAAGCCTTGTGGTTATTGAGTAGCATGAATAGCCTTAAATATTTGAGAGTGTTTGATATGTCTTGAAAGATTCATGAGTTGTTCTTGTCATAGTAAAGCATCAATATATGGTATTCTCTTTCGAATGTTTTATTTGGTTGACTTGGAGCATGCTCACACCATGTTTATGACTACAAACCAGTCACAAATAGCCTCCATGACCACTTAGTTTTTGAACTTGTGATACCACTTATGCTTTAATTAATGATGCTTATGTCGGTATGCATGATTATGGCTCTTATACTTTCTTGATTTCTCGCTCCCAGTCTTTTGCTAGCCTCCACCTGTACTGAGTATGAGCTCTACTCGTGCATCAAACCCCCTTAAACCAAAGTTTTCCCATTGTGTACACCATACCTACCTACATGTGGTATTTCAATGCCACTCCAAGTAAATTGCTCATGTGCTACCTTTAAAACTTTCAAAATTGGTCCTGTTTTGTGTTCTTGTTTTTTCTCATGAGGACGTCCATAGAGAATCTTTATCTCACTCGTTGATTGGATTTCACACCCTGGACTAGTGGCTTCATATGCTTATCCAAATGATAGAAGAGCTGGCAGCGGGGTGCCCAGCCCCAAATTAATACAAACAAATTCTCTTCACTATTTTTGCCCCTGATTTATCAGTCAAAGCATAATTGTGTAAACAAAAGAGAAAGAGGGATGACCTTCCACACCAGTTGCGTCCTTCACCATGGTGAAAGTAAAGTATGGGCACATAGAGGGGGGGTGAATAGGTGCTACGACTAATTTTAAATTTTCTTAAATTTTAGGCTTAACAAGAAGGTAAATTCTCTAGATAGTGCAACTAATGGTGAATTTACCTATATGACAGGGCAAGCAATTAATGCAACTAGGACAACAATTAATACAACAAGTACTACAATCAAAGCTACAAGTAAGAGTAAGTAAAGGGGGAGGAACGAGGTAACCGATGGAAGCACACGGAGACACGATGTATTTCTGAGTTCCTCCTTTTTAGGGGAGTACGTCTCGTTGGAGGGGTGTGAGCTCGCCACGAAGGCCTACTCAACGCCACAAAGGCCTCACCCTATTCTCCGATGAACTTGCGCCACAAAGGCCTAGTTCACCTCTCACTATTGAACCCCCTTGAGGCGAGGATCGAATCCTTTACAAACACTTGGGGCACACACCCACAACTTAATTGGGGGCTCCCAACTCTTCTTGAATCACCACTAGAACAAGAGGCTTAGGTTCTCCACAAGAGGAAACCCTAAGCAAAGATCTCTCAAGCAAATGAGAGGGAAATGGAAATCCGGTTGGTGAAGATGTAGATCCGGTGGTCCTCCTTCAATCCTCAAAGAATCAACAAGTTTGAGTGGAGGAGGAGGGAGATCTAGCTAGTGGGTGAGCTCCATTAATGGTGTCTTCAATGCAGGAGAGAGCTAACCCTTGGGGAAGAAAGAGAGGGGCTATTTATAGCCCCCACTCAAACTAGCCGTTTTTCTGCCCAAAATGCGACCAGCCCGGATTGCTCCGGATTTTTCCGGCCTCCCGGATTCGTCCGGACTGATTCCAGATTGCAACAGAGAAATTCACGTTGCAGTCGGAATCATCCGGACTGAATCCGGATTGCAACAGAGAAAATCCCGTTGCGGTCGGATTCGTCCGGACTCAGTCCGGACTCCCGGATTCACCCGGATTAATCCGGATTGCAACAGAGAAATTCGCGTTGCACTCGGACTCATCCGGACTGAATCCGGATTCCGGATTCCATCCGGAATAATCCGGATTGCTCACTGAAATCCCTTTTCTGGCCCGGAAAGGTTCGTTGATCTTCGATTTCTTCACCATTTCTTTGACACCGTACACGTGCTGATTTAAGACCAAATCCTTTGACAAAGTAGCACATACGGTTAGTAACTTCTTCATGTTGTTAACAAACACACAAAACAGCGAGATATCGAGAATGCACTTTCACATGGGAGCCGCTCTTGTGAATCCAGTTGGCTTGTGACGTACTGTATTGTTTGTTTACCATTCGTTGACCTTAACATACACCTCTCCTAAAATATAGACACTCCTCCACGGTATGTGATTGTTGGCAGGCACCTGAGCATTCAGTTAGCCATGGTTTGTGAAATATGGATGGGAGGAGTGTCAAACTTTTAATACCTCTGATTTATAAAATAAAAAGCTCTAACACATGAGTTGATCCCTGCTTCCCTCTGCGAAGGGCCTTTCTTTTACTTTTATATTGAGTCTCCATCTTCTAACTTTATGCACACTTGAGAGAGCATTTTTGCCATTGTGAGTTCTATGTGCATTTGTCCCATAAACATCAATAATTAATTCATGATGTGATATTATTTGTTCTTAAATTATTTGTTTTAGTCTTCCTCATGAACTTTGAAAGTGTCCTGGCATTTATGCTTTGTCCCACTCTTAAGGACTAGCGAAATACCACTTTGCCATGCTTTCTCTATACCTGAAACAAACGTTTATTTTTCTTTGCACTATTATTCATGATCCTTTATTTAAGATACTCTTCGTGATGCAAAGTAATTGCTATGCTTCATTATTAAAGTTCTATTTATCATGTTTGTGTTTGAAGTTCTATGATCTCAGCGTGCATATGTTTTTACATTAGATTGATCAAGATTGTGTCGTAGCATGGCACCTCAGAAATTATTTTGTTTTATCGTTTACCTACTCGAGGACGAGTAGGAACTAAGCTTGGGGATGCTTGATACGTCTCCAACGTATCTATAATTTCTGATGCTCCATGATGATATTATGCCAATTGCTACTTGTTTTTTCCCTTATTTGTAGCATTTTCATACGTTTTCCGGGACTAACCTATTAACAAGATCCCAAGTGCCAATTTCCTATTTTCTGTTGTTTTTTGTTTCAGAAAAGTTGTTCTGGAAACATTCTCGGAATTGGACCCCACAAAGCCCGAAGTGCCTATTTCCCCGGAAGCATCTAGAACACCGAAGAGGAGTCGAAGACAGGCATCAGGGGGCCACACCATAGGGTGGCGCGGTCCCCCCGGCCGCGCCAGCTATGGGTGTGGCCCCGTGGCCTCCACCGCCTTTGCCCTTTCGCCTATTTATTCCCCCCGGATGGAAAACCCTAAGCACATGATCAAAATCCCCGAAAAAGTTCCGCAGCCGCCGTCACCGTCAACCCTAGATCAGGGGGGTTCGGAAGCTATTTCCGGCACCCTGCCGGAGAGGAAATCATCACCGGAGGCTTCTACATCACCATGCCTGCCTCCGGAGTGATGCGTGAGTAGTTCATCCCTGTACTACGGGTTCGTAGCTGTAGCTAGATGGTTGTCTTCTCCTCATATACCTCCATGTTTAGATCTCGTGAGCTTCCTATCATGATCGAGATTGATCTTATGTAATTCTATATGTTGTGTTTGCTGGGATCCGATTAATATTGACCTTATGCCAAGTTGATTATAGTCTTTATTGCATATGTTATTTGTGATCTTGCATGCTTTCCGTTGCTAGTGGTTGCTCTGGCCAAGTGGTTGCTACTGACTCCAAGAGGGAGTATTTATGCTTGATAGTGGGTTCATGCCTCCTCATTTCCTTGCTCGAGTGACATAAACGTGAAGGGGGAGGATGTGTTGTTGCCATTAGGGAGAAAACAGCGGTGTGAGTGCCCGCGTGCACAAGCATTGCTTACATTACACACAATTTTTAATGCAGTTATCTGTTGCTTGCAACTTAATACCTAAGGGGGGTTCGGATGATAACTTGAGGGTGGATTATTAGTCATAGATGCAGATGGATTTCGGTCTATGTATTTAGTTATAATGCCCGCACTAAATATCATAGTAGTCATCATGTTATATTGTGCACCACGGTGCAACCTCTATTTGTCAATTGCCCAACTGTAATTTGTTCACCCATCATGTTATCTTTATGCAGAGACACCACTAGTGAACCTATGAACCCCGGTCCATATTCCACACTGTTAAAAAAACCACAACAAATTTCATGCTTTCTTTACTTACTACAAGCATACATCATTTTCCACACTATAGGTCTAATCTTTGTTTTCAGCAAGAACGGTGAGATTGACAACCTCACTGTACCACTGGGGCAAAGTATTTTGGTTGTGGTGTGTACAGGTTCCACGTTGTTGCTGACACCGGTGAAGCGCCAGCACCACCGTTAGTGGCATCAACCTTCCGAAGGTCCTCTTCCTCCTACTGGATTGATAACCCTGGTTCTTAACTAAGGGGAAAACTTTCTATCGCTGTGCTCATCAAATCGTCCTCTTGGGGTTCCCAACACGCAAGCATCAATAGTCATCATGTCATGAATGTGCACTACGGTGCAACCTCTGGTTGTCAATTGTCCAGCTGTAATTTATTCACCCAACATGCTATCTTTTATGGAGAGACACTACTAGTGAACCTATGAACCCCGGTCCATTTTCCTACACTGTTAAACAAACCACTACAATTCCCTGCTTTCTTTACTCACTGCAAGCATACACCATTTTCCACACTATACGTCTAATCTTTGTTTTCAGCAAGACCGGTGAGATTGAGAACCTCACTGTACCGTTGGGACAAAGTATTTTGGTTGTGTTGTGTGCAGGTTCCGCGTTGTTGCTGACACCGGTGAGGCGCCATCACCACCGTTAGTGGCATCAACCTTCCGAAGGTCCTCTTCCTCCTACTGGATTGAGAACCCTGGTTCTTAACTAAAGGGAAAACTTCCTGCCGCTGTGCTCATCATACCGTCCTCTTGGGTTTCCCAACACGCAAGCATCAGTAGTCATCATGTCATGAATGTGCACTACGGTGCAACCTCTATTTGTCATTTGTCCAGTTGTAATTTGTTCATCCAGCATGCTATCTTTTATGAAGAGACACCACTAGTGAACCTATGAACCCGGTCCATTTTCCTACACTGTTAAACAAACCACTACAATTCCCTGCTTTCTTTACTTACTGCATGCATACACCATTTTTCACACTATACGTCCAATCTTTGTTTTCAGCAAGACCGGTGAGATTGACAACCTCAAGGTACCGTTGGGACAAAGTATTTTGGTTGTGTTGTGTGCAGGTTCCGCGTTGTTGCTGGCACCGGTGAGGCGCAATCACCACCGTTAGTGGCATCAACCTTCCGAAGATCCTCTTTCTCCTACTGGATTGATAACCTTGGTTCTTAACTGAGGGAAATTCTTACCGCTGAACTCATCACACCCTCTTCTTGGGGTTCCCAACACGCCATCACAAGCAACAAGAATTCCTGGCACCATCGAGGCGTAGCAAAGAATTTCTGGCGCCGTTGCCGGGGAAGAAAAAAAACATACATAAGAAGACTTCCTCCCGCAACGGTCGCCATCCATAGCAGCAACTCTCAACACCAATTCCCTCGTTTCCTATCATCTTTTCAGGGGGTGAATCTTCTAGGGAGGCATCCAGGAGGAAGATTATGGAGTTTGGGGGTATTTCGGATCCATCTGCTTTGGGCCTGCGTTCGAGCGGCCGTATCCGTGCTCAGCACAATGCGGATGATACCCAGCTGGCGAGGGCCATGGAGCTGGCGTGTAGGAGGTATTCTTCTTTAGGTGCGAATTTAAATAAAAGTCTTTCGATTTTAGCATTTTTCAGATAAAGTTATTGCTGATAGGGCTGCTAGCTTGGGGTTTCTTTGGGGTCCACTCATGCTAAAGCTGTTGAGTCTGCTAAAATTATTAAGGATACTGATTTAAACAGATCTATTTCGATGTTGCAAAATTATTTGGATAGCCATTATGATCTTAAGTCTAATAGCTAAATTCTTTCGAAAGCTGCCAATCTTACCGAGGATCTAGTAGATGATGAGTTTAGTATTGGTAATGAGTGCCATATTGATTTAGTGGTCAATACGGTGGAAACCAAGAGGACTAGGAAAAAGAAAGAGTATTCTCTGTCTAATAAGAGAAGGAGTGTGCGTATTAATCGTCAAAAACAAGATCAAGATGCATAATCTTTGTGGTATGTTTTGGAATAGTGAGGGTTTTCGTGACCCTGGTAAAAATTTCTTTATCCAAGAAAGTATTCGTGAGAGGAAACTTGATTTCCTTGCCTTGTCGGAGACAGGTAGATCAAATTTCACATCCCCATATCTTAACCACTTAGCTTCGGGCTTGGATTTTGCATGGTTTTGCTTACCACCCAGAGGTAGATCAGGGGGCATGCTCATTGGGATTAACTCTGCTTCTATTCAGGTTAAAAATGTGGACGTGGGTGATTTTTGTGTTAAACTCTATGTTAGATCTAAGAGTGATGGTTTCGAGTGGGTTATTGTCTCTGTTTATGGAGCGGCCCGGCATGATTTTAAACCTCAATTCTTATCAGAGCTGGTTCATATTTGTGAGAATGAAAAACTGCCTTTGATGGTGGGTGGGGATTTTAACATTATACGAAAGCCTGAAGAAAACAATAATGATAATTATAACCCGAGATGGCCTGTCTTGTTTAATGATATTATTCATAGTTTAGACATGAAGGAAATTGAGTTCTCGGGCAGGCAGTATACTTGGGCTAGCAGATGAGACACTCCTACTTTCGAAAAACTTGATACGGTCTTAGCTACGATGGAATGGAAACAAAAATTCCCTTTGGCAACGGTTCAGGCATTGACTAGAATGGGCTCGGATCACACCCCTCTTTCTGTGGATTTCGGGGAGCGAGCTCATGTTGGTAATAAGGCTCGTTTTTCATTTGAACTTTCGTGGCTTCAAGTGGATGGTTTTTACGACATGGTTGCGTCTGAGTGGGCTGCTGTTGTCAAGGGGATTTCGGCCATTGAAATATGGTAGAAAAAATTAGACATTTGAGACGTTTTCTTAGAGGCTGGGCTAAGAACCAAAGTGGTAAATACAAGAAACAAAAGGAGAGGTTGCTTAAGATTATTGATGAGCTTGATATGAAAGCCGAGAGTATCCCCCTTTCGGTGGTTGAGCGGGATACTTTGAGAGACGCGAATGATCGCATTTGCTGTTTACGTAGAGAGGAAGAAATCAAATGGGCACAGAGAGCTAAGGTTAAGCATATTCAAGAGGGTGGTGATAATACTAGATATTTTCATCTTATAGCTAATGGGAAACATAGGAAGAAAATGATATTTCAACTTGAACAGGAGGAGGGAACTACATTACTGAGTATTACAAAAAAATTTGGGGATTCGATACCCAATGATATTGCTATGGATGAATCTATTATTCATGATATTCCGTAGTTATCACAAGAAGAAAATGATATTCTTACATCTTATTTCTTAGTGAAAGAGGTGCCCGAAGCCATCTCGCAGATGGAACTAAATAAAGCTCCGGGTCCAGATAGGTTCCCTGCTGAGTTTTATAAGACCTTTTGGGAGGTGATTAAGTATGATCTGATGGCTCTGTTTAGTCAGTTGAAGCAAGGTAATCTTCAGTTGTTTAAACTGAAGTTTGGAGTAATTACTTTGCTTCCTAAGAAAGATAACGCAATTCAGATTCAGCAATATAGGCCGATTTTCCTTCTCAATGTTAGTTTTAAGATTTTCACTACGGTGGGTACTAATCGTATTACCCAAATAGTGTAAAAGGTGGTTAGACCTACCTAGTCGGCTTTTATGCCTGGGAGACACATCTTAGAAGGAGTAGTAATTCTTCACGAAACCATCCATGAACTTATAAAGAAGAAATTGGATGGAGTTATTTTTTAAATTGACTTTGAAAAGGCATATGATAAGGTAAAATGGTCATTTCTCCAACAAGCCTTGCGTATGAAGGGATTTGCACAAGAACGGTGCAAGTTGATTATGCAATTTGTTCAGTGAGGAAGTGTCGGTGTTCGTGTGAATGATGATGTTGGTCATTATTTCCAAACGAAGAAAGGCCTGAGGCAGGGAGATCCCTTATCTCCAATTGTTTTTAATATAGTTGCAGATATGCTAGCCATTCTTATTGCCCGGGCAAAGGAGGGTGGACAGATTGGTGGTTTCATTCCTCACTTAGTGGAGGGAGGCCTCTCTATTTTGCAGTATGCTGATGATACTATATAATTCTTGGAGCATGATCTCGAGAAGGCCGTTAATTTAAAACTGATCTTGTGTACCTTTGAGCAACTATTGGGTCTTAAAATAAATTTCCACAAGGACGAAGTTTTCTGTTTTGGAAAGGCTAAGGAGGTAGAGAACCGATACAAACAAATTTTTGGTTGCGAGTCTGGTCTTTGCCATTTAGGTATTTGGGCATTCCTATTCATCATAGAAAACTTCGTAACTCCGACTGGCATCCAGTTGAATGTCGTTTCGAGGACAAACTTGGTTGCTGGAAAGGGAAGCTTCTTTCATATGGGGATCAGTTAGTTCTTGTTAATTCGGTATTGACAAGTTTACCCATCTTTATGCTATCCTTTTTGGAAATTCCTAAGGGGGTTCGGAAAAGATTAGATTTATATAGATCTAGATTTTTTTGGCAAAGGGATGAGAATAAGCGTAAGTATAGAATTAAAAATGGAATATCATTTGTAGGCCTAAGGACGAGGGTGGGTTAGGTGTGGACGTGCTTGAGTTAAAGAACAAATATTTGTTAAGTAAGTGGTTGTTTAAGCTTCTTAATGAGGAAGGTATTTGGCAAGAATTGTTGCAGAATAAATATCTCCATAGCAAATCGTTGGCTCACGTGGGGGCTCAACCTACCGATTCAGCCTTCTGGAAGGGTCTTATGAAAGTTAAGGGAGATTTATTTCGTAGAGGCTCTTTTACAGTAGGTAATGGAGAAACAACTAGGTTTTGGGAGGATACCTGGTTGGTTCCATCTCCGTTAAAAGATCAATACCCTGTCCTTTATAATATTGTGCAACATAAAAATATTTTGGTGCATGATGTGTTTCACAATGCTCCACCTCTTAACATAGGTTTTAGGAGGAGCCTTGTTGGGAATTCTTGGGAGAGTTGGTCTCATCTTTGTTTACGTTTAATGAATGTTTCTCTTAATTCTAATCCTGATCTTTTTCATTGGAGTTGACTCATAATGGTGTTTTCTCAGTTAAATCCATGTATGAAGACCTCATGAATGGTCATACAATTTTTTTCTGAAATCCTATTTGTGAAAGTTGAAAATCCCTCTCAAAATTAAAAAAATTATGTGGTTCTTAGACAAGAAAGTCTTGCTTACTAGGAATAAAGCGTAATTGAAAAGGGGATACCCATTGTTCCTTTTGTGGGAACGAAGAAACGATTGACCACTTATTTATCTCGTGCCCATTTGCTAAACTTGCTTGGCGTGTTTTTTTTTGTACCTACAATATTACCCTACCATCTAATGTTACTAATATATTTGGTAACTGGTTAAATGGGTTGAATAAAAAGACCACAAATAGAATTTGTATAGGCGGCTCAGCTATTTGTTGTTCTTTATGGAATTATAGGAATAATCTTGTATTTAACAGGAAGAAACACTTTCATGTCTTATAGGTCATTTTCTCGGCGGTGCATTGGATCCAGCTATGGGCTTTCCTGCTTCTTTCGGACCAGAGAGTGGCTATGGTGGATGGATGCAAGCGGCTGCTTATGGCGGCACAGAATTTTTTCTCCCGGCATTGTTGGTAGCATATTGTTTTATGCTTTTAGCTTTGAGGGAGGCTTGTCTCTTCGTGAGGTCTTTTTAGACATGTAAAATTTTCTATTACTTTAGAACTCAATAATTAATAAAGGTTGTGTGCATCACTCGATGCAGAGCCCGGGGATTTCCCCATTTCTAAAAAAATGTAACTAAGTAGCAACATATGTTAGCAGTGCGTAATCTAGCATATGTGAAGTAGTTATATCAGCAATGTAATCCAGTACGATGTTATCATGTTACCCGGTGTGATTAACTGGTAGTGTACATTAGTACCAGTAGGCAACCTACCAGCTATGTAGCAATCATATGAGCCATGTAATCGCCTATGAACGTGCAATAAGTTAATTCATGGTCTGTAAAAAAATCTATAACCCCAATGGCATTGGTTGTTTACGTCCGCATGTTTACAACCACAAGGGCGCGGTGTGCGCCACGCCAAACCTGTCTAGCTAAGTACGTAGGCCAGGACATCAACATCAGACGATCTATTGTCTTCAGAGATACGTTTTGCTGTTTCCAAATGTACATTGAATTGGTAACAGTTGATCTTATTCATCCTATTTTTGTTATTAAGAAATGCATTTTTTACATTGCTGATCAACTTGTAGTCTGATGTTCTATTGAGGTCAATTCCGTAACTGTACCAAAAGTCCGTCGCTATACAAAAATTTTGGTCTGTCTGTACATAGCAATCACAAGAAAGGAAGCCGCAAACTGAATACTCATGCAAAGTTACAACTGAGATTACACGGCCAAATGTTAAATATTAAATTCATATAAGACCAGATTACGATACAAGTTCTATCATTCAAAAATAAGTTATTCATCAGGCAAGCCATAACACATCATATATGCGCTTTTACAAGTGATGAAGTGCCAGCTGCAGACATATATGCAACTCAAGTAATTGCTGGGAAAATCCAAGTTGGTTGCCATGGACCATCCATCCATGACAGCGCCGCCGTCTCCAACGGCAACGTCATCACTGTCCGGTCCCTCAAGTTATACAAGATGCAGTCGAGAAAGTCATCCTCGGGCTTCCTCTGCCTGTGAAGGGTTGCCATACGCTCGGTCATAAAGTAGATGCAGTCCTCTCGGATGCCTTCACCGGACGCAAGGAGTGACTCAGAGCAGCCGAGGCTGACAAAGAGAGCATGCCCCAGCAACGTATCCACCTTGCTCCAACGCCCACTATCGTAGCCGCTTCCCAGATCCGCTGCTTCCAAGACATCGATCGAAATACGCGTGGGCAAAAGATCTCCAAGGTCGAGATCGACCTGCCGGTCCACCATCAGCAACCGATCTCCGCACACGACCAGGTAGAAGAAGAATTTGGTTTTGTTGTTAGCAGCGCAGCAAGGGTCTCGTGTGGTGCTTGGGATGCATCGGACAGATCTGACGCCGGTCTGCTCGTCGCTGATGTCCAGAACATAGAGCTCCGGTAGTTTTCGGAATTCACCAAGTTCTTCCACGAGGACATAGAGCTTCCCTTGGAAGAGTGCAATGTCAACGACATAGCCGTTTCCGGGGGGCGCCCACTCGATGGTTGTGCAAGAACCAGCCCCTCGCGGTGGACTGCGAGCAAATATGTTGACGTTCTTGGAATTCGTCTTGCCTGTGGTCAGAACGACGACTACGTGGTCGGAGACCACCACCTTCCCAATTTGATCGCAGTTGTAGTAGCTGAGATTGAGGTTGAGGGTATCGGGGTTGATCTGTTGAGGGGTGGTCTCCCTGGAGAGAGGGTTCATGAAGCAACAGGTGCCGTCGTGGTGCACGAGAAAGAGCATGCTACCGGTGGAGAGACGATAGGAGATAGCTTTAGTGGGTGGCATGGGGTAGACAGCCCCGTCGGGGAGACTGAGGAATCTGTCTTCGCGGAGGGCGATCAATGGTGGCAGTGGGGGCAGCGGCTGCAGCCGCGCACTAGAGCGCCACTGGTGGCAGACTGCACGGAAGCGGATGCGATCGGCATGGGAGGGCATGCGCAGGAGCACGAGGCCCAGCAACTCCGGCGGGAGGTCCGGCCATGATACCATCTTGCTCTGTGAAGCTTGTCTAAGCAGCCCCCGCGGGAGCAGGGCTGTCATCTTGCTTGGCCCTTGGAGGTCAAAGCCAAGCCGCCGGAGCAGGATTGTCATCGCCTTATTCAGAAGTGTAGCAGTGAGACCAAAGCCGAGGCTGAGCATCATCGCAAGCGCTGCCATCGCACGCCTTGTTCAGAAATTTCGTCTGTCCGATGGTCAATAGATTGGACCTCTCCCTGATCTCCCTCTAGTTATTATATAGACCGGCCGGCTCCGGTTCTAACGCCAGCACCGACATCCTCGCGTGTTTCATAAGCAGGATAATAGCTTAACTACTAAGCGAAACAAAGAAACGAGTGTAATATGGAAAGGGGTGAGAAGGGGGATTCCATACTGGAACCTTGCCATCGGGGGTCATCGGGGGGTGTGTCTCAAACATAGGGATATTCACGGTGGAGAGACTCTGCGAGAAATAGGCGACTTTGAGGCGATGCTGGACTACCTGGATGCTCGACGGCCGGCGGTGAGGGGCTCCCGTCGCTAGGCCGTGGGGGTTCTGCTGCCGTGCTTGTCTGGTTCCCGGCGGTGTCCGGGATGGCGGAGGTGGCCGCGGCCAGTCTCGACTCGGTGCGTGGCCGGCGGTGGGCGGACGTGGCGGAGGAGGTAGATGAGGCCGAGGCGGCGCATCTGGAGGAAGAGCTGTCAGCACCTCACCTGTGTTTCCTGTCTGAAGAATACTCCCCTAGCTAGACGGACGGTCAAGATGCAACGTAAAGAACCAAGGGTCAAGATGAACTCTAGCCAACCTGGCACATGTACTCCTATTCCCTGTGTTGTAAAACTCCACCCTATAACTATGGCCGAGTGATAAGAACAACTCCAACGTTTCGTGGTCGCGCATTCAGCTCTTCAACTCTCACATTGCGACCTTGGGGATGCGGGAGATTCCCCGTGCTGGGGCGCGTTACACTTGGACCAACAAGCGCCTCAACCCTGTCCGTTGCGTCCTGGATAGGGTTTTTATGTCCATCGCGCTCGACGCGGTGATTCCGCTCACCACGGTGGTGGCGGAAACTAGTTTAGGCTTCGATCACACGCCGATTATCCTAGACACCGGGAAGGGTCCTCTATTCGCAGCAACAGATTCTTTTTCGAAGCCGGGTGGTTCGAACTCCCGGCCTTTAGGGATCTGTTGCTATCCTCTTGGCACAAGCGTAGTGCTGTCGTCCGGGGAAGAGACATCGTGGACTGGTGGCAGTTCATGAGTGGTGTCCTTAGACAAAAACTCCGGGGGTGGAGTCGCAACTTAGGCAAGGAGGCAAGGGCGAAAAAAACGACACTTCTAGCTAGCATCCAACAACTTGACCTTAAGGCTGACTCTGCGGGTCTTGAGGATGAGGAATGGGCACTTCGTTACCACCTCGAGGACCAACTCCTCAACATTTACAAGTTGGAAGAGGAGTACTGGCGTCAACGCGACAGAATTAGATGGGCGCTCTAGGGGGATGCGGACACGGCCTATTTTCACGCGGTTGCTAACGGGAAGCGCCGACGCTGCAACATTTACGCCCTCAAGACTGCTAGCGGGGTGATCACCGCTCCGCAGGAGGTACAAGAGCACATATGTGGTTTCTACAGGACCTGATGGGATCGTCTCTTCCCAGACGTTGTGGCTTAGCTCGTAACACTTGGGGCCCCCTTGGCCAAGTCTCGGATGAAGAAAATCTCTCCCTGGCCATTACCTATACCGAACAAGAGCTCGAGGAGATTGTCATGAGTCTGAAAACTGAAACCGCCCCGGGGCCGGACGGTTTCACGGTAACTTTCTTCAAAAGGTGTTGGCCGCTGGTGAAACACGGCACGCTCATATCCTTAATGATTTTATCCTAGGGAGGATAGACATTTCGTGGCTCAATTTCGGGGTGCTGTCGCTGATTCCGAAGACTCGGGGCAGATAAGATCGCGCAGTTCCGTCCAATTTCCCTCATCAACGTCATCTTCAAGATAGTTTCCAAAGCCGTGGCTTCTCGCCTTGACCCTATAGCCCACCGTACCATCAGCCCGAACCAGACAACATTTATCAAGGGGCGCTTCATTCTGGAGGGAGCGCTGGCCCTGCATGAAATAGTCCACGAAATCAAGAGTAAAAAGCTAGGGGCGTTTTACATAAGATCGATTTCGAGAAAGCTTATGGAAGTGTCAACTGGGAGTTCTTGCTTGAGGTCCTCCGTCGGAAGGGTTTTGAAGCTGGTTTCGTGCACAGGGTCTCACAGCTCGTGTCCGGCGGGCAGACGACGATCTCCATCAATGGGGAAATGGGGCCATTTTTCCGCAACCGCCGTGGAGTGCGTCAGGGAGACCCACTTTCGCCGCTCCTCTTCAACTATGTGGTCGAGGGGTTATCAGCCATTCTTTCGGCTGCTTGCGCCGCGCGTCACATTAGTGGGGTGGTTCCCCATCTTGTTCCTGGGGGCATCTCCCACCTCCAGTATGCGGATGATACTGTAATCTTGATCCAGAACTCACCCCAGGGGATCGCCCATCTGAAATTCCTTCTTATGTGCTTCGAGGAGATGTCGGGGCTTAAGATCAATTACCACAAGAGCGAAGTCTTCGTCTTCAACAACCCCACGAGGCCCAGGTTGGGGTGGCCAGACAACTGAACTGCAAGCTGGGTATGCTGCCGTTCCTTTATCTGGGCCTTCCTATTGCCGATAGGAAACTCACCATTGAACAGTGGTCCTTCTTGGTGCAAAAACTGGCAGACAGAGTCGAACCCTGGATAGGTCGGTTCCTTTCCTCCGGAGGCAGACTAATCCTCTCCAGTTCTTGCTTAGCGAGTCTGCCTACGTATGCCATGGGCCTCTTTCTCCTTCTCGAAGGGGTCCACGCCCAGTTTGACTCTCATATGGCCAAGTTCTTTTGGGAAGGAGCTGGCCCTAAGCGCAAATATCATATGGTGAATTGGCCGGCCGTTTGTCGCCCCAGGGAAAGTGGGGGGCTCGGCATTATCAACACCAGACACATGAATAAGGCACTGCTGCTGAAGTGGGTCTGGAAACTTTACTCTCCTGAGGATTCGATTTGGGCGTCCATCATTCGCGCCAAGTACGCTCCCTCGGGAGATATCTTCTGTAGTTCGGACCGGGGCGGTTCGGAATTCTGGAGGAGTCTGCACAAGATCAAACACCTCTTCAAGCTCGGGGCGAAACACGAGGTGGGCAACGGACATCGCACGATGTTTTGGTTGGATTGGTGGCAGGGGGAGGGCCCCCTAAAAGATAGCTTCCCACTCTTCTTTAATATCTGTGATGATGCTCACATTTCGGTAGCTACAGCGGTGGTCGAGGGATGTAGGTTCCGTAGGTCCTTGGATTTGGAGGGAGCGTTACAGTGGGCCCAACTCGACGGTATCTTAGCTGCTATTAGCTTGTCAGAGGAGCAGGACAAGGTGTCATGTACACTTTGATCCTTCCGGACAGTACTCGGTGGGCTCTATGTATAGCGCGCTCTCGAGAGGGGCGACTGTGGCACACTTCCGTGACATTTGGAAGGCAAAGATCCTGCTGAAAATAAAGGTGTTTGCTTGGCAACTCATCTTAGATCGTCTGCCCTCAGGCGCACAGCTTGCCTCTAAGCAGGGGCCGTCGGATGGCTTGTGTGCGCTTTGCGGGCAACCTGAAAACGCCGCACATATTTTCTTTACTTGCTCAGTGGCATCGTTTGTTTGGGCGGTTCTTCGCCAGGTACTGGGAAGGGATTGGAACCCTTCCAACTTTGCACATTTCTATGCGTTGCTGTCCACAGTCGCCGGGAGGGCCCGGAGACTGATTTGGACCCTCTTCTTAGCGCAATCTTGAGCGCTCTGGAACGTGCGCAATAAACTTGCCATTGAAAAGAAGTGCATCAACCACCCTGCTGATATAACTTTTAAATCTATGCTCTTCTTACAGGCGTGGCTTCCGCTTCTCAGGCCACTAGACCAGGTGGGTGCTAGATGGTTGATCGCCAAGGTCAAAGAGGTGCATTCGTCGTGCCGGCCGCCACGGCAGACTGGAGTCACGCCTCTTAGCTGATTTTATCTTTGTCGCTCCTTTCATTTGGCTAAGCTGTAATGCCTCCGCATTGTAATCAACTCTGTGTGAACCATCTTGGCTTTGTTAACTCAAAGTCGGGTAATAAATTACCTTTTATCTAAAAAAACCTATGCCCGAGTGAGCCGGATTGGGCTCCTCGAGTCAATTTCTTCTCTCCTGGTGCGCTCAATTTGAGCCGCCGTGAACGATGTACTGTACTTTTTTTCGCCTACCCTCTGTAATCCTACGATGTACCCCCCGCTGTTCATATTAATATAAGTTCAGGCTGGCCTTGGCCCGCCGTAGTTACAGTAAAAAAAAAGCCGGATTGGGCTATCGAGATAATATATCAGATGTTTCTCTCGTTCCTCTTTACTTTTCGCATTAGGGTTCATAGCAAAATCATCAATTCATAGCGGGGTCTCCACATCGGGAGTGTTTCCAGGTTCGATCCCCAGTGGGATCTGACAATTGGTATCAAGAGCTAATCGATTTTCGGCCAAAAAATTTCTCCACACCCAAATCTCCAACCGGAGACGAGCTCCTTCCAGGTGGCGATTCGAATCGGAGTGAAGGGGAAGGTTGGGTTCTCCTGTAAAATCCCTCCCTCCTCACCCTTTTCGCGGCGGCGGGGCGTGTGTCGACGTCGGCGATGGTGGCGGTGACGTCATACTGACGTGGTCGACGGTGGCGGCCTGGTGACGGTGGGGCTTGTTTGGGTGTAGATCGAGGCTCCTCACGGTTACTGGAGATCCCTTCTCTAGTGCTAAAATCCCAGAGGAGGAGCTTGATCGGTACACCATCCGGAGGCGAGGAGCACTGGCGACGGCAGGGATTCACAAGGCAGCAAGGGTTCAAGGACAAGTTCCTTGCTAAAATTCCGGAGCTCCTTGTGTATTCTGATGGGGAAGTCCAGGAATACTGATGAGCATGCAGACGCAACAGAAGTCGCCGCGCTAAAACTCGACGTTGAGCAGGTCAGTTCTCGTACTGAAGAGATCGGGTCAAAGGTTGATGGTGTCCAACAACAAGTCGCCGCCTTGAGTGAACAATTCTCTCGATTGGAAGCATTGCTGCTAGCAGATCGTGACAAACAAGCGAACCCTGAAGCATAGAAACAAGGTGCAGAGAAACAAGGCAGTAACCCAAGCAAGGAAGTTCCAGAAACTGACAAGGGGGTACCATCTTCTTTGGCATGGCATGAAGGCCCTCCTCATTGGAGGCGCAACAGAAGCACAGAGGAGACAAGGCATGACTACCAACACCAAGAGAAGCCACCAATGGGTAACACATCAGCTGAAACTCATTCCGCTCACTATGATGAAAATGGTGTCTTGCACACAGAGTATACCCAACACACAATTGTGCCTGACTCCCACCAGCCTCACTACAACACCTTCCAACCACAACCTCACCTCTCCTACTACCAGCCACAACCAGACCCATACTACTCGCAATACAATCCTCAAACCCAGTCCTACTACCCACCACCCTTGCCACCCATGGCAACAATACCAAGCTCCTCCATACTACCAACAACCACACCCACAGTACCCACCACACAGTCAATACAACCAGCCAGACCCACACCATCAACCACACCATGTCCCTTATCGCCAGGACATGTATTATGAACCACACGACAGAGGTCTGAATAGGGGCAATAGGTACCAGGAGATGGACAAGGACTTGAGGAGGAATTAACATGGAGGGAATTCTGTGGAGTTGTTGTGAAGAGATTTTCTGGGAACAGCTCTTATGAGGTCTTAGAAGAATTCCACAATCTCAAACAAGAGAATTCTACTGTTGTTGAATACACAGACAAATTTGAAGATAAAATGGCTGATTACCGAAAGGAAAATCCAGAGGTGAAAGAACCCTACTATGTTAAGTGTTACATCAATGGACTTCGAGGAGAAATCAAACATTACTTGAAACCTTTAAAACCCACAAATCTATATGATGTGGTTGAGTATGCTCGGGACATGGAGTTGGGAGCAAATGCCACTGCACAGGCCAACATCAAGAAATATACTTCCTTCTCAGGGTTCTCCAAGGGTTTTTCTGGTCAGTCCTCGCAATTCAGAAGAAAACCTACCCCTGACACAAACCAAAGTCAGAAAGAGCCAGAGAAAGGTGGGGGTAAGCCTGAGATCAAATTCACAGAACCAGGGAAGTGCAAATATTGTGGACAGAGGTGGTTCTTCGGTCACAGGTGTTTGCAATATAAAGCTGCCAACTTAATGACCACGGAAGAAGAAACATAGCAAGATGAACCTCGGCAGGAGGATGCTACCACTGAGGACAACTAGCAACCAGCTACCAGTCCAACTGACCAGGAGCAAGCAATGCAAATCTCCCTACAAGCTGTAGGTGGGGTTAACACAAAAACCACTTTTACCCTCTCCTTACTAATTGGGGGAAAAAATTGCCACAGCCTTAGTGGATATGGGCAGTACAAACACCTTCATGGATCTCAAATTCTCCACAAAAAATCAACTGCAAGACCTTGTCAACACAGTTGGAGAAGGTCCTAGTGGCTGGAGGAGGAGAGTTACAGACTGGAGCAATAGTATCAGCAATGGACTACAGTATACATGGGCACAAATTCAATAACTCCTTCAAAATCCTGCCACTCAAGGGATACGATGTTGTCCTAGGAGGAGATTGGCTACTCAAACACAGCCCAGTCAAGTTTGACTACCAAGCAAGAGAAATCAAAATCAAACTGAATGGACAAGAGAAAATATTGCTAAAGGATAATTCCTTAAAAAAGAGGGTCCAGTTGATGTCCATGCACAAACTTCAAAAAGCACTATCGAAAGGAGCCTCTGGCTACTACCTATTTCCCTTGACGACATCTGAAGCACAAGTGGCAGCCACTGACCGTGCACTTGAGGAGCTGCTCACCTCATTCCAGGAAGTCTTCCAAGATCCTACTGAATTACCACCTACTAGATCGTGTGACCACACAATTCCTCTCCACCCAAATAGTGACCCTCCTTCTAGCAGGCCCTACAGAGTTACTCACAAGCAAAAGGACGATATGGAACAACAAATTAAACAACTCTTGGTGACATCTGTAATCAGGCCCAGTACTTGTCCTTATGCTTCTCCCGCGATATTAGTCAGGAAACAAGATGGAACATGGAGACTCTGGATTGACTACCGGAAGCTCAACTCACAAACCATCAAGGATAAATTTCCAATACCTGTTATCAAGGACTTGCTCGATGAACTAAATGGAGCTAGGTTTTTCACCAAGCTTGACCTTAAATCTGGGTATCATCATATACGAATGAAAAAGGAGGACATTCCAAAAACAGCTTTTCGCACCTACTTTGGTTATTTTGAATATCTGGTCATGCCGTTTGGCCTCACAAACGCTCCTGCCACTTTCCAATCATTGATGAACGAGGTCTTTGCTGAGCATTTGAGGAAATTTCTGCTAGTCTTCTTCGACGATATCCTTATTTACAGCAAAACTAAGGAAGAGCATCTGCGGCACATACAGATTGTATTGGAGACACTGAAGCAGCACCAGCTATATGCCCGAAAAAGCAAATGCACCTTTGCTGCCACACAGGTTGAGTACCTTGGCCATGTGATATCTCACCAGAGAGTCACAACAGACCCCAAGAAGATTGAAGCTGTTAAAGACTGGCCACAACCTAAAACCATCACTCAGCTCAGGAGTTTCCTAGGACTTACAGGCTACTACCGTCGATTTGTCAAGAACTATGGTTTGATTTGTAGGCCTTTACACGATCTGCTAAAAAAGGACTCGTTTCTCTGGACTGACAAGCAGACGACAACCTTTGAGCAGCTGAAACAAAGCTTAATAACTGCTCCAGTGATGGCTCTACCAAACTTTGATGAACCATTTACCCTCGAGACAGATGCAAGTGGAAAAGGTGTTGGGGTTGTTTTAATGCAAAATGGCAGACCAATAGCCTACTACAGCAGGACATTAGGTGTCAAAGCTGTTACAATGTCCACATACGAAAAAGAAGCACTCGCCATCTTGGAAGCATTGAAGCGATGGTGGCATTATTTCTCAGGAAGTAAATTACTCATCAAAACCGACCAAAAAAGCCTCAAGTTCATCACGGAATAAAGTTGTAGAAGGCATCCAGCATAAACTACTACTCAAGCTCCTCGAGTTCAATTACAATATAGACTACAAGAAGGGCAAAGAAAACAAGGCAGCAGATGCATTAAGTAGAAGGGACACATCTCTCCAAGCAATCACAGTCATCACACCATCTTGGATTCAACTGGTGGAAGATAGCTATACCGATGATACCTTCTGCAAGGAATTAATACAGAAGCTATCAGTAGCTCCTACCCCAGACCCTACATACTCTCTCACAGCTGGTATCTTGAGATACAAAGGACGCATCCACATTGGTAGCTCCACTGATATAAAACATCAAATCCAGAATTCCTTACATGCATCAGCCATTGGAGGTCACTCAGGCATAGTAGCTACCTACCAGAGAGTCAAAAGGCTTTTTCACTGGACAGGAATGAAGAAAGAAGTCCAACAGTTCATCACAGAATGTCCTATCTGTCAACGTGCAAAAGCAGAACACTGCCAATACCCAGGTCTCCTCAAGCCACTGGACCCACCTGACATAGCCTGGCAACACATCACTATGGATTTCTTTGAGGGCTTGCCCAAATCCAATGGTAAAGAGGTCATTTTAGTGGTTGTCGATAGAATGACTAAGACATCACACTTCATTGCTCTACCACATCCCTACTTTGTCCACTATGTCGTTGAAGCATTCATGAGTAATGTCTTCAAACTACATGGTCCTCCTATCAGTATCATCACGGACAGGGATCGCATATTCACTCGCAACATGTGGCAGAAAGTTTTCTCTTCACTGAACATCAAGATGAAACTGAGCACGGCATATCATCCCCAAACAGACGGACAATCAGAAAGGGTAAACCAGTGGTTGGAAACCTATCTTCGCTGTATGGCCTTCGATGAACCAAAGAAATGGGCTTCCTGGCTACCACTAGCTGAGTGGTGGTACAACACCACATACCACATATGTTGGGGGAAAGATAACCTGGTACCCCTAAGGACAAAGAAAGTATGACCAGCCAGAGGCGAGACCCGGCCAGGAGGCGAGGCCTGGTCAGGAAGGAGACCCGGCCAGGAGGCGAGGCCTGGTCAGGAAGGAGACCCGGCCAGGAGGCGAAGCCTGGTCAGGAAGGAGACCCGGCCAGAGGAGTCAGGGGGTAACTCAGCTTTGGAAGATGCTATAGAAGGAAGATTCTGGAAGACCCGGAAACCTTGTATAAGTTGGAGACTCAAGACTTGGAGGTCACGAAGGAGACCTAGATTAGGACTCTTAAATAGGGTATGACCCAGTTTTTACCTTGTACGACCAGGAGACCAGCCGCCCATATAAGCAGGCTCCTAGGTCATAGAGACTAAGAGATTTCGAATAGAAACCCTAGATTCAAGGTGCACGAGAGCCTAGACTTGGGGTCTCGGCGAGAGTCAGTCCGAGCCTAGATTTGGGGTCTCGGCGAGAGTCAGCCCGAGCCTAGATTTGGGGTCTCGGCGAGAGTCAGCCCGAGCCTAGATTTGGGGTCTCGGCGAGAGTCAGCCCGAGCCTAGATTTGGGGTCTCGGCGATATTTGTAACCCTAGACTTGGGGTCTCGGCGACATTGCAGTCCGAGCCTCCAGATCGATAGCTAATAAGATCCCAGCTGGAAGTAAGCTACTATCTCCAATTGAGAGGCTGAACCAGGATAATCCTTGTGTCCAATACGAGCTAAACCCTCTCCCAAACACCAGAGTCGATTTACCCCAAGATAAGTTACCCCTGGTAACGTCTGCCGTGATTATCCCACGACAGTTGGCGCCCACCGTGGGGCCTACGTCCAAGGGTGTTTACATCACGGGAGAAGCTCGGGAAAGCATGAAGGACCTCGTCATCGGCGAGATCATCACCAATCCCGAAGGAGAGAAGATCGTCGATGATTCTGGCTGGGGGCCAGAGTCGGATCAGCTGGAAACGGGATCTATCGTCACGATCGGCCGGGTCTGCTATGTGAGGCCCAGGAGTGCTTCACAGCAAAATATTAAGCTTAGCCCAAGAGTGATGTGCAACTTCGGTTAGCATGGCCAGGAGCGCTTCGCAAAAAATTATATTATCTTGGCCCGAGAGTGCTTCGCAATATTGTGAAATATTCTATTAATATAAGCTTAGTCCAAGAGTGCTTCACAACTTCAGTTAGTGTTGCCCAAGATGCTTCGCTAAAACTCATATTAGCTTGGTCCAAGAGCGTTTCGCAACTTCGGTTAGCGTGCCCAAGAGTCCTTCGCAACAGTATGTGGATCAATGGGGTAATGTTGCACAATTAAGCCTTTACTTTATAAACATTGATCCGGGTCTTGGGGGCTCTTACTTGAATAGTTTGTAGCTGCAATCCTAAGACCTGGCTTTTATGCCGCCAGTATAATCCTTGCCTATCTTTCTTAAGCTCGATGTGACTCGCACTTATATGGCCTATTTGTTCTCCTGTAATCTCAATCAGTTATGATGCCCATGGGGACTTAACTGACCCTGTTTTACAGAGTGAGTACAGCAGTGATAATCTATGCGAAAGCCGACTTACAGTTAAAGGTTTGCAAAAGGGTCATCTAAACCATCGACATATTGAGAGGACCTATCTCGGTAACCTGGAGGCATATGAACCCAGGAAGAAACATGATTTATGGGATGTTATTGAGATAAACCTGGAGGCGTATGAACCCAGGAACAAAAATATGGTGATAAAAAGGACCACCAAAATGAGTTGGTCTAACAAGTATAACCGGGTTTTATCCTTTTATATAGTTATTTGTCTTATTTCAGGAGTTTAACCTGGATGATCGAGCTCACTGCTTCACCTGAAACATGATGCCTAAAATCAAGATTATGAAGGAGAACAAGACAAGCTCGAATACAGCTTAAACTTGGGGGCTACTGTTGGGGGAAAGATAACCTGATACCCCTAAGGACAAAGAAAGTATGACCAGCCAGAGGCGAGACCCGGCCAGGAGGCGAGGCCTGGTCAGGAAGGAGACCCGGCCAGGAGGCGAGGCCTGGTCAGGAAGGAGACTCGGCCAGGAGGCGAGGCCTGGTCAGGAAGGAGACCCGGCCAGGAGGCGAAGCCTGGTCAGGAAGGAGACCCGGCCAGAGGAGTCAGGGGGTAACTCAGCTTTGGAAGATGCTATAGAAGGAAGATTCTGGAAGACCCGGAAACCTTGTATAAGTTGGAGACTCAAGACTTGGAGGTCACGAAGGAGACCTAGATGAGAACTCTTAAATAGGGTATGACCCAGTTTTTACCTTGTACGACCAGGAGACCAGCCGCCCATATAAGCAGGCTCCTAGGTCATAGAGACTAAGAGATTTCAAGTAGAAACCCTAGATTCAAGGTGCACGATAGCCTAGATTTGGGGTCTCGGCGAGAGTTAGCCCGAGCCTAGATTTGGGGTCTCGGCGAGAGTCAGCCCGAGCCTAGATTTGGGGTCTCGGCGAGAGTCAGCCCGAGCCTAGATTTGGGGTCTCGGCGAGAGTCAGCCCGAGCCTAGATTTGGGGTCTCGGCGATATTTGTAACCCTAGACTTGGGGTCTCGGCGACATTGCAGTCCGAGCCTCCAGATTGATAGCTAATAAGATCCCAGCTGGAAGTAAGCTACTATCTCCAATGGAGAGGCTGAACCAGGATAATCCTTGTGTCCAATCCAAGCTAAACCCTCTCCCAAACACCAGAGTCGATTTACCCCAAGATAAGTTACCCCTGGTAACGTCTGCCGTGATTATCCCACGACAACATAGCTCTCAAGGTGTCCCCCTTCCAGGCCCTGTATGGCTACGCTCCACCCATGACCAGCGAGGTATCAATCCCTAGTCCTATTGACACAGATGCACGAGATTTCCTAGCTGACAAGCAAAAATAGCCAGCCAAGCTGAAGGAAAACCTCACTCAAGCACAAAGTAGGATGAATAAGTATGCTGATACCAAGAGGACAAAAAGAATCGTGGAGGTTGGTGTCATGGTCTATCTCAAAATTCAGCCCTACCGCATGGCTGCCTTTGGTCTCTGCCAAGCCATTAAACCGACAAGCAAATACTACGGTCCTTATCGGGTACTCTCCAAAGTAGGTGATCTGGCATATAAACTTCTCTTACCTGAGGGAGTTAAGATTCATCCGGTCTTCCACGTCAGCCAACTGAAAAAGCACCTGGGGAAGCATGCTGTTCCACAAGCCAACTTACCGCTCGTCGAGGCTGCTGGTAAGATCAGGACTGAGCCTAAAACAGTTCTTGAAACTCGCTCCCTCCCTCGCAATTGACTACTGGTGACTCAGTGGCTGATCGAATCGGCAAACCTAACTCCAGCTGAGTCCTCCTGGTAAGATGCGAACTTTATCAAGAAGGTATTCCCTCAGTTCTACTCCCAGACATTGAAGTCGTGGTTTCCTGATCGTGCTACTTGAGGACAAGTAGGCTCTTGAGGGAAAGGCAATGTCAGCACCTCACTTGTGTTTCCCTGTCTGAAGAATACTCCCCTAGCTAGACGGACGGTCAAGATGCAACATAAAGAACCAAGGGTCAAGATGAACTGTAGCCAACCTGGCACATGTATTCCTATTCCCTGCATTGTAAAACTCCACCCTATAACTATGGCCGAGTGAGCCGGATTGGGCTATCGAGATAATATATCAGATATTTCCCTCTTTCCTCTTTACTTTTCGCATTAGGGTTCATAGCAAAATCCCCAATTCATAGTGGGGTCTCCACATCGGGAGTGTTTCCACGCTCAATCCCCAGTGGGATCTGACAATAGCTTAGATGCTCACCACCGGCACTGCCCACCTTCGCCGAATTCCTCGCGGTGGCCACTCGCTCGCCGGCGCGTCGTCGGTTATCCGGCGGAGCCATGTGCCGGCGGTCGGGTTGACTACCTCGACGGTGCGGGTGGCGGCCGAAGCTCCTGTGCCCCTCGCGCACACGCCCGTGGTGGAAGCGGCCTCGCTAGTGGGCCATGGGCCAAACCCTAGGGAGGGCTCCCTAGCCCAGGACAGGGGCCCATGCTAGGGTGGTGTTGCTAGGACATACCCTCCGCTCCGGGCGGTGAGCAAGGCTCCATTCTTGGGTCTGGACCGATTGGGCCTGTGTCAGCCTGGCTCTGGGTCCCGAGAGGATCACGCGAACTAGCCCTAGGTCTCCAAGGTTCGGTCGCACAGATTGGAAAGCATCACCGCTCAGCGCGTCGCGTTCGTCGTACGCCACCGCTGACCGCGTCATTTGCCGCTGTCGTTTCCGGCCATGAAGCGCCGCTGGACCTCCCTCCCCCTCGCCCGGCTCGCCACGGCCCCAGGTCCCTGGTGCCCGCTCGCGGTTCTAGGTCCTCGCCCCGCGCCTAGGCCCTTGCTCGCGGTTCCCCGACGGCGTGCTACTGGCCGCCGGCCCAACGCTCCCCTGTGAGGCCCCTTGGTGGCCATCGGGGTGATGCGTCACAGCCTGGCAGGCTCGGCCACCAGAGGTCCCCGCTACGTGGCCTTGACAGGGAGCAACCGAGGGATCGTCCTCTTTCTCCTTGAAGGGGCCCTTCCCGGGCGCTATCCGCTAGGAGGCGGTGCCGCGGGAGGGATTGGAGGCCCGCTAGCCGTGCGTCGACCCGGTTGCTGTGCAGGGGTCGTGGAAGCAGAGGGGCGCCACCATGCGTCCGGAGCGGGAGGGTCGTGACAGGCCGCCTTCGCGCGATGGTGCGGCCTTGCCACGTGACGGCACCGCTGGAGTGGCTAAGAAGAAGAACAAGAACAAAAAAAGGAGGCGCAAAAGACTTCGTCCGAGATGGTGGGTGTGCAGCCTGGGGCACATGTGCTGCCCGCTGCTCGTGCCGCGTCGTCTGTGCAGATGTGCGGTGGATGTTGTGGATGCGGGAGCCTTCAACTGCTGGGCCAAGGAATTGATGCAAGTTTCTTCTACATTGACATGGGAAACGTCAAGTTGGCCGCGCCGAGCATTTGGCGTCCATCACCGTGCTCTCGGACCAGGATGTTGAGCACTCTTTTGCTATCACGGCCGAGACGATCAGGGAGGAGTTGGTCCCCCTTGACAGCGAGGCGTCGTGGGTGGTGAGTGAGGTCTCCACGACGGTGTTTGTGGTCGCCTTCCCTTCCCTCGGCCTCCTCAATGATGTCTCCTAGGGCGCGATTACCACTCTCATGGTGCACAACATCAAGGTATCAATCAAGAAGTCCTCCTCTGGTCCTGATACGGTCGCCTTCCTCTTCTCTGTGTGGATCAGGATCCACGGGATTCCGCGCGAGGTGAGGTCTAGCGCCTTCCTGGCGTGGATTTTCTAGGTTGTGGGTGTGTTCCAGGATCTGGATGCGACCTCCCGGGTGATATCCCTGTTCGGCTCCGGGTCTTGGTCCGAGACACCTCCAAGCTCCTTAGGCCGTTGCCGCCGTTCTTCTTCGGCTTGGACGGCAGGCTGTTTGAGGTGGAGGTGGAGAGTGAGGGTGAGCGTCAGGGATCCATCTCCCCTTGACGAAGGGATAGACCTTGGACCTGTCGAGTAAGGATACCCGGTCCTAGGCCCAGGACTTAAGACCAAGAGAAGATGCCTTATAGGCCTAGTTGAAGCCCACCCGCAAAGCCTTGCGGGTCAAGTTAGGAAACTTGTAACCGACTTAGGGTTAGAGTTCGAGTCCTCCCCGGGTGTGATTTGAGACCTGGCCACCTATATAAGGCCAGGAGAACCACCAGGGGAGGACAGGCAATACCGCACCACCAAGCCTTGAGATCGAGATCATACTCTCTACTTGAGCAACCCCCATTGTAACCGATCTACTCGTGAATACAGATCGACAGAGGCAGGAGTAAGGGTTTTACCTCTACGAGGGCCCCGAACCTGGGTAAATCATGCCCCCTGTCTAGCCGACGATTCTCACCAGCGCCCACAGGTTCTCCTAATCGAAACCCTATGGGTTCACCCGAGGGACTTGTTGAGATGCAGATTCGACAATTGGCGCCGTCTGTGGCAACAGCGGGCGCTGGATCTCCGGCATCTTCAGCCTCATCGATGACCAACTCACGTTGGAACCCCACGACTTCGACCACGACCAATCCAATCCGAATCGGATCGGTCGTTGTCACCCCTCACTCGCCGGAATCACGCCCGATATTCAGCGATCTAGAGGAAAGCATCACCCTGACGTTCGGGAGCTTCAAGTTCTACACCAACAAGGATGGGATCCTTCACTTCCGCAAAGGATCGGGATCTGAATCGATCTCCAGCCCAGGACTTGTCGATTCGCGACCCTACCACGCAGATCGCAATTTGGCGAGAAGCGGCGGATCTATCCGCCTCAATACCAATAACTTCCATACCCTTTCCACGGAGGAACCTTCTCGGATCAGGAAATCCTTCCAAACTACGCCTAGGACCCGCGAGCCATATCTGGCTCAGGTCTACATGGCAGGATCAGGAGATCCACCCGAAGAAACCGAGCACAGCGCAAGGGAACGCGCTGAGATTGGCGTCTCGCGAGACACTTGGGTCCGAGCGAAGGAGGCCATCCGCACAAGCAAACCACCTGCAGTCAGATCTCCTCACGAAGACATGACCGCCTACCACTATCATCTTGTGAGAGCGGCTACTGCAATCAAAGAAGCTCACGCGGATCTAGCCGAGCAAAGAAGATTGGCGGACGAGTCAATCCAACGCCGAGCGGCACTGTCCTTGACACCCTCTATCGGGAATCGTCCCGCAAGAAAGGGATACGCCTCAAGAACCACAACCATGGATGATGAGTCCCTGACCGGAATTAGCAAGTCACTCGGACCTTCCCTTGTGCGGGTCGACAAGGACGGAAACATTTATCCGCAAACTCCCGCCGCCGCGGTCCTAGCCGCAGCAACCTACATGCAGATAAATCAACTAGGGGGAAACGACCCCCGAGCGGAGCAATACAAGCAAGTTCAGAAAGGATTGGGCATGGCAGCCTCAAAGCTTGCCTCCTATGATCGCAGGAAAGCAGCTGCACAAAAGGAAAAGGAAGCATCCCGCATGCGTAGGAGTACTTCGCCCAGGAGGTAAAAA
Source organism: Alopecurus myosuroides (assembly GCA_028641055.1). NCBI lineage: Eukaryota > Viridiplantae > Streptophyta > Magnoliopsida > Poales > Poaceae > Alopecurus > Alopecurus myosuroides. Next base: position 412,411,111 of record CM054059.1, read on the forward strand.
TCCCCTCGCCATGGCCGAGGAAAAGAAGCCCGACGACGTGACGATAGCCGGAGTAGCAGCGAAGGTAGCCCGAGGAATCGAGACCGCGGCTCGCGACATCATAGCAGCCGCTCGCGGAATCGCAGCAAGGAACCAAGGAAGGAAACTGATCGCGACCAGGCAGGATACAACGCGCGATCAGATATCACGCAAAATAAAGTGGACAAGGCAAGATCAGCAAGGAACCACGCACATTCCTCATCCAGCTCTTCTGATGACGAAACCTGCGGCGCGCTATGCTTCGCTCGCAGCATCCGCGAGGCGCCTCTACCCAAAAGATTGAAACTCAGCACGGAAGTAAAAAAATACGATGGTTCACTCGAACCTTCGTCTTGGCTGTCGGATTACCTCACGGCAGTAAAATGCCAACGTGGGAACAAGAACACGGCTATGCAGTACCTCAACCTACACCTGGTAGGAGCGGCACGCAGTTGGCTTGAAGCGAGACCGAAGTCCTGCTACGGGTCATGGGATGATCTACACTTTGATTTCTGCAAAAATTTCCAAGCAACATACAAAAGACCGGCGACCATCGAGGAACTGCGAGCCTGCAAGCAGAATAGTGGCGAGTCCACTCGCGAATATATCCAGCGATGGACCACACTTAGGAACACAGCAGGAAACATATCAGAGGAAGTAGCAGTCGAAGCTTTCGCGAAGGGCGCTCGACGAACTTCTTACAAAGAAGAACTGGGACGAGTTGCGCCCACAACTATTGGAGAGCTAATGATCATAGCCGATAGGTGGGCTAACAGGGAGGACTCGGTGCGCAACGAGAGGGCATCCTCGCCCGCACCAGAAGACGATATCCACGGTTGAAAGAAAAGAAGGAAGTATTAGGATCACGACGACCGAGAAGAACTAGTGGCGGCAGAATTCACACGAAATCGCGATAGTGGACGCCGCGGAAATCGCGAATGGAAACCAAAGGCAGAAGATAAGACTCCCAAGGAGGACCTCGACGGATAATGCACGCTACATCTATTTACAGATAAGCGCACAGGCAAAACTAAGGCAACACACCTTCTCAAGGATTGCCGAAAGTTCCTCGACATCCACGAGGCCTTTTCGAAGAAAAACAAAACAACAGTTAGTCAAGGCTACCCGTAGCTTCCAGGAGGAGGACACCAAGGATTCCAACCGCCACAACCCCTGCCTCCACGCGGTGCTAGCCGCACTACCTGCACCGCCCGTCGCCAACGCGGGAGGTAACGCATAACCGAACCCCGCATGACTTTTAGGGATGATACAAAAGGTCTGCCTGTCCCGCAGGGCCCAGAAGACAAACACACGACAGTTATGCATGGTTGTGCAAACCCCACCTGCAAGGCCCGAGTACCTGAAGATGGCAGATCAATCAATCACTTTCTCCAAAGAAGACCACCCCCACGAGTCTATCGATCAGGACACGCTGCCCTCGTAATCCAAGCACAAATTGGCAATTACGAACTGGCTCGCGTATTCATGGACGGGGGGAGCGGCATCAACATCATCTACGCGGACGCACTCCACCGGATGAACAGGAACCTGGAGGGACTCGCAGAATCAGAGACATCCTTCCACGGGATCGTTCCAGGAAAGGCGATCCGCCCACTCGGAACAATTAATTTGGAGGTGGTGTTAGGCAACCGACGCAATTACAGGAGAGAATTTCTCGACTTCGAAGTAGTTGACTGGCCTTCACAGTACCACACCATTCTTGGTCGAACAGCGTTCGCAAGATTCATGGCAGCACCACACTATGCATATCTGAATCTCAAGCTACCCGAAGAATATGGCACAATCACCATCGACGGTGATTTCCAAAAATCTAACAAGTGCGACATCGAGTTCAACGAGATCGCCAAATCTTTCGTGGATGCAGGAGGAACTAGAGGAGATAGCCAAAACCACGTACCACTCCGTGATGCCCCTCATGAAGAAGAACGCCCCAGAGCTAGAATTCAGTGCCAAGAGCGACACTCGCAAACACCAAGTGCACCCGACAGATTCTGCGAAAACGGCGATGGTTTCCACTACCCTCTCGCCAGCATAGGAAAGCGCGCTCGTCGAATTCCTCCATGAGTACTGGGAAATTTTCTCCTGGCAGCCCTCAGATATGCCAGGAATACCCAGGGAGTCCGCCGAGCACTCACTCGAGGTCTACAAAGACGCCAAACCCATCAAGCAGACCACCCGACAGTTCTCAGAGCCCAAACAGAAAGCGCTCGGAGAAGAAGTAAATAGAGTGCTCGCAGCAAAATTTATCAGGGAGATAAAAATATCCACTTGGTTAGCAAACGCAGTGCTGGTTCCAAAGAAGAACACTAACATCCTTCGCGTGTGCATCGACTACACGTCGCTGAACAAACACTGCCCCAAGGATAACTTTCTCCTCCCGCGGATTGACCAGATCGTGGATTCTACTGCAGGCTGCCAACGCCTCTTCTTCCTAGATGCCTACTCGGGATATAACCAGATCAGGATGAAGAAGGAAGACGAGGAAAAGACAACATTCATTACACCTCATGGTGTATACTGCTACACGACAATGCCTTTCGGGCTCAAAAAACGCAGGCGCAACATATTAGCGCTGCATGCAAAAATGCCTTGCCAAGCTCATTGGTAAGAACGTACAAGTGTACGTTGATGACATCGTCATTAAGACTCGAGTAGAGGACACGTTCCTCGAAGATATCAGAGAAACATTTGATGCTCTAAACGCATACAGAATCAAGCTCAACCCGACAAAATGCGTCTTCGGCGTCCCTGCAGGACAACTTCTCGGGTACATGGTGTCCTCTAGAGGAATTGAAGTCAACCCAGAGAAGATACAAGCTATCTTAACAATGAAGGAGCCAACGAATCTTCGCGGCTGCAACAGCTCGCAGGGCGATTTGCCGCCTTGAGCCGATTCATTGCACGATTGGGCGAGCAAGCACTACCCTTCTACAAGCTGTTGAAAAAGTCAGATAAGTTCGACTGGACACCCGAAGCAAAAAAGGCATTCGCAGACCTAAAACGAGCATTACAGAGTAGGCGTGTTCTAGCAACGCCACAAGAAAGGGAGCCACTGTACCTATACCTAGCCGCAACAAATCAAGTCATCAGCACGGCTATAGTAGTCTAGCGACCTGAGGACGGCAAGGCGTATGGTGTTCAACGGCCAATCTATTACACCAGCGAGGTGCTCTCACCGTGCAAACAACGATACCCCCACTACCAGAAGCTCACGTACGGGGTCGTTCTCACAGCTCGAAAGCTCAAGCATTACTTCCAGGAACATACCGTAACGGTGGTAAACGACGCATCACTCGGTACCATCATGAACAATCCCATGGCATCCGGAAGAATTGCAAAATGGAGCATCGAGCTAGGCGCCTGGGACATCATATACGTAGGACGCAATTCCGTGAAGTCACGGGTACTCGTAGAATTCCTGAGCGAGTGGACAGAACTGCAAACACCTGGACCACCAGAATACACGAGTAACTGGATCATGTACTTCGATGGGTCCAAAAGGAACGAAGGAGCTGGCGCCGGGATCGTCCTCATATCACCCAGAGGAGACAAGTTGCAGTACGTCCTGAGATTGGATTTCCCAACCGACGATCCAGCATCCAACAACGACGCAGAATACGAGGATCTGTTACATGGCATGAAGATGGCAATCGCATGTGGGCTATCCTATTGATGATTTATGGCGACTCCAACCTCATCGTCCAACAGACAATGAAGGAATGCGACGCCATCACGGAGAACATGGTCGCCTATCGAGACATGTATAATCTAATCGAAGGAAGATTCAAAGGGTGTGAGCTGAAACACATCGCAAGATCCAGCAACGAAGAAGAAAAATAGGCCGGCAAACATGGGGTCCACAAATACACCCATACCGCCAGGAATATATTTCGAGAGGATGACCAAACGTTCCGTGAAGGTCAAGAAGACTGCAGAAGCACCCGCATCACTAGAGACAGATGTCAGACTGCAAGTTGCTATCATCGAGCTCAGCCACGGTATTTCAAGAGAAGTTTTTCTGGTCGAGCCAGTCTGGACGCAGAAATACCTCGACTACTTGTCCACCAAACAGCTCCCAGTAGACGCTCGCGAGACTCGACAAATGTATGATGCAACAAATCTTTTCGAGTACTCAACGGAGAGTTATACAAGCAAAGCATCTCAGGAATACTACAGAGATGCATAGCACCTGAGGATGGCAAAGAGTTGCTGCGAGACATACATCAAGGAGATTGCGTACACCACACCAGCTGGAAGGCAATCATGGGCAAAGCTTTTCGAGAAGGATTCTACTGGCTTACAACAGCCAGAGACGCAAAGGACCTAGTCGACAGGTGCAACGCTTGCCAACGATTTGCGCCCAAACCACACGCCCCTACCACGGAACCACACATGATACCAATCGCCTGGCCCTTTGGGAAATGGGGGCTATACATGGTAGGACCATGACGCAAGTCTACACCCGGAGGATATACACACTTGTTTGTCGCAGCCGACAAATTCACGAAGTGGATCGAAGCGATGCCAGTCACCTCGGCTAGCGCCAAGTGCGCCGTAAAATTCCTCGATTCCATTGTGTGCATATTTGGCATACCACACAACATCATCACCGACAATGGCAGCAACTTCACGGCCAAGGAAACGCAGCAGTTCTGCGAAGAAAAGGGAATCACCTTCAGTTTTGCATCAATGGCTCATCTGCAAACCAATGGCCAGGTCGAACGATCCAACAGATTGGTCTCAGCTGGCATAAAGAAACGGCTACTCGACCGCCTACACCCAGCAGTAGGACATTGGGAAGAAGAGCTACCCTCCGTTCTATGGAGCCTCCGCACAACCCCAAATCGATCAACAAAATACACGCCATTTTTCATGGTATATGGGGCTGAAGCAGTCCTTCCCGAGGATGTCAAATTCAGCGCCCCACGAGTCGTTGCTTACAGCAAAGAAACCTCTAACAGGGCACTCGCGGAAGATATGGACGCACTCGACGAGGTACGTGATATTGCACTCGCAAGATCTGCAGTATACGAACAGTCGTTGCGAAACTATCACAGTCGCCATATACGCCACAGAGCTTTCTTGGTCGGAGATTTGGTGCTGCGGCTCAAGCAGAAGGAAGGACAGAAGCTCAAACCACCATGGGAAGGACCCTTCATAATACACGAAGTTATCCCAGGTGGCGCCTATCGACTGAAGAACCCGAAGACCGGTGGCATCTACTCCAACCCATGGAACGTTGCGCACCTCCGTAAATTCTATCCTTAGGATTATCTCATTCGCAAAAATAAGGCTATATTAGCCATCTTGTAGCTCGAAGGAAATACATGGCTTCTCATTCATTCAATAAAATACATGGTTTTTCAACCATAGATACTCATGTTCTTTATCTTTACACGCTGAACAACAGGTATACACCCCAAACACACGGGGGCTTCGCCTAACTAGCATAAATAAATTTCTTGGAATATTAAAAACACAAGGTACAACAAAGGTGCACACCTTATAAACACCTTACACATATAAACACGGTTGACACCTTACAAAGTTTCGGGCTAACTATACAAAGCAACATGATACATACATCCTACAATTACATATGGCGACGAGCATTTTCCTCGGCTAACACTCGATTAACCTCTTCAGAAGTCAGTCGAATAATCTCCTCTGCTGCAAGTCGAACGACTGTATAATGAGAGGTCATATTGACTGGAGCATTTGGGAGCCTAGCTACAGAGTTGAAATTGACCTCAGGATGCCATAATCGTACAAAGGAGAGTGCTACTACGAACCCGCAAATTAGCTGATTGCGGACGCACTCGCGAATTTCACCTTCTTGACTGAAAGTTCTGAGGAGATGGCTCAAGTCTTCTGGACCCCTCTCCAACGGATAGAAAGCGGAGTTCAAAGCTATCAGAGCCTCATGACAGGAGTTCAGGAGTATCTTCGCCTGGACCACTCGATACTTCAACGTAGCTAGAAGAAAGCCTCGACTACGGTCGGACCAGAAATTGTTTGCATGTGGTTTGGAGCTACCAGCTTCATGAGCAATATGGTTCTCCACCCAATGTGCTTCACATTGACCATCAGGCTCAACAACTGCAAAGAAAGCTACAGAGAGTCAAAGAAGGAAAGAGGGGAAGTCAAACCAAACGCTAGGGGGCTCACGTGCTTACAAAGCATATCCTTGGCAACAACTGCCAGTTCTTCCATCACAAACTTCACGTTCAGCCGCAAGTTTTTGCTTAGACTTGGCCACATCAGCCACCCCACGCAAAGCTTTAAACTTGCGTTCGCCATCCGCGACACGATCACGAAGAGAAGCAAAGGTACTACTAGCAGCAACAAGCGGATGCAATCGTACAACAGATCCACTCGAAGACTCCGCGGCAACACCTATTACCTGGAGGGAGATAAGACAAGTTAAGGAAAACTTCAAAGCCACCCCACTCAAAAAGTAAACCGCCTATTCGATAGGTGCTCGGGGGCTACTCCCATCGGGAGGAATTCATAACAATCAATCGCAAGAAACCACAACTTGGATATCAAAAGGACATTTTGATTAAAATGAAGAAATATGGGAATACATCCCAAGGTTCATTACATCAGAAGAGCAAGATAAACTAAATCTATTCTATGGAACTGCAGAAGTGCTGCCACTAGCAACAGGTTGCCCCTTGCGACTAGCACGAGCAAGCAAGTTGGATAGCTTATGAGCAAGGACTTCAGCTGGATCGCCGAAAGGACGAAGCGCTACCTTTCTGCCCGCGGAAGCATCGACGGGAAGGTTCGAGTACGCTTCGTCCAAGCCTTCGACTCCATGCGCCAATGCAAACTGGATGGCAGTCTTCGCCCCGCACTCAGATTGGGCAACCGAGTAGGCCTGAAGGAGATCACCCTCTAGAAAAACCTTCAGGAGACCATCCAGCGTGGGTGGAACCGCGGAATCCACTAGAAGACGCTCGTGGAATTGCGTAAGCACTCAAATGGCATCGCCAACGAGGGAGCAGATCCCGCGCGCGTGCTTCCGATGCTGAGCGCAGGAGTCCGTCAGTGCGTCCACTCGCTGAACCCCGCGTAGCTCCAGCGCAACACCGAGGACGTCTGCAAGGAGACAACATTAATTCCAAAGACATACCAAGCTGGTCGAAAAACTTGAGAGGTCAAATGCAACTTACTTGCGAAGTTCTGGGCCAGAGGGCGAAGAAAATCAACAAGATCGTTGTCTTGTTTGGCTCCAGCCTCCTCCAGTTGCTTCAACGTATCCTGGACCTCAGCGAGTTTCCCCTCAGAGTCAGTCGACCGCTTACGAGAGGATTCAAGATCCTTTCGTGTGGTATCCAGCTTGGCCTCGAGGGCCTTCACCCGAGTGTCAGCCTCAGCTTTCTGCGCCTTCAGAAGGTCGACTTGGGCTACACAATGACAAAACCTCAGCCTAAAGGAATTCACACGACCAAAAAGAATAAGTAGAAGGAACGGATCTACCTTGGAGAACTTGGCCGTCCGTGATGAGTCGATCACGATCCGCCCGAAGGGTTACGCAATCTGCCTCAGCCGAAATTACGCGGCGACCAATGGCTGCGAGAGAGTCGAGCAGAGACTGCAAAATACAAAAATGGAGAAGTCAGAGAAAGTGGAGGAAATTGAGCCTATTCACGACTGTAAACAGTCGAGTATAGCCTCGGGGGATACTCCCATCGGGAGCACTGCCGTGCACCCGATAAAATCAAGAAAAGAAAGAAGCTCAAGTTCTTGAGCCTATAGTCAATCGCAAGCGATTGACCACAGGCTCGGGGGCTACTCCCATCGGGAGCACTGCCGTGCACCCGATAAATATCATAAATGAAAAAAGTACAGAATGCAAGGAAAATGGTAAAGCTTACCTGGCCCTGGGCAATGCACAGAGGATTAGCCGAGCTACCCGACACTTCTTTCGAAGCCGAGGCTCCACCCGCAAAGCTAGGCAGTACATACTCCGTAGCCACAACTGTTGGAGCTGGGCTCGGCGAGTTCCGGACAGTCCTAGAAGTTGGGGTCTCACCCGCAGCAACATCTTTCCTCTTCTCGCAAGGAAGGGAAGAAGCAAACCGGCCGGGGCTGATGGACTGTAGCCTGTCATGAAAAAAGCGACAACATAAGGAAAAGCGAGAAGAAAACTTTCGACTAAAGCGTAGAAGGAAAGAAAAAACTTACTTATCATCGTCGTCGTCATCCAGCATATCCGCATTCCAGGCGGTTTGGATCTTCGACTTGGGAGCCAGAGGAGCACGCACACTCAGCGGGGTCGCGATGAGAGGTTCTTTATCAGATCCACCACCCAAGGAATTATCCTTGGAAGTGGCTTCATCATCTCCCGCCTTGCGGCGCTTGCGGTGGTGGAGTTTGCTGCCCGATTCCTCCACGTCATCCAAAGAGCCATGCTCGGAACTCGAGTCGGCATCGGCAACACTGGTGTCGACAGGAACCTCTAGGTTGCTTGCCAACAAGTCCGAGGCTTCTTCACCAGAAACTGGCGGGTAGCAGGTTGCTACCTCTAGACTCTACGGAAAGAAAGCAAGAAGAAGAGACTCAGTCGATAAACTCTCGAACAAAGAAAAAGTTAAGACAAAAAAAGAATTGAACTTACTTCGGGTGGAGGAGGTCTCGCAGCTTTAAATGTTGCGATAGGGCAGTCAGGGAAGGACTCGCCTACTTTCAGCTTGGTGACGGGCGCGATTTTCTTCTCAAATTCTGCATTCGAGAGTTCTTCTCGGCTCACACGACTGGGGTCGTCGACGCCCTGCTATTCCCACATGGTGGAAGGCCTCGCCTGCAGAGGTTGAATCCTGCGCTTGAGGAACACACTCGCCAGATGCAAGCCGTTCAACGAGACCCCCGCGGTTTTGTCGCGGAGGGCTGCCACCTTGGCGAGTAGCGGGGCGACGATTTGGCTCTCTTCGACTGAGAGCCTGTGCACCCAGGACTTCCGCCGCTTCAAGACAGCGAACGGGTGGAATTCATGAGCTCCACCCGCGCTGTCATCGACGACGTAGAACCACTTCTTTCTCCACCCTTGCGCGGAGTCGATGAGGTGCATGTCGAAGTACAAGGTATCCGACCTTGGCTGGATTCCGAAGCCGCAGGTGCGCAGCGTCTCTCCGAGCTCGGTCTCTACCCGTGACTTCTCGCGGAAGGCCCGCACCTTGAATAGGGCTTTCCAAGGCCCCAGTGCGGGCGGATACCCAGGAAGCACTCGCAAAGCACGATGAAGCACGAGATGTGCTGCACCGCGTTTGGAGGCAGATCGTGAAGCTGTATGCCATAGACATACAACAACACGATGAAGAAAGGATGGAGGGGGGGTGAGAGCCCACGCGAGACGTGATCCGCAAAGATCACTCGCTCGTTCGCGCGGGGATTTGGTACCTCTTCTTTTTTGCCGAGGCAGACTCGCTTCTCGGCTTCGAGGGGGGGGGGCAGCAACCCCTCCCTCTGCATCTCCTTGATGCTTTTGTTCGTCGTGTTGGCGGAGCGCCAATCACCCAAACGCGGAGCAGGTGGCGCGGGAACGTCTTCCAGCGCCCTTGAAGATGAAGCAGCTGCGCTGCATTTCTTTCCTCCCGCCATGGATGTTGGTGCGAGCTCGCAGAGAAGGAGATGAGCGCGAGGAAGAAGAAGGCTGGGAAGCGAATGACCGGGAAGTTTTCACTTTCCATCTATAGACCGTATATATACACGGGGCCACTCGATCCTATCCATTCGTCAAGCAACGTGGCACCCATCGCGGCTGCCACGCGTGAAGCTGAAACGAAGAGGCGGTGAAAGCTGTTTCGTGCCACGATCTTAACAGCAGATCGTGCGCATTTACTGCGCGCGGCTCGCGGGAAAACCGGAAACAAAGTCTCGTTTCCGGTCAAAAGCTAACAAGGTAGGCCAACGAATCCTGTTTTCACTTCGTCACGTCCCATCGGGAGGATTCAGAGCAAACAAAGTGTGCTATGACGTCATTGTAAACATCATCAGGCCCAAAATTCTTTCGGATAAGATCCCAAACACGAATAAACTTCGTATGGGCAAATCGAAACGCGAAAAATCTTTCGCATAAAAACCCCAGACACGAAATTTTCTTTCGTAGGGGCACAACAATTTTTCCAGACACAAAAACTCTTTCGTATGGACACACAGCTACAAAGACAAAAACCCTTGTGCATAAAGCAAGAGGGATTTTTCTTACTCGGAAAATCTCTAGACAAAACTCGCGAGTGTGCAACTCCTGCCACTCTATCATACGATGTACGCACATCACAAACCTGGATCGTTCGGCCGACTAGGCACATCCGGATGCCATATTCTTTCGGATATGAAGGTAAGACCCAAAAGATCTCTCTTGAGGGCCTGGAATCGCACTCAAGTTGCGTCCTCCGGTAAATTTCCGTGTCAACAACACGAAGAAAAATCCTAGAGGACGCCGGGTACCCATATAGGTTAAATTCGACTCGATAAGACCTCTACGGCCCAGTCGCAATGATCACCTCATCGGGTTCGATTCGGAGGTCTCGAATCTGTGTAGGCCAGAACTGTTTTTTCCCTAGAAGCAATTAATTGGCCCTGCGCTTTCAGGAGAGCCAAGCAACTGAGCCATATCCTTGTGCGAAAACAGCCAAAAAACAGACGCACTTTCATTGCTCGATACTCGGGCATAAAAAACTCATCACACGGGGTATACGGCCTCCAATCAAAAATAGACTAAAACGATCATCCGAAGGAAAGCAAAACAAAACTTTGAGCGTCTACCTGACAGGAAAGTCCCAATCGAGCAAACGCTCGGGGGCTACTGACAAAGGGATAGACCTTGGACCTGTCGAGTAAGGATACCCGGTCCTAGGCCAGGGTTTAAGCCCAAGAGAAGATGCCTTACATGCCCAGTTGAAGCCCACCCGCAAAGCCTTGCGGGTCAAGTTAGGAAACTTGTAACCGACTTAGGGTTAGAGTTCGAGTCCTCCCCGGGTGTGATTTGAGACCTGGCCACCTATATAAGGCCAGGAGAACCACCAGGGGAGGACAAGCAATACCGCACCACCAAGCCTTGAGATCGAGATCATACTCTCGATTTGAGCAACCCCCCATTGTAACCGATCTACTCGTGAATACAGATTGACACAGGCAGGAGTAAGGGTTTTACCTCTACGAGGGCCCCGAACCTGGGTAAACCATGCCCCCTGTCTAGCCGACGATTGTCACCAGCGCCCCACAGGTTCTCCTAATCGAAACCCTATGGGTTCACCCGAGGGACTTGTTGAGATGCAGATTCGACACCCCTCCTCCCCCGCCCCTCCACGACCCCTCCCCCAACCACAGCCTCTCCGAGGAGGACGAGGGTGACTCTTCAAACAACGACTTCACCGACGACTCTGCTCAGGGCGGGGGAGGGGGGCGGGGCAATGGCACCCACTCCACCCCCTCCTCCGTACGCGGGGGTGGAGGTCAGGGTGGCTGCTCTGGTCCAGGCATCTCAGCCTGGACAGTCTGCTCCTGCACTGGTCTTGCTTCCCCTGAGGGCGCCGGCTAAGCTGGGCGTCTCTGGTTCCTCCGCGGCGCGGGGCCTTCGGTTCTCCCAGTACGAGTCCAACCTATGCGAGGGGGCGGGGTACATGGATCTCTATGGTCGCATTGCAGCGGCAGTTGCCTTATCCCCATCGCAGGTGCTGGAGGGGGATGGGGAGGAGGACTCCTTGAGTGTGGGGATGGTGGTCCAGGCACCAGAGTCCCCTCGCTCCCCGGGTGTCCTCTATTTCTACCGTTCGCCGGGGACCCCTCCTGCCTCGACTCAGTGGTCCCTCTTGCTGGTTCCCGCTACGCCGGCGGCCGGGTCCTTGGAGTCAGTCATGGTCTCCCCCGACATCTCCGTGGTCGAGCCTAGGGACCGGCCCCTGAAGGGGTCGTTGCATAGAAAACAAAAGTTTTCCTACGCGAGAGACACCCGAAAGGCCAAGATCTAATCTAGGAGACGAAGTGCAACGGGCAAAGAGAGGGTTAAGGAGAACACATACCATCGAAGACACAAAGCGTTACGAGATCTAATCTCGTTGTGGGCGTAGTCATACTCACACCGATCCCGAAAGCGAGAAGATGTGCACCGCAATCCGGTGATGCCTCCATGATCGGTCACACGTACGGTTGATCACGACCTCCGTCCCCTCGATCCAGCGGGGCGCGAAGTAGAGGATCCATAGGAACTCCAGCAGCACGACGGCGTGGTGGTGTGAAGAATCCCACGGTCAGGGCTTCGCCAAGCCGGAGACCATGGAATGGAGCAGCGGGTGGGGAGGAAATGAGGTGGGCAAGTGTGTGGAGGAGGGCGAGCTCTCACCCTCCTTTTATAGGGAAAGGGGAGGCATCCAAGGGGTGGGTGCAGCCAGCCCATGGTGGTGCCCCCACCTCTTACCTCATCATGTGAGTGGACACTCCACTCACACCCACTCATTTTCGCATTATTTCCCACTTGGAAAATCCAAAGGTTTTCCTTTAATAAATAAATAAAACATTTTTATGTCTTCATTTATATTTGTCAATTTCATTAACAAACATTTGCATATAGCACCTCGAATCATTCGTTAATTCTATTAGCAACCATTCGACGAAAAAACCCTTGAACTATTTCAATTTTCCCCGAAACAATTTCTGTGGTGCCCAAAATATTCTTCGATATTCCGTATCCTCTCAAACGCGTCATCGAACCTTAAGTGTGTCACCCTACGGTTTGTGAATAAGATAGACATGATCGAGACTCCTCTCCGATCAATAATCAACAACGGGATCTGGAGATCCGTGATGACTCCTATATATTCAACGCTGACTCTCGTGATCGTGTGATCCAACAAAGTCGTGAACTATTCCCTTTGTCTCGCGATATATTACTTGTCCGAGATTGGATCATTGGTATCAACCATACCTTGTTCAATCTCGTTACCTGACAAGTACTTTTTCTCACATTCCCATCATATAACATCCCTGTGATCATATCACGTGCTGCAAGCGGTATCGATGTGATATCACCGAGAGGGCCCGAGAGTATATCTCTCTGTCATTTTGGATGGACAAATCCCACTCTTGATCCATGATCCTCAACTAATACTTTTCGAATATCTAATGGCACCTTTATAGTCACCCTGTTATGGTGTGACGTTTGATGACATCAAAGCACCCTTCCGGTATTAGTGATTGACATGATCTCATGGTCTAAGGAATTAGTTACTTCGTATGTTTGATATAACAACGTAAACTTAATGACTTGATCGCATTGCTATATTCACTTTGGGTATATGTTCATTACATCATTCTTCTAATGACATGACCCCGTTATTAACAACATCCAATGTTCATGATCAGGAAACCTTGATCATCTATTAATCAACGGGCTAGTTAAAAGAGAGGCTTTACTAGGAACCATTGTTTGTTTATTAAACACACATGTATAAACGTTTCCGGTTAACACAATTCTAGCATGAGAAATAAAAATTCATCGTAAACAAGGAATAAGATAATAACCATTTTATTATTGCCTCTCGGGCATATTCCCTTCAGTCCCTGCGCCGGCCGAGGCCCCCTCCGCCCCCGCCCACCCACGCCAGTGCTAGGCTTGCCTCAAAGGCTGGTGGTGAGCTGACGGTGCCGACGATGGAGGTGGTGGCCTCTCGCCGTCGCGTGGATCTCGACTCAGAGACTCGTACATCTCGGCCTTCCTCATCTCGCGCCCCCTCCCTCTTTCTCCTTCCTCTGGCTCTCGGTTTTTGGTGCTCGATTCGGTCCACCTTGACCATTTGGCTCAGGTGGCGGCCGATTGTGACATTGTCTTTCGTGGTGAGAAGGGACCTAGATGTGACCAGATCGAAGATGTTAGAGAGAAGGAGGTATACGAGGGGGCCCTTGCTGCCGCGCGTGCTCAGGTGGAGTGTGAGCGGCATGGCCCCCTAGACCCCTCTAGAACCGTGCAAGAGATGCATGGGTACGGTAGTGGAACCGCTCCTATGCAGGCTTGTGTTGGAGTTCTTGCAGCGACCCCCATACTGGGAGGAAATGCGGGAGGCCCGCCAAGTCGCCGTCCCGTCCCTCGACCTCTGGTACGGCCCGATTAGTCCCCCGCATGGGGACAAACCCCGCTAGTTCCAAATGAATGCCAGTCACTTCATTTGGAACATGTGGGGGTTTGGGCTGGTTGGTGACAACGCCCGTTCATGGAACATCTTAGTGATGAAGACTCAGATATAGTTGGTATTCAGGAGACGATTCGTCAGGATTTCTCGATCCCGGAACTGGAAGGCTTAAGTCGCCATAAATTTGTGTGGCAATGGCTTCCGGCTACGGGTCACTCGGGTGGGATCCTCCTTGGAGCGAAGGAGGATACCTTCAAGGTAGAGGATATGGACAGTGGGAGTTCTTCTTGAGCATGTCCCTAACCCACATACGGTCTCACCTTAAGTGGGAGGTGATTATTGTCTATGGCCCCGCGGATGATAGTAGGTCCCATGAGTTTCTAGAGGAACTAAGGGCGAAGGTAGACCGCTGCACTATTCCGGTGGTTGTGACGGGCAACTTTACCTTGATCGTGTCTCCCGACGAGAAGATCTCGAATAACATGGAATTCTCTAGGATGAGGATGTCTAATGACTTCATCGCTGATATGGCCTTCATTTATATCAAGCGGGTGGGGGCGCAATACACTTGGTCCAATAACCAGGCGGATCCTATCCGCGGTGTAGAGGCCCCAAACCGGATGGTCCAGAACCCCTCATACACATACATCCACAGTGCAAAGAATTTCAGTCGTGAACAACATACGAGGTTGGTACGCAGATACATTATCCATTACACGAATAAAATAGTCTTACAAGCCAATGGTCACATGACCAAGTATTAAGAGCTGTCACGCAGGACAGGCAAATAACTCACAACACACAGCGGAAAATAAAGATAACATAAATAGCCCATGTCACGCCTTCACCAACAGGCTGCTGACCGGGAGCCGAGCCTAATTCGCATAGTCGTCGGAAAAGTACTACTCCTCATACTCCTCGTCAGGTGGCATCTCCTTAAAGTCTGGCCAAGTAAATATCCAGCGGCGGAACAAATATGAGCACTTTTGAATGTACTCAGCAAGACATCCTTTATACACTTACAAAATGCAATATGCTTATATGGTGGATGGGTAGGCTATAAATAGGGCTCACTACCCATATGTGTACCTAAGATAACATCATGGTTTCTTTATCATTTTTGTATCTTTGTTGAAGAAGATACTTGAGAAGAAAATAATATAATTTTTCTTTCTCTTGTAGATATTGCATATCCAAGAGTTTTATAAAACTTGTTTTATAAAAGAGTTTTCTCTTTGCAAAACTTCTTGGAAAACATTTCCAGATCCTTCATCGGTACCCTCCCGGTACAAGTCCTTTGTTCAAGAACACATTTTTGAAAACTTGACACAATGCTAGCTACATGGCCTTTCAACTGCCCATATCCGAGGGCTCGGCTATTCTGAATAGTTTTACTCTGCAGAGATGTACACATTCCACTAGATCCAATCATCTGCCATGAACCACCCATGGATCGACACAGTGATATGCAAGCATCAGAAGAATGATCCTAAATGTCCACTATGAACAAGCTAGTATATGGATATCCCTTCAATTTGGTTTATTCCTCCTGACACCATGTCACACATCACCACAACAGGGGACCCAATTGTCGCAACCGGTGGAGAAATTAATCCCACACTTTGCATGTCCCATTTCCCCCTCCTGGCAACATTTCGGTTCAGAGAATCATCCTCTCTATAGCATCTTGGGATAGGACACACACTAACAAACTCAAGTATCTAGATAGGCCCCGTACCCATGTTGGGGTAGAGTGGCAGTACTTCTTGGTTGTCCAGCGAAGACTAGGTTATGTGCCTTTTGTAAACCATTTGAAAACAACTCTTTTAGCTCCCCCGGTGAACAAGGTCCCGCCTTTTCACCGTGGAGTTTTCATAACACCTTTTTGTTTATAAAAGCCCATTTTAAAATCGTCCACTTAGGGACCCAATATTATTATCTTAGGCGGTATTTACATACCTTATAGTGGCTAAAGGCTTGGTAACACCAAGTTGACTAATGGCAAAGTGATAATATACTATATAATATTAATAGTAATAATGATAGTCACTCAATAAAATGGTTTTGGTAATCAAGTTTTTGTAAAACTTCAGAAGTAGAACATGCAAGATAGATAATGATAAGTAGTATAACAGGAAGCTTTAAGGATGGCTTTCCTTGATGGAGTTGAGGGTCTTGCTCGTGGTAGCAACAAAAGTGATAGTAATATCCTCCCGCTCCAACTACCTCTTCCTCGTTTTCTATCGCCGTAAAACAAAAATAAAGACACCCAATAAGAACTAAACTAAGAAAGCAATGATACTCAACCACACCATACAACAAGAAATGCACAAACAAAATAACACACAAGTTCACAAAACAACACTACACAAGCATACACCCAAAATAACAATATTCATTATTATTATTACTACTACTACTACTACTATGGTTGAGATATATCATTTCTCAACAACATGAGATGGAACCAGTGGGTGTTCCACTAGGCTTTTCATCCCATTTAAGAGGTACTAAGCCTCTGGTCCGACTTGTGGACACAAAACATTCATAAGCAAAAAATATACAACTAGTTATTCTAGTAAGAAACAACTCTATGAGTAAATAACACTAAGGCTACACATGCATCTGTAAGAAAATAAAATGCAACCTAACAGAAGAGAAAAAAATTACTAACCAGTACCAAAGTGGTACTGTATCCACATAAAACACTTTTAACAACTTGGATAAAAATCTAGCTAAGAATTTGCATCACAAAATTTAATAGAAATAAAACAAGAGAGCAAGGCTATGCACAAACTAGTTCCATATATTTCCTAAACATACACACACTTTCTAACATGATAGATATGTGAGTAAACAACCTTTTAACACTAAGCACAACATCTAAACATGCTAGAAAACAAAAAAAAACTAGCAAGCAATTATTCTAAAAATAAAAATCTACACGTATTATTTCTAACAGAAAAGTGTAAAATCTTAGATCTGTTGCCAAAATAAATCTAGAGATCTAAAAATCACACCAAGCTAGGATAACATAGATCTAAGCATACACTAACAGATCCAGTTGGAGTCACATCAAAAAGTATTTTCAAACAACTTCTAAAAATACTAGAATATGCTACTGGACATTTACCAAAGTGGATGGCATTTCCAAATGGTAGCTCACCTTGATGTGAGGAGCCCTACTGATAGATCTAGTCAAGAGCTACTCAAAGAATTTTAGTTTGCCCATTTTGAACATTCCAACAAAAAGTTGTTGCATTTTTCCTCTAAGACACAGTGTGTGGTACATGATTTCTCATTTGCAAAATAATGGTACAAACACATATCTGCAAATTGCATGCGTTCAAGATTTAGTATATCTAAACATATAATTTTGGTTGATTTTATTTTTAACACGATTAAAGTAACTAGCAAGATACGGTTAATTTTTGAAAAGAAAAAGAAAACTGTGCGGGCTGTTCTTCTGTCACGGGAGCGCGGCCTTCTAGGGCTTTGCGGCCCAGCTCGCATCCGTGGCGCGCGGCGCGCGTGTACCCTTTTGGCGATTTAAACGTGGCCGTTGATCTCGCGATCAACGGCGCACAGTCATCGCCTTCCTCACTCTCTACTCTCTCTCCCGTTTGACCGACGCACAACCGGCGGCGAGATTCGAGCGATTTCTCACCTAGGGGTCGTCCGAGGCGGTGGCGCGGGGTCGGGGCGGTATCACGGGCTCGGGAAAGTGTAGGGGCGGTGAAGAAGTGACCCGCGATGGCCTCAGTCGCTGGCGCGAAGCTGCGGGTCCGCGGCAGCTTTGACGGTGTCTCCGGTGATCCTGCAAGCGAGAGGACACGAGTGTGAGTTAGGTGTGGTCTACGGAGGTTGGGGAGTGAGGTGGGAGCAAAATAGAAGGGCGGGGTTGCCCACAGAGTTCACATCCCACCTTAGCTCTCCGCGGTGGCCGGCGGCGTTTTCCGGCGATCTGGGCTCACAGCGAGCCCAGGGGGTTCGTGCTCGTGGTCAGGGCGAGTGAGGGGTGGGGTGCGGGTGTGGAAGCGAGGCCAGGGTGCTCCCGTGGCTTTATAGCCGCGGGGGTCATGGTGTGTGCGCACGGGCGCCCTCGGGTGACAGAGAAAGAGCTCGGGGCGCTCTGACTTGCCATGCCTTGCCCCTTGGCTCTTGGGTGTGGCTAGGAGGGGCAAACGGGGTCGGTCAAGGCCAGCCACGGCGAGGGGCATGGAAAATGGCACGGGGTGGCCACAGTGAGACGCACAGTGACGTTTCTGTCAGAGCGCCCCCATGCCACCCCCTCGTTTTTCTTCTCTGGTCTCCCTCCCTCCCACTCCTCTCTAGTCAACACCAATCAAATCTAAAGCAAGGAAAAGAGAGAGGGCTGACTAGGCTTCTAGAAGGTCCAAGTGGCTAAGCCAAAGAGTTTTTCAAACAAAAGATATAAGCATTTGAATTTTGTGTCATCTACTGTTTTCTGAATTTTTCAGATTCAGTTAAAAAGACTTAGTGAAAAATTCTAAGTGTTGCAACAAAGTGGATTAGGCATAAGTTGATCTTGTTTTCATGAACCAAAACTAATTCAAAGTTTGTTTTCAAAGTGTGGTTGTGTTAAGAAATATTTGTACTTTCAGAAACATCAAAAGAAAACAAATTTGAAAAACAAATGGGCCATGAAAACAATGTGGAAAAACAGCTAGTTCCTGTTTTTCTCTGTTTTTCAGAAAACACAAATCTGCCTTATTTTCTTAACACAAATCCATCAAGCAAATGATTGTTTCTTCAATTCAAAATTTCAAACCAAGATCACCCCTTTGTAGTATGTATATTAGATAACACATCCATGCCAAGAAAACACAGAATGTGATTCCCTATCATATAGATAACATGAGTGAAAAACACCTAATTGGCTTATTTTTCAGAAATAAGTTTCTATAGAAAACTTAAAAGAAAAAAATCAATTATTCTTTTGCCATCTTGTTTTCTTGGTTCAAAACAAATGAAATATTATCATTAAGTTGAAATAAACAATGTCACAAGAATTTGGATGAAAAGTATTGAAAACACCATATGGAAAACATCACAAAAATAATAGAAAACATCAAAAAAGATAATAAATGATTTTTGATCAAAACTTGCTTGCATTGCATAGATAACCATGGTTCATTACATAATGTTGGATTACACAAGGGCATTAAAAAAAATTGTTGGCTCACAAAAATGGCTTCCCTCATGTGTTACAAGTGACCCAGAAACTAGAGTTTGACACGTAGTGTGCTGGACCGGGTGCTAGTCTCGACTGAGTGGGAGGCGGCCTCCCCGTTGTGCTCGCTGCTTACCAGTACGAGGGTGGGATCCGACCACTCTCCCCTAATTTTCTTGACTGTCGGGGTAGCTTCCCCTAGGCAGAACCGTTTTCATTTTGAGGATTTCTGGCTTGCTTACCCAGGATAATGGAAGCGGTTCGTGGTAAGTGGATGGAGGTGGCTGCCTCCCCCCACGTAGGTTCAATGCGGTGGACGTGTGGCACTTATGTGCCAAGAGCGTCCTCCAATTCATGCGGGGTGGGGGCCAATCTGGGCGGTGAGGTTTGTAGGAATAAAGCCCTCCTTCTTGGCCAGATCCAGTCTGTGGACTTGGCCAAGGATGCCGGGGTTCTGTCCTCGGATGAGTGGATCCAGCTGTATGCCCTGGAAGCCTCCCTTATGGAGATCTACAAGGGCGAGGAGGTCTTCTGGCGTGAACGTAGTCGCCCGAACTAGATTCTTAAGATAGACTCCAACACGGCCTATTTCCATGCCATTGCTAATGGACGGCGACGGAGATGTTCCATCCCGCTTCTTTGGACAGACGAGGCGCTGTTGGAAACGGAGGCGGCCCTGTCCACCCATATCTACACCTTCTACAAGGAGTTATTTACCGCTAGCCCCCGTACGGGGGTGGCGCTGGCTAAGGAGACTTGGTCCCTAGTCTTGCCGGAGGAAAACTCGAAGCTTTTTCTCCCGTTCCTTCCAGAGGAGGTACGGCGGGCGGTGATGAAGATTAAAGCTAACTCGGCCCGAGGGCCGGATGGGCTGCCGGTTTCCTTCTTCCAGTCCTTCTGGGAGACTCTTCAGGAGGTGATCATGCCGATGTTCCTGAAATTTTATACCGTGACTCGTGATGTCGCGCTTAAACTATGGTGTGGTGACTTTGATCCCGAAAGTTGCCGGAGCCACGGACATCCGCCAGTTTAGATCCATCACGGTGATAAATGTCATCCAGAGGATCTTCTCTAAGGTGTGTGCAATACGCCTGGCCCCAGTGGCTGAGCGCATTACACACCCCTTTCAGTTTGCCTTCCTCAAAGGGCGTTTCATCCATGATGGGATCCTTGCACTTCATGAGATTGTCCATGAGTTCAAGGTACGCCACCACAAAGGGGTCTTTCTGAATCTTGATTTCCAGAAAGCGTACGATCGTCTGGAATGGTATTTCCTCCGCCAGGTGCTCCAGCGCCGCGGCTTTTATTATAGGTTCATCACGTGGATTATGCAGCTCGTGATGAGTGGCAATACTGCAATCAATATAAATGGGGACATTGGTCCCTATTTTAGGTCGTCCCGGGGGTGAGGCAGGGGATCCTATATCCCATTCTGTTTGACCTGGCCATGGATGCCCTTGCGACTATCTTGGTAAGTCCAGGCTAGCCGGCCACATATCTGGTGTGGTTGGGCATCTCATCCCCCTGGGAGGTGTCACCCACCTGCAGTTTGCAGATGACACTATGATTACGATTGAGGGCTAGGGATTGGACATCGTCAATCTCAAGTTCTTGTTGTTGTGTTTTGAGGCCATGTCCGGCCTCAAGATTAACTTCGACAAGAGCGAGGTGGTGGTCCTCGGTTTTTCCCTGGATAAACAACAACGGATAGAGGACAACCTCAATTGCAGGTTGTCCACCTTCCCTGTTAACTATCTGGGGGTGCCTCTGAGCGACTTTAGGATCCTTATCAAGGACCTTGATCCCGTGGTGGGAAGGGTAAGAAATAAGTCAGAACCCTAGCGTGGACGCTTTACCTCCAAGGGAATCAAGTCCGTGTTGATTGGGTCATGCCTGACTAGTATCCCCTCCTAAATGATGGGGATTTACTCTCATCCGGACGGAGTCCATGCTGCCTTTGACAAGGAACTATCGCGTGTTTTCTAGCAATATGCCAGAGGGAAACAGAAATACCACATGGTCAAATGGGAGGATATGTGCGCCCCCAAGGATTCTGGGGGCATAGGGATTGTGGCGTCCCGGAAGATGAATGTCGCCCTCATGCTGAAATGGGTCTGGTGCATTCTACGGGAGGAGGGGGGCCTATGGCTCCAGCTTCTTAAGGCCAAATACCTCCAGGACCGCCCAATCCTCGCTTGCGATCGACAGGAGGGATCTCTATTTTGGAGGTCCATCTAGTCGATTAAGCAGGACATTAGGAAAGGTTGGACCCATAGCTTCGGGAACGGGCGCTACATGTGGAGTTCCCGATAAGTTTTGCTATTTGCTCGGAGCCGTCCCAACTTGTGGAGTCAGCAGTCCAGAATGGGACTTGGAACATCTTGTTCTGACGAACTTTTGGGCCGGCTGAGACCGCAGAGTACGAGTGTCTCCGGGGCGATTTGTCTGATTCCCTCCCAAGGGGCCCTAATCAGGTCACCTGGTCCTTGGCTCCTTTGGGGTCCTTCTCGGTCAAATCGGCATATAGGGCCAATTAGGTCGTGTGTTACTAACCTATGGAAGGCCCCGCTACCGTTGAAGATAAGGATATTTTTCTAGCAACTATTACGCGACAGGCTACCTTCCGGGATTGAAGTGGCTAAGCACCATGGCCCGGGGGACGATCTGTGTCCATTATGTAGATGCCCTGAGTCCAGTACACACATCTTTTTGTGTGTCATGCTACCCGGCTTCTGTGGAATTTCGCTCCACGAGGCTCTGGGCCGGCGTGGCAGGCCTCGGACCTCGACGAGTTCCTGTAAGCTCAGGCACACTAGGCCGGAGGGGGAACAAGCCTCTTCTGGCTGGTGTTCCCGGCTTTGACATGGTCTCTTTGAAGGACTCACAATAAGATGGTGATTGAGAAGATTTTCCTACGACATGCATCTGACTCTATTCAAATGTTTGGCTCTTTTGCAGCAGTGGTACCCGCTCTGTAGACAGCGGGACAGGACGCGACTCGACGGCTACATCGATAGTCTACTAGCTGTCGCGCGCCACATCGCCTCCTCGGTGCCACCTTGAGGCGTGTCTCTCCCTTCCCCCTCCCCCCTCCATGGCGGCTCTACTTCCTATCTACCCACACCCCCTTTCGCCACCTCTCGCTTTCCTTCTTTTTAAGGCCTTGTTGTGTTGTCGCCCTAGCATTTGTACCTGTTTGTTATGTGGTGTTGTATCTGGTACTCTGTATGACTGTTGTGACGGTTGCTTTATTTATAAAGCGAGGCGAAAGCATGTTTCGAGGAGGGTTCATCGGGGTTCCCACTAGGCTACGACACCGTTCGTGTCGAGGTACTCGTTTTTAGCTTTTTATTATCTCGTTTTTTCCATTTGTTTTCTATTTCTATTTCTTTATTTCCGTTTTATTTCTTTATTTTATGTTTTCTTTTTACTGTTTTATTATTTGTTTTTAGTGTAATTTCCTTTTTTATTCGCAAATATTGTTTTTTGAAAATTTTCTATTTTAAAAAATGTTCAAACTTTAAAATGTTATAAATTCAAAAATTGTTCGGATAAAAAATGTTTAAACAAAAAAACATTCAGATTAAAAATTCTTCAAAATTGAGAATTGTTCATATTTAAGAAAAATCCATGTTTTAAATCGTTTATAATTGAAAATCGTTCAAACTTAAAAATTGTTCAAAATTAAAAATCGTTCATATTTTTTTTCGAAAAATGCAACAACTTCTATTTCAAAAAATTATTTACCCATTTAAAATATTTCATATTTAAAAATTGTTCACCATTTTAAAAATTGGTCATTAAGAAATTTGTTCGTTCAAAAAGTGTTCATCATTTGTAAAAATTGTACATAAATTGCTCATATATATTCATTTGAAAATTTTAAAATATTTTAAAATCTGAACATTTTTCGTATTTGAACATTCAAGTAAATTTTATTTTTAGAAATAAAGGATAAGCTAAAATGTAAAAAAAAAATCCAGAAGAAGAAAACAATGCATACGTGTGAGCTGGTTCACTTTCTAGCTGGCTCCCTAGTCGTTGGTCGCGCAATGGGCTAGGCTCATGTAATGGAGGCTGAGGGAGGCGAAAGCTTACGGCTCGCTGGGAGGGATACTAGAAGGTCCACAACTGATGATCATTTCTGCCGTCGGCAAGATGGTGGGTGGGCCGGTGCGCTCGCAATCACTATATAGTGCCTATAGCACTACCTAGTAGCGCACGCCCATGCAATTTTCCTAGCTGGGCCGGCCCATTAAGACGGACTTAATTCGCTAAAATAGGAGCGAGCGCAGTGCGGGTGGGGGGGTTCGAACCCGCAATCACTATATAGTGCCTATAGCACTACCTAGTAGCGCACGCCCATGCAATTTTCCTAGCTGGGCCGGCCCATTAAGACGGACTTAATTCGCTAAAATAGGAGCGAGCGCAGTGCGGGTGGGGGGTTCGAACCCGCGCCTTGCCCCTGCGCGCGATGGAGCGCAGCCACTGCGCCCACGCTGCGGTTGCGTATAGATTTTTATCTTTTACCATTTCTGTTTACATTTTCGTTTTTTTTTTACATTTTTATCTTTTACATTTTTATCTTTTACCATTTCTGTTTTTATTTTCGTTTTTTTTTCTTTTTTCTTTTTTCTTTTTTCTTTTCCTTTCTATTCGGAATTTTTTCGTTTCGATTTTTTTTTTTTTGGGGTTTGAACAAATTTCGAATGTGAACAATTTTCGAATTTGAACAACTTTCGAATATGAACAAAATTCGAATTTGAACAATTTTCGAATTTGAACAAATTTTCAATTTGAACAAATTTCGAATTTGAACAAATTTCGAATTTGAACACATTTCGTATTTGAACAAATTTTGTATTTGAACAAATTTCATAAAAAGGAAAAAAAAGGGTAAATGGGCCGGCCCATTTAGCGCAGTACATGGGCGCTCCCTACTATGTAGTGCTATAAGCACTACATAGGGGAACCCGGAACCCGGTGCGCTCGGTTCAGAACTCAAATCGCCATCTCTACTGGGCCGCACGTCCCGAAGTTTAGGCCTCGTCTTCAGAAAAGGAAGACGGCCCAGAATCAACTGGACTGACCAATTGCAGGTTCATGCAGTTGATGCCCCGGTACTCGGCCGAACCGCCGTTCAAAACCCACCACCGCATCCCGCGCCACGAACCTTGCCCCGCTCGCTCTCCTCCGATCCATCAGAGCCAATCATCTCGCACAAGCTTTCTCTCTCCTCTCCGTTCCCCACCTCCATCTCGACCCCGCCGTCCTCTCCGCGAATGGCGCCGCACCCGTCGTCGCTGCACCGGCCGACGCTCCGGCCGGGTAGCCTGCAGCGCCTGCTCCGCCCGCACGACCCCTCCGACGACACCGACGACGCCCCCACGCCGCGTCCCTCCTCCCGCTCTCGACCCCACGGACGCGTACTGCTTCAGGTCACCAACATCACGCCGGCGCTCTCCGGCGCCGACCCCTTCTCGGGCCACCAGGGATTCTACCTCCGCCTCTCCGACTCCTCCCGCTCCTGCTACGTATCCCTCCACGCCGACCACGACGACCTCATCCTCGCCAACGGCCTCCACATCGGCCAGGTCATCGAGGTCGACGACCTCGTGCCCTCCGTCCCGGTGCCCGTGCTCCGCAGCTTCCGTGTCCTCCCCGGCCGCTACCCCTGCATCCAGCTGCAGGACTCCACGGACGACGATGTCGACGCCACCACCTGCTCTGCCCGCGCCGAGGTCAAGGACAAGGAGGTCGTCTCCGAGCGCCCGTGCCGGCCCTCGCCAACGCCGCCTCTCCCAGAGAGGAAAGCGCGGCAGTCGGGCTCTCCTGCTGCGATGGGTCACAGCCACAGGTCGCGGTCGATCACGAATCTGTCGGACGCATGCGCCGGGGCGGCGGCTTCTCCGGTGAAGAGGAGTGAGGGGGAGCGGAGGGGCCTCGACTTCCTGAAAAAAGTCAGGAAGATCAGCGTGGCGTCCATCGACGGCAACAGCAGCGACGTGGACGAAGACGATGATGAGTCGTCGTCCTTGTCCTACGCGAGGAGGAACTGGGATTTCTCCGGCAACCTCAAGGACATGACACCCGTGGCTCCCCGGAGACGCAACAGCAATGTAAGAAACATTTCCCCAAGATTACAAAAAAAATGTGTACTAGATAGCTAGGCAACGAAAATGGATGCCAGTAACTCAACCTGAATGAATCTCTATCTTCTTAATTACATCCTGCAGGTTTGGCCAGGGAAATCAGGCCCAAACTCTACAGCTCACCAGAGCGGCCCGGCGAATGATCCGCTGGAGTCGGTGAGGAGGAAAGCCGAGAAGGCGTTCAAGGTGCTCTCCAAGAGGAGCACGCATGGCTCCAGCAAGAGCAAGACGCCCAGGGAGAGCTCCAGCCCGGTGTCGACGCCGCAGAGCGCGGCCACGAGCGGTATCAGGTGGTGCGAGGACAATGTGCTGTGGAGCTCGCTCTCCCCCAGCTTGGTGAAGCATGGGAAGGTAGACCTATCAAATTTTGGTACATCGTTTCCTCTGTTTCTATCTTCACGAGAAGTGAACTCCGATTGGCTATACTTATATTTTCTCTCCAACAACGGCAGGAAGCCGTGAAACAGAGGGACATGTCACTTCAGGCTGTGCTTGACGGATTGCTAGAGGCGTCCACCACCGAGAAGTTGATAAAATGCCTGATGTGAGTAAAACTGATATGAAAATTTAGCCAGCTTAGCACAGATGTCAGAAGAACAATGTGCAATTCGTCCCGTATCTGATTGCTCAGGTGAACATGTCTCATTCACCCCTTTTCTTTTGCAGTACATACTCTGAGCTACAATCTGACAAGGACGACGACCCAAAGGAGCTCATCGACAGGTTCTTGCGATTCTCACAAGAACTGGATCATGCCATTTTTGTCGCTCAATCACAGACTAGACTTAGGCAGTCGCAATCATGTGCTCCCAATTCAACATCCTCATCTTCGGCCAAAGCTGCAATCAAGGCCGCTCTGGACAGGAAACAATCCGCAATCTCGTGGGTCAGAGCAGCCATTGAAGCCGACCTCTCGCCTCTCTCTAGCAATACAAAAGCCACCTCTGAATCAGCAAAGGCGTCACTGTCTGAATCAAAGCCTGTCACCCCACGGTTCTGTTGCTCCAAGACAAAGTGCAGCTGTAACGGCAAAGCTTCAACCAGGAAAGCCGCTGATGCCTGTGCCGAAGGGAGCAGCCTGAGTGCCGCCATGGAGCTGGCCATCGCTTTGCGGTCCGAGTGCACCCGGTGGTTCCTTGGTTACGTCGACAAGTTCTTGGACGACATCGAAAGCGAGGCCAGATATGTGGCGTGTGATTCGCAGGTGGGGGTACTTCTACAGCAGCTGAAGAGAGTAGATGACTGGCTCAACCTTGTCCTGCGGCACGAGAGGATGCTTCCGGTTGAGAGAAGCGGCAGGGATGCTGTTCTTTCGGAGGAAGAAGAGAATGACGCGTGCGAGAGGGTACGGAGGAAGATATACGGGGCGCTTCTGAGGCATGTCCAATATGCTGCAATGGCGCTAGAGAGTATGAACAGTGCAGTAACTGAAGAGGAGAATTAGTTGTTAGTGGCATGCAGTAGCTTAATAGGCTCTAGCAACAGATAGAATCATAGAATGGGCATGTAAGAAGGTATTCTGTAGTGATAAGAGTTGATCTGGACGGGTGAATCATCGTCAGACATCAACAGGAATAAGTGGCTGTAACTAAAAGAGATCAAGCCACAGAAAAGATTGAACATTTGAGGTGATGTGATAGTGCATGATCTAATCGGATCATCGTGAAACATAATCTTTGGACCAGCTTTCCAACGTTTTATGCTGTACTGTCTTCTTGTTAGATTGTCAACAAGGTTTCAGTCACAGCGTTTTGCAACATTCCTAGTGTTTCCATAGGAGAAGCTGGGAGGGCCAACTAGTTGGTATCATGGTTGGACAGAACCGTGGGCTACCCAGGATTCTGGTAGCCGGCTGGTAAACAAACATACTATTTGAAAATACCGGTTAATTTTTTTTTAAAAAAATTGTGAATCAACGAACTGTAGTCAAATTTGGGGAATTCCTAAATTCTTGAACGAAAACCCGGCATTTTTGGTTAGTGATTTTACGGGTGCCCATGATATATTTTCCTAACAGGTACCGAAAACATTTGGGCTATCCAACCTGGGTTTGAATCCTTACGCCTTCTCAAAGTTTGCCAGCCCCGGTATCATGGTTGGACAGAACCGTGGGCTACCCAGGATTCTGGTAGCCCATATAGCCTCCCTTTTTTTTTCTCCCTAGTGTAGTTATGAACATGACTGGTTATGAAGCCAAAATTTACATTCAAATGTCAAGTTAACAAGCTGTAGAGTTACAAATCATAACCATGTGACATGAAAAAAGACTCATCTGAAATGTGAAGCCAATCATATCACTGTGATCTTCGACCATTTACATGATCATGATTGCCTCTTTGTGTAACTCTCAGGAAATGCCAAGAAAAGTATGAAATAAAACGAAGTATAGTTACATTACATGTATGATACTTGGGACTATATATAAGGACCAGATCAATCAATATCTATGCAGTTTGGTGTTAGCGCCTCATCTCGGAGCGATATTTATTTTTGCAGAGCAGAGATGTGCAGCTCAAGACTGCTGACGTTGATCCCATTGTAAGCGAGAGGTGCGTACATCCACATGTCATCGGAGCTCAACAACTGCAAATGATTGTTTCAAACAAACTTAGCACATCATTTATAAGTTATATGACGACCATTCTCAAGGAAATGTAGATGTTACATACCTTAATCTGAAGCTGCATGAACTTGACATACTCCACTGCTTCCTCCAGCATTGTACTGATGTCAACCTGTAAGATCACATTTCTCCATGTTAGACCTGAATTCATCTTACCAACAAATTAAGGTACAAACTAAGTCCTTTCAGACCAATACATATATCCCAGACAGGAACCTACCTTTGTTCCATTGGGAACCAAGTTCTGCAGGGTTTTCAATCTTTCGTTGATCCTCTCTCTCCTTTTCTGCAGAATTGAGATTCATTTGCACAAGTCAGAATAAAAAATCACACCCATCATAATTCAGAAACAAGCCCTTGATCCAGCATGTAACTTTCTTTGCACCTTGTGATGTAATGCACTTACCCTTGCATAGAGGCTCTGAGGATCAGTAGCCTCCCCGCGGCTGGCTCTGGCGCCCGACTTCTTCGAGATCGATTTGGCATTGCCATCCAATTCCCCATCCTCTGACGTGCAGCTGCTGGAGCTTTGTGGGTCCACTTCGTCGTTGCGGGTGCAATCCTTTTTGCCAGTCTTCTTGGCCTTCTTTGATGCCTGCACAAGTTTAGAGTTACATTAAGAGTGGATCAAAAGCAACACTGCAACTGAATCGATCCGTTGACATTTCTGAAAGCTTACCGTGGTGGCAGCTCTGGACTTCCTCTTGTTAGTCACCGGCGTATGATCATTTTCTGCTTCCTCCCCTCCGTCCGGCGAGCGGTTGCCATTTAAATGGTTCAGATCCTCACCAAGGTAGGGGATGGCGGCGCAATGCGAGTCGAAGTCGGCATGAGGGAACGGGTCCATCACGGGGAACTCAAAACTCTCGTAGCCGTGAGCCGGATCAAGGAAACTGGTGACGCTGGAACAATTGCCTGGCTGAGGCTGAGGCTGAGGCCAACATTGTAACGACATGTCATAGTTGAGGCAGCTGGAGGAGGAGTTGGAGTCGGTGTCGAGGCCAGGCAAGAACATGGCCTCCATTGCCTCCATGGACTCGTCCTGCTGCTCGTAGGCGAAGCAATGGTGGCCGTGAGCTCCGGCTTCGAGGAAGTGCGACATCATGTCGGCCTCCATCGGCACGGCTGAACTGTAGGTGCTCTCCATTTCAGCTAGAAAATGTGGAAGAAGAGGCTCAAGGAAAGGGGCGGCACTATACTGGCTGCCTAAGAGAGAGAGACGATGGTGGTAGAATGCCTTGACTTGAGTGCTTCTGCCGTGGGGTTTGTGCAGGGTATTTGTAGGGGTGAAGCCATGGGGTGGCTTGGCCTCTATTGTTGACAAAGTACGGCAGCACAGCAATCATCTTATCACCACCAAGTTGTCTGTTTCGAAGCAAAGAAAATTATCTCCAGGGTCAAACCGGCCTCGGCCGTGGGGACGCTAGCTGCTGAGGTGTTGCCGCCGGATTCTTGATCCTGATACCGACAGGCGATAAACAAGACTCGCATGCGGAATAATGCCGCGATGGTGTGACGATATTGTTTATCGTCCAAGGAAGATATGTTTATCCTGGAGGTGAATAGGTGATGAGGAGATTGGCTTGGCATTTGCAGAATCACTCGTAAACTAGAACGTGGGAAGTGGTGGTAGCGGTGAGTTGAGGGCTTGAGGTTGAGGAGGTGAGAGGTGGAAGGGGGCAAGATCATTATGGGAATTAAGTGCGTGTGGTTGTTATTGAGATCAGTAGATACCAGTTGATGCCTCTGTGATCTTGTGCTTCCCATGAAGGTTGCAAACACTATGCTGCTGCCATTTCCTGCAATTTGAAGATCTGTCAGATCCTCGAGATGGGGGGAGGACATAATTTTTGTGTTCATTTTTATTTGGTTATTGCAATGCTTTTGGGTTCTATAAAATTGTGGAAAACTGTTTATGTGAAGTGTGTGAGGTTGTTATACTCTTTCACTATGAATAAAACAGCAGTAATCAAATATGGTTGCAATAAGTTCTTTTTTCGATAAAGGGAGCTTTATTACTTAAAGAGTTATAATCATTACACCCGGTCTCTGCATAGTTATGCTGCCATCCATGTTGCGATAAAAAATCCCTCGCCGTATCCTCGAGACGCATACACAACTCCGTAAACAGATCCGACGCTCTACACATTGCAACGGAGACCATGAACGGGGGAGTAGTTGTACTCCTGTAAATTAGCTGCATGATAGAAGAATTTTTATCATTAAAAATCTTGTCATTTCTACATATCCAAAGTGACCAAATAACGGCAAGCGCTGCCACCATAATAAGTCGTTTAAACCTCTTATCCACCCCATTAAATGAATTGCCAAAAATATTTGCAATACTTCGTGGTGGGTATAAGGTTGGACCTCTCTGGATGATTGACCATATAGAAGTACCAGATTTGGACTCGAAGAATAAGTGCTTGATGGTCTCGCCCTTATGATAGAATACACACTTTTGACTTCCATGCTAATTGCCTTTTGCAAGGTTATCTTTGGTAAGAAATACCCCTCGACGAAGATACCACGCAAAAAACTTAATTTTGAGCAGAATCTTCATCTTCCAAATTTTCTTATTATCCACTGGCACTGCCAGCTGGATTAATGCTTTATACATAAAGTCCACCAAAAATTTACAATTATTTAGTATGTTGCACGGGAACCCGTCTGTCCCCTGCGATAGGTTGACTAACGCCAACCTTTGTAGCAACTCATTCCAAAATGCTAGCCGAGGACCAACAGATCCCTTCGTAGGTGGGTTATATTTCAACACCTGAGCAAGTGTATCGCTTTTGTGACATGTAAGGACAATGTTGTATAAAACAAGATATTGTTCACGGAGCGTAGTAGTACCTAGCCACCCGTCCTCCTAGAACCTTATCTCCGAGCTATCTTTTATGGAAAAAGAGCCATATGGAAAGAAGAATTTCATCTTGGCCATCAGGCCAACCCAAAAGTGTGAGTCACCTAGTTTCCAGGAAACCTATGATACCGCACTAGAGCCAATATACTTTCTCTTTAGGAGAGTCTGCCAAACCTCATCTTTGGCGAGAAGTTTGAATAACCATTTACCCAAAAGGGCTCTATTCTTGACGTCTAAGTCATGAATACCCAACTCTTCTTGATATTTGGGGCGGCACACTACATTCCATTTAGTTAGTATATATTTCTTTTTCTCACTGTTCTCTTGTCAAAAAAAAAAATTTGATCGAAAATAATCAAATCGATGTAAGATGACTTTTGGTAATTGGAAGAAGAAAATCATATACATTACCATAATAGTTAGTACTAAATTTATGAGAACCAATCTACCATCCAGGGACAGTAATTTTCCTTTCCAGCTACTCGGTATTTTTTGTAATCTTTCCTCAACGTGTTTCCACTGAGAGATCACGAGCATCTAGATAAAAATCGGAATGCCTAGATAATTGATTGGAAACTGACCTTGCCCAGAGCCGAATACCCCAGCATGCAGGGTAGCGTAATCCTGAGCATCGCCAAAACAAAACAATTCACTTTTATAAAAATTAATCTTTAGACCTGAAAAGTGCTCGAACGCTGATAAAATTAATTTCATATTTCCCGTTTTCCATATTGAAAGTGCACTATGGTCAACTAGAGGGGGGGGGGTGAATAGGTTGACTACCAATTTTTCTTTTCTTTTCCTTTTAATGGGGCTTAGCAAGATAAAGTAAGGTTCTCTAGATGTGCAACTAGGTGAGCAACCTATGTGAACAAAGCTATATGTGCAACGGAAGTAAAGCGTAAGGTAGTAATGCAAACGACAAGTGTAAACAAGGAGACAAGGATATGATTCACCGTAGTTCCTTCTCAAAGAGAAGTACGTCTACGTTGGAGAGGTGGGGAGCCACCTAGGCGCTCCTCAATAGCACGGTTGTGCACACCTTGTTCTCCTTGAGCTTCTCCGGTGAGGGAGATGCTCGTTTCCACTATGAGGTCGACTTGAAGGCGCTGACCAAACCCTTACAAGGACTTGAGGTCACTCCACAAGATGGATGGAGGCTCTCAAGCAATCTGTAGCTTCTTGCAACAAGGTGGAAACTACAAGCACGAGATCTACTAAGATTTCTAGGCCTCAAGTAGGATTCTAGATCTACTAGGTTGTGGTGGATGGATTTGAGATTCCTTTGGTGGAAGTGTGGATCTAGGTCTCCTCTAGCTCTCCACCAAGTTTGGGAGTGTTTGGGTGGACGGAGTGGGAGATCTAGGTGGTTGAAACTTTCATTAATGGCTAGGAGAGAGAATGGGAAAAGCTTGGCATTTAAGAGGTAGGGGAAGGGGTATTTATACCCCTTGCATTTAAGTGACCGTTTGCAGTCCAGGGCACCGGAGGCTCCGGTGGATCCCACCGGAGGCTCCGGTGGTTTTACTGGAGGCTCCGGTGGTCCGCACCGGAGGTTCCGCTGATCTTCGTCTTGCTACACAGTTGCACTGGAGCGGGGGCTCCGGTGGTACCCGCGGAGGATCCGCCCACCGGAGGCTCACCGGAGGTTCCGGTGGAACTTCCGTCCTGTGGTAACAGAAGGATGTTTTGGCGGAACAACCACCGGATCCTCCACCGGAGCCCATTTGCACTGCACCATGGGGGCCACCGGATGTTCACCGGAGGCTCCGGTGGTACCTCCGCCCTGTGGTAACAGAAGGGCATTTTGGCGGAGGTGCCACCGGAGGCGCACCGGATCCTTCTTGCGCGTGAGCCAAGTGTTTGGCGGAAGGCGGAGCCTCCGGTGGCATTAGCGGAGGTTCCGCCCACCGGAACTCCACCGGAGGTTCCGCTCCTGGTTCCGCTCCCCTGCTACAGAGAGGGGTTTCAGCGGAACTTCCACCGGATCCTCACCGGATCCTTGGCGGAGCCTCCGGTGGAAACACCGGAGCCTCCGCCCCTGCATGTTTCACCTTTCTGGATTTGTTTCTCCTAGCACTTTTCATATAAGCTGATCATTTGCCCCATAAACTTAGTGAACCTAATAACCTGGGCATTTTCATCCATTGAACAAACATTAGATCAAATGATTATGTTGTCATATGATTACCAAAACGGACGATGATCTTTCATTCTCCCCCTTTTTGGTAATTGATGACAACATAACTATTTGCATGATTATAAACATCATATGAACGGAGCTCCCCCTAAAGATATGCTCCTTTCATATTGAGATCATCTAAGGTATGACAAATAAGAATGATATGACAATGATAGCACATAACACACATAGCACATAAATAATATCTAACGAGGTTCACACGAACATAACATAACAAGGTTCACACGAACATAGCATAACAAGGTTCACGATAGACACAAACGAAGTTCCAAATAGTTCAAATAAACTCCCTCAAGAGAAAGATGCAAATCGAGAGAGCTTGAGGGAGACCCATGCAAATGCCCGTTCCTAATATAAATCTCTCCCCCTTTGGCATCAAGACACCAAAAAGAGAGAGACCAAGATGCAAAACGTCCCAAATCACTCGGAGTTGGAAGAGGCTTCCGGAGCCGGGGAGGGAACACGGTGGTGAGAGCTAGTGGCTTCATCTCCTTCTTCCTCGGACCATTCAATGAGCTTGCCCTTGGAGTCCTTTGCTTGCCATGCATCCCAATCTGTGATACTATCAAGAGCCGGGGATTCAATGGAGAGACCCTCTTCACGGAGACGTTCACGAGATGCTTGAGCCTTTTTGCGGTCCTTGAGTTCCCGATCATAATGTGCTTCCCATTGATGTTGCTCAATCTTTTTGTTCAAGCAAAACACTTTCTTGAGAGCTCGTGCCATCCATTTGAAGGCATTGCTAGAGGGAGGAGGATGAGATGGACCCTCGGCTTCTTCCTCATCCACAATGATGCGAGGCCTAGCCTTGTGCTTGCGGACGGCGGGAGTGGGATGCACAACGGGCTCAATGTGATCTTTCATGAGAAGCCTCTTTTCCGTGTGAGGGATCCAATGAGGATCATCAAGAGGGTCATTCGGGAACTTCTTGTCCCACACATCAAGGATGATCTTCATGATAAATGGCCCAAAACAAGCATTCTTCCGGTTGGCAATGGCATACCATAACTCATTCCAAATGTAATCCAACACATCAAGCTTGCGTGGAGTCTCATCCATCCGGTGTTGATGAGTAAGGAGCATAAGGTTCTTCAAAAAACCTTGAATCTCATCCACATTGCCCGCCTTTGGATTGATGGTCTCGCGATAGATGCGCAACATGATGTCATATGTGGGATAGAGGCCCTTCACAAACCCCACGGCATATTTCTTCCAATGATAGAGAGGAGTAAGTCCATCCTTGGGAAGTGAGGAGGTGTTAATGATATGAACTCGGAACCATACGTTCGCAAACTCTTCTCCCTCAGCAAATGGACCAAAATCGGGGTAGCCACCAAGAATGACACCAACATCTTTCCATGTGATGTCAAGCTGCTTATCTTTAGTCATCCAAATCATATTATGCTCGGTCTCATTGGAGAGATGAACGGTGGCGAGAAACTGACAAACAAGCTCTTCGTCGAAATCTTGTTGAAGAGTGATAATAGGACCAAGACCAAACTTGTTAATAAGCTCAAGAGCCTCTCCAAAGTACTTGTGATTCCTTTCCATGTGCCCAATATTGATTGCATGTTGAGGGACGACATTTTCCTTTGACTTCCTCATCAATATCTCATTGAAAATCTGCGCTTGAAAGACGGTGTGAAAACGAGGATCCTTACCCCGGAATTGGGGCATCAAACGATCACGGGCAATCACATATGGGTTCGCACCCCTTTCCTTTAGGAACATAGCCTCGGACATCTTGGAGGCGGTTGGTGTGGTGTTCTTTCTTGGCAAGGTCTTCTCGGGAGCCGGGAAGCGCTTACGCTTGCCTTGAGAGCTGTCAAGTTCGGCCTCGATCTCATCCACGGGCTTGCGGCGGCCGGTGGTCTTGTATCGTGTCCCTTTTCCCTTCGAACCGGAAGCATCTAAGAGAGAGAGCAAGAAGAACATGAAGAACAAGTAAAGCTCGAGACGAAAAAGCACGCACAAAACCAACCAACCAAGATATTCATGGTGTTAGGGTTGAATAATCTAGGGTTAGGGCAAACGAATCTCCCCTACCATCACAACGATTCAAGCCTAACATGCATGTTCTAGGTTGCTTAGAGTTTGTACTAGGGAAAATCCACTCCTAATACACCAAATCCACAAAGATAGAAGGCTAGAACATGAGCTCCTATGCATCTCATCCATCAACTAGATGAGAGAGAGAGAGAGCACGTACCGGCTGCATCCATGGTGAAAAAGGGAGGAGGGAAGGTTCCCGGGGCGTCCCGAGGCAAGGAGAAGGCCTCCCCGCGGTGGAGCACCCGAATCCGGCGGCGAAGAGCTTGGGGGCGGCGGCGGTTTGGGAGGAAGAAGATGGGGGCGGGTGGGGGAAAATGAGATTGGATCTCACTTACCCCCGCGCGCCCACAACTTATCCTCAGAAAATTTCCGCCGGCGGAGCCTCCGGTGCTTTCACCGGAGCCTCCGCTCCCTGTCCCAAAACATTAGGTTTTGGCCCGCTGAGCCACAGGGACCCAGCGGAGCCTCCGGTGGGGTTCCGGTGGACAGGCCCAGCGGAGCCTCCGGTGGTTTCACCGGAGGTTCCGCCCAATTGAATTTTGGCACGCCAAGATTGGAAAATCACGAGCAATACTATGGAAACGAGGTTTTGGGCAAGTGGGGCTTGGGTTGGAAGAACGTCACTGTTATACGAGAGACATTACTCGATGGGGTCCGCAAAAAGCAACAAAAACATGGAAGACCAAACCCGTACGAGTTGTGAAGACGGAGATATGATAAACGTGAAAGATCCAAAACACACAATGGTCGGTGGCCGAGGCCACCATGTTTGAGTGTGTAACTTGGCACCACGAAGATATATCTTGGGTCCAAAATTACTACTCACATTTAAGCACAATAAGTCACAAATGACTAGATATGCAATGATGATTTATTTTTTCGCATAATAGGAGGAGCGCATATTCATGAGTTGAGTAGGGCTCCCCCTATGTCCATGCCTACATCTAAGCCTAATAGCATGCATAATGAGGGTAGATATGCAAGGTTTCAAGTGAAGTTGGAGGAATCTATGACATTTAGTTCATTCCTCAAAGCTCGAAATCTTGGTTCATCAAGGGCCTTCGTGAAGATATCGGCAAGTTGATCTGTTGTGGAGACATACGAGAGATCAATATCACCTTTCTCAACATGATCCCGAATGAAATGATGACGGATCTCAATGTGCTTTGTCTTGGAATGGAGAACCGGGTTGTAGGCGATCTTGATAGCACTCTCATTATCACAAAGAAGAGGTACCTTGTCAAAATGAATACCATAATCCTTCAAGGTTTGCCTCATCCATAGCAATTGGGCACAACAACTTGCCGCGGAGATATACTCGGCCTCGGTGGTAGAGAGGGCGATGCAATTTTGCTTCTTAGAAGACCAACATACCAAGGAGCGACCAAGGAATTGAAAACCCCCGGAAGTGGACTTCCTATCCGTCTTCTCTCCCGCATAATCCGCATCCGAGTATCCAATGAGCTGAAAGCTTGAACCCTTGGGGTACCGAAGACCGAAGTTTGGGGTATGAACTAGATATCGAAAGATCCGTTTCACAGCTTCCAAATGACTTTGCCTTGGGGAGGCTTGAAACCTTGCACATTTACCTACGCTATACATGATATCGGGTCTAGATGCACAAAGGTAGAGCAATGAGCCAATCATGGAGCGGTATACCTTTTGATCTACCTCTTTACCGTCGGGATCGGGTTTCAAGTCGGTGGTTGTGGACATAGGGGTCTTCATAGGTTTGGCATCGTTCATATTAAACCTCTTGAGCATGTCTTGAGTGTATTTGGCTTGTTTGATAAAAGTCCCTTCATAATATTGATTGACCTCAAAGCCAAGAAAGAACTCCAACTCTCCCATCATAGACATCTCAAACCTATCGGTCATAAGCTTGCAAAACTCCTCATTGAACAAGGTTTTAGTAGACCCAAAAATGATGTCATCCACATAGAGTTGGCATATGAACAAGTCACCTCCAACCGTCTTGGTAAAGAGAGTGGGATCGATTAAACCAACATTAAACCCACGATCTACTAGAAACTCTTTAAGGTGCTCATACCACGCACGTGGAGCTTGTTTAAGTCCATAGAGCGCCTTATCAAGTTTATAGACATGATCGGGGTGGTTGGGATCCTCGAAACCCGGAGGTTGCTTGACATATACTAACTCATTAATGGGACCATTAAGGAAAGCACTTTTGACATCCATTTGTTGTAACTTGAAGTTATGATGAGATGCATAAGCAAGTAAGATACGAATGGATTCAAGGCGAGCTACGGGGGCAAAAGTTTCACCGAAATCGATACCTTCGACTTGAGAAAAACCTTGGGCCACCAATCTTGCCTTGTTGCGAATGACAATGCCATCTTTGTCTTGCTTGTTCTTGAACACCCATTTGGTGCCAATGACATTTTTGCAATCCTTGGGTCTTGGCACTAATTTCCACACTTTGTTGCGCTCGAAGTTATTGAGTTCATCATGCATGGCTTCAAGCCAATCTGGATCTTCGAGAGCTTCATATACCTTCTTGGGTTCAATGAAGGAGACAAACGCATGAGCCTTGCTAAAATCCGCCAATTGCCTTCTAGTGACCACTCTTCCACGAACTTGTCCAAGAATCATGTCCTCCGTATGACCCGCTCGTTCAAGATTCTCTAGCCTTCTCTTTGCTCTACGAGCTAGTATCTCCTCCAAAGATTCCTTGGATATTGATTGAGAATCACCTTCTTCATCGGAGACATGTCCATCTTCATTTCGTACTTGATCAAAGTTGGGTGATGAATCACCACTAGGTTGAGCATTCTCAACAATGATAGAATCTTGATCATGATTTAGATGTGTTGCTTGGCCTTGTTCATTAGCTTGGCCTTGATAGTTGTCTTGAGGGCTTGGTGCATCTTGTTGGATAGCTTGATCATCAATGGGTGTAGTCAATGGCTCCACTTGAGTGGGGCATAGTCCTTCTCCCTCCGTCATCCGGTAACCCTCAATGGGAATTATTTCACCAATCCCCATTCTTCTTATGACGATGGGAGGAATTGCATCTCCTACAACACCATGATCTATACGCCCCCCTTGGGAGCCGTTGTCCTCATCAAACACTACGTCTATAGCTTCTTCAACTTGCCCGGTGGACTTGTTGTAGACTCTATAGGCATGAGCATTCGTGGCATAGCCAACAAAGATACCCCCATAAGATCTAGTCTCAAATTTTGACAACCGTTTTCCTTTCTTGCGAATGAAGCACTTGCAACCAAAGACCTTGAAATAAGATACATCCGGTTTCTTGCCCGTGAGAATCTCATAGGGAGTCTTGTTCAAGATCTTGCGAAGATAGAGCCGATTGGTAGCATGACAAGCGGTGGAGACGGCTTCGGCCCAAAAGTTATAAGGAGAAGAAAACTCCGCAATCATAGTCCTAGCCGCATCCATCAAGGTCCGGTTCTTTCTCTCCGCAACACCATTTTGTTGAGGGGTATAGGGAGTGGAATATTGATGAGCAATGCCTTCTTCACTAAGAAAACCCTCAACGGTGTAGTTCTTGAACTCCGAGCCATTATCACTCCGAATGGCCAAGATGGTAGCATTGTGTTGGCGCTCCACTAGAGTGATGAACTCGATGACCCTATTTTGAGTCTCACTTTTCCTCTTGAAGAAATACACCCAACAATATCTTGAATAATCATCCACAATCACCAAGCAATACTTCTTTCCTCCGAGGCTATCATAAGATAGTGGACCAAAGAGATCTAAGTGAATGAGCTCGAGAATTCTTGTAGTGGAAATAGTTGTCTTGGTTGGGTGTTGTTCTCCATGTTGCTTCCCAAAGGTACAAGAGCTACACACACGATGTTTAGCAAACTTAGCTTTGGTTAGTCCTAGAACGTGATTGCCACTTTGGAGGTCATGTAACATTCTCATATTGGTGTGGGCTAGTCGGCGATGCCAAAGCCATCCCACATCAACTTTAGCCATTAGGCATGTCGCGGCACACGTGTCTTCTTTAGAGAAGTCCACTACATACATGCCGTTCTCGACAAACCCAACAAAGGCTACTTTAAGAGAAGTCTCCCAAGTTATAATCACACTCTCTTTATTAAAGAACGAGGTAAAACCACAATTTTCAAGTTGAAGAACGGACATCAAGTTATAGCGAAGGGACTCAACAAGGAGAACATTCTCAATTGATAAATCATTTGAGATAGCTACCTTGCCTCGTCCCAATACCTTAAGCTCGGACTTGTCACCAATTGTAACGCAATTGAGATGTGGTAGAGGAGGTTCAATATTACTTATTGCATCATGGCTTCCGGTCATGTGTTGGGATGCACCACTATCCACTGTCCATCTATGTGCCCCGGAAGCATTTCCCTACAAGAGATCAATTTCTTGATTTAGGTACCCATCCTTCAATGGGTCCTCTTTTGTTAGTCACAAGGGTCTTAGGAACCCAAATAGTCCAATGATAGTCATCACCATAAGAAGTACCAACGTATTTAGCATAAACATGTCCATCTCTAGATTTCATAAGAACATAAGATGGGTTATATTTTCCGGCAAAATCATTATGAGTGATGCTCCCCCTAGAGGTATCACCACCCATAATGGCGTTGGTCTCCTTTTCTTTGGGCACCTCACCCTCTTTCACAAAGATAACATTTTGGGAGGGAGAGGTGACACTCTTGGATTTCTTCTTTGACTTGGAAACAAAGCCATGTCCCTCTTTTCCTTTCTTGGCACCTTGAGAGCTTATTGCATCATTGAGAATTCTTTCCTTCCCTACAATGTTAGTTGTAGTAGAAGAGGTAGGAACAATAACAATGCTATTTGATGAAGGTGCAACATGCTTATTAGATTGTTGAGCTAGAAGCTTGATTCGAGACTTAGCAAGTTTGTCATGAATTTCTTTGAGAGATGCAAACTCCCCTTTTAGTTTGTCATGCTCCTTGACAAGTTTTTCATGGGCTATTCCTAGCTTTAACTCTTCCTCCTCAAATTCTTTAAGTAAAACAAGAGATTTGTCATGTTCTTTCTTAAGCTTGGCAAGAGATTTCTCGTTATCTTTTCTAAGTTTTGAAACACTAATAGCATACATCTCTTGTAGACTAGATAGCTTCTCTTCAAGAGAGGCTCTCATGGATCTCTCCTTTTCAAGAGCCTTGATGAGCTCGTCATCGTGATTATCATTGCTACCACCATGGTTCTCTAAGGTCATGATGATCTCCTCCTTCTCATCGATGAGGGAGTTAGCCTCATCAAGTTGCCTTAAGAGAGCTTTTACCTTTTCTTTAGTTTCACCTTCAAGACTACACAACCAAGATCCTAGGTTCTTGGCCTCCTCATCATCAACAATGTTTTCAACACAATCCAATAGTGAGGGAGAGATAGTGATAGTAGACTTGGAGGTGGAAGATATTACCGCGGTGGCTTTTGCCATGAGACATTTAGGTCGGATCGATGCCTTCTCATTGGGAGATTCAAATAGAGAGACCGATGAAGAGGAAGTCGTAGCTATGGCGACGTGGGCGACACCTATGACTTCATCTTCTCCTTCATCTCCGGAGTAGTATGTTTCCAATGTTGGGCCCTCTTGAACATATAGAGCTCTTGGGACTCTTCTAGCGAGGTTCTTGTTTTGTGGAGACTTGTTCTTGTCCTTGCGTACAAGCTTCCCTTCATTCTCTTCTCGTGGCTCAAAAGGACACTCCTTGACGAAGTGGTTTGCACTTCCACAACTGTAACAAGTTCTTGGCCGCTCCCCTTTCTTCCTAAAGGTCTTGTTCCTTGAGGGTCTAGGGGCACCGGCCTTGTGAGCCTCCCATCTCTTCCAATACCCTTGCATGGCAAGAGCAATACATTTGTGGGCACCCTTGTATGTATCCTCATAGTCCTCATCATCATCATCATCATCCTCCACTTCTTCTATCTTGTCCATGGCCTTAGATTTTAAGGCAAGGTTAGGGGACTTCCCATGGCCTCTTGAGCGAGCAAGAGCATCATCCGCGCTCTTGTGAGACAAAGATATGGCTATGAACTCACTAAGAACACCAATGGAGTTGAGTGAGTTGTAGTCGGATCTTGTTCGAATGCTAGTGGAGAGATTCTTCTCAAAAGGAGTTATGGCCTTGACAAATTTCCTCTTGATCCACTCATCGGAGATTTCCTCCTTTCCAAAGTCCCTTAATTGATTTCCAAGGGTGACCACTCTTCTATATAGCTCCTCGGGTCTCTCATCTTCATGCATGACAAAGTTCTCGGACTTGTCAAGAGCAACATCGTATTTTGATGATTGGATGCTTGCATTGCCTTGGAACAAGGAGTCAAGCTTATCCCAAGCTTCCTTGGCGGTCTTGATACCGCGAATGTGTTCAAGATGTTCTCTTGGGAGGGCCTTTTGAATAGTCACAAGAGCGGTCTTGTTGAGTTGAAATTCCACATCCTCTCTTGGAGTCAAGTTGTTCGGATCGTGAGGGTGAAATCCATATAGAATGCTTCTCCATAATGCGGTGCAAGATCCTGAAATGTGAGACTCCATATCGAACTTCCAAGAAGAAAATTCGTTAGTGTTAAGCATGGGAGGAACTCCAACATTAACCATGTGTGGCATAGTGGCAATAGGGTGAATAGAGTCGTAATTGGGAGGTGGTGGAACTTTATATTGAGACCCCGAACCGTTAGCCGATTGAGACTTGGAGCCCTCGGAGCTCACACCACCCTTAGCCTTTTTATCGGCTTTTGCTTTGGCTTTCGCCTTAGCTAAAGCGATGTTAGCTTCCATCTCATCGATATCCGGAATGGAATCTTCGTCCGAGCTAACATAGTCGGTAGTGAGAGGTGGTTCCGTGGACTCCTTGGTTTTCCCATCAGTGCCTCCATCATTTTCTTCATGCTAGAGACATCTGAGCTAACACTAGAGCTAACCTTAGATAGTTCGGTTTGGAGAATTCCAACCGTATCTTGTAGGTTAGATATAGTGTCGGCCATTTTGGACATTTCCGCACTAGAACTTCCAGGGGCATTTTCATCGACCATTGTACTCTTGGGCGGTTAAGCCCTTAGTAAGAGCCGAGGCTCTGATACCAATTGAAAGTGCACTATGGTCAACTAGAGGGGGGGGGGTGAATAGGTTGACTACCAATTTTTCTTTTCTTTTCCTTTTAATGGGGCTTAGCAAGATAAAGTAAGGTTCTCTAGATGTGCAACTAGGTGAGCAACCTATGTGAACAAAGCTATATGTGCAACGGAAGTAAAGCGTAAGGTAGTAATGCAAACGACAAGTGTAAACAAGGAGACAAGGATATGATTCACCGTAGTTCCTTCTCAAAGAGAAGTACGTCTACGTTGGAGAGGTGGGGAGCCACC
Source organism: Alopecurus myosuroides (assembly GCA_028641055.1). Classification (NCBI taxonomy): domain Eukaryota; kingdom Viridiplantae; phylum Streptophyta; class Magnoliopsida; order Poales; family Poaceae; genus Alopecurus; species Alopecurus myosuroides. Next base: position 412,453,725 of record CM054059.1, read on the forward strand.
TAGGCGCTCCTCAATAGCACGGTTGTGCACACCTTGTTCTCCTTGAGCTTCTCCGGTGAGGGAGATGCTCGTTTCCACTATGAGGTCGACTTGAAGGCGTTGACCAAACCCTTACAAGGACTTGAGGTCACTCCACAAGATGGATGGAGGCTCTCAAGCAATCCGTAGCTTCTTGCAACAAGGTGGAAACTACAAGCACGAGATCTACTAAGGTTTCTAGGCCTCAAGTAGGATTCTAGATCTACTAGGTTGTGGTGGATGGATTTGAGATTCCTTTGGTGGAAGTGTGGATCTAGGTCTCCTCTAGCTCTCCACCAAGTTTGGGAGTGTTTGGGTGGACGGAGTGGGAGATCTAGGTGGTTGAAGCTTTCATTAATGGCTAGGAGAGAGAATGGGAAAAGCTTGGCATTTAAGAGGTAGGGGAAGGGGTATTTATACCCCTTGCATTTAAGTGACCGTTTGCAGTCCAGGGCACCGGAGGCTCCGGTGGTTTTACCGGAGGCTCCGGTGGTCCGCACCGGAGGTTCCGCTGATCTTCGTCTTGCTACACAGTTGCACTGGAGCGGGAGCTCCGGTGGTACCCGCGGAGGATCCGCCCACCGGAGGCTCACCGGAGGTTCCGGTGGAACTTCCGTCCTGTGGTAACAGAAGGATGTTTTGGCGGAACAACCACCGGATCCTCCACCGGAGCCCATTTGCACTGCACCATGGGGGCCACCGGATGTTCACCGAAGGCTCCGGTGGTACCCCCGCCCTGTGGTAACAGAAGGGCATTTTGGCGGAGGTGCCACCGGAGGCGCACCGGATCCTTCTTGCGCGTGAGCCAAGTGTTTGGCGGAAGGCGGAGCCTCCGGTGGCATTAGCGGAGGTTCTGCCCACCGAAACTCCACCGGAGGTTCCGCTCCTGGTTCCGCTCCCCTGCTACAGAGAGGGGTTTCAGCGGAACTTCCACCGGATCCTCACCGGATCCTTGGCGGAGCCTCCGGTGGAAACACCGGAGCCTCCGCCCCTGCATGTTTCACCTTTCTGGATTTGTTTCTCCTAGCACTTTTCATATAAGCTGATCATTTGCCCCATAAACTTAGTGAACCTAATAACCTGGGCATTTTCATCCATTGAACAAACATTAGATCAAATGATTATGTTGTCATATGATTACCAAAACGGACGATGATCTTTCACATATCATGTTTTATAAAGAGAATTGTATCATTGGCGTATTGAACGATAGATAACCCGTGATACGTCTCAAACATATCTATAATTTTTGATAATCCATGTTGTTATTATATCAGTTGCCACATGTTTTATTTACACTTCATAACATTTTTATGCATTTTCTGGGACTAACCTATTAACAAAATGTCACAGTGCCAGTTCCTGATTTCTGCCGTTTTACTCTTTCAAAAAAACTAATCGCAAAATATTCTCGGAATTGAATGAAAATTGACGTACGCAAATATTACAAGAGAAGACTCCAGAAACCTGAATGGTAGGAGCAGCCGACCCAGGCGGCGACCACACCACACAAGGGCGCGGCCCACCCCTGGCCGGCGCCCTCCTGTGGCATGGGCCCTCGGGTGGCCACCGACGCTGTCCTTTCGCCTATATATATTCCTTCTGTCCCGAAAAAACTAAATACCCGATCGAGAAACCACGAAACATCCATCCGCCGCCGCCGTCGTCAATCCTAGTTCAGGAGGGTTCTGAAGCTCTTCCCGGCACCCTGCCGGAGAGGGGAATCATCACCGGAGTGCTCTACACCGTCATGCCTGCCTCCAGAGTGATGTGTGAGTAGTTCATCCTTGGATTACGGGTCCATAGCAGTAACTAGATGGTAGTCTCTCCACTTTGTGCTATCATGTTTAGATCATGTGAGCTGCCCTACATGATCAAGATCATCGTTATGTAATGCTACATGTTGTGTTTGCTGGGATCCGATGAATATTGATACTACGAGCAAGTTTTTTATTTATCCATATGCATATTTTATTTATATCTTGCATGCTCTCCGTTGCTAGTAGATGATTTGGCGAAGTAGATGCTTGTGACTTCAAGAGGGATTATTTATGCTCGATAGTGGGTTCATGCCTCCAGAAATCAGCGTCCAAATGACTGAAACGTGCACGGTTGTGGATGTGTTGTTGCCACTAGGGATAAAATAATGATGCTTAGTCGACATGTCTTTTGCATTATTTATATTACACACAATATTTCATGCAATAATCTGTTGTTTGCAACTTAATACTAGAACTGATGTGATGCTGACTCGAAGGTGGATTATTTAGGCATAGATGCGCTGGATAGAAAGTCTATGTACTTTGTTGTAATGTCCTGTTAAATCTCATAGTGAACATCTTGTCATATATTGTATTGTCATGCCCTTATTATTTGTCAATTGTCCAACTATAATTTGTTTACCCAACATGCTAGAAATATTTATGGAGGGACACCACTAGTGAACTATGGACCCCGGTCCATTTTCCTCATACTGTTAAACCATAACTGCAATCATACTGTTCTCTACTGTTTCCTGCAATCATCATTGTTTTCTACACCATACGTTTAATCCCTTCGTTTTCAGAAACACCAGAGAAATTGACAACCTCTCTGTTTCGTTGGGGGAAAAGTAGTGTGTTTGTTTGTGTGCAGTTTCCACGTCAGTTGCACGCTGACAACCTTCAGAAGAACTTCCGTGTCCTCCTGAATTTGATAACCTTGGTTAATTTCAAGGGAAAGGTTGTCGTTGTTCTACATCAAACTCTGCGCTTGGAGTAACCTAACAAACAACACGCCCCCAAGGCAGCAACCCGCCATCCACTAGATGAGGTACTACACCCTCAATCTGTCCATCCAGCTTTGTGCGCTTAATGATTATGGCTAACACATCTACAGCTACATTAAATAATATAGGTGATAATGGATCGTCTTGTCATAGTCTTTTTTTTCGTATGGAAGTATCAGTCGACGTCAATAAAAACATGATAACATCGTAAATATAGGATCTATAATAGTTTTTTCAAGAAAAAGTAATCCGCAATAAATAAATTGTAAAAAAAAACTCTGTGATGTATCCTTTCCGAGGCATGGCTAGTCGTCGCTGATTGATTTAGCAAGGTGATGTATTGCGCTTCCACTTTTGAAGGCATTGTTGTGGAGTTTAGAGCCTATATCTTCACTGATATTGCGGGTACCTGCTTCCTAGATAGGACTTGTTGTGGAGTTTAGAGTGAAGGTGAAACCATTCTGTAATCTTTACTAGTTGAATCCGACAATACTGATGTAAATCTATTCCCTGCTCGGGATATGTGGGATGGTATTTTGTCACAAGGTGTGTCTTTTCGGCCGTGGCATGAAACGACGGTGGTGTTTGGTAAAACATCCCATTCCAGATTTTTGAAACTACACATCATAGGACATAAAATATTTTTCATTGCTATGATAAAATTGCTGAACTAATTGAGCGAATGACCACTTAAAATGACAAGATGATAAACCGTACAAAACATCTGAAAGAATTTCCTCCAAACTCAACATCTTTTTATTAGAGGTAACTTTGCTCTTTCTCTTATTGATGGTGCGTAATTTTTACATGAACTTTTATAGAGGAGGAAGAGAATGACAAACATAAAAGGTGAGTTGGTCAACATAAACACTACCTAAACACAACATGTTCTCCTACGAGAGGCAGATCCTTAAGTCTCATACTCGGATAAGTATTTGAAAACAATCGTCGACTGCACAGAGGGCACGACTCTTGCCCGTGCTAGAAATGCCGTTGCAGGGTGCAAAAGAGGGAACGACTCCCTATGGTGCTATAAAAAAGGTGCTTTGCATAGCCTTATATATATCTTTCGATGACTACCTAAACACAACCTATTCTACCACGACAGGTAGATCCTTCAGTCTCATACCCGGATAAGGATTTGAAAACACCCATCAAACACACAAAGGGCACGAACCTTGCCCATGATAGACATGTCGTTGCAGGGTGTATAGGGCCGCGTGCAGGAATTTAAAATTTTCTGTCTTACGCAACACACATGATATACTGTGAAGGTAAAGGAGACTATAGATCTGCATCGTTGCCGACATAGATCCCGGAACATGTGTCGATGATGATGTCAGTGATGCCAGATGAAGAGTCACACTGATAAGCCTAGTGGTGGGACTGTTGTTGTCTCCTGTATCCAGTATTTCGGATCCAGTAGAGTGAGGGTATCACATGTCACCCCTCTGAGAACTCACACACATACGTCTGTTAAAATCCTGCACCACTTTGTCGTACAGGATTCGGAACTACAGGTGCACAATTGAGGTGGAGAGATCCCAACTCATGGGAGAGAGATAGAGAGATTAGAGTTAGACCTAATCGGGAGAGGACAACTCAAAACCCAATTACAACAAGCTCTAAACCAATTAGAGGCTCTAATCAACTAGAGAGAGGCACAAAGCCAATTGTTATGTTTTCTCTTAGGGGATTGGGGTCCTTTATATAGGTGGAGAGGAAGGGGACTTTCCTTGGGAGGAGGAGTCCCCCCCCCCCAATCCGCAGCCTTCTTAGGAGGTGGCCGCATTGGCTCCTTCCCAACTCGGATTGGACTCCTAGTCCAACTAGGAGTCCTTCCGTGTGGGGAGAGTCCTTTCCCTCTCCTCCTTTTCTTTTCCTTTCCTCTTGGTCTTTTACTTTTCTCTTTGAAACCAAACAAGTAAGGTGAAGAGGGAGTTGGTGCGCCAAGCTTGTGGCTCTTGAGACCACCTGGCAGCCACCCAATGGTGGGTACGGCCATGGGAGCAGATATGCCCCCTCCGGCACTCCCCCTTCTCGGTTTTTGCCCGAAACTCTTCCGCAACCATGTGACCCCAATAGATAGAATCATCGACTTCATCCACAAATGTCAGAAACATATTTTCGACATGTCGGGACATCTCATGTCCACCGTAATATCTCTAAATATCACGCCGGACCCATCCAGATGGGCCAGCTCATTTTTCCTGACCATCCAATGTGAACAAGTGACTTTGAAACCCTAAGTGTTTGACCCTACAGGTTCTATAACAAGTAGACATGATCGGGAAACCACTTTCTTAATCAATAATCAACATCAGGACTGTGGCCGTCCATATTGATTCCTACAAGTTATACGAAGAAACTCTACTGAACCTGTTGGTTATTAAGTAAGTTACCCATTACTTCATGATACCAATCAATACCTTGAGAGGAGATGAATGATAAGACCATGATTAAACTATTTAATCAATATATCACATTATTCTTGATGTGCGGTATGATTCCTTTTACTCGTTACCGTGTTTATAGATCACCATGACTAATGTCTTGCCATTATCTGAACATACTTATTAACATATATCATTACACCGAGTGGATCTTGGATGTATCTCTCTATGGTCTAGAGGAGTAATTCCCAGTATTGAACTATCACGATGAAATGAACACCTTTGATAATACCCAGTAATGGTCTTTTTGATCACCCAATTTACGGTATGATATTTGACTACACCAAAGAAATCTTTCCAGAGTAACCACTTTATATTCTCATGGTCTAAGGAAGCAAACAAAATAACCATACTGTTATGATACTATTTATAGGAATGATAAAACAAATATCTTAGTATCTCAACTACTTGGGTCTACCAAGCCACAATGTTGAAATAATATGCTCTCATTTATATTGACATAACAAATGTCCATTACCTAGAAAACGTGGTCATCTAATATTAAAAAGTTTGTCTAGGAGACATGATAAAGAGTTATATTACTATGTTTATATTTCTACACGTGCATATGGGTTTGCTATGAATCTCACATTCAGTGACATAACAGTTATAGCATAAAAATATAATACATTGATCATAAAACTGATGCATTTTATTGTCTCTTGGGCATACATCCAAAACGGTGCACACATCAAACGAATCGCATCGGTTCTATCCAATACGGTGATTTGCATGGCATTATATGAAGGCCACCAATATCGGTGGGCAAAAGTGAAGCCCCATCCACAATGTGCGGTAAGTCTCGAGGGCAAGTGGGTGATATATGGACATGCACCGAAGTGACAAAGATTAGGAATAATGGTCAAGACAGCGTGATGCCTGCAAGTGCACGGGGTTGTTATAGATAGTTTCAAAGTAAGAGTATAAAACCGCAGTGGAGCTATGGAAATGGTCTCATGTGTTTAACTTTGATTGTTTCTTCCCGTTTGTGCCTGCAAACTATCTTTTAGGTAAAACAAGCAAGAAAGTGTATTTAATTGTTGATTTTGGTGAAAGTAAAATAAAATATTAAATGAGAGCAACTAATGATTGGTAAAGTGACTGGAACTGTAATAGGGATAAAGGCGTTCTCAAGAAGTCTGGTTCTACCACTAGCATATTTCTGAATTGATTAGGAGTGCATGTTGTTTACATATGAATGGTTTGTGAGGGTGGAACACCGTGAATTAGCGTACCCTCAGTGCATCGAGGCAACACACTACTCACAACCACTACTAGTCTAGATGACTAGCGATGCGCCTACTTGTACTAGTAATTAAGATTCCTCCGTGGATACGGTATTGGTACTTTGAGTCTCCGTTATTCCCGCGTTAAAGATCAAAAGAATGGAGGAGTGTCTTTCCGTCATTTCTGCTCACTCTGCATCCCGCATCAAACCAACGCTAACAATTATCTCATGTCCATTTAGGCTAAATATTGGAGTGGTCGACTTCACTCCAACATTATGAGGATTGTTACCACAACTCAGTCAATATAAAACATTGCATCTTTATCTCAATTCATAGTAGTATAAGGGTTTCCCCATCTCCCCAAGAACTAATGAAACTACTCACACATGAACATTGTAAACATCATATTAATTGTATTGCAAATGGAAAATGGATAGATGAATGAGTACACGTGCAAATCCACAACTGGACGTTCTAGAAGTACAACGAGATGGGAGAGGGATGCTATCCTTAGGTGTAGATGGCGGTGATGGCGATGGAGATCGATGCGGGAGACTTCAGGATGATGGTATCCATGGAGATGGATTCCATTCGGCGAATTCCCCCTCCGGATGCCTTCCAGAGGCTAGGGTTTGGTGGAGTTTCGAGTATGGCGGCTGTCTGTTTATCTTCCGGGAAATCCGAGGGCACATGGTAAATATACTCGTCAAGACAGTTCCAACGCGCCCTTGTACGGTGGCAGGTACGGTCGGTTGCCACCGTACCGATGGTCGTTATAGCGACCGCCCCTCTTGGTGCGCTGATATTCTCCGCTTCGCCTGCCTCACAAGGGTCTCCTCTATGGTACAGTCACGAGCGACCGTACCAGCACTTGTTAAATAGTACTGTATGTTTGGTTCTTGAGTTGGTGCACGGTGCGGTTGCTGGTACGGTGACAAACCACCGTACCGCCACTCGTTAAAAAGTACTAGATGTTTTCCTTGCATATGGCTGATGACTCACAAGTATAGGAGATCACAACAGTCTTCGAGGGAAGTAAAACCCAAATTTATTGATTCGACAAGGGGAGCCAAAGAATATTTGTGAGCCTTAACAAGTGAGTTGTCAATTCACTTGCACCTGAAAATACTTTTGTTCGCAGTGGTTTATTAGTAGTAACAGTTTTATAGTAGCAGCAGTAGTGAAATAATAGTAGCAGTGGAATGAAAACAGCAGCAGTAGTGTTTGAAGTAAACAGCGAGATGAAATATTGTAGGCATAGGGATGGATGAACGGGCGTTGCATGAATAAGATAGTTCATATAATAATCAAGACATGGACATTGCAGATAAATAAGATAAAGCATCCAAGCACTAAGTAACCATAGGCATGTGTTCCGTAAATAGTCATACGTGCTCGCAATGAGAACTTGCACAACATCTTTTGTCCTACCAGCCCGTTTTTAGCGGGGCCTCAAGGGAACTACTGGTAATTAAGGTGTTCCTTTTAATAGAACACCGGAGCAAAGCATTAACACTCTGTGAACACATGTGATCCTCACATCACAGCCATCCCCTCGGGTTGTCCCAATTTCTGTCACTTCGGGGCCTTGGGTTCCAGACAACAATATGTGTAAACCACTTGCAGGTATGATCAAGAAACAATAATTATCATCGTGATTCAATAACATGTTCAGATCTAAGATCATGGCACTCGGGCCCAAAGTGGCAAGCATTAAGCATAACAAGTTGCAACAATGTCAATAGCACTAATAGAAGATACTAGGCACTATGCCCTAACAATCACGGTATTATTACATGAACGATCTCATCCAATCCCTACTATCCCCTTCAACCTACAACGGGGGAAGTACTCACACATGGATGGGGGAAACATGGATGGTTGATGGAGATACGTTGGTGATGACGATGGCGATGATCTGCTCCAATTCCCCGTCCCGACAGGGTGCCAGAACAGGAACTTCTGATCCCCGAATCGAGGTTCGGGGTGGCGGCGGAGCTACAGACTTCTTTCTGGAAAACTATCGAACCCCCTAGGGTTTTAGGGTTGAAGGCTACTTGTAGTCAAAAGGGGAGACCGAGGGGGATCTGGGTGGCCCACACCACCTGGTGGCGCGGCCAGGGGCGCGCCAGGGGTGGTGTGGCCCCCCCTCTGGTCCCTCTCCTGGCCTCCTCCTGTCTCTCGGGCTCTTCTGGTGTTTTAGGGCCAACGGGGTCTTTTCTGGGCAATTTCCCGAAAGTTGATTTTTCTGCACAACAACGAGACACCAAAGTAATTCTGCTGAAAATAGCCTTAGTCCGTGTTAGTTGCATTCAAAACACACAAGTTTAGAGGCAAACAATAGGAAAAGTGTTCGGAAAAGGAGACATGTTTTCGACGTATCAACTCCCCCCAAGCTTAGCTTATTGCTTGTCCTCAAGCAATCCAGTGACAACTGAGTGCGATAAAAGACTTTTACGAACACATTTGTTTCATATGATGTAAATATACTCACTATATGATCAAATACTTAGTTGTGCTCATCATAAGATACATGCAAGATACTGTCACTTAATAGCTATGCAAACCATGAGGAGATAACAACATATTAATAATAAACAACATGAAGCATAACTATTTGCCAGATTGTAATATTCATAAAAGGATCTAATAAAGTGGTATCTCGCTTGCCCTTAAATGTGGGGCAAAACATAAATGGCAGGGCACCTCTGAAGTTCAAGGGAAGACTAGAAGTAAAGATATCAAAGATACAAGTGTCAAGATTATACCACAATCAACCGTGCTTTGGGACAAACACATCACACTAAGAATTACCATTATGCTCTCAAGAAAATGCTCAAAGAATATGATGGAGACTCAACATAAAAGTAAAAGAAAGGCCCTTCGCAGAGGGAAGCATGGATCACTCATGTGCTAGAGCTTTTTATTTTATTAAACATAGGTATTGAAAACATTTTAAGAGAGGTGTATGCTTATGTCAACGAATGGTAAATAGAAAATACAGTACGTCACAAGCCAACAGGATTCACAAGAGCGAATCCCATGTGAAGGACACATCTGGGTAGAAGGTCACCCCTCTTTCTCTTTTGTTTACACAATTATGCTTTGACTGATAAATCAAGGACAAAAAAAGTGAAGAGAATTTGTGTGTATTAATTCGGGGCTAGGCACCCCGCTGCCAGCTCTTCTATCATTTGGATAAGCGGATGAAGCCACTAGTCCAAGGTGTGAAATCCAATCAACAAGTGAGATAAAGATTCTCTATTTACGTCCTCATGAGCTAAAACAGTGGCACAAAATAGGAATAACTTTTAGCAGGTTTTAAAGGTAGCACATGAGCAATTTACTTGGAGTGGCGGTTAAATACCACATATAGGTAGGTATGGTGGACACATTTGGCAAAATTTGGTTTTTGCGAGTTGGATGCACGAGTAGAGCTCATACTCAGTACATGTGAAGGCTAGCAATAGACAGGGAGCAACAATCAAGAGAGTAACAACTATCATAATCATGTTTGTGAAAAAGTAAAGTTAACTAAGGCACAAAATTGATACTAGAACTCTGAGGCAAAATAAATCATCGAGGCTTATTGACTTTTTGTTTTCATTCTTAGCATGCGTGAGCATGTGCCAAGTCGATTCAAATGAAACAGTCAGAGGAGGCTAATACAATGTCATGTCCTTCTACGAATAGAACAATGCGAACAAATATTTATATGACATGTCATTTACCATTAATAAATTCGAACAAAACATGAGAGAGCACGAACTATTAAGCAGTCATTAAATCACATATATCTTATACGAAAAAACTAAGCATGCTCACATAGATGGATATATGTACAAAAATGAAAGAAAATAGAGTTCATACTAGCCTCTCACCACAACTTGAATTGTCATAGATCGTCATTATTGCTCTTCACTTGTGGCTCGAATAATATTTAATGAAAACCAAGCTCCAATGGAGTCACGGACGACTGTTAAACTCTGCAGCAAACTTTACAAAACCAAAGAAGAACAACAAATACTTTTGGGGTTTTCAATTAAAACAAGAACAAAAAGAGAATAAGCAAGCAAAGCAAAATATTTTTGGATTATTTTGAATATTAAAAGAAAACCAACTAAAGAGACAAATAGAGAGAAACAATAGAAATATTTTTGGTCTTTTTATGTTTTGGAAAACAAGAACAAAACAATAAAACAAAGAGAAATGAAAGAAACGAAAGAAAACAAAAACAAACAAAAGAAATAAAAGAAACGAAAGAAATAAAAAGAAGCGAGAGAAAAGAAAACATGGATACACAAAGAACCGACCGAACATGATATATAAATGAGTGTGATGTCGGTGTACCTCCCCCCAAGCTTAGGCTTTTGGCCTAAGTGGAGATCAATCAAAGCATGGGAAATATCCCCACTGCAGTGGTCGTCCCTCACGTGGTCGTACTCGGGCGCCCAAGAAGAAGATGAAGCAGCTGGCGCATAATCATAACCGGGGTGCTGGTATGGGATCCCCGTGGTGTCATAGGGCTGGACGAAATCACCATCGTCCCCCTCGTCGGCATCCTCCCATTGTTGGGGGTGATGCTCAAGGTATGTATCCATCTCACTCTCAGAAAGCTCCCATCCTTGCATGTTATAAGATTAAACAAAAGAGGTGCAGGCAAAAGTACTTCCCTAACAGTTTTAACAACTCTCCACCCGGATCGTTTGGACCATGGAAACAAGATCAAGTCTCTCTATAGGAAACTGCAGGTCTAGAGGGTGTGGCTCCAAACCATGCAAAGCTAGCAGGGGCGAGGCAATAAGACCTCCATAAACTCCGCCCTTGTCACGGTTATGTGAGAGACGGTAAGCAATCAAAGCGCCAAAATTATAAGACCTATCACATCTTAAGGCAGCTGTAATAAACGCCAAATCATAGACAAATAGCCTATTGGCAGTTTTTCTAGCTAATACACACTTGGAAATAAAATAGGCAAAGTATCGAATGCTAGGGAGTTGAATTTCATGAATTTTTACCACTCTCCCCTGTGAAGCTTCTGCCTTGGCAAATCTCCTCATATAATTCCAGCAGTGGTTTGGGCTTCCCTTTAATCTTCTCACAAGAACCCCACTCCGGTACCTTAATAGCTGCACAAAAATCACTGAAAGGCAGGCTCACAGCTTTATTGTAAATTTTATAGTGGACCATTGGGTTAGTTGGGGACCATTTAAAACGAAAATCCTGCACCACAGATATAGTTAGTATCACATATTGGATAGGCTCATCCTCAATGAAACAGTCCAAACCTGCATTATGCACTAGAGTGTTAAAATCCTGCGAAATTTTCGTAATCCTCATGAATTCCTGACACGGATAGATTGATGGAACACTCTCTCTTCACGGTGCATGAGCATGACCTCATGCAACTCCAACTCATGCTGGTTTAGTTGATGAATATTGTGCTCCATCTCTGAAATTTTCCAACAATTATCACAAAAATTAATTTCAAGCAACTATAAGGTGGAAACTACCATAAGGACTTATATGAGAGCTAAACATACATCAAAACTTTATTATTTATACTCAAATCAGGTCATGCAAACTCACATAAGCTGTCACATACAGTACCAAAATACTCAAGAAATACTTCACTAAACAAAATTCTATTTGGATCATCGGAGGAGTCACATACCGGAGATCAAACACACCAAATATCAGCACAAATGATGGGCTGAAGAAGGAGATCGAAAATCCAGAGGAATAACAGCAAGAACACGGGTTCCAGGAAATGTTTTCAGTTTGGAAGGTGAGAGAGAAGACTTTGACAGTGGAGAGAGTAAGTGGAGGGCCAGGGGACCCCACATCATGTGCTCGCGCCACCACGGGGCTGGCCGTGCCACCCTGTGGTGTGCCTGGCTGGTGGGTCCCAATTGGGACTCCCAGGTAGCTTTCTGCCTTATTTTTGACGTAAAAATTTATTATAATTTTTCTGGAATTTTCCGAGAAACTTTATTTTTGAGGTATTTCTAGAATTTTAATAATTAATAAAAACCAGGAAAATGAAAGTGAATAGGTGAAAAAAAAAACCAAAACCAGCACTACAGTGGTTTTGTGACACTTCATGATGGGATTTGGTTAACCATTTATGTTGTGGACTCTAACCTATTTAACCATTTTGAGTGAAGGAACAAAATGGGTTATCCATTAGGTTATTAAGGTTATAAATGGTTAACCAATGGTTATTAAGGTTCAAACCATTTCTAACTTCGTGCAACATTTTTTTTTGAATATTATTAAAAAAACTTCGTGCAACAATTATATTAAACTAACTCAGTAACTCTTATATATATATATATACATATATATATTATTTTATAGAAAATACTACTTTTGTTCTACGGTGTGTTGTGCGACCACAAAAGATGCAACTTCCAACACTAAGGAAAATAAAGCTTAGTTTGCTCTCTTAGATTTGTGTGCTGATCCATTCTCAAAAAAACAATTGTACCCAAAGCAACAACTGGTGCTCTACATGAGCGCTCTAGTCTTGATGTGACTAAACAAGTTACTCCATTATGAAAAAAAATGGTGCAGCAGAGAAGCTAGTAACGAATAGCTTGAAGCAACAGAAGTAGCGACAATTTTTTTTTCTTTTTTTTTGAGAATTAGAAGTAGCGACAGTTAATACAACTACCACCGGCAGGAATTACGAATTGCTTAAAGCAACAGAGGTAGCGAGGAGTTGCGTGTAGGCGGACTGAAAAGCGGCCGGGCGGCGTCTTCCCATCACGCTAGAACGCGGAGGCGGTCGGGGAAACAGGCCGAGTTGTAATTCAAGGAATTAGCCGATCAGCCGATTAGGTACGTAACGGGTAACCTTCGGTAAAAAGGGATCGAACCTAAAAAACCTAAACATTTTTTAGGTTGAACCATAGGCCCATTGGGCTATTATTTAGGTTAGGTTAACCTAACCATTGGTTATATGGGAACCGAGTCCCATTTCTAGTGACACTCTAATGAAAGAACATCCAAGGAAAACAAAGGTGGTAGTGGTGAAAACAAAAGTATGAGTGGTCAAAACATGCATAACCTCGGTAATCAGAGTGAAAACATCAGGAAAACATGCATAAGGATGGTGGAAAACATAATTTCACTCAAGTAACAATGTGATAACAGAAGTAAACATGGTGAAAACATAATGGGGAAGGTGAAAACATAGTGAAAACATTGCCCACTTCATTTAAAATCATTTTGTTAACAAGGGTGATCAAGTCTTGCTACCAAAATAATTTTATATGAAACAAAACTTTGTTTCTCACTAAATACTCATGTTACCTCAACCTTGATAGACATAGTCCCAATCATAATAATTTCATATTCTTTGGGTGACTTTGGAATAGGACAATAAAATTCTTCAATCTTGATGGTCTCAATATTTTCAATGGAATTTAGACCATATTTTCTATCAATCTTCTTGGGAAAATAAACAGTGTGCTCTTTATCATTAACATTAAAAGTAACTTTTCCTTGATTGAAATCAATAACAGCCCCTATAGTATTAAGAAAAGGTCTTCCAAGAATAATAGACATATTATCATCTTCAGGCATTTCCAACAAAACAAAGTCAGTTAATATCAGACAATTATTAGCAACTTGAACAAGAACATCCTCACATATACCCACAGGAATAGCAGTAGACATGTCAGCCATTTGCAAAGATATATCAGTTGGTATCAATTTTTCTAGGATGAGTCTTTTATAGAGAGTAAAAGGCATGACACTAACTCCAGCTCCTAAATCACACAAAGCAGTTCTAACATAATTGTTTTTAATAGAACAGGGAATAGTTGGTATACCAGGATCTCCAAGCTTCTTAGGAACCTTTCCATTAAAAGAGTAATTAGCAAGCATAGTGGAGATTTACTCATTAGGAATCTTCCTTTTGTTAGAGACAATATCTTTCATATACTTTGCATAAGGAGGCAATTTAATAACATGAGTTCAAGGAATTTGCAAGAACAAAGGTTTCATCCATTCACAAAACTTGTTATAATGTTCTTCTTCCTTAGATTTATGTTTCTTATTAGGAAAAGGCATTGGTTTTTGTACCAAGGTTCTCTCTCATTACCATGTTTATTAGCAATGAAATCCTCCTTAGTATACTTTGCAGTTTTTGTTTGCTTTTCAGGTTCACCTACAGGTTCTTCTTTATCAGAAGCATCATTATTTTCATTACCACTTTCAGTTTCAACATCAGAGATAGATATACTATTAGGATCTTTAGCAAGCTCAGAGGATTCTACATCAGTTTTATATTTCTTCTTCTTTTTCTTCTTAGTATGAATAACATTATCATTAGTTTGCTGAGAATCTTGTTCAATTCTTTTAGGATGTCCTTCAGGATATAAAGGATCCCGTGTAGCAATACCACTTCTAGTTCTTATTTCATAAGCATGTTTTTCTTTAGAAGCATTAACTAGCAAATCTTTTTGCACTTTAGCAAGTCGATCAATTTGAGTTTGAACCATTTGAAAATATTTAACAAGCATTTTAACATCATTGGAGGTTCTTTCTATAATACCATGCAAAATATCAATAGCTCTAGAGTTTTCCATTAGGTGTTTTGCACTCTCATATTAAAATTATCTTGCTTAATAACATAATTATCAAATTCATCTAAACATTGATCAGGAGGTTTATTATAGGGAATATCTCTACTATCAAAATAGTGGAGAGAGTGTACCTCAATGGTGGATGAGTGAGGGATTGGCTTACATAATTCTTCTATAGGTGGAAGATTCTTCACATCTTCAGATTTAATACCCCTCTCTTTAAGAGATTTCTTGGCTTCTCTCATCACTTCATCATTTAATTCAATCATTCCCCTCTTCTTGGGTGTTGGTGTTGGTGTTGATACTGGAGTAGGAGTCGGCTCAGGCTCAACCATAGTCCAATCATCATGATTTTGGCTTATTTTAGCCATTAATTCCTCGGCTTCTTCTGGAGTTCTTTGCCTGAAAACACAACCAACACAACTATCCAGGTATGTACTAGATTCAATAGTTATTCCATTATAGAATATATCAAGAAGTTTATTATTTTCTAGCTTATGCCCAGGTGTAGCCCTATCTAAAGAACATAACCTTGCCAAAGATACAGACAATTTCTCTCCTTCCAATTGCTTGAAATTAAATATTTTTTGTAAAGCAGCATGTTGAGCACTAGCAGGAAAATATTTCTGAAAGAAAGCATTAACCAAACCAATAGGACTATCAATAGATCCCGGAGACAAATTGTTAAACCAAGTTTTAGCTCCATCTTTTAATGAGAAAGGGAATATTTTAGCAACAAAGTAGCTATGTTTCTTAAGATCGTCAGAGAATAAACTAATCAAAGAGGAGATCTCATTCATATGTTTCATACCACTTTCATTTTCAGTACCACAAAAAGGTTCTTTCTCAACAATAGATATATAAGATAAATCAAGAGAGAAATCATAATCCTTATCCCTAATATTAATAGGAGAGGTGGCAAACTTAGCATCAGGAGATAATTTATATTTAACAACACGACTTTCAATAAGACTCATAACAACATATTTATCCTTCATAGCATCTATTTAATCAATAAGATCATCATTAAGATCAATATAGGAATCATCAAAATCATCACTAGGATTCTCTATAAGCTCAGGTGAAACAACAGGAGTAACAGGATTTTTATCAGGAGTTTCAGTGTTTGCAATATTTTTAGCTTTAGCAATAGTAGCATCTAAGAAAGGACCGAGAGAACCACTCTCAGCAAGCACAGTAGAAGTAACATCAAAAGTATCAGAAGAATTTTTAGATTCAGCAGAAGTAGCTTGTGTAGCATGTGGTGGTGTAAGCAGTTTACTCATAACAGACGGTGAATCAAGAGAAACAGAGGTGTTCAGAGTTGTACCTCTTCTTGTAGTTGATGGTAATATAGGAAACTTTCCATCATGAGTCTTACACATGATGAATGATGGTAGTAGATAATAATACTCTCTGGTGAGCTTGCAAATAAAGCTATGCTCCCTGGCAACAGCGCCAGAAAATAGTCTTGATGACCCACAAGTATAGGGGATCGCAACAGTCTTCGAGGGAAGTAAAACCCAAATTTATTGATTCGACACAAGGGGGGCCAAAGAATATTTGTGAGCCTTAACAAGTGAGTTGTCAATTCACTTGCACCTGAAAGTACTTTTGTTCGCAGTGGTTTATCAGTAGTAACAGCTTTATAGTAGCAGCAGTAGTGAAATAATAGCAGCAGTGGAATGAAAACATCAGCAGTAGTGTTTGAAGTAAACAGCGGGATGAAATACTGTAGGCATAGGGATGGGTGAACGGGCGTTGCATGAATAAGATAGTTCATATAATAATCAAGACATGGGCATTGCAGATAAATAAAATAAAGCATCCAAGCACTAAGTAACCATAGGCATGTGTTCCGCAAATAGTCATACGTGCTCGCAATGAGAACTTGCACAACATCTTTTGTCCTAACAGCCCGTTTTCAGCGGGGCCTCAAGGGAACTACTGGTAATTAAGGTGTTCATTTTAATAGAACACCGGAGCAAAGCATTAACACTCCGTGAACACATGTGATTCTCACATCACAGCCATCCCCTCCGGTTGTCCCAATTTCTGTCACTTCTGTCATGAGCGACTGTACCACCAGTCGTTAAGCCTCGTATTAACTGTCTCTTGGATCCTTCTTCTTCTCTCTGAATTTATTTTTTATGTAATGGTCTTTAATGATTTCACTATATTCCATTCCGAATTTGGTCTTTTATGCCTTGTACGAAATGTATTCTTCGTATTTAAATTATGTATGTACATAGACATAAATGGTGTACTTTGGCACAGTAAAATGATAGAATCCCTATCTACTTATTAATAAATAATTAATTAAAATTGTGTTTAAAATGGAAGCATCAACCTCCCCACGCTTAGACTCTTGGTCATCCCCGGGCAAGGCTATGTGAGAAGAACAAGATAATTGTGTTCATGGAGTATGAGTCGATAATATGAATGCGTTCATTTTAGTAAATTGGTAAAAAAAAATAGCAGATACATCGAATATTCATAAATGTTACTATACTTGTACCGCTTTAGAATTATTTAGAAGGCTTCCACACTAGTTAAGTTATAGTTGTTAAGTGAAGATAATTTCTAAACATAGGACAACATATTTAGTTTGACCGGACGAGCTGCTAGGAAGGCTTGAGTGTTTTTATAGCTTCACTCATCCCCTTTGATTTGAGTGTTTCGAATGGTCTCTTTTGTTTCTCTTCGTGATCATTTATAAGCTTGGTTATTCTTGACACAATGTTTTCACTCGTATTTTGAGTAGAGTGTCAAAGAACAAGCATACATAATCTCATTGAGAGACATAAAAGCGATCAAACGAAGTATTTAACTTCCAAGCGGATCATGAAGCAATCATAGTAATTTTTGGCTTGAGATGCTACCTCGCCGTTAACTCATTCTAATGCTTGTTACTTAATTATTTCTTCTATTTAATATTTTTCAGAATTTAATGATGCTAAACAAGTTCTCTTATGCTTCAAAGAAAAATCTTGCACCGTTTCAACTTAGCAAGTTAAAGTCTAGAAGACCTCCAAATAAAGTATAGTAGAGGAACACGTACGGTAGAACTCAAACTAATTCAAGACATCCGATAAAATTACCATAGACTATAGATTCACTTATAATTATTGACTGATAACTCCTTGGATACGAACCCTTTCACATTCAAGTATGATACACTTTATTGAGCATGCTTAAACTAAAGCAAAATATAATCAAAATAAAACTGTAAAATACATGGCTTTCAGATCTCTGATAGCTTAAATACATAAGCTAGGTGGGATCAAATAATTGTTACGATTATTCAGATACCGCGGTCCCTTGGAGCAGTTAATTGTGTGGTGTCGTGCTTGAGGGGTTGACGAAGCATCCTATTCATCTTCTCCAAGGTACAGCTCTGCATCTTCTATATCTCCTCGTGTATCTTGACCATGCTATTCAGCATTTGTTTGGTTAGGTGGGCAATGTCCTACTCCGCCTTCTCCTCCAGCTGCTGATACGTTAACGAAAAATGTCCGTTTGAACAAGTGAACACTTTTTGTATACCTCAAGTTCATTAAGACGGGCTTCTATAGTTAGTGTAGTGCTGGTGATGGTGCGAATGGAGTCGGTGAAGATGGTGCTAGTCCACTCCTCCCGAGGCCTCACAGATGCACGTGCTATGATGGTGAAATTTTTGATGGTAGTTTGATGTGACGTAGTCTCCTCATGAACCCCAGTCATCTTTTTGGTTCTCTTGATTCCGACGCTTGCACCTAAAAATTTGACATTCTCCACTATCCCCTTGCCATGTGGCCTTTCTTGCTTAGTTCTTTTATGGATCTCCTCCTCCATTCCATTCTTTAGCACCCATCATCTGTCGGAGCTAAGCATTAGATTCTCCTTGAATTCATTGCGCTCTATTGAAGGGGTCGTTGCATAGAAAACAAAAAAAATTCCTACGCGAGAGACACCCGAAAGGCCAAGATCTAATCTAGGAGACGAAGTGCAACGGGCAACGAGAGGGTTAAGGAGAACACATACCCTCGAAGACACAAAGCATTACGAGATCAAATCTCGTTGTTGGCGTAGCCGTACTCACACCGATCCCGATAGCGAGAAGATGTGCACCGCAATCTGGCGGTGCCTCCGTGATCGGTCACACGTACGGTTGATGACGACCTCCGTTCCCTCGATCCAGCGGGGCGCAGAAGTAGAGGATCCTTCGGAACTCCAGCAGCACGACGGCGTGGTGGTGGTGAAGAATCCCACGGTCAGGGCTTTGCCAAGCCGGAAACCATGGAATGGAGCAGCGGGTGGAGAGGGAATGAGGTGGGCAAGTGTGTGTGATAAGAGGAGCTCTCACCCTCCTTTTATAGGGGAGGGGAGGCAGCCCAAGAGGGGGTGCGGCCAGGCATGGTGGTGCCCCACCTCTTCCCTCTTCATGTGAGTGGAAGTCCCACTCACATCCACTCATTTTCCCTTAAAACTCCACTTAGAAAATCCAAGAGTTTTTCTTTAATAAATAAATAAAACATTTTTATTTATTTATTTCAGAGTTTGTTAATTCTATTAACAAACTTTTGCATATAGCACCTCGAATCATTTGTTAATTCTATTAACAACCATTCGACGAAAAACCCCTTGAACTATTTCAATTTTCCCCGAAACAATTCCGGTGCTGCTCAAAACATTCTTCGTTATTCTGTATCCTCTCAAATGCGTTATCGAAGCTTAAGTGTGTCACCCTATGGTTCACGAATAAGATAGACATGACCGAGACTCCTCTCCGATCAATAATCAACAGCAGGATCTGGAGATTCGTGATGACTCCTATATATTCAACGATGACTCTCGTGATCGTGTGAACCATCAACGTCGTGATTATTTCCTTTTATCTCGCGACATTTTACTTGTCCGAAATTCGATCATTGGTATCAACCATACCTTATTTAATCTCGATACTGACAAGTACTCTTTTCTCGTTCCCATGATATAACATCCTTGTGATCATATCACGTGCTTGCAAGCGGTGTCGATGTGATATCACCGAGAGGGCCCAGAGTATATTTCTCCGTCATATTGGATGGACAAATCTCACTCTTGATCCATGATCCTCAACTAATACTTTCCGAATACCTAACGACACCTTTATAGTCACACTGTTACAGTGTGAACGTTTGATGACGTTAAAGCACCCTTCCAGTATCAGTGATTGACATGATCTCATGGTCTAAGGAATAAGTTACTTCGTATGTTTGATATAATAATGTAAACCTAATGGCCTGATCGCGTTGCTATATTCACTTTGGGTATATGTTCATCACATCATTCTTCTAATGACATGACCCTGTTATTAACAACATCCAATGTTCATGATCAGGAAACCTTGATCATCTATTAATCAACGAGCTAGTTAAAAGAGAGGCTTTACTAGGAACCATTGTTTGTTTATTAAACACACATGTATCAACGTTTCCGGTTAATACAATTCTAGTATGATAAATAAACATTCATCATAAACAAGGAATAAGATAATAACCATTTTATTATTGCCTCTCAGGCATATTCCCTTCAGTCTCCCACTTGCACTAGAGTCAATAATCTAGTCTGTAAGCACTTAACACATATGGCATTCCAGTGTTATTACCATGCTTCGCATGTGGTAAACATCATCAAAAAGATCTGAACTGTTCAGGTCCTATTGTATTATCATGTTCTTTGCGTCTACACGCATCACTCATTCTCTAATGAGATGGCTTTGTATATATTTGGTCAGTCGGTGAAACCTTAATTCCTCAGCTTAAACTAATGTCACTAACGTTGTGAAAATGTAGCTTCATAGTGTCAGCATTCTTGGAAATTCACCAAGTTCAATAAAGAACTCATTGACACAAAATACGCTTAATATCAGTTGTCAACACAACGATATACTTTAGCCTTTGTTGTAGTATCTGTCACAATATTTTAGTTTTGAAACTCTTTCAAATCTAGCATGGAACTTTCTTCCAGACTATTGTGCTACCCTTCATCACGTATTTTAATTGAGATAAATTTATTTGAATATATGACAAGACTATTAGTGTAACATATTACAACTAACATTTTGTCATTACTTCATAGGAAAACATATCATTATCATTTCTAAAATGACACAAGGATCTCTCCCACTGCTGTCTAATCATCATATGAATTATCCTGCTATAACATTTTATAGCATAGGACTTATCTGATTGTGTACATAGCATTGAAACATGACTTAGAAATCTCAATTTCAATGATGCTCATCATGTGTCAAAACACTTGAATCTTTCTCAATTATTTTCCATGTGACAAGAACTCTTTCTTGTCATTTCGATATTGACTTACTTCAATATTTTATCTATGTAATTTGGCTTCAATCATACCAGGCGCTTCAATCCATATATTATAGATATCGATGCCCAATATCTTCTAAGCCTTTCATTAATAAGAAAATCTTAACCGTGTTAATTTAAAATTACATATTTTCCAATCAACCATATGTCAGCTACATAAAGTATAGGAAATATGTCATAGCACTCCCACTTAATTTCTTGTAATTCTACAAGCATCTTTATCATTCATGATGCAATCAAACTCTTTTGATAACTTCATCAATGTAAAGATTTCAACTTCGTTATGCTTACTTCAACCATTGAAGTGTGCATACCTTTCTAGCAATCTTTTACAAAACTTTCAGACTGTGTCAAGTACACATCCTTGTTCAAACTTCCTCGAGAGGAGAGTTGGTTTTGTTATTCAACTTCCATATCATAATATGTAACTTTGTTAGAACTATCCGCAAAGACTTAGCATCACTACGGAAGATCAAAATCTTGTAGTAGTCAACTCTTTGAACTTCGTCGAAAACAACTTTTCGATAAGTACAACTTTCAAAGGATGTTAAAATCCAAGTCTTTGTTGCTATATAGACCCTTTTGCTATCGTTAGGCATCAATCCTATCGAAAGGAATACTAAGTCACATACTTGATATTCATACAAGGATACTATGGCGGATATAATGACTCATAGTCAATTTTATGAAGTCAGGGCCCATCATTTGCTTCCTTTATAAGGTCGAGGTCCTTTTGTTGTCAAAACAACACTTTACTCTTAAACCATAAGTTGGTCTAAGTACAAAGTTTTAGGACTTTTGTGGTTCAGTTCAAAAACTCATTTGAAGTATCTACAACATTTGTAGTGTCTTCTACTTAGTCAAAATAGGAAACCCCGGAACAACTTCTAGTGCTGCGCTACTCTTGACATGATAACAAAGATTCTCTAATCTCGTTGAGTTTGTACTGTCCTCCCACTCACTTGTTTCGCAAGAACTATTTTCTCGAGAAATCAACCCTTTGTGACAAACAACATTTGTCTTTTGGTTCGGTGATAGGAGAACTACCCAATGTTTTATTTGGGATAACCTTATAAACATATATTTATCCTATTTTGGTTTGTAAACATTTTACACATGCTATGCATACCAAAACTTAAGAAAATGACAATTCGGGTCACTACCCAAACCATATCTTATATGTTGTCAATTTCAACGGATCATGATGGTGCTCTTTTCAGTGGAAAAGCGGTTGCCCTTAATGTATAAACTACAAAATTATAATGGCAATTTTATTAATCTTACCATGTCCAACAAGGTTTGATTTTGTCTCTTGAACACTCCAAACTAATATGGGGTATTCGAGAAATATAAGTTGTAGAACAATTCTGCAACTTCTCAGATGTTTTGCTAAACTTGTAACTCAAACTTTATCCTTTATGATCCAATCATAAATACTTGATTATCTTGTTACATTGATTTTTACTTCATATTAACAAACTTTTTGAACCAATTCAAAATGTCAAACTCCGTTCTCTTTAAATAGATATACTCACATATCTACTCAAATCATCGACAGAATTTTATGAAGGAAAAATTAATCCACCATACATGACTACACATAATGGACTATATACATCAATATGTATAATCTCCACTAAATTAGTCGTCCATTCTACTTTGGCGTATGAATGGAATTTTAGTCATCTTTTGGAAGAGGTCTCACAAGCGTCAATTTATTCAAAACAAAATGACTCCAGAAGTCCATCAATATGGAGTTTCTTCATGTTTTCCTTTCCGATATGAACTAAAATGGTGGTGTCACAATTTAAGTGAAACTCTTTCACGTCTTGCAACGTTTAACATTTAGTCTTATAGATGTTTACTTTACCAACATGATTTATATTAACATATCCATCAATTATGGAATATGGTCATAGTTTGAACAATCTCATTTGTTCTCACAAAAGACCAGAACAAAATAACAACTTATTAAGTTCTTAAAATAAATCTTGAATGTTTGGTTCGATACGACAATGAACACAATAACACTTTATTACTGTTCTTATCATGATCGATTCCACATCTATTACTAGTTTCTTTTAGGCCCTTGTATTTCTTGCATTGCATTGCTTTGTATGACAACTCATACCAACCAATGGTATCAAAATACCCAAAAATACTTTGTTAACTAGTAATACATCTATAACTTGTACATCAAGCATATACTCCTGAGCTGGACTTTTCCAGTTATCTTTTTTTTCTGCCATATATCTTTTTGTAATTCTATTTTCAATATTCCCTTTCCTTTATAGAAGAATCATTCAACATCAAACAATGCTAGTCTTACTAGCTCATTTTCTTTGGCGTGTTAGTCATATACTATCACTCATTGAGTCATACTTTGAGTTTGATTGTTCTACTAATATCACCATATTAACAGTATTCTTCTAGATTCCACTCTTAGCAATCTCCAAGTAAGGTAAACGATTTTTACCCATACTTTTAATCCATCCCATCATAACAATTTTATGATTAAGCTACTATAGCTCGAAGGAAGGAACTTACAGGATAATTTTTAGCGCCCAACTTCTTGGAATATTCAAACGCCTAGCGTCTTCAATCATCGCATATAATCAAATAATATAAGCAAACATTGTCACGCTAAATTATACTCAGTCATGTTGACCCAAATAAGTTTCTAGATATCAATATATCTTTCACTTGATTGTTTCTGAAAACAACTCTTTTCAGTTTCAAAATCACCTTGATCAACAAAACATTCTTTCGAAGATAAAATAATATGGAAGCAACCATGACTCTAGATTCTAAGTAGGAATTGGTTGCTCTTTAGATCAATCAATCATTAACCATATGGAGCTAGGTAGGAAATACCAAAAAATCTACAATAGGACTCAATTTTAAATTTCACTAATACGGTACCAATCTTAAATGATTTTTACCAGATCATAACAGTTATATCTCAATCAACAATCTAAGTGTAAGGTAGTTTTGTGGATGCCAATGAATACTACAATTTGTTCAAATTCACTTTGATTGATTGTTTATGATAAATAAGTTCAAGTTAATTCAAAATTTTGCCATGAACTCCCACTCAAAAACAACATCCCTCATAGTCTTCTTTAGTGATTACACGAACCAACTTCACTACACCAAAACCGATCATCACGTGAGATGATGTAGCTTTAAAGGCGAACATCGACATGTTCATCATATCATCCATATGACTCATGCTTTACCTTTCGGTTACGTGTTCTGAGGCCATGTCTGTACATGTTAGGCTCTCCAAGTAGAACCGTAGTATTGCGTGTGTTTCAAGGCCATGTCTGTACATGCTAGGCTTGAAAACACCCGTTGTATGCGAACGTTGAGTCTGTCACACCCGATCATCACGTGGTGTCTCGAAACGACGAACTTTCTTAACGGTGCATACTTAAGGAAGGGCACATTATTATGTTGAGATTAAGTGAGAGGGATCATCTTATAATGCTACCGTCGCTATCTAAGCAAAAAAAGATGCATAAAAGTATTAACATCACAGACATCACATGTAAGGATAACGTGATATGATATGGTCCTCCTTGCACTTGATCTCCAATTCTCCATCATGTGCATTATGGTATGATCTCAATCATTCCACCGGCGTGGTACCAAGTACCATGGTACCCCAAACTTGATTTTCCATCAATAATAAGACAACCATATGGATACCTTCCGATATATCAATAATTTACAAAATAGATCATCTCATAATCAAATTTGTAACATTGACCATATCACATCACATGCCCAGCAAAAACTAGTTAGACGCTTCTAATTTATTTTTGCATATTTTACGTGGCTTAGGGCTTTCGAGGATAGTACCGTTCATACCTACGAACATCAACCACAATGTTGATAAACACATTTTTAACAACCCTTCGTAGATTATATCTTAACTATAGTAGGAGAAACAGACACCCGCAAGCCACTTATGCAATACAAGTTGCATGTCAGTTGTGGAACAAGTCTCATGTACGTGGACATGTAAGGTTAGTCCGGGCCGCTTCATCCCACTATGCCACTAAGATCATAAAATAATCAAGGAGATAATAACATGATCATCAACACCCACATACACCTATGTGTTCTACCCGTACAAAACATCTACGCATAGATCCGGCTCTGATACCACTGAAGGGGTCGTTGCATAGAAAAAAAAATCCTACACGCGAGACACCCGGAAGTCCAAGATCTAATCTAGGAGACGAAGTGCAAAGGGTAACGAGAGGGTTAAGGAGAACACATACCCTCGAAGACACAAATCGTTACGAGATCAAATCTCGTTGTTGGCGTAGTCGTACTCACACCGATCCGGATAGCGAGAAGATGTGCACCACAATCCGGCGGTGCCTCCGTGATCGGTCACACGTACGGTTGATGACGACCTCCGTTCCCTCGATTCAGTGGGGCGCGGAAGTAGAAGATCCCTCGGAACTCCAGCAGCACGACGGCGTGGTGGTGGTGAAGAATCCCACGGTCAGGGCTTCGCCAAGCCGGAAACCATGGAATGGAGCAGCGGGTGGAGAGGGAATGATGTGGGCAAGTGTGTGTGAGAAGAGGAGCTCTCACCCTCCTTTTATAGGGGAGGGGTAGGCAGCCCAAGAGGGGGTGCGGCCAACCATGGTGGTGCCCCCACCTCTTCCCTCTTCATGTGAGTGGAAACCCCACTCACATCCACTCATTTTCCCTTAAAACTCCACTTAGAAAATCCAAGAGTTTTTCTTTAATAAATAAATAAAACATTTTTATTTCTTTATTTCCGCATTTTTTAATTCTATTAACAAACTTTTGCATATAGCACCTCGAATCATTTGTTAATTCTATTAACAACCATTCGACGAAAAACCCCTTGAACTATTTCGATTTTCCCCGAAACAATTCCGGTGCTGCTCAAAACATTCTTCGTTATTCCGTATCCTCTCAAATGCGTCATCGAACCTTAAGTGTGTCACCCTATGGTTCGCGAATAAGATAGACATGACCGAGACTCCTCTCCGATCAACAATCAACTGCGGGATCTGGAGATCCGTGATGACTCCTATATATTCAACGATGACTCTCGTGATCGTGTGAACCATCAACGTCGTGACTATTTCCCTTTATCTCGCGATATTTTACTTGTCCGAGATTCGATCATTGGTATCAACCATACCTTGTTTAATCTCGTTACCGACAAGTAATCTTTTCTCGTTCCCATGATATAACATCCTTGTGATCATATCACGTGCTTGCAAGCAGTGTCGATGTGATATCACCGAGAGGGCCCAGAGTATATCTCTCCGTCATATTGGATGGACAAATCCCACTCTTGATCCATGATCCTCAACTAATACTTTCTGAATACCTAACAACACCTTTATAGTCACCCTGTTACGGTGTGACGTTTGATGACATCAAAGCACCCTTCCGGTATCAGTGATTGACATGATCTCATGGTCTAAGGAATAAGTTACTTCGTATGTTTGATATAACAATGTAAACCTAATGACCTGATCGCGTTGCTATATTCACTTTGGGTATATGTTCATCACATCATTCTTCTAATGACATGACCCCGTTATTAACAACATCCAATGTTCATGATCAGGATACCTTGATCATCTATTAATCAACAAGCTAGTTAAAAGAGAGGCTTTACTAGGAACCATCGTTTGTTTATTAAACACACATGTATCAACGTTTCCGCTTAATACAATTCTAGCATGAGAAATAAACATTCATCATAAACAAGGAATAAGATAATAACCATTTTATTATTGCCTCTCGGGCATATTCCCTTCATCTATATGCTCATCGTTGGAGTCATAGACCACCATGTCATTGTCACCATCTCTAGTTCTATGGTAACTCCAACTTGATGAGTATTTCTCTTCCCTGCCCTAGGGCATGTTCTCCAGCTTCATCCGGATGCCCTGCCCTTGAAGACGCATAGTAGATTGGATCTGTTTGACAATAAAAGACATAGAGGACCTTTGGCCAGGTATATAAAGGGGTTAGATGATCTAAAGCCATGGTATCAGATGGAAGGTCGGTTAAAAAGCTAATCAGGATAAACTTGAAAAGGAATATTAAAAATTTGGAAAACCGGGTTGTGTAACGACCAATGGTACAGTAGCTAGTGACCATACCCGATGCCTTACGAACTCGTTACCGACTTAAATTTATTTATATATTTTTTAAGGAAATTTTTTCTTCTGTGCAACTTTTTTGGATGCTTTAACGAACCGTGGTACGGTCGTTGCGACCGTAGCAGTTGAAAGGGCATTTATGCCCTTAATTATTTTGGTGGTTGTTGATGGTAAGATTAACTTGGGGACTAACGATTATTGCTAAGTGAATTATACAGGATTTTAGTCCTCATTGGTTGTGTTGTGGATCGTGTTCCGTTAAAAGGAAAAAGAGACTCGCAAAGTGACGGAGGTCGAAGACTAGCAATAGCTTTTCGGTTTTCATTGAGTTTAGGGATCCTGCACTATTAAGGGGGGTCAAAAGGTTGGTTTAACTATGTGCTCAAAGTCTCTTCCTGGTGCTCTCCATCTGCCTTTTCGATTCTAGTTGTTCCGGGTTTGTTTTGGTGTGAAAACTGAGTTGTGGGAGCACTGCCGGATGATCCGGCGTTTTTTCTTGCCGGATCTGCTCCTGCGTGAGAAAAACCGCAGGGTTGCCGGTCTACAACGACACCCTTCTGGTGCCTGCGCCGGATCGACCGACAACATTTGCCGGATCGTCCGGCGGTGGCTTTTCCTCACGCGTTCGCCGCCTGTCTGCCGGTGTAGACCGGCAGCTCTGCGGTTGCTCTTGGTTTGGTCGCCGGATAGACCGGCGTTATGCGCCGGATCGTCCGGCACCTGACCCTGAGAACAGCTCCTTGATGACCCACAAGTATAGATGGTGTATCGTAGTACTTTCGATAAATAAGAGTGTCAAACTCAACGAGGAGTAGAAGGTGTTGACAAGCAGATTGGATAGAGGATTCACTGTAAACACTAGCAAATGGGTGTTTGGAGGTTTTTGATATAGCAGATAAATAAAGTGCGAGTAAATAAAGTGCAGTAAATAATATTGCAGCGAGTGACATAATCCTTTAGAGAGCAAAGTACAAGCCGGTTGTATTACTTATGACTACCAAACGTTCTCAAGGACACATGGGAATTTCGTCAAGTGCTTTCGCTTCATTACGGTTGATTAATATCCATTGATTCGTGAAGTGTTGTGTGGGTGAACCTATGCTAATGCACCGCCCAACTAGGACTAATACATACTTGTGATTATACCCCTCGTAAGCATCCGCAAATACAAGAAAGTAATTAAGATAAATCTAACCACAACCTTAAAACTTTGGGATTCTACGCTTCCTCGTGCATTGCTTTCCTAACGGGGGTTTAGGTTTCTGTCACTCCGGCAACCCCACAATTAGTAGCCAAATACACAATGCATCCTCCTAGGCCCATAAAGGTGAAGTATCATGTAGTCGACGTTCACATGACACCACTAGAAGAATAGCACCACAACTTAAATATCGAACCACGAGATATTATTTCAACATAACCTCACTACTAACATCATGACTTCTCCCATTTCCTCAAGAACTAAACGAACTACTCACAAGACAGCATATGGATTATAATCAGAGATGATATAATGGATAATAACAATCTGGTCATAAAGTGTTAACACCGATAAATCTCACAAGCATCAACTACTAACAAGTAATCCACACCGGGAGAGAGATCTAATGTAAAACAACGATAGAGTCCCCTAATTGTTACAGCGGGATGACGGTGGATGATGAGGGTGATGGTGCTGGTGGTGATGATGATGGCGATGATGATCTTGATGATGCCCAGAGCGATGACGGTGACGATAGCGATGATTTCCCCTCTCCGGAGAGGAATTTCCCCCGTAGATTTCTTCCTGCCAGAGAGCTTTTCTGTCTCGGGTGTTTTCCGTCCCGAGGCGGCGGCGGAATAATTCTTCGATGATAGTCTAGGGCTTAGGGTTCCCTACGCCAAAGAGGCTGACCAGAGGTGGGCCAGGGTGGCCACACCACCTGGCAGCGCGGCCAAGGGGGGGTGCGCCACCTGGTGGTGTGGGCCCCTGGTGGTCCCCCTCCGGCTCTCCTCGTGGCTAGCTCCCTCATCTGGACTTCTAAGACATCTCCGGTGTCCCCCCTCTTCTTCTGATCTTCTGAAATAGGGTATCCTGACAGTGCTTTTTCCATCAGATTTCTGGTCCCGGTGTTTATTCTCCAAAAATTATAAAACATGCAAAATAAGATAAAATAACATAATTGATGCATCATAACATGAAATATATCGATGAATAACAGAATATAACAATATAAAACGGTGATGCAAAATGGACGTATCACTCCTTTCCACGACAGAACTTGTGGAAGGACCTTGCCGGATCGTCCGACGATAAAAGTGTCGGATCGTCCGGCGCATGTTCTTCTGCACTGAAACGGCTAGTTTTCCACTCACCTATATAAGTGACTTACCTCTTAGAGGTAGGTCATCCACTCATTTCTCATTTCCAGATCTGAGCCTCCATTGCACACTCTCAAGCTCGCACACAAGAAATCCTTCCCCCTTTGAGCGTTTTTGACAGATTCCGCGAGATTGAAGCTCATCCCTTGAAAGATCCATGCTCCCCCCTCTCTTTGACCAATCAATTTCGAGATTTGAGCACCGTGTTAATCTATCCCTTTGATCTTCTTAATCTTGGAGCTCTTGGGAGCTCCTAGGCGGAAGGCGTCGCTCGTAAGCATCCGACTTGTGGATTTACTGCTTCGGGAAAGTTTGTACAGGTTCGAAGGTCGCCTCAAGACCTACCACTAGTGGATTGAGCTCTTTCTTCATGAAAAAGGCTCAAGGAGAAGAAGATGAGACTTTGTGGCATACAGGTGTCCTTCTGGTATCCCGCACCTCTCCAACGTGACGTACTTCTCTCCCAAGGAGAATGAACACTGGAATACATCTTCGTCTCCGCGTGCCTCGGTTATCTCTATCCGAGATCTTTCATTATTGTATCGTTTTGCATTATATAGGTTATTTTTATCTAGTTGTTGGGCACATCTTATTTATCCACACATCCTAAAACTTGTGAAACAAAGAAGATAATTTGTAGAAACCTATTCACCCCCCCCTCTAGGTTGCCGTCTCTATCCTTTCAACAGTCACCGTACTGCTTTTTGAAACATTACTCCTACATAGAAAAACACAAGAAAAGCAAAAACAGCAACGAAAAAAAAATACAGTGACAGACCTAACTAAATTTTAACGAAACAAAACTTATTAGTTTTACTAGACCCTCCAGGTTTCATACTTCTTGTAGCTCTTTCAATCGAAACTTTGATGACTTACTTAGTTGAGCAATTGTGTTATTGTTGGCTTGATGTCGCACACACATGTCTTGACGTGTGAGAGAACACTAGGCATAATGGTACCATATGGTACAAACACGCTAGCTTTATCCACAATCAATGATGAAAGCTCCTTCTCTTTCTCTTCTTTGATGTGACCCCTTTCGACAATCTGCAGTTCAAACTCTTGTAATAGCAGTATCCGACAAATTAGTCTAGGCTTAACATCCTTTGTTAGTATTAGTTCCCTCAAAGCATGGTGATCAATGTAGACTTTAACCTTAGCATCACTCAAATATGAAAGAAACTTATCACAAGCAAAAACTATACCAAATAATTCCAACTCTGCTACTAGGTAATTTTGCTGGGCATCGTTAAGCCTACGACTATCATAATGAATGACATTAAATATATCATCATCACGTTGTCCTAAGATTGTGCGAACACTCAATTCATAAGCACTAAAATTAGTTCAAATGGCTTATCCCACATTGGAGGTTTTATAACATGTGCTTTTTCGAGAGCATTTTTGAGATAGTTAAATGATACAATGCATCTTTCATGAAAATTAAATTTTACTCCCTTTTCCAACATTTTTTAGAGGTTTATAGAATTTAGAAACTTCTTTAATGAAACTCTATAGAACCCTGCATGTCCTAGAAAACTTCTTATACCTATAACATTCATAGGATAAGGTAGTTTTTTATAGCATTATTTTTTTGTTTTATCAACCTCTTTCCTCTACCTGATATCTTATGACCAAGCACGATACCTTCGGTTATCATGAAGTGATACTTCTCCCAGTTTAATCCCGGTTTTGTATTTTCACATTGCTGCAAAACTTTGTCAAGATCACGAAGGAAATTTCTAAAAGTTTTACCATAGACTGAAAATGCGTGCATAAAAACTTCCATTATGTCCTCAACAAAATCAACAAATATTGCAGTCATGCATCTCTGAAAGGTAGCTGGTGCATTACACAAACCAAGTGGCATTCTACGATATGCATAAGTACCATAAGGGCATGTAAAATTTGTTTTCTCTTGATCATCGGGATGAACCGCTATGTGTGAAAAATCAGATAATTCACCCAAAATAACAAAAATAAGAGTGTCTAGCTAACATTTTTAGCATTTGATCAATAAAGGGTAAAAGATAGTGATTTTTACAAGTTTCTTTATTTAATTTTCTGATATCAATGCACATTCTATATCCTACTATAGTTCTAGCAGGGATCATCTCATTATTTTTGTTTGGCACTAATGTAAATCCTCCTTTCTTGGAGACACAATGAACCATACTAACCTATTTACTATCTTTGATAGGGTAAATAATTCCTGCATCTAATTAACGAATAATATCTTGTCTTACCACTTCCTTCATGGTTGGATTTAATCTACGTTGATGTTCGGCCACATGTTTTGCTCCTTCCTCCATATAAATTCTATGAGTAGATATAGAAGGGCTTAGACCTTTTAATTCCTCTGTTGAGTAACTGAAAGCACCTCGGTGCGTTCTCAACACTGTCATCAAGCTTTCTTCTTCTTTAACTGAAATTTTATAGCTAATAATAACTGGTAATTTTTTAGCTTCATGTAAAAATTCATAACTTAATTCCTCAAGTAACTGCTTGAATCCTGGCGGTGGTGATTCTTCATCTTCTTCCTTCTTTTCAGGTATCTTGTATCATTTTCTTGGTCAACTTTGCCAGCGTGAGTCTCCTCTTCATAACCTTCTGTTTCTTCCACATAATATGTCTCCCCGTAATCCTCATAGTCTTCTTCTTCTTCTTCTTCATTATGTGTATCGTAGTATATAGTTGCAAGTTCAGCTATTGTCTTACCTTCTTGGTCATTCAACTCCTTGTGATATGGTTGGTTCTTGAATTTTGAGAAGTGAAATTGTACCTCATCACCAAGCCTTAAAGTTACAATTACTCTTCTGCAATCAATATAAGCTTTAATAGTGCAAAGAAAAATTCTTCCAAAAACAATAGAACAGAAAGGATCAAAAGGGACATCCATAATAACAAGATCAGTTAAATAAGTATAAGGTCCTACACATATTTGAGCATCGTTTACAATTACAATATGTCCGTGTAGTGATTTATCAGCTAGCTTAATAGATATATCTATCAACTCAATGTCAGGTGCACAAATTTCATTTTCAGGTATAATTCATATGGAATAATATTAATAGAGGAACCTATGTCACATATACCATAATAAGATGTGCCTCCTCCAAAAGAGTAAGGAACTAAAGGTCTCCCGTAATACCTACCTTGAGTTTTACCTATAGCTACACGTGTGGCGTCCTAGTCTAATTCAACCATACATTCGTTTGATAGTTCAGCAAGTTACTCCTTCTGATAATCACCTGGTTTGGAGCGGGGTCTTCTTCTTCTAGCATCCCTGCAAGTAACATAGCTTTATAACTTTCTTTATGTATCCTTTTAGCTTCAAGGAATGGTAGAGGCGGTTCATAAGGGGTTTCTTCAACTGCATTAACCAGTTCTTCCTCTAAAGGTACATGAATCATACCAACCTTTTTAGGAGGATCATGCTTTATCCAGTTCTTTTTAGGGAGACGTAAAAATTGGTTGTATCTTCTTCTTGTTTTAGTCTAAGCTCGCCTCCAAATTCCTGTATTTCTTTTGTGTACAATCCTCCTCGGTGCGTATTGCTCGGTCCCACTTTTTAGCAATAAATGTCTCGTTGCAATCCTTTGATAAAAAAATTATTTCTCGTAAATAATATACTCCCTTCGATCCGTATAATGTCCGCTAAATCAGATGTATCGAGATACATCCGATTCAGCGACAATTGGATCGGAGGGAGCAGCTCATCTTAAACATAGTTCTGCACTTGACTTGTTGTGTACTTTGGAATGTTAAGCTCATAATTATTTCATGAACTGCTCATTAATTCTTTTCTGACCTTTGCAAACCAATTTTCAATTATAACTAACTTTAGTCAGCTGCTCGTCTGATTGACACCATACGTTTATTAATGGATTGATCATACTTTGCTTGTACTGAATTTTCGTTTAGCTGTACTTGTTGTTCAGTACAGATCAATGAGGCTTGTTCTTTACCTGTTTCCTGTACTTGGCAAATAATAGTGACAATCAGTCAACTTAACTCATCCGTTAATATGATTATCATCATACGTCGTTAACGAAAGTCTTCATACTTTGTTTGTACTTACATATCACTTTAACTGAACTACTTGATTAGTACAGTGTTTGTCATGATTCCAGAGAATAGGAGCAATTCTCAAAACTTGTACATCGATGTATAAAAAAAGGGTAGCTCCAATAAGTCAATGGACAGATGGTTTGTACCATTCTTGTCCTCAAGTGATTGCTGGACCAATAGGGACCATAAGCTATAGTACTATTTCTCAAGATTGGTTCTTGTACTTGCAAGCATTGTGCATCCATACTTAACTGGAAAAGGTTGTACCTCATTTGTACCAAAAATAAAATAGGAAAGAGAAATAAAATGAGTTCGCTCAACGTGTTTTGTCGGCTAGAGGTCAAAGATAGAAGATATTTCTCTGCTTAAATATTTGATGTTAACATCAAAAAAAGAGAACAAACACCAGCAAAAGAAAACTGTAGTAAAACGCGTCTTGATCAGAGACACAACTTACTGCTAACTCATTGTCAGCTAAGCAGTTGACATTGGTATGCTATGGCATATTCAGAGCTGAGTAATGAACGGCAACATATTGATTTTCTCCACTAATATTGATTGATTCTTGGTTTATAAACATAGAAGGAAGTTTCGCATATGCCGTCATATCTCTAACTTCTTAAAATAGTGTGCATATGGATTTAAGTAGATCCCCTCCACATGTGTTTCTCCTGTCATTGCTAGTGCAGCGAACCTACTTTAAATCATGGACAGTTTCTCCCAGTTAAATTACTGAAACTGAATAAGTCTACTTGGAAAAATCATGCTAAATACATTGAACATCCTTAATTCTGTACAAGAGGGTTCATAGTTGAGTTAATGCAAGAATAAAAAGGCTTGGCCTTGGCTGTCAGTGTTGTCACCAATCGAGGAAGCAAATCTGGTGTTGGAATAAAACCACACACTTGGAATCCGTCAGTTTTTGCCAGCACGTACTCTTAGTCCATTGCATTGGGCTACAATTACTACTCCATCCTTTCACTAGCTAGTTAGCACTAAACTAAACCGACTTCTTTTAATTATGTGCAAACGTGCCCCTGCTCCATGGCATATTATCATATGGATAAGCTTAATTAGTAGTTTTATCACTAAGCAGTAGCTCAATTGCAACAATTAAGAATCAATGACATCATTGTCATGCAAACTATATTAGCATATCGTGTAGTTGCACGTACTCCCAGAAGAGAAGAGTTATGAAAATTGAGGACTAGTCGTTTAATGATTGTTCGATCATTGTCATGTTTTGACATGACTAAACTGCCTAACCACCAAACCCTAACCACCTAGCATCCAATTAACTCCTTGTCCGATGAAACTAACACGATCAGATAAATTAAGGAAAGCCAGTACAAGTGCATGGACCAAAACTGAAGCAGCACATACTTATTTGGTTTATCAAGAACACCATCCCAACATGATCTTAGCGTGAACACGCAATCACCGAAGAAGTATTAGTTAACTGATGCTCCTTTTTAGGTGATCCTCTTATGGGGTTTTTGGAATAAAGATGCAAAATGTCCGGTGTTCTTCATATACAAAAAGTACCGTTAGGACCTTATTTAATTAAGACAAGCTATCATTAACAAAAAATATCATATCGTTGACAACCACATGTAGTTAAGCCTCTCTCTGTACTAAAGCGTGCTAAGTTAACAATTAGGTATATTGTTTATGGCTTGATCTTCTAAATAATCATCATTAGCAAACAGGATTTCCGATTCACTCGCTTGCCTCCACCATCATCAACCAAGTTAACACTTTTTTGGTGCAACTTAGCAATAAGCCAAGAACCGACATGTGGTTAGCCTACCAGGGATCAAAGCATTTTTTTTGGCGAAAAAGCCAACCATTGTATTGATCATCAACAACGATACAAAGGACCCCAAAAGTAATAAAAACTACAAATATGTCTTCGGACCACCTAGCGATGACTACAACCACTGAAGCGAGCCGAAAGCGCGCCGCCGTCTTTACCCCTCCCTCGTTAGAGCCGGGTAAAACTTGTCGTAGTAGAGCTTGTTGTAGTAGATAGACGGGAAATCGTCGTGTTAAATCCCCGAAAGACCAGCGCACAAGAACAGTAACCATCGCCAATGATGACAATCGTAGATCGAAAGAGTCGAACCTACAACCATACAGACGAATACGAAAACAGACTAGATCCTGAGAGATTCGCTAGGCAAACGCCTCGACGTGCCCTCCGCCGATGCAAGGAGCACCGCCGGAGCAAGGATAGGACGGGAAGAACCTTATTCCGTCTTGAAGATGTAGCCACCGGATCACCATCTATAAAAACACACCGGACAAAAACTAAACAAAGAACAAAAACCTCTCGCCGGCGAGAGGCCGTGATCCGCCACGCTTCCAAGGCCTAAGGCCACGGAGATGGAGCGGACCAGCGGCGTCGCCTGGCGAGGGGGACGGAACCCTAGATGGGTTTGTACGGGCGCCTCCCGTTCGCCTCTCTCGTTGTCTCAGGTAAGTACCGGTTCAACAGGCAGGGATCAAGCTCCCCGCCATGTGTATTAGCTTTTCAGTGGAGACGATGTAATCATCACCCTGCAATGTCTTTCTCAATCTTACGGATGTATGGCTCTGTTTTCCAGTACCCGTTGTGTGAGTGTGTGTAGAGGGAACGTATGGAACGGTGGGTCTTTTTTTTTTTTTTTTTGCGGGGATATGGAACGGTGGTTGGCAGACCCTAGTTAAAGTAGGAAAATATTCCTTCCAAATACTAAATCCCTAATTATCTTATCTCAACAATATGCTTATGCTATTGAATGCGCTAGAGAACAGCGATAATGTCACAAGACATCATTAATTGTGCCGCCACAGCTGACTAATCTCTCACCGAAAAATCTTTCATTTAAAATACTTACGGGCAAAGCATACACTAAACTAAAATCACATGCGGCTTTAGCTTGGCGGGACTGTTACACGCAATAGCAAAACAACGATGAAATTAAGTAAGATTAAACCAACGGGGACACGAGATTTTAACGTGAAAAACCCTTCCAACAAGAAAAAGAAAAAACCACGGACGTCAGCCAGCAATACTTCACTATTTCGGGTGAGATTACAAACACGCCGGGATTTACAATGTGTGGCTTATCCCATGCGGCGGCTTACAAGAGGTATATAAAGGCGGTCCTGACCTAACTAGGTCGGTAACGGTGAATCCAACTCCAACTCGGTAACAACTCGCACTGTACCGCGGGGGGCTGCCGTCCCCCTCCATGCACGCCACACAACAGGTGGGAAATAGGATGGGAAAGTTCGGCCTCCGCTACGGTTCGGCCCTAAGCCTCCGGCAACAGGCCTCGCTTCGTTCCGTCCGAACTTTCTTTTATCTTTATGTAAATTTGGATCACCACAAAATAACAGGAACGAGGTGTGTCGCCGGCACCGACCCGGAGGAGCGCGAGGTCGTAGCCACTGAAGGCAATGTAGATCCGGACGCCATGCTCCTCGGTGTCCAGGAGCTTCCACGACGGCGGGAGAGGGAAGGTCGCCCAACGCAGGTCTTGCTGGGCTGATTCCAGCATGGCTTCGCGTATTGCTTCGATCTCGGCGGCGCGCTCCATGCCTGTGAGTGGAGGTGGCACCGGGATGCTCCTGGCACTCGGTCACCATGAGCCCGGCACGCGGAAGTAGCACGGTGTCGGTTTGCTGGATAGTTCTCCTCTTCTAGGAGGCGAGCTTTCCAGTCGTGAAGGAAACGACGGCCAAAGCCGTTGCCACCGCTCCATCGCTGTGATAGCGTTCCACTATTGGACTTGTTCGAGAATGGTTGTGGGCGAGAAGTGGAGGGCGAGCACGGTCGAGAAGAGAATGGCGAGTGCATAGGGGAGGGTGAGTTCGACGGTGAGCGGAGGGGGTTTTACAGAGGGGAGGCAGAGGGCGGGAGGGGTGTAGGCGCGACGATAATGCGCGGGAAGCTTCGGCGGTGGCACACCATTACGCCGCCACGTGCTCGATTGGACGCATCGGCTAGTCCGAAAGGCTGCCGACGGCCACATTAAACCGCGTGGGAGACGGAAGCGATGATGATGATGACACTCACAGTCGCTGACTCGACGGACCCACTGGCGGGGATACTCGCGCGAAATGTTTTCGCGCTATTTTTTCTTGTGCCGGACCCCCAAACTGCCCCAGCGCACGCTGGGTTCGGTCTGGGTCCGCCAACACTAATTTCGGTCCAAACCGGCGAAATTTAGTCTCCTGAGACTGAGACTGTGACTGGACGGAATTGTTTGCGCCAGCGAAAAAAGGCGGCCTAGGGGGGCAGTGGAGGGGCGGATGGGGATGCTCTAACACTTTCCGAGCCGGATCGAATCCGATTTCAGCCCACCTCACGTGGAGCGGCGACTGGAGGATTCGAGCCACCGTGGCTAGGGTTGACGGCAGCAGCTGTGCGAGAGGAAGACGGGGGGAGGGCCGACGAGGCTAGGGTTCAGGGCACCCTAGTGTCGCTCCGCTGAGCCACATGATCCGTGCTAACTGAGGTTTATTTGATTATTTAATATATTTTTTAGCCTCATTTTATTTAGAGCCTTGGCGAGAGGAAGACTTTAGCCTTTTATACTCCCTCCGTCTTAAATTAATTGTCACAAAGTTTGACAAAAATGGATGTATCTAACACTAAATTATGTCTAGATACATTCACTTTTGTCAAACTTTACGACACTTAATTTAAGACGGAGGGAGTACAATCAGATTTGACCACAATTTAAATGTATATCTCTCTACAAATGACTGCATAATTACATGCTTACATTTTAATACTCCTTATACATATGATTTAGACCGTTTTATTAGACAAATCCTTCTCGAATATTTTCTAAGAAAAGTGGCATATTTAAGCTGGACAACTGAAGCTCCACGGGTGGAAGTCGGCATGGACGGCAAACAGACAAAACGAATTGTACCTTCCGCGTACCTACTAATGTTACAACTGGCAGAGGCAGAACGATTTTTCGCTCTTCTTTTTAATGAATTGAGACTGGCTGCCTGGCGATGGTTAACGCCACGAGAACCTATACATATCACCTTAAAAAAGTATGTATCCTTGAGATATTTTCCAAGTATTATTTCAACAAGCATTACATGCATGGCTCGCCAAATTTGGCGGACAAAACTCTTTAAAAATCTTCCATGTGGAGCTAGATTTTCAAGCCATCAAGTGCCACTACTGCTCGTCTTATGCTGGGCGCAAGTTGAGGCAGGTGAGATCCTTGTAATTAATGAAAAAATTGGGTGTAGATATATCTGATCTTTCCAGCCATTTTAAAGCGCCCTGATCATTCTTCTATCTATCTGTATTATTTCCTGCTGCTATATAGTATAGTATGTAGATCTAGGTACTTGTCACGACCCCGGACCCAGAGATATACATACTGTTATGTGCTCCTAGCCATGGACTCACAAGGGCTTCAGGGTTACCAGCCCCGGCCGCAACAAACAACGGCAGGCAGACTGGATTCATCGGCCCGTAGTCCGGATCCCCAGTCTACTACTCCTTGTATCCATGCTAGTCATAACCAACTATGCATATCAAAGCGTCCACGAATCGAATGAAACTGAAGGAAACGGGACCAAAGCTATACAGAGCTGCTATGTGTCCAGAAAGTGCAACAACAATCGAGGGTTACTGGGGTTACCTCGCCCCAGGCCGATCACATCGACAGGCGGGCTCGGACATGGATCATCGGCTCCACAACCCCTCGACTGCGACAACTATGCAGGCATAGCCAAAACTGTATAACAATGAGCTCGAAACCAACAACCGATCAAAGCAACACTCTAGACATGAAGCTTTATTAAACAGGTGATACTAGAGTATAGCTTACAAGCAGAGGTCACACGACCCAACATTACATCAGACAACGGAAGGCAAACTATGTTGCTAATCAACAAGAACCAAAAAGGCCTAAAAGGCCGCAACATAAGGCGACGTCCCAGCCCATAGATTCCAGGCTGCTACCTGGGAACCCCGAACTACTCGTCGATGTCCACGTTGAACCACCACTGAAGTGACGAACTCCACATGAACCAAATTAAGCAAACCTGAGTACGGGAGGTACTCAACAAGACTTAGTTAACCTATTATATATCTGCTGGTTTCAGAAAGGGTTTTATGAAAGGCTGATTTGCGTAAAGCAATCTTTGTTTTCCAAATAGAGGAGGAATAGCATGTCTCATAGAATGTTTTCAAAACAGATAAGAAGCTCACTACTGTATCATCATCTTTTGGATCCACCAACATCAATTCCCAGCACCTCACATGCTACAAGGATCACCCCTCCCAGCATCTCCGGGGAGGCACCCTTCAAACATTACCTCCATGCTTTGTCAGCATCTTTTACGTCACGTTAGGTTGTGTCGTGGTGGTGTCACGACAGATGCCATGGGATGGCTAAAGATGTGGGGACGAAGGACGCTGGAGGTGTCCGGGGAGGGATCACGCGACGAGTAGCCGCGTGAGGTAAGAACAACACACTGCTAACAACACGATCTACCCAGGTTCAGGGCCCTCGTGAGGAGGTAAAACCCCTACTCCTGCCTCTCTGTATGTATTATGATGTTTCTCCGAGTAGCCACAGTACAAAGAGTATCGTTACCGAGTAGCCACTCTCCTCTCTCCGAGTAGGGCTAGGTCAAGAACTTAGGGTTTCTAGGGTTTATGCGCGATCCAGTGTCCCGTATGTGATCGATCCTCACGCAGGAGGCGGCGGGGCACCTTATATACCTGGTGCCCAGCCGGATACGTGCAAACATGGACAAGTGTCGACATAGTGTGCACATCGTCCTTCTTCCGGGTTCCCGCTGACAGCTTTGGTTCCTAACCTTGGCTTCATCTGGAAAGTCGTTGGGCAAAACTAGGGGACAGACTGGTATCACTGTACCTAAGCACAGAGTAGGCCCCCTTATCCTGCCACGGCCTGCTTCCATGCTGTCACTGTCAGGCAGGCCGGTCCCATATGAACAGTAGTTCGAATGCTGCCAAGTACGGACCCAGGATACGCGGGATCCTGTGTCAGAACGGCTCCTTTGACTTTCTGGCCCGAGTAGGTTCCCGCCAATTGTTCCCGCCAATTGTACTCGGGCCAACTCTTCTACTCGAACGTAGAGAACTTGAATGATTCTTCCTTCTGGCCATCTTGAGGTGAGACCGAGTAGCAGTCTGCCGGGTAGCGGGTACCGGGTAGTCGGCTACTCGACCAGACCTCTCTTCTGTAAGACGCCTTTACCACTTGCCTTTACCCTACTCGGGGGTAACCCCCCGACAGCAGTCCCCGAAGCTGGTTGAGTCTTGCGAACTCGTTCACTAGGCTCTGCCAGCTTAAAATCAATCTTTGCCTCATAGCCCTTGAACCTCAAGATGTCGAGTAAACGCCCTCCGAGTAGCACTCTGACAAGTATCTTCTGTCTCTTGTCTTCCGAGTAGCACTTGCTTTCTACTCTGTAACCGAGTAAAAAGACTTAGAGAATTTTCTTGAATTGAGCCGTTGCGGCGCAGAGCACCATCCAGCCGTCCGTGCCGCAGCCGGACGCGTGTCAAGCATCCACGACCCTGTCGTTTCGCTGCCCACGACACATCGTGCCACGCGCCCAGTTTTCACGGGGCGGGCCCACCGGCTCGTTATGTCCCATCAATCGTAATAATAGGCCACGATTTGGCCGTGGGATCCACTGTGGCCGTTACGCGCGCGTTCCGCGCTTGCGTGCGTTTCTATCCGGCCACAGGCCCCACCACACAGCCATCATGGCCACGATTGATCCCACTACGCCGATGGTAACGGTAAATCCGCGGAGAGGGTATAAATACCCCCGCCGGTAACTTCCTTTTCCCCTTCCCTTGCACTATTCCTCTTTCGTCCTCTGCTTTCCTCCGCCACCGAGCTCTCCGCCGCCGCGCAAGCTTTCGCGCCGCCGCGGACTCAATTCGCCCAACCAATTCCGTCCAATTTCTTCCACTCCTCCTACTTGCAACGATGGCTAAAGCCGGCTGGGCGGGCTCAATCGTCACCAGTGAAGATTTCGCCTGGCTCGTGAATACCAGGCGAGTTCCTCCCGGCGTGGAGTGCCGGGCGCCTGACGATGAAGTCGTGCCAACCCCGCGGGAGGGTGAGCGCGTCGTGTTCATGTCGCACTTCGAGCGCGGCTTCGGACTGCCGGCCTCCGAGTTCCTCCGTAAGTTTCTTGACCACTTCGGCCTTCAGATGCATCATCTGCCGCCGAACACCGTCGTCTTCCTCGCCTACCACGCCGTGGTGTGCGAGGCCTTCCTCGGCATCCACCCGACGACGGATACCTGGTTGAGGTATTTCCACCTCCGCCAGCAGACCGTCGGGAAGAAGGAAACCGCAGGCGTGGCCGGCCGCGCAACCGACACCGGCTGCGCCATGATGGTGCAGCGGTCCCAGACGAACCATCCCCGTGTCAAAGGGCTGGACTCCGTCCGACTGTGGCAGAAAACGTTCTTCTACGTCAAGAACATCCCCGCCACCGCAGGAGCCCAGGTAAATGATCGAATGAACCTTCCCGCCTGGAGCCTCCGTGCTCCCACTCAGAAGAACTGGAAAGAGAAGCCCGCCAATGACGACAACGCCATCGAGATAGAGAATAGGCTTGGCTGGCTGATAGAGCAAGGCCTCAAGAATGACGATCCGGTGGCTTGCTGGATCCAGCGCCGAGTGCTGCCTCTGCAGGAGCGCTGCCATCTCATGTGTTACATGGGAGGCTCCCGCGACTGCACCAGGACGACAACCATCGAGATTGACAACATTGATGTTCCCGGGCACGCAAGGGCCATCTTGATGACGAGCCTCAGCGACAATTGGCAGTACGGGTTCGTCCCGTATAGCCGCACGAAGCCGATTGAGCGGGTATGTCCTCCTTACTCTGTTTTTGCATATGCTTTCCGAGTAGATGATTCTTCTTCTTGCCGCGAATAGCCACTGCTTTCTGCACCGAGTAGGATACTTAGCCGAATCGCCTAGGCTTGATGTGCTTTTGAGCTTGCGCGCCTTGTCGGGTAGCCTACTCGGGAACAATCCTTAGGCTTTGTGTGCTTCGTGCCTGCACGCCTTTCCGTGTAGGATATTCTGCAATCATGCTTAGGCCTCGTATGCTTTGTGTTTGCACGCCTATCCGGGTAGAAATAATTAGTGAGCTGCCTAGGCTTAGTGTGCTTTGTGCTTGCACGCCTATCCGAGTAGAATTCCTTCCTGATACTCGGCTAATCTGTGATCCTTCTCTGTTTTCCAGATCCTTACTCGCCAGAAAATTGAAAGCTGCGAGCGCTTCGATGGCAACTTCTATGCCGATCGCGAGGAGGACGATGTGCCCTCCTTCGATGCCGCGGATCAGATCAATCTCTCACGCTCCCCAACGACGGAGAAACGCGAGGCCGAGTCATCTCTCCGCGACTGGCCGGAGGACGAATCTGAAGGTAATTGCGCACTTGCTTTGCTCGTTCTCAAGAAACACCAATCCACCGATTGTTGTTTCTGACTTGCACCTTTTCTTTCCTGAATCCGCAGATGATGTTGCTGATGAGCACGAGGATGAGGACGAAGACGAGAACGAGGACGATGCGGTCCTTGTCGTCAAACCTCTGTCCGTCGCAGCCCCCAACACCCGCAAGCGGACAGGCAGTGACGCCCAAGAGCCTCCCACCAAGAGGAAAAAGCTAGCCGAGAAGAAGAAGCCGACCAAGGCGGTCGCGAAGAAGCCGAGGCGGACGCTCCCTTCCACCACTGCGTAAGTTTCCTTCTCGGTCGTCTCTCCTCTCGCGCTGTGCTGTTTTCCCCAATCTCCTTCTAATTTCTGATTCTTTCTTTCTCGGCAGTCCTGCCATGGATGCGAATGCCGTTCTCGCGCCCGACCAGGCCAATAAGCCACATGTACCTCTGATCAACCTCGACGATGATGAGGACGACACCGCCAATGCTGCTGCTGCCAACGCACAGACCACGGATGCTCAAGGAGCAGAGTCAGAGTCAGCAGCACAGGACACTGCTGCACACCATGAGAGACCCCCTTCTCCTCCGGCTAGCCATGCCGAGGAGAACCAAGACCACGAGATGCAAGACAACACCGCCCACGAACGGCCAGAAGCAGAGCGAGAGCAGCCCAGCACAGGGGCTGCCGCACAAGAGAATCCCGCTGCCGAGCAGCGAGTAGAGGACGCCACCACCACGGATGCCACCATGGCGGACGCCTACCCACTGAGTGACGCGCCGTCAGGCGCCACACCGAGTAGCGACCAGCCAGATAC
Organism: Alopecurus myosuroides; assembly: GCA_028641055.1. Taxonomy (NCBI): domain Eukaryota; kingdom Viridiplantae; phylum Streptophyta; class Magnoliopsida; order Poales; family Poaceae; genus Alopecurus; species Alopecurus myosuroides. Next base: position 412,498,026 of record CM054059.1, read on the forward strand.
TGCGCAAGGCGATGGGTCCGTGGCGCCTCCAATCGTTCAAGGCACCACACCGTCAGTTTCCTCCTCAGTGCCACAGAACCAGAACCCAGCCAGGCAACAGGCCCTAGATGCCCTGAAGGAGGCAGTCGAGAAGAGGATTGCCGAGAAGGAAACCGTCGAGAAGGCAGAAGCCGAGAAAGAGGCTGCCGAGAAGACCGAGGCTGAGAAAGAGGCAGCCGAGAAGGAAGCCGCCGAGAAGGCAAAAGCGAGAGCTGAGGGAAAAAAGCTCGAAGATCCCGAGAAGCAGAGAGCCGAAAAAGAGAAGGCGAAGAAACGGGCCAGAGATCAGATGCCGCCACCAACCTTGGGCGGAGCGCTGGTGATTCGAGAGTCCGGCCCGGTTGCCACTGCGACCGCTGCCGCCGCCATCGCCGCTGGCCAACCTTGCTTCCCGGATTACATGGTTCAGGTTAGCCAGCAAAACACAATTGGCTTCTCTCCCCAGGACAAGCAGCTTGCCCTTCTGAGGGGACGAAAGGCCGTAGCCAGGAACTCCCCTCCCCCAGACCCAAACCAGAACCAGTCCGTCACTATTGCTTCTCGGGGAGTCCAAAATCCAACGATAGCCACGAAGAGCCTCGAGCAGGTGCTGGATACCATTGGCTATATCGACGCCAAATGGGACAGCAAGGTTCTCGGCACGGACAACTGGCACGGCCTTGGTCTCGGCGCAATTGACCATATGCGCGTCGAGTGGAACAAAGTGGATCTGGGATACAAGCCCATGACCGTCTCCACCGACACCGCCACTCTCGCTGCCAAGATGTTCCTGCACCGCAAGAACGCCGAGGACATCGAGCAAGCCTATGCAGTAAGCTTCACTTGTCCTTCTCTGAGTTGAATTTTTCTTCTCTTCTATTCGCCTTCATTCTTCTTTACCATCACCCAGTCCCCGAGATTCTGGCCGAGTAGGGGGATACTCTCCGAGTAGGCGCCTTCTCGGGTTGAATCTTTCACTTCTGCGTTTAACCTGTTTTCTCCTCGCTTCTCAGGATAGCGTTCTGAAGAGGACCAACCTATACCGCGTGCTGCTCTGGAATCATGCTATCGCCAGGAGGCGAATTGCTGCTTTGGAACGGGAGAAAGCAGCTGCGGAGGCAGCCAAGAAAGATGCGAAAGACAGCACTCAGAGGCTGTCTGAAGTGGAAGGTACGCTTTTAGCCACGCGGTTCTTGCGTTTTCTGTTTACGCCCGCTTCTGCTTTCTTTTGCGCTAACCATTCCTACTCTGCAGAGAACCTGAAAACCTTAACTGAGAAGCACGAGAAGTGCCGTGCGTTTGTGGGGAACGCCGAGGCCACCATCAAGAAGTTAGAAGGTGAGTAGCCGTCTACTCGGCATCATTCTTGTTTCTGCTTCTTCTCTGCTTCTCTGCTAACCTTGTCTGTCTCTCCGCAGAAGATCATAAGTTGTTTGTTGAAGAACATCAAGACTGCGTCAAACCGGAAGAGGTGCAGAAGCAACTGTCCGACCAGGCTGTCGAGCTGGTAAAGGACCACACCACAGAGGTGGCGGAACTGCAAACCCAGCTGCGGACGGCACTCCAGGATGCTATCACTCTTGGCGCCGAGAGGGACAGAGCAATCGCAGAGAAAGCCAAAGCCGAAACAACCTTCAACGCCAAAATCGAGACCCTCAAGCAGGAGTGCGAGGTACTTACAAAGGCCAATGCTGGGCTTTTCGCGCAGATGGATACTCTGCGCCAGATCCAGGATAAGCACATATCCAATGAAGAATCCTGGAAGACCCAGCTGCAGGCGCTGCGCATCGAGCTCAAGAGTAAGCTTTCTCTTCCCTGCATCTTTCTCTTCTCGGTCGAATTTCTTCTCGGTTCTTCCTCTACCCGGTTCTTTTCTTCTCTGATTCTGAATTTCTTACTTGTTTTTTCAGAGATCTTTCCTGCCATTATTTCTTCCTGTGTGCCCGCTCTGGCCAAGGCCCAAGCGGCACGTGCTGCGAATGGCGAGCCAGAGGACACCAGGGCCGAAATAGAAGACATCATGCTGGTGATGCGAGGCCAGTTCGAACGCCTAGCCGGCGTTGGTACTGACCTCGTTCGCGTGGGCTTTGAGCTTCACAAGCTCTTCTGGCCTGAGGAACCTGAGCCAACAACCATTCGGGGCCTCGCACTCAAGCTGCAGAATGTGAAGGCCGAGTTGAAGAAGTGGCGTGCTTCTGGAGCTCGAGCAGGCGCGGACTTGATGCTTCTCTGCATCGCCTCCTGGTACGAAAATCTTAACATGCAACTTATCCGCGGGAAGCGCGACAACTCCAAATGGGAAACAGACCCCGACTGCGTAGCCGCGCGCAAATCGATCGCGTATGAAGTGGCGGAGTGCGCTGAGACGGAGATCTACATCGACGGCCTCCCCGAGCCCGACACCGAGGTGGAGGAGGACGAGGAGGAGGAAGATGATGACACAGACTCCGAGCTGGAGTCGGGTTTCTTTGATTCCCCCAGGAGCAAGGCCGGGAAGGGGAAGGCCACGGCCGTCGCGAGTAGCGATGAGGAGGCCGAGCACATCGACACCGCCACACTCGACTTCGGCACCTCTTCAGGTGCCGCTCTCGACGACACGATACTCGCCCCCAGCCGAGCCTCCGGTTCCTCTTCAGCTCCAGGGCCCATCTCGGTGGCCATGGCCACTTCTGACCAGGCAGCCACCGAGCAGGACGTCGTGATGGAGGAGTCCGCCACCGTCCAGTCGGAGGCGGATGCCACCCATGCCAGCGCCGAGGAAGATGCGGCAGCCAGGGCCACCACAGAAGATGCAGCAGCCAATGCCAGCACTGACAACACTGCCACCTCCACCTGATTTTACCTGCATACTTTTTTACTCGAACACTTATCAGATCCCCAGGATGCCGGGAGCAGATGTAATAGACTATCTTTGTTTTGCTTGCTACACAGTTTTTATGCCCACTTTGCTTTATTTGAAATTAATCAATTTGAGCAACATTGACTCAATGCCGAGTTGCGTTTCCATGCGAGTCCCCGAGTTGCATTTCTTATTCACCCTATCTTTTCATCTCTGCTCTACCCGCAACTTGTTGCTTTTTTGGTATTCGAGTCACAAGAATCAAAGAGTAGAGCTGCAAATACTTAGCCGCTAGAAACAATCATGATAACGCAGCCCACCACTTAGCCGAGAAGACGAAACAGGGAACAAAAGTAACAAACAATCTACTCGGTTCCTGCACTCTTTCTTCCTTAGCGATTTTCTTGTGCTCGGTGACCTTTTGCTTGTTCTCTTGCTTGCCATGAAGCCGGGTTTCGGACAGCAGCAGAGTCGAAGAGTTGGCATATAGGTTTAGACACAGTACTCAATACGCTTATGAGTTTCGAAGTGAAGCAACCGAGTAGAAAAAACAGTAAAGCCGAGTAAAAACACTTAGAGCAATTTTGGACGAGGGCAGTCCCCGAGAACGATTTCAGATTGCAGAGTAGAATTTCAACTCGGATAAGAGGGTACATACATATCTTTGCTTACGAATGAAAACGACGGAGTAGAGCTACATTCCAAGGGCGCTTGGTTTCCTCTCCAGCTTTATCTGCCCTGTTCGCCTGGGATGGGCGCACATCTACAAGGTAGTACGCATCATTGTGCAGCGCTTTGCTCACAATGAAAGGCCCTTCCCATGGAGGAGACAATTTGTGCATCCCGGCTGTGCGCTGCACAAGCCTAAGGACCATGTCTCCTTCTCGGAAAACCCTTGGGTTCACCTTTCGGCTATGATAACGCCGCAGGTTTTGCTGGTAGATAGCCGAACGTGACAGAGTCAGCTCTCTTGCTTCTTCAAGCAGGTCAACGTCGTCTTCTCGAGCTTCTCTCGCCTCCACCTCAGTGTAGAGGGCTACTCGGGGGGAGTCATGCTCTAAGTCTATTGGCAACACGGCCTCAGCCCCGTATACCAAGAAGAATGGCGTGTAGCCGGTTGACCGGTTAGGGGTAGTCCTTAGACTCCACAACACCGCTGGCAACTCTTCTAGCCAACACCCAGGTGTTTTCAGCAATGGCTCAATCAGCCTTGGCTTTATGCCTGCCAGTACCATTCCATTTGCCCTCTCAACTTGCCCATTGGAGGCAGGGTGCGCGACTGACGCAACGTCTAGTCGGATATGCTTATCTCTGCAGAATCGCACCATTGCCCCCTCTGCAAAGTTGGTGCCGTTGTCGGTGATGATACTGTGCGGGTAGCCATATCTCATGATCACATCCTTCACGAACTTCACAGCTGTGACCCCATCGCACTTCCGAATAGGCTTCACCTCAATCCACTTGGTGAACTTGTCCACCATGACCAAGATATGTGTCATGTTGCCTTTAGCCGGCTTGAAGGGGCCAACCATATCCAAGCACCAAACAGCGAATGGCCATGTGATAGGAATTGTTTTCAACTCGGAAGCAGGCATGTGAATCTTACTTGCGAACATCTGGCAGCCATTGCACTTCCTCACAATATCTTCAGCTTGCTGAAGTGCAGTGAGCCAGTAGAAGCCATGCCGAAAAGCTTTCTTGACCAATGCCCGAGAAGAGGCGTGGTGCCCACATTCCCCTTGATGTATCTCCACCAGAATTTCTTCTCCCTCTTCTGGGCTCACACAGCGTTGCAGCACGCCGGTGGCACTTCTCTTGTGCAGCACATCTCGGACAACAGTGTATCCCTTGGATCTTCTCTGAATCTGCCTCGCAGTTACCTCATCTTCAGGTAGAGTGCCGTCCCTTAGAAAGGATAATATGGGCATGGCCCAACTCGGTGTCTCCCGTGTGGGAAACACTGGTTCGTCCAGTTCCATTGGGACGGGCTCTTGCGGTTGCACAGGAGGAGCAGGAGCGCTTCTTTGCAGCCCAGATCGATTGGCGAGAACTTCCTCAATAAATGCGACAGCCTCTGGGTTGAGGGCGGCAGTCCCCGAGTAAGGAGTGGCAGTCCCCGAGTAAGGATTGGCAGTCCCCGAGTAGGGAGTGGCAGTCCCCGAGTAAGGAGTGGCAGTCCCCGAGTAGAGGACGGCAGTCCCCGGGTTCCCTGCAGCACTCTCCCAGTCAATCTCCATTGGGTCAGATTCTTCACTTGGCAGAGAAGGGACAAATATGGACTCCGAGTTGGGAGAGGGCTTGATGGATGGTTTCCTCAAATGCTCCAAGGCGATCCCTGCCGGGATGGACTGCCGAGAAGATCCCAACTTGGATAGCTCGTCTGCTGCTTCGTTCTCTGCTCGGTGAACGTGCTGAAACTCATAGCCTTCGAAGAACCCAGTCATTGACTGCACCAGGAAGCGATACGATGCCATGTTGGCATCCAAAGCATCCCAGGTACCCGAGACTTGCTGCACCACCAGATCTGAATCGCCATAGCATATAATGCGCTGCACACCAACTTCCTTTGCTACTCGCAAACCATGCACCACTGCCTCGTACTCGGCTACATTGTTGGATGCCTTGAAATGGATCTGCAGCACATACTTGAGCTGATCTCGCTTGGGTGACGTGAGTACGACACCAGCACCAAGGCCTTCCTTTACTTTCGAGCCATCGAAATGCATCCTCCAATAATTGGAAACTGGAGCAGGAGGTTCATATTGCACCTCGGCCCAGTCCACAAGAAATTCCGCCAGGATCTGCGACTTGATGGCTTCTCTTCTCGCATACGCGGGAGCATACGCGGCTAGCTCAATCGCCCACTTGGCTACTCTGCCACTCGCCTCCTTGTTGCCCATGATATCCGAGATGGGAGCAGAGCTCACGACAGTGATGGGGTGCTCCTGGAAATAATGTTTCAGCTTCCTGGCGCCCAGGTACACACCATATGTCATCTTCTGGTAGTGCGGATAGTTTTGCTTGGAGCTGGACAGCACTTCACTGAGATAATAGACTGGGCGCTGCACACTCTTGCCTTCTTCTTCTCGCTCCACCACTATCACCACGCTGACTACTCGGTTAGTCGCAGCAATGTACAGCAGCATAGGCTCCTTGGGTAGCGGACTAGCCAAGACAGGAGCGCTAGCCAGCATTGCTTTCAGCTCATTGAATGCCACATCCGCTTGCGGAGTCCAGACAAACTTGTCACTTTTCTTCATCAGCTGATATAGAGGCAGAGCCTTCTCGCCCATTCGGCCCAGAAAACGGCTCAGAGATGCCAGACAACCCGTGAACTTCTGCACATCTTTCAGTGATCTCGGTAAAGACATGCTCTCAATAGCTTTTATCTTAGAAGGATTGGCTTCAATGCCCCGACTAGAAACCAGAAAACCGAGCAGCTTTCCAGCCGGTACACCAAAGGTGCACTTACTCGGATTCAGTTTCATTTTGTACTTGCGTAGGTTAGCAAAGGTTTCCTCCAGGTCGGCAAGCAGAGTATGTGTTTTATTCGTTTTGATGACAATGTCATCTACGTACACCTGCACATTCTTGCCGAGCTGGTCGTGCAAGCATTTCTGCATGCATCTCTGATAGGTTGCACCCGCATTCCTCAAGCCAAAACACATGACACGATAGCAATAAGCCCCGTACGGGGTAATGAAAGCAGTCTTTATTTGATCAGCAGGGTTGAGTGCAATCTGGTGGAAACCAGAGTAGGCATCTATGAAAGACAACAGTTCACAACCAGCAGTGGAATCGATCACCTGATCGATGCGAGGTAGCGGGAAAGGATCCTTGGGGCATGCCTTGTTCAAGTCGGTGTAGTCGACGCACATGCGCCATGCGGTGGCAGCCTTGGGATCCTCCTTCTTCTTCTCGACCATGACCGGGTTGGCTAGCCAATCCGGATGCAGCACCTCCATGATGAAATTGCTTATCAGTAACTTGGTGATCTGATCACCGATGGCCTTCCTTCTCTCATCTCCGAAACGGCGCATAGCCTGCTTCACTGGCTTGGCGTCAGGACGCACATGCAAAGAGTGCTCAACCAACTCCCTCGGGACTCCTGGTAGATCTTCATTGGTCCAGGCGAATACATCCCGATTCTCACGGAGGAAGTGGATGAGCTCGCTTTCCTATTTCTCCGCCAACCCGGAACCAATGATGGCTACACGGTCGGGGAACTCGGGGTCGACCTGGACTGTCTTGGTCTCCTTGGCAGCTTGGAAAGCAGTACCATGCTGTGTACTTGGCACACCTTGCGCACTAGCTTGTGCGGACTGAGCCATGGCCACCACCTCGTACATCTTCTTCTTCTCGGCAGCAATCACCATCGACTCCGCCAACTGGGAGCTAGCAGAGGCACACTCCATGGACTTCTTGTAATCTCCAGAGATGGTGATGATGCCATTGGGACCAGGGATCTTCATCTTCAGATAAGCCACATGTGTAGAGGCCATGAACTTGCTCAGAGCAGGCCTGCCGAGTAGAGCATGATAGGGGCTCTGATGATCCACCACCTCGAACTGCAAGCGCTCTGTGCGGCAGTTCTTCCGGGTACCGAATAGCACATCTATCCACACTCGGCCAATCGGGTTGCACGAGATCCCGGGCACAATGCCATGGAAGGTGGTCTTGCTGGGAAGCATCATGTTCTCGGCCAGGCCAAGCTTCTCGAGTGTGTCCTTGTACACAATGTTGATGCTGCTGCCGTTGTCGATTAGCACCTTGCTGAACCTCACATTCTTCTCGGGACCCAGGAAGGTTGGATCCAGCACCAAGGCATAGCTACCCGGATTGGGCATCACCTTGGGATGATCTGCTCGGGACCACCTGATCTCCTGGTCGCACCAGTACATGTAGTGAGGAACAGCAGGGATCACTGCATTGACCTCCATGGCCCGCCTGTGCTGTGATTGCTTGTCGACTGCCTCAGAAGTGAAGATCATGTAGCTCTCATGGTGCTCTTGGTACTGGTTGGAGCCATTGCCCCCATTGTTGCCATTGTTGTTGTTGTTGCCCTGATAGTTGTTGTTGTTGCCTCTGTTGTTGTTGTTGCGGTTGTAGTTGTTGTTGTTGTTGCGGTATCTCTCGTTGTTGAAGTTCTGGTTGGCTCCTAGAGCCACCTGGTTCACATTCTCTCTTCTTGGGTACACTGGCGGCCGAGCTGCGGGTGCGCGAGTAGGCTGAACAGTAGCATTGGCGGCTGGCAGGGGAGGAGGAGGAGGCAAGCCATCACTCTTGATCACATCCCACCATTCGCATTGCCGAGTAGTGTGGTTAGCAGGCCTCGAGGGATGATGAGTGTGAAAGCTGCATGGGCCATCCTTCATGTCATCGAAGACAAACTTCTTCGGCTGCTCGGAGTTCCCGCTACCCGACTGAGAGGCGCGAAATGGCTTCTTGTTGCCTTGGCCCTGGTTCTGGTTCTGCCCGTAGGCTCCAGCAGGTTTCTGCCTTTGGCCACCACCGCCTCCGACATTCACTGCATTCACCTCTTCAGGATCATACCGAGTATCTACTTGGCGCTTGTTGCGGAACTCATTGCGCTTGCTGCTGTTGAAGTTTCTTCTCGGCTCAGAGGAGTCCATCAGTGGCTGAGTAGGATCACCGAGTGCGTACTGATCCGCAATCTTGATGGTCTCGGCCAGGGTGTTCGGCATCTCTCTCTGCAATCTCTGCCAAAGCATGCTGCCATGTCGGCAACCCTGCGCAAACCAAGTGATGGCCTGTGCCTCATTCACACCCTCGCAGGTGTTCCTCAAAGTGCTCCACCGAGTAAGGTACTCGCGGTCTGTCTCGTCTTCTCGCTGCCTGCAAGCTGATAGCTGCTGTGGCCTATTCGGCCTCTTGTATGTGCTCGTGAGGTTGCTGATGAAGGCATTCGAGAAGTCCAGCCAGCAGTTAATGCTGTTCTTGGGCAAGTTGTTGAGCCAAGTGCGAGCTGGACCCTCTAGCATCTGCGGCACATAGCGCACAGCCCATCTTCTGTTGCCATTCGCGATATGGACCGCGGTGACGTAGTCATTGAGCCAATCTTCAGGCTTGGTGCTGCCATTGTAGCTCTTGGTGCCTCTTGCAAGCTGGAAGCCCTTCACGGAAGGCTCGTTCATGATGCGCGGGCCAAAGCACTCGGGGCCAGGAGGACCCGTGCTCTCAAGCCGCGCCGACAAGCTGATACGGTCCAGCTGGTGCCTTGCATCTCCCGGCGCTAGCACGCGCTCACCAACACGGTCATGAATATCATAGCCAGCCATCTCCATAGCCGAGTAGCCATCATCATACCTATCCACCTGCATAGCTGCGGGCTGCTCCACCGGGTTGGCGACTGGTGCCGCTGGGCGCGGCTGCTGCCTCTGCCGAGTAGGCTGAGCTGCGGGTTGCCGAGAAGAACCTGGACGCGCGGCATCTCGGGCACGGCTTTGAGCTTGATGGGCTTGAGAGCCTGCTCTTGCAGCGTTGTGTTCCCGCCCGGGCTGCTGCGGCACAGCAACCTGTTTCGCGGCAGCAACCGGGTCATACACCTGCATTTGCCTGTCTCTACCCGAGCGCCCGCTGCGGCTCTTCTCGCGGCTAGGATGCGGAGATGAGGCCTGATCGTTAGATCTAGCCGCGTGCGAGTGAACCACCTGCGAAGCTCCAGCACCCGGGTTGGCCTTCCGGAACTCCTCGTTCTGCCTAGCGGCCTCCAGCACCAACTCGTTGAGCCTCTCCTGCTGCCTGAGACGCGCCTCTCCATCCAGGCGCGGCAACTCGGCTGCCACGGCCTCTGCAGCCCTGAGCGTCTTGGCGGGTGTGCTGTACCTTGGCCTTGTGAAGGTGTTCGCGGTGGCGGACTGAGCGGGCACCTCCGCAACCGTCGCCATCTCGACACCCAAGTTACGCCGCGTAGCGCCTACTCTGCTAGGCCTCCTGGCGACCGGCGTGAAGCCGTGAGCCTTGTTGTACTCGAGCTGGTCTAGACTCAGCTCAAGCCTGATCTTCTCCAACTCCGCCTGCTCGGCAAGCAGCTCCTGGCGTTGCCGCTTGAGCTGCTCCCTCGCGGCTAGGAGCTCGATGTCGGTGGGAGTGGGCATACCGGCTCGCGCAGCAGACGCGGGGATGACCGTAGAGGTGGAAGGCGGCAAGTTGCTCTCCCTCTCGTAGGGCCGGTGAGTCCTGCCACCAGCAGGCGGTTCGTCAACCTCCTCGACGACGGCCGCAGCGCCAGTAGCAGCTGCGCCAGTGTTTGCCGCCAAACCCGTCACCATCACCTCGGCGCAGCTCGCAGAGCTGCATGCGGGCCTTCCGCGAGCAGCGATCACCGCGGGAGGATCCTCCGCGTCATGCACCAACTCGGGGTACGCATTGTTGGCGACGGTGGCGACGTAGACGAGATGAGAGCCGAAGGAGATCACCGTGCCGCCCTCAGGCATGGCCATGCCGCCGAAACAGCCGGCGTTGTCGGTGACGAAGTCGAAGGAGCCGAATCTGTGGACAAGGCCACAGACCACGCGCTCCGCTGAAGAAGATCCCGTCCGAACAGAAATTCCAGCCAGCGCCGCTGGTTGCCCCACGGTGGGCGCCAACTGTCGTGGTGGTGTCACGGCAGATGCCATGGGATGGCTAAAGATGTGGGGACGAAGGACGCTGGAGGTGTCCGGGGAGGGATCACGCGACGAGTAGCCGCGTGAGGTAAGAACAACACACTGCTAACAACACGATCTACCCAGGTTCAGGGCCCTCGTGAGGAGGTAAAACCCCTACTCCTGCCTCTCTGTATGTATTATGATGTTTCTCCGAGTAGCCACAGTACAAAGAGTATCGTTACCGAGTAGCCACTCTCCTCTCTCCGAGTAGGGCTAGGTCAAGAACTTAGGGTTTCTAGGGTTTATGCGCGATCCAGTGTCCCGTATGTGATCGATCCTCACGCAGGAGGCGGCGGGGCACCTTATATACCTGGTGCCCAGCCGGATACGTCCAAACATGGACAAGTGTCGACATAGTGTGCACATCGTCCTTCTTCCGAGTTCCCGCTGACAGCTTTGGTTCCTAACCTTGGCTTCATCTGGAAAGTCGTTGGGCAAAACTAGGGGACAGACTGGTATCACTGTACCTAAGCACAGAGTAGGCCCCCCTTATCCTGCCACGGCCTGCTTCCATGCTGTCACTGTCAGGCAGGCCGGTCCCAGATGAACAGTAGTTCGAATGCTGCCAAGTACGGACCCAGGATACGCGGGATCCTGTGTCAGAACGGCTCCTTTGACTTTCTGGCCCGAGTAGGTTCCCGCCAATTGTTCCCGCCAATTGTACTCGGGCCAACTCTTCTACTCGAACGTAGAGAACTTGAATGATTCTTCCTTCTGGCCATCTTGAGGTGAGACCGAGTAGCAGTCTGCCGGGTAGCGGGTACCGGGTAGTCGGCTACTCGACCAGACCTCTCTTCTGTAAGACGCCTTTACCATTTGCCTTTACCCTACTCGGGGGTAACCCCCCGACAGGTTGTCTATGGTCTTTGCCTTCACCAAGTTGTCCTTAACCGTGGACACGGCTTTTCGAAAAGATTGCCCTGCAGGGATGTACACTTTACCCACACGTACCATCCGACTCTTAGCGCCACATGTACGTTCTTCCATGGAACGCGGCAGAGGGTGGCTGGCCACGACCTTTACCTTACCCGACCCTATCCATGAGTCAACCCAAGACAGGGCCACCCCGTCAACAGGGAGTTGGCCATCCTCCTGACGGCACCTGTCTCTGTGAGGCGGGGTCAAGATCCGTGTACATCCATCACTTGGCCCCGGTCACGCCCTAGCGGAGCATTTTGTTTTCAAAACTGTTTAAAAGGTTTTATTTGCGGTGCCGAATGGAAATCTCAAACTACGTGACTCATGGATCTGGCCAAACAAGTTAGTTGGTCGAGCGCGGTTACTTAGACCCCGCGTGTGGTTGCACGCTCAGTCTTGGCTTCCGCTCGAGACCGTAATCCTAGAGTTGGCGAGTACAGGACGAACAACCACTTCCCAAGTGGCCTCCCATACCAGCCTTAGTCAAGTTATCCATACAAAGCTCATCTCACCACGTCATCATATCATACTAGGTTATCGCATCTCTGATTCATCAACCGGATGGAGCAGAGGTAACAAACATGTAAAGCTAAGCGAAGCAGATATGAGGCTCTGGCGATGCGCACAAGCAAATCTATGGCGGCTAGGAGCAGTGGATCAGGATATTGAGGCAAATGCAGTATATAGGTGAACTATGTCTACTAGCATCAAATAGTTTGGAGTCGAATGCAAAGTACGAGATTCAAATGTTGTTCGAAAGCATATATGAGCAGATAAGAGGTTATGCTTGCCTTGGTTATAAGAAAACCAGAAAAAGATCTTCAGGAATAAGTGCTTGACTTGTCGGTTAAGATCAAGTATTCGTCATTGGAGTTGATGGCCTTCTCTTCGGAGTCACGTTCTACCGAGGGGGAACAACACCGGAAGAGAAATAACAATCAACACATGGCATCGATGCAGTGCGCAATATGTATGCATGAGAAGGTTAATGCACTGGAATAAAGCCCTAAGCATGATCGTTGGGTTGCTAGGGTTCGTATGTCAGTTATGCCATTTTACTGGAATTTGCCCGAAATGGACCCCGGAGGGGTACTTCGGACGATTATGAAAGTGGGTACAAATTTAATTGCTCAAATGAGGTTGAAAACATCATAAACATGTTGCATTTGTCATTTTGAGCAATTTGGTATATAACTTTTATTTTTCTAATTTTTGTGAATAAAAAATTATTTTTCTATTTTAAATGAATTAAACAACATTAAATAATGTTCAAAAATCGACTTTCTCAAACATTATTAAAAAGGACATATTTGGAAAGAGTACACTTTTCTGAAGACAGCCATATTTTTATTATATTTTTCTGACTTATATCTTAAAAGTTATTGATTTTCCAACATTAAATCATTTTCTGGATTTATAAAACAGAGGGGGCCCACGTGTCAAAGTATAAATCATTTTTCAGAAACAGAGAAAAACCGGGCTGATGTCAGTGTGACGCAGGGGTGACGTCACCCTGCCTTGATCTTCACAGCTCAACCCACAATCGGCCGATTCGCTGAAAATTAGCGGAGGCCGTGCTGTGCGTTGCGGAGAGGACTCTACGGCGAGTCGGATGGTGGCAGCGCCGCCCACGTTGGGTCACCGGAGCGACGGCGGCGACCGTCCGCAACGGCGGCCGATGGCGGTTAACTGCGACGGAGAAGAACGAGCAAGCGCGGAAGCCAGAGGAGGACATGTGAAGGAGGAGGAGCTCACCCTGATGCTCTAGGAGGTCTCGGGGAGGTGAGTGGAGCTCGGAATAGCCGGCAATGGCGCGGCGGAGGCTCGCCGGTGGCGATGAAGAAGGGCCCGATTCCGGCGACTCGGGCACTCCCGGCAAGCGAGGTTCGACGGGGACGTGGAGGAGATCGAGGCGGACCTTCCTGCGTGTTCAGCTCGTCCAGGGGGTGGCCGGAGACAGCGAGGCAAGGCGGCGGCCAGAGACAGTAGGTTTAGGGTTTGTGTTCTCTGCGGGAAAGCCAGAGAGAGGGAGAGAGCTCGGGGGTGAGGAGGGAGAGAGAGAGAAGCCTCCTCACGGTCCTATCCTCTCGAGCAGGCTGGGAGGCACGAGGTGGCATCCGATAGCGGAGGTGAGGACACGCAGCTGCCTCCCGTCCGGAGGTAGAAGACAAAGGAAGTTTCCTCCATAACCCCCTGTAAAACTTGGAAACTACAAAGAAGCCCCTGCAGTTTTGAAAACAGTTTTTAAACAGATGTTTTGGGGGCCTTTTTGTTGAAAGAAAAATTGGCAAAAATAGTTTTTGAAAAGCTCATGAAATTTCCAACAAAACCATAACTTGGGTTGGTGCATTTGAATTATTTTTCAATACAAAATTTTTGAACCCAAATTAAGTACTTTTTGTGAGATTTTCTGAAACCATTTAAATTCACAAATTAAATTGGTTAAAACATGATTTAAATTTTTGCTTTCATGCATGTATGATATGAACACAACACCACAACCCTTTGGTAGCAAAATTTGGGATGTTACAAATCTACCCCCCTTACAAGAATCTCGTCCCGAGATTCCCGAAGGAGAAGAAAGAAGGAACACCGGTTTTGAACGATTTTCTCGAACCTTACGGTTCTCTTCTTGAAGAGATTGATCCGTAGCACTTGCAAGGATATCCAGCGGCTACACCTTAGGTAAGAGGGAAAACTCTTAGGAAATGATCTTCACGAAGATCGAGTATCTCATGGATAACTCATGACAGGAATGTTCATAAAGAACTTTTGAGTTAACAAGCATGAAACACCTCAAGATAACGGAGGGAATAAAAAGATGGTTTCAAGTTTATGGACGATGGTTCTTGAAAGGATTTAGAATATGAGCTTTGCACAAGACTTTAAATCCTTTTGGAAAAGAAAGGTTCGACAACTTATGACGTCGAGGTTTCTTCAAACAGAATACAAAGATGGAAAGGATGGTCTTGGATACTACGACGTAATATCCGTAGACGAGGGAAGTCACGAGAAAACACTGTAATCGTGCTTCGGAGGGAATTTGATACATGATCATGTTCACTCTTCGGAGTGGTCACGAAGAACAACGAAACTTTTGTTCATCCAAGTTTGTTGAGAAACCTTTTTAAAGATTAGGATGTTACTTCACAACGGAGGATGAGTAACTATGGAATGTTGAAACACCGTGATTAAGGAGGAATTCTTGGTCACACCATAAGGATGGTTAACCAACGAGGATTGAAACACCAGAAGGAATAGGGAATCTCTTTCCTATTGTGCATTTGACGTAACAATACGTTTACCACGTGGTTAAGATCCCATGGCTGAAGTGACTGACAAATTCACACAATGTGTGAGATGAACAGATCTTCAAGTATAAACAACTTGAGAAAGGGAACTGATCAACGGCGGTTACAAAACACCACAAGATGGTTCTCATGATGAATTTGTTTCCACTAGAACAAAGGTTTTGGAGGTTCAACGGAAAGATCAACTTCCAAGTTACCCTTGATGTTTTAGATACCAGGATCGGGCTTACGGTAAGCCGTGAGTAGATCTTCAAGTGAAAGTAGAGCTCCGGTTTGGAAAAACGGTGAGGAAAACTTGTTGAGAACGAGCCAGACAAGAATTCTCACGGGGAGTGGTTGTTCTTATAGATTCAAAGAGATATGACATTAGGCCTTCCGGCTAATTGTGTCAGCCACAACATCAACCATGCCGGATTTTTGAATGGACCTAATTCAATACCCTTGAGAAAACACCAACCATCATTGCTGCTTGAGATTCAGCTCTAGTTAGTGGATTGATAACTCAGACTCGATATGTTTGAGCGAAGAGATTGCACCGGTTAACAACGAGATACATATGCTAGATTCTCAAGATATGGACTACGATCCCACGCTCAAGAAGATGAGCAGGATTGCAGAACTCATGTATTAGCAACTTGCGAAAGACGGTTGCATCTACATGGTTTAGTTGCAACAAAACACATCGGAGTCCTTGTTGGAAAGATGATAACAAAGATAACGAAGGTCTTAGACTTCTTCTCTTTCATGGGTAATCAGTGACTTGGTGTGGATGCAAACTTCCTCAAATGAATGGAGGTAACAACCTACCATCTTAAGAGTAGTCCACACATGCATGACTGACATGGGATTATTCCCGAAGGAACAAGGAAACTATACTCAGATCCATGGCGACAACTTTCACCATAAGCACATGGACTGGAGTAAGCCACTTCGAACATCCAGAACACAAACTTCGTGATGACACAAAGATGGTTCTCGAAAGTTTCCAACATTAGTGCCAGTTGTTCAACATGACCCTCTCGCAACTTGGTGAAAATAGGAATGTCATCGATGGGCTCGAAAACACACCTATCAGAACACTCCAAGAAGAGGGATTCATATGATACATGAACGAGGCAAGATATTGGTCAGACCAAAGGACATGAAGGTATCCTCGGGAAAAACACCATGGGTGAAAACACCATCAGGATAGTCCTTGAATCTGAGCTTGATTTGACGATAGCCCAAATCAAATCAAGGGTGGAAAGATAGCATGTCCATTAAGGAGATACTATCCTTCTTCAACACAACGGGAACTGGACATCCCTTAACAGAGGATCAAGTTAGGCGGAACTCTTGTCTTTCAACTCTCCAAGTTGTTGTTTAAGCTCAACCAACTAGTCCAGGATATCCAGCAGAGTTCCTTGGAGAAAGGAGTAGTTCAAAGTACCCCTTGTTCAGACATCACGGTCAGGTGACAAACCTGGTGATACTTCTTGGAAGACTACCAGAATATCACAACCCACCGGTATGTCTTAGAAATCGAAAGGAGGCATGCTTTTCAAAGCAACCGATGTGGTCTGGAGAGCTTCGGCATGAACCTAACTCTTTGACCAAGAATATGCACCGGAATGAACGGATCTGACAACACAGTCAACTTTTAGTTAAAGACCGGTTGACCAGAAGAGCTAAGAAGGATAGAGATGTTTTCTTAGATTTTTCAAAGCAATAAGAATTGCTAGGAGTAGCTAATACACATTTCGATGGACAGACCCATCATTCTCAAGCATTCAAACTTGGAGGAAGGGGGAGTGAAGATGTGTGAGAGCATCACTTCATCATTAAGGCCATGAAACTTAACACGACCTCTTGATATAAAAGAGTGTGATACTCGAAGGTGGAACATAATAGAAGCTAATGAAACTTCTTTAATCTGTGGATTACAAAACTTTGACCTGGTCCTAGAGATGAACGAGGTACTGGAGTTTGTTTCTCCTGGCATTCCAAGGTGGAATGTTCTGACGGAAAACAGGAGCAAATGCATTGGAAGTATCCAACACACATATGCAACTTGTATTCCAAAACAACGGATGGAGATTTTAGGTAACTGGAGGGTAGGAACATGCTCCGGAGAATCCAGAGATCATGTTGATTGCACAGGGTAGTACTCATGTGTAGAACCCATGCCAAAAGGTTGGTATAGCTGAACCAGGAACAAAGATATGGGAATCATAGAGAACACCCTTGTTATGATTCCTTTTGATTCCAAAGGAAAGCCTACAACTAGTTGGAATTTCCTAGCAATCCCGAGGTAGAACAGATTCCTCGGGATCCAAAGGAACAGAACTTGGGTTAAAGGTCAGCATCCTGTACTGATGGCATGAGCATCACATGGTTATGGAACCACATAACTCAACTCACCACAATTCAGCACATTCCGGGACCTTCGGTTCAAGTCCAAGGTTTAAAACATAGGGAGAGGAGTAACTACTATCTTAGTGCCTTAAAGGACACTATGAGTAGCAATCACGAAGTATTTTTCCAAAAGGACAAACTCCGGAAGAATTTGGGCAGAGGATAACGGTTACATTCGAGATGGAAAGCAGATCTCGAGGTTCAGGATTTGAGGCTTTGGGACATGTAAGAATGTGGAATCCACACAACTTTGAGAGATTAGAATTGAAAGGAAATCTCCCAGATTAAGAGATAACGGAACACGGAACACACACGACTCTAGAAACTGAACACTAGGTCAACTTGGGTGAAAGAAACGTCTTGCCAAAGAAGGCACCTAAGTTTTGAATGACTAGAAGAGATAGCAAAACATTTTCAAATCAAAACAGGTAAGATGACCCAGAGTTAGAGCGATACCAGATAAGGAGTAAAAAGAATCCTAAGAAGGTTTTTCACAACTCATTTGAAGTTTCAAAATAGTTTTCACAAACTCTAGACTCAACATCGACCAAGCAGTAAGGTTTTCCTACAGGCAGTCCTGCTCTGATACCATGACTTGTCACGACCCCGGACCCAGAGATATACATACTGTTATGTGCTCCTAGCCATGGACTCACAAGGGCTTCAGGGTTACCGGCCCCGGCCGCAACAAACAACGGCAGGCAGACTGGATTCATCGGCCCGTAGTCCGGATCCCCAGTCTACTACTCCTTGTATCCATGCTAGTCATAACCAACTATGCATATCAAAGCGTCCACGAATCGAATGAAACTGAAGGAAACGGGACCAAAGCTATACAGAGCTGCTATGTGTCCAGAAAGTGCAACAACAATCGAGGGTTACTGGGGTTACCTCGCCCCAGGCCGATCACATCGACAGGCGGGCTCGGACATGGATCATCGGCTCCACAACCCCTCGACTGCGACAACTATGCAGGCATAGCCAAAACTGTATAACAATGAGCTCGAAACCAACAACCGATCAAAGCAACACTCTAGACATGAAGCTTTTTTAAACAGGTGATACTAGAGTATAGCTTACAAGCAGAGGTCACATGACCCAACATTACATCAGACAACGGAAGGCAAACTATGTTGCTAATCAACAAGAACCAAAAAGGCCTAAAAGGCCGCAACATAAGGCGATGTCCCAGCCCATAGATTCCAGGCTGCTACCTGGGAACCCCGAACTACTCGTCGATGTCCACGTTGAACCACCACTGAAGTGACGAACTCCACCTGAACCAAATTAAGCAAACCTGAGTACGGGAGGTACTCAACAAGACTTAGTTAACCTATTATATATCTGCTGGTTTCAGAAAGGGTTTTATGAAAGGCTGATTTGCGTAAAGCAATCTTTGTTTTCCAAATAGAGGAGGAATAGCATGTCTCATAGAATGTTTTCAAAACAGATAAGAAGCTCACTACTGTATCATCATCTTTTGGATCCACCAACATCAATTCCCAGCACCTCACATGCTACAAGGATCACCCCTCCCGGCATCTCCGGGGAGGCACCCTTCAAACATTACCTCCATGCTTTGTCAACATCTTTTACGTCACGTTAGGTTGTCTATGGTCTTTGCCTTCACCAAGTTGTCCTTAACCGTGGACACGGCTTTTCGAAAAGATTGCCCTGCAGGGATGTACACTTTACCCACACGTACCATCCGACTCTTAGCGCCACATGTACGTTCTTCCATGGAACGCGGCAGAGGGTGGCTGGCCACGACCTTTACCTTACCCGACCCTATCCATGAGTCAACCCAAGACAGGGCCACCCCGTCAACAGGGAGTTGGACATCCTCCTGACGGCACCTGTCTCTGTGAGGCGGGGTCAAGATCCGTGTACGTCCATCACTTGGCCCCGGTCACGCCCTAGCGGAGCATTTTGTTTTCAAAACCGTTTAAAAGGTTTTATTTGCGATGCCGAATGGAAATCTCAAACTACGTGACTCTGGATCTGGCCAAACAAGTTAGTTGGTCGAGCGCGGTTACTTAGACCCCGCGTGTGGTTGCACGCTCAGTCTTGGCTTCCGCTCGAGACCGTAATCCTAGAGTTGGCGAGTACAGGACGAACAACCACTTCCCAAGTGGCCTCCCATACCAGCCTTAGTCAAGTTATCCATACAAAGCTCATCTCACCACGTCATCATATCATACTAGGTTATCGCATCTCTGATTCATCAACCGGATGGAGCAGAGGTAACAAACATGTAAAGCTAAGCGAAGCAGATATGAGGCTCTGGCGATGCGCACAAGCAAATCTATGGCGGCTAGGAGCAGTGGATCAGGATATTGAGGCAAATGCAGTATATAGGTGAACTATGTCTACTAGCATCAAATAGTTTGGAGTCGAATGCAAAGTACGAGATTCAAATGTTGTTCGAAAGCATATATGAGCAGATAAGAGGTTATGCTTGCCTTGGTTATAAGAAAACCAGAAAAAGATCTTCAGGAATAAGTGCTTGACTTGTCGGTTAAGATCAAGTATTCGTCATTGGAGTTGATGGCCTTCTCTTCGGAGTCACGTTCTACCGAGGGGGAACAACACCGGAAGAGAAATAACAATCAACACATGGCATCGATGCAGTGCGCAATATGTATGCATGAGAAGGTTAATGCACTGGAATAAAGCCCTAAGCATGATCGTTGGGTTGCTAGGGTTCGTATGTCAGTTATGCCATTTTACTGGAATTTGCCCGAAATGGACCCCGGAGGGGTACTTCGGACGATTATGAAAGTGGGTACAAATTTAATTGCTCAAATGAGGTTGAAAACATCATAAACATGTTGCATTTGTCATTTTGAGCAATTTGGTATATAACTTTTATTTTTCTAATTTTTGTGAATAAAAACTTATTTTTCTATTTTAAATGAATTAAACAACATTAAATAATGTTCAAAAATCAACTTTCTCAAACATTATTAAAAAGGACATATTTGGAAAGAGTACACTTTTCTGAAGACAGCCATATTTTTATTATATTTTTCTGACTTATATCTTAAAAGTTATTGATTTTCCAACATTAAATCATTTTCTGGATTTATAAAACAGAGGGGGCCCACGTGTCAAAGTATAAATCATTTTTCAGAAACAGAGAAAAACCGGGCTGATGTCAGTGTGACGCAGGGGTGACGTCACCCTGCCTTGATCTTCACAGCTCAACCCACAATCGGCCGATTCGCTGAAAATTAGCGGAGGCCGTGCTGTGCGTTGCGGAGAGGACTCTACGGCGAGTCGGATGGTGGCAGCGCCGCCCACGTTGGGTCACCGGAGCGACGGCGGCGACCGTCCGCAACGGCGGCCGATGGCGGTTAACGGCGACGGAGAAGAACGAGCAAGCGCGGAAGCCAGAGGAGGACATGTGAAGGAGGAGGAGCTCACCCTGATGCTCTAGGAGGTCTCGGGGAGGTGAGTGGAGCTCGGAATAGCCGGCAATGGCGCAGCGGAGGCTCGCCGGTGGCGATGAAGAAGGGCCCGATTCCGGCGACTCGGGCACTCCCGGCAAGCGAGGTTCGACGGGGACGTGGAGGAGATCGAGGCGGACCTTCCTGCGTGTTCAGCTCGTCCAGGGGGTGGCTGGAGACAGCGAGGCGAGGCGGCGGCCGGAGACAGTAGGTTTAGGGTTTGTGTTCTCTGCGGGAAAGCCAGAGAGAGGGAGAGAGCTCGGGGGTGAGGAGGGAGAGAGAGAGAAGCCTCCTCACGGTCCTATCCTCTCGAGCAGGCTGGGAGGCACGAGGTGGCATCCGATAGCGGAGGTGAGGACACACAACTGCCTCCCGTCCGGAGGTAGAAGACAAAGGAAGTTTCCTCCATAACCCCCTGTAAAACTTGGAAACTACAAAGAAGCCCCTGCAGTTTTGAAAACAGAACTTAAACAGATGTTTTGGGGGCCTTTTTGTTGAAAGAAAAATTGGCAAAAATAGTTTTTGAAAAGCTCATGAAATTTCCAACAAAACCATAACTTGGGTTGGTGCATTTGAATTATTTTTCAATACAAATTTTTTGAACCCAAATTAAGTACTTTTTGTGAGATTTTCTGAAACCATTTAAATTCACAAATTAAATTGGTTAAAACATGATTTAAATTTTTGCTTTCATGCATGTATGATATGAACACAACACCACAACCCTTTGGTAGCAAAATTTGGGATGTTACAGTACTACTATGTACTTCTTATAACAAGGAAAAAAAATGAAGGAGTATGTACATCAGTGCTCCAAGAGCATCTCCAACGGTGTCCCGCTATTATGTTCGCACGCCCCATGTTTTATCCGTCTCTGACCGTCTGGACAAATCGTCCGGTTGATCGCATAGTAATTTTTAATATGTATAGATGCATATGCTAGGTTTTCCTGTTAAAAAAAGTAAATTAATTAAAAAAATAAGTCAATAACTCAAACATAGAAATAATATAGTTCATACAAAATTCAAATTGAAATTAAAATTTGAAAATTTCTGCAAAAATAGATTACTCAGTCCATTACAACACAATCCAAACTAACGGGTTCCTTTGAGCATCAACATATGCTCTCAACTAGATCACGAGTAATTCCACAAACTCGCTCGGTGCATGATTTGGCACCACAAGAGGGCCCATAAAGCTCCACTCGTACACTCAATGATTATCACGTTCACTCTCCACGATCATGTTGTGAGTGCTAGCACGAAAAGCTATGACCTCTCACATTTAATCTATCCACCATGTTTTAGCAAGGTGGCGAACAATAGCTAACAAGTTTAGAGCACACCAAATATACAATCCGCATCCTTGTTAGTTGTTACAACCCTCTGGTTGTGTTGTAAAGAGAGTGTCTTTTTTTGTTACCTTGAGATTGGGGATTGTCTTCACAAATTTCGCCTAACAAGGATATATGCCATCGCATCCAGCATATGTACTCAATGGATCCACCATTATATAAACACATATGTAGCAGTGGATAAAATCTCTGTAGCATACATCTACAAGCACGTCACAATATTTACACGTGGCGTGGATGCCAAAAAAATGACCTCGTAGCAAATAAAAACACCGAACGCAACATCCTAAACTTCACAAAATCATTTACCGTCACCATCAGTATTGGAGGTTGTTCCTGACTTCCCTCCGATGAATATGCCTCGCCGGAGCCCCATATGCACCAGATCCAGTGAATGTGGACGGATCTTTTGTCTTCCTTTAATCTAGGTCATGAATAACCCGTCGTGGAGAGCTTAGCTCAATGAAAAATAGTGGGGCATCATGTAAACTATCGACCATAAAAGTAGATATATCAGTCTATATGTGTAAAAATTATTTACGTGAGGATATGTTACATTTATATCAGTACACCTCAATATTGGTATATTGGTTGATACGTTGGTCGTGACGGCCTTGATTTGAAAGCTTCCCATTGTGAAGTACTCCCTTCAAGCTCACCTTAATGAAATCAAGGGAATGGCACTAGAGCTCCAAGATAATGTTCGAGAAATCTAGTGTCGAGTCCTAGAAGTCATGTACGGTCAGATCCACGTTGAGGGCGTCTTGGAATCGTTCTTGAGAACTCGCGTATGAATTGAGCATTTGACCAAGCCTACCTCACCGGCTTCCTAGAATGGGACTAAGTCACACTCCACGAGGCGATCAAATCTATTGCAAAAACATCTTTGTGTCAATGCTTGTTAGTTAACCCGACCTTGGTTGTAAGGCCAATGTCCACAACCTCTATGTCAAGATAAAATGTGAAGAGATACCCATATTTTTTTTCGTTGTTTCTGCAGCAACAAGAAACAATATAAAAAACATAAGAAACAAAAAGCAACAAAAATAAAATAGCAAATAGAATGTAAAAAAATGAATTAAAAAATAAAATGAAAAAGGAAAGAAAAAAAAGTATCTATGCTATACACTTTTTTAAGAAAAGACAACCAAAGAAAACTTGTATCTTAGAAAATAAACCGGTAAAAATGAGATATAACTTGGCACAACGACAAATAGGATTAATCTGCAATTGTTCTTTTGTTTTATATTGGGTAAGGGATTGTGTTTTTTTTTCTTTTTTGAGGAAAAGTAAGGGATTGTGGTTGTGGTGAACTCCTGCATTCTAAACGGGCCTGAATCCAATCTGCTGAGAGAAAGTAGCCGAATCGGACACACCCAGCACAAGTCTGAAGCCCAATCATTTGTAACGCTGGCCCATAATTCGGAGACGACCATGTTGACTCGGGTCGCACCAACTGAGACTGACCGAACATTCCCGAAACCCTCTCCTTTATAAACCCGAGCTCTGCTCCACGGCTCGGTCGTCGCTGATTCAAAATTTCGATCCCCTCCGCATCCTAGTCCTACCGCGAACGCAGCAGCCTACGCCTAGCCAGGATAACCACCACCTCCTCCTGGACCCCGCCATGGACGCACCCGCCCCCGGCCAGCCGCCGGCCGATGGTGGCGGCGGCCGCATCGGGCTGGGTACGGAGCTGGTGCACCCGCCAAGGGACGGGGTCTCCAACCTCCGCTTCTCGAGGAACAGCGACCTCCTCATCGCCTCCTCGTGGGAGAAGGTGAGCCTCGCGGGCCTCCTGCTTGTTCGAGGAAGCGGAAACCCTTGCTTCCCTGTTTGATCCGTTGGGTTCGATTGGGGCTTGGTTGTGCGTGCGTGTGCGTTCGCTCCTTCTAGGCGGTGCGGCTCTTCGACGTCCGGGCCAACGAGTTGAAGGGGTCGTTCGCGTACCTAAGACCCGTGCTGGACTGCTGCTTCCACGACCACGATGACACCGTGGGATTCACCGCCTCCGGCGACGGAGTCGTGCGAAGGTAATGATAGCGATCACCTGTTCAACCTCCCGTCCCGTTTTATTGCTATTTTCCTGAGCGATTCTGACTGAATGGCTGGGGATGCCGCATAGTTTTGCACCACAGTCCCGAATAGATGTGGTTATTCAGAGATCTGCAGGAGTGCATTTGTGATGTTAAAGTGGGTCGGCACGGATTAGCCATAAGGGATATGGTTTTAGTGGATTTTGGGCCCAATGGCACGCAGCATACAGCAGAGGATGTTTATTCAGAACGATTAACCAGATTCAAATTTCTCTTTGGTCAAATCATTCATAGAAGTTGAAACGCAACTGATAGCTTGTATGTTTCGGGACTGTTTTTGTTGTCGTTGCATTGCAGACTGTCGTTTGATGCTGGCACTACCTATCGCTTGGGAAGCCATGATGATGCAGTTCGTTGTGTGGAGTTCTCCTGCACTGGTACTTGCTTAATCGCTTTTGCCGAACAGTGATACTGTGTTATCAAACTTCAGATTCTGAATAACGTTGCTAGTGTATTGAATCCATGTTCCTGTTGCTGGAGATGAGTTAGTCAGGTTAAGAACCATGTAAAAAAAAATCAATAGTTAATTGGGACCGATTTGCTAGTTGAGTTCACGCCATAGTTCTTGCTGGTGCTGGGGAATATTATCCTAATAAGCTTCATGTGAAAAACTAGTGTTTACAACAATAGTTATTTCTTTTTTTGGTCTGTCTTACATATCCGTTTAGGTTGAATATCCAATAAATATCCATTCAATGTACTTGCTTATCATATCGACCTTTCGTATTTGTCGCTCCATCATTCAATATGTATCCCCAAATCTCATACGAGAAGCTGCAAGAGCATACATGATATCTATTGAGCAGATATTGAAATTTTGGGAGGATAGCTATATGATGGGTTGCTATATGATGGGTTTGGTCTTTACGACATGCGGCGTTGATGAAGATTATAGTAGACAATGCTGAAATATGGCCTTAAGAATTCAGAAGTCCTTACATAGGCTGCAATACTTTGAAGTTTACTGCATTTATCTAAACGAATTTAACTTTTTCCATGTCAACTATATCCTGAGTTACAAAAAAAAAAAAATTGACATGATTCTGAGTTTACAATTCCTACAATGTTGGAAATCATGTGATCTTATACATTTATTATGCTACTAGCATCTACAGTACTATTGCATTTAACCCAAACTTGGAACTGATAAGCTTATGTCTTATACTTTATATTTTGTAATCAGATCAGATAAATTAATAAATGAGATAGTCTGAGACAAATACGATAGGTTTCACCCTACTAGACTGCCTAAACAGTTAAGTATGTATGCAAATTCAGTAAATCAACCATATTGGTTAGAATATCTCACTTACAAGTGGCTCTGGCATTTCCGGTACAATAATAATTCACTAATTAAATATTTTCCAGATAATTTGTCGCTTCTTAATAATAAATTCAAACATCATATGCTTGTATCATGTCTTATGTCAGGGCAAGTAATTACTGGCAGCTGGGATAAAACAGTAAAGTGCTGGGATCCAAGAGGTGCTAGTGGGTCGCAAGAGCAACCACTTATTGGGACACATGAACAACCTGAACGTGTATACTCGCTTTCATTAGCAGGATATAGATTGGTTGTTGCAACAGCAGGAAGGCATGTGATCGTATATGATTTGCGCAATATGGTTGCGCCTGAGCAGCAAAGGATGTCTTACCTGAATTATCAAACACGCTGTGTTGAGTGTTATCCAAATAGAACTGGTAAGATCTTGTTATAGGAATTCTGCTAACATGCAATCTATATTCCTGCAAAATACTACTGCCATGATTTGAACCTTCCTTTTGTGATTTGTCTAATACACAAAATGTGCCAAGCTGATATAGATTTACTTTTCTTGTTTGATGTTGGGACCCTTCTTTTTCATTCGCAAATGCGCCTTGAAACTGTTATGTTGTACTTCTACTTGAAGCTTATAATAAATTGGTACATGATTATTGTTCCTGTTGTCTTTGTGTTCATGGTCAATAGATAAATTATTACTTGAAATTTTATGCAACCATTTTATTCATCATTTGGGTGTAGCAATGTAGGTCATTTCAGTAGATGGATAGGTGTTTCAATTTTACGCAACAATGTTCTTATCATTTTTCGTATACGTTATTATTCAGCGCCATTGCTTCTTCTTAATGTACCTGATGCTTATCAATTATGATCATTTTGTCCTTTGGTTGGAGAATTCCTTATTGGCTTTTTAACTTTGAATGGCTCAAGGGTGTGGAATATCTGTGAGTTGTGATCTCTGATTCAACTATTGAAAGGGCAACTGGAATTTGTTGAAAGCATAATTTTCTACAGTTTCCTTGATTCTCGTTAACAATTAGCTTGTTAATGTCTCTTTCATGATATGATTTTCCTGTACTAGAGCTTAAGAAAAAGTCTATCTCAGAAATACGATTCACAACATGGCCTGAATTTCAGATATCTTTTGAGACTTTTAAGCAACATGTTCAGTACTTCAGTCACTATGTGAAAATTATGTATTGCTAATACTCCAGCGCGTTTAGACTATGGGCGCCTCATATATTTCCATTTAGTCCCTGTGGGTTGCTAATTTGTGTCCTTGGTTGATATCCACATCAATGGGGTCTTCAGTTCAATGTGGCGTCTGCCTACGTTTTCTTATTTTTGACCTTCTCATACCTGATGTGTGATGTCCAAGTTCCCTTGGCAGGATAATGTAATTATACATAGTAATCAAAATCAATGGATTCTCATAGACATTATAAGTTTCGTTCTACGCAAAAATAAGAAAACTAGCTGTGTTGAAGCCTTGTATAAGTTTAGTTGTGCGCAAAAATACTACCAATGGGAAATGGCTTGTGTTGAAGCCACAACATTACTGAAGTAACCCATGTTTTTTCTTAGTTTGCAATATTCATCCGCAAACTAGCTATAATTATCATCAGTCTCGAACTCTAGTCTGTACGTGCATAATTCACATTTGACCTTTTTAGGCATCATTACATTCAGCAAAGTGTGTTCTAATGTTTATGCAGGATTTGCTTTGGGCTCTGTGGAAGGACGAGTTGGACTGGAGTACTTTGATCAATCTGAGTCTGGTCAAGCTAAGAGGTACAGTATCAAAGAGGAACACCTTCCCTAAATAGCTACTGTGTACTTTACTGAAGATAACGATATCGGCGTTGCTTTGTTTTTTTTAGAGTGTTCTCGGCCTTGCTTTGTAACTGGCTCCATATTCTGCATAAGCTAGATGTAGTGGGCTAGATGCTTTTTCACTGAGTGTTTATTTTTCTCATCAGGTATTCTTTCAAGTGCCATCGATTAGATGAGGGCCGACGAAGAGTTGTATATCCTGTCAACGCAATTACATTCCACCCAACGTAAAATGCCCTCGCCTCATTCCCTCGTGTATACCGTACGTTTTTTATCGGCCTGCAGTTTCTTTAATGGCCTCATCTGACATACTATGCAGCTATGGAACGTTCGCCACCGGTGGATGTGATGGATTCGTTTGCACCTGGGATGGAGATAGCAAAAAGAAACTGTTCCAGGTTTGTCTGGCCTTGGGAATTTCTCTGTCAAACAACTGCGGAGTAGCTCTAATTTTTGTGTCCGGAATCCATAACTCGTCGGGGTGGTAGTATCTGAACTTTTTCTGTGTGTCTATTGCATTGCAGTCCCCCAGGTACGAGACTAGCATAGCTGCGCTGTCTTTCAGCAGGGATGGCAGTCTGCTCGCTGTTGCGTCCAGCTACACTCACGAAATGGGAGATGTAACGTAAGACAAAATTTTCACCATAACCTACTAGGACGTTACCTGTCATTCAAGATGTTCAAGATAGATAGAACCTCTGAACTGTCAATTTAACTCTCGATTTTGCACTTTGCAGCCATCCGTCTGATAAGATCTTTATCCGCGAGGTCAACGAGTCGGAGGTGAAGCCGAGGTCCACGGCAACTCGTGCACCGCCGCATGCGCAGTAGCGTCGCCATCAGTTTGAGTGAGTGAGGTGCGCTCTCTTCAACAGGTTGCTTGTTCCCACCTTCAGTTCCGAGGCTCGCCGGCCGGAGCATTTGGTGGGACGCATGTGCTTAGTTTCGGCTCCTGAAACTGGATTCTGTCGATACAAACCTGGCCTACGCTCTCTGTTGCAGTGATACGATGTTAGGATTACTTGATACACCAGCCGCAGTCCAATTGTACAGCGTATAACACTCCGAACGAAGTAGCAGTCCCGCGCGAGGATTAAATCGGTGCAATTACCATAGTACTACGTACACCAAAAAGAAAGATGCAAAGCTGTAGAGTCTGTCAGCGAAGTTGTAATCAATCTCTGAACTGGGTTCACCCTGGCATGTTGACATCAATCCAATCATCTGTAGCATCCTCCTAAGAACCGGAAGGAAATCAGGCCATTTATGACGGATCCCACTGGATCGAATACACTGGTAGTATAATGCTGTTTGTTATTATTATCCCAGCAACATAAGTAGACAGCGACTGGTGGGGATTATTCTCTGGCAGGACGATTAGGGGAGCACCGCGCGGATCTGCTCCCCAAGCAAGCGCACTCAGCGTTCGTAACCGAGCATGTAGAATCGACGGCGAGCTAGTTAAGGGAAGCCCACAGGCACAGCTCATGATGCTGCTGCTCGTTTTTATCAATGCCAGTGCATGTAGATCAGATAGTAGTGGAGTATCATTCCGCACTGTTCCCACGTCGAGAGTGAGTGGCACAGCTGCAGCTAGCAATCAGTACGCAATGTATATACGCCTGCGTCGACCGATTTCTTTTCTTCTGTGGTGTACAATATACTGCGACGCCTGTATTATTGCCCCAAGTGATCACTGATCGATCAGCGATACGTATACCGGAGCGCAACTAAGCGAGCTAATAATTGGGGGCCGAGCCATTACCGTCGCGGCGGAGTACTATAAACCAGCACGCCACGGCACGTACGTACGGTCGCATTATGGAACGGAGGTAGTACCTACTATCTGTTTGTCTGTCCACACGTTGCTCCACGTTTCTTCTTAAATTGCCCAAATGTTTTGCCTGGTTCAGAGTATGTCGCAAGGCGCTCTTGGTTAACCTGGCAGCGACATAGCTAGGCTGATTATTAGTGGCGCTATGACATGATATGATCATTCATTGCCGAGGATATGCACATATGCTGCGATCGATCGATGTTTTGCGACATTATGCACGAAGTGCTAAACAATTTGGATTGCTGGATATCTTCGCAGCCCCGATTCGGGATCGGTCGAGTTTAAAGCAGCGGTTGGTGGAATGGTGGGTTTGTGGCGGGTTTGTAGATCCAAGTATATCGCGTCTTTAATCTGGAGATTTATTTACACGTGCGGTCGACTAGGTAGCACTACCGAGGGTCAGGGAGGGAATATTGTTTTGTCGCCTTGGAATTCGCGTTCATGTTCTGGTGAAAAGTCCGCTGCCGGGTCAGGGATGCCCAGAGACACCGTACGTCCGTACGTACATACAGTACTTTTTTTGTTTGAGAAACATATATACTCCCAGATTTTAGTTTCGGCTGATTTAAGGTTCTGTTAAAAATGGGTACCGGCGTGATTTTTGTTCAATGCAAATGTAAAGTGCATGTGACATTCAAGTCTTTTGATCTCCACGGCTAATTTCAACTCGTGGCTCATACAGATGGACATTAGGAAGAGTGTTTCGATCATTCTCTACCCCACTATTTTCTTGCGTCGTAAATCTGAAATTTAAACTACTCCAGTAATCTGTATGCACGTACAATAAAAATGGTTAAATGTGTGTGTCACACATAATTTAGTGTTAGATACATCCACTTTTGCCAAACTTTGAGACATTTAATTTGAGACGGAGGGAGTAGTAATCTGTATGTATACTAAAAATGTCATTCGGATACCGTGCAAAAAAAAAAAAAAGGCATTGCGGATAGACAATGCTGGTCTTCGGGCTAGGTAGCCCGAGAGAGTTCGCGTCAGCCTAGAGCGGCCTGTGAGCCGTGAGACCACCACGGCGCCGTACGTCGTGGAGCTCGGCAGCCGACAGGGCCCCGCGCGAAGGCTCTCGTGGCAGGTGAGGTGTCTACCCCCATAGAGCACCTGGAGCGCCCACGTCCAATAACGTGCCCGCTCTCGCTGCAACTGCCACACGGGCTAGCTGTGCGCGGCCGGAGAGCTGCCATATTCCGCGACTTTTGTCACTATCGTGGTAGTTGATCACCGGTTACACCCTGGCCTGCTCGTGGCACCTCTCCACGTTTGCCTCGTGGCAGGTGCTGGTTCGGCCGCCTATATATCGACGTGGTGTGTCAATGGTTTGCTCTTTGCTTGGGGCAAGGAAGACAGTGTTCACTACGTGCCCATACATGGTCCGGATCATGCATGTGTCCAGTCTCCAGTGCTCTAGCTAGCTAGCTAGTGCCGCTCTTGGTTTTGCCTTAGGGCATCTCCAGCCGTTGCGCCCCCCCAGGGCCCAAAACGCCGCCGTTTTGGTGCCGCCGCGGCGCTAAACGGCGCTATTCTGGAACCTGGGGGGGCGCGTTTCCCAGTCGCGTCCCGAGCCCAAGAATCGACCCAAACAAACGCAAATTCAAAAGAGGCGAAATTTTATTGAAATTTTTAAACTGCGTACATATTCGGCGCGAATTTACAGCTAGTACGAAAAATTTAAACAACTACTTAAGCCCGAGGCTGGCGGCGATCGCCTGGCTGTAGTCGCCGCCGTCGTCGTCGTCGTCGCTGGGGGCGTCGCCGGGGCGCTGCTCGGCTTCAGCCAGCAGGCGGCGCTGAAGGGCGAGCTCGGCCTCCGTCGTGTCGCGCAAACTCCACTGGGTGGCGGCGTCGACGTCGAGCGGCTGCAGCGTGTCCAGCGACAGCTGCTCCGCGACCTTTTGGTCGGGCCACTCGCCCTCGTCGTCGTCGTCGCCGCTCTCCGTCTTCGGGCGAACCACGCGTTCGAAGCGTGGCTCGCCGAGGCGGAGCGCGCCGCCGCTGCGCCTGTGGGCGGGCGCCGGCGTTAAGAAAGGGGGGGGAGGTGGAGTTGGAGTGCCCGGCGGAGGAGCTCGACGTCGCCGACGAGGAAGACGCGCCGGTCCGCCGCGCCACCCACGGCTGGGTGGCCTGCGGCGGCGGCATCTCCAGGCGCGGCTGGTTGCCGGCGTGGATGTGCTGGAGGACCTCGTCGAGGGTCCTGCCAGGGGCGCTCCACCAGCGGCGCCGCCCGTGCGCGTTGAAACGGCCCTCGACAGGGCCGTTGTCGTTCAGGGAGTCCAGCTCCCGGGCGCGGCGTGTCGTCAGCCGATCCCACCAGAACTGGTCCACGCCGGTGAGCGGGAAGTTCTGGGGGTTCTCCATTCCGGCGCGCATCTCGTGGATGGCGCGGCGGAACTCCGCGTCGGAGGAGGGAAGGGGAGGGACCGGGACCCCGCCGGTGCTGAGTGCCCAGCGGCTCGCCCCCGCGGCGGAGCTAGGGAGGCGCATGTCCGGCGGGCAAGGATAGCCCGCGCGGTACAGCGCCATCGCCTGGCCCCGGCGCAGGTTGTGGCGTGGGAAACCGTTCGCCGCCGCTCCGTCAGACATTGTCGTGGAGAGAAGGGAGGAGGAGAGCGTCGAGAGGAAGAAGGGAGAGGAGAGCTCGCCGGTGTGAAGAATGGTGTGGCGCGGCGCGCGGCGGGGGGGGGGGGGGGGGTTATAGCGCGGCGAGCGGCCGGGCATTTACTGCGCGCGCGCGTCCCCTCGCTGCCTCCCGCCACGCCATTACGCCGGCAGCCTTTGGGCGGGGCGCATGCACTGGGCGGCCGCCACGCCATAAACGCCGGCAGCCTTTGACCGCGCGGTAGCCGAGAAGACGATCACGGGCGGTTCTGTTCCCGCGCTTTTCTCGTCGCGTCGCTGACAGGGCTGGCCCGCGCGCGCGGCCGCGCAGTTTCGCCCCCCCAGGCCGAACCCAGCGGCCTGGGTTTGGCCTGGGTGCCGCGGCGCTATTTAGCGCCGAAACGGCGCTATTTGGGCCGCTGGGGGGGCCGAGTGGTGAAGAAGCGGCGCTATTCGCCGCTTCCGCCGCGAAAAAAACCCCCTGGGGGGGCTCTGGGGGGGACGGCTGGAGATGCCCTTATCAGTTATATATCACACGCCGTAGTCTTTCTTGGAGAAATTAATCTCTCTAAAGCCTTCCCTAAATCTATCTGCTCTATCATATAAGATGCAAGTCTTAGGAAAACCTACCTCCATGATGCCTTCCTTGGTTTTGGAAGCCGTGAGCTTCCCCAAGGTGCACTTTTTTTTCTTGGTTGATTCTCCACAATCGAGTGTGGACTGAGGATAGCCCTGATCGGAGGGGATGGAAAAATCGTGGACTTTGCAAGTTTCGTAATCAAGTTTAAGAAACGGCCAATCACCTTCTCTTCAAATGTCGTTTAACCACTAGAGTTTGGCCTTCCTTGAAGGGTTGGTTGATGCTAAATGATCCTACACCTGCAGTTTGCAATCGATCGGTAACGTAAAAGATTCGTGGAAAGAGGTGATCTATAGAAGGGGAGACTACGTTGTTGCAGAGGCCGGATGTAATTTGTATCTCCGCGATATTAATATACTCCCCTTTATAAAAAAAATAGAAGGAGAGAGTAAAGAAAGGCTTTGGATTCTCTCCCCATGCTTGTTTCTTGCAGGCTTGTAAGGAAAGAAATGCTAGGCGTTCCCAACAAATCTTCAACTTCATCCGTGATCATTACAAAGATTAAAGAGGAGGCGGCTATATATATGGTTAGCTGGGGCCATTTCATGCATGGAATCTATTTATCTTTGCAAAAGATTTGCTATTTTTAAAATTAAGGAGTTTTAGAGTGTGTTACAAGTCATGCCTTGGCAAACAAAAAAGGGTCAAAGCCAAACAAAAAAAACTGATCTAACGTCTTAGCGAGATACAAGTTGCACCACACAGTGTTCGGAACCCAGCGCGCCACCGAATGGCTTCATCTTTCTCCAAATCCACTAGAGTCAATCCGCATCGTGCCACGACATCAGTTGGCCTGAGACCCCCCCCACCCCGCCACCAAGGAGCACCGCGCGAGAGAAAAAGGGAGCCCCGCCACTGCCTTCTGGCCCGGCTTCAGCCAACGACAGCAAGGAGGACTTGGAGGAGGCGCGGATCTATCTGCACTATCATTTGAGGGCGCGCATATATAAATCTATAGGTGTGTATATGTAATTTCTTCACACGGTCATACATATCTATGCATCTAGATTGATTTGATAGTGATACAGAATGTTCTTTTAGGAAAAAAATTAGTGGTATTGCCAATTAATTTTAGAGGATAAATAAGTATATGCTCCGCCTAATAGCTGGATACAAAATATTATGATTGAATTCCAGAAGGCCTCGCGCTTGAGCTCTTATAAAATATTACGATACAAAGTATATGATCCTTCTTTTGTAAACCTGTGTTTTTTGGGTGTCGGAAATACATCCAAGAGGGCCTCATCCTTGAGCTTATTACCCAATTCGTCAAGCTTTGGGAGACTACCGGCACTCAACCTAGCAATCATTCTTTTGATACAATTGTTTGGAAATTCTCTAAAAATAGGAACTACTCGCTGGTCACAGGCTACAAGATGCAATTCTTAGGACAAACTACCTCCATGAGGCCTACCTTGGTTTTGGAAGCCGTGGGCTTCCCCAAATTGCAATTTTTGTTTCCGTGGTTAATTCTTCAAAACCGAGTGTGGACACCGGTGTGTCTTGATCGGAGATAGGCTTGATCGGAGGGGATGAAAAAATTGTGGATTTTGGAAGTTTTGTAATCAAGTTCAAGAAACGACCACTCACATTCTCTTCAAATTTCGTTTAACAACTATAGTTTAGTCTTCCTCTTGATTGGTGATGCTAAATGATCTTGCACCTGCAATTGTCAATCGATCGGCACCGTACAAGATTGGTGGAAAGAGGTGGTCTATAAAAGGGGAAAGTCAAGAAAGGGTTTGGATTCTCTCGCCATGCTTGTTTCGTGGGAGTTTTGGAAGTAAATAAATGTTAGGATGTTCGTAACAAATATTCAACTTCAACCGTGATCATCACAAAGATTAAAGAGGAGGTGGCTATGTGGTTATGCCCGGGGCTAAGGCGTTGAGTAAAATAATGCCATGAGAGTACGGTTTTTTCTTTTTGGCTTTGACCATTTATTTTGTCAAGACTTGGCTTGTAACACTCTCTAAAACTCCTCCTTAATTAATAAAAATGAAAAATCTTTTGCAAAGTTAAACAAATTTCATGCATCAAATGGCCCAAACTAATCATGATGGGAAAAGTCACTATTTTTTAATAGAAACAAGATTATTGTTGATCTCAAAAGAAAGAAATTTATTAATTTCGTACATATCTAGTTTGGAAAGGGAGTCAAGATATTATCCTCAAGAAAAAATTCGATAATATTTTCCATTGCTTCCTACCTTTGTTCTTCATAAGTCTTGACACGTGTAGAAGAAAAGTTCAAACATATCTAGTTAGAAAATTAATGTCAGAATTGTATCATCCCTCAGAAATATGATTTCCTTTATAATCGTCTCTTCTATCCATTTTTTTCTTCAGAGGTCCAACTGCATGTACCAATATAAAAGAAAGAAAATTAATTCATATTATGTAGTTAGAAAGTTGAGGCAAAATATGTATACTCCATTTATAAACTTGATCTTTTTTATGGTTGTCTTTTGCATCCAATTTTGTGTCTTTGGAAGGTGCAAATGCGCATATTGTCGCAAAGAAATAAAATGAGTATGTGTGTATCTTGTTAAGGGGTCGACATATTTATCGTCCATCATGATTTATATAGTGTGTATGGTTGTCTCTTCATCCAATCTTGTGTCTTTGCAAGTGCATACATGTTTATTGGCCCCTCAAACGAAGAAAATGAATTTGCATGTATCTAGTTAGGGAGGTTATCTATCATCCAATCATGAATGCGATCATATTTACCGTCGTTTCGTGTCGGTTATTTTTTCATTCATAAGTTCAGTTATGCATATCAATTTGTGAAAGGGAAAATAATTTCACATGGATATAGTTCAAAGCTGGAGGCGAATTATTTACCTTCCGTCAAAAATTCGATTTTGTTCACTAATGTCTATCCTCCATCAATTTTGTCATATGGAAAAAAACTATAAATAAAAGCGAGATGACGTTTATCCACCACAAGATTTGCAAGTTGCACCGCACCGTCCTCGGGACCCAGCACTCCATCAGATGGCGTCATCTTTCTCCAAACCCAATAGAGCCAATCTGCATCGTGCCACGACATCGGTTGGCCCGCGACCTCCCCCACCAAGGAGCAGCGCGCGAGAGAAAAAGGGAGACCCGGCGCCGCCGTCCGCCGGCCCGGCTTCGGCTGGCGGGAACGAGGAGGGTATGGAGGAGGCGCGGATCTGGGGCAACCGCCCGAGCCGCCTTGGGAGTGTGTCAGAGGTGTTCATCGGCGCGAGTCTTCATATCTTCTCTTCGGATCTCGTTGTCATAATCGAAACTGCCACTCCTCTATCCGATGAGTCAACTCTTTGGCATGTGCGGGCGTGGGCCTCGCAAGACCGTTGTCGCGAGGTGTTCTTCGGTGAAGTCAGATTCACTGGCTCGGATAAGGAGTGATGACGATGAACCAGTGGGCCATCTTGACAATGGTCCACTTTTCTGTGGTGGTGTGCGCGGCTTGTTTTGATTGCCAGCTGGCTGGCAACGTGTCGCCTCGAGGCTGTCGTGTTCTATGATGGTCGACAAGTGTGTTTGTCACGGCTTATCTCTTGTTTAATTAATGAGACGATAAAAAGGTTTCCCTCGCGGCCGCATATGTGAGAATTACAACATCCCTCGGAAACATGGTTTTCTTTATAATCGTCTCTTCTATCCATTTTTCTCTTCAGAAATCCAACCGCGTGTACTAATCTGAAAGAAAGAAAATTAATTCATACTATGTAGTTAGAAAGTTGAGGCAAAATATGTATACTCCATTATAAATTTGATCTTGTTTATGGTTGTCTTTTGCATCCAATTTTGTATTTTCGAAATTATGTATACTCCAAATGAGTCAACTCTTTGGCAACCAATTATGTATACTCCATTATAAACTTTACAAAAGATTTTCTATTTTTAAAATTAAGGAGTTTTAAAGTGTGTTACAAGTCATGCCTTGGCAAACAAAAAGGGTCAAAGCCAAACAAAAAAAAACTGCTCTAACGTCTTAGCACCATGAGAGATACAAGTTGCACCACACCGTGTTTGGAACCCAGCGCGCCACTGAATGGATTCATCTTTCTCCAAATCCACCGAAGTCAATCCGCATCGTGCCACGACATCAGTTGTCCTGAGAACCCCCCCCCCCCACCACCACCACCAAGGAGCACCGCACGAGAGAAAAAGGGAGCCCCGCCACTGCCGCTCGCTGGCCCTGCTTTAGCCAACGACAGCGAGGAGGACTTGGAGGAGGCGCGGATCTATCTGCTCTATCATTTGAGGGCGCGCATATATAAATCTATAGGTGTGTATATGTAATTTCTTCACACGGTCATACATATCTATGCATCTAGATCGATTTGATAGTGATACAGAATGTTCTTTTAGGAAAAAATTAGTGGTATTGCCAATTAATTTTAGAGGATAAATAACTATATGCTCCGCCTAATAGCTTGATACAAAATATTATGATTGAATTCCAGAAGGCCTCGCGCTTGAGATTTTATAAAATATTACGATACAAAGTATATGATCCTTCTTTTGTAAACCTGTGTTTTTTTGGGTGTCGCAAATACATCCAAGAGGGCCTCACCCTTGATCTTTACCCAATTCGTCAAGCTTTGGGAGACTACCGACACTCAACTTAGCAATCATTCTTTGGATACAATTGTTTGGAAATTCTCTAAAAATAGGAGCTACTCGTTGGTCACAGGCTACAAGATGCAGTTCTTAGGACAAACTACCTCCATGTGGCCTACCTTGGTTTTGGAAGCCGTGGGCTTCCCCAAATTGCAATTTTTGTTTCCTTGGTTGATTCTTCAAAGCCGAGTGTGGACACCTGTGTGTCTTGATCGGAGATAGGCTTGATCGGATGGGATGAAAAAATTGTGGATTTGGCAAGTTTTGTAATCAAGTTCAAGAAACGAACACTCGCATTCTCTTCAAATGTCGTTTAACAACTATAGTTTAGTATTCATCTTGATTGGTTGATGTTAAATGATCTTGCACCAGCAATTGGCAATCGATCGGCACCATACAAGATTGGTTGAAAGAGGTGGTCTATAAAAGGGGAAAGTCAAGAAAGGGTTTGGATTCTATCGCCATGCTTGTTTCCTGGGAGTTTTGGAAGGAAATAAATGTTAGGATGTTCGTAAAAAATATTCAACTTCAACTGTGATCATCACAAAGATTAAAGAGGAGGTGGCTATGTGGCGTATGCCCGGGGCTAAGGCGCTGAGTAAAATAATGCCATGAGAGTAGGGTTTTTTCTTTTTGGCTTTGACCTTTTATTTTGTCAAGGCTTGGCTTGTAACACTCTGTAAAACTCCTCCTTAATAAATAAAAATAAAAAATCTTTTGCAAAGTTAAACAAATTTCATGCATCAAATGGCCCCAACTAATCATGATGGGAAAAGTCACTATTTTTTAATAGAAACAAGACTATTGTTGATCTCAAAAGAAAGAAATTTATTAATTTCGTACATATCTAGATTGGAAAGGGAGTCAAGATATTATCCTTAAGAAAAAATTCGATAATATTTGCCATTTCTTCCTACCTTTGTTCTTCATAAGTCTTGACACGTGTAGAAGAAAAGTTCAAACATATCTAGTTAGAAAAATATTGTGAGAATTATATCATCCCTCAGAAACATGATTTCCTTTATAATCGTCTCTTCTATTCACTTTTTTCTTCAGAGGTCGAACCGCGTGTACCAATATAAAAGAAATAAAATTAATTCATATTATGTAGTTAGAAAGTTGAGGCAAAATATGTATACTCCATTTATAAATTTGTTCTTGTTTATGGTTGTATTTTGCATCCAATTTTGTGTCTTTGGAAGGTGCAAATGCGCATATTGTCGCAAAGAAATAAAATGAGTATGTGTGTATCTTGTTAAGGGGTCGACATATTTATCATCCATCATGATTTATATAGTGTGTATGGTTTTCTCTTCATCCAATCTTCTGTCTTTGGAAGGGCATACATGTTTATGGGCCCCTCAAACGAAGAAAATGAATTTGCATGTATCTAGTTAGGGATGTTATCTATCATCCAATCATGAATGCGATCATATTTACCGTCGTTTCGTGTGGGTTATTTTTTCATTCATAAGTTCAGTTATGCATATCAATTTGTGAAAGGGAAAATAATTTCACATGGATATAGTTCAAAGTTGGAGACGAATTATTTACCTTCCGTCACAAATTCGATTTTGTTCACTAATGTCTATCCTCCATCAATTTTGTCATATGGAAAAAAACTATAAATAAAAGCGAGATGACGTTTATCCACCACAAGATTTGCAAGTTGCACCGCACCGTCCTCGGGACCCAGCACTCCATCAGATGGCGTCATCTTTCTCCAAACCCAATAGAGCCAATCTGCATCGTGCCACGACATCGGTTGGCCCGCGACCTCCCCCACCAAGGAGCAGCGCGCGAGAGAAAAAGGGAGACCCGGCGCCGCCGTCCGCCGGTCCGGCTTCGGCTGGCGAGAACGAGGAGGGTATGGAGGAGGCGCGGATCTGGGGCAACCGCCCGAGCCGCCTTGGGAGTGGGTCAGGGGTGTTCATCGGCGCGAGTCTTCATATCTTCTCTTCGGATCTCGTTGTCATAATCGAAACTGCCACTCCTCTATCCGATGAGTCAACTCTTTGGCATGTGCGGGCGTGGGCCTCGCAAGACCGTTGTCGCGAGCTCTTCTTCGGTGAAGTCAGATTCACTGGCTCGGATAAGGAGTGATGACGATGAACCAGTGGGCCATCTTGACAATGGTCCACTTTTCTGTGGTGGTGTGCGCGGCTTGTTTTGATTGCCAGCTGGCTGGCAACGTGTCGCCTCGAGGCTGTCGTGTTCTATGATGGTCGACAAGTGTGTTTGTCACGGCTTATCTCTTGTTTAATTAATGAGACGATAAAAAGGTTTCCCTCGCGGCCGCATATGTGAGAATTACATCATCCCTCGGAAACATGGTTTTCTTTATAATTGTCTCTTCTATCCATTTTTCTCTTCAGAAATCCAACCGCGTGTACTAATCTGAAAGAAAGAAAATTAATTCATACTATGTAGTTAGAAAGTTGAGGCAAAATATGTATACTCCATTATAAATTTGATCTTGTTTATGGTTGTCTTTTGCATCCAATTTTGTATTTTCGGAATTATGTATACTCCAAATGAGTCAACTCTTTGACATCCAATTATGTATACTTCATTATAAACTTTGCAAAACATTTTATATTTTTAAACTGAGTTTTAGAGTGTGTTACAAGTCATGCATTGGCAAACAAAAAAGGGTCAAAACCAAACAAACAAAAAACTGCTGTAACGTCTTAGCACCATGAGAGATACAAGTTGCACCAGACCGTGTTTGGAACCCATCGCGCCACCGAATGACTTCATATTTCTCCAAATCCAGCGGAGTCAATCCGCATCGTGCCACGACATCAGTTGGCCTGAGACCCCCCCACCAAGGAGCACCGCGCGAGAGAAAAAGGGAGCCCCGCCACTGCCGCCCGTAGGCCCGGCTTCAGCCAACAACAGCGAGGAGGACTTGGAGGAGGCGCGTATCTATCTGCTCTATCATTTGAGGGCGCGCATATATAAATCTATAGGTGTGTACATGTAATTTTTTCACACGGTTATACATATCTATGCATCTAGATCGATTTGATAGTGATACAGAATGTTCTTTTAGGAAAAAATTAGTGGTATTGCCAATTAATTTTAGAGGATAAATAACTATATGCTCCGCCTAATAGCTTGATACAAAATATTATGATTGAATTCCAGAAGGCCTCGCGCTTGAGATTTTATAAAATATTACGATACAAAGTATATGATCCTTCTTTTGTAAACCTGTGTTTTTTTGGGTGTCGCAAATACATCCAAGAGGGCCTCACCCTTGATCTTTACCCAATTCGTCAAGCTTTGGGAGACTACCGGCACTCAACTTAGCAATCATTCTTTCGATACAATTGTTTGGAAATTCTCTAAAAATAGGAGCTACTCGTTGGTCACAGGCTACAAGATGCACTTCTTAGGACAAACTACCTCCATGTGGCCTACCTTGGTTTTGGAAGCCGTGGGCTTCCCCAAATTGCAATTTTTGTTTCCTTGGTTGATTTTTCAAAGCCGAGTGTGGACACCTGTGTGTCTTGATCGGAGATAGGCTTGATCGGATGGGATGAAAAAATTGTGGATTTCGCAAGTTTTGTAATCAAGTTCAAGAAACGACCACTCACATTCTCTTCAAATGTCGTTTAACAACTATAGTTTAGTATTCATCTTGATTGGTTGATGTTAAATGATCTTGCACCAGCAATTGGCAATCGATCGGCACCATACAAGATTGGTTGAAAGAGGTGGTCTATAAAAGGGGAAAGTCAAGAAAGGGTTTGGATTCTATCGCCATGCTTGTTTCCTGGGAGTTTTGGAAGGAAATAAATGTTAGGATGTTCGTAAAAAATATTCAACTTCAACCGTGATCATCACAAAGATTAAAGAGGAGGTGGCTATGTGGCGTATGCCCAGGGCTAAGGCGCTGAGTAAAATAATGCCATGAGAGTAGGGTTTTTTCTTTTTGGCGTTGACCTTTTATTTTGTCAAGGCTTGGCTTGTAACACTCTGTAAAACTCCTCCTTAATTAATAAAAATAAAAAATCTTTTGCAAAGTTAAACAAATTTCATGCATCAAATGGCCCCAACTAATCATGATGGGAAAAGTCACTATTTTTTAATAGAA
Source organism: Alopecurus myosuroides (assembly GCA_028641055.1). Classification (NCBI taxonomy): domain Eukaryota; kingdom Viridiplantae; phylum Streptophyta; class Magnoliopsida; order Poales; family Poaceae; genus Alopecurus; species Alopecurus myosuroides. The sequence continues at coordinate 412,538,996 of CM054059.1, forward strand.
ACAAGACTATTGTTGATCTCAAAAGAAAGAAAATTATTAATTTCGTACATATCTAGATTGGAAAGGGAGTCAAGATATTATCCTTAAGAAAAAATTCGATAATATTTGCCATTGCTTCCTACCTTTGTTCTTCATAAGTCTTGACACGTGTAGAAGAAAAGTTCAAACATATCTAGTTAGAAAAATATTGTGAGAATTATATCATCCCTCAGAAACATGATTTCCTTTATAATCGTCTCTTCTATTCACTTTTTTCTTCAGAGGTCGAACCGCGTGTACCAATATAAAAGAAATAAAATTAATTCATATTATGTAGTTAGAAAGTTGAGGCAAAATATGTATACTCCATTTATAAATTTGATCTTGTTTATGGTCGTATTTTGCATCCAATTTTGTGTCTTTGGAAGGTGCAAATGCGCATATTGTCGCAAAGAAATAAAATGAGTATGTGTGTATCTTGTTAAGGGGTCGACATATTTATCATCCATCATGATTTATATAGTGTGTATGGTTTTCTCTTCATCCAATCTTCTGTCTTTGGAAGGGCATACATGTTTATTGGCCCCTCAAACGAAGAAAATGAATTTGCATGTATCTAGTTAGGGAGGTTATCTATCATCCAATCATGAATGCGATCATATTTACCGTCGTTCCATGTGGGTTATTTTCTCATTCATAAGTTCAGTTATGCATATCAATTTGTCGAAGGGAAAAAAATTTCACATGGATATAGTTCAAAGCTGGAGGCGAATTATTTACCTTCCGTCACAAATTCGATTTTGTTCACGAATGTCTATCCTCCATCAAATTTGTCATATGGAAAAAAACTATAAATAAAAGCGAGATGACGTTTATCCACCACAAGATTTGCAAGTTGCACCGCACCTTGCTCGGGACCCAGCACTCCATCAGATGGCGTCAGCTTGCTCTAAACCCAATAGAGCCAATCTGTATCGTGTCACGACATCGGTTGGCCCGAGACCTCCCCCACCAAGTAGAAGCGCGCGAGAGAAAAAGGGAGCCCCGGCGCCGCCGTCCGCCGGCAAGAACGAGGAGGGCATGGAGGACGCGCGGATCTGGGGCAACCGCCTGAGCCGCCTTGGGAGTGGGTCAGGGGTGTTCATTGGCGCGAGTCTTTATATCTTCTCTTCGGATCTCGTCGTCATAATCGAAACTGCCAGTCCTCTATCCGATGAGTCAACTCTTTGGCATGTGCGGGCATGGGCCTTGAAAGAACGTTGTCGCGAGGTTTTCTTCGGTGAAGTCAGATTCACTGGCTCGGATAAGGAGTGATGACGATGAACCAGTGGGCAATCTTGACAATGGTCCACTCTTCTGTGGTGGTGTGCGCGGCTTGTTTTGGTTGCCAGCTGGCTGGCAGCGTGTCGCCTCGAGGCTGTCGTGTTCTATGATGGTCGACAAGTGTGTTTCTCACGGCTTATCTCTTGTTTAATTAATGAGACGAGAAAAAGGTTTCCCTCGCAGCCACATATGTGAGAATTACATCATACCTCGGAAACATGATTTGCTTTATAATCGTCTCTTCTATCCATTTTTCTCTTCAGAAATCCAACCGCGTGTACTAATCTGAAAGAAAGAAAATTAATTCATACTATGTAGTTAGAAAGTTGAGGCAAAATATGTATACTCCATTATAAATTAGATCTTGTTTATGGTTGTCTTTTGCATCCAATTTTGTATTTTCGGAATTATGTATACTCCAAATGAGTCAACTCTTTGGCATTAAATTATGTATACTCCATTATAAACTTTGCAAAAGATTTGCTATTTTTAAAATTAAGGAGTTTTAGAGTGTTTTACAAGTCATGCCTTGGCAAACAAAAAAGGGTCAAAGCCAAACAAAAAAACTGCTCTAACGTCTTAGCACCATGAGAGATACAAGTTGCGGCCACACCGTGTTTAGAACCCAGCGCGCGACCGAATGGCTTCAACTTTCTCCAAATCCACCAGAGTCAATCCACATCGTGGCACGACATCAGTTGGCCCGAGACCCCCCCCACCCCCCCCGCCGCCACACACACACAAAGGAGCACCGCGCGAGAGAAAAAGGGAGCCCCGCCACTGCCGCCCGCTGGCCCCGCTTCAGCCAACGACAGCGAGGAGGACTTGGAGGAGGCGCGGATCTATCTTCTCTATCATTTTAGGGCGCGCATATATAAATCTATAGGTGTGTATATGTAATTTCCTCACACGGTCATACATATTTATGCATCTAGATCGATTTGATAGTGATACAGAATGTTCTTTTAGGAAAAAATTAGTGGTATTGCCAATTAATTTTAGAGGATAAATAAGCATATGCTCCGCCTAATAGCTGGATACAAAATATTATGATTGAATTCCAGAAGGCCTCGCGCTTGAGCTTCGATAAAATATTACGATACAAAGTATATGATCCTTCTTTCGTAAACCTGTGATTTTTGGGTGTCGCAAATACATCCAAGAGGACTCACCCTTGAGCTTATTACCCAATTCGTCAAGCTTTGGGAGACTAACGGAACTCAACATAGCAATCATTCTTTGGATACAATTGTTTAGAAATTCTCTAAAAATCGGAGCTACTCGCTGGTCACAGGCTACAAGATGCAATTCTTAGGATAAACTACCTCCATGAGGCCTACCTTGGTTTGGGAAGCCGTGGGCTTCCCCAAATTGCAATTTTTGTTTCCTTGGTTGATTCTTCAAAACCGAGTGTGGACACCGGTGTGTCTTGATCGGAGATAGGCTTGATCAGAGGGGATGAAAAAATTATGGATTTTGCAAGTTTTGTAATCAAGTTCAAGAAACGACCACTCACATTCTCTTCAAATATCGTTTAACAACTATATTTTATTCGTCTTGTTGATTGGGTGATGCTAAATGATCTTGCACCTGGAATTAGGCAATCGATCGGCACCGTAAAAGATTGGTGGAAAGAGGTGGTCTATAAAAGGGGAAAGTCAAGAAAGGGTTTGGATTCTCTCGCCATGCTTGTTTCTTGGGAGTTTTGGAAGGAAATAAATGTTAGGATGTTCGTAACAAATTTTCAACTTCAACCGTGATCATCACAAAGATTAAAGAGGAGGTGGCTATGTGGCGTATGCCCGTTGCTAAGGCATGGAGTAAAATAATGCCATGAGAGTAGGTTTTTTTAATTTTGGCTTTGACCTTTTATTTTGTCAAGGCTTGGCTTGTAACACTCTCTAAAACTCCTCCTTAATTAATAAAAATGAAAAATATTTTGCAAAGTTAAACAAATTTCATGCATCAAATGGCCCCAACTAATCATGATGGGAAACGTCACTATTTTTTAATAGAAACAAGATTATTATTGATCTCAAAAGAAAGAAATTTATTAATTTCGTACATATCTAGTTTGGAAAGGGAGTCAAGATATTATCCTCAAGAAAAAATTCGATAATATTTGCCATTGCTTCCTACCTTTGTTCTTCATAAGTCTTGACACGTGTTAGAAGAAAAGTTCAAACATATCTAGTTAGAAAAATAATGTGAGAATTATATCGTCCCTCAGAAACATGATTTCCTTTATAATCGTCTCTTCAATGCATTTTTTTCTTCAGAGGTCCAACCGCGTGTACCAATATAAAAGAAAGAAAATTAATTCATATTATGTAGTTAGAAAGTTGAGGCAAAATATGTATACTCCATTTATAAATTTGATCTTGTTTATGGTTGTCTTTTGCATCCAATTTTGTGTCTTTGGAAGGTGCAAATGCGCATATTGTCGCAAAGAAATAAAATGAGTATGTGTTATCTTGTTAAGGGGTCGACATATTTATCATCCATCATGATTTATATAGTGTGTATGGTTGTCTCTTCATCCAATCTTGTGTCTTTGGAAGGGCATACATGTTTATTGGCCCCTCAAACGAAGAAAATGAATTTGCATGTATCTAGTTAGGGAGGTTATCTATCATCCAGTCATGAATACGATCATATTTACCGTCGTTTCGTGTGGGTTATTTTTTCACTCATAAGTTCATTTATGCATATCAATTTTTGAAAGGGAAAATAATTTCACATGGATATAGTTCAAAGCTGGAGGCGAATTATTTACCTTCCGTCACAAATTCGATTTTGTTCACTAGTGTCTATCCTCCATCAAATTTTTCATATGGAATAAAAAACTATAAATAAAAGCGAGATGACGTTTATCCACCACAAGATTTGCAAGTTGCACCACACCGTGCTCGGGACCCAGCACTCCATCACATAGCGTCATCTTGCTCTAAACCCAATAGAACCAATCTGCATCGTGCCACGACATCGGTTGGCCCGAGACCTCCCCCACCAAGGAGCAGCGCGCGAGAGAAAGAGGAAGCCTCGGCGCCCTCGTCCGCCGGCCTGGCTTCGGCCGGCGAGAACAAGGAGGGAACGGAGGAGGCGCGGATCTGGGAGAAACCGCCCGAGCCGCCTTGGGAGTGGGTCAGGGGTGTTCATCGGCTCGAGTCTTCATATCTTCTCTTCGGATCTCGTCGTCATAATCGAAACTGCCAGTCCTCTATCCGATGAGTCAACTCTTTGGCATGTGCGGGCGTGGGCCTCGCAAGACCGTTGTCGCGAGGTGTTCTTCGGTGAAGTCAGATTCACTGGCTCGGATAAGGAGTGATGACGATGAACCAGTGGGCAATCTTGACAGTGGTCCACTCTTCTGTGGTGGTGTGCGCGGCTTGTTTTGGTTGCCAGTTGGCTAGCAGCGTGTCGCCTCGAGGCTGTCGTGTTCTATGATGGTCAACAAGTGTGTTTCTCACGGCTTATCTCTTGTTTAATTAATGAGACGGGAAAAAGGTTTCCCTCGCGGCTGCATATGTGAAATTACAACATCCCTCGGAAACATGATTTTCTTTATAATCGTCTCTTCTATCCATTTTTATCTTCAGAAATCCAACCGCGTGTACTTATCTGAAAGAAAGAAAATTAATTCATACTATGTAGTTAGAAAGTTGAGGCAAAATATGTATACTCCATTATAAATTTGATCTTGTTTATGGTTGTCTTTTGCATCCAATTTTGTATTTTCGGAATTATGTATACTCCAAATGAGTCAACTCTTTGGCATCCAATTATGTATACTCCATTATAAACTTTGCAAAAGATTTGGTATTTTTAAAATTAAGGAGTTTTAGAGTGTGTTACAAGTCATGCCTTGGCAAACAAAAAAGGGTCAAAGCCAAACAAAAAAAACTGCTCTAACGTCTTAGCACCATGAGAGATACAAGTTGCACCACACCGTGTTTGGAACCCAGCGTGCCACCGAATGGATTCATCTTTCACCAAATCCACCGGAGTCAATCCGCATCGTGCCATGACATCAGTTGGCCTGAGACCCCCCCTTCCCTCCACCAAGGAGCACCGCGCGAGAGAAAAAGGGAGCCCCGCCACTGCCGCCCGCTGGCCCGGCTTCAGCCAACGACAGCGAAGAGGACTTGGAGGAGGCGCGGATCTATCTGCTCTATCATTTGAGGGCGCGCATATATAAATCTATAGGTGTGTACTTTCCCTATGGTTTTCGAACGTTTTCAATAAAACCTTCTCGTAGAAGTATTTTAACAAAGTTTTTGGTAATATTAGTAGATGCTATTCGAACCCTTCCTTTTATTTTCTTAAGATTGGAATTATTATTCTTATATAATTTTTCATTTTTTCATGTATTTATTCACACGGTCATAGATATCTATGCATCTAGATCGATTTGATAGTGATACAAAATGTTCTTTTAGGAAAAAATTAGTGGTATTGTCATGCTCCGCCTAATAGCTGGATACAAAATATTATGATTGAATTCCAGAAGGCCCTCGCGCTTGAGCTTTTATAAAATATTATGATACAAAGTATATGATGCTTCTTTTGTAAACCTATGTTTTTTGTGGGTGTCGCAAATACATCCAAGAGGGCCTCACCCTTGAGCTTATTACCCAATTCGTCAAGCTTTGGGAGACTACCGGCACTCAACTTAGCAAACATTTTTTGGATACAATTGTTTGGAAATTCTCTAAAAATATAATCTACTCGCTGGTCGCAGGCTACAAGATACAATTCTTAGGACAAACTACCTCCAAGAGGCCTACCTTGGTTTTGGAAGCCGTGGGCTTCCCAAAATTGCAATTTTTGTTTCCTTGGTTAATTCTTCAAAACCGAGTGTGGACACCGGTGTGTCTTGATCGGAGATAGGCTTGATCGGAGGGGATGAAAAAATTGTGGATTTTGGAAGTTTTGTAATCAAGTTCAAGAAACGACCACTCACATTCTCTTCAAATGTCGTTTAACAACTATAGTTTAGTCTTCCTCTTGATTGGTGATGCTAAATGATCTTGCACCTGCAATTGGCAATGGATCGGCACCATACAAGATTGGTGGAAAGAGGTGGTCTATAAAAGGGAAAGTCAAGAAAGGGTTTGGATTCTCTCGCATGCTTGTTTCCTGGGAGTTTTGGAAGGAAATAAATGTTAGGATGTTCGTAACAAATATTCAACTTCAACCGTGATGATCACAAAGATTAAATAGGAGGTGGCTATGTGGCGTATGCCCGGGGCTAAGGCGTTGAGTAAAATAATGCCATAACAGTAGGGTTTTTTCTTTTTGGCTTTGACCTTTTATTTTGTCAAGATTTGGCTTGTAACACTCTCTAAAACTCCTCCTTAATTAATAAAAATGAAAATTCTTTTGCAAAGTTTAACAAATTTCATGCATCAAATGGCCCCAACTAATCATGATGGGAAAAGTCACTGTTTTTTTTAATAGAAACAAGATTATTGTTGATCTCAAAAGAAAAAATTTATTAATTTCGTACATATCTAGTTTGGAAAGGGAGTCAAAATATTATCCTCAAGAAAAAATTCGATAATATTTGCCATTGCTTCCTACCTTTGTTCTTCATAAGTCTTGACACGTGTAGAAGAAAAGTTCAAACATATCTAGTTAGAAAAATAATGTGAGAATTATATCATCCCTCAGAAACATGATTTCCTTTATAATCGTCTCTTCTATCCATTTTTTCTTTAGAGATCCAACCGCGTGTACCAATATAAAAGAAAGAAAATTAATTCATATTATGTAGTTAGAAAGTTGAGGCAAAATATGTATACTCCATTTATAAATTTGATCTTGTTCATGGTTGTCTTTTGCATCCAATACTGCGTCTTTGGAAGGTGCAAATGCGCATATTGTCGCAAAGAAATAAAATGAGTACGTGTGTATCTTGTTAAGGGGTCGACATATTTATCATCCATCATGATTTATATAGTGTGTATGGTTGTCTCTTCATCAAATATTGTGTCTTTGGAAGTGCATACATGTTTATTGGCCCCTCAAACGAAGAAATTGAATTTGCATGTATCTAGTTAGGGAGGTTATCTATCATCCAATCATGAATGCGATCATATTTACCGTTGTTTCGTCTGGGTTATTTTTTCATTCTTAAGTTCAGTTATGCATATCAATTTGTGACAGGGAAAATAATTTCACATGGATATAGTTCAAAGCTGGAGGCGAATTATTTACCTTCCGTCACAAATTCGATTTTGTTCACTAATGTCTATTCTCCATCCAACTTGTCATATGGAAAAAAAATCTATAAATAAAAGCGAGATGACGTTTATCCACCACAAGATTTGCAAGTTGCACTGCACCGTGCTCGGGATCCAGCACTCCATCAGATGGCGTCATCTTGCTCCAAACCCAACAGAGCCAATCTGCATCGTACCACGACATCGGTTGGCCCGAGACCTCCTCCACCAAGGAGCAGCGCGCGAGAGAAAAAGGGAGCCCCGACGCCGCCGTCCGCCGGCCCGGCTTCGGCCGGCGAGAACGAGGAGGGCATGGAGGAGGCGCGGATCTGGGGCAACCGCCCGAGCCACCTTGGGAGTGGGTCAGGGGTGTCGGCGCGAGTCTTCATATCTTCTCTTCGAATCTCGTCGTCCTAATCGAAACTGCCAGTCCTCTATCTGATGAGTCAACTCTTTGGCATGTGCGGGCGTGGGCCTCGCAAGACCGTTGTCGCGAGGTCTTCTTCGGTGAAGTCAGATTCACTCGCTCGGATAAGGAGTGATGACGATGAACCAGTGGGCAATCTTGACAATGGTCCACTCTTCTGTGGTGGTGTGCGCGGCTTGTTTTGGTTGCCAGCTGGCTTGCAGTGTGTCGCCTCGAGGCTGTCGTGTTCTATGATGGTCGACAAGTGTGTTTCTGACGGCTTATCTCTTGTTTAATTAATGAGACGAGAAAAAGGTTTCCCTCGCGGCCGCATATGTGAGAATTACATCATCCCTCGGAAACATGATTTTCTTTATAATCGTCTCTTCTATCCATTTTTTTTCTTCAGAAATCCAACCGCGTGTACTAATCTGAAAGAAAGAAAATTAATTCATACTATGTAGTTAGAAAGTTTAGGCAAAATATGTATACTCCATTATAAATTTGATCTTGTTTATGGTTGTCTTTTGCATCCAATTTTGTATCTTCGGAAGGTGCAAATGCTCAAATTGTCGCAAAGAAATGAATTGAGTATGTGTGTATCTTGTTAAGGGGTCGACATATTATCATCCATCATAATTTATATAGTGTGTATGGTTGTCTCTTCATCCAATCTTGTGTCTTCGGAAGTGCATACATGTTTATTGGCCCCTCAAACGAAGAAACTGAATTTGCATGTATCTAGTTAGGGAGGTTATCTATCATCCAATCATAAATGCGATCATAATTACCGTTGTTTCGTGTGGGCCATTTTTCCATTCATAAGTTCAGTTATGCATATCAATTTGTGAAAGGGAAAATATTTTGAAATGAATATAGTTCAAAGATGGAGGCGAATTATTTACCTTCCGTCACAAATTCGATTTTGTTCACTAATGTCTATCCTCCATCAAATTTTTCATATGGAAAAAAATTATAAATAAAAGCGAGTTGACGTTTGTCCACCACAAGATATGCAAGTTGCACCGCACCGTGCTCGGGACCCAGCACTCCATCAGATGTCGTCATCTTGCTCCAAACCCAATAGAGTCAATCTGCATCGTGCCACGACATCGGTTGGCCCGAGACCTCCCCCACCAAGGAGCAGCGCGCGAGAGAAAAAGGGAGCCCCGGCGCCACCGTCCGCCGGCCCGGCTTTGGCCGACGAGAACGAGGAGGGCATGGAGGAGGCGCGGATCTGGGGCAACCGCCCGAGCCGCCTTGGGAGAGGGTCAGGGGTGTTCATCGGCGTGAGTCTTCATATCTTTTCTTCGGATCTCGTCGTCATAATCAAAACTGACGGTCCTCTATCCGATGAGTCAACTCTTTGGCATGTGCGGGAGTGGGCTTCGCAAGACCTTTGTCGTGAGGTGCTCTTCGGTGAAGTCAAATTCACTAGCTCGGATAAGGAGTGATGACGATAAACCAGTAGGCAACCTTTACAATGATCCACTCTCCTGTGGTTGTGTGCGCGGCTTGTTTTGGTTGCCAGCTGGCTTGCAGCGTGTCGCCTCGAAACTGTCGTGTTCTATGATGGTCAACAAGTGTGTTTCTGACGGCTTATCTCTTGTTTAATTAATGAGACGGGAAAAAGGTTTCCCTCACGGCCGCATATGTGAGAATTACATCATCCCTCGGAAACATGATTTCCTTTATAATCGTGTCTTCTATCCATTTTTACTTCAGAAATCCAACCGCGTGTACTAATCTGAGAGAAAGAAAATTAATTCATACTATGTAGTTAGAAAGTTGAGGCAAAATATGTATACTCCATTTTAAATTGGATCTTGTTTATGGTTGTCTTTTGCATCCAATTTTGTACCTTCGGATGGTGCAAATTCTCATATTGTCGCAAAGAAATTAATTGAGTATGTGTGCATCTTGTTAAGGGGTCGACATATTTATCATCCATCATGATTTATATAGTGTGTATGGTTGTCTCTTCATCCAATCTTCTGTCTTCGGAAGTGCATACATGTTTATTAGCCATTCGGACGAAGAAACTGAATTTACGTGTATCTAGTTAGGGAGGTTACAAATCTATCATCCAATCATAAATGCGATCATTTTTACCGTTGATTCGTCTGGGTAATTTTTCCATTCATAAGTTCAGTTATGCATATCAATTTGTGAAAGGGGAAAAAATGTCACACGCATATAGTTGAAAGCTGGAGGCGAATTATTTACCTTCCATCACAAATTCGATTTTGTTCACAAATGTCCATCCTCCATCAAATTTGTTATATGGAAATCAGTTAATTCACATACGCGTCTTGGTAACATGAAAGGAAAGAAAAAAACATAAAGAAAAGCGAGATGACGTTTATCCACCACAAGAAATTGCAAGTTGCACCGCACCGTGCTCGAGACCCAGCACGCCATCAGATGGTGTCATCTTGCTCCAAACCAACCAGAGTCAATCTGCATCGTGCGACGACATCGGTTGGCCCGAGACCTCCCCCACCAAGGAGCAATGCGCGAGAGAAAAAGGGAGCCTCGACGCCGCCGTCCGTCGGCCTGGCTTCGGCCGGGGACAACGAGGAGGGCATGGAGGAGGCGTGGATCTGGGGCAACCGCCCGAGCCGCCTTGGGAGAGGGCCAGGGGTGTTCATCGGCGCGAGTCTGCATATCTTCTCTTCGGATCTCGTCGTCAGAATCGAAACTGCCGATCCTCTATGGGATGGGTCAACTCTCTGTCATGGGCGGGCGTGGGCCCTGCAAGACCGTTGTCGCGAGGTGTTGTTCAATGAAGTCTGATTCACTGGCTCGTATAAGGAGTGATGACGCTGAACCTTGGGCAATCTTGACAAAGGTCCACTCTTCTATGGTGGTGTGCGTTGCTTGTTTTGGTTGCCAGCTGGCTTGCAGCGTGTCGCCTCGAGGCTGTCGTGTTCTATGATGGTCGACAAGTGTGTTTCTGACGGCTCATCTCTTGTTTAATTAATGAGACGAGAAAAATGTTTCCCTCGCGACCGCATATGTGAGAATTACAACAACCCTCGGAATAATGATTTTCTTTATAATCGTCTCTTCTATCCATTTTTTTCTTCAGAAATCCAGCCGCGTGTACTAATCTGAAAGAAATAAACTTAAATCATACTTTGTAGTTAGAAAGTTGAGGCAAAATATGTATACTCCATTATAAATTTGATCTTGTTCATTGTTGTCTTTTGCATCAAATTTTGTATCTTCGGAAGGTACAAATGCTCATATTGTCGCAAAGAAATTAATTGAGTATATGTGTATCTGGTTAAGGGGTTGACATATTTATCATCCATCATGATTTATATAGTGTGTATAGTTGTCTCTTCATCCAATCTTGTGTCTTCGGAAGTGCATACATGTTTATTAGCCCCTCGGACGAAGAAACTGAATTTACGTGTATCTAGTTAGGGAGGTTACAAATCTATCATCCAATCATAAATGCGATCATATTATCGTTGTTTCGTGTGGGTAATTTTTCCATTCATAAGTTAAATTATGCATATCAATTTGTGAAAAGGGAAATAATGTCACACGGATATAGTTGAAAGCTGGAGACGAATTATTTACTTTCCATCACAAATTCCATTTTGTTCACAAATGTCCATCTTCCATCAAATTTGTTATATGGAAACCAGTTAATTCACATACGCGTCTTGGTAACATGAAAGGAAAGAAAAAAACATAAAGAAAAGCGAGATAACGTTTATCCACCACAACAAATTGCAAGTTGCACCGCACCGTGCTCGAGACCAAGCACGCCATCAGATGGTGTCATCTTGCTCCAAACCCACGAGAGTCAATCTGCATTGTGCCACGACATCGGTTGGCCCGAGACCTCACCCACCAAGGAGCAATGCGCGAGAGAAAAAGAGAGCCCCGTCGCCGCCGTCCGCCGGCCCGGCTTCGGCCGGGGACAACGAGGAGGGCATGGAGGAGGCGTGGATTTGGGGCAACCGCCCGAGCCGCCTTGGGAGAGGGTCAGGGGTGTTCATCGGCGCGAGTCTTCATATCTTCTCTTCGGATCTCGTCGTCAGAATCGAAACTGCCGGTCCTCTATGGGATGGGTCAACTCTCTATCATGGGCGGGCGTGGGCCTTACAAGACTGTTGTCGCGAGGTGTTGTTCGGTGAAGTCGGATTCACTGGCTCGTATAAGGAGTGATGATACTGAACCAGTGGGCAATCTTGACAATGGTCCACTCTTCTGTGGTGGTGTGCGCGGCTTGTTTTGGTTGCCAGCTGGCTTGCAGCGTGTCGCCTGGAGGCTGTCGTGTTCTATGATGGTCGACAGGTGTGTTTCTGACGGCTTATCTCTTGTTTAATTAATGAGACGAGAAAAAGGTTTCCCTCGCGGCCGCATATGTGAGAATTACATCATCCCTCGAAAACATGATTTTCTTTATAATCGACTCTTCTATCAATTTTTTTCTTAAGAAATCCAACCGCGTGTACTAATCTGAAAGAAAGAAAATTAATTCATACTATGTAATTATAAAGTTGAGGCAAAATATGTATGCTCCATTATAAATTTGATCTTATTTATGGTTGTCTTTTGCATCCAATTTTGTATCTTCGGAAGGTGCAAACACTCATATTGTCGCAAAGAAATTAATTGAGTATGTGTGTATCTTGTTAAGGGGTCAACATATTTATCATCCATCATAATTTTTATAGCGTTTACAGTTGTCTCTTCATCCAATCTTGTGTCTTCGAAAGTGCATACATGTTTATTGGTCCCTCAAACGAAGAAACTGAATTTGCATGTATCTAGTTAGGGAGGTTATCTATCATCCAATCATAAATGCGATCATATTTACCGTTGTTTTGTGTGGGTCATTTTTTCATTCATAAGTTCAGTTATGCATATCAATTTGTGAAAGGAAAAATTATTTCACATGGATATAGTTCAAAGATAGAGGCGAATTATTTACCTCCTGTCACAAATTCGATTTTGTTCCCTAATATCTATCCTCCATCAAATTTTTCATATGGGAAATAATTATAAATAAAAGCGAGTTAACGTTTATCCACCACAAGATATGCAAGTTGCACCGCACCGTGCTCGGGACCCAGCACTCCATCAGATGGCGTCATCTTGCTCCAAACTCAATAGAGTCAATCTGCATCGTGCCACGACATCGGTTGGCCCGAGACCTCCCCACCAAGGAGCAGCGCGCAAGAGAAAAAGGGAGCCCCGATGCCGTCGTCCGCCGGCCCGGCTTTGGCCGACGAGAATGAGAAGGGCATGGAGGAGGCGCGTGTCACACCCGGACTTCTAGAGGATACTCACAGCCCGCTAAACAGTAGATAATTGGCTTACGGGGCTTACCGGCACCCGCATCTCAATATGAGTAGGCCAACACGTAAACGTGTGACAACCAACCTCTACTATTCATCGTCTGCGTAAACCATCCCATAGAAATCCGACTACTTCCATTGACGTACTTCATAACATACACACATGGTACGTCAACGGCATTTGAACAAGTGATATCACAACAAATCTCTAAGACACAAAGAAATAGAAATAAGTGGCAAATAGCTCTCACTAGAGCAGAGATAGCAAATACAGTCATGCAGAGGACACATGTCCCAACAAGTCATCATTACATCACAGCGGAAGCATCCAAAGTGTCTGAGTACAGACAAGATCCAAATGGGCCTAAGAGGCCGGAAATGAAAAGACGGAGCCCATCCACGATGTCTCGGATCCTTCCCGGGCCCGCTATCTACTCATCAGCAGCCTCGTCATACTCCACGTAGTAGCCACCATGGGGATCCTCGGAAACGTAGTCTGCAGAACACGCAGCCCCAAAGGGGTCAGTACAGACGAGTACTGGCAAGCAAGACGCACAAGATACCAAAGTGTACCCGGCAACACCAAGTACAGATGCTTTGGGTTCAACGGAAGATAGGTGATACAAAAGTGCGGCAGCGGGCTGACTAACCAACTACAGAGACACGCTACAACATCCGGCTAAAAGGAAGGGGATAAGATAGCGCATCGGAACCAACTACCTCTAACCTCAAACAAACCCATCCTGGATCTCGCCCCTTATCCAAAGAAGCAATCCGAGGATAACCCACACAGTTGGATTAATGAAGGTTCAAGTTATTGTGACAATATGCCTATTACTAGTCAACTTATTATTGATTAGGTGTAAGTTGTCTAATCCTTGTTAGCCAACCCTATCACCAAGTCATCCATAACCGCGGACAACACGGCTTCTCGAGAAGATTTAACCCTGCAGGGGTGCACCAATTTGGCCGTACACGTAAGAATATCCCGCCAGACGGGGAATCAATCCACCAAGCGAGATACCACCCACAACCCAACTCTTCTTCGCATCAAGCCCAAAGAACCACGTGCCGTGCGTGCGCGGCTAATCGAGCCCTCACGAAGAAAAGGGGGACCCTCATAGCACTGGAAGACCACGCCGCCCTAAATGCCGACTACAAAAGTTCCACCCTGGCGCCAAGGGTTCGTACCTGCATATGCGTGCATCAAATGGAAAACCTGAACTAAGTGTGGCGATTTGGACGAGATGCGAATCGAATCAGAGTTGCGGGGGGCGCCCATACACGCTTCCCACATGCGGTTAGCGCGCTCAACATGGATCCAGAGGACAAGAACTTTTCCTGAGTTCGACACTAGCAGGCCTCAAAACCATACCCGGCCTCCTGCCGGTGCCTTATCATCAAATTAGCATTACCTCATACATTAACAGGTTGTTGTTTAAACATCGAGCCCCCAGAATAATAATAAATATGATAACAGGAAATAACGGACATCAGACTCGAGCATAAACAACCCTAAGCATGCTAGTAAGACACGGGCAACAAGCAACAGGGTTATAGGTGTGGAGGATAGGCTATGTCAGGGTTACAGGATAACATGTGATAGGATCGGAACACAAGCAACGAATCTTAAGGCTAGCAGGATAGACAACGGAAAGTATCGATATCCAGTGTGGAAAGGACATAATGGTTCATGTGAGTGAATACTTGCCTGCAAACTCAGTAGCCTGGTACTGGGCTAACTCCTCTGAAGTAGTGTCGTGAACCTCGTCTGTCTCAACGTCGTCGTCTATTCGAGAAGAAGCAAAAAAAACAACGCAGAGAGACAAACAATCAATAACATGGCATAATGCACAAACATGGAATGATGCATGACAATTTAATTGATGCATCAAAGATAAGCTAGTTGACATGGTAACATAATTAAATGGGCCTATATGCAATTTGGATTGCACTTGGAAAAGCCCATGAATTAAGGTTGAATTAAATGATCTACAACTAAACATCATGTGAAAGTTGATTAGAATGATGCATGGATAAAGAAAACAATAAGAAAACAACAATAGCTTCAATTTGAAATGTTGTTTACCAAGTTTGGAAATTTTATTTATTAAGTTATGAAATTTGGCTTCTTAAATGAGTTACACAAGCATTTGTTGTTTTCACCAATTTTAATTGTTCAACATAGCTAACCAAATTCATATTTGAAAAGAACACAAAATTTTAGATGGAATACATATTTCATTTGTTGACAAGGGATTTAAAATGAATTAATTATGAATTAAACAAGTTTGGACAAGATTTAAATGAATTTAATTCAAGTATAAAATTATTTGAATTTTTATTTGTTCAGAACATTAAATAAATTCATATTTGAAAAGATTATACTTTTCTGGTTTGAAAACATATTTCATATGTTCAAAAAGAAATTAGTTTGACCAAGTTATGAATTTAGCAATTTTAAATGATTTAAACAAGATTTAAATTATTTAACCAATTTTAATTATTCAAAACAGGAAACAAAGTTTATATGTGGAAAGCTTGTTCAATTTTGCATGGAAAACATATTTTACATGTGCCATTTGAATTAAATTTGAATTAGTTATGAATTTGACCAAATTTGAATGAGTTGTTTGAATTTGAATTTTTGAAACCATTTGAAATATTCAAAACAGTATACAAATGGTTTTAACATGTAGAGAATTAAATTTGGTATGGAAAACATATTTTATTTATTAAATTTGGATTTGAAATGCAAAAGATATTTGAATTTGAATTACAGGGGCTATTCTGTGATTTTAAAAGTTTCAGATTTGGTCCAGGGGCTTGGATGCGAAAAAGAAAATTCAGAAAAGGTCCCTGGAATTTTTATTACGCGGGACAGAACACCCATGGGTCACTGGCAGTGGGCCAGTTGCCCAGCTGGCCCTGCGTGGCGTGCGTGTGTGTGCTTGCGTGGCCACCACGTCGCTGACGTGTGGGGCCAGCGCGGCTGCGTGGCATCGAAGCAAAAATGGGGGCTTTTATTCGCGCAGCGGGGGATCGAACCCGCGCCCTCGCGCTGGGGGCCGTTGGATCTTGCCACTGCGGTGCTGATCGATTCGTGACAGAGGAGGCGCGCGCGGTTTTGAGGTGCTGCTTCGGGCTGTTAACTGAAACAAGTTCAATTTCTGAACTTGCTGACAGTGGCGGAGCGGTGGACGCCGGCGACGAGCGCCGCGGTGCTGCTGCGTGCGCAAGGCGTGTGTGCAGGGGGGGTGCGTGCGGGTGATACGAGGATGCCGAGAGGGAAGGAAAGAGGGGGACGTGCTCACCGGGGAGAGGAAGGAGGAGCAGGGCGTGCTCGGTGAGGTGGCGGTGACAGTCGCCGGTGCGGTGGACGACGGCGATGATCCTGCTGCTCCCCGGCCTGTTCCTGGAAACGAGGAGGACGGTGGAGCCTCGGGGATTCGATTCCCGAGCTCAGGCCGCTCGGAGCGGTTCCATAGCGGCGGCGATCGCTGGAATCTGCTGCGCTACCGTGCGGTGGTGGAGGTACAGGGAGCAGAGAGAGAAACAGAGGAGGGAGGAGGAAGAAAACGGCGGCGGCGGCAGAGAGATGGAGGAGGAGGTCTAGGGCAGCAGGGAGGAGCCCGTGGGCGTGGCTTAAGGAGGAGGAGGCACTCTCCCGGCCGTCCCATCCTCTGCCTTTCGACGTGGACATCCTCGATGTCCTGCCGTACAGAGGTAGGGGATGGGAGAAGGTGGGCTGGGCCTGGGGGTAGGTGGTGGCCTGGGCCGGCCTGTTGGCTGGCCTGGCTGCCTCCCACCCTTTTTCTTTCTGTTTTTAATTTTTTTTTGCTGAAAAGAAAGAAAGGAAAATGAGATAAATAGAAAGGGTTTTGGGGTTGGAAAATTTTGGGAATAATTTTGTATAATCTGTTTATTACAAAAGCCCAGTTGTGCAACTTTTTGTTTTTAAAAAATTTAAATTTTGTGGATGTTTGAAATTCAAATGAATTTGAGTGAAATTGCTATTAATTGAATTATTGAAACTTAAGCAAGTTAAAAGTTTGTAATTTCAAGTTTATTGGAACCAAACAATTGGTTTGACTTGAAAGTTTTATTTGAAAAATTGTAACAGAACAAGTATGAAACAAGGGTTTGAATTTTGGTTTGAAAATTCAAATGGAAAACAAGTGAAAACAAAATCAATGCTCATGATGGAATGATGAAAACTAAATTTAAACCAAAAGCAAACATTCTAGGGTTGTTTTTCATACTTGGGATGTTAAAGCGCGGATCTGGGGCAACCGCCCGAGCCGCCTTGGGAGAGGGTCAGGGGTGTTCATCGGCGTGAGTCTTCATATCTTCTCTTTGGATCTCGTCGTCATAATCAAAACTGCCAGTCCTCTATCCGATGAGTCAACTCTTTGGCATGTGCGGGAGTGGG
This sequence comes from Alopecurus myosuroides, assembly GCA_028641055.1. Taxonomy (NCBI): domain Eukaryota; kingdom Viridiplantae; phylum Streptophyta; class Magnoliopsida; order Poales; family Poaceae; genus Alopecurus; species Alopecurus myosuroides. Next base: position 412,556,681 of record CM054059.1, read on the forward strand.
CCTCGCTAGACTGTTGTCGTGAGGTGTTATTCGGTGAAGTCAGATTCACTGGCTCGGATAAGGAGTGATGACGATAAACCAGTGGGCAACCTTGACAATGGTCCACTCTCCTGTGGTGGTGTGCGCGGCTTGTTTTGGTTGCCAGCTGGCTTGCAGCGTGTCGCCTCGAGGCTGTCGTGTTCTATGATAGTCGACAAGTGTGTTTTTGACGGCTTATCTCTTGTTTAATTAATGAGACGAGAAAAAGGTTTCCCTCGCGGCCGCATATGTGAGAATTACAACATCCCTCGGAAACATGATTTTCTTTATAATCGTGTCTTCTATCCATTTTTTCTTCAGAAATCCAACCGCGTGGACTATGTAGTTAGAAAGTTGAGGCAAAATATGTATACTCCATTTTAAATTGGATCTTGTTTATGGTTGTCTTTTGCATCCAATTTAGTATATCTGGAAGGTGCAAATGCTCATATTGTCGCAAGGAAATTAATTGAGTATGTGTGCATCTTGTTAAGGGGTCGACATATTTATCATCCATCATGATTTATATAGTGTGTATGGTTGTCTCTTCATCCAATCTTGTGTCTTCGGAAGTGCATACATGTTTATTAGCCCCTCGGACGAAGAAACTGAATTTACGTGTATCTAGTTAGGGAGGTTACAAATCTATCATCCAATCATAAATGCGATCATTTTTACCGTTGTTTCGTCTGGGTAATTTTTCCATTCATAAGTTCAGTTATGCATATCAATTTGTTAAAGGGTAAATAATGTCACACACATATAGTTGAAAGCTGGAGGCGAATTATTTACCTTTCATCACAGATTCGATTTTGTTCACAAATGTCCGTCCTCCATCAAATTTGTTATATGGAAATCAGTTAATTCACATACGCGTCTTGGTAACATGAAAGGAATGAAAAGAAAAACATAAAGAAATGCGAGATGACGTTTATCCACCACAAGATATTGCAAGTTGCACCGCACCGTGCTCGAGACCCTGCACACCATCAGATGGTGTCATCTTGCTCCAAACCCACCAGAGTCAATCTGCATCGTGGCACGACATCGGTTGGCCCGAGACCTCCCCCACCAAGGAGCAATGCGCGAGAGAAAAAGGGAGCCCCCGCGCCGCCGTCCGCCGGCCCGGCTTTGGCCGGGGACAACGAGGAGGGCATGGAGGAGGCGTGGATATAGGGCAGCCTCCTTGGAAGAGGGTCAGGGGTGTTCCTCGGCGCGAGTCTTCATATCTTCTCTTCGGATCTCGTCGTCAAAATCGAAACTGCGGGTCCTCTATGGGATGGGTCAACTCTCTGTCATGGGCGGGCGTGGGCCCCGCACGACCTTTGTCGCGAGGTGTTGTTCGGCGAAGTCAGATTCACTGGCTCGGATAAGGAGTGATGACTATGAACCAGTGGGCAATCTTTACAACGGTCCACTCTTCGGTGGTGGTGTGCGGCGCTTGTTTAGGTTGCCAGCTGGCTGGATGCGTGTCGCCTCGAGGCTGTCGTGTTCTATGACGGTCGATAAGTGTGTTTCTGACGGCTTATCTCCTGTTTAATTAATGAGACGAGAAAAGGGTTTCCCTCTCTTTCAAAAAAAAACTCCTACATTTGTTGCTAGTTCAATCAATTTTGTTGTAAAAATTTAGATACGGTGATTTGCGTACGGGACCATGAGTATTTTTGGCTTCGTTTTAGAAAGGAGTATATACTTTGTACAACCTGTCTAGTATTTTTTTTTGTTCGTTTATTTATGAGAAATTAAATGGAAAGATCGAGCCCGCCATGCATTAAGTCTTTTCTCGGAGGGGAAAGATTTCCATCAATGCACGCATATCTTCCCAGAAAGCAGCGCGTAGGTGTCAGAAAAATACCGAGTACGTTAAAGTAGGAGAAGGTTTTCGTGTCGCGCGCTTCGTTTACGTCTTATCCAGTTATCCATCTCTCGAAAGCCAAGAACGAAGGGACAAGATCGGCGGGTTCCATGATCGCAACAACTCGCAGCCGTCAGATCGCCTAATCCGCACGACCATGACTTGACCGCCAAGTCACACATACGCACGGCGTCGCGGCCGCATACGTGCGTGCTTGTGGGCCCGCACGCCACGCTTGCCGCCCCCCGCCCCGCCGCCTGCCATCACGTAGGAGACCACCACAGCACAGTGCCACACCCCGCAGTCCGCACTACCCCTTCACTTCGCCCGGCGCCACTATATATGGCAACCCCAGCCCACGCCCCCCTCACAATCCACACCCACCACTCTCCTACCTTGTCCACCCCTCTCTCTCTTCTGTTCCACTGGTCAACCCGCCGTCCGGATCCATCTCCGCCATGTCGCTCGAGGACGTCTCCCGGAAGTCCCCGGCATAGGCAGCTCAGGAGATCTAAACATGGAGGCATATAAGGAGAAGACAACCATCTAGCTACAACTACGAACCCGTAGTCCAAGGATGAACTACTCACGCATCACTCCGGAGGCAGGCATGGTGATCAAGAGGACTCCGGTGATGATCTCCTCCCCGGCAGGGTGCCGGAAACAGCTTCAGAACCCCCTGATCTGGGGTTGACGGTGACGGCGGCTGCGGAACTTTTCCGGGGATTTTGATTCAGTCTTTAGGGTTTTCCATCTGGGGGGCTTAAATAGGAAAAACAACGAAGGCTGTGGCACTCCAGGAGGCCCACACCTATAGCTGGCGCGGCCAGGGGGCATGCCACCCTAGGGTGTGTCCCCCGTGCTGCCCCTCTCCGGCTCCTCTTCGGTCTTCTGGATGCTTCCGAGGAAAATAGGACTGCCGGGCTTCGAATTTTCCAATTCCGAGAATATTTCCAGAACAATTTTTCTGAAACTAAAAGACATCAGAAACATGAAACTGGCTCTGTGGCATCTTGTTAATAGGTTAGTCCGGAAATCATATAAAAATGCCATAAATAAGGAAGAAAACATGTAGCAATTGGCAAAATATGATCATGGAGCATCAGAAATTAGGGATACATTTAGGACGTATCAAGAGGTAGTTGAGGGAGGGGGCCTATGCCGGGAAGAAGTGGGGGAGCCGCCCCGGTCGCCTCGCTGGGGGAGGCGACGCGGGGGAAGGGGAAAAAAGGGGGAAGATTGGTGAAAATAGGTGATCTATAAAAGGGGAGAGTCAAGAAAGGCCTTGGATTCTCTCGCCATGCTTGTTTCTTGTGAGGCTTGTAAGGAAAGAAATGCTAGGTGTTCGCAACAATTTTCAACTTCAATTGTGATCATTACAAAGATTAAAGAGGAGGTGGCTATGTCTTGTATGGCCAGGGCTAAGGCGTTTGAGTAGGGGTATTTTTTGGCTTTGACCCTTTTTTGTCAAGGCTTTGACTTGTAACACTCTCTAAAACTCCTTCTTAATTAAAAAAGGCAAATATTTTGCAAAGTTAAGTGTATTTTATGCATGAAATGGTCCCAACTAATCATGATAGGAAAATCACAATTTTTAGTAGAAACCAGATTATTGTTAACACATTTAAAGGGAGAAAACCAGAAAACTACATGAACACGGTGTTGGTCTCAAAAGAAAGAAATTAATTACTTTCATATCTAGTTTGAAAAGGGTGTCAAGATATTATCCTCCACCAAAAATTCGATATTATTTTCCGTTGCTTCCTACCTTTGTGCTTCATAAGTCTTGATACGTGTAGAAAGAAAAGTTCAAACATACGTAGTTAGAAAAATAATGTGAGAAATATATCATCGCTCAGAAACATGATTTGCTTTACAATCATCTCTTCGATCCATTTCTTTTCTTCAGAAGTCCAAACACGTGTACCGTTCTGAAAGAAAGTAAATAAACTCATATTATGTAGTTAGAAAGTTGAGGCGAAGCATTTATCCTCCCTTATAAATTTGTTCTTGTTTATGGTTGTCTTTTGTATCCAATTTTGTGTCTTCGGAAGGTGCAAATGTGCATATTGTCTGAAAGAAATAAAATGCGGTTGTGTGTATCTTGTTAGGGGGCCCGACATATTTATCATCCATCATGATATATATGGTGTGTATGGTTGTCTTTTCCATCCAATTTTGTGTCTTCAGAAGTGCATATATATTTATTGGCACCTCAAACAAAACAACTGAATTTGTGTGTATCTAGTTAGAGAGGTTACAAATCTATCATTCATCATAAATTTTATCATATTTACCATTGCTTCGTCTGGGTAATTTTGTCATTCATAAATTCAATTATTCCTATCAGTTTGAGAAAGGGAAAATAATTTCACATGGTTATAGTTCAGCAGTGGAGGCGAATTATTTACCTTCCGTCTCAAATTCAGTTTTGTTCACAAATGTATATCTTCCATCAATTTTTTCATCTGGAATTCAGTTAATTCACATACGTGTATTGGTAACATGAAAGGAAAGAAAAAACCATAAATAAAAGCGAGATGATGTTTATCCACCATGAGAGATGCAAGTTGCAGCACAACGTGTTTGGAACCCAACGCGCCACGGGATGGCTTCATCTTTCTCCAAATCCACCAGACTCAGTCTGCATCGTGCCCCGACATCAGTTGGCCTCAGACCTCTCCCACCAAGGAGCACCGTGCGAGAGAAAAAGGGAGCCCCGCCACCGCCGTCTGCTGGCCCGGCTTCGGCCGACGACATCAAGGAGACTTGGAGGAGGCACGGATCTATCTGCTCTATCATTTGAGGGCGCACATATATAAATCTATAGGTGTGTATTTGTAATTTCTTCACACGGCCATACATACATGTGCATCTAGATTGTTCTGATAGCGATAAAAATACAAAATGTTCTTTTAGGAAAAAATCAGTTGTATTGCCAATTAATTTTAGAGGAGAAAGGATTATATGATCCTCCTAATAGTTGGATACAAAATATTACGAGTGAATTCTAGAAGGGCTCATCCTTGAGCTTTTATAAAATATTACGATACAAAGTATATGCTCCTTCTTTTATAAACTTGTGTTTTTTGGGTGTCGCAAATCAACATCCAAGAGGGCCTCACCCTTGAGCTTATTACCCAATTCGTCAAACTTTGGGAGACTACAGACACTCAACTTAACAATGATTCCCTGGATACAATTGTTTAGAAATTCTCTAAAAATAGGAGCTACTTGTCGGTCTTAGGCTAGAAGATGCAATTCTTAGGAAAAATTACCTCCATGATGCCTACCTTGGTTTTGGAGACCGTGGGCTTCCCCAAAGTGCAATTTCCTTGGTTGATTCTCCAAAACCGAGTTTGGATAGCAGATAGCCTTGATCGGAGATAGGCTTGATCGGAGGGGGTGGAAAAATTGTGGATTTTGCAAGTTTTGTAATCAAGTTCAAGAAATGACCACTCACCTTATCTTCAAATGTCATTTAACCACTAGAGTTTGGTCTTCTTTGAAGGATTGATTGATGCTAACTGATCTTGCACCCGCAATTAGCAATCGATGGGCAACATACAAGATTGGTGGAAAGAGCTGATCCATAAAAAGGGAGAGTCAATGAAGTCTTTGGATGCTCTCCCCATGCTTGTTTCTCGGGGAGCTTGCAAGGAAAGAAACGCTAGGTGTTCACAACAAATATTCAATTCCAACTGTGATCATTGCAAATATTAAAGAGGAGGCGGATATGCAGTGTATGTCCGGGGGTAAGGCGTTCGAGTAGGCTTGGTTTTTTTTTTTGCTTTGACCCTTTTTTTTTGTCCAGGCTTGACTTGTAAAGCTCTCTAAAACTCCTTAATTTAAAAAAAAATGACAAATTTTCTATAAAGTTAAATAGATTTCATGCATGAAATTGCCCCAACTAATCATGATGAGAAAATCACTATTTCTAATAGAAACCATAGAAACCAGAATTTTTTTAACGCATTTAAAGGGAGAAAAACAGGAAAGTACATCAACATAGTGTTGGTCTCAAAAGAAAGAAATTAATTAATTTTGTACATATCTAGTTTCAAAAGGGAGCCCAAATGTTATCCTCCACCAAAAATTCGATGTTACTTGACGTTGCTTCCTAGCTTTGTTTTTTATGAGTCTTGATGCGTGTAGAAAGAAAAGTTCAAACATATCTAGTTAGAAAAATAATATATCTAGTTAGAAAAATAATGTAAGAAATATATCATCCCTCGTAAACATGATTTTATTTACAATTGTCTCTTCTATCCATTTTTTCTTCAGAAGTCCAAACCTGTGTATAGGTCTCAAAGAAAGAAAATGAACTCATATTATCTAGCTAGAAAGTTGAGGCGCAATATTTATCCTCCCTAATAAATTTGATCTTGTTTATCGTTGTCTCTTGCATCCAATTTTGTGTCTTCGAAAGATCCAAATTCGCATATTGTCCCAAAGAAATAAAATGAGTTTGTGTGTATCTTGTTAGAGGAACGACATATTTATCATCCATCATGATTTATATGGTGTGTATGGTTGTCTTTTCCATCCAATTGTGTGTCTTCGGAAGTGCATATATGTTTATTGTCCCCTCAAACAAAGAAACTGAATTTGTGTGTATCTAGTTAGGGAGGTTACAAATCTATCATCCATCATATTTACTGTTGTTTCGTCTCGGTAATTTTTTCATTCATAAGTTCAATTATGCATATCATTTTGAGAAAGGGAAAATAATTTCACATGGATATAGTTCAAAGGTGGAGGAGGATTATTTATCAACTGGAATTAAGTTAATTCACATACATGTATTGGTAACATGAAAAGAAAAGAAAAAACCATAAAAAAATGTGAGATTACGCTTTATCCACTATGAGAGATGCAAGTTGTGCCGCGCCATGTTTGGAACCTAGCGCGCCACCAGATGGCTGCATTATCTTCCAAATCCACAAGAGTTAATCCGTATCATGCCACGACATCGGTTGGCCTGAGACCTCGCCCACCAAGGAGCACCGCGTGGGAGAAAAAGGGAGCCCAGCCGTCCCGGCTTCGGCGGCGACAGCGAGGAGGACATAGAGGAGGCACAGATCTGGCGCAACCGCACGAGCCGCCTTGAGAGAGGGTCAGGGGTTTTCATCGGCGCGAGTCTTCATATCTGCTTTTCGGATCTCGTCGTCAGAATTGAAACTGCCAGTCCTCTATCCAATGAGTCAACTCTTTGGCATGGGCGGGCGTGGGCCTCGCAAGACCGTTGTCGCGAGGAGTTCTTCGGTGAAGTCAGCGTCACGGGCTCGATAAACATGATTTTGTTTACAATTGTCTCTTCTATCCATTTTTTTCTTCAGAAGTCCAAACGTGTGTATCGATCTCAAAGAAAGAAAATGAACTCATATTATCTAGTTAGAAAGCTGAGGCGCAATATTTATCCTCCCTAATAAATTTGATCTTGTTTATGGTTGTCTCTTGCATCCAATTTGTGTCTTCGAAAGATGCAAATTCGCATATTGTCTCAAAGAAATATACGAGCCCGTGTGTATCTTGTTAGGGGACCGACATATTTATCACCCATCATGATTTATATGGTGTGTATGGTTGTCTCTTCCATCCAATTGTGTGTCTTCGAAAGTGCATATATGTTTATTGTCCCCTCAAACAAAGAAACTGAATTTGTGTGTATCTAGTTAGGGAGGTTACAAATCTATCATCCATCATAATTTCAATCATATTTACCATTGTTTCGTTTCCGTAATTTTGTCATTCATAAGTTCAATTATGCATATCATTCTGAGAAAGGGAAAATAATTTCACATGGACATAGTTCAAAGGTGGAGGCGGATTATTTATCTTCTGTCACAAATTCCATGTTGTTCACAGATGTCACTCTTCCATCAAATTTATCATCTGGAATTAAGTTAATTCACTTACATGTATTGGTAACATGAAAAGAAAAGAAAAAACCATAAAGAAATGTGAGATGACGTTTTATCCACTGTGAGAGATGCAAGTTGTACGGCGCCGTGTTTGGAACCTAGCGCGCCACCAGATGGCTTCATTATCTTCCAAATCCACAAGAGTTAATCCGCATCATGCCACGACATCAGTTGGCCCGAGACCTCCCCCAGTAAGGAGCACCGCGTGGGAGATAAAGGGAGCCCCGCCACCGCCGTCCCGATTTCGGCGGCGACAGCGAGGAGGACATGGAGGAGGCGCAGATTTGGCGCAACCGCCTGAGCCGCCTTGGGAGAGGGTCAGGGGTGTTCATCGGCGCGAGTCTTCATATCTGCTTTTCGGATCCCATCGTCAGAATCGAAACTGCCGGTCTCCTCTATCCGATGAGTCAACTCTTTGGCATGGGCGGGCGTGGGCCTCGCAAGACCGTTGTCGTGAGGTGTTCTTCGGTGAAGTCAGAGTCAGTGGCTCGGATAAGGAGTGATGACGATGACCCAGTGGGAAATCTTGACAACGGTCCACTCTTCGGTGGTGGCGTGCGTGCGGCTTGTTTTGGTCGCCAGCTGGCTGGCTGCGTGTCCCCTCGAGGGAGGCTGTCGTGTTCTACGACGGTCGGCGAGGGTCTTTGTGACGGCATATCTTCTGTTCAATTAATGAGATGGAAAAAGGTCCCCCTCTGTTTGAAAAAAGGAAAAAAAAAATCTCTTACGCCCATTGCCAGGTCAGTCAATTTTGTTGTACTGTAGAAATTTAGATACAGTGATTTGCGTACGGGACCATGAGTATTTTGTTTTAGAAAGGAGTATATACTGTGTACAACCTGTCTAGTAAGTGATACGTACTATTTTTCTTTTGGTTCGTTTATTTATGAGAAATTAAATGGAAAGATCGAGCCATGCATTTCTCGGAGGGGAAGATTTCCCCTCCATCAATGCACGCATATCCTCCCAGAAAGCAGCACGGACGTGTCAGAAAAACACCGAGCACGTACGTTAAAGAAGGAGCAAGTTTTCGTATCACGCGCCTCGTTTGTCCGTTACAGAAATACGTCTAATCCAGTTATCCGTCTCTCCCCGTGAAAGCCGAGAACGAAGGGACAGGATCAGAGGGTTCCGGGATCGCAACGACTCGCAGCCGTCAGATCGCCTAATCCAGACGACCGTGACTTGACCGCCAAGTCACACATACGCACGGCCTCGCGGCCGCGTACGTGCGCGCTTCTGGGCCCGCACGCCACGCTTGCCGCCCCCCGGCCCGCCGCCTGCCATCGCGTAGGAGACCACCACAGCACAGTGCCACACCCCGCAGTCCGCACTACCCCTTCACTTCGCCCGGCGCCACTATATATGGCAACCCCAGCCCACGCCCCCCTCACAATCCACACCCACCACTCTCCTACCCCTCTCTCTCTTCCGTTCCACTGGTCAACCCGGCGTCCGGATCCATCTCCGCCATGTCGCTCGAGGACGTCTCCCGGAAGTCCCCGGCGCCACCGGCGTCCCCTCCGCGGATGGACTCGTGGGCTCGAGGAGGGCGCCGCTCCAGGCGCCGTGGCGGCAGCGGCAGCGGCAGCTTCGGTGGCGGCGCGGAGTCCGACGACGAGTACATGGCGCTCTGCCTCGTCATGCTGGCGCGCGGCGTCCGAGGCGAGGCTGACGAGGACGGCGTCAAGGCGACGGGCGTTGCTGCGGTGGCGGCGCCGACGACCAAGGCGCAGGGGTACGGGTGCTCCGTGTGCGGCAAGGTGTACGCGTCCTACCAGGCGCTGGGCGGGCACAAGACGAGCCACCGGAAGCCGCCCACGCCGCCTGCGCCGGCGGCGCCCGCAGGCGGCGACGAGGCCTCCGGCCGCGGCGCCGTCGTGGAGGCGAAGGTGCACCGGTGCTCGCTCTGCGACCGCACGTTCCCGTCGGGGCAGGCGCTGGGCGGGCACAAGCGCCTGCACTACGAGGGCGGCGGCGCTGCGGCCGAGGGGGTCAGCGACAAGGACAAGGAGGCTGCCAAGGCGAAGGCGGCGGCGCTGCTGAGGGACTTCGACCTGAACCTTCCCGCGGAGGCGGCGGTGGCCGGGGACGAGGCCGAGAGCGCCCCGCCGGAGGCGAAGAGGGCGCGGATCACGGCCATGCTTCTAGCGCTCTGATCAGCGGCGGCGGGCGGCGGCGCGGTTTAGGTTTTTGATGGTTTTTAGGATTGTTTCTTCTCTCTAGGTTTCGATTGACATTGGTTGGTTGGTTGGTTAATCCGATTGCTTGATTTGTTCCGGCTCCGGACTGGAATTGTGAGCTGGAGTGTGTTGATATGGTAAGCGCAGCGTTGGCGTTGGCGTGGGCGCGGTGGCCTGTCCATGGTTTGACCCCGGCCGTTGGATAAAGAAATCCGACGGCTTGCTGGGATAGGAACTTGCTTGTAAGCCTTAGACCACTGGTCAAAACTATACAATATAAAGAAACTTTTATTCCTTCCTTTTCTCAGCTTCTTGCCGTAGTATTTGCGTGTGAAAGTGAAAAAAAAAGAACGCGTGCTTTGCATCTAGTAGTAGTAGTGTGTGTGATGTTTGCTGCTGCTATTTCATTAGCGGCCGCTCAGTGTCCTGATTAAAGCTACACGCGGCTGTTAAAAATAGTGCGTGCTTACATTTACATTACATGGACAGGGACATGATGACGCATTGACCTCTTAAACTTGGAAAAGGTTACACCCCGGCCGTAATTAACCATGTGCAGCCACACTCGGTTCTTTTCGATAAGTAATCACCACCACCACCATAACTCAATTGCACTTCGGTTTCAGATTAAACAAAGGCAAAAGGAAAAGAAATAACAAAGGCGAACAGAGCAGAAATAGAACAAAAGTCAACTGATGGTTCAATTGGCAAAAGCTTTTGGCTTTGTGAAGAAAGCTTGGTACTCTACTTAATTTCCATTTGAGCTCATGACTAATTCCACATGGTTTAATTTGGGCATCGGAGTGCCCTTGTTGCATGCGCTTGCATGTACTGTAATAACCTGGAACCTTCCATCTTAGCCTTTGTTGCTGCTGAACTACGTCTGAGTCCAATGCACAATATGTTACGACTCATGACCAGGCCTTCGCACTGAAACTTTAGTTAAATTAGCAGCGTAAACGACGTGTCTGCACTCTGCAGTTTCAACATGTGTATAAATCTACCTCCTCGTTGGGTGTTGACAGCTTTGGATATGGATCAAGCAAAGGCGAAGCAACTAATCGACAATCACAATTGTTAAGTAAGTAGTACTACTAGTACTGAGTGATCTCGTCGACAATCCGGAGCGTCCTGCACTCCTGCTGCCTGGCTGCCTGTACGTACGTGCGGGCGTGACCGGGGCCGGGGTGTCGTTGTCAAGATGGAGCCGTGGGAAGCATGCCTCGGCTCTAGAAGGCAGGCCAACGCGGCGGCGTCGACCGGACGCGTGGACTCGGCCTCCGGCTGCCGACGGAATGTTATCATCTGCCGCTCCTAAGCTTTACTTGCTTGGTTGGTTGACATATCGGAGAAGTGCATATCTACCGTGCACGGTATCTACCCAAGTTTCTCGGGCAATCACGTCACGTTCTCATGTATGTCTACACTCAATGCAAAACCACTCCTAGGTTGACGCCCCACACTATCGCATCACTTAAAAGTCTGGAGAATGGTGCAGAAAAATTTACAGAGCACCCCTCCCAGCTCTGTCCAACCACTTTACAGATCACTCCTTAGCTTTTTAAGCTTTTACACGTTTTTGTCTTTGTTCCTCTCTTATCAAAAACAATAATTTTTGCACACACCGGCTTGATCTTAGGATAGGGCCGGGCCTCCATAGGCGGCGTCTTACATTTATTGTAAACTAATCGGTTGCCATATTTTCTTTTTCATGTTTTCGTTTGCGGCTATGTGCATCTTTGCTATGCAGATGTTGGGTGTAGTGCTTAGACTCATTTAAGTAGTAAAAACATTTTATCTAAATTAGAAAAAGCAGTTTTTTCATTTAAAATTTACACACAAGTTTCTTCCAAAAACCATACAAAAATTCATATTCATGCTTTTTTTTTCTCAGTTTCATAATTCGCAGAAGTTTCATATTGAATCCGAAAACATTTCATACAAATTCGAATACCGACAATAGATTCAAGATTGTGAAAACAGATTCAGGCAAGAAACACAAGTTTCCATCTGCAACAACAAGAAAATCCTAGATCCAGCTCACAATTATATGCACCATACATGTAACTAATACTTACTACAAAACTAAATTCTAATCAAAGTTTGTACACATCCTACACAGAACATTGATATAATCAAGATTCATTCGGATACTACGGAGAATATATGGCAACATAAATTTGGCAAGATTCCAAAACAGAACATGGCAAGATCCTTTGTTTAGAACAAATCAAAGATAAATACAAATCCAACAAATATACAATCAAGATTCAACACGAACTAGAAAAAAAAAAAACAAAGAGTTCGGCTCAAGGGAATCCATCTACAGATTGGGCCCTCCATGACCCGATCCGGTTAGAGGCCACTATGATGTGAGTAGGAGGAAAAACACGGACGAGCAGAACGCCAGGAAAATTACCACGGCCGGTAACCCAAGCGAACATGGCGGGGCTTAGCCAAGAACGGGAACATTGGGGCAAGAAGGCGCTGCGTCGACCCAAAGCTGGGGACGACGCCAAAAGAAGAGTGTCGCCGTCGGTGGGGGAAGAGGCGGAAGAAGCCATGTCTCTCTGTTCGTCGTCATCATCTTGGATTCTGGCCTCCCCTCCATATTTGTACCCGTGATCGAGCTCGAGGTGGCCTCTTGCCGGCAGTGGAGGATGTATAGGTTAGATGGCTTCCATGCCCGGGTCCGGCGGTCCTCGTACAAGCGGTGGGAGCCCAGATTTGTGGCCTCCCTTCTCGAAACCAGAGTAGGGTATGGTCGTGGTCGCATCAAGCCCGAGTTGCACAGCCGGGATGGGGGGCTCATCGGGCGCGTGATAGGGTAGCGTTGTGGGAGGGGGAGAGTGTCGTGGTATTGTCACGTCAAGTGTCCTCGTGCGAGAACTAGATTGTGAGGCCATAGCTTCTAGGCGAAGTATCAAGGGTTATGGTGGGAACGATAAAAACGAGTTTACCCAGGTTCGGCCCCTCTATGGAGGTTAAAACCTACTCACGCTTCTTTACTATTGGTGATTCGAGGTGTCGGTTACAAGGATCGATTCCGGCTTCGGATGTATCGAGAACTCTTCTATCAGCTAGAGCTTGATTTCTACGTCCCAGGAACTCCTCTGCTATAGAACTTGGTTTCTGCGTCCCAAGAACTCGCTTTATATAGAAGACGGGTTTCCGGGTTTACAGACAAAACCGGGTCATGCCCGTAGTGGGAGTCCTAGTGTAACCTAGTCGGACGCGCCATTGACGGTTTACGCGGGAGACCGGGTTTCGTACTGCCGCATCTGGAATCTTCTGTAGGCCCGCAACCGTACTGTACCTAGCCTTGTTCTTGGCTCTAGACCGTCTCACGGCCGGGTCTTGAGTGTTCCATCACCTAGACCGGAATCCTGGTCTCTCCAGCTATTCTCCGGTAAGCCTGTTTTTTGCTTCAGCCGGTTCTGAGGTAAACCGGCTTGCGATCTATAAACCGACTTTCACCTTAGCCGGTTTAGGAACTTCTTGGCAGGGCTGGGGCCCATTCCCCCAATATCTACCCCTAGGTCAATATGAACGTCAAATCAAGGTTTTGTTGGTTCATGTGAAGCTCCTCAGAGGAAAACATAAACTTGCATAACTCGGAAATAAGTCGGGTCTTGTTCCGCTTGGAATGGTAAACTGGTTCTTTCCTTAACTAAATCTTGGTCTGGATCTGTTGAAGATTCATCTCCCTTTTCTCACTCTTTACATGCCCATTTAAACCGGTTTGGTCTATCTGGGTAGTTATGTTTGCTAGTCTATCTCCAGGATCCGGGAACTAATATTTCCTGGCTTCTCCTCTGATCTTTTCCACGCATTTAATGTTGCAAATCCGGCGCATTTAATCTCCATATTTCCTTTTTTGACCTAGGTTAACGCCAAAAATGCGGTGTTTCCTAGGGTCTTTTTTTGCAAAAGGCCACGGTAATTCTTAGGGTTTTGCCCCGCCCCCCACTTACAAATAGTAGAGAGGGGTGACCCTAGGTCATTCCATACCATCCTTGTCCACTTCTTCTTCTTCCTCAACCGCCGCCCAGGAGCTCGACTGAAGTTTAAGCTTCGCCATCGTCGGAATTTCACCGCTAGCACCGGAATTTCGTCGTTGTTATCGGAGTAGATTATGAGAGATAAGTCAATGGTGAGCAAAGGCACGGGAACCGGCGAAAAGAATAAAGTTGCTAACCCGGTCGATTCCTACACCCAGAACAAGAGGGAGATGATCGTCGATTGGTGTAAATCAGACATTCTCCCGGCTGTAGGATATGCAGAGATCCGGCGTGCTCTGGGATAATATCTCCTGGGGCGCACCTGGAGACGAGATCCGGCCCACTCCTAGGCTAGGTGAGGTAATTGTATACCTAGCCATGGGCAGCCTGGCCCGGCCGGCCCAAAAAATCCTGGGCCGGGCTCGGGCCTAAAATCTAAGCCCGAGGGTTGGGCCAGGCTCAGGCCCGACGGAAGTGCATTTTTGGCCGCAGTCGGGAAAGGCCGATCGGGTTTGTCGGACTTTCTCGGGCTCGGGCCCGATTTCTGAAGCCCGACAGTCGAGCCGGGTCGGGCTCGGGCCTTAGTTTTGCCTGTTGAAATGTTTTAGGCCTGGCCCGAAGCCCGGCCGGACCCGAACTTTGGACAGGTATAGGTAATTGTCACCGTTGACCACGTGACCTGGGGTTTGCGCCCACCCGGGCCTCGTTTCCTTAGCAGCATCTTAGCGCATTACGGCTTATGCCCCCAAGATATTCCTCCAAACTCCATCCTCAACGTTAGTAACTTTGTAGTTCTTTGTGAGGACTATCTCCAGACATAGCCAAATCTAGGTTTATTTCTAAAGTATTTATATTGCAATAAACACCCTGAAAACGTTGGTGGTCCTTTGATCTGTTGTGGGGGCGTCTCTTTCCAGAGGCGCAAAGATATAGTTTATCCAATCGTTGCTTTAGTTAGCCATCCCAACTTATGGCAGAAATCCTATTTTTATTGGAAGATACTTCTCCAACCGGCGAGCCTCCTGTGTCGGGTTACCGCATTGAGCGTTTAGTCTTCACGGACAAAATGAAATCTTGCGCTGAACCGGAAGCTCGTTCCAAAGTCACCCCTCTTCTCAAGCTCGTCAAGTCCTTGATAGTCCATGGCTTGACCAGTTTAGATCTTACCCAGAACTGGGTGTCCTGCCGTACCCAACCTCTCAGCATCAGAAACCGGCTCTATCATCAGTATACCGCTTTAGTCACAGATTCAATGATATTTTCAATCAACACTCCATCTAAATCTGAGCTTACCAAGATGTTGAAGAATCTAGTCGGTTTGCACAGGGATAGAGTCCATGATGTGGGCCTTCCCACTTTTTCTGCGCTGAACCCGGCTCCTCCAGGAAGTAAACTAGTTTTTTTCCTGCAAAGTGTTATTCTGCTAGTTTATGAAGTCAACGTTGGTGCTAACCCGACTATTTTCCGTTTTACAGCTTTTTGATGCTTCCCGGGTAACCACTAACGAGCCACCTACGTCCCTGATGGTGCAGTGGACGTTGATAAACCCCAAGAGAAATGTTGTGAAGAGTGCAGCGGCAAGTTTTCCCTCAGAAAAGAAAACCAAGGTTGAATCGACCAGTAGGAGGGCAAGCAATCTTTGAAGGTTGATGCAGCTGAGGTGGCAGTGTGCACTACTGGTTCAGCAGCAACGTGGAACCTACACAACACAATGAAATCACTTTGGCCCAACGAAGCAGTGAGGTTGTTAATCTCACTGGTTTTCCTGAAAACAAAGAGGTTAAACATATGGTGTGGAAAACAGTAGCAACAGTGTGAAAGTAGTGGAAGTAGTGTGTGTATTATTAGCATGTGAAAATGGACCGGGGTCCACAGTTCACTAGTGGTGTCTCTCCGAGAAAGATAAATAACATGTGTGGTGAACATATTACAGCTGAGCAATTGACATAAATGAAGGCTGCACCGTAGTGCATATGCAAGACATAAAGATTACTATGTCATTCATGCGGGCATTACAACAAGATACATAATCCGTCATCCAACTGCATCTATGACTAATAATCCACCCTCCGAATATCATTCGAACAAACGTTGGGTATTAAGATGCAAGCAACAGATAATTGCATTAAGCAAAGTGTGTAATGTAAACAATAGAATCATCCTTAGACAAAGCATTGTTGTTTTCTCCCTGATGGCAATAGAACATCCTCCATTCTTCACGTTTATGTTGCTCGAGCACAGATGCAAAGGAGGCATGAACCCACTATCGAGCATAAATACTCCCTCTTGGAGTTACTAGCATCTACTTGGCCAGAGCATCTACTAATAATGGAGAGCATGCAAGATAATAAATAACACATGCATGAAGATAACATGATAGATTGATAATCAAAAGACATAACATTCAACATTCATCGAATCCCAACAAACACGACATGTAGCACAACATGTAGCATTCAACATTCATCGATCATGTGAGGCAGCTCACGAGATCTAAACATGAGGCATAAAGTGTAGGAGACAACCATCTAGCTAGTGCTATGGACCCGTAGTCCAGGGATGAACTACTCACGCATGACTTTGGAAGAGGGCATGGTGGTGTAGACCCCTCCGGGGAAGAGTTCCCCTCCCGACAGGGTACCGGGGAGAGCTCCAGAACCCTCCCGATCTCGGGATGACGATGACGGCGGACTCGAGTGTTTCTCGGGAAAAAGTGGTATATTTCTAGGGTTGATATGTCGGGGGAATAATATAGGCGAAAGAGCGATGGCAGAGGGCACCTGGGGGGCCCAGACCACCTCCAGGTGCGGCCAGGGGGTGCGCCTCCCTATGGTGTGGCCCCTTCTGTGGCCCTTTCCGGGTCTCTTTGAGACTCCGTGGAACCCTCGGGAATTCTAAGACTTCTGGGCTTCGAATTTTCCAATTCCGAGAATATTTCCAGAACAACTTTTTTGAAACTAAAAAACAGCAGAAAACATGGAACTGGCCCCGTAGTCCATGGATGAACTACTCACACATCACTTTGGAGGAGGGCATGGTGGTGTAGACTCCTCCGGTGAAGAATTCCCCTCCCGACAGGGTGCCGGGGAGAGCTCCAGAACCCTCCTGATCTCGGGATGACGATGACGGCGGCCTCGGGTGTTTCTCGGGAAAAGTGGTATATTTCTAGGGTTGATATGTCAGGGGGGTTATATAGGCGAAAGAGCGATGGCAGAGGGTACCTAGGGGGCCAGACCACCTCCAGGTGCGGCCAGGGGCGCGTCTCCCTATGGTGTGCCCCCTGTGGACCCTTTCCGGGTCTCTTCGAGACTCCGTGGAACCCTCGGAAATTCTAATACTTCTGGGCTTCGAATTTTCCAATTCCGAGAATATTTCCAGAACAACTTTTTTGAAACTAAAAACAGCAGAAAACATGACATAAAGTGTATAGCAAACATGTGGGAAATAATAGGGTAGTCCCGTAAATCGATAAAAATGACATAAAGTGTATAGCAAACATGTGGGAAATAACATGAAAACTACATGGAACATCAGAAACTAAGGATACGTTTAGGACGTATCAACATCCCCAAGCTTAGTTCCTACTCGTCCTCGGGTAGGTGAACGATAAAAACACATAATTTCTGAGGTGACATGCTACCAACATGAACTTGATCATCAATAATCTAAAAACATATGTAAGATGAGATCATAGAACTTTAAGCATAAGCATGATAAATAAAACTTTAATAACAAATCATAGTAATCACCTTGCACCATGAGAGGTAACACAAATAAAAGATCATGAATAACAATGCGTCAAAAGTTATACGTTTGTTTCAAGTATAGAGAAAGCATGGAAAGTGATATTTCGCTAGTCCTTAAGAGTGGGGCAAAACATAAATTCCATGACACCTTCAAAGTTTATGAGGAAGACTAGAAAAAATAATTTGAGAGCGAGCAAATAACATATCATGAATCAATTAATAATGTTTCTAGGACAAATGCACATTAAACTCAGAATGGCAACTATGCTCTCTCAGCTGTGCCTAAAGTTAGAAGATGGAGACTCAACATAAAAGTAAAAGAAAGGACCTTTGCAGAGGGAAGCATGGATAACTCATGTGCTAGAGGTTTTATTTATTAAACAAAGGTATAAAATGTTTGACACTCCTCCCATCCATCTTATACAAACCATGGCTAACCGAATCATCGAGTGCCTGCCAACAATCACATACCGTGGAGGAGTGTCTATTTTTAGGGAGGTGTATCCTTATGTCAACGAATGGTAAACAGAAAATATAGTACATCACAAGCCAACTAGAATTCACAAGAGCTGCTCCCATTTGAAGGATGAAGTGGTGTAGAAGGTCATCCCTCTTTCTCTTTTGTTTACACAGTTATGCTTTGACTGATAAATTAGGGGCAAAAATAGTGAAGAGAATTTGTTTGCATTAATTTGGAGCTGGACACCTCGCTGCCAGCTCTTCTATCAATTGGATAAGAGGATGAAGTTACTAGTCCAGGGTCACAAAACCGGAGTAATTTTGAAAGTTTAAAGGTAGCAATTTACTTGGAGTGGCGGTTAAATACCACATGTAGGTATGTATGGTGGACACATTTGGCATACTTTGATTTTTGGGAGTTGTATTGCACGAGTAGAGCTCATACTCAGTACAGATGGAGGCTATTAAAAGACTGGGAGCAACAAATCAAGAGAGCAATAATGGCCATAATAATGCATAGCAACATAAACATCATTAATCAAAGCATAAGTGGCACCATAAGTTAAGAAAACTAAACAATCATGGAGGTTGTTAGTGACTGGTTCGTAGTCTTAAACATGGTGTGAGCATGCGCCAAGTCAACCAAATAAAACATTCAAAGGAGAACACCACAAATTGATGATTCAATATGACAAGAACAACTCATGATTCTTTCAATGGCACATTACCACTCTCAGCTATTTGAGACAAATCATGCTACTAAATCACCACTAGGCTTTAGAATTAAAATAACATCTAGCATGATATGAAAAAGTCTAGCCATGGTTAATACAAGCTTCTATCTGCATCGTTTATAGTTTTTACCAAATGCAGCAGTTTCTTTTCCCAACAAGCACCATACAAAATATGTTTTAACAAAAACTCTCTAAATGATACAGAAACAAAACATTAGAGTACTCACATAAAACTACTAAGACTAACAGCTCTGAATAAGAGATGCAATGAAAACAAGAGCTAAACAAGAATTTTCGCAGTAGCTAGAAGAAAAATTAAGAATACGAGCATAACGAGTATTCAAACAAAAAAGCGGAGCATGTCTCTCTCCAGAACATGGATGCTAGGTTCCAATTATATTATTTCAGCAAGGAAAACAAAAATAAAATATAATTAAAAATAACAGACGCTCCAAGTAAATTTCATATGATGTGACCGAATAAAAATATAGTTTCACTAGAAGTGACCTGATAAATGGTTGATGAAGAAGGGGATGCCTTGGGCATCCCCAAGCTTAGATGCTTGATTCTTCTTAAAATTTGCTGGGATGAACCACGGGCATCCCCAAGCTTTGACCTTGCACTCTCCTTGGTCACATATATCACCTCTACTTTTGACCCTTGACAACTTCCTTCACACCACACTCAAAGAGTAATTTGCATTAGAGGGTTAGTGCAACAATAAAAAATCTATGGGTTCTGTATGGGCACAAGTTCTATTAACACTTTTAAACATTAGCTACATACACTAATGGTTTGTTAAGCAAAGAAATGACACTTGACATCGTAAAAGAGCAAATACAAGAAAAATGGCAGAATCTGCCAAAACCAGAACAGTCTATAAAGAAGAATATTTTCGGGGCACTTACACTGCTCAAATAAAAAAACTTAGAGAACAAATAAGTTGTGGAATCAGCTGAGGAATAAGCACATAAAATTTTAGGCCATTCTGATCTTTCTGGATTTTCCACTTTTTTAGGGTGGACAGCAGAAATCTTTTTTTCTACGCAGAAATCCCAAAACCAACTCCAACTTTCGTCAGAAACTTTACTTGGAAAAACTAATACATGAAAATAAAGATACAAGGGAGTTTCTACATAAGTATACAACCCCCTAGACTCAAAGAAAACAGAGATAAACAAAGCAGAAATAAGACCATGGGTTATCTCCCAAGAAGTGCTTTTCTTTAACGCCTTTTAGCTAGGCCTAGAAAAGTGGATTCAAGTATTTTCAAGTGAAGAAGCATCCAAATCAAGATAAGGCAATTCCTCAATAATGCATAAAATTTTATCTGAATGTTTTTCAGATTGTCCTCTGTTAGAACTTTGAGGTTTACTATTATCATAAAATAGATTCTCAGGAACAATCCAGTCAAAAATTTTCTCTTGGGCGTCATGCAATGCTATCAATTTAAAGGGGATTGGTATTTTATTCTCATTTTCATTTTTACGTTCAGCTTTTTTTAGAGCACCAACAACATCTCCACATGAGCCTAGCATATTGAAACGATCGAACACTTTTCTATCTTCTATAGCAACATCTCCAAAACATTTAAGCATGCTTTCTAAAATAAAATTTCTTTTTTAGATGTCTTCAGTATTGTTCAAGTTGAGGAACATATGCTGCAGTATGGGATTGTCGAAGCTCTGGCTCCACAAATCCCTCGGGTGATCCTATCGGGTTTCGACTAGGAGATGTCATAGGCGCTGGTGGAATCGTCGGCTTGACAGGGGGGCGAGATTTACCCAGGTTCGGGGCCCTCGTAGAGGTAAAACCCTTACTCCTGCCTTCTGTCGATCTGTATTAGATGATTAGATCGGTTACAGGATGCTCGAATCGAGAGTGGATCTCGAGTTTCAAGGCTTTTGTGGTCGTGCGGTAATACTTGGTCCTCTCCTCAGGGGCTCTCCTGGCTTTATATAGATAGCCAGGTCTCGAGTTCAACTCGGAGAGGACACAAACCCTAGCTTAGGTCGGTTACAAGTTCCCTAACTTAACCCGCAAGTTGATGCGGGTGGGCTTCTCATGGGCCTTCTAGAGTACTCCAAGGGCGCTTCCTGTTGGGCCTTGACCAGAAGGCTTGAGAGGGGGTGTCCTTACTCGCAGGGTCCAGGATCCATGCCTTCGTCAGTAGCCCCCGAGCGTGTGCTCGACTGGGATTTACTTTCAGTCGAGTAGACGGTCAGAACTTTTTTAATCCCCTCTCGGAAGTTCAGCTTGACAGTTGTTGTTTTTGAAGGGTGTGTCCCCTGTATTGTAAATTATAAAGCTCGAGTATCGAGTAGTACTGGCGCCTGTTTTACGGCTTTTATTTGCAGAAGGATGTGGCGCAGTAGCTTGGCTCTCCCGAGAGATCAGGGCCAATTAATTGCGACTAGGGCAAAAACACTCCTGGCCTACACAGATTCGAGACCTCCGACTCGAACCCGATGAGGTGATTGTTGCGACTGGGCCGTTGTGGACTTATCGAGTTGAACTTAACCTAAGAGGGTACCCGGCGCGTCCGCTAGGATTTTTCTTCGTGTTGTTGACACGGAACTATGCCGGAGGACGCAGCTTTCGAGTGCGATTCCAGGCCCAAAAGAAAGATCTTTCTGGGTCTTACCTTCGTACTCGAAGAATACGGCATCCAGATGTGCCTAGTCGGCTGAACAATCCAGGTTTTTATGATGTAGAATTATCACGTGTAGGAGAGGTAGGTTTTTCCCACCCGATGGATTTGTCTGAGCTCCATACGAAAGAAATTTCGCGTTGGAAAAAACCAAGCCCGTATGAAAGAGTTTTCATGTTCGGGATGCCGTGCCCATACGAAAGAGTTTTTCGTGCATAGGGTATTTTCCTCTTTCTCGTTCGAAGAGGTCTTGCTTTATGAACTGTTCATGGAAAAGTTGGTCTCATCCGAAGGAATCGATATTCGTACGAAGATAATTTCGCGTTTGAACTTCCATTCGAAAAAATCTCAATTTTGAATGACGAACGTCATGACGTCATGGCGCACTCCTCTTCTCCCGATGGGACGTGACGGAGTGGTAGCAGATGGTGACCCACCTTGTCAGCTTTTTGACCGGGAAACGAGACGTCGTTCCCGTTTTCTACGCGAAACGCGCAGTAAATGCGCACGATCTTCTGTTAAGATCGTGGCACGAAACAGCGCTGGCCGCCGCTTCGTTTCATCCTCACGCGTGGCAGCCGTGATAGGTGCCACATAGCGCATCGTACGGCTGAGATTGCCTTGCCCCGTGTATAAGTAGGGGTGTTAGCGCCGCAGTAAAATTTTCCCTGCTCTCTGTCTTCGTCTTCTTCCTTGCGCCCATCTTCATCTTCCTCGCGCTCAAGCTCTCGCTGCGAACAATGGCTGGCGGAAGGAAGCGTGGCGCTGGTACTCTGGCGTCTGGCGAGCCTTCTGCGCCACCCGCTCCTCGCGCCGGCGACTGGCGCTCCCCCAACACCACCGCAAAAAGCATCAAAGAGATGCAGCGGGAGGGATTGCTACCGGCGGAGGCGGAGAAGCGCGTCCGCCTCGGGAAAAGAGAAGAGGTACCCAACCCTCAGTCGAATGAGCGCGTGGTCTTCGTGGACCACGTGACTCGAGGTCTTTCTTTTCCCCTTCACCCTTTCTTCATCGGGTTGCTGTGTGCCTACGGCATACAGCTTCACGACCTTCCTCCGAACGCGATGCAGCACATTTCGTGCTTCATCGTGCTTTGCGAGTGCTACCTCGGCATTCGCCCGCATTGGGCGCTCTGGAAAGCGCTGTTCAAGATCCGGATCTTCCGCGAGAAGCCGCGGGTGGAGTCCGAGCCTGGCGAGCCACTTCACACGGGTGGTTTCGGGATCCAGGCGCGCCAGGAGAACGCGTACTTCAACATGCACTTCATCGACTCCGCCCAAGGCTGGCGGAAGAAGTGGTTCTACGTCGTCGACAATAGCTCGGGTGGGCTCGTAGAGTTTCACCCATTCGCAGTTCTGTCGAGGCGCAAGTCTTGGAGCCACAAGATGTCAGCCGAGGAAATCCAGACGGTCACGCCCTTACTCGCAAGAGTAGCCGCTCTTCGAGACCAAACCTCGGGAGTAGTGCTCAACGGGCTCCATCTGGCGAGCCTCTTCTTGAAGCGCAGGATCCAGCCTCTGCAGCAAAGGCCTTCCACTATGTGGGAGTATCAAGGTGCAGAAGATCCCAGCCGAGTGAGTCGCGAAGAACTTTCGAATGTAGAATTCGAAAAGAAGATCGCGGTCATCACTCGACTGAAGGTAGGGGAGCAATTCCCCGATTGCTCAGTCGAAGCTTTTTCTGCTTCAAATCCTCCTCCGGCTGAGGTTAGTTTCTTGTCTTTGAGTTACTTTCATCTTCTGAATTGTTAGTCGATAAGATCTTTCTTGTTTTCTTGTCTTCGTAGAGTCTAGCCATGGCGGACTGCTACCCGCCAGCTACGGGGGGAGCTGCTTCGGAGCAAGTGTCTAGTCACCAGGACAGCGCGGTTGACACCAGTGTCGCCAATGCTTCCTCGAGCTCGGAGGACGATTCTTCGGATGACGTCGAAGACTCGAATGGCGCCCTCCCGAAACGTCGTCGGGTAGATGAAAACGAAGCTACTTCAAAGGACAAATCCTTGGAAGCATCGCCTAGTCAAGCTCCTATCCATGTGACTCCACTCCAATCTCTTCCTCCTTCGGCTTTGTTTCCAGTGATAGCAACCGCTTGGGACGCGGATGCTCTGGACGATGATGAAGATGATGAGTAAGTGTTTTTCCTTGTTCTTTTGTAATGCCAGTCGATCAACTTCTAAATTCCGATATTGATGTTTTTCTATCTTTCACTGCAGTCTGCAAGCGATCAGCCCGCGTAGGTTTGCTGCTAACGTTCCTCCCGAAAAGAGGAACAAAGCAAAGGACGCGGGTGAAACCCCCACTGCAGGCACCGTCCAGAACTCTCCCAGGGCAGCGCCTGATGCTGCGACTGTGGAGCGAGAAATCCCCAGCTCCGCCGCTAGGACTTCGGTCTCGAAGGAGGCGACGGACAGTTCTGCGGATCCTCTCTCCCGCGCCACTGGACAGGTAAACTTCTATCTCTTGGCCTTCAAGAATTTCTTTATCGGGTGCACGGCAGTGCTCCCGATGGGAGTAGCCCCCGAGGCTGTAGTCGATCGCGTGCGATCGGCTGCAGGCTCAAAGTTCTGTTCATCTTTTCTTCATGATTTTGCTTTTCTCGGGTGCACGGCAGTGCTCCCGATGGGAGTAGCCCCCGAGGCTGTAGTCGATTGTAAATAATCGGGTACAGGCTCCAATGTAATCCTTCTAATTCTTCTATCTTCGTGCTTTTAATTTTTATCGGGTGCACGGCAGTGCTCCCGATGGGAGTAGCCCCCGAGGCTGTAGTCGATTGTAAATAATCGGGTACAGGCTCAAATTTGATCTTTTTAACTCTTCCGTCTTCGCGCTTTTGCAGTCACTCGTTGATTCTCTTGCGGCGATTGGTCGCCGCGTCGTTCTCGCTGAATCGGATTGCAAGTCTCTTCGAGCAGACCGCAACCAACTCCGGACTGAAAACGATCTTCTCAAGGGTGAGCTCTATCGTTCCCCAATCTTCCACACTCCATTCATTCTAGAGTTTTTGACAAGCGTCTCTTTGCAGCTCGACTTGAATTTGCAGAATCCGAAAAGGTCAAATTTTCTGAGCAGGTAACTGCTCGAGAAGCTGACTTGACGGCCATTCGACAAGAGCTAGAGACTTCCCGCATGCAGTCGGAAGACTTCAGTCGACAGCTTGCGGACGCGCGGAAGTCCTTGAAGGAGTTAGAGAAAACCGGCAGTAAGGCCGACAGCGAGCTTGTCGGGTTCCTCCGTCCCCTTGCTGAGCGCTTCGCGGGTAAGCTTGCTGGAATTTCGCGATTCTGATTCTTCACTTGGCTGTAGTTTGCTAAGTATTATTTTCTCCCTTCGCAGGTATTCTGGATGTTCCTCTAGAAATCCCTGGACTCCAGCGGGTGGATGTGGTAACCGATACGCTTGCCCAGCTTAAAAGGCACGCTGATGGAGTTTCTTCCATGGTCAGTGATGCTACCCAAGTGCTGGAACAACTGTACGGTCACCTCCTCGCCAACGCCACTCCTGCACCTGCGCTCGATGATATGTTGAAGGTCTTCTCAGAAGGAAAGCTTCTGGATGCCTTTGCAGTCGCTCAATCGGAGGCTGGCGCGAAGACTGCGATTCAATTTGCTCTGGCGCACGGAGTCGAAGGGTTGGAGGAGGCTTACTCGTCCATTCCAGTCGATCCTTCCACGGGCAAAAAGGTACGGCTCTCTCGTTTTGGCGAGCAAGCCGCCATTCTTGCTCGGAAGCTTTCTGAGATTTTTGCTCGGAAGAAGGGAGGGTCGACTGCTGCTAGTGGGAGTACCAATGTAGCCTCGTAGTTTTTTTTTATTTCCTTCTTTGAATGTAATGAACCTTGGGATGTATTCCCGTACTTTTGTTGTCCTTGATCGAAGCATTTATCCTTTGGAGTTTTTATTCTTGCTGTTTGTACCTTTGTCTCCCGATGGGAGTAGCCCCCAAGCGTGTTTAGTCAGATGTGCGACTAGAAACCACTCGAGTAGGGCATCTCACTTCTTTCCTTGTGCTTCTTCCAGGCTACTGTGTTTGCCGCGGAAACTTCTGGTGGACGTGGTAATCCAGTAAATCCACTTGTGGCTGCCGTGGGCACTTTTGCTGGCCTTCGTGATAAGGTTCAGGAGGGTGAGCGTAGACTGAAAGCGCTGCGCGGGGTAGCTGATGTGGCGATATCCAAACAGAGATTGGCAGCTGAGCGCGAGCAATTTCTGATGGATGAACTGTCTTCGATTGCAAGGGAGTTACTATGTAAGTAGTGTAGCCCCCATGCTATTTTTCTCCCCTCTGCTTCTTATCTGACTAAGTGCGTTTGCTCTTTAGTTGTGAGACCAGATGACAGAGAGGAGAAGCAGTGGGTGGAAAACCTCATTCATCAAGAAGCTAACAGCACAAGACCTCATGCGAGTAATTTCTGGTCTGATCGCAGTCGAGGTTTTGTGATGGCTACCTTGAAATTTCGAGTCCGCCAGGCGAGAATTCTCGTGAGTTCTTTCCACGAAGTCCTGGTTGCGGTGAATGCTGCTTTTTATCCACTCGAGAGGGGTCCCGAAGACTGGAGTTATCTTCTCAGGCTGTTTGGACGAGAAGGGGAGGTTCGCACGTGCGTACGCAAACAAATGATGTGCGGCGCGGTTGTGGCTCTCTCGTTTGTCCGAATATGGCATCCTGAGATAGATTTGAACTCCGTAGCTCGGCGCCCAGATTATGCAATCGAAGACATCACACCGTTTTATGATGCTGTACGCCCTGCAGCCGAGAAGATTATCCAAATGACCTCTGAAGAGGTAGATAGGGTCTTAGCGACTGAGAATGCTCAGCGGTTTGACTGATTATCGGATGTGAATATCCTGTAAAACTGTTTATAGTTTGTAAAAACTGTTTGTAAGGTGTGTAACCTTGTTTTTGATGATATTTCTTTGTGATGCTTAGTTTTAGGTGTAGCCCCCGTGTATTTAATGGGGTGTGTACCTGTAACTTTTTAGCATGTAATCGACTGGAAATCTGTCGGGTAAATATGATGAGGAAATCATGTATTTCATTGCGATGACTGAGAAGTCATGTGTTCGAGCTACAAGATTGGCTAGCATAGCCTTATTGTTGCAAAACAAGTAAACCTAGGGGTAGAATTTGCGCAGTTGCGCGATATTCCATGGATTGGAATAGATGCCTCCGGTCTCGGGATTCTTCAATCGATAGGCTCCTCCTGGGATCACTTCGTGTACGATGAAGGGTCCTTCCCAAGGTGGTTCGAGCTTGTGTCCTTCCTTTTGCTTCAGCCGCAACACCAAGTCGCCTACCACGAATGACCTGTGGCGTATGCGTCGACTGTGGTAATTGCGTAGTGATTGTTGATAGACCGCGGATCTTGCGAGTGCAATGTCCCGAATTTCGTCGAGTGCATCCATATCTTCTGCAAGTGCTTTGTTGGAGGTTTCTTCGTTGTAGGCTACAACTCGTGGGGCGCTGAATCGGACCTCCTCGGGAAGGACGGCTTCTGCCCCGTATACCATGAAAAATGGTGTGTATTGCGTTGATCGATTGGGAGTTGTGCGGAGGCTCCAAAGTACGGAGGGTAACTCCTCTGCCCAATGTCCCGCAGCGGGATGTAGACGATCTAGCAATCTCTTTTTGATGCCAGCCGAAACTAAGCCGTTGGATCTTTCGACTTGGCCGTTTGTTTGCGGATGGGCAACCGAAGCAAACTTGAAATTGATTCCTTTCTCCTCGCAGAACTGTTGTGTTTCCTTTGCGGTGAAGTTTGTACCATTGTCTGTAATGATGTCATGTGGTACACCGAATCTACATACTATGGAGTCGAGGAACTTGATGGCGCATTGGGCGCTAGCCGAAGTCACTGGCATAGCTTCGATCCATTTGGTAAATTTGTCGACTGCGACCAGCAAATGTGTGTATCCTCCTGGTGTGGATTTGCGTAGTGGTCCAACCATGTCTAGCCCCCATTGCGCAAAGGGCCAGGCGATGGGTATCATATGCAGCTCTGTGGCAGGTGCGTGCGGCTTTGGTGAGAATCGCTGGCAGGCGTCGCATCTATCGACCAGGTTTTTTGCATCGTTGGCTGCTGTTAGCCAGTAGAATCCTGCTCGAAAGGCTTTTCCCAGTATTGCTTTCCAGCTAGCATGATGTCCGCAATCACCCTGGTGTATGTCCCGGAGTAATTCCTTGCCGTCTTCGGGTGCGATGCAGCGCTGGAGTATGCCCGAGATGCTTTGTTTGTACAATTCTCCATTAACCACCCGAAAGGATTTGCTACGCCTGATTAGCTGTCGAGCCTCACGTGGATCGGCCGGGAGCTGTTTGTTGAGCAGGTAGTCGAGATATTTCTGCGTCCAGATTGGCTCGACCAGAAAAACCTGCCGAGATATGTTATGAGTTAGCTCGAGAAGCGCGATTTGCGGGCTGACCTCTGTTTCTTGTGCTGCGGGTGTCTCTACGGCTTTCTTCACTTTGACTGATCTCTTAATCATCCGCTCGAAATATATCCCTGGCGGTATGGGTGTATTCGTGGAACCCATGTTGGCCAGTCTATCCGCCTCTTCGTTACTGGATCTTGCAATATGCTTCAACTCGCATCCTTTGAAGCTTCCTTCGAGTAGATTATACATGTCACGGTACGCGATCATGTTTTCAGCAATGGCATCGCATTCTTTCATTGTTTGTTGCACTATGAGATTGGAATCGCCATAAATCATCAATCGGGTAGCTCCACAAGCAATCGCCATCTTC
Source organism: Alopecurus myosuroides (assembly GCA_028641055.1). Classification (NCBI taxonomy): domain Eukaryota; kingdom Viridiplantae; phylum Streptophyta; class Magnoliopsida; order Poales; family Poaceae; genus Alopecurus; species Alopecurus myosuroides. The sequence goes on from CM054059.1 coordinate 412,584,991, forward strand.
ATCCCGTGCAACAGTGCTTCATATTCTGCGTCGTTGTTCGATGCTGGATCATCTGGTGGAAAGTCTAGTCGCAGGACGTATTGCAGTTTGTCTCCACGAGGTGAAATAAGAACGATTCCAGCTCCTGCTCCCTCGTTTCTTTTGGACCCGTCAAAGTACATGATCCAATTGCTCGTATACTCGGGTGGCCCGGGTGTTTGTAGCTCTGTCCATTCGCTGATGAATTCCACGAGAACTTGGGATTTGACTGCATTGCGTCCTGCATAGGTGATATCCCAAGCGCCCAACTCGATGCTCCACTTCGCTATTCTTCCGGATGCCATAGGGTTGTTCATGATTGTCCCGAGTGACGCATCATTAACCACTGTGATGGCGTGTTCCTGGAAGTAATGTTTGAGCTTTCGGGCTGTGAGGACAACTCCATATGCAAGCTTCTGGTAATGAGGATATCGCTGCTTGCATGGCGAGAGCACTTCGCTGATGTAATATATTGGGCGCTGGACTCCGTATGCCTTGCCATCTTCAGGTCGTTCGACTACGATTGCAGTGCTGATGACCTGGTTTGTGGCGGCTAAATAGAGAAGAAGTGGCTCCCTTTCTTGTGGTGTTGCGAGAATGCGCCTGCTTTGCAGCGACCGTTTCAAGTCTGCGAATGCTTGTTTGGCTTCGGGTGTCCACTCGAATTTGTCCGTCTTCTTCAGTAGCTTGTAAAAGGGTAACGCCTGCTCTCCCAATCGTGCGATGAACCTGCTTAGGGCGGCCAATCGCCCTGCGAGCTGCTGGACTCCGCGTAGATTGGTAGGCTCCTTCATGGTGAGGATGGCCTGTATTTTCTCCGGATTGGCCTCAATGCCTCTGGCGGATACCAGGTATCCTAGGAGTTTTCCTGCGGGGACGCCGAAAACGCATTTTGTCGGGTTGAGCTTGATCCGATATGCATTAAGGGCGTCGAATGTTTCTTTAATGTCTTCGAGGAGTGTGTCCTCTACTCGAGTTTTGATGACGATGTCGTCGACGTATACTTGTACGTTCTTGCCAATGAGATTGGCAAGGCATCTCTGCATGCAACGTTGATATGTTGCACCTGCGTTCTTCAGCCCGAAGGGCATTGTCGTGTAGCAGTATACACCGTGTGGTGTGATGAATGCCGTCTTCTCTTCGTCTTCCTTTTTCATTCGGATCTGATTATATCCCGAGTAGGCGTCCAGGAAGAAGAGACGTTGGCAACCTGCTGTGGAATCCACGATCTGGTCGATTCGTGGTAGAGGAAAGTTGTCCTTGGGCAGTGCTTGTTTAGTGACGTGTAGTCGATGCACACCCGAAGGATATCCGTGTTCTTCTTGGGGACCAGCACCGGATTCGCCAACCAGGTGGATATCTTGATCTCTCTAATAAAGTTGGCGGCTAGGAGCCTATTTACTTCTTCGCCCAGCGCCTTTTGCTTGGGTTCTGAGAATCGTCGAGTCGTCTGTTTGATGGGTTTGGCGTTAGGAAATACTTCGAGTGAGTGCTCGGCAAACTCCCTGGGTATACCTGGCATATCTGAGGGCTGCCAGGCGAAAATCTCCCAGTACTCACGGAGGAGTTTGACGAGCGCGCTTTCCTATGCTGGCGAGAGGGTTGTGGAAACCATCGCGGTTTTGGCGGAATCCGTCGGGTGCACTTGGTGCTTGCGAGTGTCGCTGTTGGCGCTGAATTCCAGTTCAGGCGCGTTTTTCTTCGTGAGGGGCATGACGGAGTGGTCCGTGGTTTTTGCCAGCTCTTGTAGTTCTTCTTGCATCCCGAAAGATTTCGCGATCTCATTAAATTCTATGTCGCACTTATCCGATTTCTGGAAGTCTCCGTCAATGGTGATCACACCGTATTCGCCGGGTAGCTTGAGCTTCAAGTATGCGTAATGTGGTATGGCCATGAATCTGGCGAACGCTGTTCGACCAAGAATGGCGTGGTACTGTGAGGGCCAGTCGACGACTTCGAAGTCCAGGAATTCCCTTCTGTAGTTGCGTGGGGAGCCCAGTACAACTTCAAGGTTGATTGTTCCGAGTGGACGTATTGCCTTGCCCGGAACTATCCCGTGGAAGGATGTTTCTGATTCCGTTAGGCCGTCCAGATTTTTGTTCATTCGACGGAGTGTATCCGCGTAGATGATGTTGATGCCACTGCCACCGTCCATGAATACGCGAGCCAGGTCATAGTTGCCAATTTGAGCTTGAATGACAAGGGCGGCGTGTCCTGGTCGATAGACTCGTGGCGGGTGGTCTTCTTTCGAGAACGTGATTGGCTGCTCGGCCATCTTCAGGTACTCGGGCTTCGTTGGTGGCGTCTGCACTGCCATGCATATTTGTCTCGAGTTAGTTTTTTGAGCTCTGCGAGAGGGGCATACCTTCTGTATCATCCCGAGGAGTTGTCCGTGCGGAGTCGGGTATGTATTTGCTCCCGTGTTTTGTTGTTGTGGCGCTGGCAGTGCGGCGAGTGCCATGTTTGGGTTGGTTGGTGGAGGTGGAGGCGGTGGTAGCTGGAATTGTTGTCCCCCTCCTGGCAGTGGTGGATAGTTTTGGGTGGAGGCAAATCTTTTCTTGGCGAGTGCGTCCGAGATTTCGATGAACTTTCGGCAATCCTTGAGAAGGTGCGTTGCCTTAGTTTTGCCCGTGCGCTTGTCTGTGAACAGATGTAGCGAGCAGTACGCATCGAGGTCTTCCTCGGGTGTTTTTTCTTTTGCCTTTGGTCTCCATTCATGGCTTCCACGACGACCGGAGTCGCGACTTCGCGTGAATTCTGCTGCCACTAGTTCTTCTCTATCCTCGTGGTCGTAATATTTTCTTCTCTTTCTTCGCCCATGACGGTCTTCGTCGTGCGTGGGCGATGATGTTCTTTCATTGCGTACCGCGTCTTCTCCATTGGCCCATTTTTCGGCTATGACCATGAGCTCCCCTATGGTTTTGGGCGCAGCTCTGCCGAGTTCTTCTCGAAACGCGGTTCTTCTTGCTCCTTTGGCGAAGGCCTCAATCGCCACTTCTTCAGAGATTGTCCCTGCGGTGTTCCTGAGCGTGTTCCACCGCTGGATGTATTCTCGTGTGGATTCACCACTTTTCTGTTTGCAAGCTCGTAGTTCTTCGATTGTAGCCGGCCTCTTGTAGGTCGACTGGAAGTTTTTGCAGAAATCGCGATGTAGGTCGTCCCACGATGCGTAGCAAGACCGTGGTCTCCTCTCCAGCCAGCTGCGGGCCGCTCCGGCTAGGTGCAAATTGAGGTATTGCATGGCCGTGTTCTTGTTACCACGTTGGCATTTTACTGCCGTGAGGTAGTCGCTTAACCACTGGGAGGGCTCGAGTGAGCCATCGTATTTTGTCACCTCCGAGCTGAGCTTGAATCTCTTGGGTAGAGGTGCCTCACGAATACTGCGAGCAAAACAAAGTGCTCCGCAGGTTTCGTCGTCCGAAGACCCGGATGAGGAGCGCTCGCGATATCGTGAAGCCCTCGCTTTATCCACCTTCTTCTGGGCGAGATCAGATCGCGCGTCGTACCCGGACCGGTCACGGTCGCTATCTTTTCTTGGTTCCTTGCTTCGCTTTCTCGAGCGGCTGCTGTGGTGCCGCGAATCTTTGTCTCTCGGGCTGTCGTCGCTGCTGCTTCGACTATCGCCGCGGCGTCGAGCCTCTTTTCCTCGGCCGCGACGCGGCGATTTATCCTTTCTCGGAGAGGAGCTCCTGTGCCTGCGGGGCGTATCTTTGTCTTTGTCCTTCTCCTGTCGCGCCTTCTCCAGTTGTTCCTTGCGATCGTGGGAGGCGAGTTTCGCGGCTGCCAGCCCTAGACCCTTGCGGATATGCTTGTATTGTTCCACCCGAGGATCGCTGTCCGTCGGCTGGTTCATCTGCATGTAGGTTGCTGCGGCTAGAATTGCAGCGGCTGGAGTTTGCGGGTAGACGTTGCCATCGTCGTCAACCCTCATGAAAGAAGAGGTGGTAGACCTGTTGGTCCCAGCCATAGATTCGTGGTCCCTCGTCGATGCTGCGGGTCCTTTTCCCCCGGGTCGGGTACCGACCGAAGGTGCAAGGGATAGCTCGGCTCGACGTAGGCTTGATTCATCCGCCGCTCTCCTGCGACGGGCTAGATCTGCTCGGGCATCCTTGATGTTTGAGGCCGCTCTCACTAGGTGATAGTGGTAGGCGGTTAGGTCTTCCTGCGTGGCACCTGCTGCCGGCGGCTGACTCTTTCGCATGGATTCCTTGGCTCTTTTCCAGGCTTCCCGCGAGACGCCGATTAGATCGCGCTCAGTTGCGCTATATTCAGTTTCCGAGGGCTGTTCCGACCCTGCCATGCAGACTTGGGCCAGTCGTGGTCCGTGTGTCCTAGGCGCAGATCGGGAAGCTCTTCGCACCCGAGAGGGTTCCTCCGTCGAGAGTGCGTGGTAGTCGATCGTGTTGAAGCGGATGGACTCGCCGCTTTTCTCCATAGGGAAGCGCGAGTTGACGGCTCCAGATTCGGGTTCAGATTCATCCGAGAAGTGGAGGATTCCGTCTCTGTTCGCCATGAAGTTGAAACTTCCGAACGTCAGGGTGACGCTCTTCTCCAGATCCTCGAATACCGGGCGTGATTCCGGCGAGTGAGGCGTGACAATGACGGATCCGATCCGTACAGGATTGTTCGGAGCCGTAGTCGATGGTTTCCAACGGGAGTTGGATGTCGATGAAGCCGAAGATGCCGGTGATCCAGCGCCCGCGGTTCCCACAGACGGCGCCAATTGTCGAAGCTCTGGCTCCACAAATCCCTCGGGTGATCCTATCGGGTTTCGACTAGGAGATGTCATAGGCGCTGGTGGAATCGTCGGCTTGACAGGGGGGCGAGATTTACCCAGGTTTGGGGCCCTCGTAGAGGTAAAACCCTTACTCCTGCCTTCTGTCGATCTGTATTAGATGATTAGATCGGTTACAGGATGCTCGAATCGAGAGTGGATCTCGAGTTTCAAGGCTTTTGTGGTCGTGCGGTAATACTTGGTCCTCTCCTCGGGGGCTCTCCTGGCTTTATATAGATAGCCAGGTCTCGAGTTCAACTCGGAGAGGACACAAACCCTAGCTTAGGTCGGTTACAAGTTCCCTAACTTAACCCGCAAGTTGATGCGGGTGGGCTTCTCATGGGCCTTCTAGAGTACTCCAAGGGCGCTTCCTGTTGGGCCTTGACCAGAAGGCTTGAGAGGGGGTGTCCTTACTCGCAGGGTCCAGGATCCATGCCTTCGTCAGGGATGAAGGTTAACAAACCTAGCTTCTAACATGTGAATCAGAGAAGTTGTGGCAGATTCATAATTTGGAGAAAGTTCTAATATGGATTTTTCCTCTAGATTTTTATGCTTACTAACATGATTAAAGAATTCTTTAATGGTATCCTTTCCAAGTATAGAACCAGAACCAATTGTAAGATCTTTCAGGGTGAACTTAGGAAGTAACATGATGAAGCAAAAGAACAAGATAATAAAAAGTAACAACTAGAACAAGAACTAATTTTGTGTGTGTTTTTGATATAGAGAAGCAAACAAGATAAAATAAAATGAACAAAGAAAAACTTAAACAAAGTAAAGAGATTGGAAGTGAGAGACTCCCCTTGCAGAAATTCTCTTCCTCCCCGGCAACGGGGCCAGAAAACTTGTTGATGGCGTGTAGTTGACGGGAGACTTCTTGCTGATGATGACTTTGAAATCCCCGACAACAGCACCATAAAACTTGATGGTGCAGTGGACGTTGGTAAACCCCAAGAAAAAGGTTGTGAAGAGTGCGGCTGCAAGTTTTCCCTCGGAAAAGAAACCAAGGTTGAATCTACCAGCAGGACGACAAGCCATCTCGGAAGGTTGATGCAGCTTAGGTGGCAGGGCGCACTACCAGTTCAGCATAAACGTGGAACCTACACAACACAATAAAATCACTTTGCCCCAACGAAGCAGTGAGGTTGTCAATCTCACCGGTTTTGCTGAAAACAAAGAGGTTAAACGTATGGTGTGGAAAGCAGTATGAAAACAGTAGCATAAGTGTGAAAACAGTGGAAGCAATGTGTGTATGATTAGTATGGGAAAATGGACCGAGGTCCACAGTTCAGTAGTGGTGTCTCTCCGTGAAAGATAAATAACATGTGTGGTGAACAAATTACAGTTGTGCAATTTACAAAAATGAAGGCTGCACCGTAGTGCATATGCAAGACATAAAGATTACTATGTGATTCATGCGGTCATTACAACAAGATACATAGACCGTCAGCAAACTACATCTATGACTAATTAACCACCCTCCGAATATCATCTGAACAAATATTGGGTATTAAGTTGCAAGCAACAGATAATTGCATTAAGCAAAGTGTGTAATGTAAACAATAGAATCATCCTTATACAAAGCATTGTTGTTTTCTCCCTAATGGCAACAACACATCCTCCATCCGTCACGATTCTGTCACTCGAGCACAGATGCAAAGGAGGCATGAACCCACTATCGAGCATAAATACTCCCTCTTGGAGTTACTAGCATCTACTTTGCCAGAGCATCTACTAATAACGGAGAGCATGCAAGATCATAAATAACATATGCATGAAGATAACATGATAGATTGATAATCAAAAGACATAGCATTCAACATTCATCAGATCCCAACAAACACAACATGTAGCATTACATAAAGATGATCTCGATCGTGTGAGGCAGCTCAGGAGATCTAAACATGAGGCGAAAAGTGGAGGAGACAACCATCTAGATACTGCTATTGACCCGTAGTCCAGGGATGAACTACCCACACATCACTTCGGAGGAGGGAATGGTGGTGTAGACCCCTCTGGTGATGAATTACCCTCCCGACATGGTGCCGGGGAGAGCTCCAGAACCCTCCCGATCTCGGGATGACGATGACTGCGGCCTCGGGTGTTTCTTGGGAAAAGTGGTATATTTCTAGGGTTTATATGTCAGGGGGATTATATACGCGAAAGAGCGTTGGCAGAGGGCACCTGGGGTGCCCAGACCACCCCCAAGCGCGGCCAGGGGGCGCTGCCCTATGGTATGGCCCCCTGTGGCCCCTCTCCGGGTCTCTTCGGGACTCCGTGGAACCTTCGGGAATTCTAAGACTTTCGGGTTTCGAATTTTCCAATTCCAAGAATGTTTCCAAAACAACTTTTCTGAAACTAAAAACAGCAGAAAACAAGGAATTGGCTCTATGGCATCTTGTTAATAGGTTAGTCCCGGAAATCGATAAAAATGACATAAGTGTATAGCAAACATGTGGGAAATAGCATGACAACAACATGAAACATCAGAAATTAAGGATACGTTTATGACCTATCATTCCCCATAGGATAATGATGAGCAGGAGCAAGGCGACAAGGAGGAATAGGTTTCTGAACTAGATTCTTTTGGTCGCAGGATGAACATAGTGTCGTGGGATGGTACACGGGAGCACCAAAGGAGTTATGATGGTGTTTAAAGGAGGGACAAACTAGCAAATGGTGGCGTTGGCACGAGATTGGGTAGCAAGCGTGTAGACATACGATGTACACAGGTTCAGGACCCTCGCAATGAGGAAAAACCTCTATTCCTGCTTCTGCCTCTCTGCTATCGATGCACAAGTTACAAAGTTGCTCCTTGAGCTGTGTTGAGAATGGAATGAATCTAGGGTTTCGGGATGGGTTGATTCTCTCTGTGTGACAATGTGTACGAGTGTGTGACTGTCTCTTCTGGGGGCACCGGGCTTGTTCACATATACTGGTGGACTGGCCCGCTTACAGGTGGGGTCGGTTGGTACACGACCAGCCGGTGAGATTCTGTGGACAAACGCCTCATGTCCTTGCACCTCCGTATCCGGGTGCCGTATGTCGGTCCGTACTATGGAAAAGTCGAGCCCATGCATGTGTACCCGGCGGCCACTCCCGGGTGCTTGAGAGCCCACGCGGTGGTACCCGGGTACCCTTGAGCCCATGTTGTAAGTACAGGGGGCGTACATCATACCGGATAGCCCATACAATAGTACTGGGAGCCGTACACGGGTACCGGCGAGCCCTTGCTTGAGTACCCCGAGCCGCCGGAGGAGGGTAGGCGTACCAGGCAGCGCACTATGGCCCGTGTAGGCCTATGGGGTTGGCATGCAGCCCATGCTCTCCCGTACTGTTGACTTCAGGGCTAGCCGGCTGGGGTCTTCGTCTGGTTGGTCGCACGGTAGCCAGATGAAGTACAAGCCGACAGGAGGGCGACGGCTGGAAGGTGGTCATTCGTACGTTGTCGCTTGCGACCAACCGACCCGTTGTACAATGGTTGCATTCTTCCGACGCCGGATGAAGTACAAGCCGACAGGAGGGGCGACGGCTGGAAGGTGGTCATTCGTACGTTGTCGCTTGCGACCAACCGACCCGTTGTACAACGGTTGCATTCTTCCGACTCCTTGAGGCACCCGGGGATCATCCCCCCGACACCAGCCCACGAATAGGTGGGAGTTTTTTTGGCCGGTTTGCCGGGTGCAAAGGTATCGTTGGTTTCTTCTGCCTAGGCCGGCTTCTCCAGGAGGCTGGTCACGCGACGCCTCGTGTTGTTCGCGCAAACGGTTAGGGATGACGCAATGATCAGCCCGGGTGACGTTGTCGATGACGTAAACCAGGTCAGGTGGGCCAGCGACCGCAGTCTAGTCGACGTCGCTGCTTCGTTTCTCGCGCTCGGGATCTTCTTTGGTCGGGGGAGACGTTACGGATCCGCTGCGGCAAACTAGTCACGACCCTTCAGTTCGTGCGCCGCGTGGTGGGATCGTCGGCGGCGGTTTTGCCGCGCATCGCGCATCCGCTACCTCCTCCCCCGCTATAAATTCATGAGATGGGCTCACTTCTTGTCTTCTCTGCTCTCCGCATCTTCCTTATCTCGTACGCCTTTGTCCCGCTCGTTCTTCTCCGTAGTAGCCACCGTGCGCAACAACGGGAGGCCGCATCGCGCGTCTCGCCCGTAGCTTCGCCACCGAAGATTTTTCTTCTTTGCCGCTTCACACCCCACCATCCACAAGGAGATGGTAGTCTCGAGGAGGGCCGCCGCTGCCGCTGACGACGCGTCCAAGAAGGGGTCTTGGGCGGGATCTTCGATGTCACTCAGCGACCTCTGGTACTGCCGCGGTAGCACCTACTTCAGTCCTGCCTCGTCGGTGGCGGTCACCAGCCACATCCGCGCCGTGGACTTTGAGGTGCCGGGGAATCTGTGCACCAACTTGCATGCGTCGACGGAGTTTGAGATCTTCCTTCACGCGCATCCCAATGAGCGGGTGTCCTTCTTGTTGCATCTAGACCGCGGCCTCGTGCCCCGGGTAAGCTCCTTCATCGCCTCCTTCCTCACCTTCTTCCGCCTCCAAATCCACCATTTGGAGCCGAATGCCATGACTTACCTTGCATAGTTCGTGAGCCTTTACAAGAACTACCTGGGCATTTGGCCCAACCCGGACCTCTTCGTCCGTCTTTTCTTCCTGAAGGCGGGGACAGAGGTGGCGCAGGGGCCGCTAGTGAAGTGCGGCTGCACCATAATCGTTGCCAGGGCGGGCACCTCCCTGCCCAAGCTGGTCTTGGTGGAATCAGAGAGGATGTGGCAGCAGACGCATTTCTATGTCGAGGAACTAGAAGTCGGCAACTGGATCGTCCTTGCACCTATCACCAAAATGTTGCCAGTTACCCAGAGCTAATGGACGAACCTGTCCTATGTGAACACGACACTAGGCGACGCCTTGATGGCCCGGGGGAGGGAGTTAGCCAACGCCGGCTTGACCTCCCGGGATCTTCTGCTGAGCTGGATGGCATGCCGGATGATGCCGCTGCGGCACCGCTCCCATAAGATGTGCTTCGCTTTGGAACTCAATGACCCCAACCGGCTCGCGCAGTCGGACGCCGACTGGACTGCGCTGAAGGATCTGATGCACACCATCGAGCCCAAGGAGGTGGTGACGGAGTTGTGGCAGTACAGCTTGGCACCGTACACACGGGAGAATCGTCCTCCCCAGGTAAGAGTTCGTCCTTCTTCGAATCGGTTTGCTTCTCTCTAGCCGGCCGACCTCAATCTTGGCCGGTTGGCGCAGCTCTTCTCCATTCAGGCGGTGGAGGATCGGCCAGATGGCCCGGCCTTCCTCTCGGACCTGCCGGCTCTGGTTGCGCTGACGCAACTGGCCGCAGGCATGGCGGTGGTGGTGGAAGTGGATAACAAACCAGCGCCGGCTCACGACGGTAAGCCTCCCGCCCCGAGTGACGAGATTATTGACATTGACGACGATAGCAGTGATGTAGACTCGTCGGACTCCTCCGTAGCGCTGGCTAAGTGGTGCCGAGCGCCCGGCTCGTCCAACCATCCGGCTGGGGAAGAAGAACTGGGGGCGAAGCGGGGACGCAGCGCAACGCCTTCAAGCGGGGGGGGGGGGGGGGAGGAGGGGGCAATGCCAGCAGAGGGCCCGGGCCCCGGCAGTGAACGAGTAAGTTTCTTCCCCCGTCTTTTCTTTCTTTGAGGTTGCGGGATTTTTCTTGATGTTCTTTTTACTTTTCATTGGGAGGTCGTTCCGTCCAGCCCCATGCAGATGCCGGCTCCCTCGCCCGTTCGGGATGTGAACCCCCCTCGATGGAGAACCCAGACGCTACCAGGGGCAAGGCCCCGCGTTTGCTCTGGTCGATGTCACGGCGGCGGCTGCCGCGTCCCAGCCAGAGGCGGCGGCTGCGCCCCAACCAGAAGGGGTTGCCATGTTGCAATCTAAGGCAGCCGCCACCTTGCCAGCTACCACGACTCAGCCAGAGGCGGCCGCTGTGACCTGCACCAATCTGGTCGTGACGACGAGCGCCACCCCGGTTGTCGTGTACTACCAAGGCCTCGGGATGCCGTCCGCTTTCATGGTTCGGGCCGACTCTGCACCGCCGGCTGCTCGCCCCCGGGCCCCGGCTGCTACGACCCTACATGCGGCCGGGCCTCCGTCAGCCGGGACCATCCGGCAGTCTATCAAGCCCATCGCGGCTAGGCAGTCACTTAAGAAGGACCTGCAGGCCGCGGCGGTGGCGAAGGACCTGGAGCTCGCCGTCCAGGCGTGCGACGTAACGAACGGGCTGATGGTGGTACGATTTTTCCTTGGACTCGACCTTGCGGGATGTAGCCAGGAGGTCTTGACTTTCTCCTTTTCATTTGCAGGATTCGAGCCAGAGTGTTGCCCCGATCCGGACGGCCAACTTCCAGATGCTGAGTAAGGGGCCCTTTTTTCCTTGCGCTTGATGTTTTGCTGTCTTGTGACCGGTTGCTCACGATCGTTCTATGTTATGTGGCAGATGAGATCCATGACCTGAAGGAGGCGGCCAAGAACATGATGCCCGCGCCCAGATGGCGCGGATGCTGGATGAGCGAAATAAGGCGCAATCTGATGCCACCCAGGACCTCCACCTCAAAGCGGAGCTGTCGGATGAACACAAACCGCGGCGGCAGAGCATGCCATGGCTCTAGCCAACCAGCAGGCTGCCTTCAGGCTGCTGGAGGGTGAGCTCGAGACCGTGCGAATGGCTAAGTAGGAAGCCGTGGGCCTCCTCTAGGAGAAGCTCGGCCTCATAACAAGCTGACGACCCACAAGTATAGGGTGTGTATCGTAGTACTTTCGATAAATAAGAGTGTCGAACCCAACGAGGAGAAGAAGGTGTTGACAAGCAGGTTAGATGGTGATTTTAGATATAGCAGATAAATAAAGTGTGAGTAAATAAAAGACAGTAATAATAACTGCAGCGAGTGGCCCAATCCTTTTGAGAGCAAAGGTCAATCCGGTTGTTTTACTTATGGTGACTAAACATTCTCGAGGACACGTGAGAATCTCGTGAAGTGCTTTTGATTCATACCGTTGATTAATATTTATTGTTTATATAAGTGTTGTTTGGGTGAACCTATGCTAATGCACCACCCAACTAGGACTAATACATACATGTGATTATACCCCTCATAAGCATCCGCAAATATAAAAAGTAATTAAGATAAATCTAACGATAGCCTTAAACTCTGGGATCCTACACTCCCTCGTGTATTGGTTTCCTAATAGGGGTTTAGGTTTCTGTCACTCCGGCAACCCCACAATTAGTAGCCAAATAGACAATGCATCCTCCTAGGCCCATAAAGGTGAAGTGTCATGTAGTCGACGTTCACATGACATCACTAGAAGAATAACACCACAACTTAAATATAAAACCATATAGATATTACTTCAACATAATTCCACTACTAACGGCTGCTGGTGGTGAGGGCAATGAAGATGATGATCTTGATGAACCCCGAAGTGATGACGGTAACGATGGCGACGTTTTCCTCTCTCCGGGGAGGAATTTCCCTAACAGATTTCTTCCTGTCGGAGAGCTTTTCTCTCTCTGTTGTTTTCCGCCCCAAGGTGGCGGCGGAATATTTCCTCTATGATGTTCTGGGTCTTAGGGTTCCATGCGAGTCAAGTATGCCAAAGGGTGCGACCAGAGGTGAGCTAGGGTGGCCACAACACCTGGCGGCGCGGCCAAGAGGGGGTCGCGCCACCCTATGGTGTGGGCCCATGGTGGCCCCCTCTAGCTCCCCTTGCGGCTGGCTTCCTCCTATAGACTTATAAGACCCCTCCGGTATCCCCCTTCTTCTTCTGATCTTCTGAAATAGGGTATCATGACGGTGCTTTTTCCATCAGATTTCTGGTCCCAGTGTTTATTCTCCAATAATTATTAAACATGCAAAATAAGATGAAATAACCTAAGTAATGCATCATAACATGAAATATATCGATGAATAACAAAAAATAACAATCTAAAATATTGACTCAAATTGGACGTATGAACTCCCCACGATCTTAGACCTCCCTTGTCCCCAAGCGAAACTGAACTCAGTAAACATGACCACAGGTTTATGGAGTGAGGTGTCGATAAATAAAATACGGACAAGAAGCATCACATCTATCAATACACAAGTCATTCTAGACAGAAACTTCCTCTCATATAACTTAACTCGAAACAAGTAAATGGAATCACAATAGAGATGCAGAAAGGAAATCAAAATTAGTGAAGGCAAACTTCGTTCTTGGTCAGAGAACAATTAACATATTGTACTTATCTTTCGATCGGAGTCTTTATATTAGATCTTATATTGCAAAGTTTAACATGATCAATCATAACAATTTGTTTGTAGTCATTGATAACTTTCAAAGTGGTATTCATTCTTATAAAAAAAATTGTACCAAACAAGGAAGCATAAAGGACATGATTGAGTAAATCAACATATAGATGGATGGATCACAACAACTCAAATGCTTGCTTAAGACATAAAGGAGTAGGTTTAGTGACTCAACAAAAAAGTAAAAGATAGGCCTTTTGCAGAGGGAAGCAGGGATTAACTCATGTTCTAGAGATTTTTATTTGATAAACATAGTCATTGAAAACAATTTTGAGAGTGGTGTATGTTTATGTCAACGAATGGCAAACAGAAAATGCAGTACATCACAAGACAACTAGACCTTACAAGAGCGGCTCCCAGTGAAGGACGCTAACTGGAACCAGCAGATCATCCATCTTCTCTTTTGTTTAACACAATCATGCTTTGACTGATAAATCGGAGGCAAAAATAGTGAAGAGAATTTGTTGTGATTAAGTTTGGGGCTGGGAACCCCGCTGCCAGCTCTTCTAGCATTTGGATAAGCGGATGAAGCCACTAGTACAGGTGTGTAAAGTCCAATCAACAAGTTAGATAAATATTCTCTATCTGCGTCCTCATGAGCTAAAACAGGGGCACAAAACAGGTGTAATTTTGAAGGTTTTAGAAGTAGCACATAATCAATTTACTTGGAGTGGAGGTTTAATACCACATGTAGGTAGGTATGGTGGACACAAATGGCATGGTTTTGGGCTCAAGGTTTGGATGCACAAGAAGCATTCCCTCTTAGTATAGGTTTTTGGCTAGCAAGGTTGGGTAGCAAGCGTAAGAGTTGAGGGAAAACAAACAACCATATATATATGATAAAACCAATCATGAAATCTTCCTTGGAAGTACAAACAATCCTAACTTGAGAATACTAAGATTATGAGCCAACAAGAAAGAAAGATCATGGAATAATATATCTACATGCAACTCTCTGTTTTCTACCTAAGCCTCAAAGTATTGTTGCTACTTACCAATTCTAAGTTTGCCAAAACCAACTAGATTAACTTGATGCTCCAATATTGATACCAATACCGATAACAATATAAACCATATAACACAAATTGCAAGCTAAAATAAAGTGTAGAAGCTGATGAAATTTCTCATTAGCATTCCATAATGGCGACTCAAACCAAGGGATACAACGATAACCAACAAAAGAGTGATACTTCCATACTGCAAACCATCCTATATGATAATTTCTCTACTCATGATATGAATCTACTAAAAAGGTAAAAAGGTGAAAGATAAAGGTGTGATACCGCAACACTCACCCAAGCTTGGAACGAGCCAAGGGGATGACAATACCAATGACGAATTAGTTCTTAGGTGGTGGTGGTGAATCCTTCCCATCATCAGACTTCCAAGGTAAAGGCTCTCCATCAACAAATGATGACCTGGTCTCCAATATCCTGAAAGTGGTAGCAGAACTTATGTTTTTAAACATGCTCTCATACTCACAGTTCTGATTCTACATGTTGTAGAGTTGTGCTTGTAAATTTTTGGCGGTCTCGGTGGGTGAGAAAATCTCCTCCCAAAGCTTTGAAATATCCTTCTTGTGCTTGACGATCAGCTCCTTCTTTATCCTGTGGATGATGGCCACTTCACGCTCCGCCATCTTCTTGTACCTAAAAACTTCTTGCTCGACCCCTTCCATCCTAGCTTCCAGGCTGCCCTCCCTTTTAGGACCCCGAACATCTTCTTTTTGCAGCACCCCATCCTTGATCAGCAACTCCTTGGGATGCATCTTCAACTAGTTCATATACGGGTTGACGATGTTTAGAAAGAAACTGACTTTCATGGGTTCGGAATAGGACATCGTGGCTCTAAATTTGACGATGAAATTGGGCAGAAACAGGCCGAAACAGAAACACGACAAGAAAATGATATATCGACCTCGGGGGGTCCAGGGGGTTATATAGAAGAAAAATACGTATCGAAAGTGCAAGTCGAAAACGAGTCGGAGAGGGGCTCCGAGGGGCCCACACCATAGGGTGGCGCGGCCAGGGGTGGGCCCACGCCGCTGGTGGTGTGGTGCCCTCGGGCACCTTCTCCTACCCTTCTTCGGCTCGATATTTTTAATATTTTCGATATATGACAAAAATATAACTTGTAAAGTAATCCGCGAAATTTTCTTAAGATAACTATTACCTATTCGAAAACAGGCTCTATAGATTCTGGAATTTTCTCCCTTATGAACTCTTCTGGGGTTACTGATTGTGCAGGTCTTGCACTCGTTGCGAGACCCCAAGAGGAAGGTTTGATGAGCACAACAACAAGTTTCCCTTGGAAAAAAACCAAGGTTGAATCGACCCGTAGGAGAAAGAAGCAACTTCCGAAGGTTGATGCAGCTGAGGTGGCATGGCACACTACCGGTTCAGCAGCAACGTGGACCGGGGTCCACAGTTCACTAGAGGTGTCTCTCCATAAAAGATAGCTAACAAGTGTGCTGAACAAATTATAGATGGGCAATTGATAGATAATGAAACATGAATGACATGATGATTACTATGTGATTCATGCGGGCATTACAACAAGATACATAGACCGTCATCCAATTGGATCTATGACTAATAATCCACCTCCGAATATCATCCGAGCAAACGTTGGGTATTACGTTGCAAGAAAATGATAATCGCAGTAAGCAAAGTTTGTAATTTAAAGAATGTAAACATCTTTGTTTTCTCCTTAATGGAAACGACACATCCTCCATCCATCACATTTCTGTCACTCGAGCACAGATGCAAAGGAGGCATGAACCTACTACCGAGCATAAATACTCCCTCTTGGAGTCACTAGTATCTACTTGGCCAGAGAATCTACTAACGACGGAGAGCATGCAAGATCATAAATAACATACACATGAAGAAAACATGATAGATTGATAATCAAGATACATATCATTCAATAATCATCGGGTCCCAGCAAACACAACATGTAGAATTACAATAAGATGATCTCGATCATGTAGGACAGCTCACGAGATCTAAACATGAGGCATAAAGAGGCGAGAGCAACCATCTAGCTACTGCTATGGACCCGTAGTCCAAGGATGAACTACTCACGCATCACTCCGGAGGCGGGCATGGTGGTGTAGAGCCCTCCGGTGATGATTTCCCCTCCCGGCAGGGTGCCGGGGAGAACTCCAGGACCATCCCGATCTCGGGTTGACGATGACGACGGCCTCGGGTGTTTTTCGTGGAAAAGTGATATATTTTTAAGGTTCACACGCGGGGGGAATAAATAGGTGAAAGGGCGATGGCGGCGGGCGCCCGAGGGGGCCACACCACCCCCTGCCGCGGCCAGGGGTGCATCGCCCCATGGTGTGGCGCCCCTGTGGCCCCCTCTGGGCCTCTTCGGGACTCCGTGGAACCTTCGGGAATTCTAAGACTTACGGGCTTCAAATTTTCCAATTCTGAGAATATTTCCAGAACAACTTTTCTGAAAATAAAAACAACAGAAAATAGGAACTGGCTCTATGGCATCTTGTCAATAGGTTAGTTCAGGGAAATCGATAAAAATGACATAAAGTGTAAGGAAAACATGTAGCATATGGCAGGAAAACAACATAGAACATCGGAAATTAAGGATACGTTTATGTCGTATCAACATTCCCGGGCTTAGTTCCTACTCGTCCTCGAGTAGGTAAACGATAAAAACACATAATTTCTGATGTGACATGCTACCAAAATTTACTTGATCATCTAAATTGTAAAAGCATAAGCACAACTAAGATCATAGTACTTTAACACAAGCATGATAGATATAATTGTAACAATGAAGCATAGGAATCACTTTGCATCATGAAAAGTAACACAAATAAAAGATCATGAATAATAATGCACTCGAAAGTTATACATTTGCTTCAAGCATAGAGAAAACATGGCAAAGTGATATTTCGCTTGTCCTTAAGTGTGGGGAAAAACATAAATGCCAAGACACCTTCAAAGTTTAAGAGGAAGACTAGAACAAATAATTTGAGAACAAATAATAACATATCATGAATCAATTAATAATGTTTCTAGGACAAATGTACATTAAACTTAGAATGGCAACTATGCGCTCTCAACTATGCATAAAGTTAGAAGATGGAGACTCAACATAAAAAAAATGAAAGGCCCTTCGCAGAGGGAAACAGGGATCAACACATGTGCTACAGTTTTTTATTTTATTAAAGAGAGGTATTGAAAATATTTTTTAGAGAGGTGTATGCTTATTCAACGAATGGTAAACAAAAAAATACAGTACATCACAAGCCAACTAGGCTTCACAAGATCGGCTCCCATAGGAGGACGCGTCTGTATATAAGTTCATCCCTCTTTCTCTTTTGTTTACACAATTATGCCTAGACTGATAAATAAGGGGGGGAAATAGTGAAGAGAATTTGTTGTATTAAGTTTGGGGCTGGACACCCTACTGCCAGCTCTTATATCATTTGGATAAGAGGATGAAGCCACTAGTATAGGGTGTGAAAGTACAATCAACAAGTGAGATAAAGATTCTCTATTTACGTCCTCATGAGCTAAAATAGGAGCAGAAAACATGAGTAATTTTGAAGGTCTTAAAGGTAACACATGAGAAGTTTACTTTGGAGTGGCGGTTAAATACCATATGTAGGTAGGCATCGTGGACACATTTGGCAAACTTTGGTTTTTGGGAGTTGGATGCACGAGTAGAGCTCATACTCAGTACAGGTGGAGGCAAGCAAAAGACTGGGAGCGACAAATCAAGAAAGCAATAATGCCCATTATCATGCATAGCGACAAAAACATCATTAATAAAAGCATAAGTGGTACTACAAATTCAAAAAATAAATGATCATAGAGGCTATAAGTGACTGGTTTATAGTCATAAACATGGTGTAAGCATGCGCCAAGTCAACCAAATAAAACATTCAAAGGAGAACACCACAAATTTATGCTTAAATATGACAAGAACAACTCATGATTCTTTCAATGGCACATAAACACTCTCAGATATTTGAGACAAATCATGCTACAAAAATAACCACTAGGCTTTAGAATTAAAATAACATCTAGCATGACATGAGAAAGTCTAGCCACAGTCTATACAAGCTTCTATTTGCACTGTTATAAGCAGGAAAACTGTACTACTGCTTTCCAACACTAAGCAATTTATACTAAACAAAAACTCTCCGATAGATATAACAATGAAACAAGAGAGTACTAACACAACTTACTAAAACTAACAGCTATGAATAAGACATGCAAGAAAAAGGAGCTAAAAAGGAAATTTGCAGCAATTAGAAGAAAAACTAAGAATACGAGCATAACGAATATTCATATGAAAAAGCGGAGCGTGTTTCTCTGCCACACAAAGAATGCTAGGTTCCAACAACATTAATTCATCAAGGAAAAAATATAAAACAAAATAAAAACAAACAGACACTCCAAGTAAATTTCTTATGATGTGACCGAATAAAAATATAGTTTGACTAGAAGTGACCTAATAAATTGTTGATGAAGAAAGGGATGCCTTGGGCATCCCTAAGCTTAGATTCTTGAGTCTTCTTAGAATTTCCTGGGATGAACCATGGTGGCACCCGCAAGCTTTGAGCTTGCACTCATCTTGATCAAATTATATCACCCTCTTCTCTTGACCCTTGAAAACTTCCTTCACACCACACTCAAAGTAATTCACATTAGAGGGTTAGTGCAAAAATAAAAAAATCCATGAGTTCTGCATGGGAACAAGTGATATTGATACTTTTAAACATTAGCTACATCCACTGATGTTTCGTGAAGCAAAGAAATCCACTCGACATAGTAAAAGAGCAAATGCAAGAAAAATGGCAGAATCTTCCAAAACCAGAACAATCTGTAATGACGAATTTTATCGGGGCACTTAGGTTGCTCAGATTGAAAAAAATAAAGAACGAAAAAAAATTAGGAATTATCTATGGAATAAGCACAAAAAGTTTCATGTCATTTTGATCTTTCTGTAATTTATACGATTTTTTACGGTGGACAACATAAATCAGTTTCCTGCGCAGAAATCCAAAACCAACTCCAAGTTTCGCTAGAAAATTTACTTGGCACACCTATTACATGAAAATAAACATACAAAGGAGTTTCTACAGAAGTATACAACCTCTTGGCTCAAAGAAAACAGAGAAAAACAAAGCAAAAATAAAACCATGGGTTATCTCCAAAGAAGTGTTTTTCTTTAACGCCTTTTAGCTAGGCCCAAAAAAGTGGAATCAAGTGTTTTCAAGTGAATAAATGATATCCCACAAGTATAGTGGATCGTGTGTAGCCTTTTCGATAATTAAGAGTGTCGATGCCAACGAGGAGCTAAAGGTAGGATAAGTATTCTCTCAAATTCAATCAACCACTAACACAACTCTACACATACTAAACGTTTGCATTATCTAGGAAATAAAACTAGAGCAATAATACGGGTATGAGAGATAGATTTGCAAGATAATAAATACAAGAAAGTAAATGTTAGTGCTGCAACAATAAAATATACTAAGTAACCATAAACTAACAGTACCATGAGTGTGGAAAAGTGGTCGTAATTGTGGTGGCTTTGTCCAAGATTAATTAGTGAAGATATCGGGTTCATTGTCTTCGATGCAGTTTTCTAGGTGGGAGAGGCAAAACTAACAAGCTCTCACTATCCAATGATTGCAAGTACTTATGATTGGAACTATAGCAAACATCGGTAACTATTAGAAGATACATTAAGGTAAAAATACCCAACCATAGCCTTAAGTTAATGGTCCTCTTACTCTCATACGTGCAACTAACAGGTTTGAGTCCTTAGGTTTCTGTCACTCCGGCAGAACTACGCCCCTTCCTTTGCACATACTACTAATCCTATGGTGCTGATCCAAGCATGCACAAATATAATGGACACGAAAGGACAGTACCATATCAACATACAACTCGAATGAACCAAAGACATTCAACCAAGCAATTAAAAGACACATAAACTACACAAACATGACATAGATCACATGATAAATATTATAGCATCAAACACCATGTTTACATAGGACGGTACAGAGGTTTGTGGGAGGATGAACCACTAAATACAAGGAGGAGATGATGATGGAGGTATTGGTGAAGGCGGCATCATGGCGGAGAGGATGGAGAAGGGGCAGCACATGAGGTGCAGGGCGGCGTCGGCGGCGCAGGGGGCTCCTCCTGCGCCGGCTGGACATCATGGGGGAGCGCCTCCCTTTATACCCCTTCCTCCATAGCTTCTTGGTGCTGTAGATGAGCCCTCCCCCATGAAGATGAGACCATGGGGAGGCAAAATTCGTGGCTTTTGGTGGCTGGACAATGCTCCCCGGCCCTCCGATGGATGGCCCCTTGATCCAAAGGTTCTTGGGCACCTCTAGAACCTTCCTAGGGACCCCTCTCAGCCCCAAAGTCGTGGCTTGGCCGAATCCATCAAATATGGTAAGAGTTGGATTCAATCCCGTCACTGATTCCCGTAATCCAGTAAAATAGGTCCACAGGTCGCATACAAACTCGGATTGGGCCGTTCTTGGGCTTAAATGAAAGGTATGGAAATGGCCAACACCTTTGTAGGAAACTTGATCTTCATTTGGCATTGTGTTTGGGGGTAAAACTGATGATCTCTAAAAACTGTTGGTGGACAGATATCAGGAAAGTCAGAGTCCTTATCCAACAAGTCTCTTTTTGTGTTTTCTTCTTAATTCCTACACATCAAAGAGTAAAACAAGAACATTGTGCGGTTTTGCAACTATTAATAGGTTAGTCCAAATAAATCATAAACTTTATATAAAAACAAGTGTCAAAAGCATAATATTAGCATGAAACAATAAAAAATTATAGATACGTTATGGACGTATCAACATCCCCAAGCTTAATTCCGGCTCGTCCTCGAGTAGGTAAATGATGATAAAGTTATTTTTGATTGTAAATGCTATGATCAGGTCCTTAACAATTGCATGATGTATGGATAGTAAAACCTAGCAATCACGTTACCTAATGAAAAGTATCAATAAACTAAGAGGTCATAACATGAAATTTATAAACATTAACAACATTGTAATGATTATAATAAACCATGGTAGAGTGGTATCTCGCTTTCCCTTAATTCTGGAGAAAAACATAAATTCCAGGGCACCTCTGAAGTTCAAGGGAAGACTAGAAGTAAAGATATCAAAGATACAAGTATCAAAGTTATACCACAATCAACCGTGCTTTGGGACAAACACATCACACTAAGAATGACAATTATGCTCTCAAGAAGGTGCTCAAAGAATATGGTGGAGACTCGACATAAAAGTAAAAGAAAGGCCCTTCGCGGAGGGAAGCAGGGGTCACTCATGTGCTAGAGCTTTTATTTTTATTAAACGGAGGTATTAAAAGTTTGACACTCCTCCCATCCATCTTACACAAACCATGGCTTACCGAATCCTCGGGTGCCTGCTCATAATAACATACCATGGAGGAGTGTCTATATTTTAAGAGAGGTGTATGCTAGTGTCAACAAATTGTAAACAGAAAATACAGTACGTCACAAGCCAACTAGATTTCACAAGAGCGGCTCCCATATGAAGGACGCATCTCGGTAGAAGGTCATCCCTATTTCTTCTTTCTTTACAAATTTATGATTTGATTGATAAATCAGGGGCAAAAATACTGAAGAGAATTTGTTTGCATTAATTTGGGGCTGGGCACCCCGCTGCCAGCTTTTCTATCAATTGGATAAGCGGATGAAGCCACTAGTCCAGGGTGTGGAATCCAATCAACAAGTGGAATAAAGATTCTCTATTTACGTCCTCATGAGCAAAAACAAGAACACAAAACATGAGTAATTTTGAAAGTTTTAAAGGTAGCACATGAGCAATTTACTTTGGAGTGGCAGTTAAATACCACATGAGAGTTTATAGTGGACTCTGTGGAATAACTTGGTTTTCAGGGATTTGGAGGCACGAGTAGAGCTCATACTTAGTGCAAGTGAAAGCTAGCAATATACTGGGAAGCGACAATCAAGAGAGCAATAATTACCCCAATCATGTTTGCGACAAAGTAAAATTAGCTGAGGCATAAAATTGATACTAGAACTCTAAGGCAAAATGAATCATCGAGGCTTGTTGACTTTTTGTTTTTAGTCTTAGCATGCGTGAGAATGTGCCAAGTCAATTCCAATGAAACATACAGAGGAGGATACCACAATTACATACCCTACTATGAATAGGACAATGCATGTTCAGATCAAAATGACATAATATACACTATTAGCAAGTTGAAACTAACCACGAGAAAACATAAACTACTAAACACTATCATTTGCACATCATTTTTAATTTTACTGAACTTTGAAACACCTCTCTAAACAGGAGATAAATAAAAGATATGACGATCAATTTATTAATATAACTGGTGTTTGATGCTAAGACAAATAAATAGTCAGATACATACGCTCCAAGTTTATTCAAGTTTCTATGTTGCTCGAAAATCAAAGTTTAAAGGTTTACAAACCGAGGGGTTGTTGATGAAGAGGGATGCGGAGAAATCCCCAAGCTTATGACTTTGTCCATTCTTCAATTCTCTGTTTGGTGTTCCTTCATTCTCTGTGAAAAAACTTTAACACAAAAACTTTTCCCCTTCTTTTCTGCGGTTAGACATTAGTGCAATATATAATATTTCCAAACTGCTGCTAATAAAACAAGTCAAATTTTGTTTTAGAGTTACAGAAAGGTTGCTTAAGTGGCCAACTTCTAAATAAAAGGTAATACACAAAAGGACTCAAATGAAAACGTAAAAGAGGCCACTCTTGCAACAAAAGTTAAAATTTGTTCAGAAAACAACAACTGGAAAACGTAATTTTTAGGTGCACTTAAAAATGTCAGAAATTTTTGCCAATTTTTTTGCATGCAGAGTATTAGGTGATACATAATCTGGAAAAATTTAGTGACTTTTCGAGTTTTTAGTAAAATATGAAAAATCACGCAGTGGGCAGTAGATGCTGAAAACTAGAAAAGCCATTTTTTTACATATGTATCAACTAAGCCAAATGGGTAAAACTTGGTGCTTTATTTTTGATAAACTAAGAGAACATAATCTAAAAAAGATCTAAAAATTCTAGCTACATCAAGGGAAATGTAACACCTGGGGTGTTACCTGTTTGCTTGCTGGCATCATGTGCATCTCATTTGCATTGCACCATGTTTGCATCAATTGAAAATTTCAAAACAATTTAAACTTTCACCCTTGCTCAAAAATTTCCAAACTTCAAACCATTAATTCAAGCAAGTAAATTCAAATCAATTCCAATTATCAAATCAGAACCTTTTTGGAAACCATACAACTCACCAAACATTCTTCCCTCTCAATCATTCTAAATCTTAGGGGTAACCCTATTTGGAAGCATGTTTTCATAATGGTTTATTAATATTGAAAAAAAAAACCTCTAAATTGGTTCCAAATACAAATTTTATTTTAAATATAAATTTTTTGAATCAAATCTTGGAATATGGTTTCTAATTAACTATTTAGCCTAACCTAATTTTTCTGGAAATTTTGGTAAACAAAACATTAACATTTTCTTCTAAAAGCAAAACTACAAAAAAAAAAAGAAAACAAACGAAAATAATAAAAGAGAAAACAGCTAGCAGCACCTAGCCTATCTACCGCCTAAGCCCAGCCCAACCTACCCTATTCCTGGCCCAGTACCCCCTCGCTGTCTTTTTCTTCCACCTCTCGCTGAGGTCATCCCTGTACGAACAGGCACACCACCGTCGATCGCTCCCCCACCCTCTCTCGATGATCAGCCGTACGCGCACCGATCCCCCTTAAAGTCCCCTCCCTCCTGCTCGACCTAACCTAGCCTTCCTCCCCTTCCCATCCGCCGCCGATTCCATCCTTGTTCTTCTGTTCTCTCTCCACCGAAACCAAGCGGCCGGCCACCGGAGTCTTCACGCCGCCGCCGCTACGGAGTGCCGGGAGGCCAGCTTGGCGCGGGAATCGCACCGCGGAGGATTCGTCGTCGTGTGCGCAGAAGGATCGGCGTCAGAACGGCCCGACCCGGCGTTCCCGCCAAGGTGTTCCCGACAGCAACCATGGTGGCCTCTCCGTCTACTTCGTGCACAACGCGGCATCGTCGTCCTCGGGCCCGTACGACTCCGGCAGCGCCTCCGCTGTGAGTCCCTCTCCCGTACCCTCTCATCCCCGTCATCTTTTACCTACTGCATGTGTTGGTCCCGGCGAGCAGAACCACCGGTCACCTTGGACGGACGTTGAAGCTCCTGTACGAATCCTTTACCGGCGATCTTGTCCACCCCTGCGCTGGTCACGCACGTTGTGCAGCCACCCTGTCAACCACGTTCCCAGCAACCCTTGCTGCGTCTCGAGGTCGCCCTGTTCGTGACTGATCCCGAGCAGTCGCCGTGTACCTCTTCTCTGAACCTGTATGCCTGAATTTCGCTGTTAAAATTCAGTTACGTGGCCAATGTTCAGTACTTCCTGCCTCCGTATCGACTAGTAACAGCAACTCCGCAGCAGCGCAGCTGGCCTCGTTCCTTGCGCGCGGGCCAGGAGATCGCGAGGTCGAATCCCCCTCGGTGCACCGCGCCCCCCCCCCTTTTTTTTGCTGGTTTTTCTCCTCTGGCCACGCGGGCTGCCACGTGCGCTGCCACGCTGGCTTGGACCCGCTGGTCAGTGGCAGCGGGTAGAGGCCCTCTCGGTAACAAAAGAAAAACGCAAATCTGTTAATTTCTAAATTCTTTTAAATGGTCAGAATAAACACCTCATTTGCAAATTCAATAACTTTTAAAATATGAACCCAATAAATACAAACTTGATGTCTATTCTGATCCAAATTTCATAAACTTTCCAAATATTCCATTGGTGTTCTGTTTTGAGTTTTCAAAATTCATTTAAATTTCAAATTTGAATAATTCAAATGCAAATTGAAATAATTCATAACTAATTCATACTGTTTTCAAATAATACCAATAAAATATGTTTTTCACACCATTTTGAATGCTCTATTCAAATATAAACTCTGTTTTCTGGTTTGAATAATTTAAATTGCCTAAACAATTTAAATCTTGTTTAACTCAATTAAAAATTTTTTACTATTGTTTAATTCATAGTTAAATAATCCAAAGTCCAATTTCAAAATGTGAAACATGTAATCCAACTAAAATTTGATAACCTTTTCAAATATCAACTTTGTTATTTGTTTTGAACAATTTAAAAGGTTGATAACAACAAATACTTGTGTGTTCCCTTAAGGCACCCAAAAATTCCTAAATTAATAATAAAAATTCTAAATTGCTACACCCTATTCTAATTTGATTCTAATGTTGTTATTTTGCTGTTTCCCTTTTGCATGCATCATACTAAACCCCTAGCACCTGTTGATTAGTTGGAAAACAAATAATTTAACCATAATTCATGGGCTTTTCCTATGCAACTCAAATTGCCTATGGGTCCATTTAAATTTGTTTACCTTGTCAACTAGTTTATCTCTATGCATCAATTAAGTTGTCATGCATCCATATCTTGATCATGCTGGATCTTTTGCCGTAGTAGTAATTGTTGCATCCCGGTGTTTGTTCGAGGTTCGTTGCTTCTTCTCGGATAGGACGTTGAGATGATGTGAGCAACGACAAGTTCTGCTACCTTGCGGGATCCCAGGCAAGTATACTCACTTGCATGCCATATGGCTGCCTTTCATCACTTGTTACCGATTCTTTCCGTTGATTCTTTTCTGCTAGCCTTAGTGGTAGTTGTTTCTGTTACGAACCCATCACATGAATCCCTTAACCCTGATATTGCCTCACCTCCATACCTACAGCCTTTGTTTGTGCCTGTTCTTATCTAGCATGCTTAGGGTTGCTTTTGCTCGAGCCTGTTGTCGGTTACTTCTTTTACTATCGTACTATTACTATTGTTATCGTTCCGGGGGCTCGAAATGTTAATCAATCAATCCTGTTAATGCTGCTGTTAATAATAATTTGATGATAAGGCACCGGCGGGAGGCCCAGGGTGGTTTTGAGGCCCGCTAGTGTCGACCCCCCCCTAATTAGGAAAAGGGTCTTGTCTACTGATCCATGATGAGCGCACTACCCGCATTTGGGGAGTATGGGCTCCCCCTCAGTTTGACTCGATTCGCATCTCGTCCAAATCGCCGTACTAGTTCGGGCTTTCCATTTGCTGCATGCATGATCTTGCGAGCCCTTGGTACCCGAGTGGAACTTTCGTAGTCGGCATATAGGGGGACACGTTCTTAGAGTGCTATGAGGGTCCATTTTCTTCTGGGCTCGATTAGCCGTGCGCCCAAGGTTCTTTGGGCTTGATGCGAAGAAGGGTTGGATTGTGTTGAGTGCCCCGCTTGGTGGGAGGCATCCCATCTGGCGGGATATTCATGAGTGCGGTTGCTATGGTGCACCCCTGCAGGGTAAATCTTCTCGAGAAGCCGTGTTTTCCGCGGTTATGGATTACTTGGTGAAAGTACTGGCTAACAAGTACTCAGGACAACTTCAACATAATGATCAATCATGTTTCACCCAATGATTAATAACTTGACTAGTAATAGGTTATTCACACAATAACTTGACTCATCTTTAATACCACGGTGTGAGTTATCCTCGGATTGCTTCTTCGGATAAGGGGCGAGATCCAGGATGGGTTTGTTTGAAGTTATCTTTCAGTTGGTTACTATCACTCGATCTTATCTCCTTTCTGATAGTTGGAAGTAATAGAATCTCTGTAGTTGGTTAGTGCAGCCTGTTGTCGCTTATTTGCAATAACCCCTTCCTTTCCGTTGATCCTAAAGTATTTGTATCTTGTGATGATTGGCTACGCCGGTATTCTTGTGAGTATGTGTTTTATCCCCCTTGCCAGTACTTAACCGTACTGACCCACGAATCTCTTTCGTGGCTGCAAATTCCAACTTGCAGTCAACAGGTTTGAAGTCTGACGACGTTAGCTTGGGAATCCCTCCGGCTTGGCCTGGGCAGGGATTGGACGCCTTCGGTTATCTTCAGGACTCTTAGTCCAATTTGGATCTTGTCCGTAGCCGGACGTTCGTTTCTTCCGCTGTTATTTGGATCTTTGTATTGTATCAGTTGTATCCCTGGCTCTTCTGAGTCATCTTGTATCTATCTGTTGCTGTTGTAATTGTGGAGTATTCGAGAACTATTGTAATGTTATCATAAATGGCAACCTGGAATCGGTTATTATGCGGATTTGGCGGGAATGCTGAAATCTGCATAGTGCCCGATCTCGGGGCGTCACAAAATGGTATCAGAGCCTTGGTTCCGATTCCCGAGATTGTTTCGATACGAATGGTTATCGAAGCAACGGGTCCGCAAAGCCTGTAGGTTAACCTCGCTAACGGTCGTTGTTTCTAGAGTGTCAAAAACTATTTCTGCTAAACTATTTTGGAAAAACATCTCGATAGGATTCTTGTTTTCTCCTTATCCCTATTCTATTTCCCCTCCCATCTTATTTGTTTTGGAGTCTGCTCTCGTACTCAAGCTTTCAAAGTGTTAGGATCCTACGTGGGTGGACGTTTTCTAAGCCCTTAACCTAATAGGTTCGATCATCGGAAGATTCCTGGTGGAAGAACATCGTCGTCACTCCGAGCAAGAATCTCTTGTTAGTGGTGTCGAGGAGATCAACTGGAAGCACGAAGAATCGATAGTCGAACTTCTTTCCCCTCCCGGGTTAGCAGGTGGATTGCGAGGGCGCAATCCCTTGTTAGTGGTGTCGTCTGTAACACCTGGGGTGTTACCTGTTTGCTTGCTGGCATCATGTGCATCTCATTTGCATTGCACCATGTTTGCATCAATTGAAAATTTCAAAACAATTTAAACTTTCACCCTTGCTCAAAAATTTCCAAACTTCAAACCATTAATTCAAGCAAGTAAATTCAAATCAATTCCAATTATCAAATCAGAACCTTTTTGGAAACCATACAACTCACCAAACATTCTTCCCTCTCAATCATTCTAAATCTTAGGGGTAACCCTATTTGGAAGCATGTTTTCATAATGGTTTATTAATATTGAAAAAAAAAACCTCTAAATTGGTTCCAAATACAAATTTTATTTTAAATATAAATTTTTTGAATCAAATCTTGGAATATGGTTTCTAATTAACTATTTAGCCTAACCTAATTTTTCTGGAAATTTTGGTAAACAAAACATTAACATTTTCTTCTAAAAGCAAAACTACAAAAAAAAAAAGAAAACAAACGAAAATAATAAAAGAGAAAACAGCTAGCAGCACCTAGCCTATCTACCGCCTAAGCCCAGCCCAACCTACCCTATTCCTGGCCCAGTACCCCCTCGCTGTCTTTTTCTTCCACCTCTCGCTGAGGTCATCCCTGTACGAACAGGCACACCACCGTCGATCGCTCCCCCACCCTCTCTCGATGATCAGCCGTACGCGCACCGATCCCCCTTAAAGTCCCCTCCCTCCTGCTCGACCTAACCTAGCCTTCCTCCCCTTCCCATCCGCCGCCGATTCCATCCTTGTTCTTCTGTTCTCTCTCCACCGAAACCAAGCGGCCGGCCACCGGAGTCTTCACGCCGCCGCCGCTACGGAGTGCCGGGAGGCCAGCTTGGCGCGGGAATCGCACCGCGGAGGATTCGTCGTCGTGTGCGCAGAAGGATCGGCGTCGGAACGGCCCGACCCGGCGTTCCCGCCAAGGTGTTCCCGACAGCAACCATGGTGGCCTCTCCGTCTACTTCGTGCACAACGCGGCATCGTCGTCCTCGGGCCCGTACGACTCCGGCAGCGCCTCCGCTGTGAGTCCCTCTCCCGTACCCTCTCATCCCCGTCATCTTTTACCTACTGCATGTGTTGGTCCCGGCGAGCAGAACCACCGGTCACCTTGGACGGACGTTGAAGCTCCTGTACGAATCCTTTACCGGCGATCTTGTCCACCCCTGCGCTGGTCACGCACGTTGTGCAGCCACCCTGTCAACCACGTTCCCAGCAACCCTTGCTGCGTCTCGAGGTCGCCCTGTTCGTGACTGATCCCGAGCAGTCGCCGTGTACCTCTTCTCTGAACCTGTATGCCTGAATTTCGCTGTTAAAATTCAGTTACGTGGCCAATGTTCAGTACTTCCTGCCTCCGTATCGACTAGTAACAGCAACTCCGCAGCAGCGCAGCTGGCCTCGTTCCTTGCGCGCGGGCCAGGAGATCGCGAGGTCGAATCCCCCTCGGTGCACCGCGCCCCCCCCCCCTTTTTTTTGCTGGTTTTTCTCCTCTGGCCACGCGGGCTGCCACGTGCGCTGCCACGCTGGCTTGGACCCGCTGGTCAGTGGCAGCGGGTAGAGGCCCTCTCGGTAACAAAAGAAAAACGCAAATCTGTTAATTTCTAAATTCTTTTAAATGGTCAGAATAAACACCTCATTTGCAAATTCAATAACTTTTAAAATATGAACCCAATAAATACAAACTTGATGTCTATTCTGATCCAAATTTCATAAACTTTCCAAATATTCCATTGGTGTTCTGTTTTGAGTTTTCAAAATTCATTTAAATTTCAAATTTGAATAATTCAAATGCAAATTGAAATAATTCATAACTAATTCATACTGTTTTCAAATAATACCAATAAAATATGTTTTTCACACCATTTTGAATGCTCTATTCAAATATAAACTCTGTTTTCTGGTTTGAATAATTTAAATTGCCTAAACAATTTAAATCTTGTTTAACTCAATTAAAAATTGTTTACTATTGTTTAATTCATAGTTAAATAATCCAAAGTCCAATTTCAAAATGTGAAACATGTAATCCAACTAAAATTTGATAACCTTTTCAAATATCAACTTTGTTATTTGTTTTGAACAATTTAAAAGGTTGATAACAACAAATACTTGTGTGTTCCCTTAAGGCACCCAAAAATTCCTAAATTAATAATAAAAATTCTAAATTGCTACACCCTATTCTAATTTGATTCTAATGTTGTTATTTTGCTGTTTCCCTTTTGCATGCATCATACTAAACCCCTAGCACCTGTTGATTAGTTGGAAAACAAATAATTTAACCATAATTCATGGGCTTTTCCTATGCAACTCAAATTGCCTATGGGTCCATTTAAATTTGTTTACCTTGTCAACTAGTTTATCTCTATGCATCAATTAAGTTGTCATGCATCCATATCTTGATCATGCTGGATCTTTTGCCGTAGTAGTAATTGTTGCATCCCGGTGTTTGTTCGAGGTTCGTTGCTTCTTCTCGGATAGGACGTTGAGATGATGTGAGCAACGACAAGTTCTGCTACCTTGCGGGATCCCAGGCAAGTATACTCACTTGCATGCCATATGGCTGCCTTTCATCACTTGTTACCGATTCTTTCCGTTGATTCTTTTCTGCTAGCCTTAGTGGTAGTTGTTTCTGTTACGAACCCATCACATGAATCCCTTAACCCTGATATTGCCTCACCTCCATACCTACAGCCTTTGTTTGTGCCTGTTCTTATCTAGCATGCTTAGGGTTGCTTTTGCTCGAGCCTGTTGTCGGTTACTTCTTTTACTATCGTACTATTACTATTGTTATCGTTCCGGGGGCTCGAAATGTTAATCAATCAATCCTGTTAATGCTGCTGTTAATAATAATTTGATGATAAGGCACCGGCGGGAGGCCCAGGGTGGTTTTGAGGCCCGCTAGTGTCGACCCCCCTAATTAGGAAAAGGGTCTTGTCTACTGATCCATGATGAGCGCACTACCCGCATTTGGGGAGTATGGGCTCCCCCTCAGTTTGACTCGATTCGCATCTCGTCCAAATCGCCGTACTAGTTCGGGCTTTCCATTTGCTGCATGCATGATCTTGCGAGCCCTTGGTACCCGGGTGGAACTTTCGTAGTCGGCATATAGGGGGACACGTTCTTAGAGTGCTATGAGGGTCCATTTTCTTCTGGGCTCGATTAGCCGTGCGCCCAAGGTTCTTTGGGCTTGATGCGAAGAAGGGTTGGATTGTGTTGAGTGCCCCGCTTGGTGGGAGGCATCCCATCTGGCGGGATATTCATGAGTGCGGTTGCTATGGTGCACCCCTGCAGGGTAAATCTTCTCGAGAAGCCGTGTTTTCCGCGGTTATGGATTACTTGGTGAAAGTACTGGCTAACAAGTACTCAGGACAACTTCAACATAATGATCAATCATGTTTCACCCAATGATTAATAACTTGACTAGTAATAGGTTATTCACACAATAACTTGACTCATCTTTAATACCACGGTGTGAGTTATCCTCGGATTGCTTCTTCGGATAAGGGGCGAGATCCAGGATGGGTTTGTTTGAAGTTATCTTTCAGTTGGTTACTATCACTCGATCTTATCTCCTTTCTGATAGTTGGAAGTAATAGAATCTCTGTAGTTGGTTAGTGCAGCCTGTTGTCGCTTATTTGCAATAACCCCTTCCTTTCCGTTGATCCTAAAGTATTTGTATCTTGTGATGATTGGCTACGCCGGTATTCTTGTGAGTATGTGTTTTATCCCCCTTGCCAGTACTTAACCGTACTGACCCACGAATCTCTTTCGTGGCTGCAAATTCCAACTTGCAGTCAACAGGTTTGAAGTCTGACGACGTTAGCTTGGGAATCCCTCCGGCTTGGCCTGGGCAGGGATTGGACGCCTTCGGTTATCTTCAGGACTCTTAGTCCAATTTGGATCTTGTCCGTAGCCGGACGTTCGTTTCTTCCGCTGTTATTTGGATCTTTGTATTGTATCAGTTGTATCCCTGGCTCTTCTGAGTCATCTTGTATCTATCTGTTGCTGTTGTAATTGTGGAGTATTCGAGAACTATTGTAATGTTATCATAAATGGCAACCTGGAATCGGTTATTATGCGGATTTGGCGGGAATGCTGAAATCTGCATAGTGCCCGATCTCGGGGCGTCACAGGAAACAAAACAAAACTTAAAACAAAAATAAATGACGCTCCAAGAATAACACATAATAGATGAAGCAATAAAAATATAGTGTCTTGAAAGAGTACCTGATATTTTTGTTGATGAAGAAGGGGATGCCATGGGCATCCCCAAGCTTTGACTCTTGTACATCTTGGATATATCTTGGGGTGACATGGGCATCCCCAATCTTGAGCTTTTGTCGATTCTTCCTCTTCTCGTATCATTCTTCTCTCCCTAAACTTGAAAACTCACTCCATACAAAACTTCACACAATCTTCATTAGCAAGGTAGTGTAACGAAAATAGTAAATCCACTTTGGTTCAATTTCAACACAAGTCTAACACCCATTAAAACATTATCTACTGTCACAACTTCTTTTAAATCTCTTCCCCTCAAAATAACACCAAAAGAAAAGGATTAAGAGGCAAATGCAAATATTGGCAGAAATCTGTCAAAACAGAACAGCAGGTAAAGATGGATTTTTTTTTCAAAATATTATGTTCATCAAATCAAAAAGTTCAAAATTAATTAAAGTTGTATAAAAACCTGGGGCATATGCACAAAAAGTTTCAGCTCAATTCGATTTTCTAGCTGAGAGAAATAATTTCTTTGGTGGCAGCACAGAATCTGTTTTAGGACAACAACTTCCCCAAATCTTACTTCCTCCCTATTAGAGTCTATTCTTGGCACAAAAACAAAATAAAAAGGATAATAAGAGGTAGCTACATAGGTAAAAACTTCCAAAACTCAAAGAAAACAAAATAAACTGAAAGAAAACAACACAGAAACGGAATAAAACATGGGTTATCTCCCAGGAAGTGTTTTTATTTAACGTCTTTTAGCTAGACGTGGAAAAAGGAGGGATGCCTTGGGCATCCCCAAACTTTTATGATTTAATATTCTTGAATATTTAATTGAGGTGCACTCGGGAGTTCCCAAGATTGAGCTTTTCCTCTTCTCATTTATCTCGTATCACCATCTCTATTGGATCTTAAATACTACATTGACATAAAACTTGACAAAAACTCATTAGTAGGGTTAGTACTCATTAAATAAAATCCACTAATGTTCAAGTTTTGAAAATTTTAAATTAATATTACCTACTATATACTAACCAATTTATAACATTTATCGATCAAATAAAGATTATAAACAATGAGTATAAGCACAATACAAAATAAGCATGACAATCTGCCAAAACTGAACAGTCTGTAAAGATGACAGTTAACGAGATATGTATGTAGATCAAATCAATAAACTCAAAAATAATAATTCAGATAATGATCTCAAGTTTACGCACAAAATGTTTCAAGTAAAATAATATTCTGAGATTTATCACGATTTTTTAAGTGAAGCACAGGAAATCTGTCGGTAAAGATCGAATTATTAGACCTATCTACGTACCTTAAATCAGAAAAAGTACTTCTAATTAAATAAAGATAATAACCATTAGTTTGCACTCAAGAAATTTCAGATCAATATCACTTTCTAGTGATTTTTGAAAAAATTTATAGTGGAGCCCTAAAATCTGTTTGTACGCAGCAAAGTGGCAAACTTGCATCATAAACAAACTAGAAGTTATCTCTACATTTTATTTTTATGGTACAAAGGAATATGTACAATATATACACAACATATACAAGGTTTAAATTGAAAAGCTTCCATGGAAATAATTTCTTTGGTTTTCATAGGCATGAACACAAGTGTTCAAGGTCGACCCCCACTTAACCATTACTCATCTTTCCAGTCACTTTCCTTTTTGAAAACATTTTTTGTAATTCTTCCCTATCCATAACTAAAGATAGCAAACAACTTAAAACTGAAAAATAAAACTACTTATAACTGAAAGCAAAATTACTTAGAGACAAAGCAAACAAGTGCACACAAGAACATTCACCCCACCCTATTACTCCCCGGCAACGGCGCCAGAAAAGATCTTGATATCCCACAAGTATAGGGGATAGTGTGTAGCCTTTTCGATAAGTAAGAGTGTCGAACCCAACGAGGAGCTACAGGTAGGATAAATATTTTCTCAAGTTCAATCAACCACTGATACAACTCTACACACACTAAACGTTTGCATTATCTAGGAAATAAAACTAGAGCAATAATACGAGTATGAGAGATAGCTTTGCAAGATAATAAATACAAGAAAATAAATGTTAGTGTTGCAGAAATAAAATATATTAAGTAACCATAAACTAACAGTACCATGAGTGTGGAAAAGTGGTCGTAATTGTGGTGGCTTTGCCCAAGATTAATTAGTGAAGACATCGGGTTCATTTTCTTCGATGCAGTTTTCTATGTGGGAGAGGCAAAGCTAACAAGCTCTCACTATCCAATGATTGCAAGTACTTATGATTGGAACTCTAGAAAACATTCGTAACTGTTAGAAGATACATTAAGGTAAAAATACCCAACCATATCCTTAAGTTAATGGTCCTCTTACTCTCATACGTGCAACTAACCGGTTTGAGTCCTTAGGTTTCTGTCACTGCAGCAGAACTACGCCCCTTCCTTTGCACATACTACTAACCCTATGGTGTTGATCCAAGCGCGCACAAATATAATGGACACCAAAGGACAGTACCATATCAACATCCAACTCTAATGAACCAAAGACATTCAACCAAGCAATCTAAAGACAAATAAACTACACAAACATGACATAGATCATAGGATAAATATTATAGCATCAAACACCATGTTTACATAGGACGGTACAGAGGTTTGTGGGAGGATGAACCACTGAATACAAGGAGGAGATGATGATAGAGGTATTGGTGAAGGCGGCATCATGGCGGAGAGGATGGAGAAGGGGCAGCACGTGAGGTGCAGAGCGGCGCCGGCGGCTCTTCTTGCACCGGCCGGCCATCATGGGGGAGCGCCGCCCCCTTAGCCCCCTTCCACAATGGGTTCATGTTGCTGTAGATGAGCCCTCCACCCATGGCGATGAGACCATGGGGGAGGCAAAATTCGTGGCTTTTGGTGGCTGCCCAAGAATTAGGGTTTTCCTGTGGTTCCCAGCACACCACTGCATGTGTAGTGCGCAAGTCGGTGACATAATACTCACAGAAGGACTTATCCGTGAATATTACATCCCTCAGAGTAGTACAACAGAAACACGGCGGGTCCAAGCAAAGCCATAGGATACAAACTTCATTACAAAATCTCGAGAATCTCCTTGAAGAATCAAAGAAGATCTCATACAAATGAAACATTTGAACAAGCAATTCAAAGATCCAAGCTGGAGAATTACTCTAGGTCAGAACTAAATCCACTACGGCTAATGTCATCCCTAATCTATGGCTTGTAACAGCTAAGCCCAAGAATGGCCTTCACCTATGTCTTGATAGCTTCTCCTCCACCAACGTTGTTGATGATGATGCTTTACTGACTAAGTAAGATATGACTCCACATAGCTTCCTTAGACATCGATGGCTTCTCGGTGACGACTTCAATAGGGCTTCAACTCTAAGCAGGGGGTCAAACAGGAACGAATGAGTAACGAGCGTTACTCAGCAAGTTCATGATATATAGTGGGTAGTTTAATGCACTAACTACAGCTTTAGACTCAAACGAGTCATAAGCTAATGCAAGGTTTTGTAAATCTTTCTTCAAGAGGTTGCTTTTACTTATGAAAACTATGCCCGCCAGACCATCACAGGAGCTAGAACTTCATGGAGTTGCCTTTCCTGTAGCGTTCGCAGTTCCTTCCCGGAACAGGGGGTAACATGCCACATCCTTTTACACTCTGCAGAGGTGCGTTACTTAACCCATGGACGACCAAGACCATGTTGCACAACCAGGTGTACATTCCTGTCCACTCCCACTCAGGTGTGGGGCCCGGTTGTTGGTCCAAGCCAAACCGTGCTTCTCCGCACAACGCATGCCCACCCATTTCCGCCAGCAGGTTGAATGCCTGATTCCACCCCTCAGGATGGAGATCTACGCGCCCCTGGCAGACACTCATAGACCCCAGAGTCCGTGGGATGTAAGGGCTCCCACCCATGTGCATGTAGTCCCGCAGAACCTACAGCGTACGTCTCTTGCAGTCCGTTGACATGCGAACGCGAAAAGATCACATCTGACTTACTCCCCCCATAGAAGACCCATGGTTAACGCAGTATTTACGGCGCACCGAGTTCTGACGGCATTTGTGATTAATTCCTAGGTAATACGTTCCCGTACAGATGGAACCTTCCTTTGACCTATTCATCTTACCATGGTTCCATCCGCCCACCAAACAGAACACTACCACTCGGGTAGTCATTCAATTAGTCATATTATTATAAAAATAGGATCATGCATTATTTTGAGACTAGGTGGTAATACGATAGAGTTTTTGCAATTAGTTTGTTGTGAAGTACTGCAAAGGATATGAGCAAGTGCTGAACTTGCCTGAGATTGAAATAACCATAATAATCAATGTCTTCGGGGTTCGAGGGTCGCGTAGAAAATCCCGACATCTGAAAGATAGCAAAGTAGTCCCGGTAAGGACTACAGAAAACAACAGCAAGATGATACATGCATAGTAATGAGATGCATCGTGAATTACCCTGGAAAACACCCCAGCTTACAAGTATAAGCCACGTTTGACACGATAACTTACTCACACGGGTTTTAGGTTAAATATTTCATTACTTGGAGTGATGCGGTTATTACTTTTTTGATCTTACATGTGTTTCACTTTTACTTAACAAACAATTGTTATCATGTTTTGGGTAGAAGTGTTATTGCTTGGTTGGGTAACAAGACAATGACACATGGAAAACAACTATTGAAAAGATAACAATCACATGTTTGATTTTATGTTCAAGAATGTAGAACTACTAACAAAGAGTTTAATTAAAAAATGATGATTTAGTACAACTAACTCTATCATGGCAATACTTGTTAATGATTTGTGATGATAGGTTTTGTAGGTGTGAAAACATGAAGTTTTATTAATAAGTAAAATAATGTTGTGGTAATAGTTTTTCGTTTAATAGAATTTTATAGAATTTCAGTATACTTATAAAAAAACAATTTTATAGGTTAAATAAAATGGTTTATAATTTACATATTTGAGTTGGAAATGTTGTTCTCTTTAATTTGGTATATCAATTGATGTTTTCTGAAAATGTTAAAATAAATTATTAATTTATTAATTTTAAATGTATTAAATGGCTGGAAAAATATTGCACACATGAAACTTGGTCAAATGACTTTGAAAACATCATAGGTGAGTTTCATTTGTCATTTGAAGCATTTTGGTATAGAACTTGTATTTTTCTGATTTTATGAATTCTTTATTATTTTTCTTTATTTAAATGATTTAATTATTTAAAGAAAATGTTTAGTTTTAAACTTTATAAAATTCATTTGAAAATTTCACAATCAAATAGATTTTATTTTTCTGATTAATATGATACATTATTTATATTTTCTAATTTAGAATTAAAGTTATTGGATTATCAATTTTAATTATTTTTCTGTTATTACTTGAATTGACAAGTGGGGTCCACCTGTCAGTTTTTATTTCCTATATGAAAATAAATAAAAACAGAAGGAAAAGGGCCCATGACGTCATGATGACATCATGCCCGCATCATCAGAGGAGAGGATCTCCTCTGTTGAACTCGAATCGACCGATTCGCTACAAATTGATTTGATTCATCGCTTCTACTTGCTAGAGGATGACTCGGTGAACGCAGGGGTGGCGGAGATGTGACCAATTGGTCACCGGAATGTCACCGACAGTGACCAACCGTGGTGGCCGGAGGTGGCACACGGTGACATAGAGGATTTAGGGCCTCAAATCCCAAACCGAGAACTCCCCGAGATGCACAAACTCACCATGAGCGCGGTGAGGTGGTCGGTGAGGCACGGTGAAGTCGAAATCGCCGGCGGCGAGGTCTTCTCTGTGGCGGCCCGAATCGAAGAAGATGGCTCGATTCGGCCTCTTTGGGGCTTCCCAGCAAACGAGGTTTGCTGGAGAGGTAGAGCACGCCAAGAGGAAGCTCGTGGTGGTCTTCACTCGGGACGGCTGGAATCGGCGAGAACGGCGAGTGGCAGCCGACGGTTAGGGTTAGGGTTTGGTGTGTTCCGGGCATGAGAGGGACAGAGAGCGAGCGAGTGAGGGAGAGATCTCGATGTGGACGTCTCCCCGCGACTTTATACTCGCATAACGGCGGTGCGGAGGAGGTGGCAGTGGCGTCACCGTCCCAATCTATTCCCGGCGTTGAGGAAGAAAGAAAAGAATAAAGGACATTTGCAATAACCCGCTGAAGTTTGAAAGATTTACAAAGAGGTCCTTATGTTAATGAAAACTGAGAAGAAATCATTGTTTTCAGGGCCTTTTTGTGAAGATAAAAATTATTTAAAATCATATTTGAATTCCTTATCAAATTTCACATCTCACCATGTTTTGTTTTGGTGAATTAGAAGAATATTTGTATTTTGTATTTAGGGTTCTAGATTAAGTGATTTTTGTTATTTCTCTCCGTTTAAGTTATTAAATGGCTTTAAAATTTATTTTTAGGCATGAATATCATATTTACGCAACACACATATGGTTCACCAAGTGGTATGTTATAAGTGGATCATTTTGGACACAATCTCTTATAGAAAGTAATTTGGTATAACTACTGGGTAATGTTTGTATACATTGTAATGAAAATCAGGGAATTTTATTCCATATCAAACCAAATGGTGTTGGTTAATGAATGGACTTATTTCCTTTTTATATACTATGTTATTTTCAGGGTTAAAACTCTTAGCAATTTTAGTATACAATATACTTAGGTAGGTGTAAGCCTTATTTGAGAAATTGGGTTCTTTATTAAGTGGAAAACATGTGTGTTTTTGGAACCTATTGTTTGTTTTCCACCAGTTTCCAAGTGTGGATATTATCTCATGTTGTTTTAGGACATGTAATCATTTACATGGTTATATTTAGATGAATAACTGTTATCATCTGCTAGTCTCACATATGAAAAGGACTTGGAAAACAAGGTAGCTTGTTTTCATCTACCTCCACATATCAAGACATGTGGATGCAATGACTTGTTATTATTTCATACTTGATAATTATTTCCATTTAAGATATTACTATGAGTTCCTTATTTCTGATGGGCTTGACAAAGGTTATTGGTTCTTTATTATATCCCAATGATTCACTGGATAATTTCTTATGATCCCTTACTGAGGCAGTGTTGCTTCTTGTGGTCTTTTGTTGCTTGATGTTCTTCTCTCTAGTTGCCACTTGTCTTCAAACCTTGCCTTGGTCCTTTGCAACTAATATCATCCCTTGATGGTCTCTTGGCTTAAGAAATTCACCACTAGAGCTAATATGATATATTGAGTGGTTCCCAGATACTAACTTCAGTAATAAATTGTAGCTCCTGATGAGATGAGTTCATTTGAATCCATAACCATTTCCTTATTATGGTGTATTCAATTATGATGAAAAATAGATTACTGAAATTCAGTTCTTTTAATGCTTACATGAATATTCTGTTCACAAGGTTGATCTGACCTTGTAATCAAATTATTCTTATATAACATCAAACACTTGGATTTCAACTTGTTGCTTGTTTTCTTCCTTATCTTGGTTTCTTCCTTACTTATAAGTGGCTCAAGTTATAATGTGGTTTGTTATTTTCTCCTTGTTATTCTATTCCTTTTATGGATCATGGTTTTATAGATAACAGAATGTAGGTGTATTTTATAACATCAAGTTTCCATATGCATATAAGAAGAATTTGTTAACAAGTGGGCCAGACTTGCCTCCAAATTACTACCCATATACAATAGACTGAGATGTACTAGGTTATTCAACCTTCTGTTTGTTTGTGTATGACACTCAATTTTTTGAGTATACAAAAGTGATCTGTTAACAAGGTTGCAAGGCTTGTTATCAAACTACTTCTATATAGCACTAACATTGGAATATCATACTATTTCAAGAGGTTTAATAAGATCAGATCAAGATATAAGAGTTTCCAAGTACTCTTATAGAAGATTAGAGTAGCCCTTCTAGCACACTCTAAATAATCTCCTTGAAGATCTTCTGGTGGTAGTTCCTCCTTTCTTGTGAGTTACTTCTCTTGCAGAATGATTTAGAGAAGATTAGAAACAGGATAAAATAGTCTAGGCAACATAACAAGATCTATATTAAGAGTTAGTTCATGCTTTTATTATCCTTCCATAAACTTCTTATTTTATTTCCCATAAGATGTGATCTTATATCATACATGATTTGTTTACTTAGTTTCCAATTTACTTCTTCTCATAGAGGTTATAACTTGTTGTTATTACTTAGTTGTATCCAGAGATACTTTAATTGTTGAATGATGATTTAGATAGAAATGTGGAGTGTTTATGGAATGATGCCTTAATAGTAAGTTGATCATATGGTTTATTGATGTGTTGAGCTTTCAGATACTCACTTACATAAGATGATTGAAACAATGAGCATGAGAAAGTGATTGAGCTTAATGTCTTTGATCATGGTTGTTAATTGGTTACTCGGGGTGCCATGTTGTGATTTTATATTCTTGATTTGTATTCATGATAAAAACATAGGGATTTGGAAAGATCATATGCGATGATCAAGGGTTTTAACAGTGGTTGAAGAAGATTTGATTCTTCTCTTAGGGACTTCTTTTATAGTTGATGAGATATGTACATATTCGATAAATATGTTAATACAATTAATATATCATTTCCCACTTGTGGGTTTTAAGCTATGCCTTGTTTGTATCACTTATGTTCTATTGAACCATTGTTATTTACATGTGAAGGTTATCTTAATAGTTACTAAATAATTTGGAAAGATGTGGTGTGAATGGTTGATAACTTTAAAGAGTTACTTTTTGAGAGGACATAACACCTCTGTTGATGAGATGGTTCAATTGTGTATTTCTCATTGGTGGAAGTATTATCATCAATTGTGTGGTTTGGATACTCACCCCTCTTTGAGTTCTAGATACCTAGTGAATTATCCCAAGTTACTTATAGGCTTGTGGTTAAGTTTATTAAGAGTTTATGTTTGATCATAACCAATTATGGTTTGTGTAACCAGATGATTTGGTTTTTTAAGATACTTGTTATAAAGATCATTCCAAATGTACTCTTGACTAGATGAACTAGACCTATTTCATCATGTCAAGTGAAACTTTGGTCACTTTGATTTGTTTAAACTTACACGCCAAAATTTCCCGTACTTTTAGATGCATGCTTTGCAAATGCATATATTATATTTAGATCCTTATAACCTCCCAAACACTGGGATGTTACATTTCCTCTCCTTATATGTAATGGGACAATGCTCCTCGGCCCTCCGATGGATGGCCCCTTGATCCAGAGGTTCTTGGGCACCTCCAGAACCTTCCTAGGGACCCCTCTCATCCCCAAAGTCGTGGCTTGGCCGAATCTATCAAATATGGTAAGAGTTGGACTCAATCCCGTCACCGATTCCCGTAATCCCGTAATCAGATATTTATCCTCTAGTAAAATGGGTCCACAGGTCGAATACGAACTCGGATTGGGCTGTTTTTATGCTTAAATGAAAGGTATAGAAATGGCCAACAACTTTGTAGTGAATTTGATCTTTAGTTGACGTTGTCTTTGAGGGTAAAACTGATGATCTCTAAAATCTGTTGGTGGACAGATTTCAGGAAAGTCAGAGTCTTTTTCCAACAAGTCTCCTTTTGTGTTTTCTTGTTAATTCCTAGAAATCAAAGAGTAAAACAAGAACATTGTGCAATCTTGAAACTATTAATAGTTTAGTCCAAATAAATCATAAACTTTATATAAAAACAAGTGTCAAAATCATAATATTAGCATGAAACCATCAAAAATTATAGATACGTTATGGACGTATCAAGAAACATCCAAATTAAGATAAGCCAATTCTTTAATAATGCATTTTATTTTATCTAAATGAGTTTCGGATGCCCCTCTCTTAGAACTTTTAGGTTTACTACTATGATCAAATAAACTCTTAGGAACAATCCAACCAAAAAAAAAATCTTGAGCTTCATGCAGTGCTACCAATTTAAAGGGGATTGGTATTTTCATCTCCCTTTAACTTTTAGGTTCATCTTTTCCAAGAGTACCAACAACATCTACACATGAGCCTAGCATATTGAAACGATCAAAAACTTTTCTAACTTCTATAGCAACATCTCCAAATTCTTTAAGCATGGTTTCTAAGATAAAATTTATTTTTTTAATATCTTCAATATTATTCATGTTGAGGAACATTTGCTGCAGTATGGGGTGAAGGTTAACAAACCTAGCTTATAACATGTGAATTAAAGATGTTACAGCAGTTTCATAATTTGGAGCAAGTTCTACTAGGGATTTCTCCTCAAAATTTTCATGCTTAATAACATGATTAAAGAATTTTTTTTAATGGTATCCTTTCCAAGTATAGAACCACTACCAACTGGAATATCTTTCAGGGTAAACTTTGGGAGCAACATGATGAAGATTAACAACGAGGTAACAAAAGTAACAACTAGAATAAGAACTAATTTTGTGTGTGTTTTTGATAAAGAGAAGCAAACAAGACAAAATAAAATAAACTAAGCAAAACAATAACAAAGTAAAGAGATTGGAAGTGAGAGACTCCCCTTGCAGAAATTCTCTTTCTCCCCGACAATGGCGACGGAAAAGGGCTTGATGGTGAAGGTCTTGCACTCGTTGGGAGACCCCAAGAGGAAGGTTTGATGAGCACAGCAGCAGGTTTTCGTCAGAAAAGAAACCAAGGTTGAATCGAACAATAGGAGAAAGAAGCAACTTCCGAAGGTTGATGCAGCTGAGGTGGCAGGGCGCACTACCGGTTCAGCGGCAACGTGAAACCTACACAACACAACCAATTCACTTTGCCCCAATGAAGCAGTGAGGTTGTCAATCACACCAGTTTTGCTGAACACAAAGAGGTTAAACGTATGGTGTGGAAAATAGTATGAGAACAATATGAAAACAATAGTAGGAGTGTGAAACAGTAATTGCAGCGGTTGTATTATGAATATGAGAAAATGGACCGGGGTCCACAGTTCACTAGAAGTGTCTCTCCATAAAAGATAGCTAACAAGTGTGGTGAACAAATTACAGCTGGGAAATTGATAGATAATGAAACATGCATGACATTATGATTACTAGCTGATTCATGCGGGCATTACAATAAGATACATAGACCGTCATCCAATTGCATCTATGACTAATAATCCACCCTCCAAATATCATCCGAACAAATGTTGGGTATTAAGTTGCAAACAACAGATAATTGCAGTAAGAAAATTGTGTAATGTAAACATCGTTGTTTTCTTCCTAATGGCAACATCACATCCTCCATCCGTCACGTTTTTGTCACTCGAGCACAAATGCAAATGAGGCATGAACCCACTATCGAGCATAAATACTCCCTCTTGGAGTCACAAGTATCTGCTTGGCCAGAGCATCTACTAACAACGGAGAGCATGCAAGATCATAAATAACATACACATGAATACAATATGATAGATTAATAATCAAGAGAAATAGCATTCATAATCATCAGATCCCAGCAAACACAACATGTAGCATTACAATAAGATGATCTCGATCATGTAGGGAAGCTCATCTAAAAATGAGGCATAAAGAGAAGAGAACAACCATCTAGCTACTACTATGGACCCGTAGTCCAAGGATGAACTACTCACGCATCACTCCGGAGGTAGGCTTGGTGGTGTAGAGCTCCCCGGTGATGATTTCCCCGTCCAGCAAGGTGCCGAGGAGAACTCTAGAACCCCCTCGGTCTTGGCTTAACGATGACGGCGGCCTCGAGTGTTTTTCGTGGAAAAATGGTATATTTTTAGGTTTCACGCATCAGGGGAATAAATAGGAGAAAGGGTGATGGCGGTGGGCGTCCGAGGGGCTCACACCACCCCATGGCGCGCCCAGGGGCGCGCCGCCTCATGGTGTGGCTCCCCTCCGGGCCTCTTCGGGAATTCTAAGACTTTCGGGCTTCGAATTTTCCAATTCCGAGAATATTTCCACAACAACTTTTCTGAAACTAAAAACAACAAAAAACATGAACTGGCTCTGTGGCATCTTGTCAATAGGGTAGTCCCGGGAAATTGATAAAAATGACATAAAGTCTAAAGAAAACATGTAGCATATGGCATGAAAACAACATGGAAAATCAGAATTTAAGGATACGTTTATGACATATCAGTTACCACTTCAGTATTATCAACATCTTCATCATAAGAATCTCCGGAAATATAATGTTTGATTCTTTGCTCATTTACCACTTGTGTAGTGTTATCTCCGGGGGAAGAAATTTTTATTGCACCCGAACAATACACCTCTTTGATAACATAAGGTCCTTCCCATCTCGAGAGTAATTTTCCTGCAAAAAATCTGAGACGAGACCGATACAATAGAAGTTTCTCACCAGCATGATACTCTCTTTTAAGAATTATCCTATCATTCCATTGTTT
Organism: Alopecurus myosuroides; assembly: GCA_028641055.1. Classification (NCBI taxonomy): domain Eukaryota; kingdom Viridiplantae; phylum Streptophyta; class Magnoliopsida; order Poales; family Poaceae; genus Alopecurus; species Alopecurus myosuroides. Next base: position 412,629,500 of record CM054059.1, read on the forward strand.
AAATTTCTCTTTAAAAAGTCTAGCATTTCCATAGGCTTCACATATCCATTCATCTAAAGAACTCAAATCAAGCATTCTTTTCTTACCAACAAGTTTAAAATCTTTATTAAGTTCTTTCACTGCCCAATAAGCTTTGTGTTCTAATTTTAAAGGCAAGTGACAAGATTGACCATAAACCATTTTATAAGGAGACATACCCATAGGATTTTTATAAGAAGTTCTATAAGCCCATAAAGCATCATTCAACTTACTAGCCCAATTTTTTCTAGATTTTTTAACAGTCTTTTGCAAGATAGATTTAATTTCTATATATGATAATTCTACTTGCCCACTGGTTTGGGGATGATAAGCTGAAGCTATTCTATGATTAACATCATATTTATCAAGGGTTTTTATAAAACCACCATGAATAAAGTGAGAACCTCCATCAGTCATAAGATATCTAGGCACACCAAACCTAGGGAAAATAACATCTTTAAGCATTTTTAATGAGGTTTCACCATCATCACTCTTTGTAGGTATAGCTTCTTCCCATTTAGTAACATAATCAACAACAACAAGAATAAGAGTATAACCATTTGAAGGAGGAAACAGGCCTATAAAGTCAAACCCCCAACAATCAAAAGGTTCAATAACAGGAGAATAATTCATAGGCATTTCATGACGTATAAAAATACCAAATCTTTGACATTCATCAGAAGATAAAAAAATTATGTGCATATTTAAAGAGAGTAGGCCAACTGAAACCTGATTGTAGAACCTTTTGTGCGGTTCTATCTCCAGCGTGATGTCCTCCATAAGCACTACCATGGCATTTTCTCAATATTTCCCGTTGTTCATATTATAGAACACATCGTCGCATAGTACCATCTACTCCTTCTTTATATAAGTGTGGGTCATCCCATAGATAATGCCTCAAATCATAAAAGAATTTCCTTCTCTGTTGAGATGTAAATGTTGGAGGAAAATACTTGGAAACAATAAAGTTAGCATAATCTGCATACCATGGACTATCTCGCGAGCTTACTTTTATTGCAGCTAGTTTTTCATTTTGAAAACCATCATTAACAGGAATAGGGTCATAAGCTATGTTTTCCAATCTAGACAAATTATCAGCAACAGGATTTTCAACACCCTTTCTATCCACAATATGCAAATCAAACTCTTGTAAAAGTAACATCCTTCTAATAAGCCTAGGCTTAGTATATTTGTTTTCCATAAGGTATCTAATAGCAGCATGATCAGTATGAATAGTAACTTTTGAATCAACAATATAAGGTCTAAATTTATCACATGCAAAACTACATCTAAAAACTCTTTTTCAGTAGTAGCATAATTCTTTTGAGCACCATAAAGAGTCTTACTAGCATAATTAATAACATTCAATTTCGTATCTACTTGTTGTCCAAGAACAGCACCTACAGCCAAATCACTAGCATCACACATAATTTCAAAAGGCAAATTCCAATCAGGTGGTTGACCAATAGGAGCAGTAGTTAAAGCCTTCATTAAAGTTTCAAAAGCTTCTTTGCAATCATCATCGAAAACAAAAGGTACGTCTTTTTGAAGAAGATTAGTAAGAGGATTTGGTATTTTAGAGAAATCTTTGATAACCCTTGTTGGGGGGATGATAACCCGGTAGGCCCATGCCTGGGCGAAACCCGGCCAGAAGGAAATCACATGAGACCCGGCCCAAGGTGGAGGAGATTCTAGAAGGCCTAAAAGGGAGAACGGATCTTGTAGTCTGTGCCTTGGGGGCCACGATTAGGAAACCTAGGGTTATATGTGGATTCCGGGTAGGATTCCGGGTGTGCCTTGTATAGAAAGCCAGAGAGCCGGGTAATATATAAACCGGCTCCTAGAACAGAGAAACCAGAGCTTTCCAGATATTTGAGTACCCTAGCAATACGAGAGTTGATATTCGCAACCCTAGATCGGAGTCTCGTCGACATTGCAGCCCGAACTGCCAGATCACCAGTCAATATGATTTCCCATGAGCTAAACCCTCTCCCAAACACCAGAGTCGATTTGCCCCAAATTAAGTTACCCCTGGTAACGTCTGCCGTGATTATCCCACGACAACCCTCCTATATAAACCAACATGACCAAGAACACTACGAATACCTTTAACATCGCTGGGACATGGCATTTTCTCTATTGCTTTCACTTTAGCTTTGTAAACTTCAATACCTCTTTCAGAAATTTTATGTCCAAGAGCAATTCCTGCATTAACCATAACGTGGCATTTCTCCCAATTAAGAACAATATTAGGTTCCTCACATCTCTACAAAACTTTATCAAGATTGTGCAAACAGTTATAAAAATAAGTTCCATATATGGAGAAATCGTCCATGAATACTTCCACAATTTTTTCACAAAAGCCATGAAAAATAGAAGACATGTATCTTTGAAAAGTAGCAGGAGCATTACACAAACCAAAATGCATACGTCTATAAGCATAAGTTCCATTAGGACAAGTAAAGGTTGTTTTCTCTTGATCTTTTGTCCTAAAAGAAATTTTGGGAAACCCCATAATAACCATTAAGAAAGAAAAAAAATGATTTTTCTTAGACAACCTTTCTAGCATTTGATCAATAAAAGGTAAAGGATAATGATGTTTCTTAGTAACTTTGTTAACCTTTCTAAAATCAATGCACATTCTATAACCCACTACTACTCTTTGTGGAATAAGCTCATTATTTTCATTAGGCACAACAATCATTCCACCTTTCTCCAGGACACAATGCAAAGGGCTTACCCATCTACTATAAGCAATAGGATAAATAATACGAGCATCAAGGAGTTTTAATACCTCATTTCTTACCACTTCCTTCATCTTAGGAATTAAACGGCATTGATGTTCAACTACTTGATTTGCATCTGGTTCAATATTAATAACATGCTGACATAGAGTAGGGGAAATCCCTTTCAAATCATCAAGAGTATATCCAATTTCTCCATGGTGTTTCTTCAATATCCCCAATAATATTTCCTCTTCTTCACCTGAAAATTTACAAATAATAATAACAGGATATATTTTCTTCTCATCAATATAAGAATATTTAATATCATCAGTGTCGGATATATACCAAATAGGGGTATAGAAGATGGTAGACAAAGTGCCGGATTACCAGGGTGGCCTAAGTGGTAGTGGGCTTAGGTTCATTAGGCGGCCCAGTAATACGACGTACAGAAGCCGGATTCTAGAAGAACCCGGATCACGGCCCACGTGATCTGGCTTGGAGTAGAAGACGGATTCCTTGCTTTCCAAGTTACAAGTTACCGTAGTCTTCTAGGTTTCCTATTCTGTAAGCCCTAATCCGGCTATTATATAAAGCCGGACGGGAGATAGATAAAAGAGGAATAACAGAGAAGCTCTACGCCAACTGGCCGAGAATCTCATCCTCGTCGAGTAGCTTAGATCTAAAACCCTCACATTTTAACCCTGTTTACGGGCTTTAGTCCCAATTAGTGAGAAGTGCAGGAGTAGGCACGTCGTACTGTCGCGACGTACCGAACCTGGGTAAAATCCTGTGTTCTGTGTTACTACGCTATCCCGTTACCCCACGTCTCTACCGTAGTCTCATGGCACCCCCGTCTATGAAAACTACTACGATGTCTCGACAGTTGGCGCCCACCGTGGGGCAAACGACGTCAGGCGTGAGATTCCGATCTGGGATACTTGGCGGAATCGGAAGATCAATCACTGTCGGAAGCTTGGAGTTCGACAACGACATCGGGCGCTTCCTCGACAACGGATCCTACATACCGGCGCAAAACCACCTGGTAAGTGCCTGCGTGTTACCGATAGGATCTGCTAACATCTTTATCGGGCTAACTGCAGAAGCAATGGGGTTTTGCGGTGGAAGCAAATTTATCCCACCCGCCCTATACCCAGTCGAAGATGACTATGATGCCGGATTCTGCTCAGATCGCCGACAAAAAAGTGATACACACTTTATTGGCATGGTGCAATCCGAAATCGCTGAAAACACGGATGACGGAAATCCCGTGCAAGAGGCAGACAACAACGCACCCGTCATGGAGACGGAAGACCAAACACCCGTCACAGAGGCGGAAGATCCGACATCCGTTAACAAGACGATGAACTCGGAAGTAGAATCCGTGCTTGCCGCCATTGAGGCAAGGTTGGAGTCGGACACCGGATCGGATAACTTCGACTGCGAAGACGAAGATGAGGACGCCTTCGTAAGAAAGGTTAAGTCATTTCAAGAGGGATTCCATGAAGTTCTAATGGCGAAACCGGCTGATACCACGGACGCCGGCAGCCAGGAAAGCCCTAAAACCCCTCCGCCAGAGGAAGAGAGAGAAGACGGAGAAACTTCTCCGGTATTCCCCAGTGTCAAGGAGATGACAGAAGATGAGCCTGTCAAAAAACCTCCCTCTTCCAAGAAAAAGCACCGTGCTGCTAAAAATCTCCAATACAAAATCCGGAAGAAAAAATCAGCTGATCTAGATGATGAAAACCTGGAAGTTGGAGATGTTAGCGGAACAAAGCCCGCGGAGAAGAAATCCAAAGAAATCACTGCTCCGCCAATGACGGAACAGGAAGAGCAAGAGCTATTGCAAACACTAGTGGGACCAGATGAACCCCCTGAGATGCTGGAAGCCAGGAGACAAGCTTTCCAACGGCAACAGCAACATCTACTCAGATCTCGGCAACATCTCCAACAAACCCATAATGACATCAAGGTCATGAAGGAAGAAATAGAGGAGTACGAGAGAAAGAATAGATCCGCGTTAAAACCTACTAGGTTACCCGGAATCGCAAGACCGGAAGAACTGCCGCCAAAAGAAAGGTTCCATAACCCATCTTGGCAAAAGCAGGTAAACGGCAAAGATGCCAAGGGCGAACCAATATACAAGACCGCAACAGAAAACGCGGAAGCAGCGTTCGCGATTCTTAACAACGATCTGTATTCCAACGGGGAAAAACTCCAAGGGGTGTATGCTTTCCTAGGAAAAGCATTGCAACAACAACAACGCGCCCAAGAGCGATCAGGGAGGCTGCATGATAACTCCGCCCTATGCAAGACAGCTACTTGCGCTGCTGGAGCACCTGAACCGGAAGAACCCGGGGATTCAGACAACTCAAAAGATAAAAAAGAGGATCCGAGAAAAGACAAGAAAAACCCCGACAACCGGGATGCAGCGTCTAGGACCGGATCCCATCTCCCGAAAGATGGACATAAACCCCATGATCGGGAAGACAAACACCGGAAGGACGGCAAAATAATGCCACCTCCAAGAAACCCAGCTGAGAAAGCTGGAAGATACGATATACCTCACAGGCGTGAGAGATCCCGGACACCGCCTAAGGACAAAGAAAGGCACAGGAGTAGAACTCCGCCTAATCCAAAAGGGCGTGATCACGGAAGAGATAGAAACAATCCCGGAAAAGCGCGTTCGCGCAACAATGGAAGAGAACGGAGCAGATCCCCTTCTGTTCATTCAGCCGGAAGATATTCTGCACACATTGACAGAGCAGAAAAAGATGATCTATACTTTGGTCCTAAGTGTTTTACTGACAGGATCCGAAGAATAACGCTGCATTCTGGCTTTGCCAAGGTCGGTCCAACATACCAGAAATACACCGGCAGCACAAACCCGGATACCTGGCTCTCAGATTACTATACAGCCGTCCAGATCAACAATGGGATAGACTTGGAAGCCGTCAAGTTTCTTCCCCTCATGCTGCTGGACGGAGCCAGAGATTGGACCAATGGATTGCCATCACGAACAATCAACAGCTGGGATGATATGGCTAGAGTATTCACTCAGCATTTCCGGGGAACGTACAAACGCCCGAACAGCATCAACCAGCTAAACCGTTGCACGCAATTTGAGGATGAACCATACGTGGATTTCATCTCCAGATGGACAGCAATGAAGAATAGTTGCTCTGGAGTAACTGACGTACAAGCAATGCATGCTTTCGTCAATGGCCTAAAACCCGGACTCGTACCATTCATGGTTGGTTCCAAAAAGCACAAGGATCTCGGATCTATGCTTACAACCGCCAATGAGCATGCTGCAGCCGAGGATGACATCAGAGCAAGAGGAGGCAACATTGAATCACTGATACTTGCCAAGAAAACCCCTCGTTCTGACAAAAAAGCCATTCCAGAAACAACGACAAAACCCAAAGAGGTCAACATAGCCTTTGGAGGAGAAAAGGGAAACAAGTGGAAAGGACGCAACCCAGATCCAATCAACTACACTCCAGAGGAGTAGGAAAGGATTAAGTCGGAACCTTGCGTTCACCACTCGCAATTTGGGAAACCCACCCATACAAACGCGCAATGCCGGCTAAATAAGCACATGAAAGGCAGTGCAGGAGCCGGAAGTAAGGGGAAGGGTTCCAAAAGGAAACCCGCCAAACAAAAGCCAGAAGCTGACAAAGAAGACAGTGAATCGGACACTGACGAAAAAATCCAGGAACAACAGCGTAAAGGCGAACCCAAGTTTCCGAGAGTTGATGGAGAAGCAATGCTAAATTTCTTAGCAACCCCGTCAGCAAAGGTGGCCAAAAGAACACTTCGAGAAATAAACGCGGTTGTTCCGGCAACCCCGAAATTTTTTAAGTACTCCAACACACCGATAATCTGGGATCAGTCTGATCATCCCGGAAATATCCCTGAACCCGGCACACAAGCTCTTGTTGTAATCCCTATTGTTCAAAATACTAGGCTAAGAAGAGTGCTGATGGATGGAGGATCCAGCATTAATATAATGTACCTGGATACACTGAAGCATCTGAAGATTTCCGAGTCTCATCTCAACTACAGCAACATACGCTTCCATGGTATTGTCCCTGGCAGGCAAGCACGATCCCTAGGAGAAATTTCCCTAGATGTCACCGTCGGAGATAAAGATCACTTCCGGCAGGAAAAAGTATCCTTCGAAGTAGTGCGGTTCGAAAGCGTGTATCACGCAATACTCGGACGTCTAGCTTTCGCCAAATTCATGGCAAGATCCTGTTATATTTATAACAAGCTGAAGATGCCAGGACCCAAAGGAGGAGTAATCACTATAGCTGGTGATTTCAAGCTGGCAAACGAGTTGGAGAAATAAAACGCCCTTTGCGCTCAGAGAGTCATAGCAAAGGAAGAACTGAAGGAATTAGCCAAGGAGGTATCGCCGTCAGAAATGCCGGCAGGAAAAGAAACTCGGAAGCCAACAGACAGCTTCAAGGCATCCGAGAATACAAGACAGGTAATCCTAGATCCCAAAGATCCGACAAAATTTGTCGTCGTAGGGACTGGGATGACTGACAAATAGGAAGGCGAGCTCATCAAGTTCCTCCGTGAGAACTGGGATATTTTTGCCTGGTGTCCAGCTGACATGCCAGGTGTACCAGGGAACTTGCTGAGCACCAACTCAAGGTTATTCCTGGATCAAAACCCGTCAAACAAGGACTCCGTCGATTTGACGGAAGAAGACGGAAGGCTATTGGCAAGGAAATTATCCGGCTTTTAGCAGCGGATTTCATCAAGGAAGTAATCCATACTGACTGGTCCGCAAATCCGGTATTAGTACCGAAGAAAGACACTACTTCTCTTAGAATGTGTATAGATTACACAGGCTTGAACAAATTGTGTCTGAAAGATAGGTTTGCATTACCGCGAATCGATCAAATAATAGATGCCACTGCAGGCTCTGAGCTTTTGTGCTTTTTGGATGCATACTCCGGGTACCACCAAATACGCATGAAAAAGGAAGATCAAATTAAGACTTCTTTCATAACCCCATACGGGACGTATTATTACGTAACCATGCCGTTTGGCCTGAAGAACGCAGGTGCAACCTACCAGCGTTGCATGCAACGTTGTTTGCATAGTCAGATTGGAAAAAATGTCCATGTTTATGTGGACGATATTGCTGTCGTAACCAAGGAAAAGGATACACTCCTTGAGGATTTGCGAGAAACTTTCGAAAACTTACGCACCTACAAGATGAAGTTGAATCCATCTAAGTGCGTATTCGGGGTTCCCTCAGGAAAACTTCTGGGTTTCATCGTTTCTCACAGAGGAATAGAAGTTAACCCGGAAAAGATCAAGGCAATCTTGAACATCACAAAACCTACCTGCGTCAAAGATGTCCAAAGATTGACGGGTTCCGCAGCTGCCGTTAGCAGATTTATTAGTCGGCTGGGGGATAAAGCCTTACCACTCTACAAGCTGCTAAAAAAATCCGACAAGTTCGAATGGACAGAAGAGGCCGATGCGGCGCTGACTCAGTTGAAGGAAACCTTGATGAAAGCTCCGATTTTGGCATCGCCAAAAGACGAAGAACCCATGTTATTGTACCTTACGGCTACAAATCGGGTTATTAGTGCGGTAATCGTTGTGGAACGGTTAAAGGAAGAACAAAGCATACCAGACCAACATCCGGTATATTACATAAGCGAAGTTTTTTCCGAGTCAAAACAAAGGTACCCACATTACCAGAAACTGGCGTATGGTGTATTTTTCGCATCTAGAAAACTACGCCATTACTTCCAAGGGCATTCCATAACAGTGGTTAGTAAAGCACCACTAGGAGACATTATAAACAATGCAGAGGCAACCGGCCGAGTAGCCAAATGGGGCATTGAGCTGGCAGCCTTCGACATTAAGTACCAGCCAAGGACGGCCATAAAGTCCCAAGTTTTGGCAGATTTTGTTGCCGACTGGACAGAAGCAATGGAAAAAACACCAATGCCGGAGTCCGAGTACTGGATCATGCACTTTGACGGATCCAAGATGAAGGAAGGAGCTGGGGCTGGCGTAGTCTTAAAATCTCCTAAGGGAGACACAATGGAGTACGTGTTGCAAATACACTTCAACGCCAGTAATAACGTGGCAGAATACGAAGCTCTGCTTCACGGCTTGCATATTGCAAAAGAAATAGGAGTAAAGAGCATCCTGTGCTATGGCGACTCGGATTTGGTGCAGCATCAGCTCAACCAAACCTGGGACGCAAAAAGCCCTATAATGGCCGAATATCGGAGAACGGTAGACGAGTTCGCCATCTGTTTCTTTGGATTCGAGGTCCTTCACATCAAAAGGGAGGAAAACTGGAACGTGGATGCGCTAGCCCGCATGGGATCAGAAAGGGTAAAAACCTTACCGCCAGGAGTATTCGTTCAGCACTTACATGAGCCATCCATAAAAGGTGGAGACGTTGATTACCCTCTGGCGTCTGAATCAATCGAAGTCATGATCGTTAAGCCGGACTGGACAATTCCGTACTTAAACTTCTTAGTCAATCAGAAGTACCCGGAAGGAGCAGACGAAGTCTTGCAAAGACAAATACAACGTCGATGCAAAGGATACACAGTAATTGACGGCTGCTTATATAAACGCAGTACTTCTGGAATTTTTCAGCGGTGCATCTCACCAGAAGAAGGAAGAGAAATACTGGAAGAAATCCATGCCGGCGATTGTGGACATCATGCTCAATCAAAAAGCATAGTCAAAAAAGCATTCCGCGCGGGGTTTTTCTGGCTAACAGCCAAGACAGATGCCGAGCATATAGTTAACACGTGTGCAGGATGTCAATATTACGCTAAGCAGACCAATTTGCCGGCCCAAGCACTTAAAACTATCCCCATTACGTGGCCGTTTGTGGTCTGGCACTACAAGAAAACCTCCTCATATAGCAATGCATCCTTTGCAACGGAGGTAAATATGCGTTGTAAAGTTTTATCGTAGATATGCATATATCCGTTGCAGACTATATGTGTATCCAGTATATTAGCACCCTTTTGGTGCAAAAATTTCAAGCAGTTTTTACTAGAAACAAATTTAACAAAAACCTAACTATTTTAGTTTTTGGGTTATCTCCCGTCGATTATCCGCTAGATGGATTAAAAATCCCGCGCTACATTTTTTATTTGGCGCCAATTCCCGAGAGTTGGTAGACGTGGGAGTAGTTTTTGGAAGTTGTTATACCAGTTGGGCTATTTTATTTCCTTCCTATCTTATCCCTCAAATCACGACTCTTCTTCCCGTCCCCAACCCTCTCCCGTCTCCTCTCCTCACCGGCCGCCGTTCCGATCTCCTGCTGCCAGCCCGATCTGCCGCTAACGCCCACAGATCTTAGTACTTTCTCTTTGCTTCTCTCCATTCCTACCAGAGCCTCCCGTAACCTGCATAAAAGACACATAACGCCTAACCCTAGATCCGCGTTCAGCGTCGTCAATCCAACCCAGAAGAACCTCCCGCCTGTGTTGTTGAGGCGGATTGTCAAAGCTGTAGCCTGGTTCATGGACAACTGGTGTCGCTATGGTGAGCCACAGATTCGTTTGATGCGTAAGGAGGCAGCAGCCTCCGGCACCGGTCTGGTGTTGGCGAGGGGATAATAGCCTAACCGAGGTGTTAGTCATGGGTCGTCTCGACCACATTTTCAGGTTCGCAGATCATGAATCCCGGCCTCGAGCTCTTGGAGTCACTCTTGGCCCCGGCATCAGAGTTTTATCAATGATAGGGAGGCTAATTGTGCAATTTCCAGCCTGTTTATAAGGGTTTCCTTCCATGAATATAATTATTTTCTCCGTCTCGGCCACATTTTCAGGTTCACAGATCATGAATCCCGGCCTCGAGCTCTTGGAGTCACTCATGGCCCCGGCATCGGAGATTTGTCTATGATAGGGAGGCTAATTGTGCAATTTCCAGCCTGTTTATAAGGGTTTCCTTCCATGAATCTAATTATTTTTGCCGCTCGCATCTCATTATTTGCAGTATCAATTTACAGTATTATTGTGTATTAGTATTACTGTCCTGATCTATGGACATAATTTAATTAATCATCCACTGCCTCTGTAGTAATGCAAAGATCGCTGCCACCCTGCTCTTCTAGCTACTATCACTATGTATTCCAAGATTTTCGAATTTCATTTTCTATGGCTATCAGCGTCGTTCAATTCTCTGCCACATTTAACTTATCTATTGTATACAACATTTCCTTTGAGGTATCTTGTTCTTTAATCTGCATAACTGAAGCCAGAAAGTGGAGATTTGTAATTAGGGTGCATTTGTGAAGGATTACAGGATTTTTAATGTCTCGGATTGATTCGATTGTACTTAGTTAAAAGATACTTAAGTATGTGTGTATCATGCAGGTTTCATGTTCGGCTATAATGATGGTATGCTCCCCTCCTGATTCTATATGTGTTAAAAAAATGGTTGTCTCATGCTTTTGGCGTGTGAAAAAATCTTATATCGATGATAGAAAATTATTTCGAGTTCATATCAAAACTAATATGCAGCTTCAATGTTCCCTGTTATTTTCTTTTAAGGAGGCAAAGAATAAATCTATTTCATCACCCGTTTATATGCTTACATGGTTTCCTTCCTCTCATAGCAGGTGACTGGGATGGCTGCGCCACCAACACATAATGTATTACTTGTCTCTCTTTTCTAATATACGTCTCTTTCTATCTATTGCACTTTCGGTGATATGATCAATCAGTGCATTACAAGGTTCTTTCTCTTATTTTCTTACTTACGGCCCTATGATGTATACGTGCAGACTGTGGACCATAACTCTGTGCCAGCAAACAGTTGATATTTTCTTTCCAGTTTGATAACTTGCAAGAGTTTTTTTGGAATGCAGGTAGTCTTTTAGTTAGTACTTACTAGCTCCCTTTTTTAACATAGATTATACTGAAGGGGGTTCACACTAGCGTTCTGGAGTTTGTAGCAGAAGAACGCATGATCGTCATGCACTACTGGGTATGTGCTCTAAGTGAACTTCTTTTACTGCTCTATTCAGTTGTGTTACCAGAGAAATATATTCCAACTAAGTTGCTATATAATTCTTCTCTTGTTTATATGTATTTATACCAGCAAATTAGTGTTAAAACTAGTCAAACAACCTTGCCTGCTGAACTACCAACCCCCGAGCCTAAACACCGCTGAACTAATAGCACATACGAGTGGACCACTTCTGAACTCATTTACCTTTATGGCATGTCGCCATGCGTGTGACTTCTTTTGGTAAGCTAATCCACCTAGCCAAAAGAGAATTATTACTTTAGCATGTAGTGAACCTTTACATTGTTACCCAAACTGGAAAGCCTTCAAAAGAAGTTGGACAATACTTTGTGTTGTAAAAACATTCTGCTAGACTTCTTTTGGTAGCACGGGATGCATGTCTATGGATATGTTTGCTTGGTTAATTTTCTTAGTTGTATACTTCTGCTTGCTTCATTAATTCTTTTCAGTTTGAAATTGAACTGAGCCTTGGAACATTGACTTGGTTCTTTTCTAATGATGAATTTTCGTGCAAGATCTGTAGTGCTACATTCCTAGTTTTCTACCAAACAGAGAATACAATGCACTTGGTTACACGGATGTGATATTGTACGTTCCTTCAGATTTGTTCAAATTCATTACCTGTAGATCGATGGCCTATGTTAATGTGCTGAATGACTACTTTTTGAAGAACACAATATCTTCTCTGCTGACAAAATATGGAATTTCACTATTGCAGATTACTCATGAGTTATAATTTCTTGTATTTATTTTGACAAGTTACCACATTTCTTTTAGAAGACGATGACTGTCATTGTACCAGATGTCGTCGGTTACAAGTTTTGAGGAAGTACCCAGTGGAATTCACTGTACCCTTCATACTGTTTTCTGCGCCACTTTGAAACTGAAAACAAATCTTTGTTTTTGCAGGCCCAAAAGCTCAGCAATGACCATATTCTTTTTTTTAACAGGGAGAAGGATCCCGAGTGCTGCAATCATTTCATAGTCGATGGGTACATATTACAATCAGGACATAGAAAGGAGAGTAAAATTACAACAACGTCCTGAACAATTGCATAACCCTGAACCTAAAACAGGAAAAGGAATCAAGCCCTTGGTCATCTCCACCGGGATTGAGCCTCCATCGCCGGCCTTCTTGATACCGCCAGGGACGCACCACATGGCGGAGAGAAGGCGCTCGACTCCGACAAGAAGCTCTAGAAGGGGCCTCCACCATGGAGCAATGACTATATTCAAATATTAGCTATGAGCATGTCATAGGGCATAATATTTTAAGGAATATGGATATATAGGTTTAGTTAGAATATTATATTTTGGAGCTAGATTGTAAGCTATGTACTCCAGGTAACTTTCATGTATTGGATGGTGATTTTACAGCGAGTCTGAATTGGTTTCAATACAATAAATTCATATTTTGAGTCTTGTGTTGGGATATGCCTCTAGATTAATATATTCAGTCCCTTGAAAAAAATAGTTTCCTTCTTTTCAATGATTAAACCATCTAATAAAAAAATAAAAATAATAGACAAAATCTGGATAGAATGTCTACCAACGGATACAACTGTTGCTTGAACTCCGTTACCACTTTGCAGCGCTTATCTCATTAGTTACCAACGCATGTATATACGTTGCCTTATGCTCTTGCAACGCCAGATTAGGCAACGCATCGAAATCCGTTGGTAAATGAGGTTGCAACGCATATACTAGCTTTTAGATACGCATCGATGCGTTGCTGTAGGGTAGTTCATGTTGTAGTGTGGGGGCTAGATATGATGGGACCGTTCAAAACTGCAAGAGGTGGACTTACTCATTTGCTAGTAGCAGTGGATAAGTACACCAAATGGGTGGAGGCCAAACCCATCAAAAAGCTGGATGGTGCAACTGCTAGAAATTTCATCATCGACTTGGTGATGAGATACGGTGTGCCACACAGCATAATAACCGACAACGGGACAAATTTCTCCATCGGAGAGTTGACAAGATATTGCCGACAAACGGGAATTCGCCTAGATCTAGCATCTGTGGCACACCCGCAATCCAATGGACAGGTTGAGCGAATGAATAGCTCAATCCTGCAAGGAATACGCCCAAGACTCGAAACTCCTCTTCACAGAGCGGCCGGAGCATGGGTAGAAGAGCTACCTTCCATGATTTGGAGTATAAGAACGACGCCAAATAGGTCGACTGGGCAAACCCCGTTTTTCCTAGTTTACGGCGCGGAAGCTATTCTCCCAACAGATATGATCCATGATAGCCCAAGAGTGCAAGATTTTGACGAATTAGACGCCGAAGAGGCACGACAGGATGCCGTTGATCTCCTAGAAGAGGAAGGAGAGCTTGTGCTTCAAAGATCCGCCATTTACCAGCAGGGTTTGAGACGTTACCATAGTCGGAAAATCAGGCATCGCTCTTTTAAAGAAGGTGACCTAGTGCTGAGGTTGGTGCAGCAAAGGAAGCACAAATTAGCCCCAGTATGGGAAGGGCCATTTGTCATAAGTAAAGCCATGAAAAATGGATCATACTATCTTGTTGACATTCGAGATACGGAAGACGATCCCGAGAAACCGAATCGCAAAAGAAAGAGAAAGATAGATGATGAGCTAGGAGAGACAAAGAGGCCTTGGAGCATCCAGCAGTTACGTCCCTTCTATACTTAGTTCAATATCTATGTAAACATCTTTTGAGATCATGAAATAAAGTCATTGGAATTCTGATATCCATGTTTTTTACAAGTTTATTATAGTAAAAGCATGTTTCCACCTTCTCTATTTCCCAATGATCTTACAAAATAGTCAATGTTAACCCGAATTGTGCCTGCGTGCTCGGCATTAAAAAACTGAATGATTTCAGCCTGTTAATGGCTAAAGTAAACTCGGATTGTGCATGCGTGCCCAAGTTTCAAGAAAGTTCCTTACAAATCTCTAAGCATTACCTGATCGAATGTATGTTGGGCCACTGGATCTGGTTAGTAAAAATGCCTTTAGTATGATCCATGTTTCCGAGTTTTAACTGATTGGTTATACCCAGTTACTCGTCATGACGATCATAATGCTATCGAGCCATTTCAAACACTAAAGACAGTCAAAACACATATGCCAGAGAACTTAGTAGATAAAGGAATAATTCAACCCGACAAACTTGCAAGGAATTTCATAATTCAAAGCTGCAAAAGGCGGAGTTCTTGTTTCGACAAATGAAATAGAAGCGTTACAGTATGAATTACAGTGTAAAAATAGCGCTCCTATTATACAAATCCACCATCCAGGTTAAATGCAGTCCTTCAAGCATCCGAGTCTTCCTCGCTGCTTTCATCTTCGGGGACTGCGGGAACCTCTTCTTCTGGATAAGTGATAGAAATGTTAACCATGGAAGCAATCTTGGTGGCGTGGCCTTTGACTTCATCAAAGATGGCGGTTCGCTGATTTTCTGTATACCCTTGAGGGACACCAGAGGCCACGCGCCAAGATTTTGCATCAGGATAATGCAGGCGCATAAGGCCTAGGGCCATGCGCGCACCACCTCGTGCAGCGGAGCGTAGGATGAACTCCTTTGATCCCGCAACTTCCATGATGGCACCCGGAAGTTTGTAAACTTCCGAGAATTCTATAGTACTTGCGGGAAGGAATTTGTTAATCAATTGCATTCCTGCATTTCTGATTGCGTTCCATACCTCTCTAAAAGCTCGGATTTTCTCAATCCGAGAAATGCCTGGAATATTCCATGTTTTGATGGCAGAAACAAAAAAGAAAAGAGTTTAGGCCACAAAATAAAGGAAAGTGAGACATGGAGAAATTGGTAAAAGGAACTAACTTACCAAGAACCTTATCAATTTCGGTGCCTTCTTTCATGCGCGGGAATAGCATACTTTCGAAATCATGGATAATAGATTTATTTTCCGCCGCTTGCAAAGAAGCCTGGGATAGAGAAATCCCAAGGGCCAGATTACTGGCTTCCAGGTCTTTTTGAACTTTCATAAGTTCCTTGCGAAGGCTCGAGTTTTCTGCACGGAGCCGAGATGCATTGCTAGCGTCCTTTGCTACTTTGTTGGCTTTAGCTAAAGCAGCTAGAGAACACAAAAACATTTCAAGCTTATGAAAATTCGGGAAAAATGTTATCCGGATAAAAACTGCAGAGAATACATACTGTTGTTTCAGATAATTGTAGCTAAGATGACGCCAGCTCGTTGCTTTTCAACTCAATAATAGATTGAAGGGTTTTTACTTCTCTACTCTTGAGATTAAGCTTCTTAAAAACTTCCAAGTTTATGGCATCTGCGGAATGCTGAATACGGAAATGAAAGCCAAATGCTTAAGTATGAACAAGCATATGAAGAAACATTAAGAAGAATTCAGGTTTTCAACTTAATGCTTGGGGGCTAGAGGTGTCACCTGGCTCATTTCTCGCAAGTCGGCCAAGCTCTCGTTGAATTCTTTGGCATATTCAGCGAAAAGAATCCCAACGTGATGAAGGCCATCTTGTAAGACCTGGCGAGGGGAAAATATAATATCATTGCGAACAACTAATCCGCCCTGTGGCCAAGGACGAATTAGAGGGGCAGGAGCGAAGAATTTTTTAGCCTCCGGACGAATATATCCAAGATCGTCGAACGGTTCTTCTTTTATCCGGATATTACTGTCCAAATTGGAGACGGGTTCGTTTCCAGCAGAGGTCCGGAGATTTCCACCCGTCTGTGCTTCCGTTCTACCCCTCGGGCCCATGGCTGCAGAAGAAGATTCTTCTTTGATAGCAGTCTTATGTTTCTTCAGCTTCTTTGTTTTCAGAGGAGTTGGGGCAAGACTGAAAGAAGAATATCCGAGAGTTAAAGATCTCTAAGAACTGAAGGAGGATGGTAACTAGGAAAACTCCGGTAAAATACCTGGACGTGGCGATAGGAATTCCGTCAACAGTTACCATTTTCTCGAAAGTCACCTGCCTTTTACGCTTCCGGTCGTTGTAAAACCTAGCATGTAGTTCGCTGAGTTCGGCATCGGAAGCAAGATCATTTCCTCCGAGTTCGTTGAACTGGGAAAGAATTAACAACATATTAAAAGGCGGAGATACAAGTTAATCTGAGAAAAACTCGGAAACAAGGAAAGTATAAATACCTTAGGAACTCGATTTTCCACGTGATAAATGGCTAGGTTTTCTTCGATTTGAGCGCTGGTGGCAACCAGTTGATGGAGCCGCTTTATAAAATCTTTCTTGGTATAGGCTTTATCTGTTCCCCTCATACTATCTTCTGGCCCTTGGTATTCGCAAAGAAGCCGGGAACTAAATGAAAGGGGCTGAATGCGACGTCCGAACCAGCATAAAACAGTGTCCTTCCCAGTTAAGGAAGGTTTGGAAGAAGTAAGCTTGGCAATACGGAGCTTTATCTTCATTAAATTTTCCGGCAATGTCTCAACTGCTTCAACTGTCCAACTCTCTCGAGGAATGGCGGCGGAATTAACAAATGAAGGAACCCCAATTTCCTTGCCAGGGAATGGGATGTCCTGATGATAAAAGAAAGAACCCAGCCAGGATTTGGTGGGTTCTGGCATTTGTATTCTCGGGAACCAATCCTCTCTATTTTTCCGAAGAATGAAAGATATAGTTCCACAGATAGGGGAAATGCCTTCTGTGATGTTATGTTTTACTTCAAAACAGTATTGCAATCTAGACTAGGAGTTATTCCGAGATATCCTTCAAAAAGAGCTTGGAAGCTAGCTAGATAGAGGATGGAGTTTGGAGAGAGGTTATGCGGTTGGACGCCGTAATAGTTAAGGATGTCTATGAAGAAGGCAGAAGGAGGTAAACCCATACCTCGCGTAATGTGAGATGTAAGGAGGACACATTCTCCGTCTTTTGGTCTGGGCTCGAGCTCACCATCTGATTTTCGCCATTTGCCTTTAACTATTAATCCCTCCTTTGACATTTGTCGAAGGAGGACGAGGGAAGAGTTACTCGGATTCCAGTTGCCGACAAATTCTGCTTCTTCGGTCGCAGTGTGTTTGTTGACTTGAAACAGGATCTTTTCCTCCGCCGTTTCAGGAGCGAACGGCGGGGAGGCGGCGGAGCTCGCGCCCGCAACGTCCGCGGCGGCGGATAGGTTTTCTCCGCCCGCCGCGGAGGCCGCGGTTTTCTCCGGCTCGTCACCGGCGTGCTTGGGTGACCCAACTTCTGGATCCAGGTCGCTGATGAGGTCGTTGATGGCGGCGCGAGTGGGCGAAGACGGTGAGGTTGCCATTTCCTGGCGGCGCGATTCGTTTCGGGTGTGCTTGGAGGTGAGGAGCGCTCGGGGCAGTGCTTCGCTTGAGAGCTCGTGCGCGTCAATGGCGAGTGCGGTGAGAGTGCGGAAGGTTTTCGTTGAGGACGAGGATGGCTATTTATAGCTGAAAATCCGTCAAGATACGTGCCAACGGCTATTTTGACCGTTGGATGTTTGCCGCGTGTCACTCGCCGGAAAATCCGGGAAATGAAACGACAGGGTAATGATGGTTATCTCCTCGTTTCCCGCGAGAATCTGTCAGAGATATGTTTCTGGGTTTTCCGAGTAAAACCCAAACGTCGCTTACGTCAGCATGGTTAAGTACGCTGACGTAAGAAGTTTCTTCTCCGCAAAGGATCGTGAGAGAAAAGCCGGATTTTCAGGATTCCGAGTTTCATGTCACCATCTTTTTCAAAAGAAGAATAAGAAGAATCAAGACTGCTGAATCAATATTTCTCAGACAAAGAATATTTGGCGAACGGCGGAGAATCAGAGTTTTGATCCTTCTTGGGGGCTACTGTCGGATATATACCAAATAGGGGTATAGAAGATGGTAGACAAAGTGCCGGATTACCAGGGTGGCCTAAGTGGTAGTGGGCTTAGGTTCATTAGGCGGCCCAGTAATACGACGTACAGAAGCCGGATTCTAGAAGAACCCGGATCACGGCCCACGTGATCTGGCTTGGAGTAGAAGACGGATTTCTTGCTTTCCAAGTTACAAGTTACCGTAGTCTTCTAGGTTTCCTATTCTGTAAGCCCTAATCCGGCTATTATATAAAGCCGGACGGGAGATAGATAAAAGAGGAATAACAGAGAAGCTCTACGCCAACTGGCCGAGAAGCTCATCCTCGTCGAGTAGCTTAGATCTAAAACCCTCACATTGTAACCCTGTTTACGGGCTTTAGTCCCAATTAGTGAGAAGTGCAGGAGTAGGCACGTCGTACTGTCGCGACGTACCGAACCTGGGTAAAATCCTGTGTTCTGTGTTACTACGCTATCCCGTTACCCCACGTCTCTACCGTAGTCTCATGGCACCCCCGTCTATGAAAACTACTACGATGTCTCGACAATCAGGTAAAGGTTTTAATTCGAAAACAGGATCCTCCTTGGGTGGTAATGTGGTACCCAAATCCTCAACATGTAAATGTGTCTCAGCATCACTGGTTGACGAATAAGAATATCATCAATATCATTTCTTTCTTCCATAAAGACCTCACTTTCATGGTCCTATTGGTTAGCTCAATTATGTAACATCCTGATTTTTTTATGGGTTTAAACTTTTTTAAAAAAACAAGGGATGTTGCGATGTGAAAATAAAATAAATATTTTACTCGGAGTTAACATTATTAATTCCAATGTATTAGAATTAGTTTGATTTCTTAAAACAAGAGTATGACTTTGGGTTTTTTTTTTGGTTTGATTTGGATTTGCCATTTTATTTCATAATTGAGCTATCCAAAATTTTCCTATTGGGAGCTGGCCTTAGGCATTCACGCACATGCATAGGCATGCAAGTCACATGGACCTGTAGCATGCATGGCACATGCACGTTCACCCATCTCTCTTGTATGCAACTAGTACTAGTTCATACGATCCATTCTTTGGCTTCTTTCTTCTTTTCCTTTTCTTTGTCTAGCCAACCGAAGCCTAGCTAGTTGTTATCAGATCTTTAAGGCCCAGCTGACTTAGCAGCCCCGCAGCCTAGACCAAGCTAGTCCTGCTCGAGTCGCACACAGACGACATAGTCCCAGCACCACACGAATTGCTCCGCACTCGTTCCTCTTCCTCTCCATTCACGCACTTAAGAAGCAACACAGAAACGGCAGCTGAACTAGAAACCGGTACCTCTACCGTATTCATTTTTTAGTCCGTCTATATGCCATGACCTCCTATATAAACCAGGTCGCCCCCTCCCTCTTCTTTCCATCTCCCATCATCCCAGAGTCTTATACTCTCACGCCCGAAATCCAATCTCACCTAGAGCGCCGACGGATGCCGTCCATATTCCCGAAGACTCCAGCCACCGGAGGCCGAGCTGCTGCGCCAGGAGGACCACGAGGAGGAGGAGGTTCCATTCCCTAAACCAGAAGCCCAATCCGTTGATCACAAACGTCGCAGTTGGCGCGTCCATTTTTCCAGGTCATCGACTTCCCGGGACTACTGCGGCAAGATCGGTGAGAACTGGTCTATTCCGTTGCACCACCATGTTAGACTCACTAGTATCTACCTCCTAGACATGGTTTCTGGCCGTAGGTTTCAGTTTGACCGTGCGGCCGTATGAACCGAATGCCACCAATGGCATCCGCCTGTTAGCCTACCTTCCACACCTCGGATCAATGTGATGCCTTTATAGAAAATGTGCCAAATCTGAATAGGAATCTAGTGGTGTTATTATTCTTTGAATATCTATTATAGTTTATGAAAATTATTTTAAAGCATGTATGCACACCATCCATATGAGCATGTAGTTATTTGTATATGCCTAGTGTACTGTTATCATGTGTTCTAATATGAAGGTTTCTGTAATTTAGTCACACCATGATTATTCTTACAAACGTCATGCTTAGCCGTATAGATGTTTTTGGTAGAATTATATAAGGTGTTATCTATGTAGTTTAGCTACTGTTAATTAGTTTGTTTATTGTAAGAATAGACTTTCATGCTGTTCGTACACTTCATTTAGTATTTCCATGATGCTAAGCTAGAGTAAGTAATATTTATTTGGTTGTTGCATAGTTGTGTAGTTTAGATCTTAGTGTATTTGCTTACTTAAAAATGCTAAGAAATGCCATGTATAGCTATTGATTGAATTAGTATAATGTATGCATAGTTTCTATACATCATTATCTACTGTTTTTGAATAGTTTCATCACTACTAGCTGAACCATTCATGTGGTTTTCAATTTTTATTTGGTGTTTATCATGCTAGAACAACAACAGTATTTATCTTAGCGCATGATGATTTCCTTCTTGCTAAATGTTTAGTTGGAGTCTAATTGCTTGTGTTGTTCATCTTTACTAGATGTTTAGCATAATGACTTGTTGTTGTTCATGTGGTCTTCTTTAGTTAATGTTGTGTTAATATTTCTAGAGTGGTCGTTATGACATGTTTACAATGTTACTAGATGTAGCTTATTGTTTCTATAGAGGTATGTTTAGCTAATATGAGAATTGTTCGTGCATTGCATAATATTACTATGCCACTATATATGGGCTACATATTTTATAAAATACCTTGTTAGTCAAAATGAATGGATTACCCGAGCTTAGTTAACCCCATTCCCAATCAAGCCATTTTAGTTATTATTTCCTCTCACTCTATGTCGAACGGCCAACACCCTCTCTATTTAAATTTTATTCGTATTTCTTTGGAGTTGGTATTTATTTCTGTTTTACCGTTTTGACGAGTAGGGAGTGATGGGTTTGAGGAGAACGAGATCTATGAAGAAGAACAACACGAGGACAACGAAGGCATCCCCCTATCATGTTTTATCCTATGTTTATAAGGGGTGTTATTTTGTTGTTTTAAAACTATGCATGCTATTTTATTAAAATTACTAGCGTGTCGAATGACACACTATCCTGAGCCGTTTGTCGCCATATACTTGATACCCTGAGTAGAAATTATATAGTAATCATGTTAGAGTAGAAATGCTTAGCCATGCTCAATAAATACTAGGATATCTTTATCTTGCCTCTTCGGAGGAATTGATTGACCCTCTGGTCACTTTGAACTTGTTGAGCTCGTTGAGCTAGGCTGATGATCCGTTGTTGCTTCCTCTACTCTCTCTTCTACTCTGGGTGAAACTTACCATCTAAACATGGCGCGGGCGACAGCTGAATCAGAATATTGACGGAGCGATTGGCTTCCCTTCACCAGCTGGAGGGAGTAATCCTTCGTCCGTGCCGCATAAGGGACTAATAAGTCTTGGATTTGAAGATTGTGACCACCGTACAACCACATGCTATATGGGCACTGGCTTGGTCAAGTAGGTTAGTCAGCCTTAGGTGTCGATGTCGCCGTACCGCAGATTTCGGCACAGATGGGGGGAATGGTTTGGGGACATACTCTCAGTACCGGGCCAGACCCGGTGGGCATGTCACATCTTTGGGGGGTCTAGCTAAAAGACCTCGTCACGAGATTCCGATTGCTATACTAGCGACGGCTGGTTGCAACAAGGAAGATTGTGACATGTGGGTAAAGTGTACTACCTCTGCAGAGTAAAACTATTTGAATAGCCGTTTTGTCCATGGTCATGGACGACACATGAATCCTTCTTGACATACGGGAGCCTATTTTGCTACTTCCCTCTACCCCTATCCTGGAATCCTATTGATATTGTGAGGTGTCGATGACACTCACTTGGATGAGAAAAACCCCACTGAATACAAAACATGTTTTTCATCAAAAATTATTTTTAACAAATATATTATGGCCTTGTGAAATAAAATTGGCTTTTATGCAAAAGAACCATACAACCTTCCTTTGAAGCCACATGTAGATATTATAGGTCTTGCATAGACGGGGCACGCTAAGTACATTATGTTAATGTACTCATTGCATTGCTTTGTTTATCGTTCAGAGAACTACTACGAAGGAGACGACTACGACTACTATGACGACGCTGAAGAGTGAGGCCTCGTGGACTACATCGACTGCCTGTGGCTGAGATGGAGTGTAACATCCCAAGTATGAAAAACCACCTCTAGAATGTTTGATTTCTTGTTTTATTAAAGTTTTGCATCATGTCATCATACTCAGTGAATTGTTTGCATTTGTTTTACTTTGTTTTCATTTGGTTTGCATCTGTTTTTCTCTGTTTTCACAATGGAAATTCAAACAATGTTCAACCTTTGTTTCATACTTGTCATGTTACAATCTTTTTCAAACCAAAAGTTCAATCCAAAATCTCATTTTGATTCCAATTATTCCATAATGTTCAACTATTAAAATGGTGGCCTTTAATCAATCAATTAATTCCCATGTTATTCCAAATTCAAATTCAAATCCCAAACAGCACCCAATTTCAAATTATGAAAATCACCAAAACAACTTTAATCAATTGTTCTAATTAAACCATAGGGTTCACCCTATTAAAAAGTTTGTTTTCATTAATAGTCACTTAATAAGCAATTTCTTCCAAATTTGAATTAAATACAAACAGCAAATTAAATTTGAAAATTTTGGAAAATAAAGTTGACAATTAGTTGCTAGTATAAAAACTAACTCAACCACATTTTTTTCCAAATTTTTCCTACCCCTAAAACCCATCTAATCCTTCCATTTTCTTTTGCTGCAAAAAAAAACAGAACACAAAAAAAATAGAAAAGGAAAACCAACGCGCGCGCGGAGGGAAACCCACGCGAGCCCAGCCCACTTACCTCCACGTTGGCCCGTACCGGTTCGCCCCTCCTTTTCTCTTTCTTCCCGCGGTACGGCGCCGCATCCGGCTATGCCACGGCGGCAGCAGCCCCCTCCGACGGCCATCCGTTGCCCTAGCCCCCTATATCTACCCCCCTAGGGTTCCCTCGATGCCCTAGCCACCACTCCACCCCTTTCCCTCGAGCTCCGCCGCCGATCGCCACCTCTCTGCCCCGTTTCCCCTCTCTGAACTTCTCACCGGAGAGCGTCGCTTCTGAATCCATGGTGGCCACCGCCGCTGACGTGCGCCACCACCCATCCCGACCACGGGAATCGAGCAACCGCACCGTCGTCGACCTCGTGGACACTTCCACGAGCCCGGAGAAGTATTGGATCCACGCCGCCATCCTCAACGTCGCCGCCGTCGTGTCTGCACCGGGCCTCTGCCACGATTACATCGCCGGTGAGCACACCGTGGCCTCCACCTCCTCCCTCTCTGTCTGGCGCAATCACCACCCGCAGCGCACGCATCCGTGCACGTCCTCACGCAAGCACCACGAGCCCAGCAGCCGCGGTGATCGCCGCCGGCCCCGCTCCGTTTTCTGTCAGGTTCAGAAACAATCGCGCGCGTCAGTTAAAAATTCAGATGACGAATCTGAACCTTAACCTGTTTGGGCTGCTTATACTGACAAAACTGAAACGAGTACCGCAGTGGTAGCAGGCAGTGCGCGCAAGCGAGGGATCCTGGGTTCGATTCCCCCTCCCGCGGGGAAAACCCCCAACCTTTTTTTCGCGCAGCGCTGACAGGGTGGCCCCCCTGTCAGCCACACTGTTGCCACGCAAGCACACGCTGGCCCAGGGCCCATTGGCAGTGCTCTGGGTTAGATAGCAGTGCGGTATAAAATGTTTTAGCCTTTTTCTTTTTCTGTTTAAGTCCTAAACAATTACAGATTGGTCCCTGAAACTAATTTGCTAATAACTTTTGCTTTATAAACCCAACTAATAAAAATAAAATATGTGCACTGCCCTAAACTAAATTATCTATCTATTTATAGCATTTGTTTTCTGTTTTGAATTTTCCAAATGCATTCCAAATTTGAATTCAAACAATTCATTTGTAATTTGATAAAATACATAACTAATTCATACTAAATCCAAATAATGCAAATAAAATATGTTTTCCATGCTATTTCAAACCACCTATTCAAATATAAATTTTGTTTCATGGTTTGAATAATTAAAATTGCTTAAATAATTTAAACCTTGTTTAAATCATTTAAATTTGCTAAATTCATAACTTGCTCAAATTAAATTATTTTTGAACATGCAAAATATGTTTTCAAACCAGAAAAACTTAACCTTTTCAAATATGAATTTGAATTTATGTTTGGAACAAATAAATTCAAATAATTTTCAAACTTGTTTTAAATTCATTTAAAACTTGTTTAATCTTGTTTAAGTCATAATAAATTCATCCTAACTCCTTTTTCAATATTTGAAACATGTAATCCAACTAAAATTTTGTATTCTTTTCAAATATGAATTTTGTTATTTATTTGGCACAATTTAAATTGGTGAAAACAACAACTATTTGTGTAATCCCTTTAAGGAACAAAAAATTCCCTAACTTAACAAATAAATTTCTAAATTGGTAAACCTTATTTCCAATTGGTTCTATTGTTGTTATTTTGTTGTTTTCCTCATCCATGCATCATACTAATCCACCTTCACCTGTTGATTAGTTGAAAAACAAATAATCTAACCATATTTCATGGGCTTTTCATATGCAACTCAAAATTGCATATGTGTCCATTTAAATTGTGTTACCATGTCAACTAGTTTATTTTGATGCATCCATTAACTTGACATGGATCATCCCATGATTGTGCACTATGCCATGATATTGATTGTTTATCTTCCTGTATTGTTTGTTTGCTTCTTCTCGGATAGACGACGACGTTGAGACAGACGATACTTACGACACCCCTTCTAAGGATCTAGCTCAGTACCAGGCTGCTGAGTTTGCAGGCAAGTTATCACTCACATGAACCATTGTGTTCCTTTCAACATTGGTTACCGATACTTTCCGTTGTCTATTTCTGCTAGCCATATGTATCGTTGCTTCTGTTACAAACCTACCACATGATACCCTGAACCCTGATATTGCCTCACCTCCAGTCCTATAACCCCGTTGATTGGGCCCGTGTCTTACTAGCATGCTTAGGGTTGTTTTTGCTCGAGTCTGTTATCAGTTACTTTCTGTTATCATATTTGATTATATTCTGGGGCTCGATGTTAAACAACAACCTGTTAATTTGAGGTAATAATAAATTGCTGATAAGGCACCGGCAGGAGGCCCGGCGTGGTTTTGAGGCCTGCTAGTGTCGACCCTAATTAGGAAAAGGGTCTTGTCTACTAATCCATGATGAGCGCACTATCCGCATGTGGGAAGCGTGTATGGGCGCCCCCCTCAATTTGATTCGATTCGCATCTCGTCCAAATCGCCACACTTAGTTCGGTTTTCCATTTGATGCACGCATATGCAGGTACGAACCCGAGGCCAGGGTGGAACTTTTGTAGTCGGCATTTAGGGCGGCGTGGTCTTCCAGTGCTATGAGGGTCCCCTTTTCTTCGTGGGGCTCGATTAGCCGCGCACGCACAGCACGTGGTGCTTTGGGCTTGATGCGAAGAAGAGTTGAGTTGTGTTGAGTGCCCCGCTTGGTGGGAAAGGCCTTCCCATCTGGCGGGTTATTCTTACGTGTACGGCCAAATTGGTGCACCCCTGCAGGGATAAATCTTCTCGAGAAGCCGTGTTTTCCGCGGTTATGGTTGACTTGGTGAAAGTACTGGCTAACAAGTACTCAGAACAACTTACACCTAACTAATGATAACTTGACTAGTAATAGGCTTATTGACACAACAATTTGATCCATCATTAATCCAACTGTGTGAGTTATCCTCGTATTGCTTCTTTGGATAAGGGGCGAGATCCAGGATGGGTTTGTGTGGTGGTTAGTTGTAGTTGGTTACGATACGCTATCTTATCCCCTTTCTGATAGCCGGAAGTTGTAGTATGTTCTGTAGTTGGTTAGTGCAGCCAGTTGCAGCATCTTGTATATCCCTTTCTTCTGTTCAACCCAAGGCATCTGTGCTTGGTGTTGACGGGCTACATTTTGGTGAACTGTGAGTCTTTCTTGCCAGTACGTTTATGTACTGACCCCTTTGGGGTTGTGGTTTCCGCAGACTACGCTTACGAGGATCTCCGTGACGGCTACTACGTGGAGTTTGACGAGGCTGCTGACGAGTAGGTAGCGGACCTGGGCAGGATCCGAGACATCGTGGATGGGCTCCGTCTTCTTTTCATTCCCGGCTTCTTAAGCCTATTTGGATTTGTCTGTACTCAGACCCCTTGAATGCTTCCGCTGAGATGTAATGATGTTATGTTGGGACATGTGTCCTCTCGATGATTGTATTTGCTATCTCTGCTCTAGTGAGAGCTATTTGCAACTTATTTCCATCTTTTGTGTCTTAGAGATCTGTTGTGTTATCATTTTGTTCAACGCCGTTGACGTACCGTGCGTGTATGGTATGAAGTACGTCAATGGTAGTATCCTGATTTCTATGGGATGGTTTACGTAGACGCTGAACAAATAGGGGTTGGTTGTCACACATACGTGTGTTGGCCTACTCGTAAGAGATGCGGGTGCCGGTAAGCCCCGTAATCCAATCCACTACTGTTCAACGGAACTGCGAGTATCCTCTAGAAGTCCGGGTGCGACAAATGGTATCAGAGCCTGTCTGCCTGTAGGATCCCTTTTACTGGTCGCAGTTGAGTCTAGAAACTATTTTGTAGCTATATAGGAAAAATGAAACGTGAGAGTAGGAATTCTGCCATTTTTCTTCTTTCCCCACCCACCCACCCTTTTCTGGTAAGGAAGTGCAACGTTGTTTTCTGTTCTCACCTAAACTTTCAAGTTAGGATTTCACGAATCCTGCTTTCTCTAGGATAGTTATATCTACTAGACCATAGGAATGGAGGTGGTTGTGACATGATTTATCATGTTGCCTACTCATGATTGAGAACGGAGGCGTGTAAGCCCCGGAAGCAAATCCTCTATCCCTTAAGCAGTAGATATTGATCCTTTAGAAGCCCGGATGGGTTTTACTGTAGTACCTCAGGAGTTTTTGGTCTCGTGTTTCCCGATGTTGCTTCGATATCCTGTCCTTCTCAATATCCTTTTCGTCCGTTCAAACCTTGTTGTTGCTTTCCACTTCAGTTCTTCTACCGGCGTCTAATCAAAACTTCCCCGATCATCTGCAGATGGATCTCAGGTTCTTCCCGCAGGTGGTTCGGATGACTCGTTGTGAGAGCACCGCCGGTTATCCGAAGATGCTGAGAGACATGGTCACTTATCTGGGGTTCCGTTGGGCACCAGAGTACCAGGTCTACGAGCAGCAGCGAGAGTTTGACCAGACCTACTACCAGGCTATCGTCTACATTCTGTCAGATGATGGCATGAGCGTTGTCCACCGCTACGAGGCAGTAGGTTCCACAGTGGATATGGCCGTGCAGCAGGCAGCTTATGTGAGTCTCACCGTCCTTCGTGCTGACTACTGGGGATTTGACGATTCTATCTATCGCCACATCCCCCGTGGTTACATCACTTCGGAGGGAGCTCACTTCACTCTCTACGACAACCTGGATGTCTACGAGCATGATAACACCAGGCTGCACACCACCGCTCAGTTTGTAAGGCACAGTGACACAGTTGCCACCACACTCTCTCAGGAGTTGGCTTCAGTCAGAGAGCAGCTCTACCTTGCTTTGACTCGTCTGGCGACGTACACCACAGACTTTGTTGGAGATGAGCGCTTTGCACGTTTTGATCAGCCAGTTGGTCGTCGTATGCCAGATGCTGGAGGTTACGAGCCGATCAGAGGTCCACTCCTCAACCTCGGTGCTGGTTACACTGGGATTCCACGCTTTGGAGCACAGGGAGTCAACGCTATGTACTTCACCACACCTAGAGTCGCTCTCAGACCACGTCAGATTTATGTGGATCGTCGTTCTACCTACTTTCGTGGGCGTGCTCCTCACCGTACCTCTCGTCGTACTACTCACCGCCGTCCTGCGTGATGAGCATGAGAGTACCGATGTATCCATTCTTAGCTATATTTAGTTATACTTTGGCTTTCGAACCATGTATTGGTGTGTTGGATATTCTGATGTATTTGAACATGTGATGATGTACCTGTTGGTTATCTATTCATGCGTCGGAATAATCTCTCTTTCGGTTACCAAGTCTATCCTTTTCTGTTGTTGTGCTAAAATGCATGTCTATTCAGGATGCCGCCAACAAGGAACAACCCGCCTGAGCCACCGCCAATCACGGAGCTGTTGACTCAGATGACTCAGGTCGTAACGCAGATGGCCCAGATCCAGGCTAACCAGCACAACAACCAGAATGCTCCACGAGTCAGTATCAAGGAGTTCCTGAGTCTGGGCCCGAAAGCTTTCGTGGCAACACGCGAGCCTCTGGATGCTGATGACTGGATCCGTGAGATGGCCAGAGCTCTGGACATTGCTCACGTTGCTGAGGAAGACAAAGTCAAGTATGCCACCTACCTACTGAAGGGTCAGGCAGCTACCTGGTGGGAGAACTACCAGACCATGAGAGCTGGATACCCAATCACCTGGGGTTGTTTCAAGGATGCCTTCCTGAAGCACCACATCCCAGATGGTCTCATGGAAAGGATGCGTGAGGAGTTTTGCTCTCTCAAGCAGGGCAAGCTGGACGTCATTGGCTATCAGAATGAGTTCAATCGCCTCGCTCGTTACGCTGGTGATGAGGTGTCCACTGAGGCTAAGAAGATGGCAAGGTTCCGCCGAGGTTTTAACCCGAAACTCAAGTACGCCCTCACCAACATCAAGGCCAAAGACTTCGAGGAGCTCGTGAACACCGCGCTCAATGAAGAAAATGGGCGCAAGGCGTTCGAGGAGTCTCGAAAGCACTCGTGTGAGGGTGGTTCCTCCTCCAACATGACCACCCCTCCGCAGAAGCGCCGCATCTGGGTGCCAAATGGTGCTGTCACTCGGGCTCCATATGCCCAAGCTTCTCCAGGCTTCGCTTCCCGCCCACCCAACCCATCTCAGATGCAGGCTCAGAGGTTTTCAATGGGGCAGCCAAGGCCAGATGCACCTCGTGTCGTCACTTGCTACAAATGCAAGCAGACGGGGCACTACGCTGACAAGTGCACTCAGAGGCAGCTACCTCCACCACCTCCTCGCCCCAACACCAACCAGGCAATGGTGCGTGCTCCCCCGGCTAAAGCCTTCAACTCCAACAACAGGCCTGTCGGGAGGACCGCAAGGGTGAATCATATCAAGGCCGACAAAGCTGAGGAAGCTGCTGACGTCGTTCTCGGTACATTACCCGTAAACTCTTTTCCAGCTAAAGTGTTGTTTGATACCGGGGCATCGCATTCTTTCGTGTCAAAGATCTTTGCGACAGCAATTAAGCTCCCCTTTGTTGGTTTGGGTTCCCTGCTAGTAGTAAACTCCCCTGGAGCAACTATGCAAACTTCCAAGATCAGTCACGAGAATCAGATCCTAATTGGAGGTCACATATTCCTTGCTTCTCTCATTCTGCTTGGCAATTCTGACATTGATGTCATTCTTGGCATGGATTGGTTGAAGGCCAATAAAGGTACGATTGATTGTGCTCATAATACGATAACTCTGTTCCACCCTTCTGGCCAGATAGTCTATTCTCCAAATGAATCAAGTTCTGTTCAGCTTTACACACCTCGATGCTAAACCTCTACCTCTACTCGAAAATGTTCCGGTGGTTTGTGAATTCCCTGACGTCTTTCCAGAAGAGTTGCCAGGGATGCCTCCGGACAGAGCAGTTGAGTTCGTGATCGAGCTTGAACCAGGTACTTCTCCAATCTCTAAGCATCCATACAAGATAGCTCCTCCTGAACTGAAATTGTTAAAGGAGCAAATCGATATGTACATGGAGAAAGGTTACATTCAACCTAGTTCCTCGGCTTGGGGTTGCCCAACTCTGTTCGTCGCAAAGAAGGATCAAACAAAGAGACTCGTTGTTGACTATCGTCCTCTTAACGAGAAAACCATCAAAAACAAGTATCTAATTCCTCGTATCGATGATCTTTTTGATCAACTTGCTGGAGCCTCAATATTCTCCAAGTTGGACTTGAGGATGGGTTACCATCAAATAAAGATCAGAAAGGAAGATATTCCAAAAACAGCTTTCACCACTCGGTACGGTCTATATGAATACACCGTCATGTCCTCTGGTCTCACCAATGCACCGGCGACGTTCTCTAGACTCATGAATTCTGTCTTCCATGAATACCTCGACAAGTTCGTTGTGGTATATCTTGATGGCATTCTTGTCTACTCCAAATCCGAGGAAGAGCATGGAGAACACCTTCGTCTCACTCTCATGAAACTTCGCGAGCATCGTCTATATGCCAAGTTCTCCAAATGTGAGTTCTGGATTCCAGAAGTGGCTTACCTTGGTCATGTCATCTCTGCCAAGGGCATAGCCATTGATCCAGAAAAGGTTAAAGCAATTGTTGATTGGAAACCTCCTAAGACGGTGAAGCAAGTAAGGAGCTTCCTAGGCTTGGCTAGCTATTGCCGTCGTTTCGTCCAAAACTTCTCAAAGATTGCCAAACCTCTCACTGATCTCACAAAGAAGGACAAGAAGTTTGTTTGGTCTCCACAATGTGATGAAAGTTTCAATCTCCTGAAGACTAAACTCACTTCTACCCCAGTTCTGGTTGGCCCAGATACTACCAAACCTTTCCAGATATTCTGCGATGCATCTCTCCAAGGTCTAGGTGCAGTTCTTATGCAAGAACGTCAAGTTGTGGCTTATGCTTCACGTCAGTTGAATGCACATGAGCAAAACTATCCCACACATGACCTAGAACTTGCAGCAGTTGTGTTTGCCCTCAAGAAATGGAGGCAATACTTGTTGGGTAATCGCACTGAAATCTTTTCCGATCACAAGAGTCTGAAATACATCTTCACTCAACCAGATCTAAACCTCAGGCAAAGGAGATGGATTGAAAAGATTAAAGACTTTGATCTCACCATTTCTTACACTCCAGGCAAGGCTAATGTTATGGCTGATGCTCTCAGTCGCAAGTCGTATTGCAATAATCTCATGATCATGGAAAGCCAACCTCCACTTCATGAAGAATTCCAGAAGCTGAACCTTGGTCTTGTTCCTCAAGGTTATCTTGCTAGCTTGACAGCCAGTCCAACTCTCGAGGATAAGATTCGTTCTGAACAACTTCGTGATGCTGAAATCAAGAAGATGGTAGAACACATCAAACAAGGCAAGGAGAAATTTAAGTCCTTCTCAATTGATGACAAGGGAACTGTGTTTTTCGAAGGACGCATTGCAGTTCCTCAAGTTCAAAGTCTCAAAGATGTTATTCTCAAGGAGGCTCATGAAACTCCTCTCTCCATTCACCCTGGAAGTACAAAGATGTACCAGGATCTTAAGACACTGTATTGGTGGCCTGGCATGAAACGTGAAATTGCTCAATACGTTTCTGAATGCGACGTTTGTCAACGTGTTAAGGCAGTCCATCAGAAAACAGCCGGTCTACTCCAACCTCTAAAAATCCCTGAGTGGAAGTGGGACATGATTGAAATGGACTTCGTCACTGGTTTTCCAAAGTCCAAGAAGGGCAACGATGCAATCTTCGTTGTCATTGATCGTCTCACTAAAGTAGCGCACTTCTTTGCTGTCAAAGAAACAATTTCAGCTAGCCAGTTAGCAGAACTCTACACAGCAAAGATTGTTCCTCTTCATGGTGTTCCATTGGAAATAAGCTCAGACCGTGGAAGCATATTCACTTCTCATTTCTGGAAAAGCTTTCAAGAAGCATTGGGCACCAAACTTCTGTTCAGCACAGCCTATCACCCTCAGTCTCAAGGGCAAGTCGAAAGAGTCAATCAGATTCTCGAGGATATGCTCAGAGCATGTGGTATCTCCTTTGGCATGAAATGGGAGGATTGCCTTCCATATGCTGAATTCTCCTACAACAACAGCTTCCAGGCAAGACTAGGTATGGCACCATTTGAAGCACTCTATGGCTGCAGATGCAGGAGTCCAATCAATTGGTCTGGAGCTGGTGAACGTTCACTCTTAGGCCCTGACATTGTTAAGGAAGCCGAGGAGAAAGTTCGCATCATTCGTGACAATCTCAAGATTGCATATTATGACAGCAAGCACAGGGATATGATCTATGCACCTGGTGACAAGGCATATCTCCGTGTAACTCCCCTCAGAGGTACTCATCGTTTTGGTGTGAAAGGAAAGCTTGCACCAAGATACATTGGTCCTTTCAACATTCTCTCAAGGCGTGCGGAAAATGCCTATCGTCTTGAACTTCCAGAAAAACTATCTAAGGTGCACGATGTGTTCCACGTGTCACAGCTCAAGAGGTGTTTCAAAGATCCAGATCGTGCAGTTGATCATGATTCCATTGAACTGCAAGATGATCTCTCTTATGAGGAGCACCCTGTTCGTATTCTCGATGAGACCGAGCGTAAGACTCGCAACAAGAGCACCAAGTTCTTGAAAGTGCAGTGGTCTCATCATTCCGATAAAGAGGCAACATGGGAGACCGAAGAGGATCTTCGAAAGAAGTATCCGGACCTTTTCCTTTCTCAGTAGGAATCTCGGGGCGCGATTCCTTCAAGGGGGGGCGTTTTGTAACATCCCAAGTATGAAAAACCACCTCTAGAATGTTTGATTTCTTGTTTTATTAAAGTTTTGCATCATGTCATCATACTCAGTGAATTGTTTGCATTTGTTTTACTTTGTTTTCATTTGGTTTGCATCTGTTTTTCTCTGTTTTCACAATGGAAATTCAAACAATGTTCAACCTTTGTTTCATACTTGTCATGTTACAATCTTTTTCAAACCAAAAGTTCAATCCAAAATCTCATTTTGATTCCAATTATTCCATAATGTTCAACTATTAAAATGGTGGCCTTTAATCAATCAATTAATTCCCATGTTATTCCAAATTCAAATTCAAATCCCAAACAGCACCCAATTTCAAATTATGAAAATCACCAAAACAACTTTAATCAATTGTTCTAATTAAACCATAGGGTTCACCCTATTAAAAAGTTTGTTTTCATTAATAGTCACTTAATAAGAAATTTCTTCCAAATTTGAATTAAATACAAACAGCAAATTAAATTTGAAAATTTTGGAAAATAAAGTTGACAATTAGTTGCTAGTATAAAAACTAACTCAACCACATTTTTTTCCAAATTTTTCCTACCCCTAAAACCCATCTAATCCTTCCATTTTCTTTGCTGCAAAAAAAAAACAGAACACAAAAAAAATAGAAAAGGAAAACCAACGCGCGCGCGGAGGGAAACCCACGCGAGCCCAGCCCACTTACCTCCACGCTGGCCCGTACCAGTTCGCCCCTCCTTTTCTCTTTCTTCCCGCGGTACGGCGCCGCATCCGGCTATGCCACGGCGGCAGCAGCCCCCTCCGACGGCCATCCGTCGCCCTAGCCCCCTATATCTACCCCCCCTAGGGTTCCCTCGATGCCCTAGCCACCACTCCACCCCTTTCCCTCGAGCTCCGCCGCCGATCGCCACCTCTCTGCCCCGTTTCCCCTCTCTGAACTTCTCACCGGAGAGCGCCGCTTCTGAATCCATGGTGGCCACCGCCTCTGCCGTGCGCCACCACCCATCCTGACCACGGGAATCGAGCAACCGCACCGTCGTCGACCTCCTGGACACTTCCACGAGCCCGGAGAAGTACTGGATCCACGCCGCCATCCTCAACGTCGCCGCCGTCGTGTCTGCACCGGGCCTCTGCCAGGATTACATCGCCGGTGAGCTCACCGTGGCCTCCACCTCCTCCCTCTCTGTCTGGCGCAATCACTACCCGCAGCGCACGCATCCGTGCACGTCCTCACGCAAGCACCACGAGCCCAGCAGCCGCGGTGATCGCCGCCGGCCCCGCTCCGTTTTCTGTCAGGTTCAGAAACAATCGCGCGCGTCAGTTAAAAATTCAGATGACGAATCTGAACCTTAACCTGTTTGCGCTGCTTATACTGACAAAACTGAAACGAGTACCGCAGTGGTAGCAGGCAGTGCGAGCAAGCGAGCGATCCTGGGTTCGATTCCCCCTCCCGCGGGGAAAAACCCCAACCTTTTTTTCGCGCAGCGCTCACATGGTGGCCCCCCTGTCAGCCACACTGTTGCCACGCAAGCACACGCTGGCCCAGGGCCCATTGGCAGTGCCCTGGGTTAGATAGCAGTGCGGTATAAAATGTTTTAGCCTTTTTCTTTTTCTGTTTAAGTCCTAAACAATTACAGATTGGTCCCTGAAACTAATTTGCTAATAACTTTTGCTTTATAAACCCAACTAATAAAAATAAAATATGTGCACTGCCCTAAACTAAATTATCTATCTATTTATAGCATTTGTTTTCTGTTTTGAATTTTCCAAATGCATTCCAAATTTGAACTCAAACAATTCATTTGTAATTTGATAAAATCCATAACTAATTCATAATAAATCCAAATAATGCAAATAAAATATGTTTTCCATGCTATTTCAAACCACCTATTCAAATATAAATTTTGTTTCATGGTTTGAATAATTAAAATTGCTTAAATAATTTAAACCTTGTTTAAATCATTTAAATTTGCTAAATTCGTAACTTGCTCAAATTAAATTATTTTTGAACATGCAAAATATGTTTTCAAACCAGAAAAACTTAACCTTTTAAAATATGAATTTGAATTTATGTTTGGAACAAATAAAATTCAAATAATTTTCAAACTTGTTTTAAATTCATTTAAAACTTGTTTAATCTTGTTTAAGTCATAATAAATTCATCCTAACTCCTTTTTCAATATTTGAAACATGTAATCCAACTAAAATTTTGTATTCTTTTCAAATATGAATTTTGTTATTTATTTGGCACAATTTAAATTGGTGAAAACAACAACTATTTGTGTAATCCCTTTAAGGAACCAAAAAAATCCCAAACTTAACAAATAAATTTCTAAATTGGTAAACCTTATTTCCAATTGGTTCTATTGTTGTTATTTTGTTGTTTTCCTCATCCATGCATCATACTAATCCACCTTCACCTGTTGGTTAGTTGAAAAACAAATAAGCTAACCATATTTCATGGGCTTTTCATATGCAACTCAAAATTGCATATGTGTCCATTTAAATTGTGTTACCATGTCAACTAGTTTATTTTGATGCATCCATTAACTTGACATGCATCATCCCATGATTGTGCACTATGCCATGATATTGATTGTTTATCTTCCTGTATTGTTTGTTTGCTTCTTCTCGGATAGACGACGACGTTGAGACAGACGATACTTACGACACCCCTTCTGAGGATCTAGCTCAGTACCAGGTTGCTGAGTTTGCAGGCAAGTTATCACTCACATGAACCATTGTGTTCCTTTCAACATTGGTTACCGATACTTTCCGTTGTCTATTTCTGCTAGCCATATGTATCGTTGCTTCTGTTACGAACCTATCACATGATACCCTGAACCCTGATATTGCCTCACCTCCAGTCCTATAACCCCGTTGATTGGGCCCGTGTCTTACTAGCATGCTTAGGGTTGTTTTTGCTCAAGTCTGTTATCAGTTACTTTCTGTTATCATATTTGATTATATTCTGGGGCTCGATGTTAAACAACAACCTGTTAATTTGAGGTAATAATAAATTGCTGATAAGGCACCGGCAGGAGGCCCGGCGTGGTTTTGAGGCCTGCTAGTGTCGACCCTAAATAGGAAAAGGGTCTTGTCTACTGATCCATGATGAGCTCACTATCCGCATGTGGGAAGCGTGTATGGGCGCCCCCCTCAATTTGATTCGATTCGCATCTCGTCCAAATCGCCACACTTAGTTCGGGTTTTCCATTTGATGCACGCATATGCAGGTACGAACCCGAGGCCAGGGTGGAACTTTTGTAGTCGGCATTTAGGGCGGCGTGGTCTTCCAGTGCTATGAGGGTCCCCTTTTCTTCGTGGGGCTCGATTAGCCGCGCACGCACAGCACGTGGTGCTTTGGGCTTGATGCGAAGAAGAGTTGAGTTGTGTTGAGTGCCCCGCTTGGTGGGAAAGGCCTTCCCATCTGGCGGGTTATTCTTACGTGTACGGCCAAATTGGTGCACCCCTGCAGGGATAAATCTTCTCGAGAAGCCGTGTTTTCCGCGGTTATGGTTGACTTGGTGAAAGTACTGGCTAACAAGTACTCAGAACAACTTACACCTAACTAATGATAACTTGACTAGTAATAGGCTTATTGACACAACAATTTGATCCATCATTAATCCAACTGTGTGAGTTATCCTCGGATTGCTTCTTTGGATAAGGGGCGAGATCCAGGATGGGTTTGTGTGGTGGTTAGTTGTAGTTGGTTACGATACGCTATCTTATCCCCTTTCTGATAGCCGGAAGTTGTAGTATGTTCTATAGTTGGTAAGTGCAGCCAGTTGCAGCATCTTGTATATCCCTTTCTTCCGTTGAACCCAAGGCATCTGTGCTTGGTGTTGACGGGCTACATTTTGGTGAACTGCGAGTCTTGCTTGCCAGTACGTTTATGTACTGACCCCTTTGGGGCTGTGGTTTCCGCAGACTACGCTTACGAGGATCCCCGTGACGGCTACTACGTGGAGTTTGACGAGGCTGCTGACGAGTAGGTAGCGGACCTAGGCAGGATCCGAGACATCGTGGATGGGCTCCGTCTTCTTTTCATTCCCGGCTTCTTAAGCCTATTTGGATTTGTCTGTACTCAGACCCCTTGAATGCTTCCGCTGAGATGTAATGATGTTATGTTGGGACATGTGTCCTCTGGATGATTGTATTTGCTATCTCTGCTCTAGTGAGAGCTATTTGCAACTTATTTCCATCTTTTGTGTCTTAGAGATCTGTTGTGTTATCATTTTGTTCAACGCCGTTGACGTACCGTGTGTGTATGGTATGAAGTACGTCAATGGTAGTATCCTGATTTCTATGGGATGGTTTACGTAGACGCTGAACAAATAGGGGTTGGTTGTCACACATACGTGTGTTGGCCTACTCGTAAGAGATGCGGGTGCCGGTAACCCCGTAATCCAATCCACTACTGTTCAACGGAACTGCGAGTATCCTCTAGAAGTCCGGGTGCGACATGGAGTCACTTCGCATTTTATATTCCGCTGAAATTTCTGATTGTAATAAAATGTCACAAGACATTATACTATGTGGCTATTTCTATTCAAACATTGTAATAATTTTACTTTTGGACGTTCTGCAATGGTATTCATTTCGCTGTGTTGTCAACATTGATCTTGGGATTGACATGAGAGCACAGGGGGTCTGGAAGTCTAGTTCCGGTCCTCACACCATAAATTATATATTTGATTCTGGTCTTTATGAATCTCACTAAGAGGATAGAATTTAGAATAAAAGAGAGGTACGATTTCCTCCCATCCAATAGATTGACCATTCTTCAGCATTTTCAAACATTCCACAACTTTGCCTTTCAGTGACAAAGATAATAATTTCCTTTTAACTTTATCCATTGTAATACCTGCACACCTGAATAACTTGCATAATTCATGTACGAAGAGCAAATGATCGCCGGGATGGACAGTTTCATCTCTAGTTACCCATAACACGTCCAACAATTTCTATAGGTATTTTATAAGGATCTAATTCAACATATAACGGGTCATCTACTACCCTAGAAGTAATAGTCGTGCCCTTAAATAAATAACCATATGGACTATCCATAGTAAAATAAAACAACAGACAGAAATAAAAACAACACTCACAGTGAAAGTTTCTCTTACCAATAACTCTTCACTCCCCGGCAACAGCACCAATTATTCTTGATGACCCACAAATTTAGGGGGTGTATCGTAGTACTTTCGATAAATAAGCGTGTCGAACCCAACGAGGAGCAGAAGATGTTGACAAGCAGGTTGGATAGAGGATTCACTATAAACACTAGCAAACAGGTTTTTGGTGGTTTTGGATATAGCAGATAAATAAAGTGCAAGTAAATAAAAGACAGTAATAATAATTGCAGCGAGTGGCCCAATCCCTTTTAAGTACAAGCCAGTTGTTTTACTTATGGTCACTAAATGTTCTCGAGGACACATGGGAATCTCGTCAAGTGCTTTTCCTTCATACAGTTGATTAATATTTATTTTTCATAGGTGTTATGTGAGTGAACCTATGCTAATGCACCGCCCAACTAGGACTAATACATACTTGTGATTATACCCCTCATAAGCATCCGCAAATACAAAAATTAATTAAGATAAATCTAACCACAACCTTAAACTCTGAGATCCTACACTCCCTCGTGTATCGGTTTCCTAACGGGGGTTTAGGTTTTTGTCACTCCGGCAACCCCACAATTAGTAGCCAAATACACAATGCATCCTCCTAGGCCCATAAAGGTGAAGTGTCATGTAGTCCACGTTCACATGACACCACTAGAAGAATAATAATGCAACTTAAATATAAAACCATATAGATATTACTTCAACATAATTCCACTACTAACATCATGAATTATCCCATGTCCTCAAGAACTAAACGAACTACTCACAAGACATGATATGGATCATAATCAGAGGTGATATAATGGTAAATAACAATCTGGTCATAAAGGGAAAACACCAATAAATCTCACAGGCATCAACTACTAAAAGTAATCCACACCGGGAGAGAGATCTAGTGGAAAACAACGATAACGACCCCTAATCGTTACAGTGGGATGAAGGTGGACGGTGAGGGTGCTGGTGCTGGTGGTGAGGATGATGACTATGATGATCTTGATGAAGCCTAGAGTAATTACGGTGAGGATGGCGACGATTTCCCCTCTCCGGGGAGGAATTTCCCTGACAGATTTCTCCCTGCCAGAGAGCTTTTCTCTCTCTATTGTTTTCCGCCCCGAGGCAGCGGTGGATATTTCCTCGATGATGTTCTGGGTCTTAGGGTTCCCCGGGGGTCAAGCGCGCGAAAGGGGGCGACTAGAGGTGGGCCAGGGTGGCCACACCACCTGGTGACACGGCCACGCAGGGGCCGCACCACCCTATGGTGACCCCCTCTGGCTCCCCTTGCGTCTGGCTTCCTCCTCTCGACTTCTAAGACCCCTCCAGTATCCCCCTTCTTATTCTGATCTTCTGAAATAGGGTATCCTGACGGTGCGTATTCCATCAGATTTCTGGTCCCGGTGTTTATTCTCCAATAATTATCGAACATGCAAAATAAGATGAAATAACATAAGTAATGCATCATAACATGAAATATATCGTTGAATAACAGAAAATAACAATATAAAATAGTGATGCAAAATGGACGTATCACCAGCGCCGCCACTTGTATGTGGCTCTTCTTTTTCCGGCTGGCTTAGCTGGTGAATTTGTCATATGACCCCTATTTCCGGTTGCAGGGTATCATCCGGAGGTGGACGATGTCCTTCGCCACGGCTGTGCGATCGAACTCGACGTGTATCCCAACTCCGAAGTGATGGCCAGTTGGGAGCCCGCAGCGGAGTACCGGGTCACCCCTCTTGGTGAAGAGGGAAAAGCCTTGCGATAGGTCGGCCAGGCCGTGTTCTCCGCTACTTGGGACTCCGCGCCGCCGAAGGTCATGGCGGAGCTCGCGGCCTGTTGAGTCTTCTTAGTTAGGTTCATGGATGTGGGTGTCATAAGCCTACTGGTAGAAACCGTAGGTAGAAACGTGGAAGTACTGGAAACAAGGACACGATTTACACAGGTTCGATACGTCACAACTAAGGCTACATTCCTACTCCTGCAATCTCACTAAATCAGGGCTGATGCCTAAAGTATACAAAGTACAA
This sequence comes from Alopecurus myosuroides, assembly GCA_028641055.1. NCBI lineage: Eukaryota > Viridiplantae > Streptophyta > Magnoliopsida > Poales > Poaceae > Alopecurus > Alopecurus myosuroides. Next base: position 412,669,803 of record CM054059.1, read on the forward strand.
TGTGAGTATGGTTTTACTAACTCGGCGAGAATGAAATTCCCGGTGAGTTGGCTTCTAGATATTCAAACCTCTATTCTCTTGTTCTCTCTTTTGCTCTCGTTCGACTTTATATAGATAACCGGACTAGGGCTTACAGGAAGGAAACCTAGAAGTCTACGCAAAGCGATCCTATACTTGGAAAGTAAGGCATTCGGCTTCTTGTCCAAGCGGTACCACGTAGTGGGCCGTGGTCCAGGTTCATCTAGAATCCGTTTTCCTGCGCGTCAGCTTACTTGGCCACCCAATGGACCTTGCACCATTGCCTGCGGGCCACCCTTGTAATCCGGCCTTCGGCCAATGCCGGACATACCCCTAGTTGGCATATATCTGACAGTAGCCCCCAAGGAGAATTAAGACTTCATCTTTCCGTCCTTCATCAATTTGTATTCTTTTCAAAAAAAGTCGGTGATTTAGTCTTGAATCTTATTTCATTGGAAATTCTTGTGCCAAACTTGGATTTCCGAAATCCGACATTTCTTCCACGAATCTTCGTAGAGAAGGAACATGTGACGTAAGCGCAAAAAATCATGCTTACGTCACGGACGTTTGGTTTCATTCAAAGACTGAAATCGTATCTCTGACAGATTTTGCTCGAGAAACGAGGAGATAGACATAATCACCCGTGTTCTCGTATCCCGAATATTTCTGCGTGACACGCGTCAATCATCCAACGGCTAAATTAGCGGTTGGTATGAATCTCGGGGAAACAGCTATAAATAGCCTGCCTCGGCCCCTCTGTTCATTCTTCTTCTCCCACGATTCCCTCGAGCACTTCCAGAGCACTCTGCGTACTCGTGATTTCAAGAGAGAAGAGAACAAGAAAAAACCTCTCCAGAGATCCGAACATCGGCGGCCGGAACTAAATTTCACGGTTGCGCTGCCATGAAATGGCCACCGGAAGTCCCTCGCGTACGTTCGAGGCCACCATCGACCCCGAACCCGCGGTGGAGGTCATGTCCTCCTCCGCTTAGACGGCTTCCTCGGGCGCCTCTACGAGCACGTCAGAGGATGACGCGAGCACATCGGCGGGTCGAGATCTCAGCCCCGCGGCCGGAGCCATGCCGCATCCCTCCTCCGTTCCGCCGCCTCCTCCTGTCCCCGAATCGGGAGACGGAGAAAATTCTACCCGTGCCGGATAAAGCGCAGGGACCGACGCCGCCACCAGAGGTGAAGAAGATGACAGAGAGGATCCGGCAATTGGAGCCAGTGAAACACCACATTGGCCCTGATGAAAATCCTTGAAAAAGACGACTTCGTCAGAAAACGCAAATGGCGGGTGGATAACGACGACACCGAGCCAATGGAGGCGAATGGAGAACGGGTCCTCCTTGCCTCCCAGGTTCTGAGAGGTATGGGATTTCCTCCATCTGCCTTGTTCCTCAAGGTTCTCAAAAACTATGGGGTTCAGCCCCATAACCTGCCTCTGAACTCTATTCTTTACATTGACGGATTTCGGGCTTTGTTCAAAGGATACTTAGGCATAGAACCTAGGCTAGAATTCTTTCAGTATTGCTTCAATGTGAAGCGAAACACCTTAGACGGTGTTCTTCCAACTTGGGGGACCATATCGTTCAACCTGCGTAGATTCAGGGAAATATGGTTCCCGAAAATCAAAACATCGGAATCCTTCAAATTTTGGACGAGTTCTTTTTTTCTATCACCCGGATGTTCCGTCTCCTGGAAAGGAAATGGTCATTCCGCCTTTAAAAAAATCTTTCGCTACTCAAGAGACAACTGCGTTGTGGACATAGTCTAGGTACTTCTTCCGGACCTGCTACGGATCAAAAGGTGGATCACCAAATTGGTCATCTCTTCTCCGCCTCTTACTGATGGCTGACGTTGGTAAACCCCAAGAGAAAGGTTGTGAAGAATTCAGCGGAAAGTTTTCCCTCTTGGAGTCACTAGCACCTACTTGGACAGAGCATCTACTAACAACGGAGAGCACGCAAGGTCATAAATAACATACACATGAATAAAACATGATACAACGATAATAAAGAGACATAGCATTCAATATTCATTGTATCCCAGCAAACATAGAGAGGAGAGAACAACCATCTAGCTACTGCTATAGACCCGTAGTCCAAGGATGAACTACTCACGCATCATTCCGGAGGCGGGCATGGTGGTGTAGAGCCCTCCAGCGATGATTTCCCCTCCCGACAGGGTGCCGGGGAGAGCTCGAGAACCCTCCCAAACTAGGGTTGACGGTGACAGCGGCCTCGGGTGTTTTTTTGTGGGAAAAGCTTCTATATATAGGGTTAACCTCCCAAGAGGTATAAATAGGCGAAAGGGCAACGTCGGTGGGTGGCCAGGGGCCCACACCACCCCTGGGCGCGGCCAAGGGGGGCCGCGCTGCCCTATGGCGTGGGGCCCCTGTGGCCCCCCTCCGGGTCTCCCCTGGACTCCATGTGCGTGACAGATTTCTAAGACCTCCGAGCTGTGAATCGTCCAATTCCGAGAATATTTCCAGAACACCTTTTCTGAAACTAAAAACAGCAGAAAATAAGAACTGGCTCTCTGGCATCTTGTCAATAGGTTAGTCCTATTAAATCGATAAAAATGGCATAAAGTGTATAGAAAACATGTAGCATATAGCATGAAAACAACATGGAACATCAGAAATTATGGATACATTTGTGACCTATCATTTACCGGCTTGGACAATGTCCTTTGCTAGCTCGGAAGGCAGATTCAGCCTCTCGCCCACTGCGGCGGCCATGTTCTCAGCGCCTATACTGGCCCGGACGATGCAATCAGGGTGACCAAGAAGGCTATGTCCGAGAAGGACTTCAAGAAACGCTTCAATAACTTGGTGGCTACTCGTGGTCAATACAAGGAAATCCTTCCAATTTTCAACACCGAAAATCTTCCTCCCAAGGTATGTTTTTTTATGCCTTTTGGGAAGGTTTTCATACTTTGCCTTTCACGAATATATACTAATAACTTATCCGTGTTTTTGGCAGCTTGAGACTCTTACAGAGGATCAACTTGCTTCTGCAGAGGAGGAGGAAGAACTGAATGCCCGCTTTTCAGCGGCCAGTGGACGCAAACGCAAGAAAATTTCTGCGTCCACCAAAATTATCGATCCTGACGGGATTCCCGTCGCTACTTCCAGGTAAAAACTCAGAATCTTTTTGCAGACTCTCCTCCTTTCTTGCACAAAGTTTCTTCTCAGACTTTTACTCTCGTGTTTTCCTCTTTCCATCCTTTCTCTCGCCCCTTTGAAGGGAAAATGCCTTAAGAAGCATAAGGCTGCTGCCTGCAGGAGAAAAAACCTTCGTCTGCCACTGCCCCGGACACGCAAATGGCAAGTGGAGCAGGTGATCATTATTCTCAATTGGAGGAGTTCGACTTCCCCGTCCCGAGCCAGCCTAGCCAGTTCGGTACATCTTTGCTTGATGTGCGGGAAAGGGCGGCGCAGTTCGAAGAAGGAGGCCCTTATCTTGTCAAAATTGATGGGGAAATTCCGTTTTCGACCAGAAGTTCATGGTAAATAAAGAAGCTTTCTTCGATGAGGGTGGATTTATGCATCCGTGGGCAAAAAAACAGTTTGTCCGAGCCCCCTTGATTCGTCCTTGGCCACAATTCGGCTTAATTGCATGGAATAATTATACTTTCTCGCCTCGCGAGGTCATTAAAGACGGGATCCACCATATGGGGATTTCCTTCTCGGAATACTCCAAGTAATTCTTCGAGATGCTTTCTGGGCTACAAAAGATGAGCCAGGTATAACTCCAGCCCCCGAGTATTAAGTCAAAAGCGTTCTTTTCGTGTTAATACTTTAGGTTTTTTCATCTTTTGATTTTAACTATTCTCTGCTTTGTATTCCTTCAGCAAACTACCGAGAACATCAATACGGATGTTTTCCAGAAACTCGCTATTAAGAATAAGGAGGTGAAAGCCCTCCTTGAAATTAATAGTGAGAAGGAGTCGAAAATTGCCGAAATTCAATATCGGTTCAAGGATAATGCCGGTAAGTATCTTACTCATTCCTTGTCTTTGATTTTAACCTTCCAATTTTCCCTTTGAAATACTTTCGTGTTTTAAACTGTTGCCTTCTTTTCAGCCTTACTGGCTGAAGCTCGTCAAGCAGCTGCGGATGTTGGGAATGCTCAAACACTCCGCTCCGAGAACTTGGAGCTTCACAAAATTAATGTGAAGCTGCAAAAGGACTCGGAAGAAAGCCAGCTGGCCCTGGGTTTGTCCGAGTGTCGGCTTTCATCGCAGGCAGAGAAAGACAGAAGGACCATCTAGGACCTGAAAACTGATCTTCATCTCCGGCTTGAAGAAGTCGCCGAGATGGACAAGATTCTTGGTAAGTTTCAAACTTTTACCAGTTTTATCAATCATTTTCTCAAATGTATACTTTTTTCACTTCAACATTTGGCTAATACGTGCTCTTTCGTATTTTGCAGCAGAAGGAGATCCTTCATCTTCTCGGATTGACCGCATCCGAGTCCTTGGAGCTTACGTCACCGAACTGAAGAAAGTCGGAATGCTACTTATCAATAATGCATTCCGGATAAAAATGACTAATTCTCGGATGCGAGCCAGCTGCCGGAAGCCTTCGCAGAGGTGATCAACCAACGCGAAAGATGGCTGAAATCTGCCGCCTGTCGTGGAGTGCGCATGGCCTTAGGGCTCATGAAGAGGCACTATACCACCGCCAAATCCTAGCGCATCCCCACTGGCATTCCTCAGGGATACACTGAGGCGCAGAGGGCAGAGATTTTTGACTCCATCAAAGAGCATGCCTCCAAGATAGCTCGGATGGTTTCTACCGCCACATTCTACCTGGAGGAAGAAATCCCTTCTACTCTGGAGAATCTGAGTGATAGTGACGGCGATGAAGACGATGACGACTTCCTTGATGCCGTCTAAATCCAAGCCCTGTGATGCTGGAAGCCAATAGAATGCATTACTTTCTTCTATGATGTAATATTCATATGTAATGCATTCTTTATTTTGTATGAATAAGACTATCCTTTTGCAGTTATGAACAACTTTGCAAGCTTTTAAAATTTTATCTCCCTTTCTTCTAAGTTCTCTGGTTTGTATGCTTTGACTTTCCTTAGTGTATAAGTGATTCCGAAAGTACGAAATCTTCACGCCAAGTGATCGGGTTAAGTAACCAATCAGTCAAAACTAGGACTCATGGATCATACTTTGGTACTTTACTTACTAGATCAAGTGACCCGGCAAAACGAACAATCAGAAAATACTTAGGAATAGTAAGGAGTTTAGGAATATGAACTCGAGGCATGCAGGCACAATCTGGTATTATGTAGCCTCATTAGGCCAAAAGCATTCAGGTTTATAACTCCGAGCATACTGGCAAAATTTGGGTTAACATTGAAGCAAATTTAAAGATCATTGGGAAATTGAAAAGACATAACATGCTTTCAACAGTAAAGACAGAAAAAACAATTTGCATGCATTTTCGACAACTTTATTTCATGATCTCAATAATGTTTACATAGAATTGGACTAGGTATAGAAAGGACGTAACTACTGGATGCTCTAGGGCCTGTTTTTCTCTCCTAGATCTACACCTATGCTTCTTTTCCTCTTGCGATTCGATTTTTTCGGGTCATCTTCAGTATCTTGAATGTCTACAAGGTAGTATGACCCATTTTCATAGCTTTGCTAATGACGAACGGTCCTTCTCAGATTGGGCTAACTTGTGCTTTCTATCCTGCACCAATCTTAGCACTAAATCGCCTTCTTTAAAAGAGTGATGCTTGATTTTTTCCGGCTATGATATTGCTGTAAACCCTGCTGATAAATGGCGGATCTTTGCAACAGAAGTTTTCGTTCTTCTTCTAGAAGATCGATGGCATCCTGTCGCGCACTTTTGGCATCCGACTCAACGTATGCCCGAACTCTGGAGCTATCATGGATCATGTCCGTTGGAAGCACCGCTTCTACACCATAGACAAGGAAAAAAGGCGTTTGCCCCGTTGATCTATTCGGCGTTGCTCGGATACTCCAAAGCACGGAAGGTAACTCTTCTACCCATGCTCCAGCTGCTATGAAGAGGACTTTCGATTCTTGTGTGTATTCCTTGCAATATTGAGCTATTCGCTCAACCTGGCCATTGGATTGTGGGTGCGCCATAGATTCAAGATCTAGGCAAATTCCTGTTTGCCAGCAATATTTTGCCAGCTCTCCAATTATAAAGTTAGTCCTGTTATCTATGATTATGCTATGTGGGATGCCATATCTCATGACTATGTCAATGACGAAATTTCTGGCAGTCACACCGTCAAGTTTTTTTATGGGTTTATCCTCCACCAACTTGGTATACTTATCTACTGCAACGAGTAGATGCGTGAGTCCGCCTCTTGCAGTATTGAATGGCCCCATCATATCTAACCCCATACCTCAAATGGCCATCTTATGGGGATAGTCTTGAGTGCTTGAGCCAGCATATTTGTCTGCTTGGCATAATACTGACATCCGGCACATGTGTTAACTATGTGCTCTGCGTCTGTCTTGGCTGTAAGCTAGAAAACTCCTGCACGGAATGCTTTCTTAACTATGCGTGCCCATTGAGCATGATGTCCACAATCTCCGGCATGAATTTCCTGCAGTATTTGACGTCCTTCTTTCGGTGAAATACAACGCTGGAAAATTCCGACAATACTGCATTTATATAGGCAACCATTGATTACCGTGTATCCTTTGCATCGGCGTTCAATCTACCTTTGCAAGACTTCATCTGCTCCATCCGGGAAATTCTGATCAACTAAGAAGTTCAAATATAGAATTGTTCCGTCCGGGTTAACGAGCAGAACCTCTATCGAGTCGGATACTAGGGGATAGTCAACATCTCCGCCTTTTATCGATGGTTTGTACAAATGTTGGACGAATACACCAGGTGGCAATGTTTTCACCCTTTTCGATCCCATTCGGTCTAGATCATCTACGTTCCACTTTTCTTCCCTTTTAATGTGATTTACCTCAAATCCTAGGAACCAAATGGCGAATCCGTCGTCACTTCTCCGATATTGCCATTATGGGGCTTTTGGCATCCCATGTCTGGTTAAGCTGGTGATGTACTAAATTCAAGTCTCCACAACAAAGTATGCGTTTGATTCCTATTTCTTTTGCAATATGCAAGACATGAAGAAATGTTTCGTATTCTGCCACGTTGTTACTGGCGTTGAAGTAGATTTGTAATACATACTCCATTTTGTCGCCTTTTGGATATTTGAGCACCACACCTGCACCATCGCCTTCTTTCATTTTGGATCCATCGAAATGCATGATCCAAAATTCCGACTCCGGCATTGGTGTGTTTTCCATGGCTCCTGTCCAATCGGCTACAAACTCTGCCAACACCTGTGATTTAATTGCCGTCCGGGGTTGGTACTTAATGTCGAACTCATCGAGCTCAATGTCCCATTTGGCTACTCTGCCTGTTGCATCCGCATTGTTTATAATATTCCCTAGTGGTGCTTTGTTTACCATTGTTATGAAATGTTCTTGGAAATAATGAAGGAGTTTTCGGGAGGCAAAAAATCCGCCATACGTATACCAAATTCCGCGCGGTCTGGGACGTTTCAATAACGTTGCGGATGACCTCCAAACCGTTGCTAAGGGCAATCAAGTACGTTTTGCGCGACAGAATGAAAACATACCAGATCGACTGTCAGGGACGAATTTGCGACGTTTATATGAACCTAAAACCATCAACTGTCAGGAACGTGAGCTGGGCATACATCGCCACGTGTTGGTAATTACCTTGATGGACTTTTACGTTACGTTACTACGATGTCAGTTTTGCTGCTATTTGGGTGGTTACATCATCGTTATAATTGCCAATTGCACACAGGCAGAAAAGAAAACCACATAACAGGCATCAAATACTAAAGTTTTTCTCACAGAATATCAAACCAACATACAGAACCACAGTTTCAAGGACCATGCATCTGCTCAACCAGCATCTCAAGTAGGGCAACTCCTTCTAGTTGAGACTTCTTTAGCAGCTTGTTGCTTCCGAATGTCTTCCATATCAACTACAAACCTCAGCCTCAGTTGCTCGAATTCTGCTTTCGCCATCCTCATATCAGCAATTGTTCTGCGCACATTCACACCAAGCTGCGATTCAAGTTCAGACTTCGAAACACTTGATTCCACATAGGCCTTCTTTGAGAAAGTATGCTTTCCAGTCTTCAGCATGACAACTTCACTACCATCCTCATCCTCTGAAGCAGATCGAGACATCTCCCTTTTCTTTCTTGCCTATCAAGCATGCAAGGAAAATAGATGAAAATAGCCGATGATAAGAATGTACAGAACATAGATGAAACTAGCAGATGACAAGCAATGTACAAAAAATTGATGAAAACTAGCAGATTATAGTCAAACAACGGTGTGTAATGAACTAGCAGATGAGAAGCATAGATGAAATAGCAGGTGTCAAGCATGTGAGGAAGATAGATGAAAATAGCAGATGACAAGCATGCACAAAAAATAGATGAAAACTAGCAGATTATAATCAACCAACTGTGTGTGTAATGAACTAGCAAATGAGAAGTATAGATGGAATAGCAGGTGTCAATCATGTGAAGAAGATAGATGGAAATTGTATTGAAATGACAACGACAACCTTAATTACTATAAGAAGATTTCATGGCCTTAATTAGCTTGCCAAAACGTCTTATAGTATGGAATAGAGGAAGTAGCACAAAATATATGGCACCACATTGATCAAACAGTTCAACAGAAGATAAGAAAGATGCACCCTAGTTGTTGTGATATCATGAAAGAATATTGAGCTACCGGGTTAGGGAATAACCTGCAGCTCATTGTCCACGATGGATAGTGATTCATATGACACGTCTCCTTTAGTGGCATCTGATTCCTCTTCAACATCATACACGGGCATTTACCGAGATCCAGAGTATTGCTTCTTGGTCTTTTGGGGGGAGGGTCAGTACGACATGAAAGAAAACTTGTTGGCTTTACGCCCAGTTTATGCATATTTGCATTGTTTGCCATGATAGTTCTGGCACGCTCTTCTTCAATGGGGTGTAGTGGCGATCCGAACATGAATAAAGAACTCAAAGTAAACTACAAATATAGCACTTCATAAGAACGTAATACATCATCAACAATTAAGGCACTCATCTTGTAAGAACAGTCCAGTGCAAGTAATATAAATTATGATCCTAACTAAGACCGATAGGATCACAAGCAAAGTGACCTTAAACCTAATATGTAGTATACAACCTAGATTGCTGCAAATGAGCAAAGTTCTACCATAGAAAAACAAAGCTGGATTTTATTTTTATTTTTTATGCAAGAAGGCCCCCCTTCCTATTTCCGTTACAAGAAACTGTTTATAGAGATTATTGCATCAGACATTAGCAGTATAATTAGGATAATAATGAAGCATCGAACATACGATTAAACAGACAAACAATTTAGAAATATTAACTGCATCGAACATAAGGAGGATAATAAGGAAGCATCAGATATACAATTAAATAGAAAAGCAATTTAGAAAGAATAGTTTCATGCGGCTTCAGAGACTTCTGTCTTTCTGCGTTTCTCTCCTTCAATCTTCACTGGTTTCAGCGTGATTGCAGACATTGACGGTGATGTTGCGGCGAGGTTGGAGACGAGGTGGCAGATCTGGACGTACGGCGAGGTCGGTGGCTGATCGGCGAACACGGCGGCAAGGTGGCTGACCGCCGAGCACGGCAGCGAGGTTGGAGACGATATGGCACACATGCGAGCACAACGGTGAGGTGGCGGATCTGGACGGCGAAAAGGGCGGTGATGTGGACAATCAGGAGGGCGATCTCGACGGCGACGAGGGAGTTTTGGCAAGCGAGCTATACGGCGAGGTGTGAGACCAGGGGAATAGAGGATCTGTTTTGGGAGGACAAGGGGAAGTGGATATTTCGAAGTAGTGGCTTTCTCTTTCGGTGAGAGGGACGATCAAGGGGATAAGGCAGGGTTTCGGAACGATTAGAGAAATGCCCTCCAGGCTAAAGTTTCCAGTTATGTGCGGGAGGGCTGAGAAGTAAAATATCCTTGCACGGAAAAAATTGGGCGGGCTGTCCTGGCGCGAATTTTTCGTAGCGATGCAAAATTTTGGGAGAACTGCAGGAAACTTTGCTAGCCGTCCGATGCTGATGGGTGGCTTACAAAACTTGAGAATTTATGCAATTACTTACTAAAGATTATGAATAAATCCCGAAATTATTTGACCTAAAATCCTGGAAAGGGGCAATTATGTGGAATACTACTACATGTTGATAGGTGGCTTAAACTTTGCTAGCCGTTGTATGCTAGTCACCTTTTTTTTCTACACCTATCACCGGTGTCGGAAGGGGGTAGACCACTATTCTTTTTTTCTTGGTTCTGTTAAGTTAGGCCATAGGTACATAGATAACCCAAATCTAGATCTACTTGTAACAAGATTCCCTCCATTTCGCCTCAAGGGGAGCATAGATGGTTCCCCCCTAGGTAATGCATAACCTTCCTATGCGATGTCGGTGAAACCAGTCAAACCTATGAGCAGGATATTGGCCCTCCCCACCTCTCACTACACATTTATAAGTATATTAGGGCTCCACCATGGCTTATGTAGGATTTTGACACTCCAAAGCCCCCACTTGCCAAACATTGATTTGTTGACCCAAGCCACACTATAACACACATGGTATGGCATACCCTAGGCTTGAGTGGGATTCAGACGCTCTGGCGCCCCTCTCCGGAGAAACCCTCTATCACACTTGGTATGGCATACCATGGGATTTGGTGGCATTCAGACGATCCGGAGGCCCCTCTCCGGAGAAATCATAGCCACGCTGGGGAAAAAGACGGAACTGCCGTTCTGGCCCCTCTACGTGAGCCGGAAGGGGGTAGAAAAGTGTAACCAACTACTTGGTTGTGTTAGGTTAGGCCCAAGGAACACCCAAGAAAATGGTAGGGCCCACCTCTTGGCAAGATTCCACCAGTTCCGTCAGGTTCGGGAGTTTAAGGCTCTAAGTAGTCTTGGAACCCGCCAGAGAGAATCTGACGCCATTGAAGCCCTAACACAGAGAGAGCGAGGGAGTTTTGGGCATCCAAGACCCATGCCACACTCTAACACACATGGACTCCATACCATGGGATTTGGTCGCATTCAGACGATCCGGAGCCCCCTCTCCATAGAAACCATAGCCCCGCAGGGAAAAAGAGGAAGTGTCGTTCTAGCCCCTCTAGGTGAGCCGAGAGGGGTTGCAAGGTGGAACTAATTGCTTGGTTGTGTTATGTTAGGCCCAAGTGACACCCAATACAATGGTAGGTCCCACCTCTTGGCAAGATTCCCCACGTTCCGTGAGATTTGGGAGTTTCACGCTATGAGTAGTCCTAGAACCCGCGAAAAAGAATGCGCCGTCGGTGAAGCCGTAACACAGAGAGTGAGGTAATATTGTGCATACAATACCCATGCCACACTCTAACACACATGGTTTGGCATATCCTAGAATTGGGTGGGAATTCAGACGCTCTGTAGCCCCTCCCCGGAGAAACCCTAGGTCCGTTGGAGAAAAAGACGGAACTGCCGTTCTGGCCCTCTACGTGAGCCGGAGGGGGTAGCAAAGTGGAACCAATTTATTGGGTGTGTTAGGTTAGGCCCAATGAATACCCAAGACAATGGTAGGTCCTACCCCTTGGCAAGATTCCCCCAGTTCCGGTAGTTTGGGCCTCTAAGTAGTTTTGGAACCCGCTAGAGAGAATCTGACGTCGGTGAAGGCCTAACACAGAGAGAGAGGGAATCTTGGGCATCCAAGACCCATTACACACTATAACATAGATGGTATGGCATACCATGGTATTTGGTGGCATTTAGACGATCCGGAGAACCCTCTCCGAAGAAACCATAGCCTCATTGGGGGAAAAGACGGAATTGTCGTTCTGGCCCCTCTACGTGAGCCGGAAGGGGGAAGAAAATTGGAACCAATTTCTTGGTTGTGTTATTTTAGTCCCAAGGAACACCCAAGAAAATGGTTGGGCCCACCTATCGGCAAGATTCCCCGAGTTCCGTCAGTTCTGGGAGTTTCGGGCTCTAAGTAGTCCTCGAACCCGCCAGAGAGAATCCAACGTCGGTGAAGCCCTAACAAAGAGAGAGAGAGAGAGAGAGAGAGGAGAGAGGTAATCTTGGGCATCCAAGACCCATGACACACTATAAAACACATGGTATGGCATACCATGGTATTTGGTGGCATTCAAACGATACGGAGGCCCCTCTACGGAGAAAGCATAGCCTTGCTAGGGAAAAAGAAGGAACTGCCGTTCTGGCCCCTCTATGTTAGGCGGAATGGGGTAGAAAAGTGGAACCAACTGCTTGGCTGTGTTAGGTTAGTCCCAAGTAACACCCAAGACAATGTTAGGGCCCACCTCTTGGCAAGATTTCCTCAGTTCCGTCAGATCCGGGAGTTTCGGGCTTTGAGTAGTCCTCGAAACTGCAGAGAGAATCCGACGCTAGTGAATCCCTGACATAGAGAGCAAGGGAATGTTGGCCATCCAAGACCCATGACACACTCTAAAACACATGGTATGGCATACCATAGGATTTGGTGTCATTCAGACGATCCGGAGTCCCCTCTCCCGAGAAACCATAGCCCCGATGGGGAAAAGACGGAACTACCGTACTGCCCCTCTACGTGAGCCGGAAGGGGGTAGCAAAGTGGAACCAATTTATTGGTTGTGTTATTTTAGACCCAAGGAACACCCAAGACAATGGTTGGGTGGACCTATTGGCAAGATTCCCCGAGTTCCATCAGTTCCGGGAGTTTCAGGCTCTAAGTAGTCCCGGAACCCGCCAGAGAGAATCTGACGCCGGTGAAGCCTAACAGAGAGAGAGAGGGAATCTTAATTATACTCATAAAACAATAACATTTCAGATCTGAGATCATGGCACTCGGGCCCTAGTGACAAGCATTAAAAATAACAAGGTTCAACAACGATGTATAACACTAACAAGGGATACTAGGCACTATGCCCTAATAATCTGGCATTATTACATGATCGATCTCATCCAATCCCTACCATCCCTCTAGTCCTACAACGGGGATTACTCACACATGGACGGGGGAATCATGGATGGTTGTTGCAGAAGTAGTGGCGATGACGATGACGATGATCTCCTTCGAATCCCCTTCCCGGCAGGGTGCCAGAACAGGAACTTCTGATCCCCGAATTAGGTTTCGAGGTGGCGGCGGCACTCGAGTGTGTTTCTCTAGAATATCACGAACCCCTGTTGCTTTAGGGTTATGGGGCATAAGTAGTCTAAAGGTGATCCCAAGGGGGTGGCTGGGGACACCACACCACCTGGCGGCGCGACCTAGGGGGGCATGCCCAACCATGGTGTGGTCCTCTCCTTGCCCCCCCTCCGGGTCTCCTTCTGGCTCCGGGGGTCTTCGAGTGAAATAAGGTCATTGGGATAATTTTTGGGCAATTTCCCGAAAGTTATTTTTCTGCACAAAAAACAAGACACCAGGGTAATTCTGCTGAAAACTACGTTAGTCTGTGTTAGTTGCATCCAAAACTCACGAGTTTAGAGGGAAACAATGCAGAAGTGTTCGGAAAAGGAGATACGTTTTGGACATATCAACTCCCCCCAAGATTAGCTTATTCCTTGTCCTCAAGCAATTCAGTTAACAACTGAGTGCGATAAAAGAAATTTTACTAACACATTTGTTTCATATGATGTAAATAATCTTACTATATGATCAAGTGCTTAGGCAATTCATAATAAGAAGTATGCAAAATAAAGCCACCTAATAGTTATGCAAACCATGAACAGATTTCAACACACTAATAAAACACAGTATGAAATATATCAATTCGCATGATTGTAATGTTCATAATAGGGTATGATAAAGTGGTTTATCGCCTGCCCTTAGTAATGGAGCAAAACATAAATGCCAGGGCACCTCTGAAGTCCAGGTGAATACTAGAAGTAAAGATATCAAAGATAAAAGCATCACGATTATACCACAATTAACCGTATCCTAGGACAAGCACATTACACTAAGAATGACATATATGATCTCAAGAAAGTGCATGAAGTGAGAAGGTGAACACTCAACATAAAAGTAAAAGAAAGGCGCTTCGCAGAGAGAAGCAGGGATTAACATGTTCTTGAGCTTTTTATTTTATTGAAAACAGAAGTAAAATGATTTTGAGAGGTGGTTGTTCATGTCAACGAATGGTAATAGAGTCTTTGTTATCTTCCATACTAAACATGTTGAGAGCGGTTCCGAAATATTTATATTAAGCATTTATAGCATGCATTATATAGTATGACACTCCTCCCCACCTTGCTTTTGCAAACCATGGCTAGCCGAATCCTTGGGTGCCTGCCAACAATCTTATACCATGGAGGAGTGTCTATTTAGTTTTTTAGCTTTTTGGTGTTATAATTGACTAACCAGCTCTTTGCAAAATTAATAACGAGCAGACGAAGCATTCAAGTCAGAGTACCTAAATAGCATGGAAGACAACAAACCAAACTACTACTTCCTTATAAGCTAAAACAATGTCACAAAACGAGAAGTGTTTTGAAAGATTTAAAGGTAGCGCATGCAAATTTACTTAGAGTGACAGTGAAATACCACATATGGGTAGGTATGGTGGACACATTTGGCAAACTTTGGTTTTTGGGAGTTGGACGCACGAGTAGAGCTCATACTCAGTACATGTGAAGGCTAGCAATAGACTAAGAGCGACAATCAAGAGAGCAATAACTACCATAATCATGCTTGCAGCAAAATAAAATTAACGGGGGCATAAAAGTGATAAAAATACTATGAGGAAAAATAAATCGTCGAGGTTTAATTGACTTTTTGTGTTCAGTCATAGCATGCGTGAATATGTGCCAAGTCAATTCAAGTGAAAGATTCAGAGGGAAACGACACAATGTCATACCCTTCTATGAATAAAGCAATTAAGTAAACATTTATACGACATGCTATTTAATATTAGTAAGTTGGAACACATAAGAGAGCACGAACTATTAAGTATCCATTAAATAACATACACCTTACACAAACAAACTAAGCATGTCCACATGGATGAGTATATGTACAAAAATAAGAACAAATAGAGTTCATACCAGCCTCTTACCATAACTTGAATTGTCGTAAATCATTATTATTGCTCTTCACTTGTGTGGATCGAATGATATAAATTGACAACCAAACTCCAATGGAGACACGGAAAACCGATGAACTCTGCAACAAACTTTACAAAACCAAAGAAGAAGAACAAATATTTTTGAATTTTTGAATTTAAAATAAGAACGGAACGAAAGCAAACAAGGCAAACTATTTTTGGATTTTTGAATATAAAACGAAATAGGAAACAAAGCAAACCAATGAAAGAAACTAAGGAAACAAATAAAGAGAAAAAAATAGAAATATTTTTGGTTTTTTTGTGTTTTAGAAAGCAATAACAAAACAATAAAAACAAAAGAAACAAAAGAAGCAAAAGATACGGAAACATGCGAAAGAAACGAAAACATGAATATATAAAGAATCGACAGAAACAGAAACATGATATGCGAAAGAAACTTTGGCTTTTGGCCTAACTGGAGATCAATCCCAAGAGGGCCATGAAATGACGCCCCCATAGTGAGACGAGGATGTGACATCCTCCGGGTATGAGCTCGAGGACGCCCCGGTGTACTGCGCGGTGTAGTCCTCGGAGGACGCATTCTGCCTCATTTGCTGCTTATGAAACTCAATAAAGCGTAACTGCTCATCTAGCTCCCCCTTCGAGCGTGACCATGCCATCCTGTCAACTTTGAACAAACAACTGCAGTAAGGTAACACCTCCATCTCCTCCTCACTGAGCATCCATGGTAATACTACCACCAGTATTAATTTTCATCCACCCCTCCTTTGGTTGCTGCCAGCCATGGCCAGGCAGGATCCATGCATGATTTGTAGGAAGTTCGAGTATCGTAACTGATTCTTTCATCATCTTTTTTTTGGGCGGATAAAGACTTGTATTACTCCAAAACAGCAGGGATTACAATCTCTACAACATGTGCTCTGTAACCCCTCTGGACCAAAAACAAGCCATACTGCCGTATGAGTATTCATTCTACGACATGTGCTCTTTCATCATCTTCGGTGATTGGGTCAGTCCCATTCCTTCCATCTCATGAGTAAGATTATTCCTCGAAGTCCAAATAGCCCACATAATGGAGATCAATTTCGCTTTGTCTGTCTTCAGGAACATTGGATCACATAAGAGATCAATAGCTTGTGTGTTTCACTTGGTCCCTATGAAATGTATTCTGTTGTTATCGGCCTCGGCTCGGTATAATCATGATGTAGCGAGAAGACTATTGTGTTGTCTTCTAGGCGTGATGTTAGCTGCTGCATTATCACTAAGCATGAACTTATAGCTTATTTTAGGGATTTTAGTTCTATTTTTTTAATCAAAAATTTGGAATTGGAACCCCAAAATGGGTTATAAGTGCGATCCCTAATATGCCGGTGTACAGGTAACCCCTATAAGACGTCACGTGGCTCCTTTAGAGCCACTCAGGTTGTCCTTGGTACTAATGCGCCCATTGTTGTTGCCATGGACCAAACGCGACAGTTATAATTGCAATTTGTGTTTAGATTTATATTCTTTGTATATTCGCCGAGTGATTTCCTCTCAAATTAATGTAGCCATTTACGCAATGCCTACAGGCTATCATGTTAAACCATGTGAAGTGTACAAAAGCTAATCAAAATAATATCAACAGAACAACGTGAAAACATAGCTAAATAAGAAAGGCACAGATCATGGAAATCATCGATATGACCCCAGTCACGCTCAGTAGTACTGCAGTAGGGCTGAACTGGATACATGGTTTTCAAGTATTTTCCAAAGGAAATTTTACATGCATGAAATCTTTATCATTTCACATGAACACCTGATTTTGAAAATACATGAATGTATCTCAGTTTCCAAACCATGAAGACATTGAGTAGAGAGCTGCCTGTCCACTCCCAGAAACCTTTGGAGGCCTGTCAAGGATAGATGGGGGAATGCTTAGCGTAAAAGGTCTAGAGCCTTCAAAAGATAATTATCAGAAAATGTGTAACAATAATATGTTAACAAAGTGCATGACCAAAAATGTGGCCATGCTGCAATTTGGGAAAGGGCACCCAATTAAAGCTGATAGAGGTGGACTTTCAGCAATTATATTTAACAAACTGTTAAATGTCATGCAACTAATAACAATCCAACAAACTAAACTGATAACAGCCGCACAGCTCATAGCCCAGAATCTTACCCAGTATCGTCAACCAAAGATCTTACACAGTAGTGGCGGTGTACAAATGTGGCAAGCAAACATGGTGATACACTTAAATAAGATGTGATAGTAATGTGACACAACACTTGTCATTGACTCCCCATTCTCTACCTGAGCCACACAGGCTGCCGGTTGGCATAACCGGCATTGACATCACGTGAGTACATGACTATCCTAAGTTCTTCAATATTGTTAAGGCTGTGGCACATGTGCAACATACCATAGAAGTATATGTACAGAGTGGCTCTGCACTTAAATGAGATGATGCCATTAGATGATGGCAATAACGGATATTAAACGATTGTTATACCACATTCAAGTACTGCACACCTGTGTGTACCAGGTAGTTAAGTGGGATACCGCAGAGTGCAACCGTGGGGGGAGCTTTGGCCATCCTTATCATGTTGCATATGCAGTTTAGCTTGCTAACCCCAAAAACAAGGAAGCAGCATGGCCTTGTCCATGCTACACCACGTGTGCAGATGAAGCAGCCCATGAGTAATGACCGTAGCCTGCTTCCCAGGTTTCATGCTCGTGAAATGCGTTGCTCCTCGCAGTCATCTCAGCGCATGACCTACCTAACTTAAAGCACTCAATGCAGGTCCGCAACAAAAGTGAGGCAAGCCTAACGAACTAAGGCACATATATGGTTGCAGCCACACATTAAGTAAGATTTATATACTGACAGCTAGGTTATATGTGACAAGTTCTAAAGTGTGCCAAGGTTCTCTTGTCATTTAAAATGTGCAATGATTTTGTTCACCTAACATCTTAGAATACAAAAAGCAATGGTTTTGTGGCATACAATTGCGACCTTGACACAATAAACACACAACTAGCAACGAGACAACCAATGCCTAAGATGTCCAAATGAAGTGTCTATAGCTTGGGGTGTGGGTAAGCAACACGGGTAAGCAAAAGTTCATGGTTGAACGTAGACAAATTAAGCACTTTCAAATCAAGATCTACTTTTTCTAGTTTCAATGTTTCATCATCAGTCAGACCTATCCTGGATTTATATACCAAAGAAAAAAAAATCAAGAATATGGACTATCAACAAGACTTTAAAGATTCAACTAATTAAATACGACTAAATAAAAAGTGGTACAGTATGGAACTGTAGTGATGGAGCAGGGGTCATAAACATAGATTTCCGATTTGAACAATATTCCCCCCATAGATCTTGAAAAAAAATGCCCATCATTTTTCCTGGCTTTATATTACTCCCTCCGCCTCAAAATAAGTGTCATATAAATGGGTTAAAATGGATTTATCTAGCACTTACGTACATATAGGTACATCCATTCCAATGACAGTTATTTTGAGACGGAGGGAGTACAAAAGGTGAAATCTTATAATTGAATCACACAAATAAGAAAATATAAGCATCTACCTGACCAAATACCAAGAAATTAATAAATTTAACAAACACAACTAAATGTATAGATGTTATGCGTAATGAACTTCAACAGTCAGCAGGACAGCGCAGGTGCACAAAGTTATTATCATTGATTACCTGGAATAATCAGTAAAAAGAACTGCTAAGGTGCATAGGCCTGTTAATTGGAAAATATTCAAGACCGGTAGGTTTTAAGAAAGCTTCAAAACAAGATTTCAAAGCTGTATATCCACTCTTTACTTAATATCCCCAATGTAAAAACACTACAAAAACATGGATCACATTTTGCCTACTAATACAGGCAGATGCTAGGGCACTCATGATAAACTATAGAATGGCATCGACATCAACACAACCAACTTCTAACATTTCTAATGACAAGGGAAGTAGATATCAAGGCACTTATTTAATCCAAAAGAAAACAATTTCAAAGTAAACTACATGGCTTCCTTGCATTTCTGATGAAGAAGGAAAAGCATATGTGGAGACCAGACAGTTATGGTGAGTATGTCGTGTAGTGAATAATTTCAATGTAGCACGCATCCCAAGGTTATAAAAAACGCGCTTAAGCTTGCTTACTGCGCTGAGCGGAGGCAAGCACTTAAGAGCAAGTACAATAATGCCATGTAAGCGGGCTATAAGGAATTAAATAATATATTTGTGCTTAGTTGGATGAGAGAGAAGAGGAGAGAGAAGATAAGCGGGCTACAAGATAGTAGCCAGCTCTTGCACGTGCTCATAGGCACTTTGTGAGAGTGTAAGGTGGGCCATGTGTTGATAAAATAGTGCACGCATATAGTATACTATTGTACATGTTGGCTATAAGCTGACTATAACATGACATGGCAATGCATTATAGCCAGCAGCCGGCTCTATTATTAACCATGCTCTAACTGCGCTTAAACATGCACTTAATTGCGCTGAACACTTTAATACTTCAGAAAAGGGAAAAGCAGAGGCTGAACGCTCAATCAGCGCCTAGCGCTTAATAGAACCTTGACGCATCCACGCAAGCAAAAAGTATATAAAAAAATCAACATCTTTTCGGAACTAAATCCATTGAGCATGATACACAATGCAAATACAGAAACAAACATTGCAGACAGTTCGATACAAGCCAACACACAGCCTAAAGAAGAATTGCCCGCCCACAAATCAAGCAATGACTCTTAATATTCAAGGACTAAAGTGTAAACAGAGATCCCAGGCTACTAAACAACACAGTATGTAAGTTATGGAATCATTTCAGTTGGTTCTGAGCGCAGTTGCCTCGGTCTCATCGATGCAGACATGAGATATGGGTCAATGAAACAGCTGGACGGACTGATAAGCAAAACTGACTACACAAGAAAAGTTGGAATATGGCCATACACGAAGTCTTCGGATGAATGAGGAGGGAAGCTGTCGCCCGACTGCATCTTGGATCCGCTCAGTTCCACACACTGACGTTGCCTCTTAGCCTTCTTCTCGCCATCGGAGCTGCAGTCGTAGTTTTCTTCGCACTTGCTGGCACCAGCAAAACGACGTTTTTCCGGCGTGGCGTAACTCTGCGACTGGATGGGGCTCTTCAAGGCTGAATTCACGAGTGGCCAATAAGAAACAATATGAGGAAAAAACAAACCTAGATCGTTTGTTCATATAAGTAACGGGTTGTTGGGGACGAGATCGTGTGTGTATGTAAGCTACTTACTGTTGGGGTTGTCGCTCACACCGACGCCGAGGATGCGGCGGCGTTCTTCCTGTTCAATTGCCACGATTTTCATGATTTGACCCTTCGCAAACACGGACATCCCGGCCCATTCCTCGTCGGTGAGAAGGTCGTTCCAGTGAGATGGTAGTCGGAAGCTATCTTCTCCCTCCATCGAGGAAGGCGGCGGACTAGACACTGGTGAATTATGATTGGGGAGAATTAGACGGATTTTTCTTTTTTGAAACTAATTTGACGGATTTCTAATGCTTCGCCGCCGCCGTCGGGCAGGGTTGGAGAGAGCCAGAGGGCCGGAGCAGGCTGTTATTGGGCCGTCAGAATGTTTCAACCGACAGCTGCCAAACAAACAGGCCGGAGAAAAACAATCAACCCTGGCCTGACCGACCATGACTAAGGCTTGTCTGTTTTCTCTAGAGACGAGGCTTCTTCAAGCTACCAGGCGAACAAAGGGAACTGCTCCGTCCGATTTATGAAACAAAAGTCAAGTACAAACTTTATACTAAATGAGCGGTACTTTTTATGGATTAAAAGAAGTAGCTTTTCTGCCCATAATGTTTCTATAAAAAAACATTTCTAACCGGTGGAAAATTTGGTCTTCTATCTATCCTTGTGAACACGTCCGGATAACTTAGACTCTCGATACGTCACTTACTACTCTGATTTTACAGGGGATAATTCCTAGATATCTCCTACTAACCACCTCATTTGGTCTATATTAAAGACTCTACCCCTTGCTGGTGTATGTTGGGAAAGAATATTTATCGGATTAGTAGGGATTGGGCGAAACTACAAATTTTCACCAAATCTCCACCCATCCCCAATACCCTTGGGGATGAAAATACCCCAAGTAAACAAGCCCTTAAAATTGTGACTCTGGCAGATTCACAATAATATTAAGGCAATTTTTTTTTCTTACAGGGGTTCCTTGAAACTGTTTTTTCTGTTTGCAAACTCATAGAGCAGAACAGATACCGAAAACGGGTACTGTAAAATCAAAAATAAATTTGCGCTAGAAATCATCAATAATCTCACAAACGCAATTCATCAAACATAGTTCGTACATATTGAAACATAGGAAGCAAAGTTCATAACAAAATAACCCTAGATCTAGACTAGCGCCGCTTCACTACTTGTCGGACTTGCGTCAGTGCTCGTGCAGCATCTGCCTTTGGCGCGCTATTCCCTCTCCCACTTCTGGTACTTCGCTTGGTGCTCGTGTCTCAACTTGATGTCGCGCTCCAGATGATCGGTGTCGAAGACGTGTTTGAACTAGTCGACCGAACGACACCTCTTGTCGTCGTGGTAGGCGGAGCGCTGCGAGTTCTCCAAAATTCGCTCGAGGAGCCCTTCGGGGTTGCTGGTCGCGGTAAGCTCGTACGCATCGGCGTCAGTGGTGGACTCGATGAGGTACGAGTACGAGTTGTTGTCGTTGTTGGAGCACTCCTTGTCGGGGGAGTCTGAGAAGATCAAGGGAAGCTTCGACGAACCTATCGCCGCACCATCGTGGCCCCCATCGCCGTGGCCTGCACCGTCGTTCTCCATTTCGCGGTGAAGGAGCGCGAAATTAGGATAATTGCTGGCCAACATAGTGATGTGACCCTAGTGGCGGAGGAAACTAAATCACGGTGGAGGTATGGTGGGGAAAAACCTTAAATTCCTATTGGTACCATTCAAATAGCATTGTAAGGGGTGCTTTTTCGGGCTCCGGATAAAGTTTTTTGTGCTAGGCCGATGTTGAAGGGTTGTGAGCTTGGAAACCAATAAATCGCCTTACACGTAACAGCCAAGATCTTTATATGAAGATGCAAATGTGAGTTAGATATATTCGTTACCAACACCGTGATACGTTCCAAACGTATCTACTTTTCCAGTCATTGGTCTTGATGTTTTTCCACTAATTTATATGATTTGGACCAAACTAACACAGACTCACGTTGTTTTCAGCAGAACTATCCTTGGTGTCTATGTTTGTGCAGAAATCAACTTTCCCGGAAAATTCCCAAAAAATCACGATTTTTTTTTCTCGGAAGACTCCCGGAGCCAGAAGGACAACTGAAGGTGGGCCATAGGGCCACCAGGGTTACGAGGTGCAACCCCACTAGACCGCGCCTACAGGTCTCGTGGTGGTCTCGCACAACCCTCTAGGCCTCTCATTTTGTATATACGTCAATTCGTCTCTGAAACGGAGAGCCCCTGGAGGGTTTTCCCAAATAAGATTCACGGGTCCGCCGCCACCAGAAACCCTAGTTCGGGAGACAGAAGTTCATGTTCTGACACCCTGACGGGATGGGGGTTCGAGGGGGATCGTCGCCATCGTCATCACCAATGCCTCTCCATCAACCCAACATGATCCTCCCTTCGATGTGTGAGTAATTCCCTATTGTAGACAGAGGGGTGGATTTTAGTTTGAAGATTACATTTTTCCATTGAGTATTAATGCTTTGATCGTACCTTAATTACCATTAGTTACAATTTGGCCGCACAACAACGGGATGGTTGGACAAAATATGTTGTGCAAGTTCTTATTTCAAGAACACACAACTATTTCTGGGATACATGCCTATGATTGTTAGCGACTTGGATGTTCTCTTATATATTTTTGTTGCCCTATGTTTAGTCTATTACATGGTTGATCGCATTCATGCAACACCCTTACATCCAACCATTTACCTACAGTGTTTTAGCACTTTCGCCTCCAACATTTACAACTCAACAAAGAAGAAATTTCTTTTATGATTTGAGGCATTATTTTTTGGATGACCCACACTTATATAGAGAATGAGTAGATGGTATTATGAGAAGATGTGTTCCAGAGCATGAACAACGTGAAATATTGAAAAAGTGTCATGGTAGTGCTTATGGAGGACATAACGCTGGAGATAGAACCGCACAGAAGGTTCTAAAATCAGGTTTCTATCGGCGTACTCTCTTTAAATATGCACGTAAATTTATTTTATCTTGTGATGAATGTCAAAGAGTTGGTAATATTTTTAGACGTAGTGAAATGCCTATGAGTTATTCTCTAGTTATTGAACCTTTTGATTGTTGGCAATTTGACTTTATGGGTCCTTTTCCTCCTTCGAATGGTAACATTCATATTCTTGTTGTTGTAGATTATGTTACTAAGTGGGTAGAAACTCTACCAACAAAAATTTCTGATGGTGAGACCTCTTTAAAAATGCTTAAAGATGTTATTTTCCCTAGGTTTGGTGTGCCTAGATATCTTATGACTGATCGAGGTTCTCATTTTATTCAAGGTGGTTTTGGAAAAACCCTTGCTAAATATGATGTTAATCATAGAATTTCCATAGCTTATCATCCTCGGACCAGTGGGCAAGAATAATCATCAATTAGAGAAATTAAATCTATCTTGCAAAAGACTGTTAATAAATCTTGGAAGAATTGGTCTGATAAGTTGAATGGTGCTTTATGGGCTTATAGAACTGCTTATAAAAATCCTATGGGTTTGTTTCCTTATAAAATGGTTTATGGAAAAACTTGTCACTTGCCCTTTAGAATTAGAACACAAAGCTTATTGGGCAGTGAAAGAAGTTAACAAATATTTTAAACTTGCTGGTAAGAAAAGAATGCTTGATTTGAATCATCTAGATGAATGAAGATGTGAAGCTTATGAAAATGCTAGACTTTTTAAAGAGAAAGTTAAATAATGGAATGATAGGAGAATTCTTAAAAGAGAGTTTCATGTTAGTGAGAAAGTTCTATTGTATAAGTCTCATCTCAGATTTTTTGCAGGAAAATTACTCTCGAGTGGGAAGGCCCTTATGTTATTGAAGAAGTGTATCGTTCGGGTGCAATCAAAATTGTTTCCCTCAAAGATAAGACTACACAAGTGGTAAATGGGCAAAGACTCAAACATTATATTTCTGGGGATTCTTATGAATAAGATATTGATGTTATTCAAGTAATGACTCCGGAGAAGTTCATGATACGTCATAAACGTATCCCGAATTTCTGATGATCCGTGATGATCTTATGCCAATTGCTACAAGTTTTCTCCCTTATTTATGTCATTTTTATCGATTTTCTGGACTAACCTATTGACAGGATGTCACAGAGCCAGTTCCCTGTTTTCTGCTGTTTTTAGTTTCAGAAAAGCTGTTCTGGAAATATTCTCGGAATTGGAAAATTCGAATCTCGGACGTCCTATTTTCCCCAGAAGCATCCAAAAGACCGAAGAGGAGTCGAAGAGGGGCAATAGGGGGGACACACGATAGGCTGGCGCGGGCCCCCCTGGCCGCGCCAGCTATTGGTATGGGGCCCCTGGAGCTCCGCCGCCTTTGCCCTTTCGCCTATTTAAGCCCCCCGGATGGAAAACCCTAAGTACCTGATCAAAATCCCCGAAAAAGTTCCGCAGCCGCCATCACCGTCAACCCTAGATCAGGAGGGTTCTGGAGCTGTTTTCCGGCACCCTGCCGGAGAGGAAATCATCACCGGAAGCTTCTACATCACCATGCCTGCCTCCGGAGTGATGCATGAGTAGTTCATCCCTGGACTACGGGTCCATAGCAGTAGCTAAATGGTTGTCTCCTCCTCATATGCCTCCATATTTAGATCTCGTGAGCTGCCTATCATGATCGAGATCGATCTTATGTTATTCTTTATGTTATGTTTGCTGGGATCCGATGAATATTGACCTTATGCCAAGTTGATTATAGTATTTATTGCATATGTTATTTGTGAGGCATGCTTTCCGTTGCTAGTGGTTGCTCTGGCCAAGTAGTTGCTAGTGACTCCAAGAGGGAGTATTTATGCTTGATAGTGGGTTCATGCCTCCTTGTTGCCTTGCTTGAGTGACAGAAACATGGAGGGGGAGGATGTGTTGTTGTCATTAGGGAGTAAACAGTGGTGAGAGTACCCGCGTGTATAATCATTGCTTACATTACACACTTTGTTTAATGCAATTATCTGTTTCTTGCGACTTAATACCTAAGGGGGTTCGGATGATAACCTGAGGGTGGATTATTAGTCATAGATGTAGATGGATGTCGGTCTATGTATCCTGAGGTAATGCACGCACTATATATCATAGTAATCACCATGTTATAATGTGCACTACGGTGCAGCCTTTATTTGTCAATTGCCCGGCTGTAATATATTCACCCATCATGCTATCTTTTATGGAGAGACACCACTAGTGAACCTATGAACCCCGGTCCATTTTCCACACTGTTAAACAAACCACAACAATTTCCTACTCTCTCTACTTTCTGCAAGCATACAACTGTTTTCCACACTACACGTCTAATCTTTGTTTTCAGCAAGACCGGTGAGATTGACAACCTCACTGTACCGTTGGGGCAAAGTATTTTGATTGTGTTGTGTGCAGGTTCCACGTTGTTGCTGACACCGGTGAAGCGCCAGCACCACCGTCAGTGGCATCAACCTTCCTAAGGTCCTCTTTCCCCTACTGGATTGATAACCCTGGTTCTTAACTAAGGCGAAAATTCCTACCGCTGTGCCCATCACACCTTCCTCTTGGGGTATCCCAACGCAAGCATCAGTTCATTAGAGGGAAGATTCTAGAATCCGCAGAGTCTATTTTTGAATAGGTAACAATTATGCTAAGACATAGTTCTTGGATTACCTTCCAAGTTATAAATTATTGATTTCTGGAAAATATAAAAAATATCGAGCCGGAGAAGGGTAGGAGATGGTGCCTGACGACACCACACCACCCGGGGGCGCTGGCCCACCTTTGGTCGCGCCACCCTATTGTGTGGGCGCCCCGGAGCCCCTCTCCGACTCGTTTTCGACCTGGACTTTCCTTTCGTTGTGTATGTTTCTAATATTAACCCCCCCCCCCCCGGACCCCTCGAGGTATGTATATCTTTTTCTCGCCGTGTTTCTGTTTCGACCTGTTTCTGTCATGATATGTTTTCAGTTTTAGAAGCACCATGGTCTACGACAACAACAACAAGGGGAAGGGACCGAAGGAATATGATCTCTAAGACCGGAAGCCGGAGGAGGAGACTGAGAGTGGAGCTGAAGGAGATGTAGAAGATAAATCGCGCATGCTTCCACGCGCTACCATCACGAGCATTGTAGTGGTAGAAAAGCCCTCAAAATTCAAGCAAGGATCACGGATGAGCACATGAGGGAAGGTTCCACATCACTTCCTATCCCCAGGGGTACCACTTCCAAGTATCAGAAACCCCTTCCATACCTTGATTCATGATTATCAATCTAAAAAGGTACCCGAGGAAAAGTTGCCTTCTTGCTGGGATATGGATCGTTCTAACCGTGAAGATAGAGAAAGCTCTCGACCTAAGGAAGCGTGTGTGGGGGGATCTTGATGGCTGGAATTCACCGTTTGACAAGCACGCAAATCGTATTGAGCACAATACGGAGATGATGTGTATGCTTATGTTGGCAATTGAAGATCCGAAGAAATCAATGATAATCTTATTGAGAAGGATTTACCACCACCACCACCGAAGAATTGATTCATCATTGGTATTGGCATCCCCTGGCTTGTTCCAAGCTTGGGGGAGTGCCTCCCCCAACTCCACCGAGTGCACCGATGACAAGATCACGCGCAAAGGCCATCAAAGATAAGGTGAACTCGCTCCTCTCATCCTATGCTTTCGGTCATGTGGAGAATGGTGCGCTACCTCATGGTTCCACACTTTGCGTACTCAGGTTCAAACCCACCACGGAGGCCCCGGAAAGCACCCAAAATGAGGCGCAAGAAGATACGAAGGAGGGCGGAAGAAACGGCATCGCAATCGGAGTCCCGACGGAGAAGATAGGGGGAAAGGAGTCCCTCCCGGCCTCGGGGGCCGGCCAGGCCGGCCTCATCCCCCCCTAGGCCGGACCCCCTCCAGAGGAGGCCGGCCTCCAACCCGGCCTGCCCTCCTCCCACCCCGGCCCCAGGCCGGGCCACCACCCGAAGCAGCCGGCCTGGGGGCCGGCCTGCCTCCACCCCACCCCGGCCCCAGGCCGGCCAGCCTCTCCAGGCGCCCACCCTGGACCCAGGCCGGGTTCCAGGCCGGCCAGGCCGGCCCCTAGGCCGGGGTGGAACCGAAAATGCCCGGAAATGCACTGTTTTCGCTCCAGTTTCCACCTACTTCGACCCCCGGCTATATAAGGAGACCCCCAAGCTAGATCTAGGGTTTAGAGTTGAATTTAGAACATTTGGAGCTCAGCTCTCTTGTATCCCTCTTTGAGGAACCATCCCTCCGACATCGTCGAGGATTGTATCAAGGCACATCCAACTACTTGATCTCTCCCTTTGGGTTTCTATCAAGTACTTGACCAATCTTCCTCTCGATTATCTTGAGGTTCTATTGGCGTAGTGGACCGGCTACGGGTGTAAAGCGGTTTCAATCAAGGTGAGCTCAGTTGAATCGATCGTTCCGTAGGCGGCCCTCGGGGTTAGTTGACGGAAGATTTGGGGTTCTTCGGTTCTTACTAGTTATCCTTGTGTTTGTTTGCGTTGCCCTCGATTTCCCCCTCGTTTCCCCCTCGTGTGTTCATCGAGTTCTTCGTGTTCTTCGTGTTCTCCGTCGATTCGTGAAGATCGGGCCAATCTAGGAGTAACTCTCCGCATCATCTGGTATACAGAGCTAGATTGACACGAATCCGACACCCATACCCCTCCCCATCCACCAATTTTTCTTTTTCCACCAAGAATTTCGAAAATCCTCAAAAAATAGCCAAAAGGGAATTTGACCGATCTGTTGACTCGTTGAGTTTTTCGTGGTTTTTCTTCATAGATTTGTTGCCAAACACCTTTCCACACCTTTCCATTCAGCCAATTTTTCCAATTTCGCCCAAATTTTTTCTTGATTTTGTGGGAATTTCGAATTTGAGCCAAAAACTCAGAAAATTTCAGCTCTTCGATTCTCCGGCAGATTTTGGAACTTGTTTTTCTTTGTCGTTTGTGATCCAAATTGAGTGCAACGAGTTGCTACGCGACGCCCACGACATCACCTACGCTTCCACATCATCGGATCGCCACGACATCGACTCCCCCACGGCCGCAAGTCCGTGATCAAATAAGAGAGGTATAACTTGCTTCCGTTTGCACCACCCCATCCCATTGTGTTACTTACCTATCGGACTAGTTCTTTTTACACCGCTTGGCATCGCATTTGTGGCATCGAGAGTGCGAAGTTAGCGCTTGTGAGAGATTAGCTACCGAGTAGGCATTGGCACTTTGGAATCCATCAAAAAAAAAAAAGAGAGAAAAAGAGAAAATAGAAAAAGAAGCAAAAGGATCGGTGCCAATTGCTTTCCATTGTAGGAACGTGTAGCATTGCGTCGCAAAAGAGAAAGAGTGACCGATTGCCACGGTGCGAATCTTGTTGCCTTTTCAACTTTGCGGTTTGAGCTAGCGTCCTCCTTGAGTTAGTGTGGCATTGAGCATTAGTCTACGTTAGGGCCATTTCGTTCTTCGCTCGTCCATTGGTCGCACTAACCCCATTTTTCCCTTGCGTGTGTGTGTTCCACCATATTTCCATCCTATAGGTTTGGTTTTTGTGCTAACTTTTCTTTGAATTTTCTCCACGATTGACAAAAAACTTTTCTTCGGTTTTGGTCGATTTTTCCTCGCCACTTTCCTAACCTATTTGCCTTCCATATAAAGTGTGTGTGTTGCCGTTTGCGGTTTCTTTCGATCTTTTGGATTCGCTCTTGACATACCGCCCTACACCTAGGCTCGTCCACTAGCCTCAATACGACCAAGAAAGGTAATGTTGGGTAAGTGAGGCGTCCATTTCTTCAATATCACCCTTGTGTGTGTTTTTGAGATGGCTAGGGAAGGAGTATTCACAAGTCCGAGCTCGGAAGACGAAGGCAACCCATTCTACAACGACAATGATTACGCCAACTTCGTCACCCACAATGACCACTTTCAACTCCGCGAACTCGTCAAGGACGGGTTGCAACGCTATGAGCGTCGACTCCAAGAGCAAGAGGCTCGATTGAATGATCAAATGACGCGCATCAACATCAACTTGGCTAATCTTGCCAATCGCCGTCATTCATCATCGTCCTCAAGGTCTCGTCGCTCAAGCCACCGCAATCAAGATCCTCACCAACCTCGTCGCCATGATCGCCACGATCGCCATGATCGCCACAACGTGGAGGAGGGTGGACAACCTCAACAACCACCACCACCTCCTCCACAACATCAACAACCTCCGCGACGCAATCGGTATGAGGATAGCTCGCCATCACCACCACCTCGACATCGCCAAGGCCGTGGTGACCCTCTTCAACAACCGCAACGCTCGGACCTTCGACAACACCATCATCCTCCACCTCCACAAGGCCACGCTCAAGACTATGGCCACAATGATTTCGTGGAAGATGCTCGTCAACATCGAAGTCCACCAAGGCGCCATGCGCGTCCCAACAACAATGACCGCCAAGAACATGATCATCCTCAACAACCTCTCCAAGAACAAGAACGTCCTCAACAACATCACAATGGCCATGATGATAGTGAACGCCGTGAAGCTAGGCTCCGTCACCACCAACCACCACCACCTAATGACCACCGGCGTCATCCTCCCCATCATGATCGCCACCGCCAAGACAATGAGGATGACCCCTATGATGATTCACCTCCCATGTATGATGAAGACCCCCATGAGCGCCAACAAGCGCGCCCCCATCGTCCGCAAGAGGACAACAACATGAGTGCTCTTCGTTTCAATGTCCCCAAGTTCAATGGTGAGAATGATCCCGAAGACTATCTTGCTTGGGCTCTCAAGGTTGACAAGATCTTTGGCATTCACAACTTCACCGACAAGAAGATGGTTGCTCTAGCATCTTTGGAATTCGAAGGCTATGCACTCTTATGGTGGGATCATCTACAAGCCGAACGAGTCCGCAATCGCGTTGCTCCTATTGCCACTTGGAATGAGATGAAGCAATTCATGCATGCTCGATTCGTTCCTCCTCACTACAAGCGTGACCTCTTCAAGAAGCTTCAAGAACTTCGTCAAGGTGTGAAGTCCGTTGATGAGTACTACAAGGAAATGGAGACATCTTTGATCCGCGCTCATGTGATAGAATCTCAAGAGCAAACAATGGCCCGATTCCTCAATGGCCTCAACTATCCTATAAGGAAGATCATCGAGTATCAACCGTATGACAACATTGTGGCCCTTGTCCACCAAGCTCTCAAGGCGGAACGCCAAATTGCGGAAGATCTCAAATATAGCAAGCAAAAGGCTTTCTTCAACTCAAGACCATCATCCTCTACTCCAATGACACAAGCTCCTCCTCCAACTACCACCAAGAACAACACTCGAGCCTCTAGTGCTCCCAACAAGTCTTCCCAACCATTCAAGAAGCAAGCTACTCCAACCTCATCCTCAAGTGCTCCTCAAGTCAAGTCAAGCACTATTACTTGCTTCAAGTGTGGTGGTAGTGGACACAAGTCCTTTGAATGTTCCAACAAGATGATCATGATTGTCAACCAAGACGGTGAACGTGATTCTATGAGCGAAGGCGAATACTATGCCTTGCATCAAGTTGCTCTCAACCCTTTGGACGTCTCCCACGATGATGAAGAAAGTGTGTATTGCGATGAGGACAAGAACCCATCACTAGTGGTCACAAGAGTCCTCACTTCTTCTCCTCAAGATGAGCAAGATCAACGGTGCAATCTCTTTCAAACAAGAGCCGGTATTGATGGCAAGTCAATCAAGGTCATCATCGACGGTGGAAGTTGCCACAACTTGGCTAGCAAAGAGCTTTGCGACAAACTCAAATTGCCTTACAAGCAACATCCTCACCCATACCATGTCCAATGGCTTAGTGACTCCGGCACCTTCAAGATTCAACACATGGTCTCCGTGACTTTCAAGATTGGTCCTTATGAAGACACGGTAGATTGTGACGTTGTTCCTATGACCGTGTGTCATCTTCTTCTTGGTCGACCTTGGCAATACGACAAGAGTGCTATCCATGATGGGCGTACCAATCACTATAGCTTCAAGTGGAATAACAAGACATTTGTTCTTCGTCCCATGTCTCCTAGCCAAGTGATCGCCGACAACGCCAAGACTCTTGCACGTCGACAAGAAGAGCTCAAATCTCGTGAGATGAGTGGTGAGAGAGTGATCCACCAAAAAGTGAGTGAGAGCCACAAGCCTAATATGAGTGGAAAAATTACGTGTGATGCCAAAGGCTTTGCCTTACTTGCCACCAAAAGAGAGATGCGAGCGCTAAGAGAGGACCCAACCATACTTCACTTTGTCCTATTGTGCAAAGGGGAAGCACTTGAAACTAACGACATGACAAATCTACCTCCCTCTTTGTTGCCTTTGTTGCAGGAATTTGAAGACGTCTTTCCCGATGAGCTCCCTCCGGGCCTTCCTCCCCTTCGAGGAATCGAGCACCGTATTGACCTCATTCCGGGCGCGCCCCTTCCAAACCGCGCTCCTTACCGCACCAATCCCGAGGAGACTAAGGAGATTGAGCGCCAAATCCAAGAGCTACTCGAAAAAGGTTTTATTCGCGAATCCCTTAGCCCTTGTGCCGTGCCGGTTATCCTTGTTCCAAAGCAAGATTCTACTTCCCGCATGTGTATGGATTGTCGCCCTATCAATGATATCACCGTTAGATATAGACATCCTATTCCTAGGCTCGATGACATGCTTGATGAATTGAGTGGTGCTACTATCTTTTCAAAAATTGATCTTAAAAGTGGTTACCATCAAATTCGTATGAGTATAGGTGATGAATGGAAAACGGCTTTCAAAACAAAACTTGGTTTGTATGAATGGCTTGTTATGCCCTTTGGTCTTTCGAATGCCCCATCTACCTTCATGCGTCTCATGAATGAAGTTCTACGTCCTTTCATTGGAAAATTTGTTGCGGTTTACTTCGACGATATTCTCATTTATAGCAAATCTTTGGAAGATCACCTTGATCATGTTTCACAAGTATTGTTGGCTCTTCGCAATGCAAAACTTTTCGCCAATCTTTCCAAATGCAATTTTTGCACCAACAAGCTTGTTTTCTTGGGTTTTGTGATCTCGTCCAATGGTATTGAAGTAGATAACAAGAAGATTGAGGCAATTAGGAATTGGCCCAACCCTACTTCCGTGGGTGAGATAAGGCGCTTTCATGGCCTTGCGGGTTTCTATCGCCGCTTTGTCAAAGATTTTTCAACTATTGCTTGCCCTTTGAATGAACTTACCAAAAAGAATGTACCTTTTGTTTGGGGCAATGCGCAACAAAAAGCTTTCGATACACTTAAGAAATGCCTAACCGAAGCTCCTTTGCTTGTCTTACCGGATTTCGAGAAAACTTTTGAGATTGAATGTGATGCTAGTGGTATAGGAATTGGTGGCGTTCTCATGCAAAACGGACGCCCCGTTGCTTACCATAGTGAAAAACTTGATGGTGCTAAACTCAATTACCCCATCTATGATAAGGAACTTTTTGCTTTGGTTAGAGTGCTAGAAGTTTGGCAACACTACCTTTGGCCAAAAGAATTTGTCATTCATTCCGATCACGAATCATTGAAATACTTAAAAAGCCAAACCAATTTGAACAAAAGGCATGCTAAGTGGGTTGAATTCATTGAATCTTTTCCTTATGTCATTAAGTACAAGAAAGGTAAAGAGAATGTGGTAGCCGATGCCTTGTCTAGGAAAGAATGCCTTCTTACACGTCTTGACATCAATGTGATTGGTTTGGATGAAATCAAAGACTTATATGCTTCCGATGCTTTCTTTGGTCCTATATTTGAGAAGTGCTTGCCTAACCGAGGTTTCGATGATTACTACCTTCACAAAGGTTTCTTGTTTAAGGCTAACAAATTGTGTATCCCCGAGTCTTCTCTTCGCTTGTTGTTATTGAAGGAATCACATGAAGGAGGCCTCATGGGACACTTTGGACGCGACAAGACCTATGCCATGCTCTCCACCAACTACTATTGGCCCAAGATGAAGCATCACGTTGAGAGACACGTCAAGAGATGTTCCACATGCCTCCGAGCTAAGTCCACTTCCAACCCTCATGGTCTTTACATGCCATTACCTATCCCACATGCACCTTGGAGTGATATTAGCATGGACTTTGTGTTAGGCCTTCCACGAACTAAAACCAACATGGATTCAATCTTTGTAGTTGTGGATAGTTTCTCTAAGATGGCACATTTCATTCCTTGTAACCGAACCGACGATGCTTCACATGTTGCTACTTTGTTTTTCAGGGAAATTGTGCGTTTACATGGTGTACCTACTTCAATTGTCTCGGACCGCGACGTCAAGTTCACCTCCTACTTTTGGAAGACGTTGATGGCCAAGCTCGGCGTCAAGCTACTATTCTCCACCGCCTATCACCCACAAACGGATGGACAAACCGAGGTCGTCAACCGCACACTATCTTCACTACTTCGAGCATTGATCAAGCCCAACTTGAAGAATTGGGAGGAATGCATCCCACACGCCGAGTTCGCCTACAACCGTGCTCTCCATCAAGCTACCAAGAAGAGTCCCTTCGAGATCGTCTACGGCTTCAACCCCAACACCGCCCTCGACATACTCCCTTTGCCTCTACGCGAGCGAGCAAACATGGACATCGACAAGCGCACCGACTACATCAAGAAGCTACACGACTCCACAAGGGCTACGCTTGAGAAGCATTCCGAGCACCGAGCCTCTATCATGAACAAGAACAAGAAACCCATGGTGTTCCAAGAAGGTGACCTCGTGTGGCTACACTTGTGCAAGGACCGGTTCCCCGAAGAGCGCAACTCCAAGCTCAAGCCAAGAGGTGACGGTCCCTTCAAGGTCATCAAGCGAATCAACAACAATGCCTACAAGCTCGACTTACCGCAATCCAAGTACCTCGTCCACAACTCCTTCAATGTCAAGGACCTCTCTCCCTTCCATGGATACCCAAGTGATGAAGACGACACCGAGTCGAGGTCGACTCTTTTTCAAGGGGGGAGATGATGTAGCCCACCCAACTCCATCGAGTGCACCGATGACAAGATCACGCGCAAAGGCCATCAAAGATAAGGTGAACTCGCTCCTCTCATCCTATGCTTTCGGTCATGTGGAGAATGGTGCGCTACCTCATGGTTCCACACTTTGCGTACTCAGGTTCAAACCCACCACGGAGGCCCCGGAAAGCACCCAAAATGAGGCGCAAGAAGATACGAAGGAGGGCGGAAGAAACGGCATCGCAATCGGAGTCCCGACGGAGAAGATAGGGGGAAAGGAGTCCCTCCCGGCCTCGGGGGCCGGCCAGGCCGGCCTCATCCCCCCCTAGGCCGGACCCCCTCCAGAGGAGGCCGGCCTCCAACCCGGCCTGCCCTCCTCCCACCCCGGCCCCAGGCCGGGCCACCACCCGAAGCAGCCGGCCTGGGGGCCGGCCTGCCTCCACCCCACCCCGGCCCCAGGCCGGCCAGCCTCTCCAGGCGCCCACCCTGGACCCAGGCCGGGTTCCAGGCCGGCCAGGCCGGCCCCTAGGCCGGGGTGGAACCGAAAATGCCCGGAAATGCACTGTTTTCGCTCCAGTTTCCACCTACTTCGACCCCCGGCTATATAAGGAGACCCCCAAGCTAGATCTAGGGTTTAGAGTTGAATTTAGAACATTTGGAGCTCAGCTCTCTTGTATCCCTCTTTGAGGAACCATCCCTCCGACATCGTCGAGGATTGTATCAAGGCACATCCAACTACTTGATCTCTCCCTTTGGGTTTCTATCAAGTACTTGACCAATCTTCCTCTCGATTATCTTGAGGTTCTATTGGCGTAGTGGACCGGCTACGGGTGTAAAGCGGTTTCAATCAAGGTGAGCTCAGTTGAATCGATCGTTCCGTAGGCGGCCCTCGGGGTTAGTTGACGGAAGATTTGGGGTTCTTCGGTTCTTACTAGTTATCCTTGTGTTTGTTTGCGTTGCCCTCGATTTCCCCCTCGTTTCCCCCTCGTGTGTTCATCGAGTTCTTCGTGTTCTTCGTGTTCTCCGTCGATTCGTGAAGATCGGGCCAATCTAGGAGTAACTCTCCGCATCATGTTGGCAATTGAAGATCCGAAGAAATCAATGATAATCTTATTGAGAAGGATTTACCACCACCACCACCGAAGAATTGATTCATCATTGGTATTGGCATCCCCTGGCTTGTTCCAAGCTTGGGGGAGTGCCGTGGTATCACACCTTTTATCT
The DNA here is from genome assembly GCA_028641055.1 of Alopecurus myosuroides. Classification (NCBI taxonomy): domain Eukaryota; kingdom Viridiplantae; phylum Streptophyta; class Magnoliopsida; order Poales; family Poaceae; genus Alopecurus; species Alopecurus myosuroides. Next base: position 412,705,429 of record CM054059.1, read on the forward strand.
TTCACCTTTTTACCTTTTAGTAGAGTCATATCATGAGTAGAGGAAATATCATATAGGATGGTTTGCAGTATGCAAGTATCACTCTTTAGTTGGTTATCGTTGTATCCCTTGGTTTGAGTTGCCATAATGAAATACTAATGAGAATTACCATCATCTACTTTCTACACTTTATTTTAGTTTGCAATTTTTGTTATACAGTTGATCTTGTTATTAGTATTGGTATCAATGTTGGAGATTTAAGTTAATCTAGTTGGTTTTGGCAAACTTAGCATTGGTCAGTAGCAACAATACGTTGAGACTTAAGTAGAAAACAGGGAGTTGCGTGTAGATATATTATTCCATGATCTTTCTTTCTTGTTAGCTCATAAGCTTAGTATTCTCAAGTAATATTGTCTGTACCTTCAAGGAAGATTGCATGATTGGTTGTATCATATGTATATTTTTTGTTTCCCCTCAACTCTTATGCTTGCTACTCAACCTTGCTAGTAAAAACCTGTACTGAGAGGAAATTCTTCTCGTGCATCCAAACCTTAAGCCCCAAAACCATGCCATTTGTGTCCACAATACCTACCTATATGTGGTATTTAACCGCCACTCCAAGTAAATTGCTTGTGTTCTACCTTTAAAACCTTCAAAATTACACCTGTTTTGTGCCCCTGTTTTAGCTCATGAGGACGCAAATAGAGAATCTTTATCTCACTTGTTGATTGGACTTTACACACCTGGACTAGTGGCTTCATCCACTTATCCAAATGCTAGAAGAGCTGGCAGCGGAGTGACGAGCCCCAAATAATAATACAAATTCTCTTCAGTATTTTCCCTCTGATTTATCAGTCAAAGCATAATTGTGTAAACAAAAGAGAAAGAGTGATGACCTTCTATACCAGTTGCGTCCTTCAATGCGAGCCGCTCTTATGAAGTCTAGTTGGCTTGTGACATACTGTATTTTCTGTTTTCCATTCGTTGACATAAACATACACCACTCTCAAAATTGTTTTCAATATTCTGTTTATCAAATGAAAAGCTCTAGCACATGAGTTAATCCATGCTTCCCTCTACGAAGGGCCTATATTTTACCTTTATGTTGAGTCGGTAAACCTACTCCTTTCTGTCTTAAGCAAGCACTTGAGTTGTTGTGATCCATTCATATATATGTTGATTTACTCAATCTTGTTCTTTATTCTTCCTTGTTTAGTAAAAATGCTTTTATCTGTTTGAATGCCACTTTGAAAGTTACCAATGTATGGAAAGAGACTGTTATAATTGAGCATGATAAACTCTGGAAATATAAGCTCTAGTATAAAGACTCTAATCGAAAGATAAGTACACTATTAATTGTTCTCTGACCAAGAACGAAGTTTGCCTTCACCAATTATGATTTCCTTTTGCACCTTTATTGTGATTCCCTCTATTTGTTTCAAGTTTGATTATATGAGAGGAAGTTGCTATCTAAAATGACTTGTGCTTTGCTAGATTTGATGCTTCGTGTCCATGTTTTATTTATCGACACCTCACTCTATAAACATGTGGTCATGTTTACTGAGTTTAGTTTCGCTTGGGGACAAGCAAGGTCTAAGCTTGGGGGAGTTGATACGTCCATTTTGCATCACTATTTTATATTGTTATTTTCTGTTATTCATCGATATATTTCATGTTATGATGCATTACTTATGTTATTTTATATTATTTTTCATGTTTCATAATTTTTGGAGAATAAACACCGGGACCCGAAATCTGGTGGAAAAAGCACCGTCAAGATACCCTATTTTAGAAGATCAGAAGAAGAAGGAGCATACGAGAAGTCTTAGAAGTCCCGAGGAGGAAGCCAGCTAGAAGGGCACCCGGAGGGGGGCCACCGTGCATGGGGGTGGTCTGGCCCCCTGGCCCACTTCTGGGCGTCCCCTTTCGCGTACTTGACCCCGAGGGAACCCTAATCCCTAGAGGATCATCGAAAAATTATTTCACCGCCACCTCAGGGCGGAAACAACATATAGAGAAAAGCTCTCCGACAGGGAGAAATCTGCCGGGGAAATTCCTCCCCGGAGAGGGGGAATCATCGCCATCGTCACCGTCATCGCTCCGAGCATCATCAAGATCGTCATCATCATCACCACCAAAACATCACCCTCTTCATCCACCTTCATCCCGCTGTAACAATCAGAGGTCTTTATCGTTTCTCTCCACTAGGTCTCTCTCCCGGTGTGGATTACTTATTAGTAGTTGATGCTTGTGAGATTTAATCGGTGTTTAGACTTTATGACCATATTGTTATTATTCACTATATCACCTCTGATTATGATCCATATGATGTCTTGTGAGTAGTTCGTTTAGTTTTTGAGGACATGGGAGAAGTCATGATGTTAGTAGTGGAATTATGTTGAAGTAATATCTAGTGGTTTGGTATTTAAGTTGTGGTGTTATTCTTCTAGTGTTGTCATGTGAACATCGACTACATGATACTTCACCTTTATGGGCCTAGGAGGATGCATTTTGTATTTGGCTACTAATTGTGGGGTTGCCGGAGTGACAGAAATCTAAACCCTCGTTAGGAAACCTATGCACGAGGGGGTATAGAATATCAGAGTTTTAAGGATGTGGTTAGATTTATCTTAATTACTTTATTGTATTTGTGGATGCTTACGAGGGGTATCATCACAAGTATGTATTAGTCCTAGTTGGGCGGTGCATTAGCATAGGTTCACCCACACAACACTTAACGAACCAATAAATATTAATCAACCGTATGAAGCGAAAGCACTTGACAAAATTCCCATGTGTCATCGAGAACATTTGGTAATCATAAGTAGAACAACCAGCTTGTCCTTTTCTCTCAAAAGGATTGGGCCACTCGCTGCAATTATATTTATTGTATTTTATTTACTCGAACTTTATTTATCTGCTACTAGCAAAAGTGCCCGTGCGTTGCTACGGCGCCACACTTAATCAAAATAACACACTTTCATATTCTTAAATCTATATGCTAATCAATTCCAAATGGCATGAAGTACTTGATTTATTTGTCTCTGTACACACTTGAGAGAAAATCACATAACATCAATTTTAACCCTGTAACAAACAAGAAACACATGATGATTTAAGTCATCTAATATTGAAAATCAGATTACAAAAAATTTATTATGTTAACTGGAATACATCAATCGTCAGAACTACACATTAAGGCCAATAGATGAGCTAACACATGTGTCCACACAAAATTTTAGGAAGGCCCAATCAGCTCACGCTGATGTGCAGTTTCTTCTATGCTCCATGTAATTTCTAGGTAGAATGCTTCTTACCTCGAAATCAAAGAATTTTATTTGGAGAACTAATCCTTATGCAAATAGAGTTTGAGGGCTCCATGTGATATAACCGGATGTTGTTGTCCATATTGTATATGATTTTCATGGAGACCTTCCACTGGTAAGGCCTTCTAATAGCATCCCATAACCCGAGCATGGCCTCAAAATCAGTACCTTCTTTGAAGGATGAATGATAGTTTAGGTCTACTATATTGTTGCCATTACCTTCTTGAACCTGCAATATCCAAATGCTGGTTTTACAATCCAAATAAGAATGTGCTACATGAATAATCAAATCTTGACCATTCAAAAAAAAAAACTTGTCAGGCACTATCCCATGTCTGTTTCTCTTTAAGAAATGAAGATGTAGCGGTTAACTCATTTATTTTCTTTTTTTTACGGCAAAGTGAGTTACATTAATTCTCGAAATAGGGGTTACATTCTTGGCTTAGTTGTTCAGTTAACTCATTTCTGCTCATCCCAGGATATGGATGATCTTTTTTAACTAACATTATGTCCTGAATTATTTCAGGAACTAAATCAAATTTAGTTATTGTCCTCCGGTTTAGTCTGTACCGAAAATACCCAGAATATATATAGATGGAGCCATTTTTGGGCACTGCTTTACACATCAATGCAGTTCTATAATTCTGCGTCTCTAGGTCGCAGCTCTGGCCCAAACTGAAAGTGTTGCATCGTTGTAAATATCTGACAGATTAAACGCTTGAAACGTGCTAAAGAGTTGTCCTCTTTGTAATTTTCGGGAGAACAAAATAGTGGAACAACTTTTCTTCAAGTGGTCCTTTAGTACTATGAGAATCTGAGTTCTATTTGGGCTCCAAGAATCGAGAGTTTCAACATGTTCCCTTGAGGCTTAGATGTGATCCAAACCTGCTGAATCGTCCGTTTCAATGTTACATCATGTCTCATGATGCTACATGCTAGTGTCAGCAGCTAATTCGTGACTGCCATCTTGAGCAGTAGAGCCTAAATCAGAGGATCGTTTCAGCACAAAATAATCCAAACATCGAATAAATCAGAAAGTAAAAACACATACAGAGAAACATCACATCCACGACATAGATTACCAGATCAGCAAACTCGAACCAATGTCAAGATGTTTTACAGTTTCAGATAATCCAGAACTCCAGCATGATACTCAACAGACGGATCGGGGTTCTCCCCGGAGACGATTGCATGCGAAATCACCCTCGGTCGCCGGACGCAGCGGGTTCAATCCCAGAAGCCTCTTTCTCCTTGCAGTTTCACTTGAGATGGAGGCGCACAGACAGACGGACGGGCTGAAACTGTAGCACCGAGATTGAGAGGAAGTGGCCGATTCCGGTTGGGTCGTGAACGGAAAAAGCTTGCAGGGGTGGAGCAGCGGAGAGGGGGATGGTGCAGGAGCATGGTGATGAGAGGATGGCTCCTGCTGGTGAAGGAGGCAGGGGAGGTTATTTGGTCAGCAAGTCAGTGGTGGCCTCGAATCCATGGCCGCACAGGGAGGATCCGGGTGGAAAAAGCAGAGCTGCGGCAACGCTACCCAGCACCGTCAACCACTGCGGCTACTCCACGGCCTCGAGCTCTCAGAGGCTGGCGGGGAAGGTAGCCGTGAATCACGGGCGGCGCTAGCGGCATCGGCAAGGCGACGCCTGCGGAATTCGTGAGGAACGGCGCCAACGTCGTGCTCGCGGACGTCCTGGACGTCTTGGGCCACGCCCTGGTAGCCAAGGTCGGTGCGGGCTCTGCGTCCTAAACCCGTTGCGACGTGACCGACGAGGCGCGGGTAGCCATGGCGGTCGACCTCGCTGTGTCCCGCTACGGCAAGCTGGACATCGTGCTCGACGACGCCGGCATCGTGGGCTCCCTGACCCGTTCCCAGCTGGGCTCCCTCGACCTTACCGACTTTGATGCCGTCCTGGGGATCAACACCCCGGGCGGGATGGCGGTGTCAAGCACGCGGGCGCGCGTCATGGCGCTCTGCCGCTGTAACACCTGGGGTGTTACCTGTTTGTTTGCTTGCATCATATGCATCACATTGCATTGCACCATGTTTGCATCACAACTAAAAATTTTAAAAACAATTTAAACTTTCACCCTTGCCTAAAATTTCCAATTTCAAATTTGCAAACTACACCCCTCATTTGTTCTTCAATGGTTTGAAAATTGTTTAACTCAATTGCTTGTTAATAATTTCTTCCCCTCTTGTTGAAACCCTAATGGCTAACTCAAAAGTTTAAACCAAATCATTCATTAACTTGTTGGGTTTAACTCAAACAACTATTTTCAATCAATTAATTAAATCCCCTCCATCTTCTAATCAAAATGCCTCAAACATAACCACTTTTGAATTCATAAACTTAACAAGCCAATCAACTAATTTTCAATCAAATTAAATCTTAGGGGTAACCCTATTAAAATGTTGTTTTAAATAAGGTTTGTTTAATATTGAAAATTCATGCAATGTGGTTTCAAATACAAACCTTATTTTAAATTTCAACTTTTTGAAATCCAACCTTGGAATATGGTTTCTTTTTACCTAATTAGCTTAAACTAATTTTTCTGAAATTTTTAATAACCAAACCCTTAACAAATTTCCTTCCAAAACCTTTTCAGCAAAAAAAAAACAGAAGAGAAAAATAAATAAAAGAAAACGCAGCGCAACACCTAACCTATCTACCGCCTAGGCCCAGCCCAACCTTTTCCTTCCGCGCGGCCCGTACCGCTTCGTCGAGCCGCCTTCGTCGTCTCCCCGTACGGCACTGCATCCACCGGTGCCACGGCGGATGCAGTAGCGCGTCGACGGCCGAGCGCTCGCCCTAGGGCCTATAAGAAGGAACCTAGCCCCGCAGCAGTGACCTAGCCCCTAGGGTTCCGCCTCCATCGCGATCGCCGCCTCTTCCCCTCTCTCTGCTCGGGTTTACTCTCTCTGAAACTCTCACCGGAGAGCTCCGTTGTCTGAACTCCGACGAGCCCTGCCACCTCACAGCACCACTTCCCCCTCTAGTTCGTGGAATCGAACCACCACCTGTCCAGATCTCGCTGGGACACCGCGGCTTCCCAGGATAGCAACCACAGCACCGTCGCCATCCGCTACACCGCCGCCGGCCACCGTGGCCTCCTCCTCTGAAGCCGAGCTCGCCGCCGTCGCAGGAGGCCACCATCGACCACGCTGACCGCGGGGATCGACGCGCCACTCCGTCCTCGACCTCCTGGACATCACCTTGAGCCCGGAGCACGCGCAGATCGCCGCCGCTGTCCACGACACCTCCGTCGTCGCTTCCGTCACGTCGTCGTCAGCAACCGTTGCAACCTCGACCAACTCCTGGTGAGCCACCAAGATCTCCTCATCCTCCCTATCTGCTCCACCTTGATCGCTTGCACACGCACATCACAGCAGCTTCCACCCGCGAGCACCAGCACGAGGAGCAACGGTTGATCGCCGGCGACCACTGTCTGTAGCTGTCCAGGTTTCAGTTTCAGTCAGCAAAGTGCAGTTATCTCGTTGTCAAAGGTTATCCTGTTCGCGTCGCTGTATCTGACAACGAACGCGATCCACCGTAGTGGTTCAGGCACAGCGCGCACACTCGAGGGGTACCAGGTTCGAGCCCTGGCTCGCCCCTGGGATAAATCCCACTTTTTTCCCCTCCACGCTGACAGGGCGGGCCCCCTGTCAGCCTCTCTCTGTGCCACGCAGACACAGTGAGCCCACGGGGCCCCCCTGGCAGTGTCTGTGTGTGTCTTCTGTGAGTATAAAAAGTTTAAAAGCAAATCTGTTTTACTTCCTATTTTCTTTAATTGGCAGAATAAACAATAAACTTTAAAAAATCCATAACTTGTAATCCCTAACCCCAATAAATAAAAGTTCTACATGTCTATTGCTCCAAATTTCCTAATCTTGCCAAATAACTTATTTGTATTCTGTTTTGAGTTTTCAAAATGCATTTAAATTTCAAATTTAAATAATTCAAATGTTAATTTGTAAATTCCATAACTAATTATTTGTTAATCCAATAAATGCAAATAAAATATGTTTTCCATACCATTTTAAATAACCTATTCAAATATAATTTTTGTTTTCTGTTTTGAATAATTAAAATTGCCTAAACCATTTAAATCTTGTTTAATGCAATTAAAAATTGTTCAATATTGTTTAATTCATAATTAAATTATCCTAATTCCAATTTCAATATTTGAAACATGTAATCCAACTAAAATTTGGTGTTCTATTCAAATATAAATTTTGTTATCTGTTTTGAACAATTTAACTTGCTGAAAACCACAATTGTTTGTGTGACACCCTTAAGGAACCAAAATTTTCTAACTTAATAAATAAATTTCTAAAATTGTTAAACCTTATTTCAATTGGTTCTATTGTTGTTATTTTGCTGTTTTCCTCATCCATGCATCATGCTAATCCACCTTCATCTGTTGATTAGTTGGAAAACAAATAACCTAACCAAAATCCCTGGGCTTTTCATATGCAACTCAAAGTGCATATGGGTCCATTTAAATTTGTTTATCTTGTCAACTAGTTTACCTTGATGCATCCTTAAACTTGTCATGCATCCATATCTTGATCATGCTGGATCTTTTGCCGTAGTAGTAATTGTTGCATCCCGTTGTTTGTTCGAGGTTCGTTGCTTCTTCCCGGATAGGACGTTGAGATGATGTGAGCAACGACAAGTTCTGCTACCTTGCGGGATCTCAGGCAAGTATACTCACTTGCTGCCATATGGCTGCCTTTCATCACTTGTTACCGATTCTTTCCGTTGATTCTTTCTGCTAGCCTTAGTAGTAGTTGTTTCTGTTACGAACCTATCACATGAATCCTTTAAACCTGATAATGCCTCATCTCCCTTCCTACAACCCATTGTTTGAGCCAGTGTCTTACTAGCATGCTTAGGTTGTTTTGCTCGAGTCTGCTACTCGTTACTTTCTGTTATTACTCTTTTATGTTCTGGAGGCTCGATGTTTAATCAATCAATCAATCATGCTACTGTTATTGTTTAATAATAAATTTGATGATAAGGCACCGGCAGGAGGCCCTTTGTGGTTTTGAGGCCTGCTAGTGTCGACCCTAATAGGAAAAGGGTCTTGTCTACTGATCCATGATGAGCGCACTACCCGCATGTGGGAAGCGAGTATGGGCGCCCCCCTCAACTGACTCGATTCGCATCTCGTCCAAATCGCCGTACTAGTTCGGGTGTTCCATTTGCTGCATCATATGCAGGTACGAACCCTTGGCGCCAGGGTGGAACTTTCGTAGTCGGCATTTAGGGCGGCGTGGTCTTCCAGTGCTATGAGGGTCCTCCTTTTCTTCGGGGGGCTCGATTAGCCGCGCACGCACAGCACGCGGTGCTTTGGGCTTGATGCGAAGAAGGATTGGTTGTGTAGAGTACCTCGCTTGGTGGGTTAGCTCCCCATCTGGCGGGTTATTCTTGCGTGTACGGCTAAATTGGTGCAACCCTGCAGGGATAATCTTCTCGAGAAGCCGTGTTTTCCGCGGTTATGGATTACTTGGTGAAAGTACTGGCTAACAAGTACTCAGGACAACTTAAACCTAATGATTAACAATCTTTCATCCCATGATTAACAACTTGACTAGTAATAGGCTTATTGACACAATAATCTGAACCATCATTAATCCAACTGTGTGAGTTATCCTCGGATTGCTTCTTCGGATAAGGGGCGAGATCCAGGATGGGTTTGTTTGGAGTTACTTTCAGTTGGTTACTATCCTCGATCTTATCTTCTTTCTGTTAGCGGAAGTGGTAGAATTTCTGTAGTTGGTTAGTGCAGCCCGCTGTCGCTTATTTGCAATAACCCCTTCCTTTCCATTGATCCTAAAGTATTTGTATCTTGTGATGACTGGCTACGCCGGTATTTTGTGAGTATGGGTTTATCCACTTGCCAGTACTGACCCACGAATCTCTTTCGTGGCTGCAAATTCCAAATTGCAGTCAACAGGTTTGAGGTCTGACGACGTTAGCTTGGGAATCCCTCCGGCTTGGCCTGGGCAGGGATTGGACGCTCTCGGTTATCTTCAGGACTCTTAGTCCAATTTGGATCTTGTCCGTAGATGGACGATGTTCTGTTTCTTCCGCTGTTATTTGGATCTTTGTATTGTATCAGTTGTAACCCTGGCTCGATTGAGTCCTCTTGTATCTATCTGTTTCTGTTGTAATTGTGGAATATTCATGAATTGTTGTAATGTTATCATAAGTGGCAACCTGGCATCGGTTATTATGCGGATTTGGCGGGAATGCTGAAATCTGCATAGTGCCCGATCTCGGGGCGTCACAAAAATGGTATCAGAGCCTTGGTTCCGATTCCCGAGATTGTTTCGATACGAATGGTTATCGAAGCAACGGGTCCGCAAAGCCTGTAGGAAAACCTCGCTAACGGTCGTTGTTTCTAGAGTGTCAAGAACTATTTCTGCTAAACTATTTTGGAAAAAAAAAACCTCCCAATAGGATTCTTGTTTTTCTCCTTATCTCTATTCTATTCCCATCCCATCTTATTTGTTTTGGAGTCTCCCCCTCTTGTCTATCTTTCAAAGTATTAGGATCCTACGTGGGTGGACGTTTTCTGAGCCCTTAACCTAATAGGTTCGATCATCGGAAGATTCCTGGTGGAAGAACATCGTCGTCACTCCGAGCAAGAATCCCTTGTTAGTGGTGTCGAGAAACCCCTGTTAGTGGTGTCGAGGAGATCAACTGGAAGCACGAAGAATCGATAGTCGAACTTCTTTCCCCTCCCGGGTTAGCAGGTGGATTGCGAGGGCGCAATCCCTTGTTAGTGGTGTCGTCTGTAACACCTGGGGTGTTACCTGTTTGTTTGCTTGCATCATATGCATCACATTGCATTGCACCATGTTTGCATCACAACTAAAAATTTCAAAAACAATTTAAACTTTCACCCTTGCCCAAAATTTCCAATTTCAAATTTGCAAACTACACCCCTCATTTGTTCTTCAATGGTTTGAAAATTGTTTAACCCAATTGCTTGTTAATAATTTCTTCCCCTCTTGTTGAAACCCTAATGGCTAACTCAAAAGTTTAAACCAAATCATTCATTAACTTGTTGGGTTTAACTCAAACAACTATTTTCAATCAATTAATTAAATCCCCTCCATCTTCTAATCAAAATGCCTCAAACATAACCACTTTTGAATTCATAAACTTAACAAGCCAATCAACTAATTTTCAATCAAATTAAATCTTAGGGGTAACCCTATTAAAATGTTGTTTTAAATAAGGTTTGTTTAATATTGAAAATTCATGCAATGTGGTTTCAAATACAAACCTTATTTTAAATTTCAACTTTTTGAAATCCAACCTTGGAATATGGTTTCTTTTTACCTAATTAGCTTAAACTAATTTTTCTGAAATTTTTAATAACCAAACCCTTAACAAATTTCCTTCCAAAACCTTTTCAGCAAAAAAAAAAACAGAAGAGAAAAATAAATAAAAGAAAACGCAGCGCAACACCTAACCTATCTACCGCCTAGGCCCAGCCCAACCTTTTCCTTCCGCGCGGCCCGTACCGCTTCGTCGAGCCGCCTTCGTCGTCTCCCCGTACGGCACTGCATCCACCGGTGCCACGGCGGATGCAGTAGCGCGTCGACGGCCGAGCGCTCGCCCTAGGGCCTATAAGAAGGAACCTAGCCCCGCAGCAGTGACCTAGCCCCTAGGGTTCCGCCTCCATCGCGATCGCCGCCTCTTCCCCTCTCTCTGCTCGGGTTTACTCTCTCTGAAACTCTCACCGGAGAGCTCCGTTGTCTGAACTCCGACGAGCCCTGCCACCTCACAGCACCACTTCCCCCTCTAGTTCGTGGAATCGAACCACCACCTGTCCAGATCTCGCTGGGACACCGCGGCTTCCCAGGATAGCAACCACAGCACCGTCGCCATCCGCTACACCGCCGCCGGCCACCGTGGCCTCCTCCTCTGAAGCCGAGCTCGCCGCCGTCGCAGGAGGCCACCATCGACCACGCTGACCGCGGGGATCGACGCGCCACTCCGTCCTCGACCTCCTGGACATCACCTTGAGCCCGGAGCACGCGCAGATCGCCGCCGCTGTCCACGACACCTCCGTCGTCGCTTCCGTCACGTCGTCGTCAGCAACCGTTGCAACCTCGACCAACTCCTGGTGAGCCACCAAGATCTCCTCATCCTCCCTATCTGCTCCACCTTGATCGCTTGCACACGCACATCACAGCAGCTTCCACCCGCGAGCACCAGCACGAGGAGCAACGGTTGATCGCCGGCGACCACTGTCAGTAGCTGTCCAGGTTTCAGTTTCAGTCAGCAAAGTGCAGTTATCTCGTTGTCAAAGGTTATCCTGTTCGCGTCGCTGTATCTGACAACGAACGCGATCCACCGTAGTGGTTCAGGCACAGCGCGCACACTCGAGGGGTACCAGGTTCGAGCCCTGGCTCGCCCCTGGGATAAATCCCACTTTTTTCCCCTCCACGCTGACAGGGCGGGCCCCCTGTCAGCCTCTCTCTGTGCCACGCAGACACAGTGAGCCCACGGGGCCCCCTGGCAGTGTCTGTGTGTGTCTTCTGTGAGTATAAAAAGTTTAAAAGCAAATCTGTTTTATTTCCTATTTTCTTTAATTGGCAGAATAAACAATAAACTTTAAAAAATCCATAACTTGTAATCCCTAACCCCAATAAATAAAAGTTCTACATGTCTATTGCTCCAAATTTCCTAATCTTGCCAAATAACTTATTTGTATTCTGTTTTGAGTTTTCAAAATGCATTTAAATTTCAAATTTAAATAATTCAAATGTTAATTTGTAAATTCCATAACTAATTATTTGTTAATCCAATAAATGCAAATAAAATATGTTTTCCATACCATTTTAAATAACCTATTCAAATATAATTTTTGTTTTCTGTTTTGAATAATTAAAATTGCCTAAACCATTTAAATCTTGTTTAATGCAATTAAAAATTGTTCAATATTGTTTAATTCATAATTAAATTATCCTAATTCCAATTTCAATATTTGAAACATGTAATCCAACTAAAATTTGGTGTTCTATTCAAATATAAATTTTGTTATCTGTTTTGAACAATTTAACTTGCTGAAAACCACAATTGTTTGTGTGACACCCTTAAGGAACCAAAATTTTCTAACTTAATAAATAAATTTCTAAAATTGTTAAACCTTATTTCAATTGGTTCTATTGTTGTTATTTTGCTGTTTTCCTCATCCATGCATCATGCTAATCCACCTTCATCTGTTGATTAGTTGGAAAACAAATAACCTAAGGCTTTTCATATGCAACTCAAAGTGCATATGGGTCCATTTAAATTTGTTTATCTTGTCAACTAGTTTACCTTGATGCATCCTTAAACTTGTCATGCATCCATATCTTGATCATGCTGGATCTTTTGCCGTAGTAGTAATTGTTGCATCCCGTTGTTTGTTCGAGGTTCGTTGCTTCTTCCCGGATAGGACGTTGAGATGATGTGAGCAACGACAAGTTCTGCTACCTTGCGGGATCTCAGGCAAGTATACTCACTTGCTGCCATATGGCTGCCTTTCATCACTTGTTACCGATTCTTTCCGTTGATTCTTTCTGCTAGCCTTAGTAGTAGTTGTTTCTGTTACGAACCTATCACATGAATCCTTTAAACCTGATAATGCCTCATCTCCCTTCCTACAACCCATTGTTTGAGCCAATGTCTTACTAGCATGCTTAGGTTGTTTTGCTCGAGTCTGCTACCCGTTACTTTCTGTTATTACTCTTTTATGTTCTGGGGGCTCGATGTTTAATCAATCAATCAATCATGCTACTGTTATTGTTTAATAATAAATTTGATGATAAGGCACCGGCAGGAGGCCCTTTGTGGTTTTGAGGCCTGCTAGTGTCGACCCTAATAGGAAAAGGGTCTTGTCTACTGATCCATGATGAGCGCACTACCCGCATGTGGGAAGCGAGTATGGGCGCCCCCCTCAACTGACTCGATTCGCATCTCGTCCAAATCGCCGTACTAGTTCGGGTGTTCCATTTGCTGCATCATATGCAGGTACGAACCCTTGGCGCCAGGGTGGAACTTTCGTAGTCGGCATTTAGGGCGGCGTGGTCTTCCAGTGCTATGAGGGTCCTCCTTTTCTTCGGGGGGCTCGATTAGCCGCGCACGCACAGCACGCGGTGCTTTGGGCTTGATGCGAAGAAGGGTTGGTTGTGTAGAGTACCTCGCTTGGTGGGTTAGCTCCCCATCTGGCGGGTTATTCTTGCGTGTACGGCTAAATTGGTGCAACCCTGCAGGGATAATCTTCTCGAGAAGCCGTGTTTTCCGCGGTTATGGATTACTTGGTGAAAGTACTGGCTAACAAGTACTCAGGACAACTTAAACCTAATGATTAACAATCTTTCACCCCATGATTAACAACTTGACTAGTAATAGGCTTATTGACACAATAATCTGAACCATCATTAATCCAACTGTGTGAGTTATCCTCGGATTGCTTCTTCGGATAAGGGGCGAGATCCAGGATGGGTTTGTTTGGAGTTACTTTCAGTTGGTTACTATCCTCGATCTTATCTTCTTTCTGTTAGCCGGAAGTGGTAGAATTTCTGTAGTTGGTTAGTGCAGCCCGCTGTCGCTTATTTGCAATAACCCCTTCCTTTCCGTTGATCCTAAAGTATTTGTATCTTGTGATGACTGGCTACGCCGGTATTTTGTGAGTATGGGTTTATCCACTTGCCAGTACTTAACCGTACTGACCCACGAATCTCTTTCGTGGCTGCAAATTCCAAATTGCAGTCAACAGGTTTGAGGTCTGACGACGTTAGCTTGGGAATCCCTCCGGCTTGGCCTGGGCAGGGATTGGACGCTCTCGGTTATCTTCAGGACTCTTAGTCCAATTTGGATCTTGTCCGTAGACGGACGATGTTCTGTTTCTTCCGCTGTTATTTGGATCTTTGTATTGTATCAGTTGTAACCCTGGCTCGATTGAGTCCTCTTGTATCTATCTGTTTCTGTTGTAATTGTGGAATATTCGTGAACTGTTGTAATGTTATCATAAGTGGCAACCTGGCATCGGTTATTATGCGGATTTGGCGGGAATGCTGAAATCTGCATAGTGCCCGATCTCGGGGCGTCACAGCCGCTCAGGCAGCGTCATCCGCATGGCCAGCATCCCGGCGTTCTGGGTAGCGTCACGCCGCACCCGTACAGCGTGTCCAAGGCAGCGGTGATCGGGCTCATCGTGCCGTGGCCGGAGAGATGGCGCACTCCGGGAGCGGGTCAACGCCTCACCCAACTACATCCTGACGCCGCTCGTGATGTGCATCCTGGAGAAGTGGTACTCGAAGGCGACCGCGGACGATCACCGGAGGATCATCGAGGGGGACATCGACGTCGTGAGGGAGGCCACAACGTCGGCGTCAACGGCGGGTTAACGTGGGGAAGGTTCTCAACATGCCGGCACCAGCGGAGTAAATTTAATATTTTTTTAGTTCAGAAAATATCACAACCAACAGAGTAATTAGGAGCCAACGAACGATTCGTTGGTTTACTTCCCCGGTTCTCCGGAGGATCCGGCGGCCATAGAGGTTGGGAGAACCGGTGATTCCTCCGGAGAGCGATGGGATGGATGGGGCAGGGGATCTGTGAGGGATAGAGCAGCCGGTCCAACGGCCTCCAGCATCCAGGGACTCTCTCATCATATGGACTCTCTCATATTACCTGTAAAGATAGAGAAGCGATTACGGACTCTAATCACGATACAAACCAACCAAACCGAAACGTTTTTATTTCACTTACGGGTGGCAGGGTGGGTAATTTGTGTCTAACTTTAGGGGCTATTTCAATGACGTACCAAACCAAACCAAGGAAGGCTTAACGCCTTTATTATTAGGTATATAGATATCAAAAACCACCAAAAACTCGTTTGCTAGTGTTTAAAGTGAATCCTCTATCCAACTTGCTTGTCAACACCTTCTGCTCCTCATTGGGTTCGACACTCTTATTTATCTAAAGTACTACGATACACCCCCATACTTGTGGGTCATCAAGACTATAATCTGGCGCCGTTTTCGGGAAGTGAAACACTATTGGTAAGAGAAACTTTTATTGTGAGTGATGTTTTTATTTCTGTCTGTTGCTTTATTTCATTATGGAGAATTATTTTGGTTCTCCGTTTAGGGATACTACTACTATCACTGCTAGGGTAGTAGCTGACCCGTTATCTGCTGAATTAGATCCTTATAAAATACCTATGAAAATTGTTGGACGTGTGATGGATAACTGCTATTATGGAGATGGAACTGTCCATCCCGGTGATCATTTTGTCTTTATACATGAATTATGTGAGTTATTTAGGTGTGCAGGTATTACAACGGATCAAGTTAAAAGGAAATTGTTCTCTTCATCACTGAAAGGAAGAGCCGCTGAATGGTTCAAATTGCTGAAGAATGGTGAATCTATTGGATGGGAGGAAATCGTCCCTCTCTTTTATTCTAAATTGTATCCTCCTAGTGAGATTCATAAAGACTGGAATCAAATATTATAATTTCTAGCCTCACGATGAAAAGAGTATTGCCCAAGCTTGGGGGAGAATGAAGTTATTAATGCTCAAATGTCCCGTTCATGAGCTCTCGAGTAATATTGTTATCAATAATTTTTATGCAAGGCTTTCTCTTCATGATAAGGATTTATTGGATGCTTCTTGTTCTGGGTCATTCACACGTATGAAGGAATAAGCTAAATGGGACCTTCTTGACTGTATTCAAGAAAACAATGAAGGATGGGAGAATGACAAAGGTAGAAAGTCAGGTATAAATTATGATTATGAATGCATTAAATCTTTTATGGGAACCGATGATTTCTATAATGTTAGTGCTATGTGTGGTCTTGATTCTCAAATCTTTGCAAACTTTCTTAAATTTTTTGCCTCCTATCTTGATATTCCTAAAAAGGAATTGAGAAAGTATCATGCACCTTATAAAGATATTGTTCCTGCTAGAAATATATACGTGCATGTTGCTAATCCTGCTGTTCCCGAGCCTTATATCGAGAAAATGCCTTTCCCTGCTAAGGTGAAAGAACACTCTATTGTAGCTAGTGTAGTTAATAAGAGCATTAAGAAAACTATTGAACCTGATGAACAAATAACTGTTGAACCTGCTGTAGCAATAGTGAAAGACGTTATCTGTGGAAACGTAGAGGATGAACATATTTTATTTTGTGAGGATGCTTCTAATATTGTCTCACATACAAATATACCTAAGAAAACTAGTGTTCATGTGCTTTCTGTTAAGATTGGTGATCATTGCTATTACGGTTTGTGTGACATTGGTGCAACTTCTAGTGCTATTCCTTATGAGCTTTATAAAGAAATTATGCATGAAACTAGTTCTTGTGAGCTTGAGAATATTGATGTGGTTATTCAGCTTGCTAATAGAGAAGCTGTCTTTCCGATTGGTATTGTTGGAGATGTGCAAGTTTTATGTGGTTATACTAGTGGTGTCTCTCCATAACAAATAACTAACATGCTGGGTGAACAAATTATCGTTGGGAAATTGACCGAATAGAGGTTGCACTGTAGTGCACATACATGACATAATGATTACTATGGTATTTATTTGGGCATTACAACATGATACATATACCGTCATCCAACTTCATCTATGACTAATAATCCACCCTCAGGACGTCATCTGAGCAAACTTTGGGTATTAAGTTTCAAGCAACAAATTATGGCATTAAGTAAAGTGTGTAATGTAAACAATAGAATTATCCTTAGACAAAGCATTGATGTTTTATCCCTAGTGGTAACATCACATCCACAATTTAGAAGTTATTGTCACTCTCCCAGAGTACTAGAGGCATGAACCCACGATCTAGCATAAACACTCCCTCTTCGAGTTACAAGCATCAACTTGGCCAGAGCATCTACTAGTAACAAAGAGTATGCAAGATCACAAAAAACATATAAAAGATATATCTATAATCAACTTGGCATAACATTCAATATTCATCGGATCCCAGCAAACACAACATGTAGCATTACAAATAGATGATCTTGATCATGTTAGGCCGCTCACAAGATCTAAACATGATGCCATAAAGAGGAGAAGACAACCATATAGCTACTGCTATGGACCCGTAGTCCAAGGATGAACTACTCACGCATCACTCCGGAGGCAGGCATGGTGGCGTAGAGGTCTCCGGTGATGATTTCCCCTCCTCGCAGGGTGCCGGGTAGAGCTTTAGAACCCTCCTGAACAAGGCTTGACGATGGCGGCGGCTACAGAACTTTTTGTGGATGGAGGCTCGGGTGTTTAGGATTTCCCCGAGGAAGACTATTTATAGGCGAAAGGGCGATGTCGGTGGGTGTCAGGGGGCCCACACCACGTGGTGGCGCGGCCAAGGGGGATGTTGTGCCGCCATATGGTGTGGCCACCCTCTGTCCCCTCCGGGTCTCCTCCGGACTCCGTGTACATGACCGAAAAATAGGACCCTGGAATTTTGTTTCGTCCAATTCCGAGAATATTTCAGAACAACTTTTCTGAAACAAAAATCAGCAGAAAACATGAACTGACACTTTGGCATCTTGTCAATAGGTTAGTCCCAGGAAATCCATAGAAATGCTATAAAGTGTATCGAAAACATGTAGAAATTGGCATAATATTGTAACATCCCTAAAATTTTGTAATGTTAAAAAAATCACTAAAATTTGGAACTTTTATTTTTGTTTAAAACTAAGTCACCAACATCCAAGAAAACCCAAGTACAAAGGAATGTTCTGACATATTCCAAAGTAACAAAATTCGATAATCCAAATATGTATCTCTCTTTTATAAACCTTGAAGTTGTTCAAATGAATATTTTGCAGAGTGAAATAAATATTTATAACAATATTTGTTTCATAAAAACTCTTTGATTCAATTATTTTATTATGAAATAAGTATATGAAATTCCAAAATAGAAAATTATAATTCTTAATATTTCATATTCTTTAATAAATGTTTTATAACCCAAAAGTAGTTTTAAGATTATTTATATGTATTATCAACTTTACGTCTTATTTTCATAACTTATTTTAAACATAAAATTGCATTGATTATCTTTTATAGTTACTAGTTATATTTATGGTAAGTTTCTGAATTTATTAAGTCAGAATGGTTTATCAAACTTTAATTTCTAAAATGATTGTCATGAATTACTTTTAATGTTAAAAATAGTACTTTTAAAGTATTTTATAATGAATATTTGGAATTGTGTTATTTTCTAGATTTTATCAAACCACATTTTTTATTAAACTAAATCTTTGAGTTCAGATAAAGTGTCAATAGAGCATATCACCACTTTTGAAAAATTTAAATGTGCCTAAAATAGAATAAAATGTTTCTAGTTGAAAGGTTTGAATTCTACAAGGTTGCATTTCGTTTGATTTGTTTTGAAGACCTAATTAAAAATATACAATGAAAAAGGAATTAGAAGAAAAGAAAAGAACAATATAAAATAAACGGGTCGACCGAGCTCGAGCAACCTAGCTACGGCCTCTCTATCATCCATGTTTGTTTTTTCTTTTACATTACTTGGGCCGAATTTGTGGCCGAGGAAGGCCGTCGGCCATCTTCCTCTTGCAATTAACATACAACATATACTATACAATAACCATCCATGGCAGCAGTTACCTCTCCTCCTCCTTGAAGACATTCAAGACCCCAAAACGCATCGACTTCAACACGAGAATTACTCCCCAATTAACCACGGTCCTATTGATGGAGTTTATTTCCCAATAAACTGTCTAAATCACACAATTGAAACCGGTGAACTGAATGCCATCCGTGGGCATACATATCCCGATCTGCTTCGTGAGACCATACGAAGCCGAACAAATTTTTCCACCGCGTGCCCCTATTCCTCCTCCCACATTTTCATTCTCAAACTTTACCCAAAGAATCACTCTACATCCCGTACCATCTATGCCCATTTCTGCCGCAAAATCGAGTTCATCGTCAGATCTTGTGTTCCACTCGGATCTCCTCGTCAATTCCACACACCATAAGAATTTCCTCATTGTTCCCTACCTCCAGGACATGTCCGTGGGTCACATCGTCTCTGTTGGTCGCGCCGCCGTCACTCCGTCCACTCGTCACCGTCGCTAAGATCGACATCGCCTGCGTCTCGACGTCATATGTTCCTTCTGGTCTACGACAACCCCACATTAAAATACTCGACGACCTCGTCCAACGCCAAGCCCGTTGATACGTCATAAACGTATCCTTAATTTCTGACATTCCATGTAATTTCCATGCCATATGCTACATGTTTTCCTTAAACTTTATGTCATTTTTATCGATTTCCCCGGACTAACCTATTGACAAGAGGCCACAGAGCCAGCTCCCGTTTTCTGTTATTTTTAGTTTCAGAAAAGTTGTTCTGGAAATATTCTCTGAATTGGAAAATTCGGAGGCCAGAAGTCTTAGAATTCCTGAAGGTTCCACGGAGTCCCAAATAGGCCCGGAGGGGGGCCATGATGCATGTTGGCAGCCCCAAGAGGAGGGTGTGATGGGCACAGCGGTAGGAGTTTTCCCTTAGTTAAGAACCAGGGTTATCAATCCAGTAGGAGAAAGAGGACATTCGGAAGGTTGATGCCACTGACGGTGGTTCTGGTGTTTCACCGGTGTCAGTAACAACGTGGAACCTGCACACAACACAACAAAAATACTTTGCCCCAACGGTACAGTGAGGTTGTCAATCTCACCGGTCTTGCTGAAAACAAAGATTAGACGTATAGTGTGGAAAACAGTGTATGCTTGCAGTAAGTAAAGAGAGAAGGAAATTGTTGTGGTTTTTTTAACAGTGTGGAAAATGGACCGGGGTTCATAGCTTCACTAGTGGTGTCTCTCCATAAAAATAACATGCTGGGTGAACAAATTACAGCTGGGCAATTGACAAATAGAGGTTGCACCGTAGTGCACAATATAACATGATGACTACTATGATATTTAGTGCGGGCATTACAACAAAATACATAGACCGAAATTCATCCGCATCTATGAGTAATAATCCACCCTCAGGTTATCATCCGAACCCCCTTAGGTATTAAGTTGCAAGCAACAGATAATCCCATTAAGAAATGTGTGTAATGTAAGCAATGATTATACACGCGGGCACTATCACCGCTGTTTTCTCCCAAGTGGCAACAACACATCCTTCCCTGTCACGTTTCTGTCACTCGAGCACAGGAGAAAAGGAGGCATGAATCCACTATCTAGCATAAATACTCCCTCTTGGAGTCACTAGCAACTACTTGGCCAGAGCAACCACTAGCAACGGAAAGCCTGCAAGATCACAAATAACATATGCAATAAAGACTATAATCAACTCGGCATAAGGTCAATATTCATCGGATCCAGCAAACACAACATATAGAATTACTTTAGATCAATCTGGATCATGATAGACAACTCACGAGATCTAAACATGGAGGCATATGATGAGGAGACAACAATCTAGCTACTGCTATGGACCCGTAGTCCAGGGATGAACTACCCACGCATCACTCCGGAGGCACGCATGGTGATGTAGAAGCCTCCGGTGATGATTTCCTCTCCGTCATGGTGCCGGGAGATATCTCCAGAACCCCTCTGATCTAGGGTTGACGACGATGGCGGCTGCGGAACTGTTTGGGGATTTTCGATCAGGTGCTTAGGGTTTTCCATCCAGGGGGAATAAATAGGTGAAAGGGAAGAGGCGGTGGAGGCTAGGGGGGCCACACCTGTAGCTGGCGCAGCCAGGGGGAGGCCGCGCCACCCCATGGTGTGGCCCTCCCGGTTGCCTGTCTTCGACCCCTCTTCGGTGTTCTGGATGCTTCCGGCGAAAATAGGCACTTTGGGCTTTGTGGGGTCCAATTCCGAGAAAGTTTCCAGAACAACTTTTCTGAAACTAAAAACATCACTAAACAGGGAACTGGCGCTTGGCATATTGTTAATAGGTTAGTCCCGGAAAACGTATAAAAATGTTATAAATAAAGGAGGAAACATGTAGCAATTGGCATAATATGATCATGGAGCATCAGAAATTATAGATACGTTGGAGACGTATCAAGCATCCCTAAGCTTAGTTCCTACTCGTCCTCGAGTAGGTAAACGATAAAACAATAATAATTTCTGAGGTGACATGCTACTATCATAATCTTGATCATTAAAATGTAAAAGCATACGTATGCTGAGATCATAAAACTTCAAACACAAACATGATAAATAGAACTTTAATAATAAAGCATAGCAATTACTTTGCATCATGAAGAGTATCTTAAATAAAGTATCATGGATAATAATGCAAAAAAAGATAAACGTTTGTTTCAGGTATAAAGAAAGCATGTCAAAGTGGTATTTCGCTAGTCCTGAAGAGTGGGACAAAACATAAATGCCAGGACACTTTCAAAGTTCAAGAGGAAGACTAGAACAAATAATTTAAAAACAAATAATATCACATCATGGAATAATTATTTATGTTTATGGGACAAATGCACATAGAACTCAGAATGGCAAAAATGCTCTCTCAACTGTGCATAAAGTTAGAAGATGGAGACTCAACATAAAAGTAAAAGAAAGGCCCTTCGTAGAGGGAAGCAGGGATCACTCATGTGCTAGAGCTTTTTATTTTATTAAACAGAGGTATTAAAAGTTTGACACCGTGGAGAAATGTCTATTTTTTAGGAGAGGTGTATGCTAATTTCAACGAATGGTAAACAGACAATAGTGTAGAAGGTCATCCCTCTTTCTCTTTTGTTTACACAATTATGCTTTGACTGATAAATCGGGGGGAGAAATAGTGAAGAGAATTTGTCTGTATAAATTTGGGGCTGGGCACCCGCTGCCATCTCTTCTATCATTTGGATAAGCGGATGAAGCCACTAGTACAAGATGTGAAATCCAATCAACAAGTGAGATAAAGATTCTTTATTGACGTCCTCATGAGCAAAAACAAGAACACAAAGCAGGAGCAATTTTGAAGATTTTAAATGTAACACATGAGAAATTTACTTGGAGTGGCAGTTAAATACCACATGTAGATAGGTATGGTGTACACAATAGGAAAACTTTGGTTTAAGGAGTTTGGATGCACGAGTAGAATTCCATACTCAGTACAGGTGGAGGCTAGCAAAAGACTGGGAGCGACAAATCAAGAGAGCATAAGAGCCATAATCATGCATAGCGACATAAGCATCATTAATTAAAGCATAAGCGGGATCACAAGTTCAAAAACTAAGTGTTCATGGAGGCTATTTGTGACTGGTTTGTAGTCATAAACATGGTGTGAGCATGCGCCAAGTCAACCAAATAAAACATATGAAAGAAAATACCATATATTGATGCTTTACTATGACAAGAACAACTCATGAATCTTTCAGGACATATTAAACGCTCTCAGCTATTTAAGGCTATTCATGCTACTCAATAACCACAAGGTTTTAAAACTAAAATAACATTTAGCATGGCATGAAAAAGTTCTAGCCATAGTCTATACAAGCTTCTATTAGTACTGTTATAAATTCGACATCAAGCAACAGTTTTCTTTTCCCAACAAGCACCGTACAAGATATGTTTTAACAAAAATACTCTTTATGATACAGAAAGAAAACATGAGAGTACTCAAATAATACTACTAAAACTAACAGATCTGATAAGAGATGAATGCAAAACAGGAGCTAAATAAATGCAGCAGCCAGACAGAGACTAAGAATACAACGTATTCTCATGAAAAAGTGGAGCGTGTCACTCTCCAATAAAAGAATGCTGGGGTCCAACAAAGCTTATTATGAAAATAAAAACAAACTGAAAGAAAAAAAATAAAATACGCTCCAAGTAAAGCACATAAGGTGTGACCGAATAAAAATATAGTTTCACTAGAAGTGATCTGGTATTTAGACGCTTGAGTCTTCTTGGAATTTGCTGGGATGTACCACCGGGGCATCCCCATGTTTAGGCTTTTCACTCTTCTTGATCACATCATATCATCCTCTTTTCTTGACCCTTGAAAACTTCCTTCACACCAAAATTCTCACAATCTTCATTACCAACGTTAGTGCAGTCGAAATAATAAACTCACATGGTTCAGTTTCAACACAAGAATAGCACTGAAAAACGCATTATATACTGTCACAAATTCTTTTAAAACTCTTTTTCTCAAAAGAATACCAAAAGAAAGAGATTAAGATGCAAATGCAATTTATTGGCAGAAATCTGTCAAAACAGATCAACAGGAAGAGATCGATTTTTTCGAAAATCTTCTGTTGCTAAAATCAAAAAGTGGTAAACTAAGAAAAGTTGCGTATATATCTCAGGTTTAAGAACAAAAAAGCTCAGGTCATTTTGAATTTTCTGTGATTTTACACATAATTAACAGTGGACAGAAGAAATCTGTTTCCTGCGCAGAAATCCGAAATATAGTCTCAAATTTCCACTAGAGGCTTTACTTGGCTCAACAAAAACACAAAAGAAAAGATACAGAGGGGTTTCTAAGTAAATATACAACACCCAGGTGCAAAGCACACAAAATAAAACAAATTAAACTGAATGAAAACAGAGAAATAAAACGGGTTGTCTTCCGGTAGCGCTTTTCTTTAACGCCTTTCATCTAGGAATAAAAGATCAACTCAAGTATTTTCAAGTGAAGAAGCATCAACATCATAAATTTCTGTAATAATAGAGTCAAAAGGTAGCTTCGTCCTCTTTCTAGGAAAGTGTTCCATACCTTTCTTGAGGGGGAATTGATATTTAATACTCTCATCTTTCATATCAATAACAACACCAACAATTCTAAGAAAAGGTCTTCCCAAAACAATAGGACAAGAAGCATTGCATTCAATGTTCATAACAACAGAATCAATAGGAACAAGTTTATTGTTAACCATACTAAGAACATCATCAATTCTACCAAGAGGTTTCTTCTTAGCATTATCAACAAGATGAACATCCAAATAACAGTGTTCTATCGGTGGTATATCAAAAATATCATAAAGCTTTTGAGTCATAACAGAGATACTAGCACCAAGGTCACACAAAGCATTGCAATCAAAATCATTTACTTTTATATTAATGATAGGCTCCCAACCATCATCTAATTTCCTAGGGATAGATGTTTCAAGTTTCAACTTTTCTTCCCTAACTTTCACGAGAGCATTGATAATATGTTTAGTAAAGGCCATAATCATGGCACTAGAATTGGGACTTCTAGCAAGCTTTTGTAGAAACATAATAACTTCAGAGATGTTTCAATCATCAAAATCAAAATTATTATCATCAAAAGTAATGGGACCATTATCTCCTACATCTCTAAAAATTTCATCACTTTTATTAGAAGCAGTTTTAGCAATTTGAGGCAATTTAGCACGTTTCACCGAAGCAGTAGGGACTTTATTAACACCAACTACTTTCTTGATAGTAGGAGGTTTACTAGCACTTGGAGCTTCAGTTTTACTAGTGGTTGTGATAGTGCAAACTCTAGCAATATTATTCTTTCTAGCCAATTCATCTTC
This sequence comes from Alopecurus myosuroides, assembly GCA_028641055.1. Taxonomy (NCBI): domain Eukaryota; kingdom Viridiplantae; phylum Streptophyta; class Magnoliopsida; order Poales; family Poaceae; genus Alopecurus; species Alopecurus myosuroides. The sequence goes on from CM054059.1 coordinate 412,730,250, forward strand.
TCTTTCCCACCTAGCACGTAATTCAGCCATCAACCTAATATTATTATCAATTTGAAATTGGATGGCATTCAAAGTTTTACTTTGTTTAACATCTTGTGGCAAAACCTTTAGTTTTGGAAAATCAACATCAATAGCAAGGCTATCAACTTTAGAGGCAAGAACATCTATTTTACCAAGCTTTTCCTCAACAGATTTATTAAAAGTAGTTTGTGTGCTAATAAATTCTCTAAGCATGTTTTCAAGATCAGAGATAAAGCTTTTATTGTTATTGTAGGAGTTGCCATAAGAATTACCATAACCATTATTAGGAGGATAAGGCTTATAATTGTTTCCACCAAAATTATTTCTATAAGCATTGTTGTTAAAATTATTATTTCTAATAAAGTTTACATCAACATGCTCTTCTTGAGAAACCAAAGAGGCTAAAGTAACATTATTTGGATCAACTTGAGCTTTACCATTTAACAAGCATAGACATAATAGCATCAAGCCTTTCACTCAAAGAGGAGGTTTCCTCAACATAATTTACCTTCTTACCTTGTGGAGCTCTCTCAGTGTGCCATTCTGAATAATTTATCATCATATCATCAAGAAGCTTTGTTGCATTGCCCAAAGTGATGGACATAAAGGTACCTCTAGCAGCTGAATCCAATAGGTTCTTTGAGGAGAAATTCAGCCCTGCATAAAAAGTTTGGATAATCATCCAAGAAGCCAGTCCATGAGTGAGACAATTCTTCACCATAGTTTTCATTTTTTCCCAAGCTTTAGCAACATGTTCATTATCAAATTGTTTAAAATTCATTATCTCACTTATCAGGGATATAATCTTAGCAAGAGGATAATATTTTCCAATGAAAGCATCTTTACACTTAGTCCATGAATCAATACTATTTCTAGGCAAAGACATCAACCATTCTTTAGCTCCTCTCAAAGAGAAAGGAAATAATTTTAATTTAATAATATCTCCATCCACATCTTTATATTTTTGCATCTCACATAGTTCAACAAAATTATTAAGGTAAGAAGCAACATCATCAGTACTAATACCAGAAAATTGTTCTTTCATAACAAGATTTAATAAAGCAGGTTTAATCTCATAGAAAGCAACAGTAGGAGCAGGTGGAGCAATAGGTGTGCAAATAAAATCATTGTTGTTTGTGCTAGGGAAGTCACACAACTTAGTATTCTCAGAGGAACTCATTTTAGCAGAATAATTACAAGCAAATAAATAACAGCTATAAAGTAAACTAATTTTTTGTGTTTTTAATATAGAGAAGAAAAAAAAGAAAAAAAAGAAAAACAAGACAATAAACAAAATAAAGAGGTTGAGAGTGAGAGACTCCCCTTGCCAGAAGACTTCCTTCTCCCCGGCAACGGCGCCAGAAAAATCATTGATGCGTGTTGGGAACCCCAAGAGGAGGGTGTGATGAGCACAGCGGTAGGAGTTTTGCCCTTAGTTAAGAACCAGGGTTATCAATCCAGTAGGAGAAAGAGGACCTTCGGAATATTGATGCCACTGACGGTGGTGTGCTGACGCTTCACCGGTGTCAGCAACAACGTGGAACCTGCATACAACACAACAAAAATACTTTGCCCCAATGGTACAGTGAGGTTGTCAATCTCACCGGTCTTGCTGAAAACAAAGATTAGACGTATAGTGTGGAAAACAGTGTATGCTTGCAGTAAGTAAAGAGAGCATGAAATTGTTGTGGTTTGTTTAACAGTGTGGAAAATGGACAGGGGTTCATAGGTTCACTAGTGGTGTCTCTCCATAAAAATAACATGTTGGGTGAACAAATTACAGCTGGGCAATTGACAAATAGAGGTTGCACCGTAGTGCACAATATAACATGATAACTACTATGATATTTAGTGCCGGCATTACAAAAAAAATACATAGACCAAAATCCAACTGCATCTATGACTAATAATCCACCCTTAGATTATCATCCAAACAGGGGCGGAGCCAAAAGCATCCCAAAGTACGGTGCTAATGCCGGTGTAGTGTGCTAGTTACTTAGTATTTTTATACGTGTATGGTCAAAATATAACACATACACGTTGCATTTCAGCTGCTAGGCCTCCGAATGGCACCCACCGGGTTCGGGGCCGGGTCGGCGCCCCCCATACCCGCCCCATTTAACTTCTCGGGTCTCATTTCTTACCATACCCACGACCCGGCCGGGTTCGGGGCCCCAACGGGTACCCATTTAAGGAGCGACACCAGCAAATGTGGGGAATAAAATAATGGAATATTGGGATGAGGTTGGTGGGAATAGACACGTGTGTACATGTGTTGTCTCCGAGATTCTAGATTCCAACGTGTCCATGTGATGTGTGAGGTTTGTGGTCCATAGCTCATGGATGTGTAGTTAGGCATAGGATTATTAGGGATATGATTAGGACTTAGAGCGGGTCTGTGGGTATGCGGGTACGGGTTTGCCACCCCCATACCCGCCCCATTAGACCTGGCGGGTCGAACATTTTACCAAACCCTCCCCATTTAAGGCGGGTACCCGTCGGGTTTGCGGGTTTCGGGGCCCCATTGCCATCCGTAGCTAGGCCGGTGCTACATCACCGTTAGCACCGGCCCTAGCTCCGCCCCTGCATCCGAACCCCCTTAGGTATTAAGTTGCAAGCAATAGATAATAGCATTAAGCAATGTGTGTAATGTAAGGAATGATTATACATGCATGCGCTCTCACCGTTGTTTTCTCCCTAGTGGCAACAACACATCCTCCCCCGTCACGTTTCTGTCACTCGAGCATAGGCGAAAAGGAGGCATGAACCCACTATCTATCATAAATACTCCCTCTTGGAGTCACTAGCAACTACTTGGCCAGAGCAACCACTAGCAACGGAAAGCATGCAAGATCACAAATAACATATGCAATAAATACTATAATCAACTTGGCATAAGGTCAATATTCATCGGATCCCAGCAAACACAGCATATAGAACTACATAAGATCAATCTCGATCATGATAGGCAGCTCACAAGATCTAAACATGGAGGCATATGAGGAGGAGACAACCATCTAGATACTGCTATGGACCCGTAGTTCAGGGATGAACTACTCACGCATCACTCCGGAGGTAGGCATGGTGATGTAGAAGCCTCCGGTTATGATTTCCTCTCCGACAGGGTGCCGGGAGACAGCTCCAGAACCCCCCGATATAGGGTTGACGACGACGGCGGCTGCGGAACTTTTCGGGGATTTTTTATCAGGTGCTTAGGGTTTTCCATCCGGAGGGAATAAATAGGTGAAAGAGCAGAGGCGGTGGAGGCCGGGGGGGCCACACCTATAGCTGGCGTAGTCAGGGGGAGGCCGCGCCACCCCATGGTGTGGCCCCCCTGTTGCCCGTCTTCGACTCCTCTTCGGTGTTCTGGATGCTTCCGGGGAGAATAGGCACTTCGGTCTTTGTGGGGTCCAATTCTGAGAATATTTCCAGAACAACTTTTCTGAAACCAAAAATAGCAGAAAACAGGGAACTGGCACTTGGCATCTTGTTAATAGGTTAGTCCCGGAAAACGTATAAAAATGCTATAAATAAGGGAGAAAACATGTAGCAATTGGCACAATATGACCATGAAGCATCAGAAATTATAGATACGTTGGAGACGTATCAGGCCACACCATAGGGCGGCGCGCCCCTGGCCGCGCCTTAGGGTCGTGTGGGCCCCTCGGGCACCCACCGCAATCTCCCTTTCGCCTATATTACCCCCTCGGATAGTTAACCCTAAAAATATACCACTTTTCCACAAAAAACACCCGAGGCCGCCGTCATCGTCAACCCGAGATCGGGAGAGCTCTGGAGTTCTCCCCGGCACCCTGCCGAGAGGGAAAATCATCACCGGCGGGGTCTACAACACCATGCCCGCCTCCGGAGTGATGCGTGAGTAGTTCATTCTTGGACTACGGGTCCACTACAAGAAATATGTTGTACATGACTCTCAATTGTGGTCACTAGAAAGTCACGGAATTCTATTCATGAACCCTAACCAGAGTACCTATTTCTTCAAAGATACACCAAGAGTTTCACAATATTCATCCCCTAGCTACGAAAGGTAATGCCCGCCATCTTGACTTTTTCCTAAAACCGACATAGAAAATTACAGAAAATTCAAAAAAAAACTCGAAATGATGCAAGACCTTCGCGTAGTGTTATTATATATGTCCTAGTATCCACCAAAAATAATAAACTATACGACAATTGGGTTGAAAAGATGTTCACAGAGCTATCATCTACGGAGATTCAGGGCTTTCGGGCAGAACGACGGATGTTATGGCCACATTCATGGCATAATTTGTTTAAATGTTCCCATATTCCACACAAAGATGCATATTAGAACAACTAACTGGAGTAAGACCAGTTGAATTTCTGTTTTAAAACTACTTACACCCTTCCTTTGATATGTGGCTGTTTAAGATGACGTCCTCTATGTATGGTATGGGAGCATTAGGGGAGGCAACCCAGGAACAGGACCGGCAAGGCAATCTAGGAATTATGTTTTTGTAGACAGAAGGCACAAGTACCATACCTTGGCACAACTGAATTGGACGGAAATGAGAAACTAGGGTGGGGGTAGTGGCGGACCCAGATTTTTTTCAAAGCCTGGGCAAACGTGTTTAAAATGCTATTTTTTTAAATAAAATAATTGTAGAAAGTAACAAACACAAGCAAGAGCGTCGTCTCGAAGCCTGGGCAGATGCCCGGGCAGGAAGGATGCTAGATCCACCCCTCGGGGTGGCCCAAGCCCACACTAAAGGTCTACAGACTTGGAAAAGATTACGACACAAGTGCCATGGTACGACACATGCAGCTGCAACAGAGGGCACCCTAAGAAGGCAACGCTAGGAATTCTGTTGCAGATGGTAAACTTAATCTATTCAACAGTTCAACACAACATGATAATCTTGGTTCGTGTATCATCTGTTATTCGTTGAAGCAAAATTCTCTATGGTTCGAATCTTCTTATCCTTATATATTTTCGCATGTACAATAACATGTTTCCAGCACGTTCTCGAACATTTATAATGGGTTGTTGAACGCAGGGAGAGAAATCATAGAATGCGAATGGACTTTCTAGCATATATGTTGTTTGCTTTAGCTTTTCAGCGACATGTTGCTTTCATTCCTACCTTAGCAACTCAAGGTGGAGACGGTCTTGTATTTATGTGTGTGTGTGGAAGCTTTGTTGGCGATGGTTATGTATTAATTGGTTTTTCGAAGTTTTTTTTAATATTCTCTTATAAAATTTATTCAAAATTATCATCACATATTTTTTATTACGAACGGCTTATAAAATGGTTATTCATTTTATTTGTAGTTTCGTATGTTTAATTATGTGTTGTTTTACCTTGGTGGCATGCACGGACCCATGTACTCCATCCGTCTCATATTAATTGTCTCAAAGTTGGACAACGGTGGGTGTATCTAGACATGTTTTAGTGTTAGGTACATCCACTTTTGTCCAACTCTAAGACAATTAATTTGAGACGGAGGGAGTATTAGTTTGACGGAAAGGAATTCATGTTGGCAACGCATGTGAACTTCTTTTTGCTGCACATGTTCCATGATGCATACAGCGTTTTTAGGCCCATATACATGTTTTTTCCCCCAATTTTTGTATCTGTTAGAGACGTCTGCTCATTCATGATTTCCATACAATGAACTTCATTTGAGACAATATGAACATCTTTAGGTTCAAGTATAACATTTTGACTTAAAATAAGATAGAAAAAATGTCGTATTATGTAGGCGTGCGTTGCGCGTGCACCTCAACTGGTAAAAAAGAAAAGGAGAAATGAGGCTAATTCGGTCATTTCAGTCGGGCGCGAGTTGGGTCAAACTCAGCGGACCACGCCAGCACAGCCAGAGCCGTTGTGCGGGCCGCGCAATTCCTCGTGCTCTGCCAACTGGGAGTTCCCCGAGGCCCTTGGAAGCGCCCATCAACAGGCAGCAGCAAGAAGACAACGAAAACCCCTCCGGAGGAAAATCGCTAAAACCCGCCTCGCGGTCACGGGCCACACGCAGCCACACCACCACCACCGCTCCGCCGTCACGGTTTCCAGCCCCCACCCCTAAATCCTCCCCGACTCGCCGTTGCCCACTCTCCCGACCGAACCCGTCTCTCTCACGGCCTTATCCTAATCGCCCCGCCGCCATGGAGGCCGTGCGCACGTCGGCGGCGTGGGTGGCCAGCCGTTCCTCCCATGTCAAGGTCGACATGCTAGGTATTCCTCTGTTTTTTTGCTTTTGTTAGGGCCTGTGATTAATCCTTGTTTCTTGATGTTCCCTGAATGGTACTAGGTTCTGTAGGACCAGGCAGTATAGTCTTCATAGCGATTTCACTGGAATGGTACTACTATTTCTAGGGTCACACACTCAATATCGTCTTCGCAGGCTTCGCTGTTCTTGTGTGTCACTAGCAGTTATTTGTATTCCTATTCTGCAATACATACTGTAGCAGTATCTGATTGACCCTGTAAGAGACCTGAGTTGATTTTCTTGTTCTTGGAGTGAATTTCATTGTTTAGGTTTAGAAGTTTCCTCTTATCTTATTGTGTATTTCTTACATGTTGTTTTGGTCAGGTTTCAGAGTTCCTATTATGAAAGTACAACAACTTCATGAACTACATACTTCTCTTGTTTACGTCCATATCCATGTTCAACAATCTTTCGTTTGTTTAGCAAGAGAGGTCGAAGAGAGTTCTAAGTTATGTTTCTTTGCCCATTTGATTGTTTTCACAGAGATTGAGAAGGCCGTTGACAGAATCCAGGGGAATGTTCCAAAAATTGAGTGGGATTTCGAAGGAATTCATTACTTTGACGATGGACCGCTCACTGTGCAGTACCTCTTTGTCTTGGATGCACTGAATTTCTGCTTTTGGCCAGGTATAATCAAGCAGCAATGCAGTTAGCGTTTTGAACATGTAGAAATTACCAGAATGCTGTATGGTTCCTATCCTATGAGTGGTATCTTTTCATGAGAACTTCTAAAAACATTGCCAAACATCCAGACATCGCCACTCTCTATTTGAATTCTGCTGCTCCTGTATTAAGTACTCCAACAATGTTGCTACTGTTTTTATTTAGGGCGTTCATACATTCAGTTTGTGCAGTATTACTCTCGTGACTTTAGGCTGTTAAGATTTTCATGGCGCAGAAATCAACTTTGTATTGCCTTAAAACGATAGACTTCTTCTATCAACAACCTTTTATGTTGGTTCTGATGTTCTGACGATGCAAACAATTGGCTAAGAGAAGGGAAAGTGTGGTTTGTTATGTTCTCTTTACTACTCCCTCCGTTCTTAATTATAAGATGTTTTAGTCTTTTTCCACATTCACATATATCTACATGTATCTAGACAATTTTTAGTGTATATGTCCACTCATATTAGTCTGTATCTAGTCAACATGTGTAATACCTAGAACATCTTATATTTAGGAACGGAGGGAGTAGTTGATAATGATCTGGACTGTTCAGATACTGCATTCTCCTTTAATGCTTTCTTAGCTGCGGCTAACTTGCCCTGAGTAATAGCTATTACTCTTGGCTGTTCTTTACTATATTGTTGGGATTTTCGCAGCAAAATCCTTGTCTTTTTTCTGTTATTTTTTAATTATTACTTTTATTTATAATTACAATTCATCTTGTTATGCTCCACATTCTTACTTTGGTGTAGCTTGAAATATAGTATGCACAAGCTTTTATTCTACCTGCTGTTCCATTGTTTGTCAACTGGGCCTAGTTTCATCTAGTAACTGTAATTGATTTCCTTAGGCCACTCGCCATTTTTTTATAATAACTGACCTTTATGTTATAATGATTTAAGTTGTAATTTCTGTAGGCCAAGCCTAGCCCAACCTGCTTGGGACAAAGGCTTTCATGTTTTCGATGTTGTTATTGTTGTGTTATAATGATTTGATTATACTAATGACGATCGTCAACTGAATAGACAAGGACCTGAACTATGACAATTTGGCTTCTGGAGTTAAGTTAGCCTTAGAGAAAGATAAGACAGCGCTTGATGCAGACCGTCTTAAGAATTACACTGGTATAATTTCAGCTCTTCCATGCTCCATCCGAAAAATAAACTATTCTTTCAAGTGGTTTCCGCTAACTGGAAGGAAATGCTTTGCAAAATATAGGACCCCAACTTCGAGAACTGCTGAACTGGCCACGCCCACTGCCAATTGAGGAGGAAAGAGTCCGCCTTCTTCATGAGGTACTATTCTGCATTGCGTATGCAATACTGAAGTATTGAACTGCTTGCATATTTGATTGATTGATCGCCCATCAACTTCCACCTTACCACCCAACTTTTTCTTCAATATAAATTAGCCAAGCTTTGCAAAAATAATTATTAGGCCATATTTATCAACTTATATTTGTCATATGCTCTAGTCCCATTCCACTATAACTGTAATGGTATATGTCGACATTCAAATAATTTCCTTGTATTCTGTTCTGAACCATTTTACTATTCTGCTGCTTCATTAAGGTTGGTCTGGAGCTGGAAAGAAGCTTTGGAGGCTCGGCTGCTAATCTTGTGAAGTCTGCTGGAAACTCTGCTGCGTCTCTAATTGAACTGATTACTCGTCATTTTCCTGGTAAATTTTCCGTGCACATGCCTTCTACCATATAGCATCAGTCTCATCTGTTTTGTTATCGTTAGGCTGGAGTCCCAAGCTGTACATGCGTAACATGTCCAGCAATATTGAAGAATATGATCACAACCATGTGCCATCTTTTCTTCGGCCTTGGTCTAGCATGTACTGTTGTAGGCTTGTAGCTGCCTCTGCCGATACCATTTCACTGTTCTGGGGACTTCTGTTGTTTTGGACGGCCCTCTCTTGTATTTGGATCATTTGTCAAATGGGCTAATTAGATGTGGGTATGTGCAACGGGAGAAAAGCAGAGATGACCTAGGACCACTGGATATGCATAATGAGCTGGGCCAGGTACATCCACAGACCACAGGACCACTAGATATGCACATCTTTGTACGTGGCTACAGTGAAGTCTACACCTTAATTGTAGACTAGATGATCTCTTTTCTCCAGTTGGTTTTCTTTGTTTGGGAATGCCGAACATCATTCTTTTTCTCGCCAGTGGTTAGAACTTGGAACTTCTGTGACATTTTTTCGAAAAGGAGGTGGACCCCAGTCTCTGCATCGAAGTGATGCATACTGCCTCTAGAACTTCAGTGAGATATGCCTAAACATGAATTAACCCTTTAGTGCACGAGTGGAACTTCAGATTTACCCATGTTCCAGGGCACATTCACTTCACTGCGTCCTTATCAGTTTACATGCAAACACTACACAAAATGGTGTGGTGTGCTTTTATTTTCTCCCGTCCCACCCCTAAACCTCATAGTAGTAGCGAATAACCAGATACGATACAGTTCTTCCGCACAGCCCGATACATATTTTCATTAGGGACAGGGAAGCTTACCATGTACCTGTGGCTTCTGGCGCCGCGTTCTCGGAGCGTGTCGGACCATCTCTGATCGCTTCCTGGGACTTGTTTTCCTCGGCCGTGCCGTCTGGTGTGTATCTGTTCGTATCACTGCTCTTTGGGGTCCTCTGGTCCATCTAGAAGACAAGGAACAAGATGGTGTTCGACAACGATCGTGTCCCAGAAGATGGCCTGGTTGCATCACTCGCCTTCCACCTGCGTCTGTGATGTGTGCGTAACATTTGCAATCGATCTCTGGTGTGTGTCGCGGTGAGAATGAAAAACAGCCCTGTGTGGCTGTTCTTCCCCCGGAAAACCCTGTAATTTAACTTGTAACCCTGTTTTACCATTAATGAAAAATTTCAGGTGGGCAGTTCGCCCCCCTTTGATCGCTAAAAAAACCTGTTAGATTACTTGCTTACTTTTGTTTTTCCCCGAAAACGAGGAAAACCCCCTTGTCTCTGCATTGGTTGATGCATGAAGCCATATCTCTAATCAGGTGATAGGCACTGCTGTCTATGCCCTAACTGCTGCTATATGTTACCTTTTTACCTGAAATATTCAAATGTAATCTTTACCGAGACTAGTTGTAATATTCTGTCACATTTTATATTTTCTTCTAAATCACATACGATTTAGTGATAAAACATTTTTAAGATGTATACATGTCGAGCCATATCTGTAATCAGGTCATAGCCACTGCTGTCTATGTCCTGACTGCTGCTATATTTTACCTTTTTACCTGAAATATTCAAATGTAAACTTTACTGAGACTAGCTGTAATATTCTGTCGCATTTTATATTCTCTTCTGAATCACATACGATTTAGTGATGAAACATTTGTAAGATGTAGACATGTCGAGCCATATCTGTAATCAGGTCATAGCCACTATTGTCTATGTCCTGACTGCTGCTATATTCTATTTTTTAAACCTGAAATATCTGAATTTAAACTTTACCTTGTGGAAAATACAACAGAGATTAGTTGTTATATTATAAATCACATACTATTTAGGGATGAAATTTTTTGTAAGATGCATCCAGTGTCATTGATTTTGCTTTTTTTTTTCATGACATTACATACATCTCACATGACATAATTGTGATCATCAAATTTTGACAGGCTTTCGAGATCACTCACTTTACAAGGGACACCAGGTTTTCCTGTACAAGCGAGCCCAGATATTTGTTGCTGATTTGTGGGGTGCTTTTAAGGGGAAGAACTTTGGAGAGTTCCATGACATCAACTCCATCACCATATTTGCCGACTACATCGTTCCTGCTGTACTGAGGGAGCTTGGTATACTGAAGTATGAATCGAACCTATGCTGCTCGATCGACTCGAATAGAGAGATAGTGCCTGGAAGTGAGAGGAGGTAGAGATACGTGCTTGTTCCGTTCATGCCGTTGAAAAAATGAGGGAGCTCATCAACAAAAAGTTTGGGAAGCAGGTAGGGGCATCAGAATCTTTTCTCTCTTTTCTGAATGACCACATCTGAATCAGGTTCACCTGATGCTTTCCATGACATTTATTCTGTGACCTGCACGAAGGCCGTGTTACTACACAAACTAACAACTGCTAATAGGTGTAGGTTTAATTCAGTAGTAGTAAATCAGACTGACTAAGTTTAGTTAAACTGTCAAAAGATGCAAATAACTGTGGGCAGATGTGAAATTTCCTCTTTTCTCTATGAAGCAAAGCAGTTAATGTGGCATTGATTTAACACCTGGACCTGACTTTGCTCTATTTTTTTGTTGGCAGCTTCTGAGCATTGACATTGATCTCTGGCTCTGGTCGGTTGGCGTTCAGAACATGGCGCTGTCTCATCACCGCACCCTCTCCATTTACTACTGAGACCAGGAGCAGCTGCACCCTCTCTACGGCCAAAGATTGGCCGCGTCTTGTTGCTCCTGGGTGCTGAAATTTTGTCCCTCTCTGGTGAGTGCACGAAAGTGCAATGCTGTTGCTATCATAGGGTCGTCAACATGGTGATAGGTATGGTGTGACCGTAACATGTTAGGACTGGACAGATGGAAGTTTTAAGGTGAATTGTAGTCCGGGCGTATTGTGATCTAATTGGATGCTTCTGAGTTGGAAACTATATATTGTGGTGGCAGTCCCGACAATCTGTCTTTTTCGTCTGAAATTCAGCAGTTACCATTCTAGAAAATGGTAAGGGCGATTTTGATTCGCGTGATTTCTAAAGCACATGAACAAACAAGAAAAATGTAGGATTAGGGTGTCATGTACCGTTGATGAATCCCATAATTGAACGACTATAACATTAGCACCGCTACAAACAATAAAGGGATTCTACCTAGGTGTTGAGGCTATCGAGGGAAGAGGCATTTTGGCTCCGTGCTTTTGGTTTTTAAAATCGTTTTAAACGCATTTTGGAATGTCAAAAAATTACTCGTGTGCATCTCGATATTCTAAGGGCATCTCCAGCCGTTGCGCCCCCCAGGGCTCAAAACGTCGCCGTTTTGGGGCCGCCGCGGCGCCAAACGGCGCTAATCTGGAATCTGGGGGGGCAGGCTTCCCAGTCGCCCCCCCCCGAGCCCAAGTTTCGGCCCAAAAAACTCTCGATTTGAAACTCGGCGCATTTTATTGATTTCAGGCAAAGTTCGTACAATTTCGACGCAAATTTAAACTAAAACGCAAATTTAAACTAAAATAACATAAACTATAGAAGCCCCAGGCGCTCAGCGATGGCCTGGCTGTAGTCGCCGCCGTCGCCGCCGCCGTCGTCGTCGTCGGGGCCGTCGCCGTCGCGCCTGCTCGGTCCCTGTCCGGGGTCGCCGCAGCCAGTGTTGCTCGGCCCCGCGCTGAAGTCGCCTCACCTTCTCACCGCGAGGGCTCGCTGGTACTCGGCCTCCTCGTCGGAGTCGGGGTCGAGCACGACGTAGGCGACGTCCTTCGTCGGCGGCGGGGGAGGGATGCGGCGGCGGGCCGCGTTGGCGGCAGCCTCCTGGTCGCGAGCCGCCTTGCGCTGCTCGGCCTCAGCGAGCAGGCGGCGCTGGAGCTCCAGCTCCTCGGCGGTGCTCTCCCGCAGGCTCCAGTCCGCGGCGACGTCGTCGGCGACGGGCTGGAGCGTGTTGCGGGACAGCTCCTCGGCGACCTTCGGGTCAGGCCACTCCTCGTCGTCCTCGTCCTTGGTCGTCTCCGTCTTCGGACGGACCGTGCGCTCGAAGCCGGCGTCCTGTCACTGGCGTGGCTCGCCGATGCGCAGGGCGCCGCCGCTGCGCCTGGGGATAGGCGCGCCGGAGTTCAGAAGAGGGGGGTGAGAGAGAGATTGGGCGCCGGAGGAGCTCGAGATGGCCGACGACGAGCCGCCGTCCATCCGCCGCGCATCCCACGAGGAATTCTGCCGGGGCGGCATCTCCAGTCGCGGCGCGTTGCCGCCGTAGATGTAGTCCAGCACCCACTCGAGAGTGCGGTGCTGGCCTCCCCACCAGCGCCTGCGCCCATGGCCATTGGCGCGGCCCTCGACGGGGCCGTTGTCGTCCAAGGAGGCGAGCTCCCTGTCGCGGCGCCGCTGGAGTTCTTGCCACCAGAAGTCGTTCCAATAGAGCCGCGCGGCCTCGTCCGCCGGTAGGCCTTGGCGCACCTCGGCGATGGCCTGCCGGAACTTCGCGTCCGTTGACGGGACCGGAGGCACGGGCACCCCGCCCGCGCTGAGGGCCCAGCGCGGCTGCCCGCCGCCAGAGCTCGGGAGGCGCATGTCCGGCGGGCACGGGTAGCCCGCGCGGTACAGCGCCCACGCCTCGCTCCGGCGAAGGTGGCGGCGGGTCCAGCCGTTGGCGGCGGCGGCGCTGTCGTAGCTCGCCATTTGCGTGGAGGAAGGAGAGCACGGGGGAGAGAGGAGAGCGCCGAGGAAGGAGAGAGCAGCGAGGTGGAAGAATGGGGCGGGGGCGGCGAGCGGCGCGGGCCTTTTGTAGCCTGCCGGACATTCACTGCGCGCGCGTCCCCTCGCTGCCGCCTGCCACGCCATTACGCCGGCAGCCTTTGAACGGGCGGATGCACTGGACGGCCGCCACGCCATAAACGCCGGCAGCTTTTGACCGACGCGGGAGCCGAGAAGATGATCAAGGGGGGTTTCTGTTCCCGCGTTTTTTCGGCGTGTCACTGACAGAGCTGGCCCGCGCGTGCTGCCGCGCAGTTTCGCCCCCCCCCCCCCCCCCCCCCCAAAATGGGTTTGGCCTGGGTGCCGCGGTGCGAAATAGCGCCGAAACGGCGCTATTTGGGCTTCTGGAGGGGGGGCGACTGGTGAGGAAACGGGGCTATTCGCCGCTTCCGGCGCTAAAAAGGCCGCATGGGGGCTTGGGGGGGGGGGACTGGAGATGCCCTAAGTGCTCAAAAATTTGTTTCACGAAAAACGGATACTTGTGTGTCCGGTGTAAAAAGACAAATAATCAGTGCTAAAAAATTGCTTTCAGGTGACATTATTTGTATTTTTACACAGGCCATAAAAAATGTCGGGTCTCCACAAAATCTAGTGTGCGCACATAGAATGTCAAGATGTGACATTTCAGAATGTTTTTCAGCAGTACATGTATATACTCCCACGTGGCAAAGTGGATTTCACGCTAGGAAATCTTTAGAGAAAATTCGTAAGAATCTCAATCTTTGAGCCTAAATTTTGTAGGGACTGTTCGAGTCCTACAAAATTCAGTAGTACATCTACAGCCTGAAAAGTGGAGGCGTCGCCTTACCCGATGGGTTCAGGTTTGCTATTGCACGCGCGCCGCCTGTGTCCGGTCCGTGTTCTCGGTGTGGTACGGAGTCGACCAGCGCGCCGAGTAGTACTAGGTAGGCTTCGCTGGAGCCTGGAGCTGGTGTCGCGGTCTCTGACGCAACGCAGCTCTCGTGCCGGGTCGGCGGGGCAGCATCACAGGCTTGCCAACGGCTGCGGGGAAGCGACAGGGAAGCGTGGTCTGCCGTCTGCGCGGGCCGCGCCCGCGGGACGTCGACCCTGTCAACGGAACTGCCACGTCAGCACCTTGCGCATGAAGTCAACACCGTCAGCCCGGACGAGATCTGCTTAGAGCATCTCCACCGTCAGCCAATTATTTTGTGTGCTGCCCTCTTAACGTGTAATTTGATGAGTATCGTTCACAGCCGCGACCCAAACCGCAGCCCGATTTTGCTATGATTCTATCTAGAACTTTTCGATAGACTTAAAATACATAGCTAATAAAATAGTTCAATAATTATGCAAACATACCAATAGTTCAGTACATATTACAAAATTTTAAATTATTTGAATTGCGCCACAAGATCTCTTTGCATTTGCTCGTGAGTTGTCTCATCAAGAATTGCGTGATAAACACAAAGAAAATATGTAAACTCGGCAGGCACGTCCAACTGTGGATGCGCAAGACGGACCAAACGGCTCGTCGAACACCATATTGGCATCTCGTTCACTCTCGATGATCATGTTGTGCATGATAATATAGGCGTTCATGGCATCACACATCTGATCTATAGACCATGATAGAGAAGTGTACCGGATAACCGCAAACCGTGCCTCAAGCACACCAAATGTCCGCTCCACATCTTTCCGGACAACCTCTTGCTTCTTAGCAAAATTTACATTGGCCTCACCAATAGGGTTACGAATTGTCTTCAGAAATGTCGACCAGCTGGGATAGATGGCATCCTCTCGGTAGTACCCTTTGTCATACTCATGGCCATTGATCCAAGACTTGCACTCCGGAGCAAGGCCTTGATGGGTTGCGCAACAGGAATTTAAAAAATTCGCCATGCATGCCACGCAACCGCAAAGATCTATCAATGAATATACACGTGAATAAAGATTACAAGATCTAATTCTAGAAATCATGTACCAGACATCGTAGTAGTGGAAGAGGTATTGGTGACGATGTTGATGAAGCCTGTTGAAGATCCTCACGCACAAGCCTATGGGAGAGGATGTTGCAGACTCCCCGTATCCAGCACCTTGATCCAACAGAGTGAGGATCTCACGTGTTACCCCTCTGAGAGTATGCACACATAAGTCGGGACAAGTTCTGCAGCGTTTTCCTGTCAAGAACTAGACGTCATAGGTGTATATGAAAGTGGAGTTCCCAACACATGAGAGATTAAAACCTAGGTCTAATAGGGATAGGGCACCTCAAAATTCCAATTATAGGAAACTCTAATTCAATTAGAGCGTTCTAATTAGAAGCTCTCTTATTAGACCCTCTAATTCTACGAGAGAGGGAGGCATGAGAGTCAACTATATGTTTTGCATAAAGCATTGGAGTCCTTTGTATAGTGGGATGAGGGGGGAGACCTTCCTTGGGGGAAGGAGTCCTCCCCTCAATCCAACAAGGGGGCGACCTACAAGGGTGGCCGCACCCCCTCCTTGTGGAACTTGGATTGGACTCCCTTGTGGAGTCCAAGTCCACCTCCACTTTTCCTTTTTCCTTTTATTTCCTTGTTTTTTCAACTAAATTGGGAAAAATGCAGGGAGGATGGTGCGCCATGTGTGGTGTCCTAGTCCCACATGGCAGCCACCAAAATATGGGTGCGGCCATGGGGCATTTCTGCACCCTTCGGCACTCCCCCTTCTCGATTTTTACCCGAAACTCTTCCGGAACCCTGTGACCCCATAGATAAAATCCTCGACCTTATCTAACGATGTCAGAAATATATTTTCAACATCCCAGCACATCGCATGCCTCCCTGCACTTACTCGTAAAGCGTGAAACCTCATTTTCTCCCTCAGAAAAACTTCGGAATAAATTTCGGCAGTAATAGAAACTCTTTCTATCACTCTGAGACATCTAATGCCCTCATTATCAATTCTCTCTGATATATAAAATATATCTATCACGCAGAAACACCGCTCAGATGGTACTCATTGTTGATCCGGACCTACCGATATACACATAAACAAGCCCTATGTTAAGTGTGTTTCCCCTACAAGTTCGATAGTGTGTAGACATGAAACTGAAAACTCTTTCCTTTTCCATAATCAATAGTGGAGCCATGGACGCCCATATTAACTCCCACATACTATATGAATAAACCGCTAAACAGGTTGGCTATTATACAATATTCTAATTACTCATGATACTGAACTTACCTGATGATGGAGGGGTTAACCTCTTGGGTGGCCCGATCTTCACGAATCGACCAAGAACACGAAGAACGAACGATGAACACGAGAGGGGAATCAAGGGGAAATCGTGGAAAACAAAGGGGGGATAACTAGCAAGAACTGAAGAACCCAAATCTCCCGTCAACTAAGCCGCAACGGCTGCCTACGGGACGATCGATCCAACCAGACTCACCTTTTCGGAAATCACTTCACACTCATGGCCGGTCCACCACGCCAATAGAACCTCAAGGGTTAGTTGAGGAAGATTGGAAACTCCCTAACTGAATCCCAAGGGGAAAGGATAGGTAACCCGATGAATCTTGATATGATGCTAGATACACATCATAGGAGTAGCCTTGATACAGTCCTACATACAAGTCATAGGAGTAGCCTCACAAGAGGGGTACAAAGCAAAGCTCAAAAGTATAAATTCATCTCTAACCCTAGATTTAGCCAAAGGGGTTCCTTATATAGCCAAGGGGGTAGGTGAGGGGCGAAAAGGGGTTTTTTCTCCCCATTTGCGTGTCTTCAGGGGAGCCGGTGTGGGAGGCCGGCCCTTGAGGCCGGGGTGGGAGCAGCAGCTGGCCAGCCGGCCTGGGGCCGCAGGGGAGCCGGCCCGAGGCCGAGGTGGAGGTCGGGGCATTCAGGAGGTAGCCCGGCCTAAGGCGCAGGCGGCCTGGCCTGAGGCCGAGGTGGAGGCTGGGGTCTTCTGGCAGGGGCCTGGCCGGGCTTCCTGCCCTTCTCCCCTCTTCTCCTTCTCGTCTCCTTCCTCGACGACGTCTTCTCGAACTTCTTCCATGGCTTCTTGGGCATGTTCTTGAGCATCGTCTTGAGGGTCCATGGTGGGGTCAAACCTGCACACATAGGGCATTTCCATGATATAGCGCACCGATCACCAAGTCATCGGAAGCATAGAGAGAGAGGATTGAGTTCACCTTATCATGCATCGCCTTTGCTCGTGATCTTGTCATGGGTCCACTTGGTGATGGGCTTGGTGGAATGGGGTGTGATGCATCATATCCCCCCTCTTGGAAAAGAGTCGACCTCGACTCGTGATCTTCCTCATCACTTGGATATCCATGGAAGGGAGAGAGATCCTTGACGTTGAAGGAGTTGTGGGCGAGGTACTTTGATTGCGATAAGTCGAGCTTGTAGGCGTTGTTGTTGATGCGCTTGATGATCTTGAAAGGTCCGTCACCTCTTGGCTTGAGCTTGGAGTTGCGCTCTTGTGGGAAACGGTCTTTGCGCAAGTGTAGCCAAATGAGGTCACCTTCTTGGAACACCATGGGCTTCTTGTTCTTGTTCATGATGGATGCTCGGTTCTCGGAATGCTTCTCAAGTGTAGATCTTGTGGATTCATGGAGCTTCTTGATGTAGTCGGTGCGCTTGTCAATGTCCATGTTCACTTGCTCGCGTAGAGGCAATGGTAGGATGTCGAGAGTGGTGTTGGGGTTGAAGCCATAGACGATCTCGAAGGAGCTTATTTTAGTAGCTTGGCGTAGTGCTCGATTGTAGGTGAACTCGGCATGTGGGATGCATTCCTCCCAATTCTTGAGGCTGGGCTTGATCAATGCCCGTAGGAGTGAAGAAAGCGTTCGATTCACCACTTTGGTTTGGCCATCCGTTTGTGGGTGGTAGGCGGTGGAGAATAGTAGCTTGACGCCGAGCTTGGCCATCAAAGTCTTCCAAAAGTAGGAAGTGAACTTGACATCTCGATCCGACACAATTGACGTGGGCACACCATGTATATGCACATTTTCCCTGAAAAACAAAGTTGTGACATGTGAAGTATCATCCGTTCTATTGCAAGGAATGAAAATGTGCCATCTTAGAGAAACGATCAACAACGACAAAGATGGAGTCCATGTTTCTTTTAGTGTGTGGGAGTCCTAACACAAAGTCCATGCTAATGTCACTCCAAGGTGCGTGTTGTGTAGGCAATGGTAAGTAAAGACCATGAGGATTGGAAGTGGACTTAGCTCGGAGACATGTAGGACATCGCTTGATGAGTCTTTCAGCTTAATGCCTCATCTTAGGCCAGTAGTAGAGGTTGGAGAGCATGGCATAGGTCTTGTCCCATCCAAAGTGTCCCATGAGACCTCCTTCATGTGATTATTCAATAACAACAAACGAAGAGAGGACTCTAGAATACACAATTTGTTAGCCTTAAACAAGAACCCTTTGTGAAGATAGTAGTCATCAAAACCTCGATTAGGCAAGCATTTGTCAAAAATTGGTCCAAAGAAAACATCGGAAGAGTATAAGTCTTTGATCTCATCCAAACCAATTACATTGCTCTCAAGGCGGGTAAGAAGACACTCTTTTCTAGACAAAGCATCCTCTACAACATTCTCTTTACCTTTCTTGTACTTAATGATATAAGGAAAAGATTCAATGAATTCTACCCATTTAGCATGTATTTTGTTCAATTTAGCTTGGATTTTCAAATACTTCAATGAGTCATGATCAGAATGTATAACAAATTCTTTAGGATAAAGATAGTGTTGCCAAACTTCCAAGACTCTAACCAAAGCAAATAGTTCCTTGTCATAAATTGGGTAATTGAGTCTAGCACCATCTAATTTCTCACTATGATAAGCAACGGGATGTCCATTTTGCATAAGAACGCCACCAATGCCTATTCCACTAGCATCGCATTCAATCTCAAAGGTTTTCTCAGAATCCGGCAAAATAAGCAAAGGTGCTTCGGTCAAACATTTATTGAGGGTATCAAAAGCTTTTTGTTGATCATTGCCCCAAACGAACGACACATTCTTCTTTGTAAGCTCATTTAAATGGCAAGCAATGGTTGAAAAATCCTTCACGAAATGGCGATAGAAACCGGCAAGACCATGAAAACATCTTATCTCACCCACGGATGTAGGGTTGGGCCAATTTCTAATTGGCTCGACTTTCTTCTCGTCAACTTCAATAACATTGGAGGAAATCACAAAACCCAAGAAAACAAGCTTGTTGGTGCAAAAATTGCATTTGGAAAGATTTGCGAATAGTTTTGCTTTGCGAAGAGCCAACAAGACTTGAGAAATGTGATTAAGGTGATCCTCTAAAGATTTGCTATAGATAAGGATGTCGTCAAAATAAACCACGAGAAATTTGCCAATGAAAGGATGCAAAACTTCATTCATAAGACACATGCAAGTTGAAGGAGCATTGGAAAGACCAAAGGGCATGACAAGACATTCATACAAACCAAGTTTTGTTTTGAAAGCTGTTTGCCATTCATCACCTATGCTCATGCGAATTAGGTGATACACTTTTAAGATCAATTTTGGAAAAGATAGTAGCACCACTTAATTCATCAAGCATATCATCATGGCAAGGGATGGAATGTCTATATCTAACGGTGATAGCATTGATAGGACGACAATTCATGCACATGCGAGAAGTATCGTCTTGCTTAGGGACAAGGATAACTGGAACAACACAAGGGCTAAGAGATTCGTGGATGAAACCTTTCTCAGGTAGTTCTTGGATTTGCTGCTCGGTCTCCTTAGTCTCCTCGGGGTTTGTGTGGTAGGGAGCACGGTTTGGGAGTAGAGCACACGGAATGAGTTCAATGCGGTACTCGATGCCACGTAGGGGAGGTAGACCCGGTGGTAGTTCTTCAGGAAACACGTTCTCAAATTTCTGCAACAAAGGAAACAAAGATGGAGGAAAGCTTGTTATGGTGTTAGTTTCAAGTGCTTCTCCTTTGCACACGAGGACAAAGTGAAGAATGCATGGGTCATCTCGTAACTCTCGCATCTCTCTTTTGGTGGCAAGTAAGGCAAGGCCTTTGGGAGCACTCAAAATTTTTCCACTAATGTTTGTCTTGTGGCTCTCACTCTCTTTGAGGTGGATCACTCTCTCACTAATCATCTCACGAGATTTGAGCTCTTCTTGTTTGCGTTCAAGGGTCTTGGCGTTGTCGGTAATCACTTGGCTAGGAGACATGGGGTGGAGCACAAACGTCTTGTTATTCCACTTGAATCTATAGTGGTTGGTGTGTCGTCATGAAGAGCACTCTTGTCATATTGCCAAGGTCATCTAAGAAGAAGATGACACACGGTCATAGGCACAACGTCACACTCAACTGTGTCTTCATATGGGCCAATCTTGAAGTGTACGGAAACCATGTGTTGAATCTTGAAGGTGCCGGAGTCACTAAGCCATTGGACATGGTAGGGATGTGGGTGTTGCTTGTAAGTCAATTGGAGTTTGTCGCAAATTTCTTTGCTAGACAAATTTTGGCAACAACCTCCATCGATGATAACCTTGATTGATTTTCCATTGATGTCGGCTCTATTTTGGAAGAGGTTTCACCATTGGTCATGTTCATCTTGAGGAGAGGTGGAAGGACTCTTGTCACCACTAGCGATGGATTCTTGTCCTCAGCGGAATAGACACTTTCTTCATCATCATTTTGCACGTCCAAGGAATTGAGAGCAACTTGGTGCAAGGCATAGTATCCTCCTTCACTCATGGAGTCACGTTCACCATCTTTGTTCACAATCATGATCATCTTGTTGGAACACTCAAAAGACTTGTGTCCACTTCCACCACATTTGAAGCAAGTAATTGTGCTCGATTTGACTTGAGGAGCATTACAGGTGGTGGTGGGAGGCACTTGTTTCTTGAACGGTTGCGGAGATTTGTTGGTAGTATTGGAAGCTCTAGAGGTGCTCTTGGTGTTGGTCGGTGTTGTGACTTGTGTCATTGGGGACGAAGAAGAAGGCCTTAATGGAAAGTAAGCTGTAACATCCCAAAGTTTGCTACATTAGGGGGTGTGGTGTGTGTTCATCTCATACATGCATGAAACAAAAATTCAAATCATGTTTTAACCAATTTAAATTGTGAATTTAAATGGTTTCAGAAAAACCTCACAAAAAGTACTTATTTTGGTTCCCAAAATCTTGTTCTAAAAAAATATTTCAATTACACCAAAGTAACACATGGTGTTGTTGGAAATTTCATGAGCTTTCCAAAGATAATTTTTGCCAAATTTTATTCTTCCAAAAAGGCCCTCAAATTTTAGTTTTTTGTTCTGTTTTGTAATGGAAAAGGTTCAGACTGTAAAACTCAGAACAATTAGGGGGTTTCTGCAAATTTTCCGTCTTCTACCTTTGACAGTAGGAGCAGCTCCGTGGCCTTCGACGCCACGTGCTGCTACTGCCTTCCCCTGCGCAGGTGACCCCCCCAGGAGAGAGCGCCGTGCTCTCCTCTCTCTCGCTATCCCCTCGACTCTCTTCCTCGCTCCCTCTGCTCCCTCGAGCAACCGAACCCTAACCGGAGGAGCCGCCGCTCGCCGTCGCTATTCCGGCCATCTCCGGCTGAACGTAGGACACCTATGGCTCCGCCTCGGCCTCCTCGTGCTTCCAAGCTAGGCGCCATGAGCAGGGACAACCGGAGTTAGCCGCGCCGCCATCGTCTTCCTCGCGGCCGGCGGGAGATGCGGCCGTCGATTCGCCGCCACCGCTCCGCCCCTGCCCCCTCCGACCACTCCTCTACCTTCCCCACATCGTGGTGAGCCTCCTGTGTAACACCTGGGGTGTTACCCTAAATAGGAAGTTGTTTGTTTTCTTTTGCTTGCATCACATGCATCACATGAGCATTGCATTCTGTTTTCAAGACAACTCAAAATTCAAACCACCTTAAACTTTCAAACATTGTCACAATTTTCCAATTAAAATTTGCAAACTAAACACCTCAATTGTTTTTCAAATAGTTTGAGGTTGTTTTAATCAAATTGCTTGTTAATAAAATTTTCCCTCTTGTTGAAAAACCCTAATGGTAACTTTCCAATTCAACTTAAATTTCAAATCATTTCAATCATATCTGACATGATCAAATTGTGGTTAAAAACATTAAAGTTTTGCAAACAAGTAAATTCAACAAATGTTTTCAAAATTAATGAGCCATTGAATAAAAAATTGTTGAAAACTCAACTCCTTATGAAAGACTATGGAAATTCAAATAACCACTTTAAAACTCAACTGAATCTTTCAAACTTTTGGACCTAATATTCACAACTACTTTAATTATTGTTTTGAAAATTAATAAAATTTAATTATCAAATAAACAACCTCAAACCCTATTTGAAAAATTCAAATAACAACTTTAAATCAATTAGAATTTCAATCTTGTGAAAGAAATAATGTTAACATTTGCTTTAATCTCTGTTTTGAAAATTAACACAAATAATGCATAAAAGAAAAACCCCAAACCATATTTGAAACCCAACTACCCCTTTAAATTCAAACTAATATTACAAACTTTGAAATCAAAACTAACCTTGATTATGCTCACTATTTTGCAACTAATAAAACTTAATTGTAACATAAAAGAACCCCCCCCCCCCAAAACCCCTTTTTCCTTTCTTTCTATCTCTCCCATTCTTTCCTTACAAGCAAAAAAAAAGAGAAGGAAAAAAAAACAAAAAAAAACTAGAAAAGGGAGAGGGTGAGCTGTGGGGAGGCAACAACCCACAGCCCAACCCCATTTTCTCCCAGCCCATCATCGTCCAGCCCGTTACCCCCTCCTTCTGTCGTCTTCTCCCCACCTGCCCCTCCCTCTCGTTCTGAAAAAGACAGCGACAGAGCACATGGACAGCTCCCTTTTCCCCTCCACCACGGCCACACTTTCCTTCTCCATAAATCCCCTCCCTCCTGGAACCCTAGCTGCTCCCTACTCCTCCTCTCCAGCCATCGCCGCCGCCGCAAAACCTCTCCACCAAGTGCTGTTCCTTGTTCTGCACAAACAGAACCCCATCTGCATGTTCGACGGCGCCGGCCTCCCTCGGACCTCCTCGACCTGATCGCCTACTCCAGCGCCACCCCGGTGCGCTCTCGTTTCCATTCCCGATCCCTCCCCTAGCAATCGCATCCGCTAACTGACGCTCCTTATTTTTTTGCACGTCGGAGTTCTGTCCGCCCTGGCCTCCATGGCTGCAACTCGTACGAGCAGTGGACCTGGGCACGGTGCATTCCCATCTCCCCACTCTGTCCCGCTCGGTGCGTTCCCCATCTCCCCACCCCGTCTCGCTCGATCGCTCCCCCTCTCTGTATCTCAGTATGTGCGTGCGTGCCTGAACCTGCATCTTGTTCTGCTGTCGAAAATTCAGTTAACCCTGTCGATGTACACCTTTTCCTTCGTCAGTCTCACGTACCAACAGCAACGAGCGAGTAGCGCAGCGGTACCGTCCCTCTCGCACGCGAGGCAGAACGCGGGTTCAAACCCCAGCGAGCCCAAGCGCCAATCTTTTTCTCATTTTTCGCCGCGCACCCGGCCCCACCCGCCATACACCGCGGTGGCCTGCGTGGCTCCACCCGCGCCGCGTGTGCTCCGAGTGGCACAGGGGCCCGCCTGCCAGCGGCACTGGCTGGGGTCATCCCCGGTAAGAACGACCCCAGATCCAGATCTGGATCTGGCGGTTTGCACCTAGGCCCTTGGCCTCTTCTTTTTTTGCACCAGAGTCCCTCCCGCACTGTTTCTTTCACATTTCCAGCCCTGTCTTTTACAGAAATAACCCTAAAATTCACATGGCTATAACTTTTAATTTATAAATTCAAATAATACAAACTTTATATGTATTCCACTCCAATTTCCCTGTACTTTCTAAATATGTGTGTTGTTTACTGCTTTGAACCCTCCAAATATTTTTAAAACTTCAAATTCAAGTAACCCTTTTTGAATTTGATTAAATCCATACCAAATTCAAATATATTTCAAATGGCCTAGATAAAATATGTTTTCCAACCAAAATTTCATGCCCTTTCCAAATATAACATTTGATTTCTGTTTTGAATAATTTAAATTGCTGAAAACAACTGTTTCTTATTTATTGCATTTAAAATTGCCAAAATAATAACTTGCTCATTTTAAATCCAATTTCCACAAATAAAATATGTTTCCCATGCAAAATTAAACCACCTTTTCAAATATAAAATTTGTTTCATGTTTTGAATAATTAAAGCTGGTTAAATGATTTAAACCTTGTTTAAATCATTTAATATTGTTAAATTAATAACTTGCTCAAATTAAATTATTTTTTGAACTATAAATTATGTTTTCAAATCAGAAAAACATAACCTTTTAAAATATGAATTTGGATTTATGTTTTGAACAAATAAAATTCAAATAATATTCAAACTTGAATTCAATTCAATTAAAACTTGTTTAATCTTGTTTAATTCATAATTAAATCATTGTAATTCCTTTTTCAATAATTGAGACATGTAATCCACCTAAAATTTTGTGTTCTAATCAAATATGAACTTTGTTATCTGTTTGGAACAATTAAACTTGCTGAAAACAACAAATGCTTGTGTGACACCTTTAAGTAACCAAAAACTCCAAAAACTTAATAAGTGAATTTCAAAATGGGTAACCCTTATTTCCAATTGATTCTATTGTTGTTATTTTGTTGTTTTCCTCATCCATGCATCATACTAATCCACCTTCACCTGTTGATTAGTTGGAAAACAAATAATCTAACCAAAATTCATGGGCTTTTCATATGCAACTCAAATTTCATATGGGTCCATTTAAATCTGTTTATCATGACAACTAGTTTATTTCTATGCATCCATTAAATTGTCATGCATCCATATCTTGATCATGCTGGATCTTTTGCCGTAGTAGTAATTGTTGCATTCCGGTGTTTGTTCGAGGTTCGTTGCTTCTTCCCGGATAGGACGTTGAGATGATGTGAGCAACGACAAGTGCTGTGGATGTACCTCTACTTGCTGGATCTCAGGCAAGTATACTCACTTGCTGCCAAATGGCTGCCTTTCATCACTTGTTACCGATTCTTTCTGTTGTTCTTATTCTAGCCTTGATACGATGCTTGTGTCTCGATCCTATTATATGTTTACCCTGCAACCATGATATAGCCTTTTGCTTCCACTTCCCATTAACTGTTGTTTGTTTACCTTGTTGGCCCTCGTGTCGTAGTTGCATGCTTAGTGTTGTTTGCGCTCAAGTCTTGTTGTTCCTTTCATATCACCTGTTTAGTTGATAGTTGGGGTTCAATTCAAATCAACAACCTGTTAATGTTTTGGGTAATAATAATTTGATGATAAGGCACCGGCAGGAGGCCCGGCGTGGTTTTGAGGCCTGCTAGTGTCGACCCTAATTAGGAAAAGGGTCTTGTCTACTGATCCATGATGAGCGCACTAACCGCATGTGGGAAGCGAGTATGGGCGCCCCCCTCAATTTGACTCGATTTGCATCTCGTCCAAATCGCCACACTTAGTTCGGGCTTTCCATTTGCTGCACGCATATGCAGGTACGAACCCGAGGCCAGGGTGGAACTTTTGTAGTCGGCATTTAGGGCGGCGTGGTCTTCCAGTGCTATGAGGGTCCCCCTTTTCTTCGTGGGCCCTTCCTTTCCGTTGATCCCAAAGTATTTGTATCTTGTGATGACTGGCTACGCCGGTATCTTGTGAGTATGGTTTATCCACTTGCCAGTACTTAACCGTACTGACCCACGAATCTTTTTCGTGGCTGCATATTCAATATTGCAGTCAACAGGTTTGAAGTCTGACGATGTTAGCTTGGGAATCCCTCCGGCTTGGCCTGGGCAGGGATTGGACGCCATCGGTTATCTTCAGGACTCTTAGTCCAATTTGTATCTTGTCCGTAGCCGGACGCTATGTTGTTTCTTCCGCTGTTATTTGGATCTTTGTATTGTATCAGTTGTATCCCTGACTCGTTTGAGTCATCTTGTATATATCTTTTCTGTTGTTGTTGTGGATTATTCGTGAACTATTGTAATATTATCACAAGTGGCAACCTGGAATAGGTTATTATGTGGATTTTGGCGGGAATGCTGAAATCTGCATAGTGCCCGATCTCGGGGCGTCACAAATGGTATCAGAGCCTTGGTTCCGATTCCCGATATTGTTTCGATACGAATGGTTATCGAAGCAACGGGTCCGCAAAGCCTGTAGGTTAACCTCGCTAACGGTCGTTGTTTCTAGAATGTCAAAAACTATTTCTGCTAAACTATTTTGGAAAACATCTCAATAGGATTCTTGTTTTCTCCTTATCCCTATTCTATTTCCCCTCCCATCTTATTTGTTTTGGAGTCTTCCCCCCTTGTATATCTTTCAAAGTGTTAGGATCCTACGTGGGTGGACGTTTTCTGAGCCCTTAACCTAATAGGTTCGATCATCGGAAGATTCCTGGTGGAAAAACATCGTCGTCACTCCGAGCAAGAATCCTTTGTTAGTGGTGTCGAGGAGATCAGCTGGAAGCATGAAGAATCGATAGTTGAACTTCTTTCCCCTCCCGGGTTAGCAGGTGGATTGCGAGGGCGCAATCCCTTGTTAGTGGTGTCGTCTGTAACACCTGGGGTGTTACCCTAAATAGGAAGTTGTTTGTTTTCTTTTGCTTGCATCACATGCATCACATGAGCATTGCATTCTGTTTTCAAGACAACTCAAAATTCAAACCACCTTAAACTTTCAAACATTGTCACAATTTTCCAATTAAAATTTGCAAACTAAACACCTCAATTGTTTTTCAAATAGTTTGAAGTTGTTTTAATCAAATTGCTTGTTAATAAAATTTTCCCTCTTGTTGAAAAACCCTAATGGTAACTTTCCAATTCAACTTAAATTTCAAATCATTTCAATCATATCTGACATGATCAAATTGTGGTAAAAAACATTAAAGTTTTGCAAACAAGTAAATTCAACAAATGTTTTCAAAATTAATGAGCCATTGAATAAAAAATTGTTGAAAACTCAACTCCTTATGAAAGACTATGGAAATTCAAATAACCACTTAAAAACTCAACTGAATCTTTCAAACTTTTGGACATAATATTCACAACTACTTTAATTATTGTTTTGCAAATTAATAAAATTTAATTATCAAATAAACACCCTCAAACCCTATTTGAAAAATTCAAATAACAACTTTAAATCAATTAGAATTTCAATCTTGTGAAAGAAATAATGTTAACATTTGCTTTAATCTATGTTTTGAAAATTAACACAAATAATGCATAAAAGAAAAACCCCAAACCATATTTGAAACCCAACTACCCCTTTAAATTCAAACTAATATTACCAACTTTGAAATCAAAACTAACCTTGCTTATGCTCACTATTTTGCAACTAATAAAACTTAATTGTAACATAAAAGAACCCCCCCCCAAAACCCCTTTTTCCTTTCTTTCTATCTCTCCCATTCTTTCCTTACAAGCAAAAAAAAAGAGAAGGAAAAACAAAAAAAAAACTAGAAAAGGGAGAGGGTGAGCTGTGGGGAGGCAACAACCCACAGCCCAACCCCATTTTCTCCCAGCCTATCATCGTCCAGCCCGTTACCCCCTCCTTCTGTCGTCTTCTCCCCACCTGCCCCTCCCTCTCGTTCTGAAAAAGACAGCGACAGAGCACATGGGCAGCTCCCTTTTCCTCTCCACCACGGCCACACTTTCCCTCTCCATAAATCCCCTCCCTCCTGGAACCCTAGCTGCTCCCTACTCCTCCTCTCCAGCCATCGCCGCCGCCGCAAACCCTCTCCACCAAGTGTTGTTCCTTGTTCTGCACAAACAGAACCCCATCTGCATGTTCGACGGCGCCGGCCTCCCTCGGACCTCCTCGACCTGATCGCCTACTCCAGCGCCACCCCGGTGCGTTCTCGTTTCCATTCCCGATCCCTCCCCTAGCAATCGCATCCGCTAACTGACGCTCCTTATTTTTTTGCACGTCGGAGTTCTGTCCGCCCTGGCCTCCATGGCTGCAACACGTACTAGCAGTGGACCTGGGCACGGTGCGTTCCCATCTCCCCACTCTGTCCCGCTCGGTGCGTTCCCCATCTCCCCACCCCGTCTCGCTCGATCGCTCCCTCTCTCTGTATCTCAGTCTGTGCGTGCGTGCCTGAACCTGCATCTTGTTCTGCTGTCGAAAATTCAGTTAACCCTGTCGATGTACACCTTTTCCTTCGTCAGTCTCACGTACCAACAGCAACGAGCGAGTAGCGCAGCGGTACCGTCCCTCTCGCACGCGAGGCAGAACGCGGGTTCGAACCCCAGCGCGCCCAAGCGCCAATCTTTTTCTCATTTTTCGCCGCGCACCCGGCCCCACCCGCCATACACCGCGGTGGCCTGCGTGGCTCCACCCGCGCCGCGTGTGCTCCGCGTGGCACAGGGGCCCGCCTGCCAGCGGCACTGGCTGGGGTCATCCCCGGTGAGAACGACCCCAGATCCAGATCTGGATCTGGCGGTTTGCACCTAGGCCCCTGGCCTCTTCTTTTTTTGCACCAGAGTCCCTCCCGCACTGTTTCTTTCACATTTCCAGCCCTGTCTTTTACAGAAATAACTCTAAAATTCACATGGCTATAACTTTTAATTTATAAATTCAAATAATACAGACTTTATATGTATTCCACTCCAATTTCCCTGTACTTTCTAAATATGTGTGTTGTTTACTGCTTTGAACCCTCCAAATATTTTTAAAACTTCAAATTCAAGTAACCCTTTTTGAATTTGATTAAATCCATACCAAATTCAAATATATTTCAAATGGCCCAGATAAAATATGTTTTCCAACCAAAATTTCATGCCCTTTCCAAATATAACATTTGATTTCTGTTTTGAATAATTTAAATTGCCGAAAACAACTGTTTCTTATTTATTGCATTTAAAATTGCCAAAATAATAACTTGCTCATTTTAAATCCAATTTCCACGAATAAAATATGTTTCCCATGCAAAATTAAACCACCTTTTCAAATATAAAATTTGTTTCATGTTTTGAATAATTAAAGCTGGTTAAATGATTTAAACCTTGTTTAAATCATTTAATATTGTTAAATTAATAACTTGCTCAAATTAAATTATTTTTTGAACTATAAATTATGTTTTCAAATCAGAAAAACATAACCTTTTAAAATATGAATTTGGATTTATGTTTTGAACAAATAAAATTCAAATAATATTCAAACTTGAATTAAATTCAATTAAAACTTGTTTAATCTTGTTTAATTCATAATTAAATCATTGTAATTCCTTTTTCAATAATTGAAACATGCAATCCACCTAAAATTTTGTGTTCTAATCAAATATGAACTTTGTTATCTGTTTGGAACAATTAAACTTGATGAAAACAACAAATGCTTGTGTGACACCTTTAAGTAACCAAAAACTCCAAAAACTTAATAAGTGAATTTCAAAATGGGTAACCCTTATTTCCAATTGATTCTATTGTTGTTATTTTGTTGTTTTCCTCATCCATGCATCATACTAATCCACCTTCACCTGTTGATTAGTTGGAAAACAAATAATCTAACCAAAATTCATGGGCTTTTCATATGCAACTCAAATTGCATATGGGTCCATTTAAATCTGTTTATCATGACAACTAGTTTATTTCTATGCATCCATTAAATTGTCATGCATCCATATCTTGATCATGCTGGATCTTTTGCCGTAGTAGTAATTGTTGCATTTCGGTGTTTGTTCGAGGTTCGTTGCTTCTTCCCGGATAGGACGTTGAGATGATGTGAGCAACGACAAGTGCTGTGGATGTACCTCTACTTGCTGGATCTCAGGCAAGTATACTCACTTGCTGCCAAATGGCTGCCTTTCATCACTTGTTACCGATTCTTTCTGTTGTTCTTATTCTAGCCTTGATACGATGCTTGTGTCTCGATCCTATTATATGTTTACCCTGCAGCCATGATATAGCCTTTTCCTTCCACTTCCCATTAACTGTTGTTTGTTTACCTTGTTGGCCCTCGTGTCGTAGTTGCATGCTTAGTGTTGTTTGCGCTCAAGTCTTGTTGTTCCTTTCATATCACCTGTTTAGTTGATAGTTGGGGTTCAATTCAAATCAACAACCTGTTAATGTTTTGGGTAATAATAATTTGATGATAAGGCACCGGCAGGAGGCCCGGCGTGGTTTTGAGGCCTGCTAGTGTCGACCCTAATTAGGAAAAGGGTCTTGTCTACTGATCCATGATGAGCGCACTAACCGCATGTGGGAAGCGAGTATGGGCGCCCCCCTCAATTTGACTCGATTCACATCTCGTCCAAATCGCCACACTTAGTTCGGGCTTTCCATTTGCTGCACGCATATGCAGGTACGAACCCGAGGCCAGGGTGGAACTTTTGTAGTCGGCATTTAGGGCGGCGTGGTCTTCCAGTGCTATGAGGGTCCCCCTTTTCTTCGTGGGGGCTCGATTAGCCGCGCACGCACAGCACGTGGTGCTTTGGGCTTGATGCGAAAAAGAGTTGGGTTGTGTTGAGTACCTCGCTTGGTGGGTTTGATCCCCGTATGGCGGGTTATTCTTACGTGTATGGCCAAATTGGTGCACCCCTGCAGGGTTAAATCTTCTCGAGAAGCCGTGTTTTCCGCGGTTATGGTTGACTTGGTGAAAGTACTGGCTAACAAGTACTCAGAACAACTTACACCTAACTAATGATAACTTGACTAGTAATAGTTTTATTGACACAACAACTTGATCCATCCTTAATCCAAAAGTGTGAGTTATCCTTGGGTTGCTTCCTTAGTAGGGGGTAACATTGGATGGGTTTGTTTGGTGAGTAGTACTAGTTGGTTACGATACGCTATCTTATCCCCCTCTTTTAGCCGGAAGTTGTTTCGAGTTTCTGTAGTTGGTTAGTGCAGCCCACTGCCGCTTATTTGCAATAATCCCTTCCTTTCCGTTGATCCCAAAGTATTTGTATCTTGTGATGACTGGCTACGCCGGTATCTTGTGAGTATGGTTTATCCATTTGCCAGTACTTAACCGTACTGACCCACGAATCTTTTTCGTGGCTGCATATTAAATATTGCAGTCAACAGGTTTGAAGTCTGACGACGTTAGCTTGGGAATCCCTCCGGCTTGGCCTGGGCAGGGATTGGACGCCATCGGTTATCTTCAGGACTCTTAGTCCAATTTGTATCTTGTCCGTAGCCGGACGCTATGTTGTTTCTTCCGCTGTTATTTGGATCTTTGTATTGTATCAGTTGTATCCCTGACTCGTTTGAGTCATCTTGTATATATCTTTTCTGTTGTTGTTGTGGATTATTCGTGAACTATTGTAATGTTATCACAAGTGGCAACCTGGAATCGGTTATTATGTGGATTTTGGCGGGAATGCTGAAATCTGCATAGTGCCCGATCTCGGGGCGTCACATCCTGGTACTCCCCTCCATCTCCCTCCCCCTCGGTAACTCCCTGTCCTCGTGCTCCCGCCGGCCGTCGCCGCGCCATGGACGCCGGCGAGTATTCCGGTGGCCATTCGGCCAACTGGCGCCACCTACAGGATCCCCACGATCTCCTCTCCGTGTGGATATATTTCGTTTCATCAAATTTGAACCCAATCCGTCGAATTTGAATTCAGATGTGAAGATCAGAGCATGATGATGCCAGGATGACGTCATGATGACCTCAAAATCTTGTTTTGTCTTTTTCCCAGAAAATGTTTTACAATTACAGAATATGAATTAAATTGAGTAATTAATATCTTTTAATCTATTACTCAGAAAAATATAATTAAAATATGGGAGTGATCAGGAAAATGTACTCTTTCCAAAAATGTCACTTTCATACATGTTTGACACACTTCATTTTTGAACAGTATTTAATGTTGTTTAATCATTTAAAAATAGAAAAATAAGTTTTTATTCAATAAATTTAGAAAATTAAAAGTTATATACCAAATTGTTCAAAATGATAAATGCAACCTGTTTATGATGTTTTCAACCTCATTTGAGCAACTAAAATGGTACTCACTTCCATAATCGCCCGAAACCCCCTCCGGGGTCTATTTCGGGACTTTTTCACTAAAATCGCATAACTGACATACGAACCCTAGCAACCCAACGAATATGTTTAGGGCTTTATTTCAGTGCATTAATTTGCTCATGCATACATATTGCGCATTGCATCGATGCCATTTTGATTGTTATTCTTCTTTTCGGTGTTTTTCCCCCCTCGGTAGAACGTGACTCCGAAGAGAAGGCGAGCAATCCAATGATGAATACTTGATCTTAACCGACAAGTCAATCACTTATTCCAGAAGACATCTTTATCTGGTTTTCTTATAACCAAGGCAAGCATAACCTCTTATCTGCTCATATATGTTTTCGAACAACATTTGATTCTCGTACTGTGCATTCGATTCCAAAGTATTTGATGCTAGTAGATATAGTTCACCTATATACTGCATTGCCTCAATATCCTGATCCACTGCTCCTAGCCGCCATAGATTTGCTTGTGCGCATCGCCAAAGCCTCATATCTGCTTTGCTTAGTCTCATATGTTGTTTACCTCTGCTCCAACCGGTTGATGAACCAGAGCTGCGATAACCTAGTATGATATGATGACGTGGTGAGATGAGCTTTGTGTGGATAACTTGACTAAGGCTGGTATGGGAGGCCACTTGGGAAGTGGTTGTTCGTCCTATACTCGCCAACCCTAGGATTACGGTCTCGAGCGGAAGCCAAGACTGAGCGTGCAACCACACGCGGGATCTAAGTAACCGCGCTCGACCAACTAACTTGTTTGGCCAGATCCATGAGTCACGTAGTTTGAGATTTCCATTCGGCACCGCAAATAAAACCTTTTAAACGGTTTTGAAAACAAAATGCTCCGCTAGGGCGTGACCGGGGCCAAGTGATGGACGTACACGGATCTTGAACCCGCCTCACAGAGACAGGTGCCGTCAGGAGGATGGCCAACTCCCTGTTGACGGGGTGGCCCTGTCTTGGGTTGACTCATGGATAGGGTCGGGTAAGGTAAAGGTCGTGGCCAGCCACCCTCTGCCGCGTTCCATGGAAGAACGTACATGTGGCGCTAAGAGTAGGATGGTACGTGTGGGTAAAGTGTACATCCCTGCAGGGCAATCTTTTCGAAAAGCCGTGGCCACGGTTAAGGACGACTTGGTGAAGGCAAAGACCATAGATAACCTTAACGTGACGTAAAAGATGTTGACAAAGCATGGAGGTAATGTTTGAAGGATGCCTCCCCGGAGATGCCGGGAGGGGTGATCCTTGTAGCATGTGAGGTGCTGGGAATTGATGTTGGTGGTTTGACAAGATGATGATCACAGTAGTGAGTTTCTCATCTGTTTTGAAAACCTTCTATGAGACGTGCTATTCTTCCTCGACTTGGAAAACAAAGATTGCTTTACGCAAAACAGCCTTCATAAAACCCTTTCTGAAACCAGCAGATATATAATAGGTTAACTAAGTCTTGTTGAGTACCTCCCGTACTCAGGTTTGCTTATTTTTGGTTCAGGTGGAGTTCGTCACTTCAGTGGTGGTTCAACGTGGACATCGACGAGTAGTTTGGGGTTCCCACGTAGCAGCCTAGAATCTATGGGCTGGGACGTCGCCTTATGTTGCGGCCTCTTAGGCCTTTTTGGTTCTTGTTGATTAGAAACATAATTTTCCTTTCGTTGTCTGATGTAATGTTGGGTCATGTGACCTCTGCTTGTAAGCTATACTCTAGTAACATCTGTTTAATACAAGTTTCATGTCTAGAGTGTTGCTTTGATCGGTTGTTGGTTTCGAGCTCATTGTTATACAGTTTTGGCTATGCCTGCATAGTTGTCGCAGTCGAGGGGTTGTGGAGCCGATGATCCATGTCCGAGCCCGCCTGTCGATGTGATCGGCCTGGGGCGAGGTAACCCCAGTAACCCTCGACTGTTGTTGCACTTTCTGGACACATAGCATCTCTGTATAGCTTTGGTCCCGTTTCCTTCAGTTTCATTCGGTTCGTGGACGCTTGGGTATGCATAATTGGTTATGACTAGCATGGATACAAGGAGTAGTAGACTGGGGATCCGGACTACGTGCCGATGAATCCAGTCTGTCTGCCGTTGTTTGTTGCGGCCGGGCTGGTAACCCTGAAGCCCTTGTGAGTCCATGGCTAGGAGCACATAACAGTATGTATATCTTTGGGTCCGGGGTCGTGACATAAGCCTTTTGTTTGTTGTACTTGAGGACTTCGGCAATTTGACGTTCGGCCTTGAGAGCTTGATGCACAAGGGCAACGATGTTGTCATAGGGTTGATACTCGACAATCTTCCTTATGGGATAGTTGAGGCCATTGAGGAAGCGGGCCATTGTTTGCTCTTGAGATTCCATCACATGAGCTCTTATCAAAGTGGTCTCCATCTCCTTGTAGTACTCATCAACCGACTTCAAACATTTTCTAAGCTCTTGAAACTTTTTGAATAGGTCGCGCTTGTAGTGTGGAGGAACAAAGCGAGCATTCATGAATTGCTTCATCTTGTTCCAAGTGTCAATGGGAGAAATCCGGTTTCGGACTCTTTCCGCTTGGAGGCGGTCCCACCATAAGAGTTCATAGCCTTAGAACTCCAAAGAATCCATAGCAACCATCTTCTTGTCACTACAATTGTGGATGCCGAAGATCTTGTCCACCTTGAGAGCCCAAGAAGATATTCTTCGGGATCATTTTAACCATTGAACTTTGGGATGTTGAAGCGAAGGGCACTCATGTTGTTGTCTTCATGTTGTCGATGGGGTCGCTCATATATGTCTTCATCATAGATAGGAGGCGAAAGATCATATGGGTCATCCTCATTGTCTTGGCAGTGGTGGTCATGATGAGGAGGATGAAGCCGGTGGTCATTAGGAGGTGGTTGTTGATGGTGACATAGTCGTGCTTCTCGACGTTCACTATCATTATTGTCACAGTTTTGTTGTTGAGGACACTCTTGTTCATGTATAGGGTGTTGAGGAAGTTCTTGTTCTTGGCGAGGGTGTTGAGGACACTCTTGTTCATGTCGAGGGTGTTGATGAAGTTCTTGTTCTTGGTGGTCATTGTGGTTGGGACGCGCATTGCGCCTTGGTGGCCTTCGATGTTGACGAGCACCTTCCACAAAGTAATTGTGACCATAGTCATTAGCGTTGCCTTGTGGAGGTGGTGGATGATGTTGTCGAAGGTCCGGTCATTGAGGTTGATGTTGAAGAGGGTCACCACGGCCTTGGTAGTGTCGAGGAGGTGGTGATGGCGAGCTATCGTCATACCAATGTCGACGATCAGCTTGTGGTGGAGGAGGTGGTGGTGGTGGTTGTTGATGTTGTTCACCATCCTCCACGTTGGGGTTGTAATCATGGCGACGAGCTTCGTGATGATCTTGAGTGTGGTGGCTTGAACGTCTCGACCTTGAGGACGATGATGATCCATGTCGGTTGGCAAGGTTGGCCAAGTTGATGTTGATGCCCTTCATTTAATCATTCAATCGAGTCTCTTGTTCTTGGAGTCGACGTTCATAGCGCTCCAATCCGTCCTTCACAAGTTTGCGGAGTTGGAAGTGGTCGTTGTGGGTAACGAAGTTGTGGTATGCATTGTCGTTGTCGTTGAAGAAAGGGTTTCCTTCATCTTCCGAGCTCGGACTTGTGAACACTCCTTCCCAAGCCATCTCAAAAACACACAAGGGTGATATGAAGAAACGGATGTCTCACTTACCCAACGTCACCTTTTTTGGTTGTATTGAGGCTAGTGGATGATCCTAGGTGTAGGGAGGTATGTCCAAAGTGAGTCCAAAAACATCAAAAGGAACCGCAAACATCAACACACACACTTTATGTGGAAGTCAAATGGTTGAGGAAAGTGGCAATGAAACTCAACAAATCCGAAGAAAATTTTGTTGTCAAACGTAGAAAAGAACCAAAATGAAATGTTAGCAAAAGAACTAAACCTAGTGGAGAAAACAAAAATGGAACACACACACAAGGGAGAAATGGGGTTAGTGCGGCCAATGGAGGAGCCGAGACGAAATGTTCCTACCGAAGACTAAGCTCAATTCCACACTAATGCAAGGAGGACGCTAGCTCACCAAACGCAAACTATAAGAGGCATTAAGATTCTCACCATGGCAACCTGTCACTCTCTTCTCTTTTGCGACGCGAAGCTACACGTTCCTACAAGTGATAGCAATTGGTATCGATCTTTTGCTTTTTTTCTTTCTTTTTTTTGATTTTTCTATTTTTGATGATTCCAAAATGCCAATGCCTACTCGAAACTATGCTCTCACAAGTGCCAAACACGCACTCTCGGTGCCACTAGTGAAATGCCAAGCGATGTAAAAGAGCTAGTCCGAATGGGCAAGGTACACGAACAATGGGTTAGTTCAAGAGGAAGCAAGTTATACCTATATTGCGGATGATCACAGAATTGCGGCTAGGGGTTGTCGATGTCGTGTCGATCTGTTGGTGTAGATGCGTAGATGATGTTGTGGGATTCACGTGGAAACTTGAATCACTCAAATCGGACCAACAAACGACAAAGAAAAACAACATTGAAAATATGTCGAGGAATCGAAGAGCGGGATTTTTCTGGGATTTTCGCCCAATTTTGCAACTCCTTCAAATCCAAGAAATTCTTTGGACAAATTCGAGGAAAGGTGGGGAATGGTCTCAAGAAACAAATCCATGGCTCAAATCCACGAAAAACTCAACAAATCCACAGATCGGTCAAAATCCCTTTTTGGCTATTTTTAGTGAAATTTTTAAATTTAAGGTGGGAGAAGAAAAATTTTGGTGGAAAGAGGGACAGTGAATTCATGTCAATCTAGCTATGGATACCAGATGATGGAGGGTTTAATCTCTTAGGCGACCCGATCTTCACGAATCGACCAAGAACACGAAGAATGAACGATGAACACGATGAACACGAGAGGGGAATCGAGGGGAAATCATGGCAAACAAAGGGGGGATACCTAGCAATAACTGAAGAACCCAAATCTCCTGTCAACTAAGTCAGAACGGCCGCCTACAGGACGATCGATCCAACCGGACTCACCTTTTCGGAAACCGCTTCACACCCGTGGCCGGTCCACCGCACCAATAGAACCTCAAGGGTTAGTTGAGGAAGATTGGAAACTACCTAACTGAATCCCAAGGGGAAAGGATAGGTAACCCGATGAATCTTGATATGTTCCTAGATACGCATCATAGTATTAGCCTTGATACGGTTCTAGATACAAATCATAGGACTAGCCTCACAAGATGGGTACAAGAGCAAAGTTCAAAAGTCTAAATTCATCTCTAACCCTAGATCTAGCCAAAGGGGTTCCTTATATAGCCAAGGGGGTAGGTGAGGGGCGAAAATGGGTTTTCTCTCCATTTGCGTGTCTTCAGGGGAGCCGTCCTGGGCCGGGGTGGGAGCAGCAGCCGGCCTGGGGGCCGCAGGGGAGCCAGCCCCTTCGGGTGGGCAGCCGGCCTGGCGCTTAGGATGGCCGGCCCGAGGCCGAGGTGGAGGCCGAGGCGTTCGGGAGGCAGCCCGTCCTGAGGCGCAGGCGGCCCGGCCTGTGGCCGGGGTGGAGGCTGGGGGCTTCTGGTAGGGGCCCTGCCTAGAGGCCGACCTGGCCTGGGTTTGAGGCCGGGCTTCCTTCCCTTCTCCCCTCTTCTCCTTCTCGTCTCCTTCCTCGACGCCATCTTCTCAAACTTCTTCCATGGCTTCTTGGGCATGTTCTTGGGCATCTTCTTGGGGGTCCATGGTGGGGTCAAACCTGAGGACACATAGGGCATTTCCATGAGGTAGCGCACCATTCACCAAGTCATTGGAAGCATAGAGAGAGAGAGAGAGAGGATTGAGTTCACCTTATCATGCATCGTCTTTGCTCGTGATCTTGTCATGGGTCCACTTGGTGATGGTCTTGGTGGAATGGGGTGTGCTGCATCACCCGAGACTATGGATTCCGGTATTGCCGTGAAACAATATTTTGTTCACTATACCTTTGTCTATCTCGTTAACCGGTAAGTTTCCTTTCACTCGTTAATATATTATGATATTCCACATGATGTATCATCATCATGCATTGTCTACAGAAGGTATGGATATCAATAATAACGAGTGGGACTAGGCTTGTATCTCTCTTTTTACGGAGGAGTAATTCCCATCTCAGAACATTGAGGAAATATACTCCTTTAGAATTATCCACTAGGTATCGCTATGTTCACCTAGCTGATGCTTTGAATCTAGATAGTACCAAAGTAAAACCTATAGAATATACCACCCGATAACCTCATGCTCAAAGAATATGTTGTATCATAACCATGTTGTGACATGTCACCAAGGACAAAGATGTCTTAATGGAATCTCTTAGCTTATCAACTATTAGGGTATACCCAGCCATATTGTTCCCTTCCAAAAATATGTTATCCATCGATGCTGACATAAACAATGTCCATGACCAGGAAAACACAGCCATCAAGCATCCAATGAATTAGTCGTAAAAGGTAAGACTAAGGTTTGATACCTTGTTCGTGTTACTACACGTGAGCGTGAGTTTTGCTCTGAATCCCATATTCAGGAGCCACGCCAGTTACATCATAGTAATATGAATCATAATTATGAAACATATGTACAAATATTATTTCCTTTTGGGCATACATCCAACAGTCTCCCATTTGCACAACTTGCAATAAACCGTTTGTATAAGTCCATCAAACATCTAGAATATGTAAGTGAACACTCATACAAACAATGTGTTAGAGATATTTGTCATCAACACCTTTTGAGGTTGTATAAACTATACGTATTATGAAGAAACTCTTTCTATCATAATACCCCCTGATCATTTGATCAACTGCAGTATATGCTACTCTAGGTGAAACCTTGGTGTTACAACTAAGAATACATATTCACCCTTTATCACAGATCAGGCTGCATCTTTTGTAAAAGACCACACCTAGTTCATAAAATGAACTGATATCTAAATACTAGAAGTATTTAAAATTTTACCCTTTACTGCTATTGTTGCATTGTTCATAACCATATGCTCAAAATCAAGTAGGCATTTTAATCCACTTATATTCGTATAATCATAAGACTATATCCTAATTCTTGGTCAATACTTATCACATAAGTACCATTTAACTTCAATGGACTTGTCTCATAAGTTATTTCTTATAATGTAACTCTTACATTGCAAGACTATTCTCCTCCCCTTTGAAGAAACATCTTCAAAATTAATTCGTGGGGAATACTCATAATAATTTGGACTTTACTTGAACTTTTGTAAAATTCAACTTCTCCATCAATTATTATTTTTACATGTGTTGACATAATGCATAGTATGAGAAATTTCCACTACTTGAAATCCCAATTTCTCTGAGAACCTAGTTCTCCTAAATCTTGAATTGTCATTCAAAAATTTTACGTATTATTATTTGATAGCTTTATGTCAATTCACACATAGGATTTAATCCTTTGTGAATCAATAATCTTTCTATCATATGTATCTCAGAAAACAACCTTTTCAATAATACATATTTTCTATCAAACAAATCCTTAAATGATTTCTAATTATTTAGACACCATTGAATAGCTCCCACTGACTTTTAAAGAAAACAATACTTCTTTAAGTTTTCATGAAGCCAAAACCACCCTTGTGTCACTTCATAAATTACACTACCACTCTAAAAATTTATACCACTGGGTTTTATTCGTATAAACGAATTAGCCCTTTTATAATCAATATTGTATTTAACAAAACCCTCGAGTTGTACTTAGTACACAAACTTGATAAATTTCCTTCAAATGATTTTTTGTTGTTAATTTCTCATACAGATTAATTATACTAATCTATAAAGTTCTGCTAGAGATCACAAGATCTTTAGTAGTCAACTCTTGATTTTGTCATAAAACTATTTAAGACAGAATAAGATTTATGATCACCTTATTCCAATAGGAATTCCTTCAATCTTTTCAATTTGATGCAATAAAATTGTTTTTGACCCTAAGTCATTTTTATATTCTAGCCCTTTATCATTAATATTCGCATGCACATCCTTGACTCAAGTTACACTGAAACCTTTATGTGAATTCTTGGTTAAGTTTTTTCTTGATAAGAAGCATGCCTTAATCCGCAATGACTCTTGTTATTAGTATAAAAGAATTTTCAATTGGAATTGCTTCTGGTTGCACAACTCTGATAGCTATTTCCGGAGATTCAATAATCCCTTCAAGAAACACCATCCTCCCGCTGAATTCAATGAAGAATTAATTCTGTAAGAATCATGTATCTTCTAGTAACAAAACATTGATACTCATGTGGTGGTTTTACACGAGGATTCCTAATGTAAAATTGGAACAACTAACAAAGTATAACTTTGTTCCTCTATCTAGGATCAAGTTCCAATATTTGAGAAACTTTTAGATTCTAAGAAAAATATGTTTCTTTATAGTTTTTCTTTCAAAACAGTGACACAAAGTAAATATAATACTTTTGTGATAAATTTTTAACTCAAGTTACTATATTATTTCATGGGTAATATTAGGTACTCTTTGCAAAAAAAAATCTTAGTGCTGACTTTGTCTCACTTAGTCAGATGATGTCTTGAAAACTTTCAAAACATCACCGAGATATAATTTCTAAAATTTATTGTGAAGTTTTGGTTATTGACGAGAGTATCATAAATAATCCAACAAATATTCTCTTGTTGGCTTCACTATGTGCTTAAAAACTTTAAAGAACTCTCTCTTCAAAGAGGTATGAAATCCGTCAAGTCTTTCACTTGATATCTCAAACTTTCTTCATCATGCATATGATGTATTTGAGATGATAGTGTCACTCGAAGGTGGTGTCAACCCAATCACAAAATATTTTAGAACAAATGATATTTCACTAATTCAAAATATTTGTAACTTGACCATCCATGAATGGAGTGATCCATAATATTCTCATAAGATAACCAAGACTTCACCCCATGAATCCAAAAGAGTATCACATTACCAAACATATGAACCTTATTACAATAACTTGAGTCCAAGCTCATAAAAACGGAGGAGGATCATCAAGGACACACTTTTTCTTGATACCCCCGAGAACAATTCTAAAGGAACCGATCCAATCCGCATAGTTACTTCCATTGGCAGCAAGTGGTTTCTTCTCAAGTCGTGGACCATGGTTAATAGCGGGTGCGTTACGAGCGATTGATCTACAATAATTTAATAGTTCACTTGACATGTTCATAATTATTTACCAAGCACTGGTTAAAATAAATTAACTATGTGCTCCCAGTAAAACTTATATTTCTTATGATCATAATTTAGTGTATTATGGAATCCACGATCAACGCATAACAAAAACATGTATCCACCTCAATGATTACAAGCTTACAACGAGTATGCCAAATCACCAATCACTTCCACCGTGACTTCCGCTTTACCTTTCGATATGTGCTCCGAGCTCACGACTTTCATGCCTGAGCGATAAGACAACCAACTGATCCTGCTGCAACAAGTGATGACATGCTGACCCATGTATCTAGGTGATGATCATGGACCAGCTTGATGTCGGCCTTCGGATCATAAGAACATGTTGACCCTGTATCCAGGTGATGAACACGAACCCCAATCAGTTTGACGGTGCTACAGTTGGAAGAGCACGAACTACCTTGATATTTTATGAGGAATCACTCTAGTAATCACTTCTACTGCGCAATCAATGGACAAAAACAAAACAGATATACCATGCAAAAGTAAAAATAACTAGTGATGTAGTATAATCTTCCTTCATCTCCAACGGATCCTGCATTGGTGGTTCCATGTGGAGGTCCACGACAAGTGCAATCCTTCTCCTTCCTATCATCACCGTGATCAGGTTTATAATGGTTTGATGGCTACAAAATAGTGTTAGGTAAAGCATCTCAAAATTCTTAAATTCGAGACTATACCACAACATGTTTCCTGCAAAACAGAGTTAGACGCATCTAACGATCGTTTGCAACTTTTAGCGTGGCTGTAGGATCTATGAAACAAATCATTAATTAACCGACGCTTTCAAAAGACTTGATTATTCACGTCGCTAGATTGACATTGCAGAGTGATTGAAACACAGACATTAGAAAAATGTATAGAGCCTCAATCTAAACTTATTCATAACCATGAAGCATGTGTAGATCCAATCCACATGCCCCTTCCACGATGTTGTTAACGAGACCAGCTATAAAGAGACCCAAAGATACTAAAGCATTTCTTTGGACTGGACGAGATATTCCTGGGGCAACTCGAACGTTCTAGGATTTCC
Source organism: Alopecurus myosuroides (assembly GCA_028641055.1). Lineage (NCBI taxonomy): Eukaryota > Viridiplantae > Streptophyta > Magnoliopsida > Poales > Poaceae > Alopecurus > Alopecurus myosuroides. The sequence continues at coordinate 412,772,844 of CM054059.1, forward strand.
AGAAGTTTGTAAAAATCTCGATAGGCCGTCAGAAACAGAATAACAAAGCTTATTGGGAAGCAATCATAACTAGTTAAAATGTTGGAGAACTTTCCAACGTACTTGCACAAGCTTATGCAATGCCTGCACGCACCGGTGCTCTAGATCAAATCGTGTACCTAAGCATAGACTGCTCTGATACCACTACTGGGTTGCGCAACAATAATTAAAAAAATTCGCCGTGCATGTTACGAACCACCAAGATCTATCTACGAAGATACAATTGAATAAAGATTTGAAGATCTAGTTCTCGAGATCGTGTACCATACACCGTAGTAGCGGAAGAGGTGTTTGACGATGTCAATGAAGCATGTTGAAGATCCTCACGCACAAGCCTCTGGGCGAGGATGTTGCAGACCCCCCGTATCTAGCACCTTGATATAGTAGAGTGAGGGTCTCATTTGTAACCCCTTTGAGAGTATGCATACATATGTTGGGACCAGTTCTGCGGTGCTTCAGCGTTCAAGTCTAGACGTTGTATGTGTATATAAAAGTGGAGTTCTCAACACATGAGAGAGAGAGAGAGAGAGAGTAATTAGAAGTTAGATCTAATTGGGAGAGGGCACCACAAAACCTCAATTAGAAGAAGCTCTAATTCAATTAGAGTGTGTTTTGCATAGAGCCTTATGATCCTTTATATAGTGGGATGAAGGGGAAGACCTTCCTTGTGGAGAAGGATTCCTCCCCTCAATAAAACAAGGGGGAGCCGACCTACAAGGGTGGCCGCACCCTCTCCTTGTGGAACTCGGATTGGACTCCCCTGTGGAGTCCAAGTCCACCTCCCTTTTTCCTTTTTCCTTTTCCCATGTTTCCTTTATCCTTTTCCTCTCCAATTAAATTGCGGAAAAAATGCAGGGAGGATGGTGCGCCATGTGTGGTGCCCTGGGGCCCACCCGGGATACTCCAAAATACAGGTGCGGCCATGGGGTATTCCTGCCCCCCTCCGGCACTCCACCCCCTTCTCGGTTCTTAGCCCGAAACACTTCCGGAACCCTGTGACCCCTATAGGTAAAATCATCGACCTTATCTAACAATGTCAGAAATATATTTCTGACATCCTAGGACATCTCATGCCCCCTTGCACTTCTCCATAAAGCGTGCAACCTCATTTTCTCTCTCACAAAAACTCCGGAATAAATTCCGGCGGTAATAGAAATTATTTCTATCACCCTGGGACATCTAATTGCCTCATTATAAATTCTCTCTGATATATAAAATATAAATATCACGTAGAAATACCGTTCCGGTGATACTTCTTGTTGATCCAGATCTACAGATATTCACATAAACCAGCACTAACTTAAGTGTGTTTCCTCTATAGGTTCGATAGTGTGTGGACATGAAACTGGAAACTCTTTCATTTTCAATAATCAATAGCGGAACCATGGATACTCATATTGACTCCCACATACTATACGAATAAACTACCGAACTTGTTGGCTATTATACAATATTCTCATTGGTCACGATACCGAACTTACCCGAGATTATGGATTCCGGTATTGCTGTGAAACAATGTTTGGTTCACTATACCTTTGTCTATCTCGTTAACCAGGAAACTTTATTTTACTCGTTATTGTATTATGATATCCCATATGATGTATCACCATCATGCATTGTCTACAAAATTTATGGATATCAAGAATACCGAGTGGGCCTAGGCTTGTATCTCTCTTTTTGCGGAGGAGTAATTCCCATATGAGAACATCGAGGCAATATACTCTTTTAGAACTATCCAGTGTCTACCATTATGTTCACCCAGTTTATGCTGTGACTCTAGATAGTATCACGGTAAAACCTTCAGAATATACCATCCCGATAACCTCATGGTCAAAGGATACGTTGTATTATAACTGTGTTGTGATATGTCGCCAAGGACAAAGATGTCTTAATGGACTCTCTTAGCATATAAACAACCAGGTTATACCCAGCTACATTGTTACCTTCCAAAAATATGCTATTCATTGATGCTGACATAAACAATGTCCATGACCAGGAAAACACAACCATCAAGCATCCAATTAGTCGTTAAAGGAAAGACTAGGGTTTGATACTTTGTTTATGTTACTAAACATGAGCGTGAGTTTTCCTATGAATATCATATTCAGGATTGAAGTCAGTTATAACATGTAATATGAATCGTAATTATGAAACAGATTTGCAAATTTTACTGCCTTTTGGGCATACATCCAACATGCCTTCACCTAGTCTGTGAAACACATGAGTCCGTTGCAGCATGTTGATGTCATTGTGAGAACCGACAATGCTGAAAAAGGAATGTCAAATCCAAAGATTGTAATCAACCACGGCCTCAAGTAAAACACTGCACTTTCCATGATGACCTGATTTGTACATCCCCTGCCAGGCGGATGGGCAATTCTTCAAACGCCAATGCATGCAATCGATGCTCCCCAAGCATCCTAGGAAATCCTCTTGCTTATCCTTGCGCCAAGAGACGAGTTGTATCTTCTGCATCTGGTACTCTCTGATACACATGACCAAACACTGCCACTACTGCCTTGCAGAACAGGAATGTGGCTTCAACGGCGGTTGTCTCAAACATTCGGAGATAGTCATCGAACGAGTCTGCTGAAAATCATAGATGTGAACTAAAACAATGATTATATTCATGAAAGAATAACAAGTTTAGTTTTGAAATCATGGTACTCGGGCCCTAGTGACAAGAATTAAGAGTAACACGTTGCAACAACAATGATTAACGTCAATAGTGGGTACTAGGCATCATGCCCTAACAATCGACCGATCTAATACATAAACAATCTCAACCAATCCCAACCATCTCCTCTACCTACATCACGTAATTACTCACACATGGATGCGAGGTCGTGGTTGGTCTATGGAGGAACGTTGGTGATGACGATGGTGAAGATCTCGCCTCTTCGGAGGCCGGAATCAGCCTCCAGATTAGCTCTCTGAGGAAGAACGGAAGGGCTTGGCGCTCCGTGTCGCGAAACATAAAAGTGGCGGCGTGTTTAGGATTTTATGTCGAGAAGGTATTTGAGCCAAAGGGGGCCATGAGTGGGTGACTGGTGGGCCCATGCCATCATTGGGCCTAGCTACAGGTGGGGCCGCGCCCTAGGTCGCCTGACCACCTGGTGGTCCCCCTCCGGGTGTCCTTCTGGATCCGTGGTTCTTCTGATCCAAAATCTTATTTTCTATTTTTCTATATTTTTCCGTGAAATTTTATTTGTGCACAAAAATAAGACACCAAAATAGTTCTACTGAAAACAATGTCAGTCCGTGTTAGTTCCACTCAGATTCCTGCAAATTAGAGGCAAAAAGTAGCAAACGTGTTTTAAAAGTAGATACACCACTCCCCCGCCGTTTACTCGGACGCGATCTCCAGTGCCTCCTGCTGCAATATCGGTCATAAATCATTAAGCATGCCACCCACAAACACAAGTCGGTGTGTCGGTTTCATACCATGTGCTCGTTAGGCATTCAGTCGAACACGTAGCTTCCATGCTAGAGCTTGTGCGGTCACCATCGCTCCGCATGCCGATGAGGTTGCGCCCGCTCCTGCAAATTTGGTCGACATATGATGTCGCCCCCTTCCACTGGATTGACGAGTCAGAAAATGAGCGGTCCAGTCGGCGCCTAGGACACCTTGACCCCCCACAATAGGAGAGTTGGAGGGATACACATAGTAGAGGCGCCTTCAGCGTAGTAGGTTGGGTTCGACGGTGAGCACCACCTCGTGTTGGTGCCCCCTTGCAACAACGCCACCAACGAGCACAAGCGAAGAGTCCACCATATTGACGTTCACCTTCCTGGCAGCTGCATTGACGGATCAGCGCTTTTCGATCAAGCTCCTCTGCCCAGTGCGCATCCGACATGGTAGCCGACCGCACACGAGACTTCCAAGGAGCACCTCTTCCATGAGCTGCACCACGAGAAGCGCCACGATCACGCTTATGGGGTAGCATGAGCGACGACGGCGGCAGGTAAATGTGACTAGCTAGCGCCTAAGGTGGGAGGGCGGGATGGGCTGAACATGGGAGGTAGTAGGCGGGAGAATGAAAATGTGTGGGCAGGAGGAGGGGAAAGTGAAGTAGGTTGTTTGGGTGTGATCTGTACCTATGACACGACGGGCCCGCCTATCGGTATCCAACATGACGTAGGTTGCCGCAGTTGCCAGAACTCTCACTTCCCTCCCTATGGACCGAGAGAAAAGTGGGGTTGTCAGACGCGGTATTAGGCTCGTCTGACAACGTTGACGCTATTGCCGCTAGTGGCCAATTTTGTGCTGACGTGCTATTGGGAGCACCGGTGGAGAAGGTCTAATAGACGAGACTGGTCGCTTGTCGTCACTCAAAGGATTTCATCCAGGTTTTCTGTGTCGCATTAGGCATGCAACAATCAAAAAATTATAGATACGTTTGACACGTATCACTCCCCTGGGTAGCGAGGGAGAGGAGGAGAGGATTTTGCTGCGTTTGGTGCCTAGCTCTTCCAGGCGATGATTTTGCTTCTGATGTGGTGGTCTTCAAGCCTCGGTGACGTGGGGACACTCACCATGTCCCCTACTCGAGCCTACCGGCCGCTACGCTACGGGGAGCCCACGCGGAGACCCATCCGGGTCCAAGAAGTCATAGTCAATTTTTTGAAGCACAAGACAAGAATTTCTATTCATAGTCTATTATGACTCACGTAAACCCCCTCCTGGCTACTTATATAAAGCCAGGAGAGAAGAAAGAAAAAGAACAAGCCAGGACAAGGCACAACTAGATGCAAGATAGACTAGACAATACACGGGAGACACTCCATATGCTTCACCATGGCATCACCATTATAAGAGGTCGACTATCTCATCATAATACAAATCAAACAAGCAGGAGTAAGTGTTTTACCTCTACGAGGGCCCCGAACCTAGGTAAACCGTGCCTCCTTGTTAGCCGTCGAGTCCGCCAGCGCCTAATAGTTTCCTATTCTCGAAACCTACCAGATCACCAGAGTGATTTTTTGATATGAGTATTCGACAATTGACGCCGTCTGTGGGAACGACATACGCTGGATCTACGGTCTCGCCGGCTTCATCCTCATCAAGCTCAAGCTCCGAGTCATCGACCCCGTCGGGTTCGATCTACTTCGGATCTTTCGACTTCATTAAGCACTCGTCGGCATCGCGCCCGGTCTTCAACCCTCTACATCGGCATTGTTCTTCATGCGCAGGTTGCAGGACAACAACAACGTCCATATTGCGGACGTCGCCGCCAGCGACTCGAAAAATTATCTTGAAGACCCCTTCGGCGAAAAGATGCGAAATCAAATTATCTATCAGCTCAAAGAAGAATCGACGAATTCCGACGATTGGATCTCCGTGGATGACTCAAACACTGAAGCTCTGTCAGAATTTGACGGAACTCCACGCGACTTTGGGAAAATCATTGTCGAGCTCGACTCGGACTTCAATTCGATGATCACACCGTTGAAAACGTGCGAAATACAATCCTACACCACTCCTTTTTTTGAGAAAATTCCAACGGTTGGATCTCCGTCAGCGGCTCGCGCACTGCGACACATTTTGGATCTCTGGGAGTTTGTGAATTCAAATCGTGGATCCGAATCCTATTTCATCAATTTGTGAGCCGACACAAAGGCTTAGCAACGTCAACAAAACATGGCGACTCGCCATACTAGTGCCCGGGGCTCGATATCAACATTGCTCACCGGATACACACAATAAACGTGACTCCGCCGCGTCGACTCATTCCAGCAAACATGGCATAGGGTTGTTCTTGCCATGCTTGAGTCGTTATAGCGTCTCAGGCCCTTTTGTCCTCCTTAACAAGAGGATCTTGCTCTGCCTCGATATAGCAGCATGCGCTGCTGTTGACGCCAGTGATCTCTCCCTCGAGGTCGCAGCTACGCATAGAGCCTAGAGGTAGCACGGTGGTGGCGAAGCTTTAGGACGCGATCGCGTTTTTACGACTGCTTGTAGGGTGTGTTCTACAAAGTATTAGGACCTTGTTGTAATTTCTTTCTTTCTAAGGTCAGTTGTCTAAAACTGTGCCCACCACCAGATTAACGCAGAATCCGGATCCACACAAAATCTGGATCCTTCAGGACCTTTCCCAGAAGAAAAAAAACTCTGAATCATCCCCTAAAAAAATATCTGCCGACGATAAAGATATCAGCTTCAGCTAAACGCCGATGCTATGGTTAAAAGAGATCGTAGCCGCGACTCGCCGGACGCAGCTGGTAGATGGCGACTGCATGCCACGACAAGGGAAAACAGAAAGATTTGTGAGGATGGCAGGCACGAGCCGGAACACGGGCAACGCTGCAAGTACTACCAAAACAGAAAGCCAATACGCCTTTACGACTTGGAACTACTCCATGTATTCTCCGAAGGCCCAAAGAGACGGAGCATACAGAATTACATGATCGAAAGATGGTTTGTCTGCATTAATGATAAGATTTCAGGAGCATTGACATGCTGACATGCGGCCAGGAGAAAAGGTGCACAAGTTGCAAAAGTTATGAGCATTCTCGGCCCACTGTTTCTGCCCAACACGGGAGTTTCCTTGTGTTGACAAAATCTGACGAGTGACTTTATTTAGTCAGTATATTATTTATTCTAGGGTAGCTTTCACAAATTTAGGACAACCTTCCCTTTTCCATAGTTTAACGAGAAAAACCAACTTGCTGAGACAACAAATCAGATCTTGCAACCGCCGATTTGATGCCTTGAAAATATATCTGGCACAAACCAAGCTGTGGCGGCAATGGATAAAAACATGGTGGAAACTATGTTTATGGAGTTTCTAATTTTTTTGTTTAAAGGGTGTTGGAGTGATAATGTCCTACTGACATGTAAAATTTCGAGTTCAAAATCAAGAGTTCAAGACCATTCAGCGGCTATGAAAAAAAATTCAAATCCAACAATTTTAGTGACAAACAACACAACATCCTTATTCATGCATATTTTGTATTTCTTCTTCTGAAAAAAAAGGGTTTCAACTTCAAAAATTCCATCTTCTTTTAGAACATGACCTTTCTAGCAAAAAAGAATACTTCAAACATGGTTTCCACTAAATTTCTGCATGTTTGAGAGAGAGAGAGAGAGAGAGAGAGAGAGAGAGAGAGGGAGGGAGGGAGGGAGCGAGAGAGAGAGAGGGAGGGAGGGAGCGAAAGAGAGAGAGAGAGAGAGAGAGAGAGAGAGAGAGAGAGAGAGAGAGTGTTTATTTGATCCATTTTGATGTGCAAAATGTGGATCGATGCAATTTCTATGTAATTCGGGTGTAGTTTTATTTTTTGTGATTCCTTTTCTTATTGAAGACATCTTTTTATGTTTTTGTTTATTGGTAGCTCTACTCCCAAAATCATTTCTTTCGTAGAACATTTTTTATTTTCCTTCTATTAAATATTTTTTGTGTACTAGTTTATTCCAACTATTTATCCTCTTTTATTATAAACATGTTTTCTATTCTTTTATAATAAATCCCATTTCTTTCTTGCCTAAATCAACTTTGTCCATGTATTTTTAATTATTCCTGCTCTATATTTATTATGTATTTCTATGCTTTAATATTTTTACTTGCATGAAGCGAATTTTTATGCATGTTACATATTTATTTAAAAACCCAAAATGTTAGACTGGATTTTTAGATAACTTGTTTTTCATCTCAGTCGATTTCTTGTTGTGACAAATGACACCCATTAACTTCTTGTGCCTCATATATAAATCATTATATTATTTAGGGTAGATGGAGAGTAGCAATCCATATGTTGTGATGCACAAGTCATCTGAGTTATCAAGAAATTTTTTCCACTTTAATTATATTCATGGAAGTTGCACAATTTAATACTTGTTCATATGTATTATATACTAGTGCAAGTTATGTAGAATGTGTGTTCAAACCTTGAATATTGGTTTATTGATCCTCCATAGTCTTGTAGCTTTGTTTCATTGTCTGTCAAGGTGATACTACTCCACAAACTCAATCTACTATACCAAGTTTTAGTTTTTCACTTTATGTAATCTTTTTTGCTTTTCCTATCATAGTTTATCTTTTTTCATAAAAATAGTTCTATTAACTATAAAATTGGATCAAAACGATTTATCTTCTACTTCTAAAGATTGGAGTTTCTTGTGAATTCACTCGTCACTATTTCCTTGCATCAACACAAAGGACTAGGAGACTTACAAAAGATATAAATAACACATGTACTAATACTCACATGAGTGTTGGATCATCCCTCTTGGAAACACACAAATAATCAAATGTACTATTCCTCACATATGTGACAATCACTATTCGGAGAAGAAGAAAGAAGCATAATCAGGCTATCACTAGATCCGTATGAGAGAGAAGGATGTGCCACAAACTAAGTTCCATCATGCCTTTTGGGACCTATTCTTATAAAACCATGCCCTTCAGATTGAAGAACTTAGGCTCAATCACCAAATGGACTATGCGGGAATACTTTTGCCCCTAGATCGGTGACAACATGGAAGTATGCATCGAGGACTTGATGGTGAAGTCAAAGAAGGACAGATTTCACTCCCAGACCTCGCTCAGACCTTCGAAAACCCGTGGAAATGCAAATCACGCTCAACCCGACCAAGTTTGTATTCAATACAGAATCTGAGAAAGATCTGATGTTTCATCATATTTTACCTCAAAACTAATGTTAATACCGATAAGATCCCCGTCATCATCCATACGAAGTCACCTTCAGACGAGAGAGAAGTACATGAGCTCGCGTGAAAGATGGTCTCCCTTAGACGTGTTGTCTCCTCAGTTGGAGACATCGTACTCTCGTTCTTCAAACTAATCATGAAACACACTAGTTCTCCATGCACCGACTAAGTTGAGTAGACTTTACACGAAATTAAGGACTACCGGGTGAACCCATACGTGATCTTCTTCCTATAGTGATGACCCACAAGTGTAGGCAAAACTTTTAGGGAAGTATTTCAACCCAAATTTATTCTTTATACACAAGAGGGACCAAACAATACCTATAAAATTTAGCAACCGAGTTGTCACAATTCAGACACACCTGGAGTAGTACTTGCTTCACAGAAATTACTAGTAGTAATAATGATATGGTAGCAGCATTGGTTTGACAGCAGCGGTAACAGTTAGGGTTGAAAACAGAAAGGAAACGTACGGAAACATGCATGATCATTTTTGTTTCCTTTTATCTCGGCAGAATCGGGAACAAATTTGGAAACCCCGGAAACAAAAACGAAATAAAAAAACCCTGGAAATGAATATGGAACGAATGCGATATTAAAACTAACATTTGTCAGAAGACAATAGCGGTATATTATGTTGGTTCATATCCTAAAAGATTTCTATATATAAGTAGCTAACAAGACAAAAAAAATATTCACAATCTCAACCAGCGGTAATTTAACATGAAGTAACACGCACATAGTTTAACCTAGGCATGTGATTGCACACTGCACATATGTAATTAGATAAATTAGGTTTAGTATGAATGGTTTAATTGACCTATCTAGCTACACATCCAGACCTCGTTTTGCATGTGGGTCATGGCCTTGCATGATCGCATCCAGTGACCAGCATGTATGATGTGTGTAAGGAAACTTTGCTTATTTATTTTAGCGGAAATTCTGTTTTGTTTTTGTTTCCGTCAGAATTCGCGTTATCATTTCCTTTTTAAAATATATTGTTAGAGTTTTGTTTCCTCAAAATGTAGTTTTCGTTTCAAAAAAATTCTCTCCATTTCTTTTTTCAACAGAAATAAGCAGAAATTTTACTTATCGTTTTCAACCCTAGTAATAGTAACAATAGTGCAATAATGATTAAAGATGGACCGGGGTTCATAGGTTCACAAGAGGTATCTCTCCAAACAAAGGAATAAGAGTTCGGTGAATAAATTACAGTTGGGAAATTGACAGAACTGAGCTAGTTCCTAATAGAGCATCCAGTTCATCAATCATACATAGGCATGTATTTCCATATATAGTTGTACGTGCTTGCAATAAGAACTTCCACAACATATTTTCCCTTCCCTCCTATTTCAGATAATAAAAGAACTTATCATAATTAAGGTACTCATTTCACAAAGCACTGGAATAGAGCATTAGCACTCAATGAACACATGTAATCTTCAAGTTAAAGCATTCTGTTTTCATATCCCAACCTTTCACCTTGGGATCGCCGGTTTAGGACAATAAATAGGTGCATACCTTGTAGATATGATCGAAAGCAACAACTATATTCATGTAAATATAAAGAGTTCGTATCCAAAATCATGGCACTCGGGCCCTAGTGATAAATATTGGACGCAACAAAGTCATAGAAATAATAATTTAAACATAATGGACACTAGGCATCATGCCAAACTAATCATAATGTAGCAATTGACCACATCCCAATGATGAACCACAAGTGTAGGGGTTCGCAACAGTTTTCGAGGGTAAATATATCCCAATTTATTTATTCGACACAAGGGGAGACAAAGAATACTTATAAGCCTTAACAACTGAGTTGTCAATTTAGCTGCACCTGGAAAATAACTTGCTTGACACAATTTATTAGTAGTAACGGTGATATGATGGAAGAAATAGTGTGATAGTAGCATTAACAGTAAAATAACGGTAGCAATAGTAACAACGAATGTACACGGAGTGGACAACAATGGATAAAACACTGTAGGCAAAGGGATGGATGTAAGGGTGTTGCATGAATGAGATCAACCATGTGATAGACTTAACATAGGGCAACACAAATATTAAAGAGAGCATCCAAGTCACTAACAATCATAGGCATGTATACCAGAAATAGTTGTGCGTGCTTGCAATAATAGCTTGCACAACACCTTTTGTCCAACCATCCCGTTGTTGCAGAACCAATTCGGAAGTAATGGTAATTAAGATACTTGTTTCACCAACTACCGGATCAAAGCATTAACACTCAATGGATACATGTAATTCTCAAACTAAAATCCATCCCCTCTAATATCCCAACCTGTCACCTTGGGGTCTCGGGTTCCGTACAATAATAGGTGCATACAACTGGTAGATATGATCCAAAACAACATTTATAATCATGAAAACATAACATGTTCAGATCTTAATTCATGACACTCGGGGCCTAAGTGACAAGCCTTAAGCACTCCAATTTGAACAACGATAATTAACCACAATAGTGGATACTAGGCACCATGTCCTATCAATCTCATGAGTTATTACATGATCAATCACATCAAATCCCTAGAATCCCCTCTGCCTACAGTAGAGAATTACTCACACATCGAAGGGGGAATCATGGAGGGTTGATGGAGAGGCGTTGGTGATGACAACGGCGACGATCTCCCCCCTACCCCGAATCCTTGTCCCGGCAAGGTGGTTAACATGAACTTCTATCTCCCAAACTAGGGTTTCGGGTGGCGATGGAGCTGTGAATCGTATTTGGGAACATTCTCCAGGGGTTCTCTGTTTCGGGGATGAAGCGACATATATACCAAAGGAAAGACATAGGGGTGGTCCCAGCTCACAAGGCGACCTGTAGGCGTGACCTAGGGGCCCATGCCTGGTGCCCCCTGGAGGCCCCAGGGTCAACCTCTAGAAGCCCTTCTGGCTCCGGGAGTCTTCCGGTGAAAAATAATTTTGGTAAATTTTTTGAAATTTCCGAGAAAGTTGATTTCTGCATAAAAATAGACACCAAGGGTAATTCTGGAGAAATCAGCGTCAGTCCATGTTAGTTTGATCCAAATCATGAAAATTAGAGGGAAAACAACAAGAAAGGTGATTGTTAAAGTAGATACGTTTTTGGCGTATCACCGATACGTCCAAAACTTATCTCCTTTTCTGAAGAAAAAAAAATTATTGTTTTCTTCTAAACTTGTGAGTTTTGGATACCACTAACACAGACTAATGTTGTTTTCGGCATGTGTGCAGAAAAACCAACTTTCGGGAAAATGCCAAGGAAAGATCCCATTGGTCCTAAAACACCAGAAGACCCCGAAAGCCAGAAGGGGGGCAGGAGGGGGCCACACCACCCCCTGGCGCGCCCCCTCTTGGCCGCACCGCCAGGTGGTGTGGGCCACTCCATAACCCCCTTGGACTCCCCTTTCGACTACATATGCCCCGTAACCTAAAAACCGAGGGGGTTTCGTCATATTCCACAGAAACACAAGAGAGCGCCACCGCCACCCCGAACCTTGATTCGGGGATCAGCAGTTCCTATTCTGGCGCCCTGCCATCACGGGGATTCGAAGGAGATCATCGCCATTGACACCGCCAACTCTTCTCCATCAACCATCCATGATTCCCCCGTCCATGTGTGAGTAAACATCGATGAAGGCTGAGAGGGGTGGAAGGCATTGGATGAGATCGATCATGTAATAATGCCAGATTGTTAGGGCATAGTGCCTAGTATCCATTGTTAGTGTTTTCTACCGTTGTTGCAACTTGTTATTCTTAATGCTTGTCACTAGGGCCCGAGTGCCATGATCTCAGATCTGAACATGTTATTGTTTCATGAGTATAATTATGTTTCTTGATCATATCTGCAAGTTGTTTTACACATGTAATTGTCCGGAACCCGAGGCCCCAAAGTGACAGAAATTGGGACAAACAGAGGGGATGGTTGTGATGTGAGGATCACGCGTGTTCACGGAGTGTTAATGCTTTTCTCTGGTTCTTTATTAAAAGGAGCACCTTAATTACCAGTAGTTCCCCTAGAGGCCTGATACGTAAAAAACGTATCTACTTTTTCGAACACTTTGCTGATGTTTTCCCTCTAAACTTGTGTGTTTTGAATGCAACTAACACGGACTAACGTTGTTTTCAGCAGAATTACTTTGGTGTCTCGTTTTTGCGCAGAAAATCAACTTTTAGGAAAATACCCGGAAACGAAGGGAAAGTCCATATTTTACCCGAAGACTCCCGGAGCCAGAAGATGAGTCGGAGAGGAGAAAGGGGGTGCCCTCACCACCCCCAGACGCGACCAAGGTGGGCCCGCGCCTGGGCATGGTGAGCCCACCTCGGGCACCCCCTCGGACTCCCCTTTCGACTACGTATGCCCTGAAACCTAAAAACCCAAAGGGGTTCGATCATTTTCCAGAAAGAAGTCTGTAGCTCCGCCGCCATCGCGAATCCTTTTCGTGGTTCAGAAACTCCGCTCTGGCACCCTGTCGGGACGGGGAATCGGAGGAGATCATCGCCATCGTCATCACCAACGCCTCTCCATCGACCATCCATGTTTCCCCCATCCATGTGTGAGTAATCCCCCCGCTGTAGGCTGACGGGGATGGTAGGGATTGGATCAGATTGTTCATGTAATAATGTCGTGATTGTTAGGGCATAGTGCCTAGTATCCTCTATTAGTGCAATTGACATTGTTGCAACTTGTTATGCTTAATGCTTGTCACTTTGGGCCCGAGTGCTATGATCTCAGATCTGAACATGTTATTGAATCATGATGATAATTATTGTTTCTTTATCATACGTGCAAGTTGTTTACACATATCGTTGTCCGGAACCCGAGGCCCCGAAGTGACAAAAATTGGGACAACTGTAGGGGATGGCTGTGATGTGAGGATCACATGTGTTCATGGAGTGTTAATGCTTTGCTCTGGTGTTCTATTAAAAGGAACACCTTAATTACCAGTAGTTCCCTTGAGGCCCGCTGAAAACGGGCTGGTAGGAAAAAAGATGTTGTGCAAGTTCTCATTGCGAGCACGTACGACTATTTACAGAACACTTGCTTATGGTTACTTAGTTCTTGGATGCTTTATCTTATTTATCTGCAATGCCCATGTCTTGATTATTATATGAACTATCTTATCCATGCAACGCCCGTTCATCTATCCCTATGCCTACAGTATTTAATCCCGTTGTTTACTTCAAACACTACTGCTGTTGTTTTCATTTCACTGCTGCTATTATTTCACTACTGCTACTACTATAAAATTGTTACTACTGATAAACCACTGCGAGCAAGTCCACTTTCAGGTGCAGTTGAATTGACAACTCACTTGTTAAGTCTCACAAATACTCTTTGGCTCCCCTTGTGTCGAATCAATAAATTTGAGTTTTAGTTCCCTCGAAGACTGTTGCGATCCCCTATACTTGTTGAAAGTTTTGAGATCCAAAATCGTTCCTATGGGCCAACTGTTTTGTTTAAGATTTATGATAAGAGCTATAATTTTCCACTGACAGAATTTTGCAGGACAATAGGTCTTCCTTCGTCTGGGACAACAAAGAAGATTTCAGATTGCCTTGGTGATTTGCTGGAACTCTACCGAGCAATAAGCAACGACGATGACCGCCTAGCTCAGCGGGGCAATATAAGAAGCATACAACTCCTAGATATTAGTTATTTTGCCTATTATCTTGCTACTAGTGTTCTAGGAAGAGAAAACACTAGCAACATTTCTCACTACCATCTAGCTTTCCTAGCTGCCGCTCTTACTAGTGTTACTAATTATCATCTTGGTGTTATTATTGCACGTCGTTTAGCAGCCAGAGGACCTATTTATGGAGGCATTATTGCTTCACATATTGTAGCTGATTTAGGTCTTGTTGTTAGTCCTAATGATGTGATATTACCCATACGGAGGCTTGACCTTGCTGCCATGAAACTGCATCATTTTGTTACTTCTGATTCCCGCTAGGGAAAATTAATTTACAGGATGTTTTTCGCTGACGGGGATGAGAGGGCAATCCCCATGCCACAACTTGGTTTGTTCAGTATTGACAGGGGATTGTGGTCTCACACCAAGGAGGTGCTAGACGAGCAACTGTAGTTGCTTGGTTTCCACGAGCAGCACGGCCGCGAGAAGCAGGAGGGCGACGAGGCGCCCCATGAGAACTACACCGCGCATTATCCAGGCGCATCGAGCTCGTACCAGGGAGGAGGCCCCACATCGTCACACTTTGGAGACGTCACTTCATGGCGGGGCTGGAATTGAGCCACATTTAGGCCAAAAGTCTAAGCTTGGGGGGAGGTATACCGACATCACACACTCACATATATATATATATATATATATATATATATATATATATATATATATATATATATATCGTATTCAGTCGGTTCTTTGTACATTCATATTTTCAGTTTCCCTCTCCTCCCTTTTTGTTGTTTGCTGTTTTGTTTTCGCTTTCCAAAACACAAAAAGACCAAAAATATTTCTGTTGTTTCTCTTTATTTGTTTCTTTAGTTGGTTTGATTTATCTTTTAATTGCAGTTTATAATTCAAAACCCCAAAAAGATTTTGCTTTGTTTGCTCGTTTTCTTTTGTTCTTGTTTTAATTTGAAAAACCCAAAAATATTTGTTGTTCTTCTTTTGTTTTGTAAAGTTTGATGCAGAGTTCAATAGTCATCCGTGACTCCATTGAGCTTGGTTTTCATTATATATTATTCGAGCCACAAGTGAAGAGCAATAATAACGATCTATGCCAATTCAAGTTGTGGTGAGAGGCTGGTATGAACTCTATTTGTTTTCATTTTTGTACATATACCCATCCATGTGAGCATGCTTAGTTTGTTCGTATAAGGTATATGTGATTTAATGGCTACTTAATAGTTCGTGCTCTCTCATGTTTTGTTCCAATTTATTAATAGTAAATGACTTGTCATATCAATATTTGTCCGCGTTGTTCTATTCGTAGAAGGGTATGACATTGTGGTAGCCTCCGATGAATGTTTAATTTGAATCAACTTGGCACCATGCTCACGCATGCTAAGACTGAAAACAGGAAGTCAATAAGTCTCGATGATTTATTTTGCCTCAGAGTTCTAGTATCAATTTTATGCCTGAATTAATTTTACTTTGTCTCAAACATGATTATGGTAATTATTGCTCTCTTGATTGTCGCTTCCCAGTATATTGCTAGCCTTCACTTGCAGTGAGTATGAGCTCTACTCGTGCCTCCAAATCCCTGAAAACCAAGTTATTACACAGAGTCCACTATAAATTCCTATGCAAGGTATTTCCTGCCATTCCAAGTAAATTTGCATGTGCTACCTTTAAAACCTTCAAAATACTTCTCGTTTTGTGACACTGTTTTAGCTCATGAGGAAGTAGTATTGTGTTTGTTATCTTCCATGCTAAATTAAGTACCCACCTGACTTGCATGCTTCATCTGCTCGTCATTAATATTACAAAGAGCTAGTTAGACCACTATAAAAGAAAATAATGAAAAATATGCACTCCCCCATGGTATGTGAAAGTTGGCAGGCACCCTAGGATTCGGTTAGCCATGGTTTGTGAAAGCAAAAGTTGGGGGGAGTGTCAAGCTATATATATGTGCATGATATAATTGCCTAATTCGGAACCACTCTCACTTGTTTAGTATGAAAGATAATAAGCACTCTATTGCCATTTGTTGACATGAAAAAACCACCTCTCAATTTTTTTTTACTTCCATTTCATGAAAAATGAAAATCTCTAGCGCATGTGAATCCCTCCTTCCCTCTACGGAGGGCTAATCCTTTACTTATAGGAAGAGTCTCCATCATATTCATTGGGAACCTTCTTGAGAGCATAATTGTCATTCTTAGTGTGATGTGTTTATCCCAAAGCACGGTTGATTGTGATATAATATTGATACTTGCATCTTTTGATATCTTTACTTCTAGTCTTCCCTTGAACTTCAGAGGTGCCCTGACATTTATGTTTTTCCCCACACATAAGGGCAAGTGAGATACCACTTTATCAGATCCTATTATGAATATTACAATCTTGCAAATAGTTATGCTTCATGTTGTTTATTATTAATATGTTGTTATCTCTTCATGGTTTGCATAGATATTAAGTGACAATATCTTGCATGTATCTTATCATGAGCATAATTAAGTATTTGATCATATAGTGAGTATATTTACATCATATGAAGCAAATGTGTTCGTAAAAGTTCTTATATCGCACTCAGTTGTTAACTGAATTGCTTGAGGACAAGCAATAAGCTAAGCTTCGGGGGAGTTGATACGTCAAAACGTATCTACTTTTCCGAACACTTTGCTGATGTTTTCCCTCTAAACTTGTGTGTTCTGAATGCAACTAACACCGTTTTCAGCAGAATTATTTTGGTGTTTCGTTTTTGCGCAGAAAATCAACTTTTAGGAAAATACCCGGAAACGAAGGGAAAGTCCATATTTTACCCGAAGACTCCCGGAGCCATAAGATGAGTCGGTGAGGGGCAAGGGGGTTCCCTCACCACCCCCAGGCGCGGCCAAGGTGGGCCCGCGCCTGGGCATGGTGTTCCCACCTCGGGCACCCCCTCGGACTCCCCTTTCGACTACATATGCCCCGAAACCTAAAAACCCAAGGGGATTCGATCGTTTTCCAGAAAGAAGTCCATAGCTCCGCCGCCATCGTGAATCCTTTTTCGGGGTTCAGAAACTCCGTTCTGGCACCCTGCCGGGATGGGGAATTGGAGGAGATCATCGCCATCGTCATCACCGATGCCTCTCCATCGACCATCCATGTTTCCCCATCCATGTGTAAGTAATCCCCCGACTGTAGGCTGAAGGGGATGGTAGGGATTGGATCAGATTGTTCATGTAATAATGCCGTGATTGTTAGGACATAATGCCTAGTATCCTCTATTAGTGCTATTGACATTGTTGCAATTTGTTATGCTTAATGCTTGTCACTTTGGGCCCAAGTGTCATGATCTCAGATCTGAACATGTTATTGAATCACGATGATAATTATTGTTTCTTGACCATACCCGCAAGTTGTTTACACATATCATTGACCAGAACCCGAGGCCCCGAAGTGATAGAAATTGGGACAACCGGAGGGGATGGTTGTGATGCGAGGATCACATGTGTTCACGGAGTGTTAATGCTTTGCTTCGGTGTTTTATTAAAAGGAACACCTTAATTACCAGTAGTTCTCTTGAGGCCCCGCTGAAAACGGGCTGGTAGGACAAAATATGTTGTACAAGTTCTCATTGCGAGCACGCACGACTATTTACGGAACACATGCCTATGGTTACTTAGTGCTTGGATGCTTTATCTTATTTATCTGCAATGCCCATGTCTTGATTATTATGTGAACTATCTTAACCATGCAATGCCCGTTCATCTATCCCTATGTCTACAGTATTTAATCCCGATGTTTACTTCAAACACTACTGCTGTTGTTTTGATTTCGCTGATGCTATTATTTCACTACTGCTGCTTCTATAAAACTGTTAATACTGATAAACCACTACGAGCAAGTCCACTTTCAGGTGCAGGTGAATTGACAACTCACTTGTTAAGGCTCACAAATATTCTTTGGCTCCCCTTGTGTCGAATCAATAAATTTGAGGTTTACTTCCCTCGAAGACTATTGCGATCCCCTATACTTGTGGGTTATCAAGGCCCCGCTGCCACGGGCTGGTAGGACAAAAGATGTTGTGCAAGTTTCTCATTGCAAGCACGCATAACTATATTGTAACACATGTCTATGGTTTGCCTACATGTTTGATACTTTATATTATTATCTGCAATGCCCATGTTAGATTATTAAATGACCTATGTTATCCATGCAAGGCCCGTCCATCCATTCCCTATATGCCTACGAGTGATGGCAGTGAGTCACCATTAGGGTACCCTTTACCCTCTCTAGTTCAAAAAATTGAACCAATTTTTCTCAAATGATGATGTCATCATAAAATTAGTTCATTTTCTCGAACTAGAGATTGTAGAGGGTACCCTAATGGTAACCAAACTGCCATCATTATATGTGGTCCCTCCTCTCTTTTGACCAGTCCTTGGCTTCTTTGTTTGATGATGGCGATAGCTCTTCTCTAGCCCGGCTAGATAACAATGAAATAGCACGCCACTGTGGTGCTAAATCTTCTTGATGAAATCTTACTGATTCGATATGGTACTTCCCATACTGCTGTTTTCCGTGATTGCTAGTGTTGTTATTTTATTTCTACTGCTGCTATAAAACTGTTACCACTGATAAATTGTTGCGAGCAAGTCTACTTTCAGGTGCAGCTGAATTGACAACTCAGTTGTTAAGGCATATAAATATTATTTGGCTCCTCTTGTGTCGAATCAATAAATTTGGGTTTTACTTCTCTCGAAGACTGTTGCGATCCCCTATACTTGTGAGTTGATACTTCCATTTTGCATCACTATTTTATATCATAATTTTCTGTTATTCGTCGATATATTTCATGCTATGATGCATCTCTTATGTTATTTTATCTTATTTTGCATGTTTTATAATTTTTGGAGAATAAACACCGGGACCATAAATCTGATAGAAAACGCACCGTCGAGATACCATATTTCAGAAGATCGGAAGAAGAAGGGGGACATCCGGGGGTTCCTAAAAGTCCCGAGAGGAACACAGCCAGAAAGAGAGCTAGAGGGGGGCTACCAGGGGCCCACACCTAGGGGTGGCGCGCCACCTAGGGGTGTGGCCACCCTGGCCCACTCTCGGGGGTCATCATTGGCCCCCTGACCCCGAGGGAACCCTAAGACTCATACCATCGTTGAAGAATTATTCCGCCGCCGCTACGGGGCGGAAAACACCCGAGAGAGAAAAACTCTCTGGCAGGGAGAAATCTGCCGGGGAAATTCCTCTCCGGAGAGGGGAAATCACCGCCATCGTCACCATCATCGCTCCAGGCATCATGATCGTCATCATCATCGTCATCACCACCAGCACCATCACCCTCATCATCCACCTTCATCCCTCTGTAACAATTAGGGGCCTCTATCGTTGTTTTGCATTAGATCTCTCTCCCGGTGTGTATTAATTGTTAGTAGTTGATGCTTGTGAGATTTATCGGTGTTTCCACTTTATGACCAGATTGTTATAATCCATTATATCACCTCTTATTATGATCCATATGATGTGTTGTGAGTAGTTCGTGTTGTTCTTGAGGACATGGGAGAAGTCAAGTTGTTAGTAGTGAAGTAATGTTGAATAATATTAATGTTTGATATTTAAGTTGTGGTGTTATTCTTCTAGTGGTGTCATGTGAACGTCGACTACATGATACTTCACCATTTATGGGCCTAGGGGAATGCATCGTGTATTTGGCTACTAATTGTGGGGTTGCCGGAGTTACAGAAATCTAAACCCCCGTTAGGAAACAATTACACGAGAGAGCGTAGGATCCCGGAGTTTAAAGTTGTTGTTAGATTTATTTCTTAATTACTTTCTTGTAGTTGCGGATGCTTGCAAGGGGTATAATCACAAGTATGTATTATTCTTGGATGGGACGGTACATTAGCATAGATTCACCCACACAACACTTATCAAAACACCAAAGTTATTCAGATGCATGGAACAAAAGCACTTGACAGGAACCTCCCGTGTGTCCTCGAGAACGTTTGTTAATCATAAGTAAATCGCCATCTTGTCCTTTG
Organism: Alopecurus myosuroides; assembly: GCA_028641055.1. Lineage (NCBI taxonomy): Eukaryota > Viridiplantae > Streptophyta > Magnoliopsida > Poales > Poaceae > Alopecurus > Alopecurus myosuroides. The sequence continues at coordinate 412,793,222 of CM054059.1, forward strand.
CTGAAGAAAGGATTGGGCCACTCGCTGCACTTATTATTACTGCATTTTATTTACTCGTACTTTATTTATCTGCAATAGAAAAAAACCCTACAAATATGTTTTCTAGTATTTACAGTTATTCTTTCATCGAAACTACTTGTCAACACCTTCTGCTCCTCGTTGGGTTCGACACTCTTATTTATCGAAAGTACTACTATACACCCCCTATACTTGTTGGTCATCAAGATTATTTTCTGCCACCGTTGCCGGGGAGTGAAGCGCTATTGGGAAGTGGAATTGATAAAGGAAGCTTCTGCTGTAAGTGCTGTTTTTATTTCTGTTTACTGCTTTATTACACTATATTTGGAACTCCTTTTGAGTCCCTATTTGCGGGCACTGCTTCCACTACTAGGGTAGTAAGTGACCCACGGCATGATGATTTAGATACTTATAAAATACCTAAAAGATTGTTAAACATGTTATGGATAACTGCTATTCAGGTGATGGAAATGTCCATCCTGGTGATCATTTGCTCTTTTTACATGAATTATGCGAGTTGTTCAAGTGTGCAGGTATTACAATGAGCCAAGTGAAGAGGAAATTATTCTCTATATCATTGACAAGCCGAGCCTCTGAATGGTTCAAGCTGCTGAAAAATAGCCAGACTATTGAATGGGAGGAAATTGTACCTCTCTTTTATTCTAAATTCTATCCTCCAAGTGAAATCCATAGAGATCAGAATTATATATATAATTTTTGGCCTCATGACGGAGAGAGTATTTCCCAAGCATGGGGGAGTTGAAGTTACTAATGCTGAAATGCCCCATTCATGAGATCCCCGGTAATATCGTTATTAATAATTTCTATGCAAGGCTTCCTCTTCATGATAAGGATTTATTGGATGCTTATTTTTCTGGATCATTTACACGTATGAAGGATGAAGCTAAATGGGATCTTATTGACCGTATTCAAGAAAACACTGAAGCATGGGAGAATGACAAAGGTAGAAAGTCAGGTATAAATTATGACTATGAATGCATTAAATTTTTATGTCATCCGATGATTTTTATAATGTTAGTACTACTTATGGTCTTGATTCTCAAGTTGTTGCAAACTTATATAAGGCTTTTGCTTCTTATTTTGAGATTCCTAAAAAGGAATGGGACAAGTACCATGCACCTTATAAAGATACTATTAATTGTGTTCCTGCTAGAGATATAGAAGTTCATACTGTTGATTCTATTGTGCCTGAACCTTATATTGAGAAAATGCCTTTCCCTGCTAAGGTAAAAGAACATTCTATGTTAGCTAGTGTTTTTAATAAAAGTGCAAGGAAACCTGTGGAACCTGAGGAACAAATAACTGTAGAACCTACAGTAGCAATAGTAAAGGACCTTGTTTCTGAAAATGTAGAAGAGGGACACATTATATTTTGTGAATATGCTTCTAATATTGTCTCTCACCCTAGTAAATCTAGGAAACCTAGTGTTCCTGTGCTTACTGTTAGGATATGTGATCATTGTTATCATGGTTTGTGTGATATTGGTGCTAGTTTTAGTGTTATTCCTTATGAGCTTTATAAAGAAATCATGCATGAAATTGGTTCTTGTGAACTTGAAGACATTGATGTGATTATTCAACTTGCTAATAGGGAAACTATATCCAATTGGTATTGTTAGGTATGTGGAGGTTTTGTGTGGTAAAACTAAGTATCCTGCTGATTTTCTAGTACTAGGCACTTATGCTAGTGATACTTGTCCTATTATATTTGGTAGACCTTTCTTAAATACTTGTGGTGCTGTCATTGATTGTAAAAAGGAGAAAATTCTTACAAAGTTTGATGGAGAGTCTTATGAATTTAATTTCTCCAAATTTTCTAAAGCACCTTATGAAGCTGAATTGCCTAATTAAAATTATAAAGTTGAACAATTGGCTGCTATTGCTCTTGCTCCTAACAATCCTTTGCAGCAATACATGGAAGACCACGAAAGTGATGTCTTTAGGGAAGAAATAAATGAAATTGATGAGGTTTTCCTACATCATCCAGCAATGCTGAAACGTAATTTACCTGTGGAAGACTTGGGTACAACATTACCACCCAAGGAAGTTCCTGTTTTTGATTTAAAACCTTTGCCAGATAATCCTAAATATGCTCATATTGATGATAAGAAATTATATTCTGTTATTATTAGTTCTCAACTTTCTGATAAAGAAGAGGAGAGATTATTGGGGATATTGAAGAAACATAGAGGTGCTATTGGTTATACTCTTGATGATTTGAAAGGGATTTCTCCTACTATTTTTCAGCATGCCATTAATATTGAACCTGATGCAAAGCCAGTTGTTGAGCATCAACGCCTTTTAATTCCTGAGATGAAAGATGTGGTAAGAAATGAGGTATTAAAACTCCTTGATGCTGGCATTATTTATCCTACTGCTGATAGTAGATGGGTTAGTCCTGTGCATTGTGTCCCCAAGAAAGGAGGGATGACTGTTGTGCCAAATGAAAATAATGAACTTATTCATCAAAGAGTAGTAGTTGGTTATAGGATGTGCATTGATTTTAGTAAGGTTAACAAAGTTACTAAGAAGGATCATTATCCTTTGCCTTTTATGGATCAAATGTTAGAAAGGTTGTCTAAGAAAACTCATTTCTGCTTTCTTGATGGTTATTCTGGGTTTTCTCAAATTGCTGTTAAAAAGCTTGATCAAGAGAAAACAACTTTCACTTGTCCTTATGGAACCAATGCTTATAGACGTATGCCTTTTGGCTTATGTAATGCTCCTGCTACTTTTCAAAGATGCATGTCTGCTATCTTTCATGGTTTTTGTGAAGAAATTGTGGAAGTTTTCATGGACGATTTCTCCGTCTATTGGAACTTCTTTTGATAATTGTTTGCAGAATCTTGATAAAGTTTTGCAAAGATGTGAGGAGACTAATCTTGTTCTTAACTGGTAGAAATGCCATTTTATGGTTAATGAAGAAATTGTTCTTGGACATAAAGTCTCTGAAAGAGGCATTGAAGTTGATAGAGCTAAAGTTGAAGCTATTGAGAAAATGCCCTGTCCTAGGGATGTTAAAGGTATTCGTAGTATTCTTGGTCATGCTGGTTTCTATAGAAGGTTTATAAAGATTTCTCTAAAATATCAAAACCTCTTACTAACCTTCTTCAAAAAGATGTACCATTTCTTTTAGGAAGATTGTAAAGAAGCTTTTGAAATTTTAAAGAAGGCTTTAATATCTGCCCCTATTGTTCAACCACCTGATTGGAACTTACCATTTGAAATTATGTGTGATGCTAGTGGTTATGTTGTAGGTGCTGTTCTTGGACAGCGGATAGATAAGAAGTTAAATGTTACTCATTATGCTAGTAAAACTCTTGATGCTGCTCAAAAGAATTATGCTACCACTGAGAAAGAGTTCCTAGCTGCAGTTTTTGCTTGTGATAAATTTAGGCAGTATATTGTTGATTCTAAAGTTACTATTCATACTGATCATGCTGCTATTAAGTACCTTATGGAAAATAAGGATGCTAAGCCTAGGCTTATTAGATGGGTGCTTCTCTTACAAGAGTTTGATTTACATATTGTGGATAGGAAGGGTGCTGAAAATCCTGTTGCTGATAATCTGTCTAGATTAGAAAATATCCATGATGATCCTATTCCTGTTGATGATAGTTTTTCTAATGAACAATTACCTGGAATAAAAGTGATCTCTCAAGAGAGTCCATGGTATGCTGATTATGCTAACTTTATTGTTTCGAAGTATTTTCCTCCTACCTTTACAGCTCAGCAAAGAAGAAAATTCTTCTATGATTTGAGGCATTATTTTTGGGATAACCCACACTTATATAAAGAAGGTGTTGATGGTATTATGAGAAGATGTGTTCCTGAAAATGAACAAGAGGAGATATTGAGAAAATGTCATAGTAGTGCTTATGGAGGACATCACGATGGAGATAGAACTACACATAAAGTTCTACAATCAGGTTTTTGTTGGGCTACTCTCTTTAAAGATGCTAGAAATTTTGTTTTATCTTGTGATCAATGCCAAAGGGTTGGAAATATTTATAGACGCAATGAAATGCCTATGAATTATTCTCTTGTTATTGACCGTTTGATTGTTGGGGTTTTGACTTTATGGGTCCTTTCCCTCCTTCAAAAGGCTATACTCATATTCTTGTTGTTGTTGATTATGTTACTAAATGGGTAGAAGCTATACCTACTAAAAGTGTTGATGGTGAAACCTCTTTAAAAATGCTTAAGGGCATTATTTTCCCTAGGTTTGGTGTGCCTAGATATCTTATGACTGATGGGCGTTCTCATTTTATTCATGGTGGTTTTAGAAAAACTCTTGCTAAATATGATGTTAATCATAGAATTGCTTCACCCTATCATCCTCAAACTAGTGGACAAGTAGAATTATCAAATAGAGAAATCAAATCTATCTTGCAAAAGACTGTTAACAAATCTAGAAAAAACTGGGCTAAGAAATTAAATGATGCTCTGTGGGCTTATAGAACTGCTTACAAAAATCCCATGGGCATGTCTCCTTATAAAATGGTTTATGGAAAAGCTTGTCACTTGCCCCTAGAATTAGAACACAAAGCTTATTGGGCAGTGAAAGACTTAAATAGAGATTTTAAACTTGCTGGTGAGAAAAGGCTGCTTGACTTAAGTTCTCTAGATGAATGAAGGAGTGAAGCATATGAAAATCCTAAGCTCTTTAAAGAGAAAGTTAAAAGGTGGCATGATAAAAGAAATATTAAACGATAATTTCATGTTGGTGAGGAAGTGTTATTGTATAGGTCTCGTCTCAGACTTTTTGCAGGAAAATTACTCTCGAGATGGGAAGGACCTTTTCCTATCGAAGAGGTATATCGTTCAGGGGAAATTAAAATTGTTTCCATTGAAGACAACTCTTCACAAGTGGTGAATGGCCAAAGACTCAAGCATTATATCTCCGGAGATACTTATAATGAAAATGTTGATTGTATTCAAGCCATGATCCCGGAGGAGTTTATTAGGAAGCATATTTCAGAAATTGTAGAGTCGGTTTTCAAATAGGTAACAGTTTTGGTAAGAAAATGTTCACGAAACATCTTTCAACTTATATTTTTACTGTTTTTGGAAAATATGAAAAATTATGAACCGGAAACTAGAGGGAGACAGAGCCCAGAGGCTCCACACCATAGGGTGGCGCGGGCCCACCTCTGGCCGTGCCAACCCTAGGTGTGGGCGCCCCAGAGAACCTCTCCGACTCATTTTCGACCTGGACTTTCCTTTTGTTATGAAACTTTTTGCTATATAATTCCCGGGACCCCCCGAGGTCCGTATATCGTTTTCTCTTCGTGATTCTGTTTCGAGTTGTTTCTGCCAGGTTACATCTTAAGATCGAGAGCATCAATGCTTCTCCTGGATATCCCAAAGACAGTTTCTTTGAGAACGTCGTCAACCCGTACTTGAACGAGTTGAAGATGTATCCCAAGGAATTTCTGCTCAAGGACGGGAAGGTGCAGATTGAAGATGTTCGGGGCCCTAGAGGAGAAGGCAGTCTGGAAGCTAGGATGGAAGAACTGGAGCAAGAAGTTTTCAGGTACAAGAAGATGGTAGAGCGTGAAGTTGAGATCATCGACAGGATAAAGATAGAACTGATCGATGAATACAAGAGGGAGAATTTGAAGCTTTGGGAGGAGATTCTCTCACTCACCAAGATCACCAATGATCTGCAAGCACAACTCTATGACGTCCAGAACCAGAACTGTGAGTATGAGAACAGGTTTAAACGTATAAGCGCTGCTGCTAATTTCAGGATGATGGAGACCAGGACGTCATTTGTGGATGGAGAGCGTTTACCTTGTAAGACCGAGGATGAAAAGGAACCACCACCACCGAAGAATTGATTCGTCACTGGTTTTGGCATCCCCTCGGCTTGTTCCAAGCTTGGGGGAAGTGCTGCAGTATTACATCACTATCTTTCATCTTTTTACTTTTTCAGTAGAGTCATATCATGAGTAGAGAGGTTATCATATAGGATGGTTTGCAGCATGGAAGTGTCTCTCCCTAGTTGGTTATCGTTGTATCCGTTGGTGTGAGTTGCCGGATTGAAATATTAATGAGAAGTTTCATCATTTACTTTCTATGCACATTATTTCAGTTTTCAACTTCTGTCATATGGTTGAGCTTGCTATTAGTATTTGGTATCACTCTAGAGATCATCAAGTTAATCTAGTTGGTTTTGGCAAACTTAGCTTGGGTCAGCAGAAATAATAATTTGAGTTGCTAGTATAAGAAAAAGGAATTTGCTTATTAGCTCATAAACTTAGTATTCACAAGTTAAGATCGTTTGTGCTTTCGATGAAGATTTCATGATTGGTTTCATCATATGTATATTTGTTTGTTTTCATTCAACTCTTATGCTTGCTACCCAGCCTTTCTAGCCAAAAACCCTGTACTGAGAGGGAATGCTTCTCGTGCATCCAAACCTTAAACCCAAAACCTTGCCATTCGTGTCCACCATACCTACCTGCATGTGGTATTTCTCCGCCACTCCAAGTAAATTGCTCATGTTCTACCTTTAAAACTTTCAAATTACTCTTGTATTGTGTTCCTGTTTTAGCTCATGAGGACGCAAATAGAGAATCTTTATCTCATTTGTTGATTGGACTCACACACCTGGACTAGTGGCTTCATCCGCTTATCCAAATGCTAGAAGAGCTGGCAGCGGGGTGCCCAGCCCCAAATAATAATACAAGTTCTGTTCACTCTTTTTACCTCTGATTTATCAGTCAAAGCATAATTGTGTAAACAAAAGAGAAACAGGGATGACCTTCTATACAAGTTGTGTCCTTCTATGGGAGCCGCACTTGTGAGTCTAGTTGGCTTGTGACGTACTGTATTTTCTGTTTGCCATTCGTTGACATAAATATACACCTCTCAAAATTTAGACACTCCTCCACGGTTTGTGATTGTTGGCAGGCACCCAAGGATTTGGTTAGACATGGTTTGTGTAAGATGGATGGGAGGAGTGTCATGCATTTTATACCTCTGTTTATTAAAACAAAAGCTTTAGCACATGAGTAGTCAATGCTTCCCTCTGCGAATGGCCTATCTTTTACTTTTATGTTTAGTCAGTAAACCCATTTCCTTCTGTCTCCGGCAAGCATTTGAGTTGTTGTGTTCTCATCATCTATATGTTGATTTATTCAATCATGTTTTATATCCTTTTTTGTTCAGCACACGCTTTATTATCTGAATGAATATTACTTTGAAAGCTATGAATCATTGTAAAAGATTGTTATAATTAAACATGTTAAGCTCTACAATATAAACCTTGTTATAAAGACTTCACCTAAAATAAGTATAATTTCATTAGATGTTCTCTGACCAAGAACGAAGTTTTCCATTACCAATTTTGATTCTCTCTTTTGTATCTTTGTTTGTGACTCCCTTTACTTGTTTCAAGTTAAGTTATATGAGAGGAAGTTGCTGTCTGTAATGATTGGTGCATAGGTAAATGTGATGCTTCTTGTCCGTATTTTATTTATCGACTCTTCACTCCATAAACCTGTGGTCATGTTTTCTGAGTTCAGTTTCGCTTGAGGACAAGCGAGGTCTAGGCTTGGGGGGGGGGGGGGGAGTTGATACTTCCATTTTGCATCACTATTTTATATCATAATTTTCTGTTATTCATCGATATATTTCATGTTATGATGCATCTCTTATGTTATTTTATCTTATTTTGCATGTTTTAAAAAATTTGGAGAATAAACACCGGGACCAGAAACCTGATGGAAAAAGCACCGTCGAGATACCATATTTTATAATATCAGAAGAAGAAGGGGGACCTATGGGGGTTCTTAAAATTATCGAGGAGGAACATAGCCAGAAGGAGAGCAAGAGGGGGGCCACCAGGGGCCCACACCTAGGGGTGGCGCGCCCCCTGGCCGCGCCACATAGGGGTGTGGCCACACTGGCCCACTCCCAGGGGTCATCTTTGGCCGCCTGACCCCGAGGGAACCCTAAGCCTCATTCCATCCTCGAAGAATTATTCTGCCACCGCTGCGGGGCCAAAAACACTCGAGAGAGAAAAGCTCTCTGGCAGGGAGAAATCTGTCGGGGAAATACCTCTCCGGAGAGGGGAAATCACCGCCATCGTCACCGTCATCGCTCCGGGAATCATCAAGATTGTCATCATCATCGTCATCACCACCAGCACCATCATCCTCATCATCCACCTTCATCCCGCTGTAACAATTAGGGGCCTCTACCATTGTTTTGCATTAGATCTCTCTCCCGGTGTGGATTACTGATGCATGTAAAATGCATAGATGAATTTGGCATATTTTCACATGGTTTTCTATTACATATTGCATCATATAAGGGTATAATTCAATGTTTTATAGTATTTTGGGGTTAAATTACAAAGTCCCCCAACTTTTATGGAATTAACCCTGCCTGTCAGAAACCCCGTTTTCTATATTTTTGACGTTTCAGGGGGCAAACTTCCGCAAAATCACCTGAAAATCTGCGGGGGTCATTTTCTTGGAAGGAGAAGACTTGCGGGCGAAGGATCCACGATAATTGGGCAAGGAGGCCCAAAAGAGGACCCTCCACGCGGCCATATTCCTTGGCCGCGTGAGAGGACCCCTTTTGGCCCCTGTGGCCCCAATTCCTTCCATCTTCGACTTACCGACTCCGTCTTGACCTAAAACCGACTATAAAAAGGGTCCCCCGTACCCTTACGGAGAGGAGCGCCGCCGGAACACCGAAACACCGAAACAGAGACCAGAAGTTCCAGATTGGAGGGGGAAAACTCCGGCGGGGCGCCGCCGGTGTGATCTCCTACCCCTCCAACGTCATCTCCATCGACATCTCCATGAAGAGGGAGTAGTCCACCCCAGGGCTATGGGTTTGTGGAAGTAGCACTTGTATCTCTCTCTCTATGTGCTTCACTAATTAGATCCTTATGAGCTGCCTCACATGATTACGGGCACCGTTGTAATTCCTATGTGGTGGATCTTTTCTATGAGTTATTGAATCTGAGATTGCAATTGTTTCTCTTGAGTTATTTGAGTAGATGTATCTTATGTACCTCGTTCTTATTTGCTAGCTTTGATCAATATAGTTCTTGAGAGCGTGTGCGGGGTGATGGGTGCATTAGTTGGAGTAACGGGGGGTGGCTAGTGCTGTGAAAGTGACAGAAGTTCATTGATCCACTTAGGTTTTGTTAAACCTTTCTTAGTTACCTCACTAGGGATAAAAAGGAGTACCTTGTTACCGGGGATTTGAAGTGACACTAATCAATCTCCATGACCAGATCTAGCAAGTTCTTACTTCAACTTCATGTCACATTGCTTAAAGCTATACTCTAGTTTTTCCTTAATTATCGAGGTGTTATGATTTATTTCGCATCTTGGTGGAGTACAAGAGGGATCAATATGACCGTAGAGATCTCTGTGCTAGGACGTGATGCCCATATGAAAGTACTCAATGTTAAACATGTTATTGTAATCTCACATGTAATTCTTTATGTCCACCGTCTACCACTTTATTTGAGAGAATGCAAGTGTGAAACCATGAACCCTGGTCCTATTTTAAATATAAGAAAACACTCTAGTTACTTTTCTGCAATTTACTTTACTTGCACTTTACTTTACTTGCATCTCCAATTCGAATTCACATTATCTCCATCACCACTTGCATCACAAAAATACAAAAACAATCCATTCAATATTTATTTTCTCATTTGCATTTAGTAGTAGATTTAATTATTGCACATTTACTTTCAGTTTTGCATTGCAATTTAGAAGTCTCACACCTTGTGCTTGACAACCACTTGGTGAGGTTGAGGGGACAAAACTCTCTATTTGTTTGCAGGATCCTGGAGGAAGCTTGGAAGACAACTACTGAAATACTAGCTCCCCAAGAGTTCGATATAAACCCTTGAGTCACCCTCGTGGGGAAAAAGGCTTGCCACTAGCTACACACTCTGCACTTGGAGTGTCAACCTAGCCATCAAGCGTTTTTCTGGCGCCGTTGCCAGGGAGCCATAGGTGAAGGAGTTGTCCAAGGGAGCTCACAAGAAGTCTTCATCACCAACAAGGTGTGCAAACACCTAAGCTTGGGAAGGTTGCACCTACGTGAGCACCGTCCTTTCTATCTCCACCTTCTTTCAAGTAGATTGTTTTGTTTCTTGTCTTGTTTTTGTTTTTGTTCTTATTTTTGTTTTGTCTTGCATATTTTATTTTAGTTTGCATTTTAGTTTTGCATTTAGTTATCTAGATTATTTTAGTATTTCGAATTTGCTTAGTTACTTTACTTTTGTTTTGCATAATAAAAACTGTTAAAATGGGTGATAGAAATAAATTAAGTGACTACACAAATACACCCAATGACCAATTCATTGCTAGGCCAATTACTACACCTGAAATACAAGCTGAAAGCTATGAAGTAAGTCCTAGTTTATTGAATTTAATTACTAGAGAGAAATTTGGTGGTAGTGCTATGGAGGATGCCTCTATGCATCTTCATGATTTCATGGAAATACGTGATATGCAAAAATTTAAAAATGTGGAAAGTAGTGTTTTAAAACTGAAATTATTTCCTTTTTCACTTAGAGGAAAGGCTAAAGAATGGTTACTTTCACTACCTACAGCTAGTATAAAGTCTTGGGATGATTTAAAAGAAGCTTTCATTAAGAAATATTATCCTCCCGTTAAAATTTTGCAAAATAGGAATAATATCCTCTCATTTAGGCAAAATGATAATGAACATGTAGCAATGGCATGGGATAGAATTAAATTAATTCTTAGAACATGCCCATCACATGGAGTAAATGAATGGACCATACTACACTCTTTTTATAATGGTCTAAACCACATGTCTAGAAATATACTTGATTCTGCTGCTGGAGGTGCCTTTATGAGTAAAACTGTAGGAGAGGCTAAGAGCATATTAGAAAGCATATTGAAAAATTATAGTCCATGGAATACTGAAAGAGCACCCAATCCCACTAAGAAAATAAACTCAATTGAAGAAACCAATGATTTGTCTTCTAAAATGGACACTATTCTTGCCTTTATTAATAAACAAAATATGGAGAATGTGCCTTTGCAGGAGCTAGTTGGTAGTAATTCTGAAAGTGTGGATGTTAATTTTGTTAGGAATTATGGTAGCAATGGTTTTGGTAATGCTTACAATTCTTATAGTAAACCTCCTTATGTGGCAAATAAACCTTTTGTTCCATATCCTAATGCTAATGAAAATAAGTGGAAGCCTTCTAGTGAAATTTCTGAATCTAATAAATTGCTTATGGAACAAGTTGCTAGTCACAATGCTATGATACATGAGTTAAATAAGTCTATTGCATCCATTAGTAGTGATATTAAAGGATTGCAACTTCAATCTTCGAATTTGGATAAAGCATTGTCAAAATTAGCTGATAATCAAGCAACTCTATTAAGCATGTCAGCAGGAAAGCCACAAGCACAACCTAGTGTAGGAATGAATTCTAATACTATTGCTTCTCCTATTATTGAAAATATTGATCATATTGCTGAGAATACAAGTGAGCATGTCCCTACTAGCTTAGAAGAAACTTTGAATGAAATAGTGAAGTACCCTGAATATTTACTTCCATATATGTCTTATCTTGCTAGCAAAGATGAAATTAGTTCTCATGAATCAAGCATGCTAGCTAAATTAGAGAGTAAAGTAGAGGAAATTATGATGCTTACTGAAATTAAGGATCCATTGCTTGATTTAGAAAAAAGTAGCTTGCAAGAACTTATTGCTACTCTACAAAAATTTGCTAGTGATCCCACTATAAATGTTAATCAACCTGGCTTTGGATCTTATATTGCTAATCATGTCTTGCAAGAAAAAATTGCTAGGTACAAGAATGAGGCCATGATACCTCCTAAGCTTGGGGATGCATGGATCCCCAAGGTGCTAGTTTCAATTGGAAAAGAAATTCACCATGCTATGTTAGATCTAGGTTCTAGTGTATCGGTACTCTCTAAAGAATTAGATGAATTGCTAGAACTAGAAAATTTAGAGAAGTGCTCAAGTGAATTTGTCCTTGCTGATAACTCTACTAAACATGCTGTAGGACAATTAAAAGATGTTATGATTGAATTTCACATGACTTTCGTACCCGTTGATTTCATTATTATGGATATGGGGGATAAATCCCCTAGTCCTATCATTTTGGGTAGACCTTTTCTTCGTACTACAGGTGCAATCATAGACTCCAAGGAAGGGAATGTCAAGTTTCAGTTCCCTCACAAGAAAAGCATGGAGCACTTCCCAAGGAAGAGGGGAACGCTGAAGAACAAGCTCCCTCATGAGCTTTATCCCTCTTGATTATCAAGTAAGTAAAGCCTAGCTATATGGCTATAAAGAAAGCGCTTTACAGGAGGCAACCCGGTTGTTTTTGTTTGGATTTTCCTTGTGTCCTCTTGTTTTCTCAAGACATTAATTTTTTTTGTTTTAATTCTGGAGTTTTCAATAAATATTCAAGTCAAACCCATTTGTACTTATAAGTTGCTATCCTAGTGCATGAAATTTCTGTTTCAGCACGAGTCTTCTCACCGTATGATTTTACGTTTTTTATTGGTATGTCGGATCGAGCTAATTTTTTAGTATGTTCTGCAGATTTTTGTCCTCTGTAAGCACAAAAATTGGCTTAATTTTTTGACGAGTCTAGCTTAGGGGAAAACGTTTGTTTCGCTGCTGTTGCTTTTCTGGACAGATTCTGCCTTCTTTTGTTTTATGCACTCTTTGGGCTTGGTAATCGAATTTCCATGATTCTTTCAAGCAATAGAGTGAACATACAACATAATGAACCTTATTGTCTATCTACTGGAGCATTTGATTTGGAATTTTGCACAGCAAGCATGTGATTTGTTTGTCCTTACTAATCTCACTCCACAGAAAAAGAATGGGAGAAACATGTTTTGTGAAGTTTTTTCACAGGGAATAGAGGAGCTGCGACTCAAGACATCCAAGAATGGTGAAAGCCATAAGCTTGGGGATGTTATGAACACCCCACTGTAGCTACACTCTTTTGGTTAGCACACGTCTACTTTCTGTTTTTCTAAGCAAAGCATTTATCGTAGAGACTTGAAGCGTCTAGTTTTTGTTTTTATTTTTGTTTTGATAAGACCACCACCATCATTTTATATGAGATTGAGCTACTGGAGTTTGGGGTTGGAATGTATTGGATGCTAGTATTATGACTTGGAATAGGGATGCCATGGTTGATTTGAAGAGCTACATATGTTTGCATGATTTATAGGCTTTTTATGTGTAGAAATTTGCAATAATGTTTTCTTGAGCTATCTCTTATTCATGTCCTTGATGTTAATTTCTGGTTTATTTAGTTTGTCATGAAATGAGTAGTTCTATGGACATATGCATGCATAGTAGCTGGTCAACTATCTCCCTCTTGCTAGCCCAAAAATTTAAAAATTCCAACAAGTAAAAACTTGTTTCCAGCACTCCTTAGCCAAGTATTTCCAGTGAGTCCACCATATCTTCCCATTAGCTTCATTGCTATTCCGAGTATGTTCACCATGTTATTGTGTTATTTATGTCCTAAATTAAGATATTCACTTTATTAATTGTCATGGGTTGAACTTGGGATAGGACTCTCACGAACTTTTGAAGGCACGCTTTACTTTTTATGCATCTAATAAACATGACCCAATAATGGGAGCCACAAGTTTTGAGTTTGACAAGTGTGTGGTTGGGAGCTAGCTATAAACGTGTATCACCGGAAAGCTTTCAACATTGCACAAAAAATTTACATTTGGTTGATATCATGTACTTTTGTTTTTGGACTCCTGCCATGCCGAAATGAAATAGAGGAATAGTAAGTTTTGATGAGTAAGTATCTATATGACTAGAGAAACGCATTGGGCCGCTAACCCAAGCCATGCTTTATCATGGTGGCAATTTACTTACAACTTGAGGACTCTACAACACATCCTATAATAAAATAAGAAGCTATGCATAATAGTGAATGAAAATAAAAAGGATGATGAGTCTACTCCGTTTGTTCATCTTGTCATTGTAACATGGGCTTGTTTCCATGTCATGGGGCAAGAGGTACCTCTTTGCGGTTCTCTATGATATCATTAATACTTATTATGATTGTACAAAGCTTATTAGTAATCTTAAGTTGAGTAATCATGGAGTATGTTTCCACACTCACGGGGCATGAGGCTTTCAACCACCTTGTCATTCTCATTACTTCAATACTCACAATTTTAAGATATTAGTGATAAAGGGGCAATGAGAGTCCTAAATCAATGGATACCACATTTCAATTAGTAATTTTAGTTGAATAATTTAGAGGCTAAATAAGACTTGATCATGTTTTACCTCTACTCAATTTTCTCCAAAGTGTCCACTATATTTTCTATTCTCCATTATGCTATTCTTTGACCAATATAGGATTTTATTTTTCATTTTGTGTATGCAGTTGGTCCATAGTGATTTTATTTCATTATACACTTTGTGAACTTTCATGAAGCATCTTTGCTTGCATATTTGATATTTGTTACAACATGAATTGTATATTGATGCTCATTTCTAGTATTAATCATTTGATTATATGTAGCATGAATAATCCTCCTTGATATCCCATGATTATTTCAATATGCAAAACCCATCTTAGTTTTATCACCTTCATACTCGAGGACGATTATGTGTTAAGCTTGGGGATGTTGATGCATGTAAAATGCATAGATGAATTTTGCATATTTCACATGGTTTTCTATTACATATTGCATCATATAAGGGTATAATTCAATGTTTTATAGTATTTTGGGGTTAAATTACAAGTTTCCCCAACTTTTATGGAATTAACCCTGCCTGTCAGAAACCCCGTTTTCTATATTTTTGACGTTTCAGGGGGCAAACTTTCGCGAAATCACCTAAAAATCTGCGGGGGTCATTTTCTTGGAAGGAGAAGACTTGCGGGCGAAGGATCCACGAGAATTGGGCAAGGAGGCCCAAAAGAGGACCCTCCACGCGGCCAGATTCCTTGGCCGCGTGAGAGGCCCCCTTTTACCCCTGTGGCCCCAATTCCTTCCATCTTCGACTTACCGACTCCGTCTTGACCTAAAACCGACTATAAAAAGGGTCCCCCGTACCCTTACGGAGAGGAGCGCCGCCGAAACACCGAAACAGAGACCAAAAGTTCCAGATTGGAGGGGAAAACTCCGGCGGGGCACCGCCGGTGTGATCTCCTACCCCTCCAACGTCATCTCCATCGACATCTCCATGAAGAGGGAGTAGTCCACCCCAGGGCTATGGGTTTGTGGAAGTAGCACTTGTATGTCTCTCTCTATGTGCTTCACTAATTAGATCTGTATGAGCTGCCTCACATGATTACGGGCACCATTGTAATTCCTATGTGGTGGATCTTTTCTATGAGTTACTGAATCTGAGATTGCAATTGTTTCTCTTGAGTTATTTGAGTAGATGTATCTTATGTACCCCGTTCTTATTTGCTAGCTTTGATCAATCTAGTTCTTGAGAGCGTGTGTGGGGTGATGGGTGCATTAGTTGGAGTAACGGGGGGTGGCTAGTGCTGTGAAAGTGACAGAAGTTCAGCGATCCACTTAGGTTTTGTTAAACCTTTCTTAGTTACCTCACTAGGGATAAAAAGGAGTACCTTGTTACCGGGGATTTGAAGTGACACTAATCAATATCCATGACTAGATGTAGCAAGTTCTTACTTCAACTTCATGTCACATTGCTTAAAGCTATACTCTGGTTTTTCCTTAATTATCGAGGTGTTATGATTTATTTCGCATCTTGGTGGAGTATAAGAGGGATCAATATGACCGTAGAGATCTCTATGCTAGGACATGATGCCCATATGAAAGTACTCAACGTTAAACATGTTATTGTAATCTCACATGTAATTCTTTATGTCCACCGTCTACCACTTTATTTGAGAGAATGCAAGTGTGAAACCATGAACCCCGGTCCTATTTTAAATATAAGAAAACACTCTAGTTACTTTGCTGTAATTTACTTTACTTGCACTTTACTTTACTTGCATCTCCCATTCGAATTTACATTATCTCCATCACCACTTGCATCACAAAAATACAAAAACAATCCATTGCATATTTATTTTCTCATTTGCATTTAGTAATAGATTTAATTATTGCACATTTACTTTCAGTTTTGCAATGCAATTTAGAAGTCTCACACCTTGTGCTTGACAACCACTTGGTGAGGTTGAGGGGACAAAACTCTCTATTTGTTTGCAGGATCCTGGAGGAAGCTTGGAAGACAACTGCTGAAATACTGGCTCCCCAAGAGTTCGATATAAACCCTCGAGTCACCCTCGTGGGGAAGAAGGCTTGCCACTAGCTACACACTCTGCACTCGGAGTCTCAACCTAGCCATCAATTACTTGTTAGTAGTTGATGCTTGTGAGATTTATGGGTGTTTGCACTTTATGACCAGATTGTTATCATCCATTATATCACCTCTGATTATGATCCATATGATGTGTTGTGAGTAGTTCGTGTTGTTCTTGAGGACATGGGAGAAGTCAAGTTGTTAGTAGTGAAGTAATGTTGAATAATATTAATGTTTGATATTTAAGTTGTGGTGTTATTCTTCTAGTGGTGTCATGTGAACGTCGACTACATGATACTTCACCATTTATGGGCCTAGGGGAATGGATCGTGTATTTGGCTACTATTTGTGGGGTTTCCGGAGTGACAGAAACCTAAACACCCGTTAGGAAACCATTACACGAGGGAGCGTAGGATCCCAGAGTTTAAAGTTGTGGTTAGATTTATTTCTTAATTACTTTCTTGTAGTTGCGGATGCTTGCAAGGGGTATAATCACAAGTATGTATTAGTCTTGGATGGAACGGTACATTAGCATAGATTCACCCACACAACACTTATCAAAACACCAAAGTTATTCAGCTGCATGGAACAAAAGCACTTGACAGAAACCTCCCGTGTGTCCTCGAGAATGTTTGTTAATCATAAGTAAACTCACCGGCTTGTCCTTTGCTGAAGAAAGGATTGGGCCACTCGCTGCAATTATTATTACTGCATTTATTTACTCGCACTTTATTTATCTACAATATCAAAAACCCCTACAAATCTGTTTTCCAGTATTTACAGTTATTCCTTCATCGAAACTGCTTGTCAACACCTTCTGCTCCTCGTTGGGTTTGATACTCTTATTTATCGAAAGTACTACGATACACCCCCTATACTTGTGGGTCATCATGAGTCATCAAGACTTTTTTCTGGCGCTGTTGCCGGGGAGCCTAGCTTTATTTATTTGCTCACTTGATCGTGATATTGTTTGCTGCAAGCCGTTCATCATGGGAAAGACTCGTGATAGAAAAGTTCCTGTATTACCATCCACTAAAAGAAGAGGTACAACTCTGAACACCTCTGTTGCTCTCGATTCACCGACTGTTATGGGTAAGCTTCTTACTCCACCACATGCTACACGTACTGTTACTTCTGCTGAGTCTGAGAATGTTTCTCATACTTTTGATGATGCTTATACTGTGCTTGATGATACTGGTTCTCTAGGTCCTTTCCTAGATGCTATTATTGCTAGATCCAAACAAATTAAAAATGCTGAAATTTCTGTTGAAAATATTGGTACACCTGTTAATTCAACTGAGCTTATTGATGATCTTGATGAAACCTATATTGAACTTAATGATGATTTTATTGAAGAAGCTCGTGCTACTACTGGTGCAAGTGCTCTTAAGAGTCTTCTTGCAAGACATGCTGTGAAATATAAATCTTCTCTTGATGCTTGCCACATCTCCCATACACATTATAGACAAGGATTATGATTTCTCTTTAGATTTATCTTATATATCTATTGTTGAGAAGGAACCTTTTTGTGGAACTGAAAGTAAAAGTGCTATGGAACCTCTTTGAGTATTTTATTTTCTGATGATACTAAACTGCGTACTTATTTTGTTACCAAGATCTTCCCTTTCTCATTGAAAGATGAAGCTAAAATTTGGTTTAAAAATATGTCACCTGGGTGTATTACTGATCCTATGGATTTGGTTAATGCTTTCTTTCAAAAATATTTTCCTGCTAGTGCCCAACATGTTGTTGTGCAGGACATCTTTAACTTTGAGCAAAGTGAAGGAGAAAAATTGCCTGAATCTTGGACAAGGTTTTGTTCTTTGATAAGAGTTAGCCCTAGATATCCATTACCTAAAAATGAGCTCCTAGATATATTTTATAATGGACTAACTGTTGAATCTAGGACATACCTGGATAGTTGTGTTGGTTGTGTTTTCAGGAAAAGAACTCCATAAAAAACTGAGGAATTAATGGCTAAAATAGCCAAAAATAATGATGATTGGAATATACATGAGCCTACACCTACACCAGAGCCAACACCAATACCAACACCCAATAAGAGATGGATGATTGAATTAAATTATGAAGTGATTAAGGAAGCCAAGAAATCTCTTAAAGAGAGGGGTATTAAATCTGAAGATGTGAAGAATTTACCTCTTATAAAAGAATTATGTAAGCATATTCCTCATCCATCAACTGTTGAGGTACACTCTCTCTAATACTTTGATAATAGATATATTCCTTACTCTAAACCACCTGATCAATGCTTAGATGAATTTGATAATTATGTTGTTAAGCAAGACAACTTTAATATGAGAATGCAAAACCATCTTATGGAAAACTCTAGAGTTATTGATAATTTGCATGATACTGTTGAAAGAACCTCTAATGATGTTAAAATGCTTGTTAAACATTTTCAAATGGTTCAAACACAACTTTATCAACTTACTAAAGTGCAAAAAGACATGCCAGCTAATGCTTCTAGATATAAACATGTTTGTGAAATAATTACTAGAAGTGGTGTTTCTACTCACGACCCCTTGTATCCTGAAAGACATCCTAAAAGAATTGAACAAGATTCTCAGCAACCTAAAAACAATAGTTCTCCTTCTAAGAAAAAGAAGAAGAGACATAAAAATGTTGTAGAATATCCTAAACCTACTAAATATCCTAATAGTATATATATTTCTGATGCTAAAACTGAAAGTGGTAATGATAAGAGTGATGCTTCTGATAAAGAAGAACCTGTAGCTGAACCTGAAAAGCAAACTAAAAATGCAAAGTATACTAAGGAAGATTTCATTTCTAATTAACATGGTAATGAAAGGGAACCGTGGGTACAAAAAGCAAAGCCTTGGGTACAAAAAAGCAATGCCTTGTCCTAATAAGAAACACAAATCAAAGGAAGAAGAACATAATAAAAAAGTTTTGTGAGTGGATTAAACCTCTGTTTTTGCAAATCCCTTTGACTGATGCTATTAAACTGCCTCCTTATTCTAAATATATGAAAGATATTGTCTCCAACAAAAGGAAGATTCCTAATGAGGAAATTTCCACTATGCTTGCTAATTATTCTTTCAATGGCAAGGTTCCAAAGAAGCTTGGAGATCCTGGTATTCCTACTATCCCTTGTTCTATTAAAAATAATTATGTTAGAACTGCTTCATGTGACTTGGGAGCTGGAGTTAGTGTTACGCATTTCTCTCTTTATAAGAGACTCTGTCTTGAAAAATTGATACACACTGATATATATTTGCAAATGGCTGATAAATCTACTGCTATTCCTGTTGGTATATGTGAGAATGTTCCTGTTCAAGTTGTTACTAATTGTTTGATATTAACTGACTTTGTTGTGTTGGAAATGCCTGAAGATGATAATATGTCTATTATTCTTGGGATACCTTTTCTTAATACTACAGGGGGCTGTTATTGATCGCAATCAAGGAAACGTAACTTTTAATGTTAATGATAAAGAGCATACTGTTTATTTTTCCAAGAAGATTGATAGAAGATATGGTTTAAATTCAATTGAAAATATTGAGACCATCAAGATTGGAGAATTTTACTGTCCCATTCCAGTATCACCAAAAGAATATGAAATTATTATGATTGGGAATACGTCCATCAAGGTTGAGGTAACATAATTATTTAGTGATTAGCAAAGTGTTGCTTCATATGAAAATTGTTCTGGTAACAAGACTTGATCACCCTTGTTAACAAAATGATTTTGAATGAAGAGGACAAAGTTTTCACTATGTTTTCACCATGTTTACTTCTGTTATCACCTTGCTACTTTAGTACAATCATGTTTTCCATCATCCATATTCATGTTTTCACCCTGATTACTGGGGTTATGCATGTTTTCACCACCCATAATTTTGTATTCACCACTTCCACCTTTGTTTTCTTTGGTTATTTTTCCATTGGAGTGTCACAGAACCTCTGTAGTTCTGGTTTTGGTTTTGTTTTTCACTTTTTCACTTTTGTTTTTCTGGTTTTTATTAATTATTAAAATTCTGGAAATACCTCAAAAATAAAGTTTCTCGAAAAAATCCAGAAAAAATACAATAAATTGTTACGTTAAAATTGAGGCAGAGAGCCACCTGGGAGGCCCCAGAGGGACCCACAAGTCAGGCACACCATGGGGTGGCGCGGCTAGACCCGTGGTGGCGCCAGCACATGGTGTGGGGCCCCCTGGCCCCCCACTAACTCTCTCCCCTGCCAAAGTTCCCTCTCTCACCTCCCAAACTCAACACATTTCCTGGAACCCGAGTTCTTGCTGTCCTTCCTCGAGATTGTTTGATCTCTTTGCTCATCCCATCATTTGTGCTAAAATTTGGTGCATTTGCTCTCCGTTATGTGACTCCTCTGATTGTCCAAGTAGAATTTTGTTTAGTGGAGTATTTATTGAGTATTTTGGTACCATAGGTGACATCTTATGTGAGTTTGCATGCTTGATTTGAGTAGAAATAATATATTTTTCATGCATGTTTAGCTCTCCTATAAGGCCCTATGGTAGTTTCCACCTTATAGTTGCTTGAATTTAATTTTTGTGATGATTGTTGAAAAAAAATTCAGAGATGGATAGTCATAATTTTAGAGAGATATTTAGGAGTGATGCTCCTAGAAGGACAAGGCCCTCACGCTCATCCACTTTAGTGAGGCCATCATATAATGAAGACCTTATTGCACCTAATATCGACGATGCGGGAGGTGATGGTATTGCTAATTCCTCTAGCTTTCCTTGTGTTGCATTTTTAAGGAGTGCAGGTATGTTAGATGACTTTTTTATGCTTATTGAAAGAGTTGGTTTAACCATCTATATGGAGGATGAAAGCCTTCGGTATCCCGCTCTCACAAAAACTTTTGTTGAGAGTTTTAAAATTCAGAACACACAATTTGGTCCCTCTGTTGCTTTCAAGTTATATAGTAGTTATTTTTCTTTTCCCTTGGAGACTTTTTGTACCATTGTAGGTATCAACGCTTCTAGGACAGTGTGCAGGATTCAGGATAAACCCGCAGATCTCGTGGCGCTTTACCGAGAAATCACCAACGATGATGGTCGCTCACCCCAGCGTGGGAAGATAAGGAACATTCAACTTCTTGCTCTTAGATATTTTACTTACTATATTGCTACTAGTATCCTTGGTAGGGAGAACACTAGCAACATTTCTAGTTACCACCTTGCTTTCATTGATATTGCGCTTAACCGTAGCAAGAAGTACAACCTTGGTGCACTTGTTGCACGCCGCCTTGCTGCTAAGGGGCCCATTTTGGGGGCATTATTGCTACACGTATAGCAACTGCTCTAGATTTTTCTATTGCTCCTGATGATGAATTGATTGCTCCCTATAGACTCAACCTTGTTGTCATGAAGGCTCATCAGTTTGTCACTGCTAACTCTACTACTGATCACTTAGTATATAGGGTTTTATATATGGATGGAGATGAGCGGAAAATTATTTTACCGCAGCCTGTTTTCTTCAAAATTGACAGGTCACCATGGTCGCGGTCCAAGGAGGAGATACGAGAATCTGAGCACTACGGAGTTTTACAGGCGGCAGGAGAGGCGAGACGCGCCTCCCGAGGACCACAACACGCAGTACACCGGCGCGTCCTCGAGCACATATCTGGAGGAGGGTTCCTCCTCAGCATACTACGGCGGCGCCACCTCATGGTCCCCTTGGGGATGATCTCCACTTAGGACAACAGCCTAAGCTTGGGGGGGAGATATACCGATATCACACTCATTTTTATATCATGTTCGGTCGGTTCTTTGTATATCCATGTTTTTCGTTTCTTTCGTTTGTTTTTGTTTTCTTTCTCTTCTATCATTTCTCTTTGTTCTTATCGTTTTGTTCTTGTTTTCTAAAACACAAAAAGACCAAAAATATTTCTGTTGTTTCTATTTGTTTGCTTGTTTAGTTTCTTTAGTTGGTTTGCTTTCTTTTCACCTTTCGGTTTAGTATTCAAAAATCCAATAATATTTTTCTTTGTTTGCTTGCTTATTTATGTTCTTGTTTTAATTCGAAAACCCAAAAATATTTGTTCTTCTTCTTTGGTTTCGTAAAGCTTGTTGCAGAGTTCACCGGACTTTCGTGTCTCCATTGGAGCTTGATTATCATTCTATATCATTCAATCCATAAGTAAAGAGCAGTAATGACGATTTACGACATTCCGAGTTGTGGTGAGAGGTTGGTATGAACTCTATTTGTTTTATTTTTGTACATATACTCATCGTGTGAACATGCTTAGTATGTTCATGTAAGGTGTATGTTATTTAATTGATGCTTCGTGCTCTCACGTGTTAGTTCCAACTTATTAATATAAGATAACATGTCGTATGAATATTTGCTTGCATTGTTTTATTCATCGAAGGGTATGACATTGTGGTATCTCTCTATGATTGTTTCGCTTGAATCGACTTGGCACATGCTCACGCATGCTATGACTGAAAACAAAAGGTCAATTAAGCCTCGATGCTTTATTTTGCCTTAGAGTATTGTATCATTTTTATGCTCATGTTAATTTTGTTTTGTCGCAAGCATGATTATGGCAGTTGTTGCTCTCTTGATTGTCGCTCCCCGTCTTTTGCTAGCCTCCACCTGTACCGAGTATGAGCTCTACTTGTGCATCCAACTCCCAAAAACCAAAGTTTTCCCATTGTGTCTACCATACCTACCTACATGTGGTATTTAACCTCCACTCCAAGTAAATTTCTCGTGTGCTACCTTTAAAACCTTCGAAAAATTATTCATGTTGTGTGCCCTTGTTTTAGCTCATGAGGACGTAAATAGAGAATCTTTATTTCACTTGTTGATTGGATTTCACACCCTGGACTAGTGGCTTTATTCTCTTATCCAATGATAGAAGAGCCAGCAGCGGGGTGCCCAGCCACAAATTAATACAACAAATTCTCTTCACTATTTTTGCCCCTGATTTATCAGTCAAAGAATAATTGTGTAAACAAAAGAGAATGAGGGATGACCTTCTACCCAGAAGCATCCTTCTATGGGAGCCGCTCTTGTGAAGTCTAGTTGGCTTGTGACGTACTGTATTGTTTGTTTACCATTCGTTGACATAAGCATACACCTCTCTTAAAAATGTTTTCAATACCTCTATTTAATAAAATAAAAAGCTCTAGCGCATGAGTTAATCCATGCTTCCCTCTGCGAAGGGCCTTTCTTTTGTTTTTATGTTGAGTCTTCACCTTCTTGCTTTATGCACTTTCTTGAGAGCATGGCCGTTATTCTTAGTGTAATGTGCTTGTCCCAAAACACGGTTGATATTGGTATAACTTTGATGCTTGTATCTTTGATATCTTTATTTCTAGTCTTCATTTGAACTTCAGAGGTGCCCTGGAATTTATGTTTTTCTCCACTATTAAGGGCAAGCGAGTACACTTTATCATACCCTATTATGAGCATTGCAATCTTGCAGATTGATATACTTCATGTTGTCTATTATTAGTTTGTTGGCATCTCTTCATGGTTTGCATAACTTCTCGGTGAATTTTATTTTCCATACATCTTATTATGAATTGCCTTGGCACTTGATCATGTAGTGAGTATATTTACATCATATGAAACAAATGTGTTCGTAAAAGTCTTCTATCGCACTCAATTGTCACCGAGTTGCGTGTGGACAAGCAATAAGCTAAGCTTGGGGGGAGTTGATACGTCCAAAACGTATCTCCTTTTCCGAACACTTTTCTTATTGTTTTCTTCTAAACTTGTGAGTTTTGGATGCCACTAACACGGACCAACGCTGTTTTCAGCAGAATTACCTTGGTGTCTCGTTTGTGTGCAGAAAAATCAACTTTCGGGAAAATGCCTAGAAAAGACCCCATTGGTCCTAAAACACCAGAAGACCCCGGGAGCCAGAAGGGGGCCAGGAGGGGGCCACACCAACCCTTGGCGCCCCCCTTTGGTCACGCCGCCAGGTTGTGTGGGCCACTCCCTCACCCCCTCAGACTCCCATTGGACTATATATGTCCCGTAACCTAAAAACTGAGGGGGGTTTGTCATATTCCACAGAAACACAAAAGAGCGCTGCCGCCACCCCAAACCTCGATTCAGGGATCAAAAGTTCATGTTCTGGCGCTCTGCCGGGACGGGGATTCAAAGGAGATCATCCGCCATCGACACCGCCACCTCTTCTCCATCAATCATCCCTTATTCCCCCATCCATGTGTGAGTAAACTCCGCTGTAGGCTGAGAGGGATAGAAGGAATTGGATGAGATTGATCATGTAATAATGCCAGATTGTTAGGGCATAGTGCCTAGTATCCATTGTTAGTGTTTTCTACCGTTGTTGCAACTTGTTATGCTTAATGCTTGTCACTAGGGCCCAAGTGCCATGATCTAGATCTGAACATGTTATTGTTTCATGAGTATAATTATGTTTCTTGATCATATCTGCAAGTTGTTTTACACATGTCATTGTCCAGAACCCGAGGCCCCAAAGTGACAGAAATTGGGACAACAGAAGGGGATGGTTGTGATGTGAGGATCACGTGTGTTCATGGAGTGTTAATGCTTTGCTCCGGTGCTTTATTAAAAGGAGCACCTTAATTACCAGTAGTTTCCTTAGAGGCCCGCTGCCACGGGCTAGTAGGACAAAAGATGTTGTGCAAGTTTCTCATTGCGAGCACGTATGACTATATTGGAACACATGCCTATGGTTTGCCTACATGTTTGCTACTTTATATTATTATCTGCAATGCCCATGTTAGATTATTACATGACCTATGTTATCCATGCAACGCCCGTCCATCCATTCCCTCTATGCCTACGGTACTTCCCATACTGTTGTTTTCCGTGATTGCTATTGTTGTTACTATTTTACTACTGTTGTTATTTTATTTCTACTGCTATAAAACTTTTACCACTGTTAAATTGTTGCGAGCAAGTCTATTTTCAAGTGCAGCTGAATTGACAACTCAGTTATTAAGGCATATAAATATTCTTTGTCTTCCCTTGTGTCGAATCAATTAATTTGGGTTTTACTTCCCTCGAAGACCGTTGTGACCCTATACTTGTGGGTCATCAATCACCCAACAATCACAACACCGATTACATGAGCTGGATCTTAATCATGTACGAAAGCTCATGAGGTCATTATACTGAAGATCATAGGAGAGGGAATACCATGTACCTACTTCTATGAAACTGTATTCAATTGGTAAAATACCAACAAACCATCATGGATGCAACACGGACGATGAAGATAGCTCCGAAGATTAATCTCGTCCTGGCAGGGTGCCGGGACAGGGCCATCTACCCCCCCAAACTAGGGGTTTGTCTTGCAACAGATCCATCTCGTGTTTGAAAAAAATCCTCTAGGGTGTCGTAGAATTAGGTCATGGCGAATATATAGGTTGAAGGGGATCATGAGGGGTGCCCGAGGGCCCCACGCAGTTTGCTAGCGTGACCCCTCCTTATGTCGGGTGTGGGACCCGCGTGGACGACCGGAGCATCTTCTCTCAATGATTTTTCGTGCCCGCGGTATTTCTGAAAGTTAGAATTTTGTATTTGTTTTCATATTTTTCAAGAAGTTTTCTTGTACAAGTTTTCTGAAACCAAAAACAGCTAAAAAAAAGAAGGAACTAACACTTGACATCCTGTATAATAAAATGCTATAAAATGATGTAATCATAGGGGAAACGTGTAGTGATGATATGAAACAAGCATGCACCAATATAGAATTATAGATATATTTTACACATGCCATAGAGCCCCTGGAACCACTGATCTTGTAAGTTAGACGCGTCCATGTGCGGTGAGCACAATACTCGTACTGGGACAATGAGAGGAGGGAAATATTGAGAAAGTCCACTCTCAACAAGGAATAACTCAACAAATTGTGCTGATGTAGTAGAAATAACACACGAAGTGATCAAGTATCTTACTCTCAACTCCCACCAAAGCAACCAATTCTATGGAGGGAGAAGAGAGAACGAACAAGGAAGAACTCAACAAATGAATCTTCAAGATCTAGATCCAAAACCTTCCCATCAATAAGAAGACATATGTATTGGTGGTATAATAGATCTAGATATCCTCTCTCTTTTCATTTCAAATAGAGGAAATAATCATGGAGAATAGAGAGAAATAAAAGTTTATGGAAGTTCAACATTGGGGGAAACTCGAGCTATGCATATCTAGTCTCTTTGCGGAAGAAGGGGGTCTTTTACAGCCCCCCACGAAATAGAGCCATTGCAGGAAATTCACCCCATAATCCCCAGTCTGGAGAGGCTGGAGTATCCGTCCTAGCACGCAGTCTCTGGTCCACAAGGAGATCGAAAACTGCAGGCTTGCTGAAGACTTCCAAATTGTCCGGACACACTCCGTCCATACTCCGTATAGGGAACCAGAGAGAAAGGGAGTTGGCGCAAACTCAAGGCCAAGTCTAAAATACTGGCGCCAGAGTCTCCAGTTGCCCTGAGGCCCGAGTGTTGGTCTTTGCTCACCGGATTCTCCAGACAGACAACCCTGGAGTCTCCGGGCCGTTTTCCAACATTCACTCGGAAAATCCTGAAACGCCATAACTTTTGCAAAGGAAGTCCGATTGAGATTAAATCAAATTTTCTGTAAATATAACAACGATTAATATCAAAGAAAATAGTGAAAAATATAAAGAAATAGTAGTAGAGAGAAAATACCACACATGGGAAAGTATTGAACCGTTCTCAAAGACATACTGGTAATATTTTCACCATCGAAAACACAAAAAAAATTTCAAACGAAATCTGTTTTCAGTAAACCCGAGCTTTTCATGAAGATAACGAAAAGCATCAAGACCCCACATATAGAAAATACAAATAAGAACGAAGAAACATGATTCCAAATATGAAAAGTTTTTAGCTCTCTATGATCAAGTTACTCACTTGAGAGGCTTTATTGATAATATGGTTATCTATCCTATAATACGGTCTCTCAACATGATGCTGGTAAAATAGAAACCCTATCAAGATCATACCTTTGTCTTCCATATTCCACTTTAGCTAGATGATGACAATCTTTATCACCTTAAGTTCAACCACCTTTCTTGATTGCGCCCTTCTGAAAGTAAAGTATGGGCAGCTAGAGGGTGGGGGTGAATAGGTGCTACGACCAATTTTAATTTTTCTTTAACAATTAGGCTTGACACAAAGGTAAATTCTCTAGATAATGCAACTACGGTGAATTTACCTATATGACAAGGATACAATAATCATAATTCAAGTAAGTAAAGGGAGTAAGGGAACGAGGTAACCAAAGTGAAGCACACGGAAACACGATGTAATCCCGAGTTCCTCCTTGTTAAGGGAGTACGTCTTGTTGGAGGGGTGTGAGCTCGCCACGAAGGGCTACTCAACGCCACAAAGGCCTCACCCTATTCTCCGATGAACCCCGCCACAAAGGCCTAGTTCACCTTCCACTATTGATCCCCTTTGAGGAGGGAATCGAGTCCTTTACAAACAACTTGGGGCACACACCCACAACCAAATTGGGGGCTACCAACAATCATTGAATCACCAACAAGTAGCAAGATGCCTAGGTTCTCCACAAGAGGAAACCCTAGGCTAAATCCCTCTAGCTAGAGAGGGGGAAATGAAGAACGAGTCGGTGAAGATGTAGATCCGGGTCTTCTCCTCCAATCCTCCAAGAATCAACGAGTTTGGGTGGAGGGATTGGGAGAGATCTAACTTTTGGAGGCTCAATAAATGCTTGTCTTAAATGCTGGAGTGAGCAACCTCTTGGGGAAGAAGGGGATGGGGTATTTATAGCCCCCTCCCAAAACTAGCCGTTTTGACCCTTTTCGTGCCTGGCGGTACTACCGCTGGACCCAGCGGGACTACCGCTACCTGGGTATACACGCGGTACTAGGGAGGCCCAGTCGTAGGGCGCAGGCGGTACTGCTGCTGAAGTACCGTGGTACTCCAGCAACGGTACTACCGCGAGTGCACCACGGTACTACCGCTGGCCACTCACTTTGAATTAATTCGAAGTGGCTGGCGGTAGTACTAGGTCACTACCGCTCTAGTACCGTGCGATACAGAGAGCAAATCCTAGCAAGCGGTAGAAGGGCCGGTACTGAGGGCGGTACTACCGCCAGCCAGTAGCGGTACTACCGCTGAGCAAGGTTTTGCTCAAAACTGAAATGAGTGCAGCGGTACTACCGAGCCACTACCGCCTCAGTACCGTGCGATACAGAGAGCATTTTACTCCTGGTGGAACTTCTGGCGGTACTGGGCGGGGTACTACCGCTTCCTGTGTGGAGCGGTACTACCACTGCCGAGCCCGGTACTACCGCTGGACCAAATCAATTTTGGTGGCAAAGTCTTGCAATTCTCTTCACCTTTTTGGCGTTGTAACGTCCGGGGTTTTTCCCCAGTTAGAGTTGATCGGTGTTTTTCTTTTTGCATCGCATGGCATACCGCATCATCTTCGCATCACAAACTTACAAACTAATATAAATTAATCAACTCATGTTTTCTAAAATTTGTTGGAATTTATTTGGTGCATAACTCCAATTGTTTTAATGGAGCCTGAACAATTTCTGGAAAAAAATAATAATAATAAGCAAACAAAAAATTGAGAGGAGAGAGAGAGAGCAGCCAGCCAGCCTCCCCCATTTTCGGCCCAGCTAGGCCCAACCGGCAGCCCAGCCATCCCCCACCGAAATCCCTCCCCCAAACCCTAGATAAAATTTCCTCTCCCTCTCAATCCCCCCCCCCCCGCCGTTTCTGTTATTCACACTTAGGTCCTCCCACCTCATAGGAACGCACGCACGCAGGAAAAAAAAAGGGGGATCGAGCGATCCCCCCAACCGCAGCGACGCCTGCGTCTTCGCCTCGCTCGATCCTCCTCCATCGCAGGGGCGCCGCCGCCGCTCGTCTCTCCCTCTTCGCTCGTCCCTCCCTCCGGCTGCCGTCCTCTACAGCACCGGCCGGCGAGCCTCCTCCTCCCGAACGCCTCCTCCTTCCCTGGCCGCAGCTCCCCCTCGCCCTCCTTCCTCCCGCGGCGAGCACCGCACCGGCGCCCCCTCCGGCCGTCGCTCCTCTCCACCTCCGCCCCACCCTCCTGGCCACGCCCCTCCCGAAGCTCCTCCGTCCTCTCTGCCTCTCCGGCGCGCCCCCAAGGCCGCAGCTCCGCCACCTCCCGCCGGCATCGGCGCCCTCCACGCCGAGCTCCACCCTGTGCGCCCCTGCCCCCTCGCCTTCGCTCGCAGACGGCGAGCCCCGCCGGCACCTGCCAAGACCTCGGCCATGGCCGGCTCCTGCAGGCCCAAAGCAGCTCCGCTATGCGTCGCCGACCTCCGCGACCTGAAGCGAAGTTTTGGCCGTCTAGCTCAAGAAGCTCAAGCAGGCTCCACCCCGACCTACCCCACCTTCAACAAGGAGCTCGCCATCCACGCCGTCCTGCACGCCAACGCCGAGCACGACCGTGCCTCCATCCCGACCACGGCGTTGTCGAGACGATCCCTCCACACACGTCGCCGTTTCTCCGTGGCCCCGAGGCCGTTTCCCTCTGCCTCGACCCCATGCTCGCCCGCCGATATCTCCGTGATCGGGTACCGTTAACACGGGTTCTACTTCCGTTGACGCCGAAGTTCATTGTGGCGACCGTGGCCTTCGTGCCCGTGTCCTCGTGACCGTGATGCCGCCATGATCTCCTACAAGGACGCTAAGAGTACCTCGACGACGACAAGAACTACTACCTCGACTACGACCGTGCCAAGATCTTCCCCGAACCGTACTCCGACGACAATATTATCTTCGACAAGTACCGCCACCCCGAGGACCTCGGACCAAACCTCGACGACGAGCTCTTCCCCGACAAGTACCGCAACGTGAACGACTACACCGCCGTGAACCTCGCCGTGTCCGCCTTGCGTCGGACGCCTTCGTGCGTGCCATGAAGCCCTGAGACCGAGACCATCAAATTCACCACCGACCCGAAGACGATGATGTTGCGGATTCGGCCACGACTACGTCGACTACGGAACGAGTACCACTACTTCCCCTACTACGCCAACTACCACGGCGACTCAAGAACAACGGACATGATGTTGCGATTCCACCACAACTACGACCCCGGAACAACTACTTCCTCGACTACATGAGAACGAACGTCTACTTCCCCTACTTCCTCGACGTCGACTAATTCCTCTACGGACGCTTACTTCCTCCACGTCCCGAAGTTTCCGGCGTTGACCCCGGCGATCCTCTTTCCAACGTGCGAACCCAAACCCCTATACCTATGCCCTATTTTCTATAACATATCAACTATATTTAAAATGTCATCGCATCATGTTTGCATTGCATCTGGTGGGTTTCGGAGTATAGTAATATCACATAATAATTAAATATGGAATGTGTGGGGTATTTAATTCCAACTGTTGCCCCCTTCCATTTAAATTGCCTAACTCACCTATCTATTGTTTGCCATGCTAAACAACAATTAAATTGATGGTTAGATAAACAACTTGAACCAATTCCTATTTCTCCGGACTCCGGTTCCGATTAAATTGCTTAAGTTGTTTTCCCCTGTTGCATCTTGCCATGTCATGCATATAAAATAGGATCATGCTGGATCTTTTGCCGTAGAATTAATTGTTGCATCCGGTGTTTGTTCGAGGTTCGTTGCTTCTTCCCGGATAGGACGCTGAGATGATGTGAGCAACGACAAGTTCTGCGGATGAACCTCTACTTGCTGGATTCCAGGCAAGTATACTCACTTGCTGCCAAATGGCTGCCTTTCATCACATGTTACCGATTCTTTCCGTTGTTCTTATTCTAGCCTGTTGTTACGATGCTTGTGTCTCGATCCCATTATATGTTTACCTTGCAGCCATGATATAGCCTTTCCTTCCACTTCCTATTAATTGTTGTTTGTTTACCTTGTTGGCCCTCGTGTCATAGTTGCATGCTTAGGTTTGTTTGCGCTCAAGTCTTGTTGTCCTTTTTCCTATCACCTGTTTAGTTTATAGTTGGGTTCAATTCAATCAACAACATGTTAATGTTTGGGGTAACAATAATAATTTGATGATAAGGCACCGGCAGGAGGCCCGGGTTAGGGTTTTGGAGCCTGCTAGTGTCGAACTTAATTAGGAAAAGAGTCTTGTCTACTGATCCATGATGAGCGTGCTCACCGCATCCGGGTGGTAGTATGGGACCCCCCTCGACTTAGACCTGATCTGCAGCTTGTCCGAAGAGCCACACTTAGTTCGGGTGTTCCATTTGCTCCTTTGCATAATGGGTTGGCCCCCCTTGGTTACTGGTAATGATGATGATGATGCATATAGGGCGAGGCCTGTAGTGCCGGGGTGTTGTGTCCTGCGGGAGTTTTGCACACCTGCGCTGAGTATTCGGCTGCGTGGCTGGGACCTTATAGCTCCGTGGCTCCTAGGATTGGTTGTAGAGACGGTTTGAGTCGTGTCGAGCCAACCTGAGTTTTAGTTGGTGGCTCGAGTGTGTACGGGTACTGGAGCACACCCTGCAGGGATAAATCTTCTCGAGAAGCCGTGTTTTCCGCGGTTATGGATTACTTGGTGAAAGTGCTGGCTAACAAGTACTCAGACAACTTACACCTAATGATAATAACTTGACTAGTAATAGTCTTATTGACACAATAACTTGATCCATCATTAATCCAACAGTATGAGTTATCCTTGGGTTGCTTCCTTAGTCGGGGGTGACATTGGATGGGTATTGTTTGGTGAGTAGCTGTAGTTGGTTCCGCTACGCTATCTTATCCCCCTCTTTTGGCCGGAAGTTGTAGTGTGTTTCTGTAGTTGGTTAGAGCAGACCGTTGCCGCTTATTTGCAATAATCCCTTCCTTTCCGTTGCTCCCAAAGTATTTGTATCTTGTGATGACTGGCTACGCCGGTATCTTGTGAGTATGGGTTTATCCACTTGCCAGTACTTAACCGTACTGACCCACGAATCCTTTTTCGTGGCTGCATATTCAACATTGCAGTCAACAGGTTTGAAGTCTGACGACGTTAGCTTGGGAATCCCTCCGGTTTGGCCTGGGCAGGGATTGGACGCTCTCGGTTATCTTCAGGACTCTTAGTCCAATTTGGATCTTGTCCGTAGATGGACGTTAGGTTGTTTCTTCCGCTGTTATTTGGATCTTTGTATTGTATCAGTTGTATCCCTGACTAGTTTGAGTCATCTTGTATCTATCTGTTTCTGTTGTAATTGTGGAATATTCGTGAATTGTTGTAATGTTATCATGAGTGGCAACCTGGAATCGGTTATTATGCGAATTTGGCGGAAATGCTGAAATCTGCATAGTGCCCGATCTCGGGGCGTCACAAATGGTATCAGAGCATGGTTTCTGATTCCCGATATTGTTTCGATACGAATGGTTATCGAAGCAACGGGTCCGCAAAGCCTGTAGGATAACCTCGCTAACGGTCGTTGTTTCTAGAATGTCAAAAACTATTTCTGCTAAACTATTTTGGAAAAAACATCCCAATAGGATTCATGTTTTCTCCTTATCTCTATTCTACTTCTCCTTCTATCTCATTTGTTTTGGAGTCTACTCTCGTACTCAATCTTTCAAAGTGTTAGGATCCTACGTGGGTGGACGTTTTCTGAGCCTTTAACCTAATAGGTCCGATCATCGGAAGATTCTTGGTGGAAGAACATCGTCATCGGCCCGAGCAAGATTCCCTTGTTAGTGGTGTCGAGGAGATCAACTGGAAGCATGAAGAATCGATAGTCGAACTTTTTTCCCCTCCCGGGTTAGGAGGTGGATTGCGAGGGTGCAATCCCTTGTTAGTGGTGTCGTCTGTAACGTCCGGGGTTTTTCCCCAATTAGAGTTGATCGGTGTTTTTCTTTTTGCATCGCATGGCATACCGCATCATCTTCGCATCCCAAACTTACAAACTAATATAAATTAATCAACTCATGTTTTCTAAAATTTGTTGGAATTTATTTGGTGCATAACTCCAATTGTTTTAATGGAGCCTGAACAATTTCTGGAAAAAAATAATAATAAGCAAACAAAAAATTGAGAGGAGAGAGAGAGCAGCCAGCCTGCCTGCCCCATTTTCGGCCCAGCTAGGCCCAACCGGCAGCCCAGCCATCCCCCACCGAAATCCCTCCCCCAAACCCTAGATAAAATTTCCTCTCCCTCTCAATACCCCCCCCCCCCCCCCGCCGTTTCTGTTATTCACACTTAGGTCCTCCCACCTCACAGGAACGCACGCACGTAGGAAAAAAAAGGGGGGGATCGAGCGATCCCCCCAACCGCAGCGACGCCTGCGTCTTCGCCTCGCTCGATCCTCCTCCATCGCAGGGGCGCCGCCGCCGCTCGTCTCTCCCTCTTCGCTCGTCCCTCCCTCCGGCTGCCGTCCTCTACAGCACCGGCCGGCGAGCCTCCTCCTCCCGAACGCCTCCTCCTCCCGAACGCCTCCTCCTTCCCTGGCCGCGGCTCCCCCTCGCCCTCCTTCCTCCCGCGGCGAGCACCGCACCGGCGCCCCCTCCGGCCTTCGCTCCTCTCCACCTCCGCCCCACCCTCCTGGCCGCGTCCCTCCCGAAGCTCCTCCGTCCTCTCTGCCTCTCCGGCGCGCCCCCAAGGCCGCAGCTCCGCCACCTCCCGCCGGCGTCGGCGCCCTCCACGCCGAGCTCCACCCTGTGCGCCCCTGCCCCCTCGCCTTCGCTCGCAGACGGCGAGCCCCGCCGGCACCTGCCAAGACCTCGGCCATGGCCGGCTCCTGCAGGCCCAAAGCAGCTCCGCTACGCGTCGCCGACCTCCGCGACCTGAAGCGAAGTTTTGGCCGTCCAGCTCAAGAAGCTCAAGCAGGCTCCACCCCGACCTACCTCACCTTCAACAAGGAGCTCACCATCCACGCCGTCCTGCACGCCAACGCCGAGCACGGCCGTGCCTCCATCCCGACCACGGCGTTGTCGAGACGATCCCTCCACACACGTCGCCGTTTCTCCGTGGCCCCGAGGCCGTTTCCCTCTGCCTCGACCCCATGCTCGCCCGCCGGTATCTCCGTGATCGGGTACCGTTAACACGGGTTCTACTTCCGTTGACGCCGAAGTTCATTGTGGCGACCGTGGCCTTCGTGCCCGTGTCCTCGTGACCGTGATGCCGCCATGATCTCCTACAAGGACGCTAAGAGTACCTCGACGACGACAAGAACTACTACCTCGACTACGACCGTGCCAAGATCTTCCCCGAACCGTACTCCGACGACAATATTATCTTCGACAAGTACCGCCACCCCGAGGACCTCGGACCAAACCTCGACGACGAGCTCTTCCCCGACAAGTACCGCAACGTGAACGACTACACCGCCGTGAACCTCGCCGTGTCCGCCTTGCGTCGGACGCCTTCGTGCGTGCCATGAAGCCCTGAGACCGAGACCATCAAATTCACCACCGACCCGAAGACGATGATGTTGCGGATTCGGCCACGACTACGTCGACTACGGAACGAGTACCACTACTTCCCCTACTACGCCAACTACCACGGCGACTCGAGAACAACGGACATGATGTTGCGATTCCACCACAACTACGACCCCGGAACAACTACTTCCTCGACTACATGAGAACGAACGTCTACTTCCCCTACTTCCTCGACGTCGACTAATTCCTCTACGGACGCTTACTTCCTCCACGTCCCGAAGTTTCCGGCGTTGACCCCGGCGATCCTCTTTCCAACGTGCGAACCCAAACCCCTATACCTATGCCCTATTTTCTATAACATATCAACTATATTTAAAATGTCATCGCATCATGTTTGCATTGCATCTGGTGGGTTTTGGGGTATAGTAATATCACATAATAATTAAATATGGAATGTGTGGGGTATTTAATTCCAACTGTTGCCCCCTTCCATTTAAATTTCCTAACTCACCTATCTATTGTTTGCCATGCTAAACAACAATTAAATTGATGGTTAGATAAACAACTTGAACCAATTCATATTTCTCCGGACTCCGGTTCCGATTAAATTGCTTAAGTTGTTTTCCCCTGTTGCATCTTGCCATGTCATGCATATAAAATAGGATCATGCTGGATCTTTTGCCGTAGAATTAATTGTTGCATCCGGTGTTTGTTCGAGGTTCGTTGCTTCTTCCCGGATAGGACGTTGAGATGATATGAGCAACGACAAGTTCTACGGATGAACCTCTACTTGCTGGATTCCAGGCAAGTATACTCACTTGCTGCCAAATGGCTGCCTTTCATCACCTGTTACCGATTCTTTCCGTTGTTCTTATTCTAGCCTGTTGTTACGATGCTTGTGTCTCGATCCCATTATATGTTTACCTTGCAGCCATGATATAGCCTTTCCTTCCACTTCCTATTAACTGTTGTTTGTTTACCTTGTTGGCCCTCGTGTCATAGTTGCATGCTTAGGTTTGTTTGCGCTCAAGTCTTGTTGTCCTTTTTCCTATCACCTGTTTAGTTTATAGTTGGGTTCAATTCAATCAACAACATGTTAATGTTTGGGGTAACAATAATAATTTGATGATAAGGCACCGGCAGGAGGCCCGGGTTAGGGTTTTGGAGCCTGCTAGTGTCGAACTTAATTAGGAAAAGAGTCTTGTCTACTGATCCATGATGAGCGTGCTCACCGCATCCGGGTGGTAGTATGGGACCCCCCTCGACTTAGACCTGATCTGCAGCTTGTCCGAAGAGCCACACTTAGTTCGGGTGTTCCATTTGCTCCTTTGCATAATGGGTTGGCCCCCCTTGGTTACTGGTAATGATGATGATGATGCATATAGGGCGAGGCCTGTAGTGCCGGGGTGTTGTGTCCTGCGGGAGTTTTGCACACCTGCGCTGAGTATTCGGCTGCGTGGCTGGGACCTTATAGCTCCGTGGCTCCTAGGATGGGTTGTAGAGACGGTTTGAGTCGTGTCGAGCCAACCTGAGTTTTAGTTGGTGGCTCGAGTGTGTACGGGTACTGGAGCACACCCTGCAGGGATAAATCTTCTCGAGAAGCCGTGTTTTCCGCGGTTATGGATTACTTGGTGAAAGTGCTGGCTAACAAGTACTCAGACAACTTACACCTAATGATAATAACTTGACTAGTAATAGTCTTATTGACACAATAACTTGATCCATCATTAATCCAACAGTATGAGTTATCCTTGGGTTGCTTCCTTAGTCGGGGGTGACATTGGATGGGTATTGTTTGGTGAGTAGCTGTAGTTGGTTCCGCTACGCTATCTTATCCCCCTCTTTTAGCCGGAAGTTGTAGTGTGTTTCTGTAGTTGGTTAGAGCAGCCCGTTGCCGCTTATTTGCAATAATCCCTTCCTTTCCGTTGCTCCCAAAGTATTTGTATCTTGTGATGACTGGCTACGCCGGTATCTTGTGAGTATGGGTTTATCCACTTGCCAGTACTTAACCGTACTGACCCACGAATCCTTTTTCGTGGCTGCATATTCAACATTGCAGTCAACAGGTTTGAAGTCTGACGACGTTAGCTTGTGAATCCCTCCGGTTTGGCCTGGGCAGGGATTGGACGCTCTCGGTTATCTTCAGGACTCTTAGTCCAATTTGGATCTTGTCCGTAGACGGACGTTAGGTTGTTTCTTCCGCTGTTATTTGGATCTTTGTATTGTATCAGTTGTATCCCTGACTAGTTTGAGTCATCTTGTATCTATCTGTTTCTGTTGTAATTGTGGAATATTCGTGAACTGTTGTAATGTTATCATGAGTGGCAACCTGGAATCGGTTATTATGCGAATTTGGCGGAAATGCTGAAATCTGCATAGTGCCCGATCTCGGGGCGTCACAGGCGTCTATCTGATATTACCTGAAATACTTGATGCACTGTTAGAAGCTTAGTTGTGTTGTTCAAGTCCAAAACCTAAGAGAGATCAAAGATGAAAATGCACTTTCAATCACCCCCTTTTTGGAGATTGAGGACAACACACTAAGGGAGGTACAAAGAATTTGGACGAGCACTTCTAGAGAGTGATACATAAGCAAAAATTTGCTTATGAGGCAAACTTTGTTCTCATTTCGAAAGTGTGCTCCCCCTAACTCTTTGAAACCTAGAAAGGATACAAAAGATATGATAATATGAATGCTTGCTTAATAGATAAACGATAATAGCCATAAAACCAAATCCATAACATCAAATTGTTCAACCACACAAACATAACACCAAAGTTCAACACACAAGCACACGACACAAAGTTTGACAAACGAACACAAACCCAAGCAAATGAATCGATCATAATAGAACTCTCTCCCATTTTGGCATCAAGGCACCAAAAAGGGAAGAGGCGATGCTAGCGTCCCTCGAGGTCACGCGTCGTCGGAGCTAGAAGCACCAGCCGGGCTGCCAAGATGACGCTCATCCTCCGAGTTCACATCTTCAACTTCCTCGTCTATCTCACCATGAGTCCAAGGCTCGCGAGAAGTATTGGCATCATCTAGAAGCTCGGGATCAAACCATACATTGCCTTGCTTGGACTTCCACTCTCTAGAAGTCGTGATCCTGTCCTCAGACCCAGCACGAACAGGCACCCCCAGATGGGCAAACCTGTCACGTGTAAGCTGTCGCTCCTTCTTGCTACGGACATGAGCACGATATGCCTTGTCGTCCATATCAATATGGCGACAGAAGATCTTCTTCAAGGTAGAAGACATCCACTTGCGAAAGCCTTCCTTCTGAGCTCTCCCCTCCATCTCAAAATCTGAGTCACTAGAGCCATCGGTGTCCGGACCAAGATCATCCGGACCAAGTATAGGAGTGGCATGCTTCTTGACACGGAGATCCTTGATGGCATGAGTTTTCAGTTCCTGATCATTGTCCAATAGAGCCTCAGCAAACTTGGCATTGCGCCAAGTGGTGGAGATGAGCTTATAGACCAAAGCAGCAAAGACAGGCACTCTCATCCTCATAATGCAGTTGTACATCTCATTATAAAGAATGTCCATAATATCAAGCCTCAGGCCATCACCACGACGCCTGTGAGAGAGTACCATCGAGTCAACAAGAGAACCATGGATCTGATCAAAGTTTCCCACTCGAGGAGTCAAGGTGTTCCTGAAGATCCTGTGCAGAATATCATAGAATGGCAATAGATGCTTGGACTGTCCAACCACAGCACGTCCAGGAATGTAAAGGTCATACATCTCAGTGAGTGGCATGGACTTCTCCGGATAAGGAAGTCTGAAGTAGGTGGAGTGAAAATCAGCATCTGGGGTCTCTCCAAAGTCCTGCAAGCCCAGAATAATGGCAAACTGACACCAAGACGCAGAGAACTTCTGATCCTTTGTCATCCAAGTGATCTTCCTCTCATCGGTGTGGAAGTACAGTGTGGCATAAAACTGGCCCACAAGATGCTCATCATAGTCCTCGTTGAGCTCAATGAAATCCAGAAGCCCAAATTCTTCACACATCTCCAGGGCTTCACCAAAATAGTCCATCTTGGATCTCATATATGCAACATTGGTCGAGAATTGAGTAACCACCTTTTTCTTGTTAAGTGGATACTCCTCATAGAAGATCCTCTCCTGAAACCGTGTCCAGAAACACTCATTGGCTCGAGCTTCCCTAGGATGATTATAGGGATTGGTCCTCCTTTCCCTACGAAACTGCTCATCTGGCATATTGGCAATGGACTTATCACGAGCTGCCTTTGATTTCATGTTCATGGATCTCTGCCTTCTTGTCAGGTTTCCTTGTGGCATAACCTTGGGGTTTTCATCTTCCTCGGGGTTCTTACAGACTCACTTGGCTGCATGTTTGTGACCTCCACCCTTCGAGCCACTAGCACCTGCTCCTAAGAAAGCAACAGGGGGATAGCACGAGATAAGCGAAACATCAGTCAAAATGATCTGCGAGAGGGAATCAAACTAGAACTCCAAACTATTTCAGTCTCCAGGAAGCGGTAGTACCGCTTGGGGGCCACGCTAGTACCGCTGTTGCCAGCGGTAGTACCGCTGGTGGCGGATTCAACCATGGCACCCAACCGAGACTACCGAAACCAATGCAAAACTAGAACAATGAGCAGTGCTAGTATGATTTCCTCTTCGTAGGGAACACAACAAACTACCCCTAGACTAGGAGATCTCTAGACCCTAGGAATCGTCATCTCTCAAGATTGCTCGAGGGAGAGAGATAGGAAGGGTAACGGAGCTCATCATCGAGGAGGAGGAGTTGGGAGTGGTCCCCGGGCGTTCTCCGGCGAGAGAGGAGCGTTCAAGGGCCGGAGAGAGCCCTCCCCGGTGACCGGAAGGCTTGGCGGCAGCGAGATCCGAAGTGGGGAGGAGATGAGGGAGAGTAGGGGGTTATGAGGGTAACCCCCGTTTCCCAGATCTCTTTTATCCCCCGGATTTTTACCGCAGCGGTAGTACCGCTATGCTCAGCGGTAGTACCGCCCACCTGGTACTACCTGGGCCAAGAGGTAGTACCGCTGCTGAGTCTGTGCTGGGCACGAACTCCTGCAGTGGTAGTACCGTGCGCTGGGTACTACTGACAGTTACAACGGTAGTACCGCTTGTAACTGGTGGTAGTACCGCTAGCCAAAACTTCATTTCACCAAGGGATCAAAAATATTGAAAATTTCAGAGAGAGAAATGTCTTAGGGGGAATTGTTTGGGCTTGGGATAAGAACATCAGCTGAGATGGTACTACA
Organism: Alopecurus myosuroides; assembly: GCA_028641055.1. Taxonomy (NCBI): domain Eukaryota; kingdom Viridiplantae; phylum Streptophyta; class Magnoliopsida; order Poales; family Poaceae; genus Alopecurus; species Alopecurus myosuroides. The sequence goes on from CM054059.1 coordinate 412,833,202, forward strand.
CACTCCAACTTTTGCAAACAAACTCAAAAATAAAATAAGGAAAAGAGGGAGTGTGATTCCCAAACCAACACCGACACAAAAAAACACAAACCAACACAACGGAAAACACCACAAAGAAACCAACTCTTCAAGAGAAGAGGTTGGTGGCCTAAGCCACCATGTAAGAGATCATGGTATGTAACCGCGAATATATATCTTGGGTACATGGCCAATTCTCGACATTGAAGCTCACAATTAAACATTAGAAAAAGAGATAACAATGAGTATTTGCTTTGGGCATAATGGGGGGAGGGAGAACCCAATGTGTTAGGATAACACTCCCCCTATGTCCATGCCTACACCTAAGCTCAAACACGTTTCATCTATAGGGGTGTGTGCAAGATCCTCGAGTCAAACTCCTAGAATCAATGACATTTAGTTCATTCCTCAAGAACAAGAATCTTGCATCATCGAGTGGCTTCGTGAAAATATCCGCAAGATTGTCCTTGGTTGGCACATAAGATAGAGCAATATCCCCTCTTGCCACATGGTCTCGGATGAAATGATGGCGAATCTCAATGTGCTTCGTTCTTGTATGTTGCACGAGGTTGTAGGCGATCTTGATGGCACTTTCATTATCACATAAAAGAGGCACCTTATCCAAATGAACGTCATATTCCTTGAGAGTTTGCCTCGTCCATAGCATTTGGGTGCAAGCACTTGCGGCGGCTACATACTCGGCTTCGGCGGTGGAGATAGATATGCAATTTTGCTTCTTGGAAGACCAACTCACCAAGGACCTGCCAAGAAATTTGCAAGCTCTGGAAGTAGACTTCCTATCATCTTGATCACCCGCCCAATCGGAATCCGTGTAGCCCCTGAGAGAAAATTGTGCCCCCTTTGGGTACCACAAACCAAATCTTGGGGTATGAAACAAATAACGAAAGATCCTATGGACCTCCATCAGATGGCTTTCCTTAGGAGCCGCTTGATACCTTGCACACACACCTACACTCAAAACGAAATTGGGCCTAGATGCACAAAGATAGAGCAAAGAACCAACCATAGAATGATACAACTTTTGGTCCACATCTTTACCCTTCGGGTTACGTGATAGGTGACACTTGACTTGCATGGGAGAAGACTTGATCTTTGCATTTTGGAAGTTAAACCTCTTGATCATATCTTGGGTATACTTGGCTTGAGAAATGAAAGTTCCACGAGCCAATTGCTTGATCTCAAAACCAAGAAAGAATTTAAGCTCTCCCATCATAGACATCTCGAACCTGTCAGTCATAAGCTTAGAGAACTCATTATTGAAAGCTTGGTTAGTTGAGCCAAAGATGATATCGTCCACATATAGTTGGCATATGAAAAGCTCTACCTTTACTCTCTTGGTGAAGAGAGTGGGGTCAATCTTCCCAACTTCGAAACCAAGGTCATCTAACAACTCCCTAAGGTGCTCATACCAAGCACGAGGTGCTTGTTTTAGAACATAGAGAGACTTGTCAAGTTTGTAGACATGGTTAGGAAAGTTGAGATTCTCGAACCCCGGAGGTTGCTTAACATATACCTCCTCTTTTAGTGGACCATTCAAAGCAATCATTTTTAACATCCATTTGTTGCAATTTGAAATTATGCGAAGATGCATAAGCAAGGAGGATACAAATGGACTCAAGGCGAGCCACGGGTGCATAGGTTTCATCAAAGTCAATGCCTTCAACTTGAGTGTAACCTTGAGCAACCAATCTTGCCTTGTTCCTTATGACAATGCCATGCTCATATTGCTTTTTCTTGAATATCCACTTAGTGCCAATAACATTGTGGCAATCTTTGGGCTTCGCAACCAATCTCCAAACTTTGTTGCGCTCAAAATTATTGAGATCATCATGCATTGCTTCAACCCAATCGGAGTCCTCAAGAGCTTCAAACACTTTCTTAGGTTCCACCATAGAGATATGAGCTTGATGCTCACTAAAATGTGCCAATTGCCTTCTTATGGATCTTATAGCTTGAATATCTTCCAAGACCTTGTTGTATTGGGCATCAATTTGCTTCAAATCTCTTCTTATCCTTTTATCACGACGAGCTTCGATCTCTGCATTGTTGCACGGAGGGATCACTTGATCATCTTGATCATTTGGGTCCCCATCTTGACCAACTTGGCCTTGATAATCATCATCAACATCATCATCATCAACGATATCTTCATCACTAGCTTCGGCTTGAGGAGAGGATGAAGAGGATGGTTGATCTTGGCCTTGACCTTGACTAGCATGAATGATAGGAGTGTTTGCATCTTGCATAGTAACTTGGTCAAAACAGGAGGGTCTTCAACATGTTCTTGGTTGGGTGTACCACTTGGCTCATTGGCTTGTTCTTCTATTGTAGAGGAGGGCTCCACTTGATTAGAGCATAGTCCTTCTCGAGTCTCCATAAGGTGTCCCTCAATGGGGAGGAAAAATCCCACACCCATCCTTCCTATGGCTTCTTGAGGTATTTCAACATCTACATTAGAAACATGAAATTGCGCCACTTGGGAGCTATAATTTTGCTCGAAAGCCACACTACAAGATTCTATGACAATCCGTGAGGCTTTGTCAAAGACTCTATAAGTGTGGGATTCGGCACCGTAACCAACAAAAATACCCTCAATGGTTTTGGATTGAAATTTAGACAACTTAACACCCTTGATCAAATAAAAGCACTTACAACCGAATACACGGAAGTAGGAGACGTTGGGCTTGTTGCCGGTGAGGATCTCATATGGAGTCTTGTCCAAGCCTTTGTGGATGTAGAGGCGGTTGGAGGAGTGGCATGCGGTGGATATGGCCTCGGCCCATAAATATTGGGGAGAATTGTACTCCGCCAACATGGTCCTTGCCATATCCAAGAGAGTGCGATTCTTCCTTTCGGCAACACCATTTTGTTGAGGAGTGTAAGTGGTGGAGTATTGATGACGAATGCCTTCTTCACTAAGGAATTCATTCAAAGTGTAGTTATTGAACTCCGAACCATTATCACTCCTAATAGACATGATTTGCACATTGTATTGATGTTGCACTTCGTTGGAGAAGTCGATGATGGTTTGTTGAGTTTCACTCTTGCACTTGAAGAAATAAACCCAAGTGTATCTTGAATAATCATCGAAAATCACCAAGCAATACTTCTTGCCACCAAGACTTGCCTCGAGCACGGCACCAAAGAGATCAACATGGATAAGCTCCAAGATCCTCTTTGATGAAATAATAGACTTGGCCTTGTGTGCCTTATCATGCATATTTCCTTCAACACACAGCCTACAAACGCGATCCTTTGAAAAGGAAACATTTTCTTTTAGTCCGATAATAAGGCCACCTTTGTGAAGACTTTGCAAAGTTCTCATGTTGACATGGGATAAGCGGCGATGCCACAACCATCCCACGTCCGCCTTTCCGAAAAGACACATTGTTTGAGAGTTGGTAGACTTCGAGAAGTCCACCACGAACAACTCATTTTAAACATGTACCACGTAAGCGACGTAAAGAATCTTGCTCCTCAAAAGGACCACAATATCAACATCAAAAAAGACGAACAAACCCATCTTTGCAAGAGAGCGGACGGAAAGTAAATTGTAACCAAGGGATTCGACAAGCATGACGTTCACGATAGTTATATCGGGAGCGACCACAACCTTGCCGAACCCGGATACCTTAGACGAGGATGAGTCTCCATAAGTGACGGTTGCTTGTATGTCATTTGGGCACAACTCCGTCACAAGTTCTTTGCTTCCGGTCATATGGCTAGTGCATCCACTATCAATTATCCATTTAGTCCCACCGGAAGCGTAGTCCTGCAAGAATTCATTGACTAGAGTTAGGACCCGATGAGGGTCCCTTCATGTTAGTAACATGGGTCTTTGGGACCCAAATAGCATAGTCAATGTAACCCTCAATAGGACCAACATATTTAGCTTGCACAACACCATAATAATCAACATATAATAAATGGTGTGGATTGTTAGTTCCCGCGGAGGTGCTACGAGTAGTGTTGCCACTCATGACACTACTACTCGAGGCAACATTGCTTTCTTGTGCGGGTGTGCTACGAGTAGTGTTGTCCCTCATGACAATACCACTCGAAGCACCATTGTTGGTCTTCTTCTTGTTCTTCTTCTTGGCAACATAGCCAAGACCTTGCTTGCCCACTTGTGGCCTTGGAGCACTCAATTGTAGTCTAGCAATGACCACATTTGAGCTAAGGGCCACCACTTGTGGGGTAGAGATCACAACCTTCTCAACTTGAGGGACTTTGCCCTTGAGCCTTGCTAGCTCCACCTTCAACCTAGCATTTTCCTCAATAATATTTGCATGATCATAAGAAGAAGTAGAGGTGCTATGGTTGTTAAGTTGATTAAGTTGAGTTTGAAGTTGTTCATGCTACTCTTTGAGGGAAGAATGTTGACTCTCCAAGGCTTTGTGAGCCTCGGTTAGTTGTTCAAAATCCTCGGTTAGTTTACCATGACCAACCCCAAACTCGACCTTATCCTTTTTAGCCTTTTTATATTTAACAATAGCAAGATCACGTTCCTTAGTGATTTTAGACACAAGTTCATTATGAGTTTCTTCAATATATTCAAGTTCCTCCTCAAGAGAAACTCTACCATCATGCTCTTCCTCAAGAGTCATAGAGAGGGATGCAATTTCATCTGCATCCCTTCTTTCAACCTCACCTTTCTTCTCAAGAGCTTCTTGGTCCTCTCCCAGTTGGCTCATGAGATGCTCAAAGTACTTATTGGTCTCCCCTTTCATGTTAGACATAAAATGTTCCACGGAGAGGCTTTCATCTTCTAATCTAAGACTAGCAAAATGTTCTAGTTCACTAGGGGTCTTAGAGTTGGAGGAAGGTGATACTTCCGAGGCCTTAGCCATGAAGCACTTGGCATTACGTTGGGGATGATTGTCATTGGGGGATTCAAAGAGAGATGAAGATGATGGAGTAGAATAAATAGCAAGAGCGGCCACTTCATTTGGGGTTTCTTATTCTTCATCACTCCCGGAATCATACTCCTATTGAGTCAAAAGCACAAACTTGGTGGGAGACTTCTTGTTGAATGGTTTCTTCTTGAAATGAGGTTTCTTGTACTCAACATTGGAATTGTCCTTGCGAATTAGCTTGCCACTATGGAGTTCTCTATTTTCATAGGGACACTCCGCGATGAAGTGGTGCTTGTCTTGGCAATTGAAGCAAGACCTCACTTTTTGAGCCCCATCATTGCCATAACGAGACTTGGTCTTCTCCTCAACAAACTTCTTGCCCTTGGGAGGATTCCTCCAAAACTTTTGCACGGTGAGGGCAATGAGATCCTTTAGCACGGGGTCGTAGTCTTGTTCCTTCAAGGGAGGCAATGCCTCTTCTTCTTCTTCCTCAACCTGAACGTCTCTTGACAGAATCTTGGCCTTCAAAGCAACCGATGCCCCTTTGTGCTTTCCAATGGCCCTAGCACGGTTGTCAAGAGAATTCTTGGTTTGCACTTGATAAGAGCACACTTCTTGCATCACTTGAGTTGAGGTCATGGAAGAGAAATCATGTCTTCCTTGAATGCTCTTCAAGTCAGCGCCCTCAAATGGTATTAGGGAAATCATGTACTTCCTCTTGATCCAAGCATCATCAATGTACTTGGCACCAACATTGGAGAAGGCGGTGGCAAGAGTCTTGAGTCTTTGGTACATGTCTACATGGTCCTCTCCATCATGCATATAAAACCCTTCGGCCTCATTGGTCAAGGCATCATATCTATTCCTTTGCATACTCTCATTGCCCACAAACATGAAGACAAGAGCGTCCCATGTTTCCTTGGCGGTGGAATATTGTTGAAGATGCGGCATGTGGTTAGGACCCACGGCTTGTTGAAGAATTGACAAGGCGGTGTAGTTGAGTTGACAATCTACGGCTTCCCTTCTAGTAAGGTTCTTGGGGTCATGAGGTTTGTATCCATCACGAGTGACCCTCCAAAGCTCTATACAAGAAGAGTTCAAGTGAGTCTCCACGTAATATTGCCATTCACGAAAAGAAAAACCATCAATTTTAGGTGGATCTCCTCTAGGGATTATATGAGGATGTGGGACGGGAGGATCGGGAGAATAACTTCCGGGAACGGAGTGAAATTCTCCATCTCCTTCTGTACCCTTCTTAGTGAAGTTTTCGGCGGAAGCATTTTTATGTGGTTCACCATCTACCCCTTTCTTGACGCCCTCCAAATTGTCATCTGGAGGAGTAGAGTCGACGACCTCCGGTCCTTTGGCTTTGAGGAGTTGCGCCAAGACTTGGCGCAACTCATCAAATTTGGTATCTGTGGATGAGGTCAATGACTTTCTCAACTCACTGAGATCATCCATGGACACCTTAGCCACGGACGTTTCGGTATCCGAATCTTCTCCATACTTAAACTCTTAGGAGGTTAAGCCCGATAGAAGAGCTGAGGCTCTGATACCAATTGAAAGAAAATTATGGGCACCTAGAGGGGGGTGAATAGGTGCTACGACCAATTTTAATTTTTCTTTAACAATTAGGCTTGACACAAAGGTAAATTCTCTAGATAATGCAACTACGGTGAATTTATCCCGAGTTCCTCCTTGTTAAGGGAGTACGTCTCGTTGGAGGGGTGTGAGCTCGCCACGAAGGCCTACTCAACGCCACAAAGGCCTCACCCTATTCTCCGATGAACCCCGCCACAAAGGCCTAGTTCACCTTCCACTATTGATCCCCTTTGAGGCGGGAATCGAGTCCTTTACAAACAACTTGGGGCACACACCCACAACCAAATTGGGGGCTCCCAACAATCCTTGAATCACCAACAAGTAGCAAGATGCCTAGGTTCTCCACAAGAGGAAACCCTAGGCTAGATCCCTCTAGCTAGAGAGGGGGAAATGAAGAACGAGTCGGTGAAGATGTAGATCTGGGTCTTCTCCTCCAATCCCCCAAGAATCAACGAGTTTGGGTGGAGGGATTGGGAGAGATCTAACTTTTGAAGGCTCAATAAATGCTTGTATTAAATGCTGGAGTGAGCAACCTCTTGGGGAAGAAGGGGAGGGGGTATTTATAGCCCCCTCCCAAAACTAGCCGTTTTGACCCTTTTCGTGCCTGGCGGTACTACTGCTGGACCCAGCGGTACTACCGCTACCTGGGTATCTACGCGGTACTAGGGAGGCCCAGTCGCAGGGCGCAGGCGGTACTGCTGCTGAAGTACCGTGGTACTCCAGCAGCGGTACTACCGCGGGTACTACAGCTAGCTACTCACTTCAAATTAATTCGAAGTGGTTGGCGGTAGTACTAGGTCACTACCGCTCTAGTACCGTGCGATACAGAGAGCAAATCCTAGCCAGCGGTAGAAGGCCGGTACTGAGGGCGGTACTACCGCTTCCTGTATGGAGCGTGTAACATCCCAAGTATGAAAAATAGCCATTAGAATGTTTTCTATCTGTTATTTTATGTTTTGCATCATGACATCATGTTCAGTGCATTTGTTTTGTTTGTTTTCCATTTGTTTTCCTCTGTTTTCCTTTGTTTTCCTTTGTTTTCTTTTTGAATTTCAAACCAAATTTTAAACCTTTTGTTTCATACTTGTGATGTTACAATTTCCAAAGTGATATTTCGAATCAAAACAATCAATTGTTTCCATTAAAGTTGTGATTCCAAAACTATTGTTTTGTTTCTAATCAAAAATTAATTAAATACCAAACCCTTTTCAAATTCAATTAATTTCCAAAACAGCAACCCTTTTGAAAATTATGAAAATGACCAAAACACTTCCATCATTTGTTCCCATTAAACCTTAAGGTTCAAACTATTAAAATTGGCTTTTAATAACTCACTTAATTCAAATTGCTTCCAAATTCAAATCACATTTTTCCAAACAGCAACCTTTTGGAATTAATGATAATTACAACACATTTCTAATCCTTTTGTTTCAATTAAACTATAAGGATCAAACTATTTAAATGTTGTTTTTAATAAATCACTTAATCTTAAATTCATTCAAATTTCAATTGCAAATTGCAAACAGCACCTAAATTCAAAACACTTTGTAAAACAAAACTTGCAAGTGGTTGCTATTACATAAATAAGTAATATAACATTTTTGCCTAATTTTTCTAAACCCACAACTCATCAAATTCTTCCTATTACATTTCAGCAAAAAAAAATAGAAGGAAAAAAAATAAAAAGCAAACAAAACAGCACAGCAGAGAGAGGGCCCAGCCCAACTCACCCCTCAGGCCCGATACCCCCCTCGCATCATCTTCTTCCTGTACGGCTCGAATCCGAGCATGGCCACGTCGATGGCAGAGGAGCAGCAACGGCCAGCAGCCCTCCCCCTTCCCCTTAAAACCTAGCCGAGCACCTCTCCCTCTGCCCTAGCCTCCTACCTCCCTCTCTTCCCTCTCTCCCCGCCTCCATTCTTTCTACCTCTCTTCTCTCTGCATCTCTCCCTTTCTCTGTACCTGAACCACACCCGAAACCCCATCCCCCTCCGGCGATCGCCGATGTTAGAGCTCCCCTCCGCCCGTGCTAGGGATGGGAATGGATTCCCCATGCCCTCTTCGTCCACCTCGACACCGCAGCCAGGCACGAGCCCCTCCGAGTCGCCGCCGCCGTGCAGTTTCCGCCGGCGACCACCTCTGCACCGCCCTGTTCTCCTTCAGGTCGCGGTGAGCCCCCCTCTCGCTACTCCCTCTCGTCTCTCCTCCTCTCCCTTCCGTCCGCGAGCCCACAGCACGCACGCACCCGATGCACGGCGAGCCACGGCGAGCACCGCTGCCGCTGTCTCTGTCGAGGTACAGAAACTGGCCTGCAAGTTTCAGTTAAACAAAAATTCAGTTAACGCTAGTTCAACACCTTAACCTCCCCCGTGCCCTTATCTATCAACAAACCGAACAGCTACCGCAGTGGCTAGCTGCCCTTTGCGCGCCCAGGAGGGTGTGGGTTCGAGTCCCCCCTCCCGCAAATAAAACCCAAATTTTTATTTCTTTTTGTTTTGTTACAGCAACTTCACAGAATCACAACTAAGTTCCTGTATATTTCTTTCTAGATCCCTGTAAAATATTCCTAAGTCCCTAGTTAATAAAAAAATGGCAGAATAACACCTAAATTTGGAAATTGCATAAATAATTCATTTTAACTCCAATTTCAACTTTTTAAATATGTTTTCAATACCAAATCAAATTCTCTACCCAAATATAAAATTTGTTTACTGTTTTGAATATTTTAAATTGGTGCAATATTTGAAAACTTGTTTAATTCACTTAATTTTGCAAAAATCATAACTTGGGCATAAAAATTCCAAATTCAACAAACCAAATATGTTTTCCAATCAATTTTTCATGTACTTTCCAAATATCAACTTTGTTTGCTGTTTTGAATAATTTAAATTGCTGAAAACAACTATTTCCTAATTAATGCATTTAAAATTGCTAAATTAATAACTTGCTCATTTTAAATCCATTTTTAACAAATAAAATATGTTTTACATGCAAAATTAAACCACCTTTTAAAATATAAATTTGTTTCATGTTTTTAATAATTAAAATTGGTTAAATAATTTAAACCTTGTTTAAATCATTTAAAATTGTTAAATTCATAACTTGATCAAGTTAAATTAATTTTGAACTTATAAAATATGTTTTCAAACCATAAAAGTATAAGCTTTTCAATTATGAATCTCACTTAATGTTTTGCACAAATAAAAATTCAAATAAGTTCGTGTTTGAATTAAATTCATTTAATTCTTGCTTAAACTTGTTCAATTCATAAATAATCTATTTGAAATCCTTTTTCAACAAGTGAAACATGTAATCCACCCAAAATTGTGTGTTCTTTTCAAATATGAACTTTGTTATCTATTTTGAACAATTAAAATTGGTGAAAACAACAAATGCTTGTGTGACACCTTTAAGGAACCAAAATTCCATAAATTAATAAATAAAATTCCAAAATTGGTAAACCTTATTTCCAATTGATTCTATTGTTGTTATTTTGCTGTTTTCCTCATCCATGCATCATGCTAATCCACTTTCACCTGTCGGTTAGTTGTAAAACAATTATTCCAACCTTAATCCATGGGCTTTCCATATGCAATTCAAATTGCATATGGGTCCATTTAATCATGTTTTGTTACCATGTCAGCTATCTTATTTTGGTGCATCAATTAAATGGTCATGCATCATCCCATGTTTGTGCACTATGCCATGTTATTGATTGTTTATCTCTCTGCGTTGTTTGTTTGCTTCTTCTCGGATATACGACGACGTTGAGACCGACGATACTTACGACACCCCTTCTGTGGATCTAGCTCAGTACCAGGCTGCTGAGTTTGCAGGCAAGTATTCACTCACATGAACCACTGTGTTCCTTTCAACATTGGTTACCGATACTTTCTGTTGTCTATTCTGCTAGCCCTATGAATTGTTGCTTCTGTTCGATCCTATCACATGTTATCCTTTAACCCTGATATAGCCTCACCTCCATACCTATCACCCCGTTGCTTGTTGCCCGTGTCTTACTAGCATGCTTAGGGTTGTTTTTGCTCGAGTCTGCTGTCCGTTACTTTCTGTTATTTTCATTATGTTCTGGGGCTCGATGTTAAACAACAACCTGTTAATTTTGAGGTAATAATAATTTGATGATAAGGCACCGGCTGGAGGCCCGGCGTGGTTTTGAGGCCTGCTAGTGTCGACCCTAACTAGGAAAAGGGTCTTGTCTACTGATCCATGATGAGCGCACTAACCGCATGTGGGAAGCGTGTATGGGCGCCCCCCTCAATTTGATTCGATTCGCATCTCGTCCAAATCGCCTCATTTAGTTCGGGTTTTCCATTTGCCGCATGCATATGCAGGTGCGAACCCTTGGCGCCAGGGTGGAACTTTTGTAGTCGGCATTTAGGGAGACATGTTCTTAGAGTGCTATGAGGGTCCCCTTTTCTTCGTGTGGCTTGATTAGCCGTGCGCTCAATTGCACGGGGTTCTTTGGGCTTGATGCGAAGAAGAGTTGAGTTGTGTTGAGTGCCCCGCTTGGTGGGAAAGGCCTTCCCATCTGGCGGGTTATTCTTACGTGTACGGCCAAATTGGTGCACCCCTGCAGGGTAAATCTTCTCGAGAAGCCGTGTTTTCCGCGGTTATGGATTACTTGGTGAAAGTACTGGCTAACAAGTACTCAGAACAACTTACAACTAACTAATGATAACTTGACTAGTAATAGTCTTATTGACACAACAACTTGATCCATCATTAAACCAACTGTGTGAGTTATCCTCGGATTGATTCTTTGGATAAGGGGCGAGATCCAGGATGGGTTTGTTTGGTGGTTAGTTATAGTTGGTTACGATACGCTACCTTATCTTCTTTCTGTTTAGCCGGAAGTGGTAGTAACTCTGTAGTTGGTTAGAGCAGCCAGTTGCAGCATCTTTTATATCCCCTTCCTTCCGTTGAACCCAAAGCATCTGTGCTTGGTGTTGACGGGTTACACTTTGGTGAATTGTGAGTCTTGCTTGCCAGTACATTTATGTACTGACCCCTTTGGGGTTGTGGTTTCCGCAGACTACGTTTCCGAGGATCCCCATGGTGGCTACTACGTGGAGTATGACGAGGCTGCTGACGAGTAGATAGCGGACCCGGGCAGGATCCGAGACTTCGTGGATGGGCTCCGTATTTTCGTTTTCGGCCTCTTAGGCCTATTTGGATCTTGTCTGTACTCAGACATTTTGGATGCTTCCGCTGTGATGTAATGATGAATTGTTGGGACATGTGTCCTCTGGATGATTGTATTTGCTATCTCTGCTCTAATGAGAGCTATTTGCAACTTATTTCAATCTTTTGTGTCTTAGAGATTTGTTGTGATACCCATTGTTCAAATGTCGTTGACGTACCATGTGTGTATGTTATGAAGTACGTCAATGGAAGTATCTGGATTTCTATGGGATGGTTTGCGCAGACGATGAATAGTGGAGAATGGTTGTCACACGTTTACGTGTTGGCCTGCTCATATTGAGATACGGGTGCCGGTATGCCCCGTAAGCCATTCATCTACTGTTTAACGGACTGTGAGTATCCCCTAGAAGTCCGGGTGCGACAGAGCGGTACTACCGCCAGCCAGTAGCGGTACTACCGCTGAGCAAGGTTTTGCTCAAAACTGAAATGAGTGCAGCTGTACTACCGATCCACTACCACCTCAGTATCGTGCGATACAGAGAGCATTTTACTCCTAGAGGTACTTCTGGCGGTACTGGGCGCGGTACTACCGCTTCCTGTGTGGAGCGGTACTACTGCTGCCGAGCCCGGCACTACCGCTGGACCAAATTAATTTTGGTGGCAAAGTCTTGGAATTCTCTTCAGCTTTTTGGTGTCTATCTGATATTACCTGAAATACTTGACGCACTGTTAGAAGCTTAGTTGTGTTGTTGTCAACTCCAAAACCTAAGAGAGATAAAAGATACAAATGCATTTTCACCTTCTCGGTCAAGACTTGATAATTTCTCTCACATGAACCGTTACGGGAAACCATCTTTTAGAACTGTATTCAGTTGACCATTATCACAAAGTTTGGTGACAAGCTCCAAGCATATTATCTCTTCGATATTATCCTCCTCGACTTGAAAATCTCAACCTTAATATGGACCGCCACTTGAAGTGATCCTCCATGGGCTATGTGAAATATCCCTTTTGATGCATGCTCATGGAAAGATACCTAACCCACATAGATATGCCACACACACACATATATCATGGGTTACTTCACAAAGCTATATGTACAATTGCATACCATACCATGAGATCACTTGATCTCACAAGATACATCTTCTAGATTTGTGTGTTCATCAACTTGAATCTACTCTGTGCACTTTGTCTTGACCAACCGTGTATATTTTCTTCCTTCTTTGTTATGATAATGTCTTGAAGGTAAATATGAATGTTCACACATTATTATTCTTCAAAACATACTTGTAATATGCTTAACTCTCTCATGAATGATCTTCGAATATTCCCATGAACAACACCCTGGTCGTAACTTGATCATCTTGAATACAACACATGGAATTCAAACATTTCCTATGGACAAACTCTACAAGTATAACTCAGTGTAATCATTGGTCAGTATAGATAGTTATTAATTACCAAAACCACACATAGGGCACCATGCTCTTTCAACTATGATCGTGAGGTGCTTTATGGGCCCACCGAGCGGTACCAATAGGCCCAAATATTCTTGCACGCCATCTTGGTGGTATCATGAAATATGAATCATTAATTATAACATAGGGATTGTGCCAACATGCTATCCTCTTAGATCCATCCTCCGCAAAAGAGAGAACTTAGGTTACATGACCTACTGAAAGTCGAGTACATCAACATGGATTCACTCTCTGACTTCTTCGTGGACTGGACTAATGACCAGAACCCAACAAAAAGGGATTTCACCAACATGTCTCTACGATGTCATTGTAACGTTCACTAACAATCACAAGCATTCAGGTTGGTTTCACCATCATAGTACCAATCAGATAGAGTTTCATGTTTCTATCAAGCTCCAATTCACAATGACCAATAATGTCACACAATAAAAGGAATTTGAGTAGCGGTACCTTTTAAAATTAAGAATGGATTCTCTCATCATCATCAATCAAGTGAAGAAGGGTTGGCAGGTTGTAGATCCCATTATGGCAACTTATCTTAAGGAGGTCCACAAGATGGAAGCAAATTTAGGTGTCAAGTTCCAATGCATCCCGAGAAAGGAAATGTGGTACACAATCAAGGATGGTGAATTATATCGTCAAGTGGTCGATATCTTGATGAAGTGCATCACCCGAGCTCCTTGCTGACCTCCACAATAGCCTTTATGGTGCTCAGGTATTGTACATGTCTTGTAAGAAAAACCTTCGTACAAGTCATATATTAGCCCACAACATTACAGGACGCCGACGAACTGGTTAATAATTGCAAATCATGACAGCTCCAGTGTAAGAAGATTCATCAACCTCGATTGAACCTCCTATGGCCTTTTCCTCTTGTACCAGGTAGCTTCACGTTCCTAATTGTCGCGGTGGACACCTACACCAAGTACATAGAAACAAGACCGCACCTGGGTCACGGCAGAGGAGTCAAAGTGGTTTGTACATGAATACGTCTTCATAAGATTTGACGTTTCCATCATAAGGGTTACAAATAACGGATTTCAATTACTCGCTAGCGGTTCATGTGTATTTTCGAGAACTATGAGACAAGGATGTGCTTTACTTCAGTTGTGCACCCGCAGAGTAAGAGGCAAATCAAAAGGCTAGTAAGAAAGTAAGTGAAATCCTTTACATATTTCACTCAACTTACATATAGACATACGGAAATTGTAACTTTATTTTCACTAAAAACTTTCTCTACAGCCTCTTAGGCCTCCTTTGATCCAAAAATATTTCGTAATATTTTTGTAGGATAGGAATCCTTAAGATTTTTTCCTATGTTGTCTATTTGATCAGTAGGATTGAATTCTGTAGCAAATAATCTCGTAAGAATCTTATAGTGTAAACTTATAGGAAAATAATATGAGATCCAAATCTTATGAAAAATTCCTTCACCACAATTAAAGAGAATTGCTCTTTTCATAGGATTAATTAAAGGAAAAAAAGATATGCGGAGGCGCCGCATGCATGCGCTTTTCGTGCGGTGGTCGTTCGCTAGATATTCCCCCCTATAGGGAGATCATACGCATGCATGCACTTTGTTTTAACACTTCAACGCCTAACATCACCACACTAATTTCTATATTTGGAAATTCAAAATGATTTATCTTCTAAACCACTATTCCGATGGAAGATCCGTTTGCACTGTTAAATTCGTTTCGATGAGAGCTTCAAATCTAGATCTTTAATAAGTTTTGACAAACCTTTTTTTTTCAACAAAAGTTACCAGATTAGTAACTATAGCTACCAGATTAATATCCAAGAGTTATCCCACAGTTACCCGATTAGTTTACTAGGTGGGAGGAATCTAGACTGACATCAGCGCTTACGCCATCCGCATGCATGCGGTGTAATAGCCGCCCCACGGACGAATTTACGGCGCCGATCCATAATTAAAAAGCCATGCCATCCAATCTTATAGATTTCCTATTTGTATATAAACTTTTTTCTATCCTATAAATTAAAAAGAGCCCTTAAAAGTTGCAGCGGCGGTTTGGCTTTATCCAGGTTCTAGCGGACGTGTGCGGAGCAGCGATTCCGCACCGAAAGTATTCTAGGCTATTGGCCTGGTTGCAGTTTGTATACGAGTTTGTCGTGCCCTGGCTCACAATTGCGCCAAGTGAGCAACGCGTTAAAAATTTATCTGTCGCTCGGCGCAGAGCGTAGCCGGCCCAAGCCCACTCCCTGTACGTCTCCTTGCGCGACAGATAAGCTTTTTAGCCCAGCCGGTCTCTGGTTTTAATTCCGAATAAAAACATAATAGCAATTTTGCGGAAAAGCCCCTGGTTATCAGAAACGTCATAACTTTTCAACCATAAGTTCAAATTTAACAAAATTGGACTTTTTGAAATCAGCACAACTTGTGAAAACTTTTTACACTCGCAAAATTTAAATTTGACTATTTAAATTTTTCCAAATTGAAATATGCTTGTTTGATGAATTTTGGCATAATTCAAATTCTACAAATCCAAAAAATGCAAAAAAAAATATTTGGAAACCTTAGGATGTGTACTTTCATACCCCTTGTTCCAAAATAATTTTTGATCAAGTTAAATTTGAAATTAGAATTAAGTGGTATATTTGAGTATTTTGACATAGATTTAATTCAATAAATATTTCCAATATAGTTCCTTCTACAAGTTTATTTCATTTGGTAACCTTGAACCAGAGACATCTTTGCCCAACCATTTTGGACACCCTTGGACCATGAACATGTGTTTTTGACCAACAACCCAACATAGTGATTCATCCATTTTACCGTGTCTTAGAATTTGTTTCTATCCTTGTTACCTTTGTTGTTATGGCTATTTTGGAGCCAAGACCAAGTCCCTAGTATATGTCAACAGTACAAAAGACCAAGTAGTGAACCTTAAACACTAGTACCTTGTTTTCTATCTAGTTCTCCACTCCCCCATTCTTGCTTCAAGAAATCATGAAGTTAGCAAAATGGAAATCAAGACTCAAACACAAGAAGGAACTTTATTATCAACTAGGTGGCAAACAGAAGAGCTACAAGGAACATCATTAAAGAAATTTAAGGGAGGACTTAAACTCCACAACAACTAGAAGTAACTCAAGGAAGTACAAGTGTATGAAGAAATCAAGAAGAAAACATCTTCCTCTCTCTTTCTATCTTTCTTATTTCTTTTCTTTCCTAATTGACTTAGTGGTATATTCACATGTGATCAAGATCAACCCTTAGTTGGTATCCATCCCATATCTAAACCAACTAGTGAAGTGAAAACCATGAAGATTTATCAAGTTCAAGGGAGGCTTCACAACAAGAAGTAAACTACAATAGAAGCATGAAGATGATCTTCAAGAAGACAAGCATGCGAAGACTTGGAGAAATCTATATAAGCTGAAGAGTTGGTAAGTTGTTTTTGTCCAACCATTGACCCAAATGAAAAATCCCAAGACTTTATCTTATTTTCTCTATTGTTATGAAGTTAATTGAAACTAGACCTACCTTAACCCAAAATGGAAAGACTAACTTAGATCACTCAAATGTCTTGATGAAAATGACAAAGTGTTACACATTGTTATGTGCTACTTTAGTTGAAGAAGTGATATGACCACCCTTGGTGAAGTATTGGAACTTTTTAGATAAATATGTTTTGAATAAAGTTTGATCACTACGAACTCAACCTAGACATCCTTGGTGAACTCTTGGAACTTCTTAGATAAATATGTTTTCAATAAGGTTTGATTACTACAAACTCAATCTAAACCATCCTTAGTGAACTCTTAACCCTCCTCAACAAGTATGAAACTATTAGAGAATGAATCTTTCAAACTCAAACCTTGACCTTGTCCTAACCATCTTGGTTGAACCCATTTTGCTATGTTTGTCTCCTTGTATGTTCAATTGCATGTTTGATTACTAGGATGCTTGTTTATTTTTTTATTGTGTTTTCATTGAATAGATTGTACGAAGGGCAACGATATTTTGTGAAGAGAGTGTGAATTCTTCACCAACTTTAACAAGGCAAGTAACACACCATTCAACTACCCATTATTTTCTATATGCATTAGTTGATTTTGAGTAGTATGCATGATAGGAAATTTTACTAAGTTATATTATGTTATGTTATATCCTAGTAGTGTGTATCCATCCTTATACCTTGTTATTTTGAAGCCTTGGTACTTAGTTGATGCTTAGCCTTGCTACAAAAATTGTTTTACTTGATGTTGTGGAAAAAT
Source organism: Alopecurus myosuroides (assembly GCA_028641055.1). Classification (NCBI taxonomy): domain Eukaryota; kingdom Viridiplantae; phylum Streptophyta; class Magnoliopsida; order Poales; family Poaceae; genus Alopecurus; species Alopecurus myosuroides. The sequence goes on from CM054059.1 coordinate 412,850,585, forward strand.
TCTAAGTAACAAACTTCAATGAACCACCTGGGTGGATTTGGTAGTGCGGGGTTGTTGATAGTTGAGTGTCTCCCCGAGGGGATTTCACTTGAAGGAATGCCACCTAGGAACAAAGTGATTATGATGTTCCCCAAGTTTAGATTACTTCCAGTGCAGCCTTTAGTCATATGGGATCTTTCTTGATCAACTAAGTTGTGAGGGTTCAACATGGGCTTGACAAACAGATGTAGCATAATTATAGGTAGAACGGGTCTTGCCATTGGGTTGAATTCTTGCTTCTGAAATATCTCATCTCAATTCTTCTCCTTTCCTTAATGCACTCAGCGTGTATAGGATGTTTGGGTTGATTTGAGTCTGAAGGTGAAAGTGCAAAAACTCAGTAGAGTCAACAAACTAAGATCTTAGCCATGTACCCGGTTATGGACAACATCGAGCAGCTGGACAAGGATGGACTGAAGAATCATGTAGCGTTCCCACATTTAAATAATGCAAGAACTCTGTGTTATTGTGCTAGTCCCTGGATCAACTGCTAGCACCACAGTACAAGAATGAAATATCATGCAAATGAGTCAAAATCTTTATTAACTCGCATGATCCAGACTTACAAAACTATTTTACAACTTGCATAGCTCAAGGCTAGCATGAATACAGAGTTGAACAGCAGAAATGTAGTACTTCAATGAGCCTCGTCATCTTCATGTGCCATAGGCAAAACATGTTGGTTGTAGACTCGAGATCCTGAACGAAACCTCACACGTCATCTTCCATCTGCAATTTGGAATATGCAGCCACAAGGGAGTCAGTACAATTTAATGTATTGGCAAGTAACACTATGGTGGATATATAATGGCAAAGACTAGCTTGTATATGCATATCTGGCTGAGTGGAGTTTTGGCTATTTGCATAAAGCAAGTTTTCTCCTAAGTTTTCATAAATACATTTTGATCAATAAGTTGGTACCGCTGATGGAAACCAGTGAACCATAAATAATTATTTAGGAGTACCACTGATGGAAACCGGGGCAAATCTCCAGCTATTGTTCTAAACAAGTTTTACTTATTGAAAAAGGTGATGAGAATCTTCTGTCCATCCTTGTCTAGCTGCTCAAATTTTCCATTACCGGGAACACGGCTAAGTACTTAGTTTTTGACTCTGCAGAGTTTGTGCACTTTCACCTTAGCCTCGATCAACCCAAACATCCTATACACGCTGAGTGTATTAAGGAAAGGAGAGAATTGAGACAAGACCTTTCAGAAGGAGAATCCAACTCTACTGCAAGACCCGTTCCACCTATAATTCTGCTACATCTTCATGTCAATGCGACAAGTTGAACTCTCACAACTTAATTGATCAGGATAGAGCCCATTGTCTAAGGATGCACGGGAAGCTTCTAAACTTGAAAGGACTTCATCATCTCTTTGTTCCCGGGTGGCATTCCTCAGGTGGATACCTCAAGTAAATAACCCTTAGACAAGGGCCCTGAGGCAACACCCAACTCTCATCAGCCAAACAACCAATCCACCCAGGTGGTTCATTGAGTTGGTACTTAGAATTTTTCCTCAACACTAGTAAAACAATTTTGTAGCATTGCTAAGCATCTACTGAGTCTAATGATTATAGGGTTTAGGTAGGTAATAGATGTGGCTATATATATACCACTAGGATAGGATAATAGCATAGCCATAATATATGTAATACTGTAAAATTTCCTATCATGCATACTACTCAAAATCAACTAATGCATAAAGTAAAATAATGGGTAGTTGATGGTGTGTTACTTGCCTTTGAACTTGGTGAAGAAGTTAAACTCTTACTTCACAAAATGGAACATTTCTCTCCGTACAATCTATACACTAAAAACACAATAACAAGTAAACAAGCATGCTAACAATCAAACAAGAAGAAAACATATAAAACAAAAATCACAACAAAAGGGTTTTAAACAAGCCATTCACAAAGGTTCAACAAAAGAAAGACTTGTCTAAATAGGGCTTATGGTTAGATAATAGGGCATGGGATGGTTAAGGGTAAAGTTTGAATAACACAAACTCATACTTGTCAAGGAAGTTCCAAGAGTTCACTAAAGGTGATTACACCAATATTAAACCAAGGAAACAAGACATGTTCAACACTTAGTTATTTTCATCAAAACATTTGATTTATTTAATTTAGATTCCACACTTCATTGCAAAGTGGAAAATAAAATGAAGTCTTGGGATTTCCTATTTGTCAAAGGTTAGAAAAAAACAACTTGCTACTCCTCCACTTGTATGGATTGCTCCGTCTTCTCATGCTTGTCATCTGGAAAATTGTTTCATTTCTTCTAAGTTGTCTTCTCCTTGATGTATTGTTTCCCTTTAACTTGAATAATTCTTCATGACTTGCTTTTATGTTGAAATACTACTAAGTTAAAAGAACAGAAAGAAGAAATAGAGAGAGAGATAGAAAGATAGAGGGATTGTTCTCCTTCTTCATTTCTTCTTGCACTTGTATTTGCTTGTGTTTCCTCTAGTTGAGTGGAGTCTAAGTCCTTCCTTCAATTTATTCTTAGGCCTTCCTTGTAGCTATTCATGTTTTCCACCAAGTTGAATTTGAAGTATCCCCATGTGCTTGAGTCTTGATAAATCTTGAAGTAAGAATTAGAGAAGTGGACAGAAAATACTTGTACTTGTGTTTTGACTTTACTAGTTGGCTAAGTAAATACTTGAACCATACTAAGGACTTATTCTTATATAATAAGAGAAGTAGTAAAGGTTGTTAGAGCTCCTTTAAAAAGGACTTGTTAAATTCTTTCTTCATCTTCTTTTCTTCATCTCTAGGAGAGTATTCTTCTTGATTTGAAGTTGCTTCTTGTGAATGTCTTGGTCCAAAGCTCCCATCTCACTTGAGAAACTAATTCTAAGTCTTGGACAAAATACTAATCATCTTGAAAACAAAATCTAAGTATTGGAAACAAATTCTAAGTCTTCACATCATTGGTCTTGGAAAATCTTCATGCTCCTTTGTAGATTTCTCCTTGGTGTGGTGGCTTCATTCAAAATCTTCTAACACTTGATGGTTTTGGTACTAAATAGGGCTGGTCTTTATCTAACTTAGCCATAGCATAAGTTCTAAGGGAACAGAAAAGAAAGGGGAGAAAAGACTTAGAGAAAAAGGAGAGAGATGTGGCTGGTCTTCTTGTTTTCTTGATTTTCTTCTAAGTGCTTCTGCTTCTTCTTTGAAGATGCTTCCGAAGTCTGTTTTCTTTGCTAAGTCCTTTTGTCTTCTTGCTTCATGTTGAAAATATTCGAGTTACAATTGTAGTATCCTCTCCATGGCTTTTCACTAATCCAGACTTGGTGGTTTTCAACTAGGAGGACCAATTAGGAAAAATAAATAACTTAGAAATATTCTAAGGGATTTGGATTTTGCCTCTCTGGTCTAAGGTTAGTCCTTAGCACAAATTAGCTAGAGAAAACCTATTGAAAATAATTATAGAAAATAAATAAGTCAGAAATAGTCAAATGAGCATATAACAATCAAAACTATTTTAACTTAGCCAAAAGTTATTTTGGGCACAAGGGACTGTTAGTACACATCCTAAGGTCTCCAAAAATATTTTATTTGCAATTTTTAGATTTATAGAATTTAAACTATGCGAAAAATCATCAAACAAGCATATTTAAATTTGAACCAATTTAAGTTTGTTAAATTTGAATTTGGACAGTGCTACAATATTCTACGTGTTGTGTTGATTTCAAAAAGTCCAAGTTTTCTTAATTTGGATCTACGGTTAAAAATTTATGATGATTCTAAGTGGTAGGGGTGTTTCTTGAAAAGTTACAATTTTAATTCTATTTACGAAACATTATCCAGAAGGCAGTGCCACGTGGCGTGCTCTGATTGGTTGTTGGCGCTGACTGGGCTGTTGCGTGGCGCTGGCGTGGCTGCTGACGTGGATAAGTGGGATAGATCTGGACGTTGGATCCAGATCCAACGGATGGGGGCCGTACCTCTTCGCGATTTAATCGCGACCGTTGGCTGTGATCCGACGGCGCTAGGCGAAGGAGAACTCGCCGGTGCAGATCCCGCCGGAGAATGGCGGCCCGGTGGTTCTCCGGCGCTCGGAAAACGGCGGGGAGTCGTTTCGATGGGTCTCGGGCCCGGGAAAGACGACGGGGAGAGGTGGCGCGTCGCGGGAAGCTCGATGGCGCGGCCATTGTCGTCAATTGCTTCCGAGGTTGGTGGCGCGGGACAATCCGAGGCCCACGGCTCCGGCGAACCTCTGTAGTGCACGACGCGGCCGTTTCTGCGCATAATAAAAACGAGGGAGAGGTTAGAGAGATGCGCGTGGAAGAGGGGAACAGGAAGAGGGCAAGAGGGGCGGCGGGCTCCTGTACATCGCTGGACCCGAGGGAAGATGGCGGCGGTGGAGATCGATCTCCGGCGAGAAATTTTCGGAGTGTGGGCACACGATTTCCAAAATAGAGAGGGGAACGGAGAGGAACTTGCGGAGGTTTATAGGGAGGCCTCGGGTGCGAAAATCGTGCCCTGCACGCGAAGGAATCGGGGGAGGAAATCGTACCCGTGTCGGGTTCTGTTTTCTTGCGGGAGAGGAAGAGGATGGGTGACGTCACGATGACGTCATTAGGGCCCATCTGACAGCGAGAGAAAGAAGTGCCAGGAATTTGGGCCGCTTCTGGGTTGGTGAGGGAGAGAGGCAGAAAGGCGGGCTGGGCTGGCTTGTGTCATCATTTTTTTGTTTTCTTTATTAAATCATATCTTTTATTTTATAAATCCAATTTACCTCAAAGAAATTTCTATAGTTTTGTAAAATTAACACCTTTATATGAAAACATTTGTGGGATGATTCAGCACACTTAAAATAATTATATTTTTCAAATTCCTATATAATCATTAATAACAACTAAAGTCTATTTTCAAAATAGGGAAATTTATTAATTGAAGTATGGTTTAATTTAAACTTTCACACACATAGCAAACTTTGAATTGTTGTTTCTAAATTTCCCATTTCCATATTTTATCAAAGCCTTTTATTTAATGCTTAATTTAGTAATTGCAACATGATGTAGTTAAATTTGGCTTTGATTTTTTTTATAAATCAACTGATTCATAGATGAATTATTATTGATGGAGGGAGGTTGAAAACAACATTTGGGAAAACACTTCATGGAGAAAACAAATGATTTGGATGAATACTTATTCTGAGAAAAATTTAGGGTTTAGTAAATAGAAGCATTTTTAGATTATCATTTTCATAGCCATTTCATTTCTTTTGTGTTGTGTTTAACTTGTTTTTGTTGGCTTGCATTAGTGGAAAAAATAAAAAGTTTTAAATTTTTATGATTTTTGAATTCCTCCAAAAATCAGGGATGTTACAAATCACATCACCATTTTCAATAACTAAAATTTGACCAAGTGAACAGTAATTGTGGTGCTTGGATTTCAAATCCAATGTTGCCACCCTTTGGAAAGAAAAGTTGTTTTATAAAAGAGATAGGAAAAAAATTGGCTTTATGCAAACTTAGCCAAAACTCCACTCAGCCAAATAATCATGTAGTATTAGTATTGTCATTTATATCCATCATAGTGTTACTTTCCAATATATTCAATTGTATTGACTCCCTTGTGGCTGCATATTCCATCCTACAGATGATTCTGAAGACGAGTGAGAAATTCGTTTAGGATCTCGAGACTATCGCCAACATGTTTTGCCTGCTGCACATGAAGAAGATGGGCTCAATGTTATTCTATGTTTTCCGTTGTATTACTTCTGCTAGTCTTATAAGACTATGCAAGTTGTAATATTATTTTATAAAGACTGGATCATGCGATGCAATAGAAATTGATGCATTTGCATGATATTTCATCTTGTACTGTGGTGCTACCAATTGATCCAGGGACTAGCACAATAAGAGAGATGTTCTTGCATTATTTAAATGTGGGAACGCTACACAAATAATCTCGTAAGAATCTTATAGTGTAAACTTATAGGAAAATAATATGAGATCCAAATCTTACGAAAAATTCCTTCACCATAATTAAAGAGAAATGCTCTTTCCTTAGGATTAACTAAAGGAAAAAGATATGGGAAGGCGCCGCATGCATGCGCTTTCCGTGCGGCGGTCATTTGCTAAAGATTTCCCACTATAGGGAGAGCACACGCATGCATGCACTGGTTTTAACACTTCATGGCCTAACATCACCCCAATAATTTCTATATTTGGAAATTCAAAATGATTCATCTTGTAAACCACTATTCCGATTGAAGATCCGTTTGTACCGTTAAATTTGTCTCGACGAGAGCTTCAAATATAGATCTTTAATAAGTTTCGATGATTTTTTCAACAACAGTTACCAGATTAGTAACTATAGCTACAAGATTAATATCCAAGAGTTATTCAACAATTACCCGATTAGTTTACTAGGTGGGAGAAATCTAGACTGACGTCAGCGCTTACGCCATCCGCATGCATGCGGTGTAATAGCCGCCCCACGGACGAATTTATGGCGCCGGTCCATAATTAAAAAGCCATGCCATACAATCTTATAGATTTCCTATTTCTATATATACTTTGTTTTTATCCTATAAATTAAAAGAGCACTTAAAACTTGTAGCGGCGGATTGGCTTTATCCAGGCTCTAGCGGACGTGTGCTGGCCGGTGATTCCGCACTGAAAGTATTCTAGGCTATTGGCATGGTTGCAGTTTGTATACGAGTTTGCATTGGATTAGTGCAGAGTCACAAAGTGATCCCTGAATACTTGTTCAATGACACATTATATCTCCTTTGTTCCCCCACCAACATGTAGTGCCACAAGCCACTATGGCACACTTGAGGGTGGTCACCGAATCCGTACAAGGTTGAGGCACACTCTATAACTTAATTGGAGGATCCCCACATACCGAAGCTCCAAGGTCCGAGACAACAGTGAGCGTTTAGATCACTCTAAGTACCCAAGAGGAACAAGCTCTAGGGCCCTCCAAGTACACAAGAGTAGCAAGCTTCTCATCTTCAACTTCCATGTATCACCGTGGAGAACTCAAACGATGAAGTGATCAAGTATCTCACTCTCAACTCCCACCCAAGCAACCAAAGCTATGGAGGGAGAATAGAGAACGAACAAGGAATAACCCAACAAATGAATCTCCAAAATCTAAATCCAAAGGCTTACCCTCACTAAAAAAGAGAGACAGACTGGTGGTATAATATATGTAGATATCCTCTCTCTTTTCCCTTCAAATAGAGGAAAGAATCGTAGAAAACAGAGAGAAAGAAAAGCTTATCGAAGGTCGGCACTGGGGAAACTCGAGCTTCGCAAATCTAGTCTCTTTCAGGAATAAGGACGCCTTTAATAGGCCCCCACGAAATATAGCTATTGCAGGAAACTTGCCCTGCAATCCCCGATCTGGAGAAGATGGAGTATCCGGCCTAGCACGGAGTCTCTGGTCCACGAGAAGACCGGAAACTCCAGCCTGGCTGAAGTGTTCCAAAATATCCACACACACTCCTGCCATACTTCGTATAGGGCACCAAAGAGAAAGTTAGTTGGCGCAAACTCAAGGACAATTCCAAAATACTGGGACCGGAGTCTCCAGTTTCCTGAGGCTGAAGTGCTTGGTTTTTTGCACACCTGATTCTCCACACAAACAACATTGGAGTCTCCGTGCTGTTTTTCAACAGACACTCGACAAAACCCGAAACACCATAACTTTTGCAAATGAAGTCTCATTGAGATGACCAATTTGTTCAAAAGATAAGAACGATTACTATCTTAGAAAAGGGTAAAAAATATAGAGAAATGGTAGTAGAGAGAAAATACCACACATGGCAAAGTGTGGAACCGTTCTCAAATACGTACCGGTAATATTTGCACCACCGTACCACCGAAAACAAAAAAAATCTTACGAAATCTATTTCTAAAACCCGAACTTGTCATGAAGATCACGAAAAGCATCAAAACCCCACATAGAGAAAATCCGAATAAGAATCAAGAAAGATGGTTCCAAGTATGCAAAGTTTTGAGCTCTCTATGATCAAGTTACTTACTTGAGAGCCTCTCTATGCAAAGTTTTCTATCCTATAAGACAGTCTCCCAACATGATTCTAATAAAATAGAAACCTTATCAAGATCATACCTTTGCATTGCACAATCCATTTGAGCTAGATTATGAAGATCTTTATCACCTAAAGTTCGACCACCTTTCTTGATTGTGCCCTACTCGGTCAAGACTTGATGATTGCTCTCCCATGAACCATTATGGGAAAGCATCTTTTAGAACCATATTCACTTGACCATTATCACCAATGGGGTGACAAGCTCCAAGCATATGGTATCTTTGAGATTCTCCTCTTGGACTTTAACATCTCAACCTTGATGAGGACCACCACTTGACATCATACTCCATGGGCTATGTGAAATATCCCTTTTTATGCATGCTCATGGAAAGATACCTAACCCACATAGATATGCCACACACATATATCATGGGTTACTTCACAAAGCTATATGTACAATTGCATACCATACCATGAGATCACTTGATCTCACAAGATACATTTTCTAGCTTTGTGTGTTGATCTGTTTGAATCTACTCTATGCACTTTGCCTTGACCAACCGTGTATATTTTCTTATTTCTTTGTTATGATGATGTATTGAAGGTAAAGATGAATGTCCACACAATATTATTTTTCAAGACACATTAACAATATCTCAACTCTCTGATGAACGATCTTCGAATATTCTGAATAACACTATGGTCGTCATTTGATCATCTTGAATCCAACACATGAAATTCAAGCATTGCCTATGGATAAACTCTACAAGTATAACTCAGTCCAATCATTGGTCAATACAGATTGTTATTAATTATCAAAACGACACATAGGGGCACCATGCTATCTCAACTACGATAGTGAGGTGCTTTATGGACCCACTGAGCGGTACCTAGAGGCTTAAATATTCTTGCACGCCATCTTGGTGGTACCATGAAATATGAATCATTAATTCTAACACAGGGAGTATCCCGACAGGCTATCCTCTTAGCTCTATCCTCCACAAAAGAGAGAACTTAGGTTACATGACCTAGTGAAAGTTGAGTAAATGAACATGGATTCGCTCTCTGACTTCTTCGTGGACTGGACTAATGACCGGGACCCAACAAAAAATGACTTCACAAACACATTTGGACGATGTCATTATAAGGTTCACTAAGAATCGCATGCATTCAGGTTGGTTTCATCATCATAGTACCAATCAGATTGAGTCTCCTGCTTCTGTCAAGCTCCAACTCACAGCGACTAATAATGTCCCTCAATACAAGGAATTCGAGTAGTGGTCCCTTTTAACATTGAGCATGCATTCTCTGATCATCATCAAGCAAGTGAAGAAGGATTATCAGGTTGTAGATCCCATTATGGTTGCTTATCTTAAGGAGGCCCACAAGATGCAAGCAAAATTCTGTGGTGTCAAGTTAAAATACATCCCGAGAAAGGACAATTGTGTCATGGACTCCATGGCATGCACACCTCTTCAAGGGAAAAGGCTATGTGAGGGTTTTTGTTAAGAATATTTCCAAACAGATAGTTTGAGCCCCTCCGGAAGCCGATTTTGAGGCCACATACTGGCGGTATACACACGATCCTATGGGTCAAAAATCGACCCACTCATGGGAATTGTTAGTGATGTCGTGCTTCTACTCGGGAGAAGGAACCATGCCATACCAAACCGAGGGGGAGAAAAAATGGACATATGGTACATAATCAAGGATGGTGGATTATATCGTCAAAGCGTGGTCGACATCTTCATGAAGTGCATCACCCACGAGGAAGGAGAGGAGCTCCTTGACCTCCGCAATAGCCTATGTGGTGCTCAGGTATTATACATGTCTTGTAAGCAAAACCTTCGTACAAGTCATCTACTAGCCCACAACATTACCAGAAGTCGACGAACTGGTTAATAATTGCAAATCGTGACAACCCCACGTAAGAATATTCATCAACCTTGATTCGACCTCCTATGGCCTTTTCCTCTTGTACCTGGTAGCTTCAAGTTCCTAATTGTCGCTATCGACACCTACATCAAGTAGGTAGAGGCAAGACTGCTAACCCGAGTCACGGCAGGGCGGCAAAGAGGTTTGTACATCAATACGTCTTCATAAGATTTGACGTTTCCATCATAAGGGTTATAGATAACGGATTTCAATCACTCGCTAGCGGCTCATGTGTATTTTCAAGAACTGTGAGATAAGGATGTGCTTTACCTCGGTTGTGCACCCGCAGAGTAAGAGGCAAGTCCAAGGGCTAGTAAGAAAGTGAGTGAAATCTTTTACGTATTTCACTCAACATACATATAGACGGACGAAAATTGTAACTTGATTTTCACTAAATACTTTCTCTACGACCTCTTAGGGCTCCTTTGATTCAAAAATATTTCGTAATATTTTTGTAGGATAGGAATCGTTAAGATTTGTTCCTATGTTGTGTATTTGATCAGTAGGATTCAATTCTGTAGGAAATAATCTCGTAAGAATCTTATAGTGTAAACTTATAGGAAAATAATATGAGATCCAAATCTTATGAAAAATTCCTTCACCACAATTAAAGAGAATTGCTCTTTCCATACGATTAATTAAAGGAAAAAAGATATGCGGAGGCGCCGCATGCATGCGCTTTTCGTGCGGCGGTCGTTTGCTAGAGATTTCCCCCTATAGGGAGAGCATAGGTGTGCATGCACCGGTTTTAACACTTGAGGCCTAACATCACCAATTTCTATATTTGAAAAATTCAAAATGATTTATCTTCTAAACCACTATTGTGATCTATTGAAGATCCGTTTGCACCGTTAAATTCGTCTCGATGAAAGGTTCAAATCTAGATCTTTAATAAGTTTCGACGAATTTTTTTTTCAACAACAGTTACCAGATTAGTAACTATAGCTACCAAATTAATATCTAATAGTTATCCAATAGTTACTCGATTAGTTTACTAGGCGGGAGAAATCTAGACTGGCGTCAGCGCTTACGTCATCCGCATGCATGCGGTGTAATAGCGGCCCCACGGACGAATTTACGGCACCGGTCCATAATTAAAACGCCATGCCATACAATCTTATAGATTTCCATTTCTATATATAATTGTTTCTATTATTTTAAATTAAAAGAGCCCTTAAAAGTTGCAGCGGCGGATTGGCTTTATCCAGGCTCTAGCGGACGTGTGCTGGCCAGTGATTCCGCACCGAAAGTATTCTAGGCTATTGGCGTGGTTGCAGTTTGTATACGAGTTTGGCGTGCCTGGCTCACAATTTGCCTGGCGATCACCACAAGGTTCCAAAATATTGTAAATAAAAGAGAATGATTGCAACAAACGTTTCTATTCCATTGATGATCATATATTTATACAGGGAAACGGACGTGAAACAGGGTCGCGTCCGATCGTGGAGTCCCGAGGGAACCGTCGGGACGGTTGCCTAAAAGGGCGCCCACACGTTCAGTTTGTTACAGAGAGGATTATCCTAATTACAATTAATTAGATTCTAACACTCCCCCTAATCCTCTCGCTTGTCCTTGTGACTGATCATCATCCTTTGGAATCATCTCCTCTAAAAACCCTGTGGGAAAAAATAGAGGAAACACCTAATATGCCTTGAAAAACTCCTTCTAAAAACCCGGTGGGAAAATAAGGAGAAAATGGCATATCTCGTCCATACTTGTACTACTATTGCCTCGTTAAAAACCTTACATGAGAAATCTTCAGAAAACTCACAAAGGAAAAGAGTGCAATAATGAAAATCTGATGATCTTCAACAGGTTAAACCTAGGAGATTTCTCCCCCTGAATTTTGCAAGTCACGAAGTCTCCTCATACCAATTCCCTTCACATATTTATCGAATAAAGAACTTGGTAATGACTTGGTAAACAAATCAGCGAGGTTATCACATGACTTCGTCTGCAAAATACTTATTTCCCCATTCTTTTGTAGTTCATGGGGATAAAATAGCTTAGGAGCAATATGCTTTGTAATATTACTCTTAATATAACCTGTTTGCATTTGTACAATACAAGCAGCATTATCCTCGTAGATAATGGTGGGTGATTCCAGTGAACCAATCCCACTTGAACTTTGGACAAAGTTCATCATCCTTCGAAGCCATACACATTCCCGTGATGCTTCGTACAAAGCAATTATCTCAGAATGGTTAGTGGATGTAGCCACTAAGGTTTGTTTTGTCGACTTCCAAGAGAAGGCCGTGCCTCCATGTAAGAAGACAAAACCAGTCTGCGATCTAGCATTATGGGGATCTGACATGTATCCAGCATCGCAATACCCCACCATGGTTCTCTCTTGATTTTTCTGATAGAACAAACCAAGATCTTTGGTGCCTTGAAGATATCTAAGAATATTCTTCACACCAACCCAATGCCTTTTTGTTGGCGATGCGCTATATCTAGCCAACAAATTAACTGCAAATGATATGTCAGGTCTTGTGCAGTTCGCTAGATACATTAGTGCACCAATAGCACTGAGATATGGAAACTCTGGTCCCAATATCTCCTCATCGTCATCTTTTGGCCTAAATGGGTCTTTGTCTCTTTCAAGAGATCTCACAACCATAGGTGTTTTAGATGGGTATGCTTTATCCATACTGAACTTCTCCAATATCTTTTCGATATAAGCAGACTGATGAACAAGTGTTCCTGAAGACACATGTTCAAGTTGCAGACCAAGACAAAATTTGGTTTTACCCAAATCTTTCATCTCGAATTCCGTCTTCAAATGATTGCTTGCCTCATGTATTTCATGTGTAGTTCCAATGATGTTTAAGTCATCAACATACACAGAAATTATACAAAATCCATCACTAGATTTCTTGATAAACACACATGGGCAATCATCATTGTTCGAGTAACCTTTCTGCATAAGGAACTCACTCAGTCGGTTGTACCACATTCTACCCGACTGCTTCAAGCCATACAACGACTTCTGTAGCTTCACGCAATACATGTTGCGATTAGCCTTCGGATCCGGAATCTTTAGTCCCTCTGGAACTTTCATATAGATATCCGTATCTAGTGACCCATACAAATATGCGGTCACCACATCCATCAATTGGATATACAAATTCATTTGCACTGCCAGCGATATCAAGTATCGGAACGTGATTCCACTCATCACAGGAGAATATGTCTCATCGTAATCGATGCCGGGTTTCTGTGTAAACCCTTGTGCTACCAGCCTCGCCTTGTATCTCACCACCTCATTGTTCTCGTTCCTCTTACGAACAAAAACCCATTTCGCCCCCACGGGGGAAACATGCTTAGGAGTATGTATTACTGCAGTAAATACCCCTCTCTTGGCAAGCGAGCGCAATTCATCCTCTATTGCGACCTTCCATTTGGACCAGTCTGAGCGTTTCATACACTCTGCCATGGACTTTGGTTCACGATCCAATGCCAGGTCCTTTGCAATCTTTGAGGAGAAAAATATGTCGACATTAGTAGTCTTTCTGTTGAATGATTCTCCTGATTCAACATAGTTTGTGGAAATCTCTTCAATACCTTCTGACTCATCATGATTTCCCGCAGCAACCGAGTCAAGGCATTCCGATGCCCCAGCACCTATCTCCGTGCGCACATTTGTGCTGGGCCCTGGATGATGAACATCCTTCAGGTGTCCTTCAACACTAGGTTGAACGTCAACTTGCGGTTGACCTACATTTACTGTTTGAGGGTTCCTCATTCCCCGCGGACGCTTCTGAGAAGCATTGTCCCTTTTGTCCAGTTTTCTCCCACTCTTGGACGGTTGAGTGGTCTTTTGAGTTACCTCAACCCTCTCTGGAACATTCATAGCAGGAATATGAGATTTAGTGACACCTTTATAGTCAGTAAATGCATCTGGCAGATTATTTGCAACATTTTGCAAATTTATAATCCTCTGAACTTCCAGTTCAGACTCATTCGTACGTGGATCTAAGGACTGAATTCCTTGGACATTCCAATCTATTTCTCGGCATTCGTTGTGGTTCTTTTCTCCCCCTAATGCCGGGAAATTGTCCTCATCGAAGATACAATCAGCGTACCGGGCTGTAAATAGATCCCCTGTTAGGGGTTCCAGGTACTTTATAATCGACGGAGAATTGTACCCCACATAAATCCCCATTTTTCTATGTGGACCCATCGATGTACGCTGAGGTGGTGATATCGGTACGTACACAGCGCAACCGAATCTTCGAAGATGGGAAATACTTGGTTGATTTCCACGCACTAACTGCAACGGGGAAGCCGTATGATATGCAGTTGGTCGAATTTGTATCAATTCCGCGGCATGTAACACCGCATGTCCCCAACAAGATGTTGGAAGATTGCAATTCTGTAGGAGTGGTCTTGCTATCAATTTAATCCTCTTGATAAGTGATTCTGCAAGACCATTTTGTGTGTGTACATATGGTACAGAATGCTCCACAGTTATGCCCAAAGCTATGCAGTAATCATTGAATGCTCGTGAACTAAATTCAGCAGCATTATCCATTCTGATGGATTTAATCCTATGCTCAGGATGATTTGCTCTCAGTTTTATGATTTGAGTGATCAGCTTTGCAAAAGCATGGTTCCTTGTTGATATAAGACACACATTGGACCATCTTGTGGATGCATCAATAAGCACCATAAAATATCGAAATGGTCCCGATAACGGTTGAATCGGACCACAAATATCTCCTTGAATGCGTTCAAGGAAAGTAAGTGGCTCACTCTTGATCTTCACATATGAAGGTCTTGTGATTAACTTCCCAGTTGCACATGCCGTGCAGATGAAATCCGAAGATTTGGGAAAATTATTAACCATTATGTTGTGTCCAATTGAACCATCAATAATTTTTCTCATCATCCCCACACCAGGATGACCCAGGCGATCATGCCATATCTTGAACTTGTCAAGATTCTGAAAAATTATTTTATATGCCAAATGTGGCTCTGACTTAATGTATGTGAAATACAGTCCAGAAGATAGAGCAGGAAGTCTCTCAAGGATTTCCTTTTTAGTTCCCTTTTGCTGACTTATGAGTAGGCTTTCAACCTCATTCTCTTCATGAGTTTCAATGTGGTAGCCATTCATACGGATATCCTTAAAACTCAGCAAGGTACGGGTCGAATCCGGGTACAATAATGCCTCCTGGATTACAAGTTTTGTACCATTTGGGAGTGTAAATGTGGCCTGACCAGAACCAACAATTACCGTGTCACGACCACCAATTGTCATGACAGTCCCTTTACTTTTCTTGAGAGTTTGGAAGTATTTCACTTCCCGTAATATTGTGTTAGTGGAACCACTATCCGCTAAACAAATTTCCTCCTCCATTGGAATGTTCCTTGAAGATTTCTATAGAGTAAAAGAATGAAATTCATCACATATCTCAACTCATATAGAATTAACACATACATTGAATGCTATGTATGTATGTTTGCATATTATAATACATTATGATCCCTACATAATTATTATAATATCATATGTCCCATGACATAATAGTTTTACAACACACAATATATCTAAGGACTTTATCACAATACTTATGCCATGATCAACATATTAAAGTTGATATCCATGCATGCACTAGTAGAAATGATATCCACGATCATGCCATCAATGACAAACTCGGCCAATTGTTTCATTGGATATGTCACTCATATCTTGCATGAAAAATCATGCACATTAATTTACCTTATAGTAAATTAATTGTGTGTGTAATAACATGCTTGATTCATATAGAAAAGGGTCTAGGAAAAGTCTAAACGACCTAAAATATGACTTTCTACAAAAAGATAATCACCAAATAATGGCGTAGATCTTCGTTTTGTAGAACACGGTATAGGTAGTCGCCACTAAGTGGCGCAGACCTCATTCATATGGCTATCATCATGCCTAATCCGTGTGCTTTCATTTTTGCTTTAAACATATGGATGTAATCACTACATGGTAGTGTAGCCCTTCCCTCGTGTTACTTTACACAACTTTGTGTTGATTAAAACACATCTAAGGTAATCACCAAATTATGGTGTAGACCTTACAGTTGTGTACAAAGTTCCGCAAAAATGTAAAGAAGTCATATTATTTTCAAGTATTGTCAACATACAACAATTTAAATTGCACTCATCTAAATGTTGACATAAAATTGCAAACACTACATAGCCACATGTTAGAAACTACTACCAGTACACTTTTGTACATAGAAAACTGAAAAGGCTAGAAGCTTAATCGGAATAGTAATGCGAAAAGAAAGAATAGCAACGAGCCAAAACTTGGCTGAGCACTACGGTGGTTCAGTCCACCTTTTCTTTTCGTTTTTTGCTCCTTTTTTTTTTTCTTATCTGCTTGTACACGTACAGGACAGGAGTACCAAACAGATATATTCAGCCCAGCCTGTGGATAAGGTGAGGAGACGAGTTCGTCTTCCTCGAGAGGAACCAGAAAACTTTTCCCCACAATCCCCTTTACAACAGCGGATGAAAAATTCCACTGCCACCACTATCCACCATCGCCTGCGGCTTCAAGGTCGGGAGGCAGATCCTGGCGCGTCATCCTCCTCATCTGAAGAGGAGTCACCATGGAGCCGTGTCCCGGGCGCAACGCCATTGGAGTGGCCTTTCGTGAGCCCGAGGCTCGCCGGGCTCCACTCTCCAAGTCGGCGGCCGGTCGACGAGGGCAGGCGCAGCCCAAGGCCAACGCCCGACGAGGTTGCCCCGGAGTGCACCGCCTCGTGTGCCGGAGTTGGAGATCGCAAGTCTGCCACCGCGGGCTCCATAGACTCGGCCTCTTCCTCGACATCATAGTCCGCCGCTAGAGATGGCGGTGGAGTAGGGCACGGGCCCCAACCGTGCACCGGGCACGGTTCTGGTGGAGGAGGAGCCGCTAGCGCGGGATCAACGCCAACGACGTCGACCTCTATCTCCCCGTCCGCCGGCTCCAACCCCTCGTCAGCGTGAAGTATCGGGGATACTGTCCCGGCCAAGATCCAGGCCGATAATGGTTGCACCTCCGGCGTCACCCAAGGTGTCGCTGTTTCGGCCTGGACGCCTGATTGTCCGTCACCATGGGTACTAGTACTGGTACCAAATCCGTGGCGAAGGCCATGACGCCCACGGCGTGCACCAAATCCGTGGTGAATACTACGACGGCATCCTCCAGAACGGCGGAGGATTTGGCGACGTCCTCCGAAACGACGGAGGGCGCTCAGATTGTGGTGGTAGTGGCGATAGCCACCAACACCGTGACCGCGACGCGCGGTAAAGCGGCGACGACGACCATCTTCGCGCATGAGACGAAGAACAAAGGCTACGAAGCCTCTTGGCATCTTACCTTTTTGCCTTTGTTCGTTTCTCTTTTCGCTTTTCCGACGAACTCGCCGGCGTGTATTCTGCCAATTTGCTCTCTCTCGGCAGAGCAAAGTGCTGTTAACGTATTGTAAATAAAAGAGAATGATTGCAACAAACGTTTCTATTCCATTGATGATCATATATTTATACAGGGAAACGGACGTGAAACAGGGTCGCGTCCGATCGTGGAGTCCCGAGGGAACCGTCGGGACGGTTGCCTAAAAGGGCGCCCACACGTTCAGTTTGTTACAGAGAGGATTATCCTAATTACAATTAATTAGATTCTAACACAAAACACGGACAGGGGGCTCCCTTCCCTGACGTGGGCACAGCGACCCCAGCCCAATGTGCGGATCCACGCATCCCGCAAAGCGCCGAAAAAGAGTGGCGAAAAACACTCCACTCACAACTGCGAACACCCGGACGGGGCGAACGCGAGGCGCACCACCCGAGGCGCGCGCGTGCGCAGGCCCCCACCTCCCGTCCAATCCCGGATCCGACGGTCCGCGCGCGTCCCGACCGGCCGCGGAGACACGGAGCCGCCCCCCGCACCCCTGGAGCCTGGAGCCTTTGCCTCACCATGCGCGAGCGTTTTCTTTTTTGCGCGTTAACCCATCCCCATGGTTTAGTCAGTCCCTGGTCACCCGACCCGACCGGCCCCTGGTCACTTCTTCCTCCCCACTCGCTCTGCTTATATACTCCTCTCCTCCGTGGCCGTGGGCGAGGTAGATCGAGTTCTTGATCAAGGTTAGTTGTTGTACGAGTACGAGCGAGCGGGCGACGTCCGGGATGAGCTGCAACGGGTGCCGCGTGCTGCGGAAGGGGTGCAACGAGGCGTGCGTGCTCCGCCCGTGCCTGCTCTGGATCGACGCCGCCGAGGCGCAGGCCCACGCCACGCTCTTCGCCGCCAAGTTCTTCGGCCGCGCCGGCCTCATGTCCTTCCTCACCGCCGTCCCCGACCCGCAGCGCCCAGGTACGTACAGAAGGGATCCTCGTCTTGTACTAAGAACACGGCTAATTTATCCGGGCTCTGATCTGATATTTGCATGGTGTTTGTTGCGGATCGCAGCGGTGTTCCAGTCGCTGCTGTACGAGGCGGCGGGACGGACGATCAACCCGGTGAGCGGCGCGGTGGGGCTTCTCTGGTCGGGAAGCTGGCACCTCTGCGAGGCGGCGGTCCAGACCGTGCTCCGTGGCGGCACCATCCACCCGCTGCCGGAGCTCGCGGGCGGCGCCCCGGAGGGCGGCGTCGGCGGCAGCGACCTGTTCGCGTCCTCGGCGAGGCGCGCCGGGGTGGGGTGCTCCACGTTCTCGTCGGCGAAGCGGGTGACGACGGCGACGGGGAAACCCTGGGCACCGGCGGAGTCCGCGGCGCACCAGGAGCCCTCGTGCGACCTCGGGCTGTGTCTCAGCCCCGGACCGCCGACCGCTCCGGCGGGGGAGCGACGGGCTAGGCGGGCCGGCACGCCGTCGATGAGCTCCGACGCCTCCGTGACGACGAGCGCAGGCGCCCGGCGCGACAGGGAGCCCGAGCTGCTGAACCTTTTTCTCTAAGATAAATTATGTATTAGCTTTGCGGCGGCTTTGCCAGTTGATGTATCATCTCGCGAGCCTTTGGATTGATTGAGGGTGTGCTGGTGCTCGAACCCAGCCAACTTTTTGCTAGCATGTTCGTTCTCTCGCCGTCCGGCGACGGCGAGGCGTCCTCGATTATTTGTTGTCTTTTTTCTCGGGCGTGCAGGAACCGCCCGCCGGCTTGGTGTGACGCCGAGATGACTAGACGAGATATCTCCCCCGGCCGGCTTTGTTTCTTCTTCTCTACTCCGATATTATTAGCTATTGTGCCTTTTCTTAGCACCATTTACAAAGTTAAAAGCTCCCATTCTCGCTGTGATCTTATCCTACGCTGCTTATCCAAAGCGTGGTTAGGCCAGCGAGCGCGCGCGTGCTTTAGCACAAGAACTATAGTTCGCCATTAAATTACTCCCACTTCCTTGTGGTGATCATACGAATGATTGGTCGATTCCCGGGTTACTACAATCCAAGCGGCCGTATCGCGTGATGCAGTGTAGTGGGGTTGGATAGATACGGCGGTTCAGCTTTGCGCAGGGGCTAGTAGTACCGCGGCGCCGCGTTTCGGGTTGCGTGTGTGTGTGGGCGCTTTTCTGCCGCACCGCACCTGTTGGCCGGCAGACAGGCCGCCCACTTGTTGCAACACGTAGTACAATTAGCTGTGCCTGTGCTACACCGCCGGCATGTCCTTGCATTTGGACATACGCGTCCTTCAAGTAGACATGGTGAAAACAACCAACAATATACTAATCCCCGTCACCCTCTATTTCTTTTTACTCTGCGTATTAGAATTGCCTCAAGTCAAATGTCCATCGTCACCCAGACACTTATGCCCGGCACCCTTCCTGCAGGACGCGACCGAGTCTTGGAGGAACACCGAAGATGATGTCGTGCCCTCTTGGCTGCGGCATTCGCTTTCTTGTTCCCAATTGGCTGACATGGCCACCTCCTTCATGCATGAGTGCGCCCGGACCCCGGCGGCTGGGTTTCATCTATGTCGCCCGTAGTCGGTCTTGCCTCCTCCGATAGTGAGCCGAAGTGTTGTCCACTTTGGGTACAATTGGAGCTTGTCCCAACAATGAATTAATCGTGACAACCCTCTTCTTATATATCTCGGCATACATGAAAGGAGCACCTTTCATCTAAAAAAAGTCACATGTCAAATAGAGATGGATTAACCATATGAATTTATGCAAATAGACTTGTGCTATTATGTAGATTCTTATCTCGTGTGTGTGTATGTGTGTGTGTTGTGTGTGTGGGGGGGTGTCTTTGCACTCTCATTTCTTTCCCATATTTGCTCATGGCACGCATGAAACTTCTTGACAATATCTAGTATGTTGCTCCACAACTTCTCGATTGCACTCGACTTACGATCAATGCAAATCTCACTATATGGCGGGTATTCTTTCCTTACACAAAATCTTTGTAAATCCTATTCCAATAGGAATCACAAGTTTTTTATGCGTTGGTTATATTGTCTTGGCTCACCGTCATCCATGATTCACACAACAATTCATCCTCATTGACTATCCAAATCTTTCCTCTATTGCCTCCCCTTCAGTCCCGTCATGTCCTTGCTGGTCTCAACATTGTAGGTGACACCCTCGCCGCCCACCTCCTCGTCGACGCCGACGTGGGTGTAGGAATAGGGGCCACAAATAAGATCATTGATGGCATCTACGCCATCATCCTACATTAAATGGCTGGTCACCTCAGCAAATGCAGAATTCAAATGGTTGGCCACCTCGCATAAATGCACAATTTAGACAGCTGGCGACCTCAATGAATGCACAATTCAAATGGCCGCCCATCTTAATGCATAATTTAAATGGCCGACGATCTTAATAAATGCACAATTCAAATGGCCGGCGATCCTGTGGAAATTTTTGCCTCGCTGAGCACGTTCGCGGCTCCTGCGCCGAATAACTGTTGTCGGCACGCCAAACCGGCGTTGGGGACAACCGATCGACGTAGCGCAAGCGAGTCGCTCAAGGGGGCGTCGAGGTTGAGGTCGATGGCGTGACTGTAGAGCTCGAGTTGGCTGAAGGTGTTGATGTCGGTATCGCTTCCTCAGGTGATGTGGGGATGACTTCCGAGTCCCCCAGACAGGCCTATCTGGTCTAAGGCCTAACACAAAAGCCCAGCATGATGAACCGCCCTACTCTTCTAGAAGGCTCTACTGCGGCCCACCCGCAAGACTTGCAGACCAAGATAGAAGGGACTTACCGACTAGGGGTAGGGTTTTGTAACCCACCCGGGTACGGGTTTGAGACCCAGCCTCCTGTATAAAGGCTAGGAGAACCACCCGGGGGGACATCCAATCGAGACCTCACACTATAGGTGCCACCTCTCGAGATCCAATCTCTCGACTTGTGCGCTCGCCATTGTAATCCCACATCATAATACAAGAACAGACAAACATGAATAAGGGTATCTTCACTATGAGGGCCCCAAACCTGGGTAAATTGTGTCCCCTAGTCGTTGAGTCCACCAGCGCCTAATCAGTTCCTATACTCCAAACCCTACCGGATCACCCCGAGGGATTTGTTGATATGAGTCATCAACAATTGGCACCGTCTGTGGATCCCCGGCTTTGCCGGCTTCATCTGCACCGAGTTTCAACTGGAACTCGGAATCTTCGGCTCCCATGGAGCCAATCTGCTTCGGATTGTTCATCTACACGCCCCACTCGGCGGCTTCTCGCCCGGCGTTCAACGGTCTTCAGGAGGGCGTCAAGATGACGTTCGGCGACCTCCACTTCCGTGCCACCAAGGAGGGGATTCTGCGCTTCCCCGACACTTCGGCACACGCCGGATCTGACGCCGAATCCGTCTCGAGCACGGCGACTCAAGAATCTCCACTCGACAATTCTGATTGCGGCTCAGAGTCGAGTTACGGCTCAATCCGCCGCAACAAGATCGACTTCCTCACCATCGCCGCTAAGGAACCTGCCGATCACGACGGGAACCACTGGCCCGTCTCAAGGACTCACGTGCCATATCTGGCTCACGTCTGCATGACTAAGCCTGATGAAGAACCCTCTGAAATGGAGGCGAGCACGAACGCAAGGCAGACAATCCATGCCCCGCGGGCTGCCTGGGTCAAGGCGGAAAAGGCAGTGCTAGCAAGCCAGACGATAGCCGCCGGATCCTCCCTAGAAGATCTGATAGCATACCACTACTTCCTGTGAGGAAAAACCAGGAAGTGATAAACGCCAGCCGGGGGCTCGACGAGCAAAGGCGCGCGGCAGAAGCTTCGAGTGCACGTAGAGCGGCGCTATCCAGAACCCGCGAGTCGACGGGAGAGCAACCTCCAAAGAATGGAAAGCACGCCTCGAAGACCGCTCGCATGGACCAAGAATCCCTCAAAGAAATCTCAGAACCATTGAGACCTCGTTCATGCACGTCGATGAAGACAACAACGTGCACCCGACGACCCCCGCGGCCGCGGTCCTGGCCGCCACCAGCTACCTACGGGTGATCCATCCACCAAAAACTGACCCCCACGCGGAACAGCATCGCCAAACCATCCGGGGGCTGGGCCTGGCCGGAGCCTCTATTGCCGCCCAAGCCCACAAGAAAACGGCGAATCCAGGAACCGCCGCACCTCGGGCAGACAAATCACCTCGCCGTCGCGAGAACGCATCGCCAAGAAGAAACGACAGGAAGTCTCCTCGTCGTCACCGGAGCAAGGAGGCACGACGCCGCGACGATAGCCCGCGAGATAGCGATGATAGCCCGCGACATCATGACCATAGCCGGCGATGCCATGACGACCGCTCGCGACACCGCAAAGAAGAACCGAGAAGGCGCAGCGAAGAGCCGCGACGCCACAACATGGAGCCCCAACGCCGCACTCGCGACTCGCGACATCGCAGCCAAAGGCCGCGATGCAACATTAGCCGCGACCGGATGACACACGACGCCCGAAGCGATATCGCCCAAAACAAGGTCGACAGGGCCCACGTGCGCAGGAATCGCGCACACTCATTGTACTCCTCTGACGAAGAGGCCTGCGGCGCGATGTGCTTTAGTAAAAGCATCCGCGAGGCGCAAATGCCCAAGAAGTTCAAACTCACTTCGGAGGTCCCGAAGTACGACGGCTCCCAAGAACCCAAAACTGGGTTGTCATATTATTTGACGGCAGTCAAGTGCCAACGCGGAAACAAAGTGACTGCCATGCAATATCTGAACCTGCACCTCGTTGGAGCCGCCCAAAGTTGGCTTGAGGGAAGGCCACGCGCGTGCTATAATTCCTAGGATGATCTCACCAACGACTTCGAGAAGAACTTCTAGGCGACGTACAAGAGGCCCGCATCTGTCGAAGAACTGCGTGTCTGCAAGCAAAAGAGCGATGAATCAACCCGCGAGTACATCTAGAGATGGACTATGCTCAGAAACACGGTTGGGAACATATCAAAGGAGATAGCAGTCGAAGCTTTCATGAAAGGCGCGCGACGCGTACCTTTCCGAGAAGAACTGGGACGATGCACGCCCAAGACTATTGGCGAGCTGATGGTGATAGCGGATAAATGGGCGAATGGAGAGGATTCTCTGCGCAACAAGAAACCTTCCTCACCCGCACACGATGTCGACCGCAACAGCGAGCGCCGAAGAGTAAAGAGGAAACACTACGATCAAGATGATCAGTCGCAGTTTGTGGCGGCCGAATTCACGAGAAACCGCGGCAGCGGATCCCGCGAGTGGAGGCCAAAGTCAGACCACAAGACACCCGAAGAAGACCTTGACAGATACTGCTCCGTGCACCTGTTCACGGACAAAAACACGGCCAAAATCATGGCCACTCATCTCCTCAAGGATTGCCGAAAATTTCTGAACATCCATGAGGCATACACGAAGAAGCATCGAGTCGCCACAAGCTAGGGATACCCGCAAGTGCCTGGAGGCAACGAAGTCATGCCAAACGCACCACCATCCCCACCTCCACAAGCAGCGCAACACAACATGGTTGTAGTCGCGAACCATGGAGGTACAAGCGCCACCGTCCAAAACAGAGTACCTCAAGATGTCCGAGCACCCGATCACTTTCTCCAAGGAGGATCACCCACCTCTGGGACACGCATCGCTCGTCATCCAGGCACAAATATGCAACTACGACATAGCCAGGGTATTCATGGACGGAGGCAGCGGGATAAACATCATATACGCGGACACACTCTGCAGAATGAACACGAATCTCGACGGACTCGCAGAATCAGAAACATCTTTTCACAGAATAGTACCAGGCAAACCAGTCCGGCCACTCGGGACAATTAATCTGGAGGTAGTCCTCGGCACCCGAGCAATTACATACGGGAGTCTCTCAACTTCGAGGTAGTCGATTGGCCATCACAGTACCGCGCTATTCTCTGCTGAACTATTGACACGTCATAAACATATCTATAATTTCTTATGTTCCATGTTGTTTTCATGCCATATGCTACATGTTTTCTTTAAACTTCGTATCATTTTTATCGATTTTCCGGACTAACCTATTGACAAGATACCACAGAGCTAGTTCCCTGTTTTCTGTTGTTTTAAGTTTCAGAAAAGTTGTTCTGGAAATATTCTCGAAATTGGAAAATTCGAAGCCTGGAAGTCCTAGAATTCCCGAACATTCCACGAAGTCCCGAAGAGGCCCGGAGGGGGGCCACACCATAGGGCGGCGCCCCCTGGCCGCGCCTGGCCCTTTTGCCTATTTATTCCCCCCGATACGTCAACCCTAAAAATATACCACTTTTTCCCGAGAAACACCCGAGGCCGCCGTCATCGTCAACCCGAGATCGGGAGGGTTCTGGAGCTCTCTGATGACCCACAAGTATAGGGGTGTATCATAGTACTTTCGATAAGTAAGAGCGTCGAACCCAACAAGGATCAGAAGGTGTTGACAAGCGGTTTCGATGAAGGAATAACTGTAAATACTAAAAGATAGATTTGTAGGGTTTTTTGATATTGCAGATAAATAAAGTGCGAGTAAATAAAATATAGTAATAATAATTGCAGCAAGTGGCCCAATCCTTTCTTCATCAAAGGACAAGCCGGTGGGTTTACTTATGATTACCAAACGTTCTCGAGGACACATGGGAGGTTTGTGTCAAGTGCTTTTGTTCCATGCAGCTGAATAATCTCTATGTTTTGATACGTGTTGTGTGGGTGAAACTATGATAATGTACCGTCCCATCCAAGACTAATACATACTTGTGATTAAGCCCCTTGCAAGCATCCGCAACTACAAGAAAGTAATTTAGAAATAAATCTAACCACAACTTTAAACTCCGGGATCCTACGCTCCCTCGTTTAATGGTTTCTTAACGGGGATTTAGGTTTCTGTCACTCCGGCAACCCCACAATTAGTAGCCAAATAAACTATGCATTCCCCTAGGCCCATAAATGGTGAAGTATCATGTAGTCGACGTTCACATGACACCAGTAGAAGAATAACACCACAACTTAAATATCAAACCATTAAATATTACTCAACATTACTTCACTACTAACAACTTGACTTCTCCCATGTCCTCAAGAACAACACGAAATACTCACAAGACATCATATGGACCATAATCAGAGGTGATATAATGGATGATAACAATCTGGTCATAAAGTGCAAACACCGATAAATCTCACAAGCATCAACTACTAACAAGTAATCCACACTGGGAGAGAGATCTAATGTAAAACAACGATAGAGTCCCCTAATTGTTACAGAGGGATGACGGTGGATGATGAGGGTGATGGTGCTGATGATGATGGTGATGATGATTACGATCTTGATGATGCCCGGAGTGATGACGATGATGATGGCGGTGATTTCCCCCCTCCAGAGAGGTATTTCCTCGGCAGATTTCTCCCTGCCACAGAGATTTTCTCTCTCGGGTGTTTTCCGCCCCGAGGAGGCGGCGAATAATTCTTCAATGATGGTGTCGGGCTTAGGGTTCCCTAGGGGTCAAGTACGCGAAAAACCTCTACCAGAGGTGGGCCAGGGTGGCCACACCACCTGGTGGCGCGGCCAGGGGGCGTGCCACCTCATATTGTTGGCCCCTGGTGGCCCCCCTCTGGCTCCCCTTCTGGCTGGACTCCTCCTCTGAACTTATAAGACACACAGAGTGTCCCCCTTCTTCTTCTGATCTTCTGAAATATGGTATCTCGATGGTGCTTTTTCCATCAGTTTTCTGGTCCCGGTGTTTATTCTCCAAAAATTATGAAACATGCAAAATAAGATAAATAACGTAAGGGATGCATCATAATATGAAATATATCGATGAATAACACAAAAATTATGATATAAAATAGTGATGCAAAATGTACGTATCAACTCCCCCCAAGCTTAGACCTTGCTTGTCCCCAAGCGAAACTGAACTCAGTAAACATGACCACAGATTTATGGAGTGAAGAGTCGATAAATAAAATACGGACGCGAAGCATCACATTTATCTATACACCAATCATTATAGACAACAACTTCCTCTCATATAACTTAACTTGAAACGAGTAATGGGAGTCACAAACA
Source organism: Alopecurus myosuroides (assembly GCA_028641055.1). Taxonomy (NCBI): domain Eukaryota; kingdom Viridiplantae; phylum Streptophyta; class Magnoliopsida; order Poales; family Poaceae; genus Alopecurus; species Alopecurus myosuroides. The sequence continues at coordinate 412,877,040 of CM054059.1, forward strand.
AAGATGCAAAAGAGAGAATCAAAATTGGTGATGGTAAAAGTTGTTCTTGATCAGAGAACATTTAATGATATCATACTTATCTTAGTTGAAGTCTTTATAACAAGGCTTATATTGTAGAGCTTAACATGTTTAATTATAAAAATCCTTTTACAGTGATTCAAAGATTTCAAAGTAATATTCATTTAGATAATAAAGCATGTGCTAAAAAAAAGAAGGATAGAAAACATGATTGAATAAATCAACATATAGATGGTGAGATCACAACAACTCAAATGCTTGCTGGAGACAGAAAGGAATGGGTTTACTGACTCAACATAAAAGTAAAAGATAGGCCCTTCGCAGAGGGAAGCATGGATCACTCATGTGCTAGAGCTTTTATTTTAATAAACAGAGGTATAAAATGCATGACAATCCTCCCATCCATCTTACACAAACTATGGCTAACCGAATCCTCGGGTGCCTGCCAACAATCACAAACCGTGGAGGAGTGTCTAAATTTTGAGAGAGGTGTATTATTATGTCAACGAATGGAAAACAGAAAATACAGTACGTCACAAGACAACTAGTCTTCACAAGAGCGTCTCCCATAGAAGGACGCAACTGGTATAGAAGGTTATCCCTCTTTCTCTCTTGTTTACACAATTATGCTTTGACTGATAAATCAGGGCCAAAAAGAGTGAAGAGAATTTGTATTATTATTTGGGGCTGGGAACCCCGCTGCCAGCTCTTCTAGCATTTGGATAAGCGGATGAAGCCACTAGTCGAGGTGTGTGAGTCCAATCAACAAGTGAGATAAATATTCTCTATTTGCATCCTCATGAGCTAAAATAGGAACACAAAACAGGGATAATTTTGAAGGTTTAGAGGTAACACATGAGCAATTTACTTGGATTGGCAGTGAAATACCACATGTAGGAAGGTATGGTGGACACAAATGGCAAGGTTTTGGGGCTCAAGGTTTGGATGCACGAGAAGCATTCCCTCTCAGTATAGGGTTTTTGGCTAGCAAGGCTGGGTAGCAAGCATAAGAGTTGAGGGAAAACAAACAAATATACATATGATGAATCTTCATTGAAAGCACAAACGATTTTAACTTGTGAGTACTAAGTTTATGAGCGTATAGGCAAATTCCTCTTTCTTATACTAGCATCTCAAAATATTATTTCTACTGACCCAAGCTAAGTTTGCCAAAACCAACTAGATTAACTCAATTATCCCCAGAGTGAAACCAAATACTAACAACAAGCTCAACCATATAACAGAAATTGAAAACTAAAATAAGGTGTACAGAAAGTAAATGATGAAACTTCTCATTAATATTCCAAACCGGCAACTCACACCAACGGATACAATGATAACCAACTAAGGAGAGACACTTCCATACTGCAAACCATCCTATATGATAACTTCTCTACTGATGATATGACTCTACTGAAAAGTTAAAAAGATGAAAGATAGTGATGTGATACCGCGGCACTCCCCCAAGCTTGGAACAAGCCAAGGGGATGCCAATACCAATGACGAATCAATTCTTCGGTGGTGGTGGTGAATCCTTCTCGGTGAGATTATCAATTGATTTCTTTAGATCTTCAATTGCGAACATAAGCATACACATCACCTCCGTATTGAGATCAATGCGGTTTGCATGCCTGTCAGATTGTGAATCCCAGCCACCAAGATTTCCCCCACTCTACCTCAGGTTGAGAGCTTCCTTCATCTGCACGGTTAGAACGATCCGTATCCCAGCAAGAAGGCAAATTTTCCTCGGGTACCTTCCTAGATTTACTCATGAATTAAAGTATGGAAAGGTTTTTTATGCCTGAAAGGGGTGTCCTTGAAGCTAGGCAGTGACGTGGAGCCTTCCCTCCGGTGCTCATCCTTGTCGTTTGCTTGCGAGGTTTTGCAACCACTCCAATGCTTGCGATGGAGGCGTGTGGATGCACTCGTCGGTCTTCTTCTACATCTCCTTCAGCTCCACTCTCGATCTCCTCCTTCGGCTCCGGGTCTTGGGGATCATCTTCCTTTGGTCCCTTCCCTTTGTTGTTGTTGGCGGAGACCATGATGCTTCTAAAACTGAAAACAGATCCTGGCAGAAACAGCTCGAAACAGAAACACGACGAGAAAACGATATACGGACCTCGGGGGGTCCGAGGAATTATATAGCAAAAAGTTTCATAACGAAAGGAAAGTCCAAGTCGAAAACGAGTCGGAGACGGGCTCCGGGGCGCCCACACCATGGGATGGCGCGGTCAGGGGTGGGCCCGTGCCACCCCATGGTGTGGAGCCTCTGGGCTCCGTCTCCGCCTCGTTTCCGGCTCATAATTTTTCATATTTTCCAAAAAGAGTAAAAATAAAAGTTGGAAGATGTTTCACGAAAGTTTTCTTACCAAACCTGATACCTATTTGAAAACTGACTCTGCAGTTTCTGAAATATGCTTGTTAATAAATTCCTCGCGGATCATGGCTCGAATACAATCAACATTTTCATTATAAGGATCTCCAGAAACAAAATGCTTGAGCCTTTGGCCATTCACCACTTGTGAAGTGTTGTCTTCAAGGGAAACAATTTTAATTGCCCCCGAACAATATACCTCTTTGATAACAAAAGGCCCTTCCCATCTCGAGAGTAATTTTCCTGCAAAAAATCTGAGACGAGACCTATACAATAACACTTTCTCACCAACATGAAATTCCCTTTTAATAATTCTCTTATCATGCCACCTTTTAACTTTCTCTTTAAAGAGCTTAGCATTTTCATATGCTTCACTCCTCCATTCATCTAAAGAACTTAAGTCAAACAACCTTTTCTCACCAGCAAGTTTAAAATATCTATTTAGGTCTCTCACTGCCCAATAAGATTTGTGTTCTAATTCTAGGGGCAAGTGACAAGCTTTTCCATTAACCATTTTATAAGGAGACATGCCCATGGGATTTTTATAAGCAGTTCTATAAGCCCACGGAGCATCATTTAATTTCTTAGCCCAGTTTTTTCTAGATTTGTTAATAGTCTTTTGCAAGATAGATTTGATTTCTCTATTTGATAATTCTACTTGCCCACTAGTTTGAGGATGGTAGGGTGAAGCAATTCTATGATTAACATCATATTTAGCAAGAGTCTTTCTAAAACCACCATGAATAAAATGAGAACCCCCATCAGTCATAATATATCTAGGCACACCAAACCTAGGGAAAATAATGTCTTTAAGCATTTTTTAATGAGGATTCACCATCAGCACTTTTAGTAGGTATAGCTTCTACCCATTTAGTAACATAATATGAGTGTAGTCTTTTGAAGGAGGGAAAGGACCCATAAAGTCAAAAGCCCAACAATCAAACGGTTCAATAACAGGAGAATAATTCATAGGCATTTCATTACGTCTAGAAATATTTCCAACCCTTTGACATTGATCACAAGATAAAACAAACTTTCTAGCATCTTTAAAGAGAGTAGGCCAATAAAAACCTGATTGTAGAACCTTATGTGCAGTTCTATCTCCAGCGTGATGTCCTCCATAAGCACTACTATGACATTTTCTCAATATCTCTCGTTGTTCATTTTCAGGAACACATCTTCGCATAATAGCATCAACACCTTCTTTATATAAGTGTGGGTCATCCCAAAAATAATGCCTCAAATCATAGAAGAATTTTCTTCTTTGCTGAGCTGTAAAGGTAGGAGGCAAATACTTAGAAACAATAAAGTTAGCATAATCAGCATACCATGGACTCTCTTGAGAGCTCACTTTTATTGCAGCCAACTGTTCATTAGGAAAACTATAATTAACAGGAATAGGATCATCATAGATATTTTCTAATCTAGACAAATTATCAGCAACAGGACTTTCAGCACCCTTCCTATCCAAAATATGTAAAACAAACTCTTGTAAGAGAAGCACCCATCTAATAAGCCTAGGCTTAGCATCTTTATTTTCCATAAGGTACTTAATAGCAGCATGATCAGTATGAATAGTAACTTTAGAATCAACAATATACTGCCTAAATTTATCACAAGCAAAAACTACAGCTAGGAACTCTTTCTCAGTTGTAGCATAATTCTTTTGAGCAGCATCAAGAGTTTTACTAGCATAATGAATAACATTTAACTTCTTATCTACCCGCTGTCCAAGAACAGCACCTATAGCATAATCACTAGCATCACACATAATTTCAAACGGTAAATTCCAATCAGGGGGTTGAACAATAGGAGCAGTTATTAAAGCCTTCTTTTAATTTTCAAAAGCTTCTTTACAATCTTTATCAAAAACAAAAGGTACATCTTTTTGAAGAAGATTAGTAAGAGGCTTTGATATTTTAGAGAAATCTTTAATAAACCTTCTATAGAAACCAGCATGACCAAGAATACTACGAATACCTTTGACATCCCTGGGACATGGCATTTTCTCAATGGCTTCAACTTTAGCTCTATCAATTCAATACCTCTTTCAGAAATTTTATGTCCAAGAACAATTCCTTCATTTACCATAAAGTGGTATTTCTCCCAATTAAGAACAAGATTAGTCTCCTCACATCTCTGTAAAACTTTATCAAGATTCTGCAAACAATTATCAAAATAAGTTCCATACATAGAGAAATCGTCCATGAAGACTTCCACAATTTCTTCACAAAAACCATGGAAGATAGCAGACATGCATCTTTGAAAAGTAGCAGGAGCATTACATAAACCAAAAGGCATACGTCTATAAGCATAGGTTCCAAAAGGACAAGTGAAAGTTGTTTTCTCTTGATCAGGATTCCTAACAGAAATTTGAGAGAACCCAGAATAAACATCAAGAAAGCAGAAATGAGTTTTCTTAGACAACATTTCTAACATTTGATCAATAAAAGGCAAAGGATAATGATCTTTCTTAGTAACCTTATTAACTTTCCTAAAATCAATACACATCCTATAACCAACCACCTCTCTTTGAGGAATAAGTTCATTATTTTCATTTGGCACAACAGTCATCCCTCCTTTCTTAGGGACACAATGCACACGACTAACCCATCTACTATCAGCAAAAGGATAAATAATGCCAACATCAAGGAGTTTCAATACCTCATTTCTTACCACATCCTTCATCTTAGGATTTAAACGGCGTTGATGCTCAACAACTGACTTTGCATCAGGTTCAATATTAATAGCATGCTGACATATAGCAGGAGAAATCCCTTTTAAATCATCAAGAGTATAACCAATATCACCTCTGTGTTTCCTCAGTATTCCCAATAATCTCTCCTCTTCTTTACCAGAAATTTTAGAACTAATAATAACAGGATATAATTTCTTATAATCAATATGAGCATATTTAAGATTGTCAGGCAAAGGCTTTAAATCAAAAACAGGATCCTCCTTGCGTGGTAATGTGGTGCCCAAGTCTTCCACCGGTAAATTATGTTTCAGCATCGCTGGCTGATGTACGAAAATCTCATCAATTTCATTTCTTTCTTCCATAAAGACATCACTTTCGTGGTCTTCCATGTATTGCTGCAAAGGATTGTTAGTAGCAAGAGCAATAGCAACCAATTGTTCAACTCTATAATTCTCATTAGGTAATTCAGCTTCATAAGGTTCTTTAGCACATTTGGAGAAATTATCATAAGACTCTCCATCAAACTTTGTAAGGATTTTCTCCTTTTTACAATCTATAACAGCACCACACGTGTTTAAGAAAGGTCTACCAAATATAATAGGATAAGTATCACTAGCATAAGTCCCTAGTACTAGAAAATCATCAGGATATTTAGTTTTACCACATAATACCTCCACATCTCTAACAATACCAATTGGAGAAATAGTTTCCATATTAGCAAGTTGAATAATCACATCAATGTCTTCAAGTTCACAAGAACCAATTTCATGCATGATTTCTCTATAAAGCTCATAAGGAATAGAACTAGAACTAGCACCAATATCACACAAACCATAATAGCAATGATCACCTATCCTAAGATATAGCACACGAACACTAGGTTTCCTAGATTTACTAGGACGAAGCTCAAGGGGTCGTTGCATAGAAAACAAAAAATTTCCTACGCGAGAGACACCCGAAAGGCCAAGATCTAATCTAGGAGACGAAGTGCAACAGACAAAGAGAGGGTTAAGGAGAATACATACCCTCGAAGACACAAAGCGTTACGAGATCAAATATCATTGTTGGCGTAGTCGTACTCACACCGATCCCAATAGCGAGAAGATGTGCACCGCAATCCGGCGGTGCCTCCGTAATCGGTCACACATACGGTTGATGACGACCTCCGTTCCCTCGATCCAACAGGGCGTGGAAGTAGAGGATCCCTCAGAACTCCAGCAGCATGACGACATGGTGGTGGTGAAGAATCCCACGGTCAGGGCTTCGCCAAGCCGGAAACCATGGAATTGAGCAGCGGGTGAAGTGGAATGGAGGTGGGACAAGTGTGTGGAGAAGAGTAGCTCTCACCCTCCTTTTGTAGGGGAGGGGAAGGCAGCCCAAGAGGGGGTGCGGCCAGCCATGGTGGTGCCCCACCTCTTCCCTCTTCATGTGAGTGGAAGCTCCACTCACACCCACTCATGCTCCCATTAATTCCCACTTGGAAAATCTAAAGGTTTTCCTTTAATAAATAAATAAAATATTTTTATTTCCTTATTTATATTTGTTAATTCCATTAACAAACATTTGCATATAGCACCACGAATCATTTGTTAATTCTATTAACAACCATTCGACGAAAAAACCCTTGAACTATTTCAATTTTCCCCGGAACAATTTCGGTGCTGCCCAAAATATTCTTCGATATTCTGTATCCTCTCAAACGCGTCATCGAACCTTAAGTGTGTCATCCTACGGTTCGCGAATAAGATAGACATGATCGAGACTCCTCTCCGATCAATAATCAACAGCGGGATCTGGAGATCCATGATGACTCCTATATATGCAACGATGACTCTCGTGATCGTGTGAACCATCAACGTCATGACTAATTCCCTTTGTCTCGCGATATTTTACTTGTCCAAGATTCGATCATTGGTATCAACCATACCTTTTTCAATCTCGTTACCGACAAGTACTCTTTTCTCGTTCCCATGATATAACATCCTTGTGATCATATCACGTTCTTGCAAGCGGTGTCGATGTGATATCACCGAGAGGGCCCAGAGTAAATCTCTCCGTCATTTTGGATGGACAAATCCCACTCTTGATCCATGATCCTCAACTAATACTTTCCGAATACCTAATGGCACCTTTATATTCACCCTGTTACGGTGTGACTTTTGATGACATCAAAGCACCCTTCCGGTATCAGTGATTGACATGATCTCATGGTCTAAGGAATAAGTTACTTCGTATGTTTGATATAACAATGTAAACTTAATGACTTGATCGCATTGCTATATTCACTTTGGGTATATGTTCATCACATCATTCTTCTAATTACATGACCCCGTTATTAACAACATCCAATGTTCATGATCAGTAAACCTTGATCATCTATTAATCAACGAGCTAGTTAAAAAAGAGGCTTTACTAGGAACCATTGTTTGTTTATTAAACACACATGAATCAACGTTTCCGGTTAATACAATTCTAGCATGAGAAATAAACATTCATCATAAACAAGGAATAAAATAATAACCATTTTATTATTGCCTCTCGGGCATATTCCCTTGAGTCTCCCACTTGCACTAGAGTCAATAATCTAGTCTGTAAGCAATGAACACATATGGCGTTCCAGTGTTATTACCATGCTTCGCATGTGGTAAACATCATCAAAAAGATCTGAACTGTTCAACTCCTATTGTATTTGCATGTTCTTTGCGTCTACACACATCACTCATTCTCTAATGAGATAGCTTTGTATATATATGGTAAATCGGCGAAACCTTAATTCCTCAGCTTAAACCAATGTCACTAACATTGTGAAAATGTAGCTTCATAGTGTTAGCATTCTTGGAAATTCACCAAGTTCCGGTGATACCTTAATTCCTCAGCTTAAACTAATGTTACTAACATTGTGAAAATGTAGCTTCATAGTGTCATCATTCTTGGAAATACACAAAGTTCAATAAAGAACTCCTTGACACAAGATAATCTTATTATCAGTTCTCAACACAACGATATACTTTAGCCTTTGTTGTAGTATCTGTCACAATATTTTAATTTTGAAACTCTTTCAAATCCAGCATGGAACTTTCTTCCAGCCAATTGTGCTACCCTTCATCACGTATTTTAATTGAGATAAATTTATTTGAATATATGACAAGACTATTAGTGTAACATATTACAACTAACATTTTGTCATTACTACATAGGAAAACATATCCTTATCATTTCTAAAATGACACAAGGATCTCTCCCACTGTTGTCTAATCATCATATGAATTATCCTGCTATAACATTTTATAGCATAGGACTTATATGGTTGTATACATAGCATGGAAACATGACTTAGAAATCTCAATTTCAATGATGCTCATCATGTGTCAAAACACTTGAATCTTGCTCAATTATTTTCCATGTGACGAGAACTCCTTCTTGTCATTTCAATATTGACTTACTTCAATATTTCATCTATGTAATTTTGCTTCAATCATATGAGGCGCTTCAATCCATATCTTATAGATATTGATGCCCAATATCTTCTAAGCCTTTCATCAATATGAAAATCTTAAACGTGTTAATTTAAAGTGCATATTTTCCAATCAACCATATGTCATCTACATAAAGTATTGGAAATATGTCATAGCGCTCCCACTTAATTTCTTGTAACTCTACAAGCACTTTTATCGTTCATGATTGAATCAAACTCTTTTGATAACTTCATTAAGGTAAAGATTTCAACTTCGTTATGCTCACTTCAACCATTGAAGTGTGCATACCTTTCTAGCAACCTTTTGAATTTTACAAAACTCTTAGACGGTGTCAAATACACATCCTTGATCAAACTTCCTCGAGAGAAGAGTTGGTTTTGTTATTCAACTGCCATATCATAATATGTAATTTTTGCTATAACTATCCGCAAAGACTAAAGCATCACTACGAAAGAGCAAAATCTTGTAGTAGTCAACTCTTTGAACTTCGTCGAAAACAACATTTCGATAAGTACAACTTTCAAAGGATGTAAAAATCCATGTCTTTGTCGCTATATAGACCCTTTTGCTATTGTTAGGCATCAAGCCTATTGAATGGACTACCAAGTCACATACTTGATATTCATACAAGGATACTATGGCGGATATAATGACTCATAGTCAATTTTACGAAGTCAGGGCCCATCATTTGCTTCCTTTATAAGGTCCAGGTCCTTCTGTTGTCAAAACAACACTTTACTCTTAAACCACAAGTTGGTCTAAGTACAAAGTTTTTGGACTTTTGTGGTTCAGTTCGCAAACTCATTTGAAGTATCTACAACATTTATAGTGTCTTCTACTTAGTCAAAATAGGAAACCCTGGAACAACTTCCAGTGATGCGCTACTCTTGACATGGTAACGAAGATTCTCTAATCTCGTTGAGTTTGTACTGTCCTCCCACTCACTTATTTCGCAAGAACTACTTTCTCGAGAAATCAACCCTTTCTGACAAATGACATTTGTCATTGGTCGGTGATAGGAGAAATACCCAATGGATTCGTTGGGATAACCTTATAAACATATATGTATCCCATTTTGGTTGTAAACATTTTACACATGCTATGCATACCAAAACTTAAGAAAAAGACAATTTGGGTCATTACCCAAACCATATCTTATATGGTGTCAATTTCAATGGATCATGATGGCGCTCTTTTCAGTGTAAAAGCGGTTGCCACTAATGTATAAACTACAAAATTGTAATGGCATTTTTATTTATCTTACCATGTCAAACAAGGTTTGATTTTGTCTCTCGAACACTCCAAACTAATGTGGGGTAATTCGAGTAATATAAGTTGTAGAACAATTCTGCAACTTCTTAGATGTTTTGCTAAACTTGTAACTCAAACTTTATCCTTTATGATCCAATCATAAATACTTGATTATCTTGTTACATTGATTTTTACTTCATATTAACAACCATTTGAACGAATTCAAAAAGTCAAACTCCGTTCTCTTTAAATAGATATACTCTCATAACTACTCAAATCATCGAAATGATTTTATGAAGGAAAAATTAATCCACCATACATGACTACACATAATGGACTATATACATCCAAGACTAATACATACTTGTGATTAAACCCCTTTCAAGCATACGCAACTACAAGAAAGTAATTAAGAAATAAATCTAACCACAACTTTAAACTCCCGGATCCTACGCTCCCTCGTGTAATGGTTTCCTAACGGGGATTTAGGTTTCCGTCACTCCGGCAACCCCACAATTAGTATCCAAATACAAGATGCATTCCCCTAGTCCCATAAATAGTGAAGTATCATGTAGTCGACGTTCACATGACATCACATAACACCACAACTTAAATATCAAACCATTAAATATTACTCAACATTACTTCAGTACTAACAAGTTGACTTCTCCCATGTCCTCAAGAACAACACGAACTACTCACAAGACATCATATGGATCATAATCAAAGATGATATGATGGATGATAACAATTTGGTCATAAAGTGTAAAAACCGATAAATCTCACAAGCATCAACTACTAACAAGTAATCCACATCGGGAGAGAGATCTAATGTAAAACAGCGATAGAGGCTCCTAATTTTTACAGCGGGATGATGGTGGATGATGAGGGTGATGGTGCTGATGATGATGGTGATGATGATGACGATCTTGATGATGCCCGGAGTGATGATGATGACGATGGCGGTGATTTCCCCTCTCTGGAGAGGAATTTCCCCGGCAGGTTTCTCCCTGCCAGAGAGCTTTTCTCTCTCGGGTGTTTTCCGCCTCGAGGCGGCGGTGGAATAATTCTTCGATGATGGTGTGGGGCTTAGGGTTCCCTGGGGGTCAAGTACGCGAAAAACCTCCACCATAGGTGGGCCAGGGTGGCCACACCACCTGGTGGCGCGGCCAGGGGGCGCGCCACCTCATGGTGTGGGCCCCTGGTGGCCCCCCTCTGGCTCCTCTTCTGGCTGGACTCCTCCTATGAACTTCTAAGACACCCCGGGTGTCCCCCTTTTTCTTCTGATCTTGTGAAATATGGTATCTCGACGATGCTTTTTCCATCAGATTTCTGGTCCCGGTGTTTATTCTCCAAAAATTATGAAACATGCAAAATAAGATAAAATAACATAAGGGATGCATCATAATATGAAATATATCGATGAATAACAGAAAATTATGATATAAAATAGTGATGCAAAATGGACGTATCACTCTTCCCGACACCCTGCCGGGAGGGGAATTCGTCATCGGAGGGGTCAACACCACCATGCCCGCCTCCGGAGTGATGCGTGAGTAGTTCATCTTTGGACTACAGGTCCATAGCAGTAGCTAGATGGTTGTACTCTCCACCTTATGCCTCATGTTTAGATCTCGTGAGCTTCCTCCCATGATCGAGATCATCTATTTCTAATGCTACATGTTGTGTTTGTTGGGATCCGATGATTATTGAATGTTATGTCTATCAATCTATCAAGTTATCTTCATGTGTATGTTATTTATTATCTTGCATGCTCTCTGTTATTAGTAGATGCTCTGGCCAAGTAGATGCTAGTGACTCCAAAAGGGAGTATTTATGCTCGATAGTGGGTTCATGCCTCCTTTGCATCTGCGCTCGAGTGACAGAAACATGACGGATGGAGGATGTGCTATTGCCATTAGGGAGAAAACAATGATGTTTACTTAGTTTACATTGTTTACATTACACACTTTGCTTAGTGCGATTATCCGTTTCTTGCAATTTAATACCCAACGTTTGTTCCGATGATATTCGAAGGGTGGATTATTAGTCATAGATGTAGTTGGATGACGATCTATGTATTTTGTTGTAATGCCCGCATGAATCTCATAGTAATATTTATGTCATGCATGTTCTTTATCTGTCAATTTCCCAGCTGTAATTTGTTCACCACGCATGTTAGCTATCTTTTATGGAGAGACACCTCTAGTAAACTTTGGACCTCGGTCCATTTTCTCATACTGATAATTCACACACTATTTCCACTGCTTTCACACTGCTTCCACTATTTTCACACTGCTGCTACTGCTTTCGTACTGTTTTCCACACCATACGTTTAACCTCTCTGTGTTCAGCAAAACCGGTTAGATTGACAATCTCACTGCTTCGTTGGGGCAAAGTGATTTGATTGTGTTGCGTAGGTTCCACGTTGTTGCTGAACCGGTAGATTGACAGATGGAGGATGTGTTGTTTCCGTTAGGGAGAAAACAACAGTGTTTACTTAGTTTACATTGTTTACATTACAAACTTTGCTTACTACGATAATCTGTTGCTTGCAACTTAATACCCAACATTTGTTCGGATGATATTCGGAGGGTGGATTATTAGTCATAGATGCAGTTGGATGACAGTCTATGTATTTTGTTGTAATGCCCTCATGAATCACATAGTAATGTTTATGGCTTGCATATGCACTACGGTGCATCCTTCATTTCTATCAATTTCCCAGCTGTAACTTGTTCACCACATGTTATTTATCTTTAACGGAGAGACACCACTAGTGAACTGTGGACCCCGGTCCATTTTCTCATTCTGATAATACACACACTGCTTCCACTGCTTTCACACTGCTTTGATACTGCTGCTACTGTTTTCATATTGTTATCCTACTGTTTTCCACACCATACGTTTAACCTCTTTGTGTTTAGCAAAACCGGTGAGATTGACAACCTCGCTACTTCGTTGGGGCAAAGTGAATTGTTTGTGGTGTGTAGGTTCCATGTTGCTGCTGCACCGGTAGTGCGCCCTGCCACCTCAGCTGCATCAACCTTATGAAGTTACCCCTTCCTCCTACTGGTCGATTAAACCTTGGTTTCTTTCTGAGGGAAAACTGCTGCTGTGCATCATACCTTCCTCTTGGGGTTTCCCAACGAGTGCAAGATATGCACCATCAAGGCTATTTTCTGGCACCGTTGCCGGGGAGGAAGAGAATTTCTGCAAGGGGAGTCTCTCACTTCCAATCTCTTTACTTTGTTTTAGTTTTTCTTAGTTGATTTTATTTTGTCTTGTTTTCTTCTCTTTATCAGAAACACACAAAAAATTAGTTCTTATTCTAGCTGTAGTTTTATTTCTGTTTTTAGTCTTGTTAAAATGACTACTCCTGAGAACACTAAGTTGTGTGACTTTACTAGCACCAACAACAATGATTTTATTAGCACACCTATTGCTCCACCTGCTCCTACTTTTGATTTTTATAAGATAAAGCCTTCCCTATTAAACCTTGTTATGAGAGAGTGATTTTCTGGATTCGGCTACTGGAGGAACCTTTATGTCCATGATCTTGGGGGCAGCAACAAAGATTCTTGACGATATGATGGTAAATTATTCTGAATGGTACGCTGAGAGAGCTACAACTGGTAAGAAGGTAAATTCTTTTGAAGAAACCTCCTCTTTGAGTGATAGACTTGATGCTATTATGTCTATGCTTGTGAATGGCCATGCTCCTATTGATCCAAATAATGTTCCTTTAGCCTCTTTGGTTGCTCAAGAAGAGCGTGTTGATGTGAACTTCATTAAAAAAAATTTCAACACCAATGCTTATAGGAATACCGTGCAAGCAACGATACCCGCACTACCAGTAACTCGCGTATGGGGTGGTCTTCACAGCTCGAAATCTTAAACACTACTTCCAGGAGCATACCGTCATGGTGCTAAACGACGCATCACTCGGTACAATCATGAACAACCCCATGGCATCCGGAAGAATCTCCAAATGGAGCATCGAACTAGGCGCCTGGGACATAGAGTACAAGGGGCGAAACACCCTCAAATCATAGATAGTCGTAGACTTTCTCTCGGAGTGGACATAACTGCAAACCCCAGGACCACTAGAATACTCAAAATCATGGATAATGTACTTTGATGGATCCAAAAGGAATGAAGGAGCAGGAGCCGGCGTCATATTGATATCCCCGAGAGGGGACAAACTCCAGTACGTCCTGCGACTCGACTTCCCGCAAGATGACCCATCATCCAACAACGATGCCGAGCGTGAGGCACTCCTGCACGGCATGAAGATGATATTGGCATGTGGCGCCACTCGATTAATGATTTACGGAGACTCCAACCTCATCGTGCAGCAAACAATGAAGGAATGCGACGCAATCATGGACAACATGATCGCTTATTGCGACATGTATAACCTTCTCGAGGGAAGCTTCCAAGGCTATGAACTAAGGCATGTTGCACGCTCGAGCAATGAGGAGCCGACCGACTGGCAAACATCGGGTCGACCAATGCACCGATACCGCTACAGGCTACTTTGAAAAAATCAACAAGAGGTCCGTCAAACTCAAGAAACCAACAGAGGTACCCGCAGAAACAGAATTAGAAGCCAGTAGATAAAGTGCGCTCATCGCTCTAATCCATCACATCTCGCGACAAGTCTTCCTGGTCGAACCAGTTTGGACACACAAATATCTGGATTACATGCCCCGACAGCAGCTCCCAGGAGACGTCTCTAAAGCAAGACATATAGTATGACGCAGCAAATCCTTTTGGGTGATAAACAGCAAACTGTACAAGCAAAGTATTTTAGGAATCCTTCAGCGTTGCATCGCACCTAAAGATGAAAAGGAACTGCTCTGGGACATGCATCAAGGAGACTGCATGCACCACACTAGTTGGAGAGCTATCGTGGGCAAAACCTTTCGGGCAGGGTTCTACTGGCTTACAGCAGCTAGGGATGCCAAGGACCTAGTCGAACGATGCGACACCTGCCAGCGATTCGCACCTAAGACACACATGCTAGCCATAGAGCTCCACATGATCCCACTGTCCTGGCCCTTCGCTCAATGGGGACTCGACATGGTGGGGCCACTTTGTAAAGCAACACCCGGAGGATCCACGCATCTAGTAGTGGCTGTCGACAAATTCACGAAGTGGATAGAAGCTGCCCCAGTCACATCTCAACACGCGAAGTGCGCCGTCAAGTTCCTCGATTCCATTGTCTGCAGATTTGATGATCCCCACAACTTCATCATAGACAACGGACCAACTTCACAGCCAAAGAAACACAAGCCTTCTGCAAAGCAAAGAGGATAACTCTCAGTTTTGCCTCCGTGGCACATCCCCAAACCAACGGTCAGGTCGAACGATCCAATGGCTTAGTTTCGAGTGGCCTGAAAAAGAGACTACTCGCCAGACTGGATGAAGCAGCCGGACACTGGGAAGAGGAGCTGCCATCCTTCTTGTGGAGCCTGAGAACGACTCCAAACACATCAACGCAGTACAAGCCATTCTTCATGGTTTATGGGGCCGAGGCGGTTCCATTCGAAGGCGTTCGATTCAGCGCACCACGAGTTGTCGCCTACAGCGAAAAAAGCTCCAATGTAGCACTCGCCGACGACATGGACGCACTCGATGAAGCTCGGGACATCACACTCTCCACATCTGCCATCTACTAGCAAGAACTACGAAACCACCACAGTCACCGCATCCGCAACAGATCTTCCATGGTAGGAGACCTGGTGTTGCGACTCAAGCAGGACAGCCATCACAAGCTTGAACCACCGTGGGAAGGACCCTTCAGAATACATGAAGTTATCCCGGAAGGCGCGTATCGCTTGAAGAATCCAGAAACAGGCAAAATCTAGTCCAACCCATGGAATGTTCCGCACTTACGCAAATTCTACCCCTAGAAGACATTTTTTTACTCGCAAAGAAGGTTGTTTCCAGCCACGGTGTAATTTGAACAAGTACATGGCTTCTCAGCCATAGCAATAAAAATATTCGAGTGCATATTTTCATTATCGACTGACCAGGTACATGCTAAACATGGTTACACCCCAACACACGGGGGCTATGCCAAACTAGCATAGAAACAAGAAAAAACAGTGTATCCATAAAAACACGCCCATTTGCAAGGTTATAAGGTACACACCTTAACAGATCACAAACTACACAACGTACATACACCTTACACGACAACGACCAAATTATTGGCGACCGACACTCTCCCGGAGCAACCGCTCTGTCTCAGCAGCAGTTAGACGACTAATACGCTCAACATCCGGTCGCACTACCTCATAATGAGGGCCAAAATCTACAGGAACCCCTTGGGTAACATGCAACTGTGCCACAGAATTGAAGTTCACACCCGGATGCCACAGCCGCACAAAGGCCAAAGATACTTGAGCCCCACAGATCAGTTGATGGCGCACGCACTCGCGAACATATTCCACCCGACGAAATATCCTCAACAATGCATTCAGTCGATCGGGTACAACATCCAGAGAATACAAGGTCCGATGTACCGAAGACAGCGCCTCTCGACAAGACTCGACAAACAGTTGAACTTGGCGCACCCGATACTGCAAAGTAGCCACGATGAAATCTCTACTTCGTACAGACCAGAAGTTGCAAGCATGGGTGTTTGCGCCAAGGTGGCTGTTTGATACCACCAGAAAGACAAAAAAAAGATTCTAAGGAATAAAAAAAAGGACAAATTGGGTCTATGTTCAACGGAAAAAAAATTCTCAAGATCAAGGAAAAGTATTTTGTTTCCATTCGACCTGCAGTCGCATATGAAATGGACGAAGGGAGAAATTTAGCAACACTTTTCCCGCATGATCTCTTGCAAGAACAAGATAATCTAAAACTTCGACTTGTCAATTTTATTTCTCATGATAATAGTGGACTCGAAAGCAATTCTGTTATTCACCCATTTCCCTTCACACACCGTATCAGGCTCGATGACTGCAGGCACAAAGGAAACGTAAGCTCAAAGCAAATCACACTGAATTGACTCGGGGGCTTGTGGAACTTACACAACAAACTTTTGGCGACACTGGCCAATTCCTCCATGACGAATCGTGGAACATCCCAGTGGTTGGGAAGTTATAAGGATCTAAATATAATATGTGCATTTGCAAAGCATGCATCTAAAAATACGGGAAATTTTGGCGCGAAAGTTTATACGAAGCAAAGTGACCAATATTTCACTTGACATGATGAAATAGGTCTAGATCATTTGGATAAGAGTACATTTGGAGTGATCTTTATAACATAGTATCTCTACAAACTAAATCATTTGATAAGACAAACCATAATTGGTTATGACCAAGCACAAGCTCTCAACAACCTTAACCTCAAGTCTATAAGTGACTTGAGAGAAATCAACTAGGTATCTAGAACTCAAAGAGGGGTGAGTATCAAAATCACATAGCTGATGACCACACTGCCACAAGCTAGTAATGCACAACTGAAACATCTCATCAACAGAGATGTTATCTCCTATAAAATAACAACTCTTTAAGTTATCAACCATTCACACAACATCTTTATAAATTATCTCATAACTATTAAGTGCACCTTCACAAGTAAATAACAAAGGTTCAATAGAACACAAGTGATACCCACAAGTGTTAACTCAAAACCCACAAGTGGGAAATGACATAATTCTTATTAATAACATATTTATGGAATATGTACATATCTCAAAATAATTAAGAGAAGAGTATATAAAGTAACAACATGACACTCTGAGAAACAAACTAACAACTCTGACATAAGTCATTAAACCCCAATAACCTCCATATGTTCATTGTCTTATTCATCTTATACATGTGAGCATATGAGATCTCAACACATCAATGAATCATATGATCAACTTAATAGCTTAAGTCATCATTCCATAAGCATTCCACACTTCTATTCAAACCCAACATTCAACAACTAAAGTATCTCTGGACACAACCAATGAATAACAACAAGTTCTAACCTCTATTAGAGGATTTGAATTGAAATCTAAGTAAAACCAATCAGATATGAAATAAGTAAATATCTTATGAGAAATAAAATAAGAAGTATATGGAAGGAGAATAAAAGTTGAACCAACCCTTAACCTAGATCTTGTTATTTTGTCTAGATCATTTTATACTATTGTCTTCCAATCTTCTGGAAGACATTCTGCAAGAGAAGCAACCCACAAGAAAGGAGGAACTCGACAAGAAGACCTGCAGAAGGATTCCTTAGAGTGTTCCAGAAGTTCTATTCCAATCTATCATAAGAGTATTTGGAACTCTTATATCTTAATCTGATCTTATTAACTCCTCAAGAAATAGTGTGATATTCCAATGTTATTGTTATATAGAAGTAGTTTGGTAACAAGTTTCCGGACCTTGTTAACATATCACTTTTGTATACTCAAACACTTGAGTGTCATACACCAACAAACAGAAGGATATATAACCTACCACATCTCAGCCATTTGTATATGAATAGTAATTTGGAGGCAAGCCTAGCTATCTTGTTAACAAATTCTTCTTAAATGCATATGGCAACTTGATGTCATAAAGTAAACTCACATTATTTTACAATCATATAAGTGAAATCTTGCTTGGATTAATTGGATGTTAACCACAAAGGTGAGACAGTTGAAGTTGGAAACCAAGAGATGAACCTACCTGCAATGGAGAAAGGTGATAACAGAATACAAGTGGCAACTAGATTCAAGGAAATGAAGGAAATACAAGACCACAAGAAGCAACACTGCCTCAGTAAGGGAACATAAGCAAGTATCCAGTGTATCTTTAGGTAATATAGAGAACCTAGAACCTCTATGCCTTGTCAAACTCATCATAGATGAGGAACACATAATAATCCTTTAATGGAAACAACTATCAAGTAAGAAATAATAACAAGCCCTTGCATTCAAATGTCTTAGGATATGCTGAGGTACATGGAAACAAGCTTAACTACCTTATTTTCCACATGCTTTTCATACATAAGACTAACAGATAACAACAAAAATACATCTACACATAACCATGCAAATGAAAACATGTTTCTAAAAACAAGCATGGGATAATATCCATACTTGGAACCTGGTGGAAAACAAACAAATAGGTTTCAAGGGCCACTCATATTCTCCATTTGAGCAAGTACTAAAAATAGTAAACATGGTTTGCACACACTAAATTAAATATGTCAACCAAACTTAATAAGAGTTGCAATTATGAAAGTGAAATAGTATCATAAAATAAAACAAGTACATTTCTAACCAAAGTGTTTGGTATGACTTGGAATGATATTCCTTAGTTGATGATTTTGACCATATGACATAAAAACATTACCAAGTAGTGCTACAAATTATTTTCTAAAAGACTTGTGCCTAAAATGGTCCAATTAAAACATACAATTATTTCAACAACATACTAGTGGTGTTGTTTTCATGCCATAGATTAAACAGAATAAATTTAAGCCCATTTGAAAATTTAATTGAGAGAAAACAACAAAAATCACATAATTTAGCACCCTAGTGTAAAAATATAAATCTTCTTCAATTTCCCCAAAACAAAACATGGTGAGGTGTGAAATTTAATAAGGATTTCAAAACTGATTTTTATTAATTTTTATGTTTCTAAAAAGTCCTAGAAAAGAATGTTTTCTAATCAGTTTCCTTACACAGAAGGGCCTCTGTGTAAATTGGTACTTTCCTTGGGGGGTTATGGGAAAAAAATCGCCTTTTGTCTTTCTCCAGGCCGGTTGTGTGCGTCTGGCCACCTCCTGCTCGTTGGTTCCGTGAGGATAAGAAGCAGGAGATCCTCACCATCTTGATCTCTTCTTCCTCACTCTGTCCTCTCTCGTGCTCACTCTCTCTAGCAGCACAAAAACCAAAACCCTAACCCTAGTTCATCGGCCGCCGCTCGCCGCCATCGACTCTGGCCATCTCCGGCGCAATTAATGGTACTAGAATATGTGCCATGGACCCTCCTACTCCCTCGAGCACACACAGAAGCTGGGAGGGCCGGGAGCAGCCAGATTTTGTCGTTCCTTTCTCTCTGGCCGTCGGCCACCGCGTCCAATTACCGCCGATTCCGGTCACCATCTTCGTCATCGACAACACCCTCGTGCTCTAGGTGAGCTACTGGTTCTCGGGGGGATTTTTCTCTCTTCATTTCTTCCCTCATCGTTGCATCGCTGTCGTCCTTGTTCGGCCACCGCAAAACCTCGTCGCCGGCTGCATTCCGGCAACCATAGCATGGTGATACGTCATAAACGTATCCCTAATTTCTGATGCTCCATGATGATATTATGCCAATTGCTACATGTTTTCTCCCTTCTTTATGTCATTTTTATAGATTTCCTGGACTAACCTATTAACAAGATGCCACAGAGCCAGTTCCCTGTTTTGTGTTGTTTTTAGTTTCAAAAAAGTTGTTCTGAAAATATTCTCGGAATTGGAAAATTTGAAGCCCGGAAGTCCTATTTCCCTAGAAGCATCAAGAAGACCGAAGAGGAGCCGAAGAGGGGCATCAGGGGGGCCACACCATAGGGTGGCGTGGCCCACCTGGCCGCATTCTTTTATTGGAGAGAATACGTTGTATTCTTAGTCTCTGTTTGGCTGCTGCATTTATTCAGCTCCTGTTTTGTATGCATCTCTTATTAGAGCTGTTAGTTTTAGTAGTGTTATTTGAGTACTCTCATGTTTTCTTGCTGTATCATAAAGAGTATTTTTGTTAAAGCATGTTTTGTATGGTGCTTGTTGGGAGAAAGAAAACTACTGCTTGAAGTAGAATTTATAACAGTACTAGTAGAAGATTGTATAGACTGTGGCTAGGACTTTTTCATGCCATGCTAAATGTTATTTTAGTTTTAAATCCTTGTGGTAATTGAGAATCATGATTAGCCTCAAATAACTTGGAGTGTTTAATATGTATTGAAAGATTCATGAGTTGTTCTTGTCATAGTAAATCATCAATATATTGTATTCTCTTTCGAATGTTTTATTTGGTTGACTTGGCGCATGCTCACACCATGTTTATGACTACAAACCAGTCACGAATAGACTCCGTGACCACTTAGTTTTTGAACTTGTGATAATGCTTATGTTTTAGTTAATTATGCTTATGTCGCTATGCATGATTATGGCTCTTATGCTCTCTTGATTTTTCGCTCCCAGTCTTTTGCTAGCCTCCACCTGTACTGAGTATGAGCTCTACTCGTGCATCAAGTTCTCAAAAACCAAAGTATGCCAAATGTGTCAACCATACCTACCTACATGTGGTATTTAACCGCCACTCCAAAGTAAATTGCTCATGTGTTACCTTTAAAACTTTCAAAATTACTCATGTTTTGTGTTCCTGTTTTAGCTCATGAGGACGTAAATAGAGAATCTTTATATCAATTGTTGATTGTACTTTCACACCCTGGAATAGTTGATTCATCCACTTATCCAATTGATAGAAGAGTTGGCAGTGGGGTGCCCAGCCCCAGATTAATACAAAAAAATCTCTTCACTAGTTTTGCCCCTGATTTATCAGTCAAAGCATAGTCGTGTAAACAAAAGAGAAAGAGGGATGACCTTCTACCCAGATGCGTCCTTCTATCGGATCCTCTCTTGTGAAGTCTAGTTGGCTTGTGACGTACTGTATTTTCTGTTTACCATTCGTTGACATAAGCATACACCTCTCTTAAAAAAGTTTTCGATACCTCTGTTTAATAAAATAAAAAGCTCTAGCTCATGAGTTGATCCCTGCTTTCCTCTGCGAAGGGCCTTTCCTTTACTTTTATGTAGAGTCTCCATCTTCTAACTTTATGCACAGTTGATCATAGTTGTCATTCTGAGTTTAATGTGCATTTGTCCTAAAAACATTATTAATTGATTCATGATGTGTTATCGTTTGTTCTCTAATTATTTGTTCTAGTCTTCCTCATGAACTTTGAAGGTGCCCTGGCATTTATGTTTTGCCCCACTCTTAAGGACAAGTGAAATATCACTTTTCCATGTTATCTCTATGCTTGAAACAAACGTATAACTTTCAGTGCATTATTATTCATGATCTTTTATTTGTGTTAATTCTTATGATGCAAAGTGATTGCTATGTTTTATTTCTAGAATTATATCTATCATGCTTGTGTTTAAAGTTCTATGATCTCAGCTTACATATGCATTACAATATTGATGATCAAGTTTATTTTGGTAGCATGTCACCTTAGGAATTATGTTTTTTTTATCGTTTACCTACTCAAGGACGAGTAGGAACTAAGCTTGGGGATGTTTATACATCATAAACGTATCCTTAATTTCTGGTGTTCCATGTTGTTTTCATGTTATTTCCTACATGTTTGCTATACACTTTATGTCATTTTTATCGATTTTCGGTACTAACCTATTGACAAGATGCGACAAAGCCAGTTCCCTGTTTCCTTTTGTTTTTAGTTTCCGAAAATTTGTTCTAGAAATATTCTCGGAATTGGAAAATTTGAAGCCCGGAAGTCTTAGAATTCCCGAAGGTTCCACGGAGACCCAAAGAGACCCGGAGAGGGGCCACATGGGGGACCACCCCATAGGGCGGCGCGCCCTTGGCCGCGCCTAGGGGTTGTGTGGGCCCCTCGGGCATCCATCGCCATCTCCCTTTCCCCTATTTATTCCCCCGATACGTCAACCATAAAAAAATATACCACTTTTTTCCGAGAAACATAAGGCCGCCGTCATCGTCATCCCGAGATCTAGAGGATTCTGGAGCTCTTTGCGGCACCCTGCCGGGAGGGGAATTCATCACCGGAGGGGTCTACACCACCATGCCCTCCTCCGAAGTGATGCGTGAGTAGTTCATCCCTGGACTACGGGTCCATAAAAGTAGCTAGATGGTTTTCTTCTCCACTTTATGCGTCATGTTTAGATCTTGTGAGCTTCCCTAGATGATCGAGATCATGTTTATGTAATGCTACATGTTGTGTTTGCTAGGATATTATGAATGTTGAATGCTATGTCTTCATGCATATGTTATTTACGATCTTGCATGCTCTCCGTTATTAGTAGATGCTCTAGCCAAGTAGATGCTACTAACTCCAATAGGGAGTATTTATGCTCGATAGTGGGTTCATGCCTCCTTTGCATCTGTCCTCAAGTGACAGAAACGTGTCGGATGGAGGATGTGTTGTTGCCATTAGGGAGAAAACAACGGTGTTTACTTCGTTTACATTGTTTACGTTACACACTTTCATTACTACGATTATTTGTTTCTTGCAACTTAATACCCAACGTTTGTTCGGATGATATTCGGAGGGTGGATTATTAGTCATAGATGACGTTGGATGACGGTCTACGTATTCTGTTGTAATACCCGCATGAATCACATAGTAATCTTTATGTCTTGCATATACACTACGGTTCAGACTTCTTTTCTGTCAATTCCCCAGCTGTAATTTGTTCACCACACATGTTATTTATCTTCTATGGAGATACACCACTAGTGAACTTTTCACCCCGGTCCATTTTCTCATACTGATAATACACACACTGCTTCCACTTTTTTCACGCTGATGTTACTTCTTTCATACTGTTTTCCACACCATACATTTAACCTCTTTGTTATCAGCAAAACCGGTGAGATTGACAACCTCACTACTTCGTTGGGGCAAAGTGAATTGTTTGTGTTGTGTAGGTTCCACGTTGCTGCTGAACCGGTAGTGCGCCCTGCCATCTTAGGTGCATCAACCTTCTGAAGTTACTCCCTCCTCCAACTGGTTTATTCAACCTTGGTTTCTTACTTAGGGAAACTTGCTACGGTGCACTTCATACCTTCCTCTTGGGGTCTCCCAACGAACGTGTGTTACACGCGCATCACTGATACGTCATAAATGTATCCTTAATTTCTTATGTTCCATGTTGTTTTCATGCCATATGCTACATGTTTTCCTTACACTTCATGTCATTTTTTATCGATTTCCCGGGACTAACCTATTGACAAGATGCCATAGAGCCAGTTCCTATTTTCTACAATTTTTTGTTTCAGAAAAGTTGTTCTGGAAATATTCTTGAAATTGTACGATTCAAAAGCCAGAAGTCTTAGAAGTCCCGGAGGGTCAAAGAAGTCCAAAGGAGACCTGGAGGGGGGGCTGAGGCCCCACACCATGCTTGGGTGCGGGTGGACCCCTGGCCGTGACTGGGGGTGGTGTGGGCCCCTCGGGCGCCCACAACAATATCCCTTTCGCCTATATATGCCCCCGATGCATCAACCCTAAAGAAATCGATCCCCTTCCATGAAAAGTTCCGTAGCTCCGCCGACACCGCCGAGAATTTTCGGGGGACAGAAATATCTGTTCCTGCACCCTGCCGGGACGGGGAAGTGCCCTCGGATCCATCTGCATCAACTCCACCGCCATCTTCATTGCTGTTGTTGTCTCGCATGATGAGGAGGGATTAGTTCTCCCCTGGGGCTGAGGGTTCTACCGGTAGCTATGTGTCTCATCTCTCTCTCCCATGGTGTGATCTTTATGTGACCGTGAGCTTTGTAATCTAGTTGAATAAGTAGATATTACTCTTCATCTGTTATGCTACTCAAATTGTTTTGTTATGAGATCTCCGTACACACTTTGATCACGGTGTAAAGGTGACAATGTGTGCACCGTGTGGTTTAGCATGATATTTATATCTTGTGTTGGATGACCCTATGAAATTGTGTTGTTTGTCTAGTACCTTCTAGGGCGCTCATAGTGACAGCGTGGGGTTAACTAGACATTGGAATGAGACTTTGTGGAGTGTTGTGATACGTCATAAACGTATCCTTAATTTCTGATGTTCCATGTTGTTTTCATGCTATATGCTACATGTTTCCTTTATACTTTATGCCCTTTTTATAGATTTTCTGGGACTAACCTATTGACAAGATGCCATAGAGCCAGTTCATGTTTTCTGCTATTTTTAGTTTAAGAAAAGTTGTTCTGGAAATCTTCTCGGAATTGGAAAATTCGAAGCAAAAAAGTCTTAGAATTCCCGTAGGGTCCACGGAGTCCCAAAGAGACCCGGATGAGGGCCACAGGGTGGCCACACCATAGGGTGGCGCGGGTCCCCCTGGCCGCGCCACTAGGTGGTGTGGGTCCCCTGGCCACCCCCAGACATCGCACTTTCGCCTATTTAGTCCCCCCGGGGCATAAACCATAAATGAACCGGCCTTTTCCACCAAAAACATTCGTAGCTCCGCCGCCGCCGACGACAAGTTTCGGGGGACAGAAATCTCTGTTCCGGCGCCCTGCCGGGATGGGGCAGTGACCCCGGAGCCATCTCCATCGACTCCACCGCCATCTTCATCGTCGTTGTTGTCTCCTATGATGAGGAGGGAGTAGTTCTCCCCCGGGGCCGAGGGCTCTACTGGCAGCTATGTGTTTCATCTCTCTCTCCCATGGTGTGATCTTTATGTGATCGTGAGCTTTGTAATTTAGTTGAATTAGTAGATGTTACTCTTCATCTGTTATGCTACTCAAGTGGTTTTGTTATGAGATCTCCGTAAACACTTTGATCACGGTGTAAAGGTGACAGCGTATGCACCGTGTGGTTTAGCATGATATTTATATATTGTGTTGGATGACCCTATGAAATTGTGGTGTTTGTCTAATACCTTGTAGGACGCTCATAGTGACAGCGTAGGGTTAACTAGACATGGGAATGCAACTTTGAGGAGTGCTTTTTGCAGCCCTACGCAATGAGTTGTTGTTTCTTATTCAACCGGAGAGTGGTTCGGAGTAGAATGGTGAACAGAGATATTTATTCATTCAATTATGTTATCATTGTTGAGAGTGTCCACTAATGAAACTAGGATCCCTATGAAGGGTGCGTTGCATAGAAAACAAAAAAATCCTACGCGAGAGATACATGAAGGGACAAGATCTAATCGAAGACTCTAAGCGTTACGAGATCGAATCTCGTTGTTGGCGTAGTCATACTCACACCGATCCCGAGAGCGAGAAGATGTGCACCGCAATCCGGCGGTGCCTTCGTGATCGGTCACACGTACGGCTCGATGAAGACCTTTGTTCCCTCGATCCAGCGGGTAGCGGAAGTAGAGGATCCTCCGGAACTCCAGCAGCACGACGGCGTGGTGGTGGTGAAGAATCCCATGGTCAAAGCTTCGCCACGCCAGAGACCATGGAATGGAGCAGCGGGTGGAGAGAAAGGGAGGTGGGAAAGTGTGTGTGAGAGAGGGAGCTCATTCCCTCTATATATAGGAGGAGGGGGAAGCCTAAAGGCTCCATGCGACCAAGCATGGTGGTGCCTCCACCTCTTCCCTCATCATGTGATTGGACACTCCACTCACACCCACTCATGCTCCCATAATTTCCCACTTAGAAAATCCAAAGGTTTTTCTATAATAAATAAATAAAACTGTTTTATTTCTTTATTTTATATTTGTTAATTCTATTAACAAACATTTGCATATAGCACCTCGAATCATTTGTTAATTATATTAACAACCATTCGACAAAAACCCCTTGAACTATTTCAATTTTCCCCGAAACAAGTTCGGTGATGTCCAAAACATTCTTCGATATTCTGTATCCTCTCAAATGCTTCACCGAACCTTAAGTGTGTCACCCTACGGTTCGCGAATAATATAGACATGATCGAGACACCTCACCGATGAATAATCAACAATGGGATCTGGAGATCCGTGATGACTCCTATATATTCAACAATGACTCTCGTGATCGTGTGAACCATCAACGTCGTAACTATTCCCCTTGTCTCGCGATATTTTACTTGTCCGAGATCCGATCATTGGTATCAACCATACCTAGTTCGATCTCGTTACCGACAAGTACTCTTTTACTCGTTCCGTGATATGACATCCTTGTGACCTAGTCACGTGCTTGCAAGCGGTGTCGATGTGATATCATGTAACATCCCAAGTATGAAAACTCCCCTTAGAATGTTTGTTTCTTGTTTAATTAAAGTTTTGCATCATGTCATCATATTCATTGAATTGTTTGCATTGGTTTTACTTTGTTTTCCATTTGTTTGCTTCTGTTTTACTCTGTTTTCACAGTTGAAATTCAAACTTTATTCAAACATTTATTTCATACTTGTTATGTTACAACCTTTTAAATCAAGAGTTCAAATAAAAACAACCAAATTGTTTTCATTTTATTCCATAATGCTCAACTATTAAAATGATGGTTTTAATCAATCAATTAATTCCAAATCACTTTCAAAATTCAAATCAAATCATCAAACATCACCCAATTTGAATTTATGCAAATTATACAACAATCCTAATCAATTGTTTATAATTAAACAATAGGGTTCCAAATAATTAAATCCTTGTTTTCCATAATTCAATTAATACTCAAACTAATTCAAATTTAAACCATTTTGCAAACAGCAAAGTATTTTGAAATTTTGTAAAACAAAACTTGGCATTTGGTTGTTTTTGACCTTACTAACTCACCCTATTTTTCCTACAGTTTTTACTAACTCAAAAACCCCATTTTTCTTCCTATTCTATTTTCTGCAAAAAAAAAAAACAGAAGGAGAAAATTTTAAAAAAATAAAAAACGAGCGCCAGGGCAGTGGGCAGCCCAGCCCACCACCCAGCACACCCGCGCGCGCAGGCCTGCTGGCCTTTCTTCCAGCTCCGTACAGCTGACGTCATCAGACGCCAGCTCGCACGCGCCCGAGCTCCACCTGCTCCTCCCGAGACTATATCTACCCCCCTATCCCACCAAACCCTAGCCCTAGGTCTCTGTTCCCCCCTGGCGCCGCCAGCCATCCTCTCCTTCCTTCTTCCTCGCCAATTTCTGCCGGAGTTGTTGGGGGTGGAGGAACCGCGGAGGGGCTCGCCGTCGACAGGTCGCCATGGATCTTCTCCGTCCACGCTAAGGCCACCTACGCCACCGCCTGAACCTCTGCTTCCTCTACAGCAACAGCAGCAGGGCCCAGGGGACCGTGATCGACGATGACGAGCTCGACGCCGCCGCTGCTGTTCTGAACTTCCTCGCCACGCCGTCGCCACCGTCTGCTTCTAGTCTCCCTCTCGCCTCTGACAAACTCCCGGTGAGCTACCGCAGCGATCCCGCCCCCTGTAACCCTCGTTCGTTTCCTGTTCGCGCGGGTCCACTTCTGAATCGCCGGCGGCATCCACCACCGTGCCGCCATGGTTAACGATGGGCTCGTTTCTGTGCGTTCACGAGCACTCCAAGGACACGAACACGTTCCCCTAACGTTTGCACGCACGTCCCTCTGCTCAGCGCTACCAGATCATGGCCACAACGCCGGTAGCCCATCGTTCATCTCCGCCGTTGTCAGTCGCCGTCGCAAGACTGAAACTTTGTTTCAGTTTCGTCAGATAACGCTAACTGAACCTCATCTTTGTTGCGCAGCGTATACTGACAGAAACATTCGCTCACCCCACTGGTTACAGCGCGTGCACTCGAGCGCGAGGTCCAAGGATCGAGTCCTGGCTCCGCGGGGTTTTATCCCAACCTTTTTTTTCGCGCACGGCTGACAGGAGGGGGCCACTCGTCAGTGGCCCTCGCTGCCACGCGCGCGCACGCTGTCCACGCTGGCCCTAGGGCCCACGGGCAGTGCCCTAGGTTAGCTAGCAGTGCGGTAGAAAAGGTTTTCAACCTTTTCTGTTTTAAATCAAAGCCTTTTTAAATTACAGATTGGTCCTCTAATTTAAATTGCCTATAACTTTTAAATTATAACTCCAAATAATAAAAGTAAAATATGTGTGTTGATCCAAATTAAATTGTCTATCTATTTAAACCATTTGTTTCCTGTTTTGAATTTTCGAAATGCATCCAAAATTTGAATTCAAACAAATCAGTTGTAATTTGATAAAATCCATAACTAATTCATACTAAATCCAAATAATGCAAATAAAATATGTTTTCCATGCTATTTCAAACCACCTATTCAAATATAATTTTTTTTTCATGGTTTGAATAATTAAAATTGCTTAAATAATTTAAACCTTGTTTAAATCATTTAAATTTGCTAAATTCATAACTTGCTCAAAATAAATTATTCTTGAACATGTAAAATATGTTTTCAAACTAGAAAAGTATAAACTTTTCAAATATGAATTTGAATTTATGTTTGGAACAAATAAAATTCAAATAATATTCAAACTTGTTTGAATTCATTTAAAACTTGTTTAATCTTGTTTAATTCATATTTAAATCATTGTAATTCCTTTTTCAATAATTGAAACATGTAATCCAACTAAAATTTTAAGTTCTTTTCAAATATGAATTTTGTTATTTATTTGGCACAATTTAAATATGTGAAAACAACAACTATTTGTGTAATCCCTTTAAGGAACCAAAAAAATTCCCTAACTTAATAAATAAATTTCTAAATTGGTAAACCTTATTTCCAATTGGTTCTATTGTTGTTATTTTGTTGTTTTCCTCATCCATGCATCATACTAATCCACTTTCAACTATTGGTTAGTTGGAAAACAATTGTTTCAACCAAAATTCATGGGCTTTCATATGCAACTCAAAATTGCATATGTGTCCATTTAAATTGTGTTACCATGTCAACTAGTTTATTTTGACGCATCCATAAAATTGTCATGCATCATCCCATGATTGTGCACTATGCCATGATATTGATTGTTTATCTTCCTGTATTGTTTGTTTGCTTCTTCTCGGATAGACGACGACGTTGAGACAGACGATACTTACGACACCCCTTCTGAGGATCTAGCCCAGTACCAGGCTACTGAGTTTGCAGGCAAGTTATCACTAACATGAACCATTGTGTTCCTTTCAACATTGGTTACCGATACTTTCCGTTGTCTATTTCTGCTAGCCATATGTGTCGTTGCTTCTGTTACGAACCTATCACATGATACCCTGAACCCTGATATTGCCTCACCTCCAGTCCTATAACCCCGTTCCTTGGGCCCGTGTCTTACTAGCATGCTTAGGGTTGTTTTTGCTCGAGTCTGTTATCAGTTACTTTCTGTTATCATATTTGATTATATTCTGGGGCTCGATGTTAAACAACAACCTGTTAATTTGAGGTAATAATAATTTGCTGATAAGGCACCGGCAGGAGGCCCGGCGTGGTTTTGAGGCCTGCTAGTGTCGACCCTAATAGGAAAAGGGTCTTGTCTACTGATCCATGATGAGCGCACTATCCGCATGTGGGAAGCGTGTATGGGCGCCCTCCTCAATTTGATTCGATTCGCATCTCGTCCAAATCGCCACACTTAGTTCGGGCTTTCCATTTGATGCACGCATATGCAGGTACGAACCCGAGGCCAGGGTGGAACTTTTGTAGTCGGCATTTAGGGCGGCGTGGTCTTCCAGTGCTATGAGGGTCCCCTTTTCTTCGTGGGGCTCGATTAGCCGCGCACGCACAGCACGTGGTGCTTTGGGCTTGATGCGAAGAAGAGTTGAGTTGTGTTGAGTGCCCCGCTTGGTGGGAAAGGCCTTCCCATCTGGCGGGTTATTCTTACGTGTACGGCCAAATTGGTGCACCCCTGTAGGGATAAATCTTCTCGAGAACCCGTGTTTTCCGTGGTTATGGTTGACTTGGTGAAAGTACTGGCTAACAAGTACTCAGAACAACTTACACCTAACTAATGATAACTTGACTAGTAATAGGCTTATTGATACAACAACTTGATCCATCATTAATACAACTGTGTGAGTTATCCTCGGATTGCTTCTTTGGATAAGGGGCGAGATCCAGGATGGGTTTGTGTGGTGGATAGTTGTAGTTGGTTACGATACGCTATCTTATCCCCCTTTCTGGTAGCCGGAAGTTGTAGTATGTTCTGTAGTGGTTAGTGCAGCCAGTTGCAGCATCTTTTATATCCCTTTCTTCCGTTGAACCCAAGGCATCTATGCTTGGTGTTGACGGGCTACACTTTGGTGAACTGTGAGTCTTGCTTGCCAGTACGTTTATGTAATGACCCCTTTGGGGCTGTGGTTTCCGCAGACTACGCTTACGAGGATCCCCGTGACGGCTACTACGTGGAGTTTGACGAGGCTGCTGACGAGTAGGTAGCGGACCCGGGCAGGATCCGAGACATCGTGGATGGGCTCCGTCTTCTTTTCTTTCCCGGCTTCTTAAGCCTATTTGGATTTGTCTGTACTCAGACCCTTTGAATGCTTCCGCTGAGATGTAATGATATTATGTTGGGACATGTGTCCTCTGGATGATTGTATTTGCTATCTCTGCTCTAGTGAGAGCTATTTGCAACTTATTTCCATCTTTTGTGTCTTAGAGATCTGTTGTGTTATCATTTTTTTCAACGCCGTTGACGTACCATGTGTGTATGGTATGAAGTACGTCAATGGTAGTATCCTGATTTCTATGGGATGGTTTACGTAGACGCTGAACAGATAGGGGTTGGTTGTCACACATACGTGTGTTGGCCTACTCGTAAGAGATGCGGGTGCCGGTAAGCCCCGTAATCCAATCCACTACTGTTCAACGGAACTGCGAGTATCCTCTAGAAGTCCGGGTGCGACAAATGGTATCAGAGCCTGTCTGCCTGTAGGATCCCTTTTACTGGTCGCAGTTGAGTCTAGAAACTATTTTGTAGCTATATAGGAAAAATGAAACGTGAGAGTAGGAATTCTGCCATTTTTCTTCTTTCCCCACCCACCCACCCTTTTCTGGTAAGGAAGTGCAACGTTGTTTTCTCTTCTCACCCAAACTTTCAAGTTAGGCTTTCACGAATCCTGGTTTCTCTAGGATAGTTATATCTACTAGACCATAGGAATGGAGGTGGTTGTGACATGATTTATCATGTTGCCTACTCATGATTGAGAACGGAGGCGTGTAAGCCCCGGAAGCAAATCCTCTATCCCTTAAGCAGTAGATATTGATCCTTTAGAAGCCCGGATGGGTTTTCCGTAGTACCTCAGGAGTTTTGGTCTCGTGTTTCCCGTTGTTGCTTCGATATCCTGTTCTTCTCAACATCCTTTTCGTCCGTTGAAACCTTGTTGTTGCTTTCCACTTCAGTTCTCTACCGGCGTCTAATCAAAACTTCCCCGATCATCTGCAGATGGATCTCAGGTTCTTCTCGCAGGTGGTTCGGATGACTCGTTGCGAGAGCACTGCCGGTTATCCGGAGATGCTGAGAGACATGGTCACTTATCTGGGGTTCCGTTGGGCACCAGAGTACCAGGTCTACGAGAAGCAGCGAGAGTTTGACCAGACCTACTACCAGGCTATCGTCTACATTCTGTCAGATGATGGCATGAGCGTTGTCCACCGCTACGAGGCAGTAGGTTCCACAGTGGATATGGCTGTGCAGCAGGCAGCTTATGTGAGTCTCACCGTCCTTCGTGCTGACTACTGGGGATTTGACGATTCTATCTATCGCCACATTCCCCGTGGTTACATCACTTCGGAGGGAGCTCACTTCACTCTCTACGACAACCTGGATGTCTACGAGCATGATAACACCAGGCTGCACACCACCGCTTAGTTTGTGAGGCACAGTGACGCAGTTGCCACCACACTCTCTCAGGAGTTGGTTTCAGTCAGAGAGCAGCTCTACCTTGCTTTGACTCGTCTGGCGACGTACACCACAGACTTTGTTGGAGATGAGAGCTTTGCACGTTTCGATCAGCCAGTTGGTCGTCGTCTGCCAGATGCTGGAGGTTACGAGCCGATCAAAGGTCCACTCCTCAACCTCGGTGCTGGTTACACAGGGATTCCACGCTTTGGAGCACATGGAGTCGACGCTATGTACTTCACCACACCTAGAGTCGCTCTCAGACCACGTCAGATCTATGTGGATCGTCGTTCTACTTACTTTCGTGGACGTGCTCCTCACCGTACCTCTCGTCGTACTACTCACCGCCGTCCTGCGTGATGAGCATGGGAGTACCGATGTATCCATTCTTAGCTATGTTTAGTTATCCTTTGGCATTCGAACCATTTATGGTGTGTTGGATATTCTGATGTATTTGAACATGTGATGATGTACCTGTTGGTTATCTATTCATGCGTCGGAATAATCTCTCTTTCGGTTACCAAGTCTATCCTTTTCTGTTGTGGTGCTAAAATGCATGTCTATTCAGGATGCCGCCAACAAGGAACAACCCGCCTGAGCCACCGCCAATCACGGAGCTGTTGACTCAGATGACCCAAGTCATGGCACAGATGGCCCAGTTCCAGACTAACCAGCACAACAACCAGAATGCTCCACGAGTCAGTATCAAGGAGTTTCTCAGTCTGGGCCCGAGAGCTTTCGTGGCAACACGCGAGCCTCTGGATGCTGATGACTGGATCCGTGAGATAGCTAGGGCTCTGGAGATTGCTCACGTTGCTGAGGAAGACAAGGTCAAGTATGCCTCCTACCTACTGAAGGGTCAGGCAGCTACTTGGTGGGAAAACTACCAGACCATGAGAGCTGGCTACCCAATCACCTGGGGTTGTTTCAAGGAAGCTTTCCTGAAGCACCACATCCCAGATGGTCTCATGGAAAGGATGCGTGAAGAGTTTTGCTCTCTCAAGCAGGGCAAGCTAGACGTCATTGGCTATCAGAGTGAGTTCAATCGCCTCGCTCGTTACGCTGGTGATGAGGTGTCCACTGAGGCTAAGAAGATGGCAAGGTTCCGCAGAGGTTTTAACCCGGAACTCAAGTACGCCCTCACCAACATCAAGGCCAAAGACTTCGAGGAGCTCGTTAACACCGCGCTCAATGAAGAAAATGGGCGCAAGGCGTTCGAGGAGTCTCGAAAGCACTCGTGTGAGGGTGGTTCCTCCTCCAACATGACCACCCCTCCGCAGAAGCGCCGCATCTGGGTGCCAAATGGTGCTGTCACTAGGGCTCCATATGCCCAAGCTTCTCTAGGCTTTGCTCCCCGCCCACCCAACCCAGCTCACATGCAAGGTCAGAGGTTTTCAATGGGGCAGCCAAGGCCAGATACTCCTCGTGTCGTCAATTTCTACAAGTGCAAGCAGACGGGGCACTACGCTGACAAGTGCACTCAGAGGCAGCTACCTCCACCACCACCTCGTCCCAACTCTAACCAGGCAATGGTGCATTCTCTCCCGCCTAAAGCCTTCAACTCCAACAACAGGCCTGTCGGGAGGACCGCAAGGGTGAATCATGTCAAGATCGACAAAGCTGAGGAAGCACCTGACGTCGTTCTCGGTACATTCCCCGTAAACTCTTTTCCAGCTAAAGTGTTGTTTGATACCGGAGCATCGCATTCTTTCGTGTCAAAGATCTTTGCGACAGCAGTTAAACTCCCCTTTGTTGGTTTGGGTTCCCCGCTAGTAGTAAACTCCCCTGGATCAACTATGCAAACTTCCAAGATCAGTCATGAGAATCAGATATTAATTGGAGGTCACATATTCCTTGCTTCCCTCATTCTGCTTGGCATTTCTGACATTGATGTCATTCTTGGCATGGATTGGTTGAAGGCCAATAAAGCTACGATTGATTGTGCTCAGAAGTCAATAACTCTGTTCCACCCTTCTGGCCAGGTAGTCTATTCTCCAAATGAATCAAGTTCTGTTCAGCTGTACACCCTCGATGCTAAACCTCTACCTCTACTTGAAAATTTTCCGGTGGTTTGTGAATTCCCTGACGTCTTTCCAGAAGAGTTGCCAGGGATGCCTCCGGACAGAGCAGTTGAGTTCGTGATCGAGCTTGAACCAGGTACTGCTCCAATCTCTAAGCATCCATACAAGATAGCTCCTCCTGAACTGAAATTGTTAAAGGAGCAAATCGATATGTACATGGAGAAAGGTTACATTCAACCTAGTTTCTCGGCTTGGGGTTGCCCAACTCTGTTCGTTGCAAAGAAGGATCAAACAAAGAGACTCGTTGTTGACTATCATCCTCTCAACGAGAAAACCATCAAAAACAAGTATCCAATTCCTCGTATCGATGATCTTTTTGATCAACTTGCTGGAGCCTCAATATTCTCCAAGTTGGACTTGAGGATGGGTTACCATCAAATAAAGATCAGAAAGGAAGATATTCCAAAAACAGCTTTCACCACTCGGTACGGTCTATATGAATACACCGTCATGTCCTTTGGTCTCACCAATGCACCGACGAAGTTCTCTAGACTCATGAATTCTGTCTTCCATGAATACCTCGACAAGTTCGTTGTGGTATATCTTGATGACATTCTAGTCTACTCCAAATCCGAGGAAGAGCATGAAGAACATCTTCGTCTCACTCTCATGAAACTTCGCGAGCATCGTCTGTATGCCAAGTTCTCAAAATGTGAGTTCTGGATTCCAGAAGTTGCTTACCTTGGTCATGTCATCTCAGCCAAGGGTATAGCCATTGATCCAGAAAAGGTTAAAGCAATTCTTGATTGGAAACCTCCTAAGACGGTAAAGCAAGTAAGAAGTTTTCTTGGCTTGGCTAGCTATTGCCGTCGTTTCGTCCAAAACTTTTCCAAGATTGCCAAACCTCTCACTGATCTCACAAAGAAGGACAAGAAGTTCGTTTGGTCTCCACAATGTGATGAAAGTTTCAATCTCCTGAAGACTAAACTCACTTCTACACCAGTTCTGGTTGGCCCAGATACTACCAAACCTTTCCAGATATTCTGCGATGCATCTCTCCAAGGTCTAGGTGCAGTTCTTATGCAAGAACGTCAAGTTGTGGCTTATGCTTCACGTCAGTTGAATGCACATGAGAAAAACTATCCCACACATGATCTTGAACTTGCAGCAGTTGTGTTTGCCCTCAAGAAATGGAGGCAATACTTGTTGGGTAATCGCACTGAAATCTTTTTCGATCATAAAAGTCTGAAATACATCTTCACTCAACCAGATCTAAACCTCAGGCAAACGAGATGGATTGAAAAGATTAAAGACTTTGATCTCACCATTTCTTACACTCCAGGCAAGGCTAATGTTATGGCCGATGCTCTCAGTCGCAAGTCGTATTGCAATAATCTCATGATCATGGAAAGCCAACCTCCTCTTCATGAAGAATTCCAGAAGCTGAACCTTGGTCTTGTTCCTCAAGGCTATCTTGCGAGCTTGACAGCCAGTCCAACTCTCGAGGATAAAATTCGTTCTGAACAACTTCGTGATGCTGAAATCAAGAAGATGGTAGAACACATCAAACAAGGCAAGGAGAAATTTAAGTCCTTCTCAATTGATGACAAAGGAACTGTGTTCTTCGAAGGACGCATTGCAGTTCCTCAAGTTCAAAGTCTCAAAGAAGCCATTCTCAAGGAGGCTCATGAAACTCCTCTTTCCGTTCACCCTGGAAGTACAAAGATGTACCAGGATCTTAAGACACTGTATTGGTGGCCTGGCATGAAACGTGAAATTGCTCAATACGTTTCTGAATGTGACGTTTGTCAACGTGTTAAGGCAGTCCATCAGAAAACAGCAGGTCTACTCCAACCTCTGAAAATTCCTGAGTGGAAGTGGGACATGATTGAAATGGACTTCGTCACCGGGTTTCCAAAGTCCAAGAAGGGCAACGATGCAATCTTCGTTGTTATTGATCGTCTCACGAAAGTAGCTCACTTCTTTGCTGTCAAAGAAACAATCTCAGCTAGCCAGTTAGCAGAACTCTACACAGCAAAGATTGTTCCTCTTCATGGTGTTCCATTGGAAATAAGCTCAGACCGTGGAAGCATATTCACTTCTCATTTCTGGAAAAGCTTTCAAGAAGCATTGGGCACCAAACTTCTTTTCAGCACAGCTTATCACCCTCAGTCTCAAGGGCAAGTCGAAAGAGTCAATCAGATTCTCGAGGATATGCTCAGAGCATGTGGTATCTCTTTTGGCATGAAATGGGAGGACTGCCTTCCATATGCTGAATTCTCCTACAACAACAGCTTCCAGGCAAGCCTAGGCATGGCACCATTTGAAGCACTCTATGGCCGCAGATGCAGGAGTCCAATCAATTGGTCTGGAGCTGGTGAACATTCACTCTTAGGCCCTGACATTGTTAAGGAAGCCGAAGAGAAAGTTCGCATCATTCGTGACAATCTCAAGATTGCTCAGTCTCGTCAGAAAAGCTACTATGACAGCAAGCACAGGGATATGATCTATGCACCTGGTGACAAGGCATATCTCCGTGTAACTCCCCTCAGAGCCACTCATCGTTTTGGTGTGAAAGGAAAGCTTGCACCAAGATACATCGGTCCTTTCAACATTCTCTCAAGGCATGCGAAAAATGCCTATCATCTTGAACTTCCAGAAAAACTATCCAAGGTGCACGATGTGTTCCACGTGTCACAGCTCAAGAAGTGTTTCAAAGATCCAGATCGTGCAGTTGATCATGATTCCATTGAACTGCAAGATGATCTATCTTATGAGGAGCACCGTGTTCGTATTCTCGATGAGACCGAGCGTAAGACTCGCAACAGGAGCACCAAGTTCTTGAAAGTGCAATGGTCGCATCATTCCGATAAAGAGGCAACGTGGGAGACCGAAGAGGATCTTCGCAAGAAGTATCCGGACCTTTTCCTTTCTCAGTAGGAATCTCGGGGCGCGATTCCTTCAGGGGGGGCGTTTTGTAACATCCCAAGTATGAAAACTCCCCTTAGAATGTTTGTTTCTTGTTCAATTAAAGTTTTGCATCATGTCATCATATTCATTGAATTGTTTGCATTGGTTTTACTTTGTTTTCCATTTGTTTGCTTCTGTTTTACTCTGTTTTCACAGTTGAAATTCAAACTTTATTCAAACATTTATTTCATACTTGTTATGTTACAACCTTTTGAATCAAGAGTTCAAATAAAAACAACCAAATTGTTTTCATTTTATTCCATAATGCTCAACTATTAAAATGATGGTTTTAATCAATCAATTAATTCCAAATCACTTTCAAAATTCAAATCAAATCATCAAACATCACCCAATTTGAATTTATGCAAATTATACAACAATCCTAATCAATTGTTTATAATTAAACAATAGGGTTCCAAATAATTAAATCCTTGTTTTCCATAATTCAATTAATACTGAAACTAATTCAAATTTAAACCATTTTGCAAACAACAAAGTATTTTGAAATTTTGTAAAACAAAACTTGGCATTTGGTTGTTTTTGACCTTACTAACTCACCCTATTTTTCCTACAATTTTTACTAACTCAAAAACCCCATTTTTCTTCCTATTCTATTTTCTGCAAAAAAAAAACAGAAGGAGAAAATTTTAAAAAAATAAAAAACGAGCGCCAGGGCAGTGGGCAGCCCAGCCCACCACCCAGCACACCCGCGCGCGCAGGCCTGCTGGCCTTTCTTCCAGCTCCGTACAGCTGACGTCATCAGACGCCAGCTCGCACGCGCCCGAGCTCCACCTGCTCCTCCCGAGCCTATATCTACCCCCCTATCCCACCAAACCCTAGCCCTAGGTCTCTGTTCCCCCTGCCGCCGCCAGCCATCCTCTCCTTCCTTCTTCCTCGCCAATTTCTGCCGGAGTTGTTGGGGGTGGAGGAACCGTGGAGGGGCTCGCCGTCGACAGGTCGCCATGGATCTTCTCCGTCCACGCAAAGGCCACCTACGCCACCGCCTGAACCTCTGCTTCCTCTACAGCAACAGCAGCAGGGCCCAGGGGACCGTGATCGACGACGACGAGCTCGACGCCGCCGCTGCTGTTCTGAACTTCCTCGCCGCGCCGTCGCCACCGTCTGCTTCCAGTCTCCCTCTCACCTCCGACAAACTCCCGGTGAGCTACCGCAGCGATCCCGCCCCCTATAACCCTCGTTCGTTTCCTGTTCGCGCGGTCCACTTCTGAATCGCCGGCGGCATCCACCACCGTGCCGCCATGGTTAACGATGGGCTCGTTTCTGTGCGTTCACGAGCACTCCAAGGACACGAACACGTTCCCCTAACGTTTGCACGCACGTCCCTCTGCTCAGCGCCACCAGATCATGGCCACAACGCCGGTAGCCCATCGTTCATCTCCGCCGTTGTCAGTCGCCGTCGCAAGACTGAAACTTTGTTTCAGTTTCGTCAGATAACGCTAACTGAACCTCATCTTTGTTGCGCAGCGTATACTGACAGAAACATTCGCTCACCCCACTGGTTACAGCGCGTGCACTCGAGCGCGAGGGCCAGGGATCGAGTCCTGGCTCCGCGGGGTTTTATCCCAACCTTTTTTTTCGCGCACGGCTGACAGGAGGGGGCCACTCATCAGTGGCCCTCGCTGCCACGCGCACGCACGCTGTCCACGCTGGCCCTAGGGCCCACGGGCAGTGCCCTAGGTTAGCTAGCAGTGCGGTAGAAAAGGTTTTCAACCTTTTCTGTTTTAAATCAAAGCCTTTTTAAATTACAGATTGGTCCTCTAATTTAAATTGCCTATAACTTTTAAATTATAACTCCAAATAATAAAAGTAAAATATGTGTGTTGATCCAAATTAAATTGTCTATCTATTTAAATCATTTGTTTCCTGTTTTGAATTTTCCAAATGCATCCAAAATTTGAATTCAAACAAATCATTTGTAATTTGATAAAATCCATAACTAATTCATACTAAATCCAAATAATACAAATAAAATATGTTTTCCATGCTATTTCAAACCACCTATTCAAATATAAATTTTGTTTCATGGTTTGAATAATTAAAATTGCTTAAATAATTTAAACCTTGTTTAAATCATTTAAATTTGCTAAATTCATAACTTGCTCAAAATAAATTATTCTTGAACATGTAAAATATGTTTTCAAACTAGAAAAGTATAAACTTTTCAAATATGAATTTGAATTTATGTTTGGAACAAATAAAATTCAAATAATATTCAAACTTGTTTGAATTCATTTAAAACTTGTTTAATCTTTTTAATTCATATTTAAATCATTGTAATTCCTTTTTCAATAATTGAAACATGTAATCCAACTAAAATTTTGTGTTCTTTTCAAATATGAATTTTGTTATTTATTTGGCACAATTTAAATTGGTGAAAACAACAACTATTTGTGTAATCCCTTTAAGGAACCAAAAAAATTCCCTAACTTAATAAATAAATTTCTAAATTGGTAAACCTTATTTCCAATTGGTTCTATTATTGTTATTTTGTTGTTTTCCTCATCCATGCATCATACTAATCCACTTTCAACTATTGGTTAGTTGGAAAACAATTGTTTCAACCAAAATTCATGGGCTTTCATATGCAACTCAAAATTGCATATGTGTCCATTTAAATTGTGTTACCATGTCAACTAGTTTATTTTGACGCATCCATAAAATTGTCATGCATCATCCCATGATTGTGCACTATGCCATGATATTGATTGTTTATCTTCCTGTATTGTTTGTTTGCTTCTTCTCGGATAGACGACGACGTTGAGACAGACGATACTTACGACACCCCTTCTGAGGATCTAGCCCAGTACCAGGCTACTGAGTTTGCAGGCAAGTTATCACTCGCATGAACCATTGTGTTCCTTTCAACATTGGTTACCGATACTTTCCGTTGTCTATTTCTGCTAGCCATATGTGTCGTTGCTTCTGTTACGAACCTATCACATGATACCCTGAACCCTGATATTGCCTCACCTCCAGTCCTATAACCCCGTTGCTTGGGCCCGTGTCTTACTAGCATGCTTAGGGTTGTTTTTGCTCGAGTCTGTTATCAGTTACTTTCTGTTATCATATTTGATTATATTCTGGGGCTCGATGTTAAACAACAACCTATTAATTTGAGGTAATAATAATTTGCTGATAAGGCACCGGTAGGAGGCCCGGCGTGGTTTTGAGGCCTGCTAGTGTCGACCCTAATAGGAAAAGGGTCTTGTCTACTGATCCATGATGAGCGCACTATCCGCATGTGGGAAGCGTGTATGGGCGCCCCCCTCAATTTGATTCGATTCGCATCTCGTCCAAATCGCCACACTTAGTTCGGGCTTTCCATTTGATGCACGCATCTGCAGGTACGAACCCGAGGCCAGGGTGGAACTTTTGTAGTCGGCATTTAGGGCGGCGTGGTCTTCCAGTGCTATGAGGGTCCCATTTTCTTCGTGGGGCTCGATTAGCCGCGCACGCACATCACGTGGTGCTTTGGGCTTGATGCGAAGAAGAGTTGAGTTGTGTTGAGTGCCCCGCTTGGTGGGAAAGGCCTTCCCATCTGGCGGGTTATTCTTACGTGTACGGCCAAATTGGTGCACCCCTGCAGGGATAAATCTTCTCGAGAAGCCGTGTTTTCCGCGGTTATGGTTGACTTGGTGAAAGTACTGGCTAACAAGTACTCAGAACAACTTACACCTAACTAATGATAACTTGACTAGTAATAGGCTTATTGATACAACAACTTGATCCATCATTAATACAACTGTGTGAGTTATCCTCGGATTGCTTCTTTGGATAAGGGGCGAGATCCAGGATGGGTTTGTGTGGTGGATAGTTGTAGTTGGTTACGATACGCTATCTTATCCCCCTTTCTGGTAGCCGGAAGTTGTAGTATGTTCTGTAGTGGTTAGTGCAGCCAGTTGCAGCATCTTTTATATCCCTTTCTTCCGTTGAACCCAAGGCATCTATGCTTGGTGTTGACGGGCTACACTTTGGTGAACTGTGAGTCTTGCTTGCCAGTACGTTTATGTACTGACCCCTTTGGGGCTGTGGTTTCCGCAGACTACGCTTACGAGGATCCCCGTGACGGCTACTACGTGGAGTTTGACGAGGCTGCTGACGAGTAGGTAGCGGACCCGGGCAGGATCCGAGACATCGTGGATGGGCTCCGTCTTCTTTTCTTTCCCGGCTTCTTAAGCCTATTTGGATTTGTCTGTACTCAGACGCTTTGAATGCTTCCGCTGAGATCTAATGATATTATGTTGGGACATGTGTCCTCTGGATGATTGTATTTGCTATCTCTGCTCTAGTGAGAGCTATTTGCAACTTATTTCCATCTTGTGTCTTAGAGATCTGTTGTGTTATCATTTTGTTCAACGCCGTTGACGTACCATGTGTGTATGGTATGAAGTACGTCAATGGTAGTATCCTGATTTCTATGGGATGGTTTACGTAGACGCTGAACAGATAGGGGTTGGTTGTCACACATACGTGTGTTGGCCTACTCGTAAGAGATGCGGGTGCCGGTAAGCCCCGTAATCCAATCCACTACTGTTCAACGGAACTGCGAGTATCCTCTAGAAGTCCGGGTGCGACATATCACCAAGAGGGCCTAGAGTATATCTCTCCGTCATTTGGATGGACAAATCCCACTATTGATCAATGAGCCTCAACTAACACTTTCCGAATACCCCACGTGTAACACCTGGGGTGTTACCCTAAGTAGAAAGTTGTTTGTTTTCTTTTTGCTTTGCATCACATGCATCATCTGCATTGCATCCTGTTTTCAAAACAACTCAAAAATCCAAACCAAATTAAACTTTCAAACATGGTCCAAATTTTCCAATTTAAAAGTTGCAACCTAACCAACTCAACTTGTTTTCAAATAGTTTGAAGTTGATTTGCTTGTTAATAAAATTCCTTTCTATTAACACCCAACTGGTAATTTTAAATTCAAAGCAAATCCATTCATATTTGACATGATCCAATTGTGGTGTAACAATTAAAATCTTCCAAACATTTTTTAAACTCACTAAGTTTTCATAGTGTTTGATTTTATTAAATAAAACTTGTTATTTCAAAACTCCAATTGAAACCCTATTTGAAATTCAACTAACAATTTCAAATCAAATTAATATTCCAAATTGTTGAAAATAAGTTAACCTACCTTTGTTGTTGCTGTTTTGTAAGTCAAATAAAAATAGTTTATAAAATAAAAACCCCTAAGAACCTATCCTTTTCTTTTCCCTCTCTCCTTTTCTTTCCTACAAGCAAAAAAAAAAGGAAAAATCAAAAGGAGAGGTGAGCTGTGAGAGGCAGCCCAGCCCATTCTTTTTTCTCCCCCCAACCCACCACGGCCCAACCTTTTCCACCCAGCCCAGCCCACTGCATCTTCTTCCTCGTACGGACAGGTTCCTGTCGCTGTCGTTCCCCCCTCCACCGTGCGATCCTCTCTCCCCCTCCCGATGCCTGCCGTACCAGCTCGCCCCCCCCATATAACCTTCCCCTTCGCCCTAGACCCCTCTCCTATCTCCAGCGCCGCCGCTCCCTCCTTAGCCCCTTCCACCTCTGTTCCCTCCCAGTGCTCTGAACCTCCTGAAGAAGCTAGACGAACACTCCGTGGCCGGGATTTTGCACCCTTGGCGCCAAGGAGGTGGCCCTCTCCGAGGAGCCTCGACGGCGGGAATTGAACCGTGGTGGTTCCATCTACCCCCTCGCCTCCTCGCCGGGTGCTGGGAGTCACCATGGAGGCCGCGCCGTCGCCGGAAGCCCCCCGCCGTCGCTGCACGTCGACAGCGCCCTCGCTTCCTCGACAGAAACCGCGGTGAGCCCTCTGCTCCTCCTCCCCTCTGTTCCCTTGGCACACACACTCACGAGGCACGCACGCACCATCAAACCCACCTGCACCTCGCTGCCCGCACAGCCCCCCACGTCCACGCCGCAGCAGCGCAGCGCTGCCTCCGATCGCCGCAGTTGCAGGTAACTGAAACTGTTGTGTTTTCAGTTTCAGAAACGGCCAACTGCACCTCAAACACACCTCGCACACGAGATCTGACAAGATCCGTGAACCCAGCCCAGTGTCCAAGGCCCAGATCCGCGCTGTGGGAGGTCCCGAGTTCGATTCCGCTCGGAGGCATAAAGCCTCCCATTTTTTTGCCTCTCTTCCGCGCCCGCGGCTGGCCCCACGGGTCAGCGACCATGGTGGCCAGCGTGGTCTCACCCGCCTCGTCAGCGCCACACGGGCGCGGGCCCCGCACGTCAGCCAGCGGGGTTAGCGTAGGCCGCGGTAGAAGATGCCCAGATCCAGATCTGGATCTGGATTTTCGCATCTGGGCCCCTGGCTTTTGCCGTTTTGCACCGAAGCCCTCCCCTTCTCTGTTTTCATCACAAACAAGCCCCTACACTTTACAGAAAACACCCCACAATTCAAATGCACATAACTTTTATTTTCCAAATTCAAATAATGTAAATAAAATATGTATTCTGCCCCAAATTTAACACTCTATCTGATTACATCATTTGTTTTCTGTTTTGCACATTTGAAATGTATTCAAATTTCAAATTCAAACAATTCATTTAAAATTTGATTAATTGCATAACTAATTCAAACTTAATCCAAATAACACAAATAAAATATGTTTTCTATGCCATTTTGAACCACCTTTCCAAATATAAA
Source organism: Alopecurus myosuroides (assembly GCA_028641055.1). Taxonomy (NCBI): domain Eukaryota; kingdom Viridiplantae; phylum Streptophyta; class Magnoliopsida; order Poales; family Poaceae; genus Alopecurus; species Alopecurus myosuroides. Next base: position 412,921,014 of record CM054059.1, read on the forward strand.
CTTTATTTCATGTTTTGAGTAATTAAAATTGGTTAAATAATTTAAACCTTGTTTAATTCATTTAAAATTGCTAAATTAATAACTTGGTCAAATTAAATTATTTTTGAACTTATAAAATATGCTTTCAAAGCATAAAAGTATAAACTTTTCAAATATGAATTTTAATTAATGTTTTGAACAAATAAAAATTCAAATAAATTCATACTTGAATTAAATTCATTTAAATCTTGTTTAAACTTGTTTAAATCATAAGTAATTCATTCTAATTCCTTTTTCAATAATTGAAACATGTTTTCCACCTAAAATTTTGTGATCTTTCCAAATATGAACTTTGTTATCTATTTTGAACAATTTAAATTGGTGAAAACAACAAATGCTTGTGTAACACCTTTAAGAAACCAAAATTTCCTAACTTAATAAATAATTTCCCAAACTTGGTAAACTTTATTTCAAATTGAATCCCTTGTTGTTTTCCCATTGTTTTCTTCATCCATGCATCATGCTAATCCACCTTCACCTGTTGGTTAGTTGTAAAACAATTATTTCAACCTTAATTCATGGGTTTTCCATATGCAACCCAAATTGCATATGGGTCCATTTAATTGTGTTACCATGTCAACTAGTTTATCTTTGATGCATCCTTAAACTTGTCATGCATCCATATCTTGATCATGCTGGATCTTTTGCCGTAGTAGTAATTGTTGCATCCGGTGTTTGTTCGAGGTTCGTTGCTTCTTCCCGGATAGGACGTTGAGATGATGTGAGCAACGACAAGTTCTGCGGATGTACCTCTACTTGCTGGATTCCAGGCAAGTATACTCACTTGCTGCCAATAGGCTGCCTTTCATCACGTGTTACCGATTCTTTCCGTTGTTCTTATTCTAGCCTTTTTTATTCGATGCTTGTGTCTCGATCCTATCATATGTTTACCTTGCAGCCATGATATAGCCTTCCTTCCACTTCCTATTAACTGTTGTTTGTTTACCTTGTTGGCCCTTGTGTCGTAGTTGCATGCTTAGTGTTGTTTGCGCTCAAGTCTTGTTGTCCGTCTAATCACCTGTTTAGTTTGATAGTTGGGTTTCATTTCAATCAACAACATGTTAATGTTTTGGGTAATAATAATTTGATGATAAGGCACCGGCAGGAGGCCCGACGTGGTTTTGAAGCCTGCTAGTGTCGACCCTAATTAGGAAAAGGGTCTTGTCTACTGATCCATGATGAGCGCACTAACCGCATGTGGGAAGCGAGTATGGGCGCCCCCCTCAATTTGATTCGATTCGCATCTCGTCCAAATCGCCTCATTTAGTTCGGGTTTTCCATTTGCCGCATGCATGATCTTGCGAACCCAGGCCAGGGTGGAACTTTTGTAGTCGGCATTTAGGGAGACACGTTCTTAGAGTGCTATGAGGGTCTCCTTTTCTTCGTGGGGCTTGATTAGCCTTGCGCTCAATTGCACGGGGTTCTTTGGGCTTGATGCGAAGAAGAGTTGAGTTGTGTTGAGTGCCCCGCTTGGTGGAAGGGCCCTTCCATCTGGCGGGTTATTCTTACGTGTACGGCCAAATTGGTGCACCCCTGCAGGGTAAATCTTCTCTAGAAGCCGTGTTTTCCGTGGTTATGGATGACTTGGTGAAAGTACTGGCTAACAAGTACTCAGAACAACTTACACCTAACTAATGATAACTTGACTAGTAATAGTCTTATTGACACAATAAGTTGAACATCATTAATCCAACAGTGTGAGTTATCCTTGGGTTGCTTCCTTAGTAGGGGGTGATATTGGATGGGTATTGTTTGGTGAGTAGTTGTAGTTGGTTACGATACGCTATCTTATCCCCCTCTTTTAGCCGGATGTTGTAGTGTGTTTCTGTAGTTGGTTAGTGCAGCCCGCTGCCGCTTATTTGCAATAATCCCTTCCTTTCCGTTGAACCCAAAGTATTTGTATCTTGTGATGACTGGCTACGCCGGTATCTTGTGAGTATGGTTTATCCACTTGCCAGTACTTAACCGTACTGACCCACGAATCTCTTTCGTGGCTGCATATTCAACATTGCAGTCAACAGGTTTGAAGTCTGACGACGTTAGCTTGGGAATCCCTCCGGCTTGGCCTGGGCAGGGATTGAACGCCATCAGTTATCTTCAGGACTCTTAGTCCAATTTGTATCTTGTCCGTAGTCGGACGCTATGTTGTTTCTTCCGCTGTTACTTGGATATTTGTATTGTATCAGTTGTATCCTTGGCTCGTTTGAGTCTTCTTGTATATATCTTTTCTGTTGTTGTTGCGGAATATTCGTGAACTGTTGTAATGTTATCACAAGTGGCAACCTGGAATCGGTTATTATGTGGATTTTGGCGGAAATGCTGAAATCTGCATAGTGCCCGATCTCGGGGCGTCACACCACGACACCTTTATAGTCACCCTGTTACGGCGTGACGTTTGATGACATCAAAGCGCCCTTCCGATATTAGTGATTGACATGATCTCATGGTCTAAGGAATAAGGTTACTTCGTACGTAAGACATAACAACATAAACTAAATGAATTGATCGTATTGTTATACTTAGTTTGGGTTTATGTTCATCACATAATTCTCCTAATGACATGACCTCGTTATTAGCAACATCCAATGTTCATGATCAGGAAACCTTGATCATCAGTTAATCAACGAGCTAGTTAAAAGGGAGGCATTACTAGGAACCATTGTTTGTTTATTAAACACACATGTATCAACGTTTCCGGTTAATACAATTCTAGCATGAGAAATAAACATTCATCATAAACAAGTAATAATATAATAACCACTTTATTATTGTCTCTCGGGCATATTCCCTTCAGTCTCCCACTTGATGTAGAGTCAATAATCTAGTCTGTAAGCACTTAACACAAATGGCATTCCTGTGTTGTTACCATGCTTCGCATGTGGTAAACTTCATCAAAAGATCTGAACTGTTCAGGTCCTATTGTATTGGTATATCTTTGCGGCTACACGCATCACTCATTCTCTAATGAGATGGATTTGTATATATTTGGTCGACTAGTGAGACCTTAATTCCTCAGCTTAAACCAATGTTACTAACATTGTGAAAATGTGGCTCCATCGTGTCAGCATTCTTGGAAATTCACCAAGTTTAATAAAGAACTCCTTGACACAAAATACTCCTATTATTTGTTGTCAACACAACGATATACTTAGCCTTTGTTGTAGTATCCGTCACAATACTTTAATTTTGAAACTCATTCAAATCTAGCATGGAACTTCCTTCCAGCCTATTGTGCTACCCTTCATCACATATTTTAATTGAGATAAAATTATTTTAATAGATGACAAGACTATTAGTGTAACATATTACAACGAATATTTTGTCAGTACTATATAGGGAAACATATCATTTAGCATTTCTAGAAAATGGCATTAAGGATCTCTCCCACTGTTGTCTAATCATCATATAGATTATTCTGCTATAACATTTTATAGCACATGATTCATCTGGTTGTGTACATAGCATGGAACACATGACTTAGAAATATTAATTTCAATGATGCTCATCATGTGTCAAAACACTTGAATATTTCTCAATTCCTTTCCATGTGGCAAGAACTCCTTCTTGTCATTTCGATATTGACTTACTTCAATATTTCATCTATGTAATTTGGCTCAACCATATCAGGCGATTCAAGCAATCTCTTATAGATATGGATGCCCAATATCTTCTAAGCCTTTCATCAATATGAAAATCTTAACCGTGTTAATTTAAAATACGTATTTTCCAATCAACCATATGTCATCTACATAAAGCATTGGAAATATGTCTTAGCGCTCCCAATTAATTTCTTGTAATTCTACAATCATCTTTACCGTTCATGATGGAATCAAACCTTTTTATAACTTCATTAAAGTAAATATTCCAACTTCGTTATGCTTACTTCAACCATTGAAGTGTGCATACATTTCCAGCAACCTTTTGAATTTTACAAAACTCTCAGACTATGTTAAGTACACATCCTTGATCAAACTTCCTTGAGAGGAAAGTTGGTTTTTGTTATTCAACTGCTATATCATAATATGTAACCTTTTCTAGAACTATCCACAAAGACTAAAGCATCACTACGGAAGATCAAAATCTTGTAGTAGTCAACTCTTTGAACCTCGTCGAAAACATCTTTTCGACAAGAACAACTTTCAAATGATGTAAAAATCCGTGTATTTGTCCCTATATAGACCCGTTTGCTATTGTTAGGCATCATGACTTTCGAAATACTACCAAGTCACATACTTTATATTCATACAGGAATAATATCACGGATATAATGACTCATAGCCAATTTTACGAAGTCAGGGCCCATCATTTGCTTCCTTTATAATTTTCAGGTCCTTTGTTGTCAAAACAACACTTTACTCTTAAACCACAAGTTGGTATAAGAACAAAGTTTTAGGACTTTTGTGGTTCAGTTCGCAAACTCATTCGAAGTATCTACAACATATGTAGAGTCTTTTACTTTGTCAAAATAGGAAACCCTAGAACAACTTCCTGTGTTGCGCTACTCTTGACATGGTAACGAAGATTCTCTAATCTCGTTGAGTTTGTACTGTCCTCCCACTCACTTGTTTCGCAAGAACTACTTTCTCGAGAAATCAACCCTTTCTGACAAACAACATTTGTCTCTGGTTTGGTGATAGGAGAAATACCCAATGTTTTCTTCGGGATAACCTTATAAACATATATTTATCCTATTTTGGTTGTAAAGATTTTACACATGCTATGCATACCAAAACTTAAGAAAAAGACAATTCGGGTCACTACCCAAACCATAACTTTTATGGTGTCAATTTCAACAGATAATGATGGCTCTCTTTTCAGTGTAAAAGCGGTTGTCTCTAATGTATAAACTACAAAATTATAATGGAATTTTTATTAATCTTACCATGTCCAACAAGGTTTGATTTTGTCTCTTGAAAACTCCAACTAATGTGGGGTATTTGATAAGTATAAGTTGTAGAACAATTCTGCAATTCCTCATATGTTTTGCCAAACTTGTAACTCAAACTCTATCCTTTATTATCCAATCATAAATACATAATTATCTTGTTACAATGATTTTTACTTCATACTAACAATAATTTGAACCAATTCAAAAATGTCAAACTCCGTTCTCTTTAAATAGATATACTCACATATCTACTCAAATCATCGACGGAATTTTATGAAGGAAAAATTAATCCACCACTCACGACTACACATAATGGACTATATACATCAATATGTACAATCTCCACTAAATTAGTCGTCCATTCTACATTGGCCTATGAACGGAATTCTAGTCATGTTTTCAAAGAGGTCTCACAAGCGTCAATTTATTCAAAATAAAATGACTCCGGAAGTCCATTAACATGGAGTTCCTTCATGTTTTCCTTTCCAATATGAACTAAAATGGTGGTGTCACAATTTAAGTGAAAATCGTTTACGTCTCGCAATGTTTAGCATTTAGTCTCATAGATGTATACTTTACCAACACGATTTATATTAACTCATCCATCAATTATGGAATATGGTCATAGTTTTAACAATCTCATTTGTTCTCACAAAAGACCGGAACAAAATAACAACTTATTAAGTTCTTAAAATAAATCTTGAATGTTTGGTTCGATACGACAATGAACACAATAACACTTTTATTACTGTTCTTGTCATGATCGACTCCACATCTACTACTAGTTCCTTTTAAGCCCTTGTATTTCTTGCATTGAATTTCTTTGTATGACAAATCATACCAACCAATGTGGTATCAAGATATCCAAAAAAATACTTTGTTGACTAGTAATACATCTATAACTTGTATATCAAGCATATACACCTGAGCTGGACTTTTCCAGTTATCTTCTTTTCTGCCATATATCATCTTGTAATTCTATTTTCAATATTCCCTTTTCTTTACAGAATAATCATTCAACATCAAACAATGTAGTCATACTAGCACATTTTCCTTGACATGTTAGTCATATACTATCACCCATTGAGTCATACTTTGAGTTTGATTGTTCTACTAATATCACCATATTAATAGCATTCTTCCAGATTCCACTCTTAGCAATCTCCAAGCAAGGTAAACGATTTTTACCCATACTTTTAATCCAACCCAACATAACAATTTTATGATTAAGCTACTATAGCTCGAAGGAAGGAATTTAGAGGATAATTTTAGCTCCCGGCTTCTTGGAATATTCAAACGCCTAGCGTCTTCAATCATTGCATATATTCAAATAATACAAGCATACATTGTCAAGCTAAAATATACTCAGTCATGTTGTCACACATAAGTTTCTAGATATCAATATATCTTTCACTTGATTGTTTCTGAAAACAATTCTTTTCAGTTCCTAAATCACCTTGATCAACAAAACATTCTTTTGAAGATAAAGTAATATGGAAGCAACCATGACTCTGGGTTCTAAGTAGGAATTATTTGCTCTCTAGATCAATCATTCATTAATCATATGGAGCTAGGTAGGAAATAACGAAAATCTACAATAGGACTCAATTTTAAATTTCACTAATACGGTACCAATCTTAAATGGTTTTTACCAGATCATAACATTTATATCTCAATTAACAATCTAAGTGTAAGGTAGTTTGTGGATGCCAATGAATACTAAAATTTGTGCAAATTCACTTTGATTGGTTGTTCATGATAAAATAAGTTCAAGTTAATTCAAAATTACTACATGAACTCCCACTCAAAAACAACATCCCTCTAGTCGTTTTTAGTGATTACACAAACCAAATTCACTACATCAAAACCTATCATCATGTGAGATGATGTAGTTGCAAAGGCGAACATCGACATGTTCATCATATCATCCATATGACTCATGCTTTACCTTTTGGTTACGTGTTTCGAGGCCATGTCTGTACATGCTAGGCTACATGCTAGGCTCGCCAAGTAGAACCGTAGCATTGCGTGTTTTCCGAGGCCATGTTTGTACATGCTAGGCTCGTCAGCACCCGTTGTGTGCGAACATTGAGTCTGTCACATCCGATCATCACGTGGTGTCTCGAAATGATGAACTTTATTAACGGTGCATGCTAAGGAAGAACACATTATTATCTTGATATTAGGTGAGAGGGATCATCTTATAACGCTACTGTCGCGATCTAAGCAAAATAAGATGCATAAAAGGATTAACATCACATACATGGATAATATGATATGATATGGTCCTTCTTGCACTTGATCTCTGTCTTGTGGATCATGGTATGATCTCCATCATTCCACCTACGTGGCACCAAGGTCCATGGCACCTCCATCTTGATTGTCCATCAAAATTACAACATATCACATGGATATGATATACAACACGCATGCCATAAATAATAAGACAACCATATGGCTCCTGCCGGTATGTCAATAATTTACAAAAGATATCATCTCATACATAAAATTTGTAACATTGACCATATCACATCACATGCCCCGCAAAAACAAGTTAGACGCCTCTAATTTATTTTTGCATATTTTACGTGGCTAGGGCTTACGAGGATAGAACCGTTCATACCTACAAACATGAGCACAACGTTGATAAACCATATTCTGAGCAACCCTTCGTAGATTAGATCTTAACTATAGTAGGAGGAACGGACACCCCCTCAGCCACAAGTGAGACAGGTCTCGCGTACAAAGTACACGTAAAGTTTTTCTAGGGCGGCTTCATCCTACTATGCCACTAAGATAATAAAATACTTAAGGAGACAAGAACATGATCATCAACGCCCACATAGTTCTACCCGTACAAATCATCTACGCATAGATCCGACTCTGATAACACTAAAGGGTACGTTGCATAGAAAACAAAAAATTCCTACGCGAGAGATAACCGAAGGGCCAAGATCTAATCTAGAGCGAGAAGATGTGCACCACAATCCGGCGGTGCCTCCGTGATCGGTCACATGTACGGCTCGATGAATACCTCCGTTCCCTCGATCCAGCGGGGTAGCGTAAGTAGAGGATCCTCCGGAACTCCAGCAGCACGACGGCGTGGTGGTGGTGAAGAATCCCACGGTCAGGGCTTCGCCAAACCGGAGACCATGGAATGGAGTAGCGGGTGGAGAGAAAGGGAGGTGGGCAAGTGTGTGTGAGAGAGGGAGCTTATGCCCTCTATTTATAGGAGGAGGTAGGCATCCGAAAGGCTCCATGCGGCCAAGCATGGTGGTGCCCCCACCTTTTCCCTCATCATGTGAGTGGACACTCCACTCACAACCACTCATGCTCCCATAATTTCCCACTTAGAAAATCCAAAAGTTTTCTTTAATAAATAAATAAATCATTTTCCCTCATCATGTGAGTGGACACTCCACTCACAACCTCTCCGATCAATAATCAACAGCGGGATCTGGAGATCTGTGATGACTCCTATATATTCAACGATGACTCTCGTGATCATGTGAACCATCAACGTCGTAACTATTCCCATTGTCTCGCGACATTTTACTTGTCCAAGATCCGATCATTGGTATCAACCATACCTAGTTCGATCTCGTTACCGACAAGTACTCTTTTACTCGTTCCATGATATGACATCCTTGTGACCTAGTCACCTGCTTGCAAGCGGTGCGATGTGATATCACCAAGAGGGCCCAAAGTATATCTCTACGTCATTTGGATGGACAAATCCCACTCTTGATCCATGAGACTCAACTACCACTTTCCGAATACCCAACGACACCTTTATAGTCACCTTGTTACGGCGTGACGTTTGATGACATGAAAGCACCCTTCCGGTATTAGTGATTGACATGATCCCATGGTCTAAGGAATAAGGTTACTTCATATGTAAGACATAACAACATAAACTAAATGACTTGATTGTATTGTTATACTTAGTTTGTGGTATGTTCATCACATGATTCTCCTAATGACATGCCCTCGTTATTAACAACATCCAATATAATGATTAGGAAACTTTGATCATCCGTTAATCAACGAGCTAGTTAAAAGAGAGGCTTTACTAGGAACCATTGTTTGTTTATTAAACACAAATGTATCAATGTTTCCGGTCAATACAATTCTAGCATGAGAAATAAACATTCATCATAAAGAAGGAAAAAGATAATAACCACTTTATTATTGTCTCTCGGGCATATTCCCTTCACCCTAGGCCTTGTTTCTAAGCATTGAAACACCGTTTACATCCAATTCTGCTACATGTTTGCTTGCTGCCATTTTTATTTCAGATTTCTATCATCACTTATAATCATCCATATTACTTGTATTTCACTATCTCTTCGCCGAACTAGTGCACCGTCTACAAGAATAGAACCGTGCGTAGACATCAAGCTCTTTTCTGGCGCCATTGCCGGGGAGGTAAGGTAAAAGGTACTCACATCCTCTATGAGTTCTCGAAGTTATTTCCTTTAGATTCTGCAATTATATCTTTTTGTTTCTTGTTTTTATTTTCACTTGTTAGGCTTATTTTTACTTGTACCTTGTTTTTATTTTTACAATTTAGGCTTAATGGAAAACAACAAAAACATGAGAGAGCTTTATAATATTTATCTTGAGTTAGGACATGAAGTGTTTGAAGAGAAAATTAAAAAACCTATGGAACTTTATTTGCATGCTAGTAGCAATGTTATTAGTATAAATTCTTTGAACGCCATTATTTCTAATACTATGGAAAAGTCTAAGCTTGGGGAAGCTAGCTTTTATGAAAATGATATTTTTAGTCCCCCCAAGTTTTGAGGAGGAAATTTTCTTTGACGATACTTTGCCTCCAATATATGATGATTACAATGATGAATATGTTATTTTCAGTCCACCTACTATTGAGGAGAAAATTAATTATGATTACAATATGCCTCCTATATTTGATGATTATGGTGATGAGAATAATAATGATAGCTGTTTTGTTGAATTTGCTCCCACTACTATTAATGAGAATGACTATGCTTATGTGGAGATTTATGCATGTGGCTCATGATAAGAATGTTTCTTGTGATAGTTATATTGTTAATTTCATTCATGATGCTACTGAAATTTATTATGAGAGAGGGAAACATAATTTTATGCATCTCAACAATATCAAGTTTCCCCTCTTTATGTTGAAATTTTTGAAGTTGCACTTGTTTTGCTTTCCTATGCTTGTTGCCTTGTGCTTTCATGACTTGTTTTTCTACAAGATTCTTTTTCATAGGAAGTGGGTTAGACTTAAATTTGTTTCACATATTCTTCTTGATGCTCTATTTTGCTTCAATTCATATTTCTCATGTGAGCATTTTCTCAAATTATCATGCCTAGCTAAAAGGCTTTAAAGAAAAGCACTTCTTAAGAGATAACCCATGTTTTTATTTTTGCTTTGTTTTTCTCTGTTTTCTTTGATTCAAGGAGTTGTATACTTATTTATAAATTCCTTTGTATCTTTATTTCCATGTTTTAGTTGTGCCAAGTAAAGTTTCTGACGAGAGTTGGAGTTGGTTTTGGATTTCTACGCAGGAAACAGATTTCTGTTGTCCACCGTAAAATATCGCATAATTCACAGAAAAATAAGAATGACCTGAAATTCCTTGTGCTTATACCTTAGCTAATTCCAAAACTTTTTGTTCTTTAAGTTTTTTGATTTGAGCGACGTAAGTGCCCCCAAAAAATCGTCTTTACAAACTGTTCTGGTTTTGGCAGATTCTGCCATTTTTCTTGCATTTGCTCTTTTGCGATGTCAAGTGGATTTCTTTGGTTCACAAAAAATCTGCGACTGTAGATAATTTTTAAAAGTATAAATTTCACTTGTGCCATACAGAACCCATGGATTTTTTATTGTTGCACTAACCCTCTAATGCGAATTACTATTTGAGTGTGGTGTGAAGGAAGTTTTCAAGGGTCAAGAGAAGAGGGTGATATATGTGATCAAGAAGAGTGCAATGTCAAATCTTGGGGATGCCCCCGTGGTTCATCCAAGCATATTTATAGAAGACTCAAGCATCTAAGATTGGGGATGCCCAAGGCATCCCCTTCTTCATCAACAATCTATCGGGTCGCTTCTAGTGAAACTATATTTTTATTCGGTCACATCATATGAAGTTTTCTTGGAGAGTATGTTTGTTTTTATTTTGTTTTATTTGTTTTCCTTGCTAAAATAATATAGCTGGACCCTAGCATTCCTTGTTTGGGAGAGATACACGCTCCGATTTTTCGTTTGAATACTTGCTATGCTCGTATTCTTAGTTTTTCTTCTAGTTGCTGCAAAATTCCTGTTTAGCTCTTGTTTTCATTGCATCTCTTGTTCAGAGCTATTAGTTTTAGTAGTGTTATGTGAGTAATCTCATGTTTACTTGCTGCAGCATTTAGAGAGTTTTTGTTAAAGCATGTTTTGTATGGTGCTTGTTGGGAAAAGAAACTGCTGCTTGAGGTAGAATTTATAACGGTGCAGGTAGAAGCTTGTATAGACTGTGGCCGGACTTTTTCATATCATGCTAGATGTTACTTTAGTTCTAAGTCCTTGTGGTTATTTAGTATCATGGTTAGCCTCAAATAGCTGAGAGTGTTTAATTGCCATTGAAAGAATCATGAGTTGTTCTTGTCATATTGAAGCATAAATTTGTGGTGTTCTCCTTTGAATGTTTTATTTGGTTGACTTGGCGCATTCTCACACCATGTTTATGACTATTAACTAGTCACGAATAGCCTCCGTGATCATTTAGTTTTTGAACTTGTGGTACCACCTATGCTTTGATTAATGATGTTTATGTCGCTATGCATGATTATGGCTCTTATGCTCTCTTGATTTGTCGCTCCCAGTCTTTTGCTAGCCTCCACCTGTACTGAGTATGAGCTCTACTCGTGCATCCAATTCCCAAAAACCAAAGTTTTTCCCATTGTGTCCACCATACCTACCTGCATGTGGTATTTAACCGCCACTCCAAAGTAAATTTCTCATGTGTTACCTTTAAAACTTTCAAAATTACTCATGTTTTGTGCTCCTGTTTTAGCTCATGAGGACGTAAATAGAGAATCTTTATCTCACTTGTTGATTGGACTTTCACACCCTGGACTAGTGGCTTCATCCGCTTATCCAATGATAGAAGAGCTGGCAGCGGGGTGCCCAGCCCCAAATTAATAACAACAAATTATCTTCACTATTTTTCCCCCCGATTTATCAGTCAAAGCATATTGTGTAAACAAAAGAGAAATAGGGATGACCTTCTACCCAGATGCGTCCTTCTATGGGAGCCTCTCTTGTGAAGTCTAGTTGGCTTGTGACATATTATATTTTCTGTTTACCATTCATTGACATAAGCATACACCTATGTAAAAAATATAGATACTCCTCCACGGTATGTGATTGTTGGCAGGCACCCGAGGATTCTGTTAGCCATGGTTTGTGTAAGATGGATGGGAGGAGTGTCAAGATTTTTATACCTCGTTTAATAAAATAAAAGCTCTAGCACATGACTGGTCCATGCTTCCCTCTGCGAAGATACTTTCTTTTACTTGTATGTTTAGTCTCCATGTTCTAACGTTATGCACGGTTGAGAGAGCATAGTTGCCATTATGAGTTTTATGTGCATTTGTCCGAGAAAAATTATTAATTGATTCATGATGTGTTATTTCTTGTTCTCTAATTATTTGTTCTAGTCTTCCTCATGAACTTTGAAGGTGTCCTAACATTTATGTTTTGCCCCACTCTTAAGGACTAGCAAAATATCACTTTGACATGTTTTATCTATACTTGAAACAAACGTATATCTCTCGTTGCATTGTTATTCATGATCTTTTATTTGTGTTACATATCATGATGTAAGGTGATTGCTATGCTTTATTATTAAAATTATATTTATCATGCTTGTGTTGAAGTTCTATGATGTTGATACGTCATAAACGTATCATTAATTTATGATGTTTCCTGTTGTTTTCATGCTATATGCTACATGTTTCCTTTATACTTTATGCCCTTTTTATCGATTTTCTGGGACTAACCTATTGACAAGATGCCACCGAGCAGTTCATGTTTTCTGCTGTTTTAGTTTAAGAAAAGTTGTTCTGGAAATATTCTCGGAATCGGAAAATTCGAAGCACAAAAGTCTTAGAATTCCCGGAGGGTCCACTGAGTCCCGAAAATACCCGGAGGGTGGCCACAGGGTGGCCACACCATAGGGTGGCGCGGGCCCCCCTGGCCACGCCACCAGGTGGTGTGGCCCCCTGGCCAGCCCCGGCATCGCCCTTTCGCATGTTTATCCCCCCCCCCCCGAGGCATAAACCCGAAATGAATCGGCCTTTTCCACCACAAACATCCGTAGCTCCGTCGCCGCTGCCGACAAGTTTTGGGGGACAAACATCTCTGTTTCAGCACCCTGTCGGGACGGGGAAGTGCCCCCGAAGCCATCTCCATCGACTCCACCGCCATCTTCATCGCCGTTGCTGTCTCCTATGATGAGGAGGGAGTATTTCTCCCCGGGGGCTGAGGACTCTACCGGTAGCTATGTGTTTCATCTCTCTCTCCCATGGTGTGATCTTTATGTGATCATGAGCTTTGTAATTTAGTTGAATTAGTAGATGTTACTCTTCATCTCTTATGCTCATCAAGTGGTTTAGTTATGAGATCTCCGTAAACACTTTTATCACGGTATAAAGGTGACAATGTGTGCACCGTGTGGTTTAGCACGATATTTATATATTGTGTTGGATGACCCTATGAAATTGTGGTGTTTGTCTAGTACCTTATATGGCGCTCAATAGTGACAGCGTGGGGTTAACTAGACATGGGAATGCAACTTTGAGGAGTGCTCTTTGCAGCCCTACGCAATGAATTGGTGTTTGTTATTCACCTGGAGAGTGGTTTAGAGTAGCATAGTGAAGAGAGATATTTATGCATTCAAATATGTTATCATTGTTGAGAGTGTCCACTAGTGAAAGTAGGATCCCTAGGCCTTGTTTCTATGCATTGAAACCGTTTACATCCAATTTTGCTACATGTTGTCTTGCTGCCATTTTTATTTCAGATTGCTATTATCACTTAAAATCATCCATATTACTTGTATTTCACTATCTCTTCGCCGAACTAGTGCACCTATACAACTGACAATTGTATTAGGTGTGTTGGGGACACAAGAGACTTCTTGTATTGTAATTGCATGGTTGCTTGAGAGGGATACCTTTGACCTCTATCTCCCTAAGTTTGATAAACCTTGGGTGATCCACTTAAGGGAAACTTGCTGCTGTTCTACAAATCTCTACACTTGGAGGCCCAACACTGTCTACAAGAATAGAAGCGTGCGTAGACATCATGCTGTTACATCCCTACACAATGAATTGGTGTTTGTTATTCAACCGTAGAGTGGTTCGGAGTAGAATAGTGAAGAGCTGATATTTATGCATTCAATTATGTTTTCATTGTTGAGAGTGTCCACTAGTGAAAGTAGGATCCCTATGCCTTGTTTCTAAGCATTGAAACACCGTTTACAATCAGTTCTGCTACATGTTTGCTTGCTGCCATTTCCATTTCAGATTGTTATTATCACCTATAATCATCCATATTACTTGTATTTTACTCTCTCTTCGCCGAACTAGTGCACCTATACAACTGAAAATTGTATTAGGTGTGTTGGGGACACAAGAGACTTCTTGTATTCTAATTGAAGGGTTGCTTGAGAGGTATATCTTTGACCTCTTCCTCTCTGAGTTTGATAAACCTTGGGGTGATCCACTTAAGGGAAACTTGTTGTTGTTCTACAAACCTCTGCACTTGGAGGCCCAACACTGTCTACAAGAATAGAAGCGTGCGTAGACATCAATCACCATATTCGTGCCACACTCGATCTGAGCAAGGCTGTAGTCACAGAGAGGATCTCCCTCACCAAGGAAAGCTTGGATGAGGCCCCCTGGAGTCTAAGGAACATGCTTCCCCAGAAACAACCGCTGGTGCAGCAGAGACACCACTTGTGAAGCGTCGCGGATGGCAGAGGCAGCCTTCATCCCATGCCCATGCAGCTGGTTGCAGAAGTCTATTACATGATCGACCCTAACTTGGCCAGGAATCGCCAAAGAAACTCCAAGCGCATCTGCGACAAATCAAAGAAGTTACGAGAAAGAAAGCAACTCAAAAAACACGACGAAGATTGGCGAGTGACGTACCAAACAGGGCCTCAGCCACCGGACGAAGAGCATGAGTCAACTCATTGTCACGAGCCTTGCCTGCAGCCTCCAGCTTCTTAAGGTCCTCCTGGGACTTCGCGAGTCGATCGACATCATCCTTTCGAGTAGACTCCAACTCCTTTTCGAGGTCTTTGACCTGCTCATAGGCTCTAGCCTTCTTGGTGTTAGCGCTGGCAGCCTCGTCTAGAAAAAATAGTAAAACACGCTAAGGAAAATGGGAAGATAGGGGACTCCACTCGCGAAACATCAGAAAATTTACCTCTCAAAGATCGAAGGTCTTGATGAAGCTGATCGCGCTCCTGACGAAGAGCAGCGCATTGCGCCTCAGCAACTATGAGATGACGCCCGAAAACGGCTAAGGACTCGAAGACAACCTACAAGAAAAAAGAGTTAGGATCAGTACAATGCTGCTTGAGTCTATACCCGACTGTAAACAGTCGACTATAGACTCGGGGGCTACTCCCATCGGGAGCACTGTCATGCACCCGATAAAAACAAAACAAAAACTAGCTAAGAAGTGAAAAGGCAACTTGAGTCTGTGACCGACTATTAACAGTCGACCACAGACCCGGGGGGGCTACTACCATCAGGAGCACTGACGTGCACCCGACGAAGGAAAAATGATTACTCGAGTGAAAAGTTTACCTTGCCATTCGGGGTCAACAAAGGGTCGGGTGAACTGCCCGAAATCTCTTTGCTCGCAAACGCTCCGACATCTCTTGGATGATCAACCGCGAAGCTAGGCATCACGTATTCAGAAGCGTCGGCTGCCTTCGCATGGGCTGGGAGGCTGCCGAGGATGACTCGGAACTTTGATAGACTCCGCAACAACTCCCTTCTGCTTCGCAGAATGGGCCGAGGAAGCGAACTGATCCTTGTGAAGCACTCGAAGTCTAAACAAATGTTAAGGAAGAACAAGACCACTACTCAATATCGATAAAGCGAGAGACTTACTTGTCGTACTCATCCTCGTCGAAATCATCTAAGGTCCATGCGGTTGGAACTTTTGGCTGCTAGAACGCAGGCGGGAGCGTGCTCAAAGGAGTTGCCTGAATAACGGGAGAACCTCCTCGACCATCTTATGGCTCAGGGAGTTGTCCTTGGAAGTCACCTCATCCTCATCGCGCTTGCGACGCTTGCGCTGGAGAAGTTGGGGATATTCCTCTTCTTCCTCCTCCTCGGTCTTTTCTAGCTCTTCACTCGACTCCGCATTCGCAGCACTTGTGTCTGCAGGGGCGTCCAAGTTACTCGCAAGTAAATCGGAGCTTCCCCCGTCCGCGACAGAAAGCGGCGGGTAGCACTTCGCCTCCTCCTGGTTCTAAGGAAAGAAGGAAAAGTACCCGTTCAGAAAGAGACTCGAAAAGAATAGAACAACAAAAGAAGGGAGAAGAATTCACCTCGCTCGGGGGATGCTCTGAGTCGAAAGGTTCGAAAGGAGAAGCCGAGTAGACTTCCCCTTCTTCAGGCTGGTGATGGCGGTGAGATTTGCCTCAAACTCATTGTTCGAAAGCACATCGTCACACGTTCGACTTGGGTCTGCAACACCCGAATACTCCCACAAGGCATTGGGCCTGTCCTGTAGTGACTGCACCCTCCGGCGGAGGAAGACACTCACCATATGAATCTCGTTCAGAAGAAGCCCTCTGTCCTTTCGACGGAGCCGTCGACCTTGTTCGAGCAGGGACGCAATGGCTTTCGCTTCTTCGGGCGACATGGAGTGCGCCCAAGACTTTCTCCTCTCCAGGACCACGAATGGCTTGAACTCGGGGACGCCACTCACGCCAGTGTCGTGGACGTAGAATCATTTCCTACGCCATCCCTGAGCCGACTCGACGAATTTCATCTCGAAGTAGGGGAACTCATTATTCGCCTGGATCCCCAAGCCTCCAGGCGCCAACGGATCCCCTTGCTTTTTCTCACCCGCGGGTGCCTTCTCTCGGTGAATTTTCACTGAGAAGATGCTCTTCCACAGCCCCTAGTGCGGTTGACATCCCAGGAAGCACTCGTAGAGGACGATGAAGCACGAGATGTGCTGGACCGCATTGGTAGGGAAGGTCGTCGAGCTGGATGCCATAACATACAGCAACCCGAGGAGAAAAGGGTGGAGGGGGAAAGACATACCTCAGGAAATGTGCTCCGAGAATGCGACGCGCTCATTGACGTGAGGGCATGGCACTTCTTCTTCCTTCACGGGCTGCCGCACGCTTCGTGGTTCTTCAGGAGGGATCAGTCCCTCCGACATCAGATTGATACTTTTCCTCGTCACGATTGACGAGCGCCATTCGCCCGTCTTCTTCTACGGAGGAGCCGATGGGCCACCGGCTACGTCCTTGCCGGACACCGCGGCCGCTGAGCGCTTGCTTCTTCCACCGGCCATGGAGGTTGCCTTCGTAAGGGACAATGGGGGTGCTGGAGGATGAAGATGAGAGAAAGGAAGGGGAAAATGATTTACCCCTAAGCCCGCAATTTATACCACGGTCCGGTACGGCGACCCATTGATCCTCGCAAAGGAAGGGTACGTGGCACGCATCGCGGCCGCCACGGGTCAAGCGGAAGCGAAGCGCCGGGGACGGTTATCTTGCACGATCTTTAAAGCAAAATCATGCGTAATTAACCGCACGTCCAGCGGGAAAACCGGCTCACAACGGCACGTTTCTGGTAAAAAAGCTGACAAGGTGGGCCCTACGTGTCCTGTCCCTTTGCGTCACGTCCCATCGGGAGTAGACAAATGCGCAATGACGTCACCAAAGACTTCAAAACACGAAATCTCTTTCGTATAAACTCAGAAGAAAAGATTCGCCTCGCTCAAGGATTAAAAAGAAAATAGTGGCACTCGCCATTATGCGAGACAAGGAAGCGGGACTCGCTATGCTGCAAGGGAAAAATCGCGAGTATACACTCTCTGCAAAAGTCAAAATTCGCAATTCTGATGTATGAACACGTCGCGCAATAAACATCGGGTCGTTCGGCCATCGTGGCACACCTGGATGCCGCATTTTTCGAGTGCGAAGGTAAGACCCAAGGATCTGTCCTGTGGGCCTGGAATCGCACTCATGCTGCGTCCTCCGGCAATTTCTCGTGTCAGCGGCACGAAGAAAAGTCCTAGGGGACGCGTCGGGTACCCCTTTAAGGTTAAGTTCGACTCGATAAGTCCTCCATGGCCCAGTCGCAATGATCACCTAACCGGATTCGAGTCGGAGGTCTCGAGTTCGTGTAGGCTAGACCCGTTTTTGCCCGAGTGCAATTAATAGGCCTCGATCCGTCGGGTAAGCTAAGCGACTGAGTCACATCCTTCTGTGAAAAAATCTAACGCGTGACGCATTTGATTGTTCGATACTCGAGTCTCGTCCATACAGGGTTCACATCCTTCAAGTAAAACTAGGTTGCGTAGCCGCAAGAATCTAAAACAAGTCATGAGTGCTTACTCGACTCTCCATAGTCGAATAAAAACTCGGGGGCTACTGATGTGGGGATGACTTCCTAGTCCTCCAGACGGGGCTATCTGGTCTAAGTCCTAACACGAAAGCCCAGCATGATGAACGCCCTACTTTTCTAGAAGGCTCTACTTAGACCCACTCGCAAGACTTGCAGGCCAAGATAGAAGGGACTTACCGACTAGGGTTAGGGTTTTATAACACACCCGGGTACAGGTTTGAGACCCCGCTTCCTACATAAAGGCTGGGAGAACCACCCGGGGGGACATCCAATCGAGACCTCACACCATAGGTGCCACCTCTCGAGATCTAATCTCTCGACTTGTGCGCGCGCCATTGTAATTTCACATCATAATACAAGAACAGACAAGCAGGAGTAAGGGTATCACCTCTACGAGGGCCCCGAACATGGGTAAATTGTGCCCCCTCTTAGTCGTCGATCCCACCAGCGCCTAATCAGTTCCTATACTCGAAAGCCTACCGGATCACCCGAGATTTTTTTTGATATGAGCCATCAACATCAGGCGAACTGGAGAGACGAGATTGCTGTCGTGATTGCTTCAATGGCGGTGCGGGTGGCTGATCAAAAAAGTTCGGCGTAGAAGGCGAGGATGTGCCACCCACAGGCGTCGCCGAGCTCGCCTGGCTCATCTGACCTAGGGTTTCGGTGGCGGCGAGAACTCCTAGCCCAATTCTTTCTTTTGTGCGTGCACGGCGGCCAGCGCGGCCGACAGAGGCCAGCTTGTGCCGCATCTCCTTGCTGATGGCCACCGCGGCCATCCACTGCGACATTTCCACTGGTTCACGCTTCATCGGCGTCCGCGCGACTACCCCCAGCGCCGCTTGGGTTTGTTGAGCCTCGACCCCGTTGGAGGTTTGCGGGGACAGAGGAGAGGGCGGGATTCAGCGGCGACGAGGAAGGGACATGTTTGTGAAGCCCGCGGGAGCGGAGGGCAAATGGAGGGAAGAAATTCGAGAAGATTGGACGGGCGTGCAACCATATAGGTGGAAGGGAATTATTTGGCGCGGAGCATGTCTCTATGATGGACGGGCCCTGTCTGTCGGAGGCGTTGTTCATGGGCTGTCCGGCAACGCACACTCCACACCATGGTTGGAGACCCATTAGGGCTGCTAGGCAGAAAATTGTATAGGAGCCACAGTTTTTTTTTTTTTTTGACAGTGTATAGGAGCCACAGTTGAGGTGTCGCTGTGACGCGATTTTGTGTCCAGCATGCTAACGGGCCTTTACAGCGCTTTCGGGTGCGTGTGGAGATGCCCTGAACTCTTCCCCTTTTATCAGGAACAGCTTAGCGGTCACGCACCGTCGTCACTGCTGATTGAGCTTATCTTCCGGTGATATCCGGCCGTTCGAGTAAACATTGCGTACATTCGGCAACCTTAACTTCAGGGAGAAACATGGCTGGCGCTCCAATCGCACGAGAATATCCCATGGCATGGTACCGATTCTTCAAAGTAGCACTGCACCAACGACGACCTCCGTCGATCGTGCCTGAAGGAGGAAAAGCATTCATGCCCAAGATATCGCGAGATCGATTCACTGATGATGCTGTCCCGTCGAACATGCTAATGCCCGTATCGGACAGCGCCGATCGATTCTCCCGGCGGGCACATGATACACATGTATCCGGATTCCGGGGTCCATCCCGATCAAGTCGCCGCTACAGGAGCCTGCGTGCGCGTAGGTAGCAGATGTGGCCATATCTTATCTCGCTATCCTGTCCACAGTGTGCAGTCGGTGTCGGTCAGGCGGCGGCGGCGGCGGCCGGCGTGGTTGGTTCTCTCGTGTTTCATATTTTCATTTTGAGGATTGGTTGGCAATGAATCCAGAACTGCAGACCTCAAGTGCACGTCTATCACGCTAAACGTGCTCGAAAGTAACATGTTTGTACACCCTGGTTACTCGTTACTTACTACTAGCATGTTATGTTCCTGTCAGAAAATCATCGGAAGCATTCGCTACTGTTGGTGCTAGGCTCGAACCTCTTCGTTGCTCCAGGTCTGAGCCAGTACTGTAGTAGAAGTGTAGACCCTGGCACGGTGCTGCTCGCCTGCTCTGCAGTTTCCCCGCGAGCTGGCGTGCCGCCCGCCCGCGCGACCGGACCGGCGCCTCACGGCTTTCTGTTCACACACACTCACGCGCAAAGAGGAGAAGGATTTCCAGGCACGGTAGCCCTATTTCGTTTTTAGGGCAACACGGCCCCACTCTTTCAGACACGTCCCGTCGAGACAGCGCATTCTCAGGCCCAAGGCCTAGGGGCGCAGCCACTGCGGAACAGGCGCAGGACGGCGGGAAAAGGAGCGTGCCACCCATCGCCTCTCTCGCTCCCCACGGCGAACGAGCGCAAATATTCCATAATAACGGCGGCGGTTAGCTTTCCACGATCCAAGAACGGGGTCAGGTCGCCGGGCCCAGACTAGCGGAGAATTCGCTCGGTGTCGCTCATGCGGTATTTACCGTGGAATCACTTGAGGCCCAGAAAGCATGCATTTATGTCGTACGAGCCGATTAGCTTCATCTTTGACGCGCGAAGCCTTTTTTTTTCCTTTGTTCGTTTGGAAGCTCTTTATTCACAAAAAAAAAAAGTTTGGAAGCTG
Source organism: Alopecurus myosuroides (assembly GCA_028641055.1). NCBI lineage: Eukaryota > Viridiplantae > Streptophyta > Magnoliopsida > Poales > Poaceae > Alopecurus > Alopecurus myosuroides. The sequence goes on from CM054059.1 coordinate 412,942,200, forward strand.
CCCGTACAATTCTCGCTTGCGTATTCCCTCCAAAAAAAAGGGGTGTCTATTTCGCGCTAGACTGATTTTCAACTAGTTATAACAATTTTTTTCTTTCAGTCATAAGATGACATGTGGTATGAGGCAAAATACCCTAAAGCCTTAGATAAAATCATTAACGAGCTTTATATAGGGCTACCGTTCGATTTGCTACATTTAATTAGGAATAAACTCCACCAGAAAGCCACTATTGAAGTCTGGGGCATTGCTCTCATTTCGAAAAAAATAGCAATAAACGGATAAATTGAAAAGAGACAAAGATCCATTATACATGGACCAAAAAAAAAAAGTACTGTTTGCCCCCAAACAATACGTGTTCCACATAATGTAAATAGTAGTACAATTAATTGTAACTTGGTGTTGTAGATAGACAACTTGTACACACACAAAAAAATAGTTTACATGATTTGAATATTAAAATTACATGTTATTTGCCCAAAATTACGTATTCTAGATCATGTAAATATCAATGTAATGAATTGTAGTTTGTGCTACATAGGGAACTGGAAATCCATAATAATTTACATGTACATCTAGTTGCAATTACATAGTAATTGACATGAATATGTAGTTGTACAAAAATATTAACATGGTTTAAAGCGAATGTAATTTATATGTATACCAAGTTATATTTAGATACATAAAAATGAGGCTTGTAATGAACCTTGTATTGGGATAATTTGCATGTATATACATTTAGAACCTATAGTACTTTATATGTATCTAACACTGAATATACATGTTTAAATTAAGTATATATATGCTATATATACATGCTTACAACATCGATATTTTAAGTATATACATGTATATATATTTTACACCTAGCATCAACACAAAGACCAAAAAAAAAACTCAAAAGAAGCCCGACCCATGAAAAAGTTAAAAGAGCCCGTACACACTAGACCACCCTCTGAGTGAAATAATAGATTGTAGAAAAGTTGAACCGTTCTAGCCGTTAAGAAAAAAACTATGAAACAAAAATTCGAAGCGAATAGTAACCAAATAGTCAATCAGTCATAAATAGAAATCGATTATTGTCAAAAAAAAATCTACAACTAATCTGGGAAAAAAGTCTCTTGTGTAATGTTCCTTTTTTTTTACTTTTCTTGCACAGTTCTCATTTTCCCTTATTTATTTATTTTCCTTTTTTGCTACTTTCCTTTCTTAATTTAGTTTTCTTATGGTTATATTTTGAACCATTTAATACTTCATTTCCATTTGGCATCAAATTTGTTAAATGTCCCCCCTATTTATGCATGTGTTGAGGAATGGCACCGCGTCTGTTTCGTCTTCCCGCTGGCCCGTGCATCGGAGCAAAGGGGCACGTCCCGAGTGCAGACGTGACTAGACGTCCAGACAATTACTGCCCTGTGGCGCCCCATCAGAGCGGTCATTACGAAGGGACGTTTCCGCCACGCGTGGGAGATCGTGGGATTTCCCCACGAACCGTCGCGCCATGTGTCGCGGTTGGCCCTGCAGCTTAAGGGCCCAAGTCGCTTCGCCTCCTCCCGACGCGCGCGCGTCATGGCCCCGGGGGCTACTGTCGGACCCATGGATACCAGGGTTTCCTGGCCTGTCCGCTGCTGGTCCAGCCCACATAGTATAGAAGGAGTCCATGCTAACTCAATACATGAAATGGGCGCACCGGCCCCGCTCTCGGTAGGGACGATCCCTTGGCGAGGGATCGTCTTCGGCGATATCCCCGCACATTGTCGAAGAGGAGCCCTGCTTCGCACAAGCTCCTCTCCAGAGGGACCCCCGCTTGTTGGGAGACAACCCATGTGGGGGTGACGCCCGAGCCTGAAGCCTGAAGTCTTTTATTGTAGTTCCTACTCCTGCAATCTCACTAAACCAGGGCTGAAGCCTGAAGTATACAAAGTACAACGTGAGTATGGTTTCGCTAACTCGGCGAGGATGAACTTTCCGGCGAGTTGGCTTCTAGCTATTCGAACCCTTGTTCTCTGTTGTCGATTATGGATTGCTCCCGTCCGTCTCTATATAGATAGCTGGATTAGGTCTTACAGGAAGAAAACCTATAAGACTACAAAAAATATTCCTATTCTTGGAAAGTAAGCCATCCAGGTTCTTCTTCAAGCCGGACCACGTATTGGGCCGTGATCCGGGTTCTTCTAGAGTCAGCTTACTGGGCCGCCCAATGGACTTTACTCCATTGCCTGCGGGTCACCCTGACAATCTGGCCTTTGGTCAATGCCGGATACATCTCTAATTGGCATATATCCGACAAGTTGCCTCACGGGGGCAACACAAGATGCTGTAAACTTTTAGTGGTGGTGCTAATTTTTTCTATCTTACCATCTTATGCTAAACATTGTGGTGTTGGTGTGTTTTTGTTTTAGCCCTACTTACACGGAAAGTGTTTTGTGCTCCCGAGCACACGTTTTAATTTTTTTGAAAAATATATTTAAATGCTTTAAAATTTTCTGAAAATAAATCCGGAGGTAGCAAATGTTGTATACCGTAAACGTGCAAATTTTCAGTTTCAACTACAAACTAGTACGGGATACACAAAATAGAAAAAATATGATAAAATTTAGAGATAGTCATACTCATATTGACAGTTTTGTCATTTTTGTGTAGTTCAAAATACAAAGTATTTGGAATTAAAAATTTGCATGTCCATAGGATACACCCTTAACTATACTCGTATTTTTTTCAGAATGTTTGAAACTCATAAATATATTTTTTAAATTTGTTAAGACGACGAGAGCACCAAATCTCCACTCCTATTTACATCTCTTAACACTAGCGCTGGATAATTTCTCTCGCGTGTAGTGGTTCCGTCGCATATAGGGATGCAGATTTTTTTACTGGACATGGCTGACAAGGAGGCTATACAGCTCTAGTACATGATACTCGGCGCATACCTAAATACGTCACACGACATGAGAGATGTTGCAACTCGTTTTTTTTTGAGAATATGTTGCAACTCGTTAGAACTTGAACATTCTTCCTGAATATTGGCGCAGTATGCAAGACGCAAAAAATGATGATGTGTGACTCCATGTGCTCATTTTAGGGTATGTGTCCATGGCCTAAAAGAGCTATGCGGTGAACGATTTTCAGCAGACTTAAACTAGGCCGGTAGATCCCTTTTGGCCCATGAGGGGCCGCCCCAACATTAAAACTCGAATGTTGGTTCTTTTATGCGTACCTTCTATACTGGGCCAGGGTCTAAGAAAGTTAACTGATTGAACAATGCTCAAAAAAAAAACGGATTGAACGTACACGGTGGTCTCTATGTTGTGTGATAATTCCAACTTCATACGATTACTGCATGTCTGCATCTAAGTTTTGATTGTAGAAAGTCTAGAAGAAACCAAGGCTGGCAATTTATATAATTTCTGCAGTCCGAATTGAATGGCTGGAAGACGAATATTAATATGTTGATATTCTCTAGAGTACATCAGGGGAGGGTTTTCAACCCAAATACCGCGAGATCAAGGCCCCTCCCTATCTATAGTTCCAGAATAAAACCCATTGTACTTACGTCATACTGCTAGCTAGTATACAGTTATCGTCAAGCAGGTATCACAAATGGCAAGCTTCGCCATTGCTGTTAGCATGGGCACAAAATCACAAATAGTAGTTCAACTATTTCTGATGCCCATTAATTCGCTGTCTAAAAGAAGTACAACGGACTGCGTACAAGGAACAAGGTAAACAAACAGTAATTTACAAATCCTCTCCGTCCCCGAGAACAAAGATAGCTGCTAGCATTAGCTCATGCACAATGCGCATGGATTTGAGTGACATATACCCTAAACAAATTTCCCAATGCAGTCAGCCAGTAAAAGGTCCACTTCACACTCACCAATATGCATGGATGCAAAGCCAGGAAGGAATAACCGATCAGTATAACGCGGCCGAGTTATACGGAAAATAATTATATGAGACCTGGTCTACAAATTTATTCCCGTGGACCAACTCCAGCAATTGACACGTAGGCATGAGAGAGAGAAAAAACGGAATTCAAATGCCTATTTTTAGATCCAAACTGTCATGCACGCTACGTGTCAATTGCTGGAGTTGGTCCACGGGGTAAATTTGTAGACCAGGTCTCATATAATTATTTTCCAGTTATACCGATCAGTATAAAGCTAGGAAGGAATAACCGATCGACAGCGGACCCGAGCACGGCCGGAGTTCCCAGATTCCATGGCCGCGGAAATGAACTCGCCCAAGGTTGGACGGTATCCCGCACTCCGGCGCGGGGAAGTCAGAGGAGGCGAATCCTTAGAACCCGAGCACCCACCGGCTTCCGCCTCGAGGTCGTCGAGCTCCAGCACCCAACCCCCCCCCCCCCCTTGCAACCGCCGCCGCCGCTGAGGAAGGGCCGCGAGCAGAGCCCTGCCGGCGAGGAGGAGGAGGCGGCGGGCGAGGTGCGCCCGCAATCGCCCCTCTAGTCGTGAGAGCGCTCCGTCATTTTTCCGCTCACAGTCGGTGAATAGTCATACTCATATCATATCCACACTTTCGTCATTTTTGTGTAGTTCAAAATACAAAGTATTTGGAATTGAAAATTTGCATGTCTATAGGATACATCCTTAACTATACTCGTAATTTTTCTATAATGTTTGAAACTTGTTAATATATTTTTTAAATTTGTTAAGACGTCGGAGCACCAAATGTCCACTCCTACTTAATTACATCTCTTAACACCAGCTCTGGATAATTTCTCCCGCATGTAGTGGTTCCGTCGCATATAGGGATGCAGATGTTCTTAATGGACATGGCTGACAAGCAGGCTCTACAGCTCTAGCATTAGCCTATACATGATACTCGGCACTTGCCAAAATCCGTCACACGACATGACAGATGTTGCAACTTGTTAGAACTTGAACATTCTTCCTGAATATCGCTTATGGCGCAGTATGCAAGACCAAAAAAAAGATGATTTATGACTCCATGTGCTCATTTTAGGGTATGTGTCCATGGGCCAAAAGGGCTATGCGGTGAACGATTTTCATTACACTTAAACTAAGCCGGCAGATCCCTTTTGGCCCATGAGTCGTCACCCCAACATTAGGCCGAAAACTAATTTTGACTCTATACTGGGCCAGGGCCGAAGAAAGTTTGAAAGCTAAACTGATTTTTTTTTTATAAAGGAAAGTATATTAATATCGTGGAGATACAAATTATTAAGAAAAAGCTAAACTGATTGTCAATGCTAAAGAAAAAAAGGATTGAACATACACGATGGTCTCTGTGTTGTGTGATTTTTTTTTTTTTGAAAGAGGCAAAAGGCTTGCCTATTCATTATTAAGAGAGGATAGAGGTTTATCGATTTCACATGGGCAAGGCCGAGCAACTCCCGCAAGCATCAGAACAACATGCTACATATATGGAAACAACACCAAGAAACAAATACTAGGGAACTAGTCTCCCGGGATAAAAGTCACCAAGCACTTCGCACCCGCTTTGACCCAAGTTCTCGCTTTCTCCTTGATGTCTGAAATGATCACGCTCGGAAGGCTTGTGTGATATTCCAACTTCATACGATTAGTGCATGTCTGCAGTCCGAATTGAATGGCTGGATGACGAATATTAACATGTTGATATTCTCTAGAGTACATTAGGGGAGGGTTTTCAATCCAAATACCGCGAGATCAAGGCCCATCCTATCTAGTTCCAGAATAAAACCAATTGTATACTTACATCATAGTAGTATACAGTTATCGTCAATCAGGTATCACAAATGGCAAGCTTCGCCATTGCTGTTAGCATGGGCACAAAATCACAAATAGTAGTTCAACTATTTCTGATCCCCATTAATTCGCTGTCTAAAAGAAGTACAACGGACTGCGTACAAGGAACAAGGTAAACAAACAGTAATTTACAAATCCTCTCTGTCCCCGAGAAGAAAGAGAGCTGCTAGCAGTTAGCCCATGCACAATGCGCATGGATTTGAGTGACATATACCCTAAACAAAATTTCCCAATGCAGTCAGCCAGTAAAAGGTCCACTTCACACTCACCAATATGCATGGATGCAGATCAGTATAACGCTGCCGAGTGAGTGAGAGCCATCAGCCATTGAACGGAATCAGCGCGCATGCACACACGGGCATAATTAGCGACAAGTGCTAGGCGCTATCTCATGCGCAAGATGCATGGATTTGAGTGGCATATACCCTAAACAAACCAATCCCATGTGTTACAAAACGGCGCAGCGAAAAGTAGATCAACCAAGAACAAGAACACAGATTTTTACGTGGAAACCCTTACGGGAGAAAACCACGGCACGCACAAAGGCGTATCACTATAACCAGGAGGAGTATTACAATACACGAGAGGACAAACCCTCTACGTGCTAATCGGGTGGATCTCTCTTGATCTCACATCTTTCTCTCTCTCACAATCTATTCTATGACTACCGTGTACTATATATTGGGGCAAACAACTCTCTTTCTTGACGGACACGAAATAGAGTTGTACTCGTGCACGTCTAGCACGGTTGGCATGCCTTAGTCTCGTAGGACTCCATATGTAGTACACCAATTGTATGGGATTCGGAACACAATAAAATAACACTCCACCTTGAGACGAAATCCCGTACAATAATCATAGATAGCATCAACTCCTCAATTAAAGTCATCACAAGTAAACCTTGTGTCTTGAAACGTCCATAGGACTTATAAACTCCTCACGAAGTCATACTGAGCAAATCCATCGGTAGGTCGTCGAGAAAACACACAGCTGTCAACAAAACAGACGTACGAAACTTGGGAAACTCCCAATAAAAGTCTGAGTCTGTGCCACTGACCTCAAAAACCGAAACTGCTCAATCATCAAATGACATAAGTCATCATATCTCCTGTGGTGCATAAACGAGCGCATAGCTCATAGTGCAACATCTTGATGCACATCGCATTGTGAAGAACTCATCTCATGGAATCTGAACGTGCTACACATAGCACAAATCTCGGCAAACAATACTCATGCAAGAGCATCTTGTACGGAGCGTATCACGTACACCAAACACTGCCGTCTGAAAAATCCATGACATGGTCTAAAAACTGTCCATGTAAAACAACTGTCGGATGGAGAAACCTTCTAAACATGCATTGGAGCTTAAACTCTGCAATAGACCTCTCTTAAAGAGCAAAGACAACTAAACTGTACTTGAACCTGAGCAGTACTAATGTTGTAGTATCTAGCAGACACATATCTCCTTGCATCACAACTGATCCTCATCACGAACATGAACAAAACCTTCACATGCATAACAGCAAATATCTCTGGAGAGTATAGAGTATATATGCTGGCTACCAACAGGCTTAATAATTACCTCCTCCTGAACTGTGTTCTTCAAATAACTGCAGCAATATATTTGCATCCATTATATCCAATGGGCAATAATCCCAAATACTCCACCTTAAACAAAATACCATTATCCAGTGCATCCTAATAATCGGCTTGCGCCAACAATCGCTCGCATCTTTGACTTGCCATAGGAAAAACCTTGTGTCACGATCCAACAACCAAAACTGGTACTTCATGGAAACCATGAGTAGATTATTCTGTAACACTAAGTAGTACAAGCCTGAGAGAAATTCTTTGTTGAATTAAATAGCAGAGCAACTAACCGGAGTAAATAGCACCTGGTATAGCTTGTCGTGTGGACATAGCAGATCAAGGATCAATTAATTCAGTTTGCCTTCACGTGATGGCAGCAGCCCATCAGCTCTTTGTCTCCTGGAAACTTGATCCGTGTGTATAGAGATCCGAATTTTTAATTTGCATCCACGTGAGATTGTAGCAGCACAGCAGATTGCTTTTTTCTGTGCCTTCACGTGGAGTTGAAGTAGCACAGCTGCTCATACTAGTAGCAGCAGTGGCGATCGGAAGACTTTGACCGCTGAAACAACTGACCTCGTCAGATTTGTACGACCGAGCACGCGCTGGCAGCAAAGCAGCGGCAATTATCTCCTCGGGACTTGATTTTCGGATCGATCTAGTACTCCAAAGTATTGAGAGCAGAGCGCAGCAGCACTTTGTCCCCCTGGCACTTAACGTGAAATAAAAACTCACGATCCCAGCAGATTTGGATAGCACGCCGACCAGCACCTTGTTCCTTCTACGGAATTTATACCGACTTGAGAATAGGATACTGCGGCTGATCGGAAGCAGCAGTTGACTCGAAAACTTCCGATCTTCAATAGCGGCGGACGAGACGCCAACAAAATCTCTGAACTCCCTCGGTCTCCGCTCTGATACCACTTGTTACAAAACGGCGCAGCGAAAAGTAGATCAACCAAGAACAAGAACACAGATTTTTACGTGGAAACCCTTACGGGAGAAAACCACGGCACGCACAAAGGCGTATCACTATAACCAGGAGGAGTATTACAATACACGAGAGGACAAACCCTCTACGTGCTAATCGGGTGGATCTCTCTTGATCTCACATCTTTCTCTCTCTCACAATCTATTCTATGACTACCGTGTACTATATATTGGGGCAAACAACTCTCTTTCTTGACGGACACGAAATAGAGTTGTACTCGTGCACGTCTAGCACGGTTGGCATGCCTTAGTCTCGTAGGACTCCATATGTAGTACACCAATTGTATGGGATTCGGAACACAATAAAATAACACCATGCAGTCAGCGAGCACAAGATGAGTGAGTGAGCGCCATGGAATGGAATCGGCACACACTCAGTGGCACATGGCAACTAAACAAATGGCCTTCTCTGCAACTCCTTTCTGCAGCAGCTCCGGCCACATCAGAATCCCTTAGCATGCATTTGTCCTGACCCTTTTGGACTCCTCATGTTTGGGGCATATCCGCAGGTTAGAAAGTGTCTCTCCACATGCAGTACACATCACACCCGCCTTGTTCCTTGCGGCGTCCGGATCGAAGGATCCGTGCGGATTCAGTGAACTGGAGAGAATTTCCCTAGAAAAGTGCAAATGCCTCGCCCTAGTCGCTTGTCCCCATGCGCGCTCGCTCTGTTATCCCCTAGCTAGTTGCGCTAAAACAAAGCACTCCATTTAGTTAACTGATTGAAGAGCCTTTTTGCTGGCTGGCTGCCAAATATAAAAGACTCTTCCCACAGTAGTCCCCCGGCTTAGCTTAGTACAGTCTTGTGTGTGCTAACAGGATGCCAAAGGGGATTGCCCTCTGGGAGAAAAGCTGAAACGGCCTAGCCTAGCTGCTTGTCATCTTGCCCTTGTACGTTGGTGCCTCGCATTAAGAATTCAGGTCTGGTTAGTGCGTGATCATGATTGGGACTAATATAATGGCGCGGGCTTAACCCTGTCCTCTTCGCCCTATGCGCTTTCCATGAGATTCTTCGGCTGCCATGCAAAGCTGGTGGCCTTTCCGTGCATGGCTTTGGCTTCATGCGAAATCAAGGTTCAGTTAGCCTAGTACTGCAGTGCAGTCAGTGCAGTGGTGTCGCAGCAAGCTCGCAAGTGTACATGCGAGTCCAAGGGGGAACCGGCAGGCCCAAGCTTTTGCCACGTTTGACCGGGAGAATTGGGATGCTCTGCAGTCTGCATCACAAGCTGTTGTTCTGACGTGACTACGATTTCTGACCTTGTTTAATCTATCGGCCTCATCCCTGATCGATCTGCCTTTTTGGTAGCTGGATTTTGGATGTTCTTGTCGAAGATGCATACAAATCTAAGCTATACCCGGCCGGACCATACTTTGGTAGGTGTTGTTTCGCAAAAGCTTCTTGACTTAATCAGCCGGAATTAGGTCGACACGTGTGAAGCTGTTTAAAGTTGATGTAGTAGGAGAATTCTGGTGAGTAACCAACAGCATCGCCTTTTCAGATGATCGCGACGCTACTAATTTAGTTTTCTGGCTGCTGCTAAACGTTGCTGTCTGATTAAGAGGATTTAAAACTGCAGAAACGTTGGTCCGTAACCGTAGCGCTAGGTCACATGTGTGTGTGCCTGTAACGAGCCGTATGAGATTACATGTAAGAGAAGAGTCTCTCATCGATCAAATTTTAGCCTGACAGTGACATATCACATATGGTGTCATTATCGAAAAAAATATCACATATGGTGTGGAGTGTGGACACGAGGCTAATCAGGCCACAGTAACAAGATAACAGCCGTCCTAGCTACGTACATACGCATTTAAAAATCAGTGCATGGTTTTCCTAATCTACGGATTTGGTTAATACTAACTGAATTCTAACTTCTGTGCCCCTAGGCCCTAGCTAGCGGGTCGGTAGCTATGCTTAAAGTCTAGCTAGCTTCGTAGCAAGCACTACCGTGATCCATTACTGCTCAGCAGCAATTAGTCCCGGGCTCCTGATTGCCTTCTTCTCTGAAAATGACAGCTATACTAATCAACCGAAATAGTACCACAAAGAAAATTCAGCCATCACTCACCAGCGTTAATTAAGTAATGAATGAATCCGTTACAACTTTTACCATCCATTGCTCCAATGTTGATATTGATTTGGTTTAGGCCGGTACCCCTGTCCGTTCGGGCCACCTTTCCTTTGCAGTATCGGGCGCTGCCGTTGTCCATCAATTGTCTACGGAAGGTGGATTTCCAGTTCTTAGAGGACAAGATTGTGGCCATGCTTCCCACTCGCATTGGTAAACATCTCACTGTCGCTGTACGGTGCACTTGGGTGAAGCCCGCCTCCACCTCTCAGGCTATCTACCACATCACTCTGGTTACGGTCCCTGTTGGGACGCTAAAAGGCATTGGAAAAAATCAGAGAGCTTTCCTATGGGGGGGAGCCGCTTCTTTCATTGGGGAAAATGCAAGGTCAATTGGAAGACCGTCTTCCACCCGAAATCTCTCAACGTCCTTGGACCTCGAGGCCTTTGCGAGGGCCCTTAGGTTGTGTTGGCCTTGGTAGGAGCGGAGATCGCCAAGCAAGCTTTAGATGGGGTTGGGAAACCCATATTCTGGTGAGGATATGCCGCTTTTTTATGCAGCCACTAAGATTTCGACTAGAGACGGTGCTACCGCTGACTTTTGGCATTTTCCATGACTTATGGTCCAACGACCCTTAAACATTGCTCCGGACATATACCTCTTGTGTAAGCGCGAAATACAGATTGTTCAAGAGGCGCTTCGTGACAATGCTTGGATTTCTCGACTTGACCTTGCTTCTGGCCTCTCGGTGGAGCATCTCGCACAATTTGTTGAGCTTTGGACGATGCTTCAAGACTTGGCCTTGGATCAGCCTGTGGCGGATTCTATCTCTTGGCGCTCCGCCTCGGGGGAGTACTCAGCTTCATACTTGTTGCAGTTTGCCGACTCCATCCTTCCCTTGATGGATTCGCTTGTCTAGCAAGGGTGTGCCCCTGTCGGATATATGCCAAGTAGGGGTATATCCGGCACCGGCCAAAGGCCAGATTACCTGGGTGGTCCACGGGTAATGGAACAAAGTCCATTGGGCGGCCCAGTACGCTGACGCAGAGGAAGCCGGATTCTAGAAGAATCCGGATCACGGCCTAATACGTGGTCCGGCTTGGAGAAGAAGTCGGATGGCTTAGTTTCCAAGAATAGGAATACTTTCCGTATGTTAGATTGATCTCTCTATCTCGAGTGGCCCAACGGCCAACTCGAGCCCCCCTAGTCAACCGCGCCCTGATCGGGGGCGCACAACCGAATATGGTTGATGGCCCCCCGTCGCGTTGCGCATATAAATAGGTTGGGGACCGGGGCATGCATCACAAGGTTCGACGTTGCTGCCACCATCCCCACCCATACAAACCCTACTGATCTAGGGTTAGTTGCAGAAGCGACGGGAAATACCGCCACGCCACCTCCACCGTCGCCACCATGTCTGACTCAGGACCATCCTCCTCGAAGGAAACATAAGGTGGTGTCCCTCTCTCTCCCTCTCCGAATCTCTATCCCTCTCGAATTCTCTCTCTTTTACTATACAAAGGCATAGCAAATTGGTTCACAGATCTCATCTAGACTAGCTAGATCTTATAGAACTAACAATGGTATCAGAGCTAGTATTGCTAGGTTCTAGTTGGTTTCGGTGAAAGAAAAAAAAGATCTCCCACCCGAAAGTCAAAACCCTAAATCCCTAACAAAATAGAGGGGGGAAGGGGAAAAGAATTTCTCACTGGCAACAGTGCGCCGCCACCACGACCGCGCCGCTCCTCTCTACCCCGTGCGCATCCTTGGAGGCGCGGGAACAAGATCCGCCGGTGAGGAAATGGAACCACCGGGGTCAAACCACTCGACGGAGGCGTCCCCACCACAAGGGGGACGTACTACCGGCGAAGGGGATGACCACCATGGTGAGGAAATCGCCATCGAGCGTAACAGATGCTTCCCCGCGCCTCCCGTGGTGTGTCTCTCTCTGTCTCACTGTTTACAGTGGAGGAGAGAAGAAAGAAAATGGGGAGGGAAAAAGAGACGGGCGGCCGACGGCATTCATCGCCGTTGACGGCAGCGCGCACAGCGCGAAAGACACCGGCCGAGGGCCTTTTTTTCCGCCGCTCGGGATAGAGACGAGACAGAGGCGGAGGGGGAAAAATAGCGTCTAGGGTTACCCTCTTCCAACGCGGCCACCCATTTTGTTCCGGCGAAAAGGACGGACAGCCATCAGATCAGATCCGACGGACAGCGTCGAACTCTAGCTAATCGCGTGGGCTAGCAGGGCGAAAGTGGAGCTGCCTCGCAGCGCGTGGACCGGGCCGCTAGGCTGGGCCCTGGCCACGATTTCACGACAACGCGCGAGCTGCAGAGAGCAACAAGCGCTGCGGGCGCTGGGCGTCGAAGGGAAGCAGGGCCGTGGGCCGTTCTAGCCTGGGATAAGGCGGTGTGCGCTAGGCAGCTAAATACCGCACATGTGCGGGTGAGACAGAAGGCCGTGGACTGGGCCAGGCACAGAATAGGCTGTTTTTTTTTTGTTGTTTTGTGGTTTTATTTTTTCAAGAAGCATAATTAATTATTTTAATCCAAATTTTGGGCAAAATTGTTCTAGTTTTTTCCCTATTCGATTTTTCCAACAATTTTCTGTTTAGGGAATATAAAAGCAAAAGAAATATTCGTATACAGTATAAAGTTCATGAATTTTTTATTCATGTTTTCCGCTGCAAAATTAATAAAAGTGTCCTATGAAAGGAAAATAGGCTAAAAGTGAGAATTAAAATTTAAAAGCATGTAAAAGTAATAATTCTGATTTATGTTATTATATAACCAACATTGTCAATAGCATGACTATGATTTATTGTTATATTTTCATATATATTTTTATTGCTATTTTCTACCCAACGGTGTTATAGTTTTAATTGCATAAAAAGTTGTGTGTTCTTATTTTGACAAACGTTGGATTATTACATGCAATTGTTGTTATTTTCTCACTTCATTGTGGTTTTGAGGAGGGTTCTACTTGATGACCTGCACCAAGGACGTTCCAACCCTCAGAGGTGACAACTACAGTGAATGGAGAAAGAAGGTGGATTTAGCCTTCGTATGTGCTGAGGTTGACTGGGTCGTGGACACTCCACAACCAGTCAAGCAAACAGAGCCAGCTAAAGAGGCAGATGATGATGATGTTGCATGGGAGAAAAACAAAAGGGACCGTGCTCCTTTGGAGTTGTCATATTCCATTGAAAACAGAAAGTGGCTAACAACCAACAGAAAGTGTATGATATTTATAAAGAATACAATTGAGAACGCAATCATTGGCTCAATTGCAGAGTGTGCTTCCGTTACGGAGTACTTGGAGAAGATAATGAGTCCGTTCACTAGCTCTTCAAAGGTATATGCCACCCAGTTGATTAAACAGCTGGTAACAGAAAAAGTACACCGGAGGTGCACATGGCACACATGAGCACATACTAAGGATGAGCAACATGGCTGTGAAGTTTAAGCCCATGGATGCTGATCTGTAGCTCAAACCAGCACTTCTTTTCCATCTGATCATGGCTTCACTGCCAAGTCAGTTTGACAATTTTGTGATAAACTACAACATGGCCCCTAAAAAATGGAATGTTGAAAAGACTATTGCCATGTGCGTGCAGGAGGAGGACAGACTTAAAGCCTCACATGGTGGTTCTGTGAACTATGTGAAGGATAACAAGAAAAGAAATTATAATCAAAGTCATTCTGGTTCTTCTTCAAAACCACATGGGAAAGCTCCCTCATAGTATCAGCATCAGCATCAGCAGATGTCTCTTCCATTCGAAAAAGACACTTGTCTCCACTGCAAAAAGACTGGGCATTACAAGACAGATTGCCCAGATTGGCTAAAGTACATAATGGCAAAGAAAGGTAACAATGTTGTTTCTTTTGTAAATGAATCTTTGTATACACAGTTTTCAAAATCTACTTGGTGGATTGACACAGGTGCAACTGTTCATGTTGCAAATTCTTTACATGGATTCAGTTCGACCCGGATTATGCAAAGAAGCGAAAGATGCATTGAGGTCTCTAATGGAGTTCAAGCAGACGTTGAACCTGTTGGCAACATCTCCCTGGAGTTAGCTGATGGTTTCACTATTTTGCTCAGAGATGTATTATATGTTCCTTGACTTCACAGGAACTTGATTAGTGTATCACGTTTGGACAAAAACAGTTATGAGTGTTATTTCGGACATGGCAAATGTGTCATATGGTGTAATAATATTCATGTGGGGTTGCTTTTCTTCATTATGAGATTTATTTATTATCCTTGTGTGAAAAAGTTTATTCTGTGTGCAAAGTGAATGAGCATGTTTCTGGGTCAAATAAAGAACAAAAGAAAAGAAAGAGAACTCATCACTCAACGAAATTATGGCACTGTCGTTTAGGCCACATTTCGAGGGGGAGAATAGAAAGACTAATAAAAATGATATTCTTCCTCCACTAGAGTTCTCAGACATAGAGCAACGCATAAATTGCATCAAAGGAAAGTATGCAAAGCAAATTAAAAAGGATGCAAACCGAAGTACATCAACACTAGAAATCATTCACACTGATATTTGTGGACTATTTCTTGTGAAAAGCGTGGATGGTTATGACTCGTTTATAACGTTCACAGATGATTACTCCCGATATGGATACATCTATCCAGTTAAAGAAAGATCTGAAGCGTTGGATAAATTTAAGATATTCAAAACTGAAATTGAAAACCAACATGATAAAAGAATAAAGATAGTGAGATCCTACCGTGGGGATGGGGGGTACTACGGCAGACACACTCCATATGGCCAAGTCCCTGGACCTATTGCAATGTTCTTACACGAGAATGGCATAGTAGCCCAGTATTCAATGTTGGGGGAGCCACAACAAAATGGAGTAGCTGAAAGGCGCAAACGTACTCTTATGGATATGGTGCGCAACATGATGAGTTATTCCACTTTGGCATTGAGATTATGGATGGAGGCACTTAAAACCGCCATTCACATTCTCAATAGAGTACGAAGCAAGTCGGTGCCCAAAACACAGTACGAGTTGTGGACAGGAAAAACTCCATCCCTACAACACCTGAGGGTGTGGGGGAGCCCTGCTGAGGCCAAAGTGTTTAATCCAAACATTGCAAAGTTAGATACCAAAATAGCGAGTTGCCACTTTATTGGTTATCCTGATAGATCAAAAGGTTATTGTTTCTACTGTCCAGACAGATATACAAAGTTTGTAGAAATGATACATGCGGTTTTCTTAGAGGACGAAATGATGAGGGGGGGGCATGGTAGCTCGGAAAATTGATCTTGAGGAGAAGAGGGTGTGTGCACCTAATCCGATGATTCAAGAGCCGTTTTTCTCAGTACATGTTGTACCTGCATCGTCAACCCCTGAGGTTGCGGTGCAAGCACATGTTGTAACTCCAAACATGACAATTGGAGGTGAAGATTTGGAGCCTGCCCGTCAGGAGCCGACTGAACCCAAAGTTGAGCATGAAAGGGAGGTGCAGCAGCCTTTCACAGAGGATGTGCCAGAAGTTGAGGCACGACATGAGCCAGAGAATGAAGGCCTTAGAAGGTCTACAAGACGTAAAAAAGACAGCTATTTCTAGTTATTATAAAGTTTATAACACAGAAACGGCTCATAAGGAAGGTGATCCCACCTCATATGAAGAAGCCATGAGAAGCCGTCACTCATCTAAATGGGTGAAGGCAATGGAAGACAAAATGAGATTTATGAGTTCCAACGATGCTTGGGACTTAGAGGATATTCCTAAAGGAGCCAAAACAGTAGGCTATAAATGGGTCTACAAAACAAAGTACGACTCTAATTAGAATCTAGAAACTTATAAAGCACGTCTTGTGGCAAAAGGTTTTACACAAAGAGAAGGGGTAGATTACAATAAGACATTTTCTCCCGTCTCATGCAAGGATTCTTTTAGAATCATAATGGCACTAGTTGCACATTTTGATTTAGAGCTACATCAAATGGATGTAAAGACGACATTTTTTAATGGAGATTTAAAAGAAAAGGTTTACATGAAACAACCCAAGGGGTTTATCATGGAAGGTAAGGAAGATATGGGATGTCGTCTGAAGAAATCCGTTTATGGATTAAAGCAAGCTTCTAGACAGTGGTATCTAAAATACAATGATACAATAAAGATTTTTGGATTTAAAGAGAATGTTGAGGATAACTGCATTTATGCAAAGTTCAAAAGTGGGAAATACATTTTCCTAATCTTGTATTTGGATGATATCTTGCTTGCTAGAAGTGATGTCAGTCTTCTACGAGAAACAAAGAAGTTCTTATCCTCAAATTTTGATATGAAGGATCTTGGTGAAGTCTCAAATGTTTTGGGCATAGAGATTCACCGAGATAGAAGAAATGGAGTCTTAGGACTATCGCAGAAGGCATATTTTGAGAAAGTTCTCAAAAAGTATAATATGCATGCGAGTTCTTCCACACCTGCTCCTATAGTCAAGGGCGATAGTTTTGTGAAATTCCAATGTCCCAAGAACCAATATGAGATCGATCAAATGAAAGAAGTACCATATGTTTCGACTGTTGGAAGGTTACAGTATGCACAGGTGTGCACTGGTCCTGACTTAGCTTTTATCACCGGGGTACTCGGTAGATATCAAGAGAATCCAGGCATAGAGCAATGGAAAATGGTGAAGAAATCATTGCGTTATGCGCAAGGCACCAAGGATCTCATGCTAACATACAGAAGATCTGATTACCTAGAGATAAGAGGGTATTCAGATGCTGATTTTGCGGGAGACAAAGATGATAGAAAATCCACGTCGGGATACGTGTTTGTTCTCATAGGAAGAGCTATTTCATGGAGAAGCTCCAGACAATCAATAGTTGCATCATCCACGATGTATGCAGAATTTATAGCATGTTATGAGGACACGGGGCAGGCGATATGGTGAAAGAAATTTATACCCAACTTAAAAGTGGTAGATTGCATTAGCAAACTACTAAAGATGTAGTGTGACAACCAGCCCACGGTATTCTATGCTCACAACAAAAAGTCGAGTAATGCTACAAAGCCAATAGAAATAAAGTATTATCTCGTGAAGGACAAAATCTAGGATCAAACTATAAGTCTCGAGCATATAAGGACAAATGATATGCTTGTGGATCTGCTAACGAATGACTTACCACCCAGTGTATTCAAGAAACACATAGCCGACATGGGTTTAAGGGAAAGCCTATGATTCCTTGATCAAGAGAGGCCCAAAAAAGGATAGTTTTTGTTTCAAAACAGAAAGGTATATTGTAGCTGTCTGATTCTATCGGCAATTGAGCTGTGACGATGAAACATGCTCTATGTATCAATATGTGATGAAACGAGTAAAAGTAAAAGGTATAAAGTTAAAAGTATAAGTTGAGATCAAGGGGGAGAATGTTAGTTTGATCTCTCTCTCGAGTGGCCCAACGGCCAACTCGAGCCCCCCCAGTCAACTGCGCCCTGATCGGGGGCGCACAACCGAATATGGTTGATGGGGCCCCGTCGCGGTGCCCGTATAAAGAGGTGGGTGGCCAGGACACACATCATAAGGTTCGACGCTACTGCCACCATCCCCACCGATACAATTCCTACCGATTTAGGGTTAGCCGCAGAATCGACGGGAAGTACCGCCACGCCACCTCCACCGTCGCCACCATGTCTGACTCTGGACCATCCTCCTCGAAGGGAACATAAGGTGGTGTCCCTCTCTCTCCCTCTAGAATTCTCTCTCTTTTACTATACAGAGGCATAGAAAATTGGTGAACTAACACCGTAGTCTTCTAGGTTTCCTTCCTGTAAGCCCAAGTCCGACTATCTATATAAAGTAGGATGGGAGTTGTCGAAAGACAAAAGAGAACGGAGTAGAAAAGTTCTAATAGTTAGAAGCCAACTCGCCGGGAAGTTCATACTCGCCGAGTTAGCGAAACCCTACTCACATTGTACTTTGTATACTTTAGTCTTCAGCCCTGATTTAGTGAGATTGCAGGAGTAGGAACGCCGCCTTAGTTGCGACGTACCGAACTTGGGTAAATCGTGTCCTCGTTTCCACTCTCCCACGTTTCCACCCACGGCTCTATCAGCAGGCTTTATGGCACCCCTGCCATGAACCTATCTAAGTCCAAATTTTCCGCATGGTTGATCATTTAGGGCAGGGTTAGGGCGACGGATCGTTTCAGCGACGAGGTTGACATAATTGTGGGGTTTGTCCCCTCTGTCGCCACGAGCAGGAGTCGGGGTCCCCACCTGTGTACGAATCTTAACATAGCATCATCGGACATATAAAATCTCATATGACTTGGTGCATTAAACTAAGAGATCCAAACTTATAAGAGAACGATCTACGGACGGTTAGGCATAAACACTTCATTTTCCGAGCAACAAAGACGGATAGACTATGTGAGTACAATGTTTCACTGGCTCCAAAGTACATAATCCTCCTACCACAGTGGACATTTCTTTGCCATACGTCATGCATGTACGCATCCATTGTTATAATTCCGTTGTCCGATTCAAGGCTATAATCAATCAACAATTTGATATCAAATGTTGTTTACAGTTCACCGCAGATACAATTTCCCAAACGAGGGACAGGGGACAACATCTCAATAGAGCTAGGGCTAAATCTGGAACTGGATCTTTAATATCCATGGATTTTGGACCTGAAATATGTTGGATCAAATTGGACTGGGCTACGTTGGACATGGACTCCAGCTGGACCTTAGGTCCGATAATGTTGGATGGACTTGGATGTGAGGGTTGGATAATCCACTACAGACTGGACCTATCGTGCATCGTTGTCCACGTACGTGTCTTCCCTTCAGTTTCAGATCGATGCCGCCGCCAACTCTATCCCTACCGACAGCCACCCCATCATCCTAGCTCGCCGGAGACCCAGCCCGTCGCTCGCCGGTGGCCACCCCCATCATTGCCGCTCGCTAGAGACACAGCGCTGCCGCTTGCCGACGACCATCCCCGACGCCAGCAACCCAGGGCGGCCGCTCGCCGGCGGCTACCGCGACCTCGCAGCTCGCCAGCAGCCACCCCGTCCTCGCAGCTCGTTGGTGAACCAGCCTGCTGCTCGCCAGCGTCCACGGCCCCGTCCTTGCTGTTTGCCGGCAATCCAGACCGGCGGCTCGCCGGCGGCCACCCCGTCCTCGCTGCACGCCGGTGACCCAAAGCGGCCGCTCGCCGGCAGCCACCCCGTCTTCGCAGCTTGTCGGTGAAGCAGCCTGCTGCTCGCCGGCGACGTCAACCCCGCCGTCCATAAATGGCCACTTATCCTGACGTGAATCATTGGCTATTTTTTCCTCGTTAATAAGTTTTGTAATTGTTAAACGCCATATCAGTGTGCCTAAGTTTAAAGGTCCATTTGGACTTCGGATATCCAATATTATGCCTGTGTTGGATTTGGATGGATTTGGGTATCGAGCACGTAACGTGGATTGGAGCTGGACTGCACCACATGAAAATGGACATGGACTTTGCTATTTTGGATTTGGACTCTGCTCCAGTTTCAGATTTAGGCCTAGGGCGCGGCAGCCTCGAAGGATAACCTAGAAAAAATAGGAAGCTGACATGTGGCCCCAGGCAGGGCCTTTCTGCAGGAGAGGAATCAGTAACTAACTCTATCAGCATGACATGGCCATGGATCGAGATGCACATGCAGGCAGGCAGTGTCACGAGAAACTGGGGGTGATTGGTTACTGCTGGATGGATCATGCGAATCTGCATGCATCCATTCATTCATCATGCGGAGTCAGAGCGTACTGCTACTTCATTGAACGCTTCCCGTGCAGCGGCGCGTGTGCGTGTGCCGCCGGGCGACACGCGCGGGATCGGGGGACAATAACTCGGACTCACACCGTCACACGGGACCGGATCGATCGCGCGCACATGTGGCCCGGTCGGGACCAGCGCGCATCGCGCGCGCCGTCGGTGTGCCTGTGCATTGCGCGCACGTACCGCGCCGATGTTCGATCCGGTCACAGGATCGTGGCTGCCACCATCTACACTGGCGCCCGCAAAGCCCCTCCTCAAGTCCTTTCCCGTTCGGAACGGGCCTCAAAACGCCTAATGGCTCTTCCTGTCCGGACGTGTCCCCAATTTCCGTCCGAAAGCTCAGCCCAACCCCGTCAAGTAGGGTCTCTCGTGGGGCTCTGGACAGAAAGAAAATGCCGCGTGGCACCCGCGGGCCCGCCCCGTCAGTGAGACGCGCGCAGTCAAAGCGGCGCCCCGGTCTTCGTCTTCTTCCGAGGCGGCGCAGAAACCCAGGGCCGCAGTGAGCCGTCGCTTCGGCCAGTCGTATCGCCCACGCGGCGAGCGCGCCGCTTCCCCGCGCGGCCACCGGAGTAAATACGTGCGTGGCCCTTTGGCCTGCCGCGCCGGGTATAAATGGAGCCCTCCCAGTGCCGCCCCGCCTCGCCCTTCTCCTCTCCCGCCGTCCTGGCCGCACTACTCGCCTCTCTCCTTCACCACCTGCGCCGATGGATCCCCTCGTCGCCTACGGCTTTCCGCGCCGCTCCCTCCTCAAGCACCAGGCGCGCATCCTCTTCGCCGACTGGTACACGTGCCCGCCGGACATGCGCGTCGGGCACGGATTCACCATCGGGCGGGTCGACGTCCCTATCTCGGACGCGCCCAAGGTGAGCGACGCTTCATGGGGATCAGAGGTGCTCGCCCACTATTACGAGAAGCTCACCGACCCCGCTTGGGACCCGGCGAGCACGACGCGCTACCCAAGCGGCCTTCAAGCACATCCACGACGAGCGCTGGAACTGGTGGGACGGCCTCGGGTCGGCGCCGCCCACCACCTAGCGCAACAAGTACGGGTGCAACGCCTTCTGGGCGCAACATGACTTCAGCCTCGACTTCGTCATGGCGCACATTGCCCCCTGCGACAAGCCGCGCCTCCCGCGGCCGGCCCCCACCGTCTGGGGCTCGAGGTGCCCAACGACGACGCCATCCTCCTCTCTCTCTCTCTCTCCCGCCCTCCTCCTCCACCGCCGTGTCCTCGCGCCGCTCCACGCCCACCCCAACGCTGCGCGTGCCCAAGATGGAGCCACGCGTGTCCACGCCGCCGCACCTGCACGTCAAGCAGGAGTCGCGCGTGTCGACGCGGCGCGCTGGCGGCCTGCACATCGGCGCTGGCAGCAGCGCCCAGCGCCGCCGCTGCGCGTGCCAATGCCAGAGCCGGGGCTGCGTGTGCCGAAGCCGGAGCCGGGGACGCGGCCCCTGTTGCTCGACGAGCAGATGCTGGCGCTCCAGGAGGCGTCGGCTACGGAGGACGACCCGGAGGGCGTCGGGCCGGCTTTCCTGGAGTCCTTCAATACCCCGCCGGCTCTGCCCGCCGCTGCGGCGCGCGCGTGGTTCGTTGTCGACTCGGCGGCGATGACTAGCGCGCCGGTCATCGACCTGGACCCTCCGGCGGCCAACGACGACGAGGCGGGGCCGAGCCACCGAAGGGACGACGGCAGCAGCGATAGCGCCTACGACGTGTTCAACTAGTGAACACGTCATTTTAAGTTTAATTTTAGGTTTTTAGTTTAATTCAGTTTAACTTTCGTTCAAATTATGTAAAATTTCCCAAAAAAATTGAATGAAAACGTCGTTTAAATGCACTTCTTTGGGGGGGGGGGGGGGGCTCCAGTTGGGGCGGCAAGTGGGCAGCCGCGCCCCCCAACGGCGGCTTCCCGTCCGCACAGCCCCCAAAGGGCCTCTCCGGGCGCCGATCCGGACGACAACAAGGGGGCGCGAGTGGAGATGCTCTAAGAGCATGTCCGCTCGCCTCCCCAGTAGGCGTCCGGACGGCTCGACTTTTTGGGACCGTCATTTCTCACTTAAGCCATCAAAACAATTTTTCCACAAATTTTAAAGTGTGCAAATGCAAAAATATTTAAACAAAATAAAGTCTTGGTCATAAATTAAAATTTTAGGCCATAATTTAAAGTTTTAGGCCATTACAAAACGATAAGAATTTGTTCACGGTCTAGGATCAATCGACGTCGACGACGTTGTTGGAGCCAAGGAATCCGGGGTCGGGGGTAGAGCCAAGGAAGTCATCGCCCGCGAACTCGATGCCTTGGTGTCACCTGACGTGTCGTTGTTGCCGCCGATCGGGGTCACTATGTGTCGTTGTGTGGGCGCCGAGGATGTTGTGGCATTGGGCGCGGTGGACGCCATCCAGTCGGCGCAGAGAGCCCCATCTCGGCGTAGATGGCTGAGCGCAAAATGTCGTACACCGCCCTCGCCTGTGGGTGAAGGTTGGACGTGGTGAGTATCATGAAGTCCCTTTGCCTCTTCTTGGCCGCCTCCTTGCTGGCCTCGATCTCAATCTTCATGTCTGTCATTTTGGAGAATTCCGCCCGCTTGGCCTCGTTGGAGGCAGCCTCTCAGCCGAGTTCTTGCAAACATTTTCCATGACCTTGCCAATGGTAGTGTGCACTCGCTCCGAACTCTCTGCCGCCGCAATGGCCGCCTTGTCTTTCTTGATTCCAATTGGCATTTCCGAGTTTGTCACCACCTCATTGATTTGAGCATCGCCGGGCTTTTGCTTCCTCTGGAGTCTTAGTTTCTTCCACTTCTCATTGTTTTGGAGCTTGTTGAAACAATGTAGGAGCAAAAATTCCTTGTCATCGTTGAGCGCCTTGAACAAGTTGAGAGCATTAACAAGGTAGAAACACTAGAATACAAGATGTTAGACAATATGCATGGATGTTCTCATAGCATAGGACAAGATGAGACATACAAATTTAATTGGTCTCTTGCATTCTTGCCACTCTCCGGACTCGTTTGAATGTTCTCAGAGCATCCTTAAAACTTGTTCACCAGTTTTTGGATAGTCGGCCATCTATGGGTTAGCGCATTTTGATTGCGATCCATATTGAAGTCCACGTAGTCCTTGTGGTACTTGATCTCATCGAACTCCGACATGATCCGCTTCCAATAGGAGTCACTTGTTTGGTTCGACCCGGTGGTCACGTCTTGGGTGATGACACTACACGAGTCAATCAAGCACTCGTCCTCCTTGACGGTCCATGCGATGCCACGGTTTCCACCCTTCTTCTTCTTCTTCCCATCCTTGGCGCCTTCTTCCGCATCTTGGTCATCACCATCGTCACCGATATTGTCTCCATCTTGGTCTTCGTCATCACCGGCGTCCTTGACATCTTTCTCCTCGTCGACAATGGCGCTCCCGTCACCATCTTGCGTCTACGTCAACGGCGGACAAACAATGAACAAGGTGGGTGTGACGCCCCTAGATCAGGTACTATGAAGATTGGGGCGTTCCCGCCGAAATCCACATAATATCGATCCTGAGTTGTCATTTCTGATACCATCACAATAGTTAACGAATAATCCATAAGAACAACAGAAGAGATGTATACAACACGACTCCAACGAGTCAAGTATGCAGCTGATACAATACAAAAATCCAAATAACAGCGGAAATAGAAATAGTATCCGACTACGGAAAAGATACAAATTGGACTAAGAGTCCCAAAGATAACCGATGGCGTCCAATCCCTAACCAGGCCAAGCCGGAGGGATTCCCCAGCTAACGTCGTCAGACTTCAAACCTGTCGGCTGCATTTTGGAATATGCAACCCCGAAGGGATCAGTAAGGTAAAGTACTGACAAGATATGCAGTACTAGTAAGTATGCCAAACACTTCACGAGCTATCAATGTTTTGAATTCCGGGAGAAGGGATTAGTGGTTGAAGCGGCAAGCAGCACTAACAACTTATAGAGACACGCTAAAAACTTTGATCTATTAGATGGGGACGAGAGAGCGTGACAAAACCAACTATAACTACTCACCAAAGCAAACCCATCCAGGATTCACCCCCACGCCGGGAAGCAATCCAAGGAAAACTCACACGGTTGATTAAGATGACATTTATAATATAACCACGGACAACACGGCTTGTCGAGAAGATTTATCCCTGCAGGGTGCGCTACAGTACCCATACACGTTCGATCAATCCACAACCACAAAGGCAGGATATCTCAACTCGACCTTTCCTATCACCATTGTACATCCAAGGAACCACGGGAAAATTTGAGCGCACGGTTATTCCCCCCCACCCCCACCCCGAAACAGGACCTTCATAACACTCTAAGAACGTGCCTCCTTAACCGCAACGACTACATCAGGTCACTGTAGCACTATGGGCTTGTACCTGCAAGTTATCATGCCAAATGGAAAGTCCAAACTAAGTGTGGCCCCTGGATGAACAACATCTCTAGTACTAAATCACGGGGAGTGCCCATACTCACCACCCACATGCAGTTAGCGCACTCATCATGGATTAGAGGACAAGACCCTTTTCCTAAGTTCGATAGTAGCAGGCTCCAAAACCACGTCGGGCCTCCTACCGGTGCCTTATCATCAAATTATTATTACCCCAAACATTAACATGATGTTGATTAAATTAAACCCAGTTAACAAAATAAACATGTGACTACAAGACAGACAACAAGATGCGAGCATGAAATACACTAAGCAAGTAACTACGACAGGCAGGCCAACAAACAAACAACGGGGTAATAGGGTGTGGAGGGAAGGATATCTCATGGCTGCAAGGTAACACATGGATAGTATCGCAATACAAGAATCGTAACACAAGACTAGCATAAAAGACAACGGCAAGCATAGGTAGCAAATGAGTAATCTTCAAACATCGATAGCAAGTGAGTAAAGTTTGCCTGGAATCCCAGCTGGTAGAGGAAGCAGAACTTGTCGTGGCTCACATCATCTCAACGTTCTATCCGCGAAGAAGCAAGGAACTAAAAGAAACAACAGATGCAACACTTACTACTACGGCAAAATATACAGCATGATCAATATATTAATGCATGACATGCGAGATGCAACTAAACCAATTTAAGTGGAATCGAAATCCCAACAATTAATTATAGGTTTAAGTTATTTATCTACCCATCAAGCTTAAATGTTATTTAACATGGCGAGCCAAAATATAGGTGAGCTACACAATTTAAATGGAACCAGGACAATATTATTTAATTACCCCAACTCATTCCATAGTTAATTATTAGGTGATATTATTATTACCCGCACCCACAAGATGTAATGCAACATGACGATATGACATTTTTATAATGTAGACGACATTTATAGAATATATGGCATTTAGAAAATATGCATATAGGTTATGGAGGATGGGGTTCGGGTTCACACGTTAGGAGAGGATCTTCGGGGTTAACACCGATGTCTTCGGGGTGTAGAGGAAGTAGTCGTTCTCGTCCCGGAGTGGTAGTAGCTGTAGTAGTGAAAGTAGTCGTAGCCTAGGTCTTCAGATGGTAGAGGAAGTTGTTGTTCACTTTCGGAGTCGATGTAGTCGTGGAAAAACCGTAACATCATCGGGTCTGTGGTCGATGGCGACGGAAGATCTTGTCAATGGTCGGTTTTCGTGTCCAACACATCCTCGCAAGTTTCATCATTCACGGAGTTGGAGTAGAGGTACTTGTGGGAGAAGAACTTGTCGACGAGGTACGGGTCGGGTTTGAACTTTGCGGACCTCCGAATGACAAAGATCTTGGCGACGAGAACTTGACACGGTCGCATACATGAATGGAAACGTCAACGGAATTGGATCTTGCCGGGGATGCTCTTTAATCGTGGTCGATGGAGGCCTTGGTCAACAACACAACGACGCCACCGCGACAACACCATTAACACAACAAACACCACCGGGGAGCCGTGCACGAGCACACACAAATGGAATCAACACCACCGTAACGAGCATCTGTCAGAGGCAGGAGGTGCAGAAACCTGCAAACACCATCAGCAACCTGCTCGGAGAGGAGCCCCACAGAGACAGACGATAGATCGATGGGCGACGGGCCATGGCCATAGCGGACTCGAGCACAACCAAGAGCTACGGACGACAAGATGCAACAGGGGGCACATGGCAAGGAGCAGAGCAGACAACAGGGTGCTCCGGCTCGCCGGCCGAGAGGTGGAGCTGGAGGACGACGGGGTCGGGGCGCTCGGGGCCAGTGTTCTGGGCGCGTGAACATGAGCCAGGAGAGGAGGCGTCGGTGAGGAGCTCCGCATGATGATGGGACCGACGACAGGGAACGGCGGACGAGACAAGGTCGAGCATGAGAGGATCGTCGGCGCGGGAGACAACGCACACTCGATGGTGGCCGGAGGAGCTCGAGGAAAGCAGAGGAGGGTTGGGTGATGTCTACGCACGCTTCTATTCTTGTAGACAGTGTAGGGCCTCCAAGTGCAGAGTTTGTAGAACATCAGCAAGTTTTCCTTAAGTGGATTACCCAAGGTTTATCGAACTCAGGGAGGAAGAGGCCAAAGGCATCCCTCTCAAGCAACCCTGCAATTACGATACAAGAAGTCTCTTGTGTCCCCAACACACCTAATACAATTTTTAGTTGTATAGGTGCACTAGTTCGGCGAAGAGAGAGAGTAAAATACAAGTAATATGGATGTTTTTAAGTGATAAAAGCAATCTGAAATAAAAATGGCTGCAAGCAAACATGTAGCAGAACTGATTGTAAATGATGTTTCAATGCTTAGACACAAGGCCTAGGGATCCTACTTTCACTAGTGGACACTCTCAACAATGATACCATAATTGAATGCATAGATATGATCTCTTCACTGTGCTACTCCGAACTAATCTCCGGTCGGATAAAAAATACCAATCATCGTGTAGGGCTGTAATAGCACTCATCAAGTCTGTATTTCCTCTCTAGGGCACCCCAAGCTGTCACTATGAGTGCCCCAAATTAGTACTAAACAAACGCCACAATTTCATAGGTCATCCAACACAACATATAAATATCATGCTAAACCACACGGTGCACACACTGTCACCATTACACCGTGATCAAAGTGTCTACGGAGATCTCATAACAAAACCACTTGAGTAGCCTAAAAGATGAAGAGTATCATCTACTTACTCAACTAGATTACAAAGCTCATTATCACATAAAGATCCAACCTGGGAGAGAGATATGAGACACATAGCTACCGGTAGAGCCCTCAACCCCGAGGAAGAACTACTCCCTCCTCATCATAGGAGATAGAAACGACAATGAAGATGGCGGTGGAGTAGATGGAGATGGCTCCGGGGGCACTTCCCCGTCCCAGTAGGGTGCCGGAACAGAGATTTCTGTCACCCGAAACTTTTTGGCGGCAGCGGCGGAGCTACAAAACTTTTCATGGAAAGGGGCCGATATCCTTAGGGTTTATGCATTGGGGGGCATATATAGGCGAAAGGGCGATGGCGGTGGGCGCCCGAGGGGCCTACACCACCCCCAGTCGCGGCCAGGGGTCCACCCACGCCCAGGCATGGTGCGGGGGCTCCGGGTCTCCTTTGGACTTCCTTGACCCTCCGGGACGTCTAAGACTTCTGGCTTTTGAATCGTCCAATTCCGAGAATATTTCCAGAACAAATTTTCTGAAACTAATAAACAGCAGAAAACATGAACTGGCTTTGTGGCATTTTGTCAATAGGTTAGTCTCGTGAAATTGATAAAAATGGCATAAAGTGTAAGGAAAACATGTAGCATATGACATGAAAACAACATGGAACATCAGAAATTAAGGATACGTTTATGACGTATCATCAGGACGCTGTGGCACTGGAGATGGATGGCGGTTGGGGCACCATGGCTGCAGTAAGACGCCGCGGATCCTAGAGGCATCCAGAATGGAGATGGAGAGGGCGGAGGTTGGGGACGGCCGCACGAGTGTTAGTAGGAGAGGAGGGCCGCCGGAGGAGTGGAAGCGGGGGAGGGCGGCAGCCGGCACCAACACGGGGAGGAGGACGATGGGGAGCAGGGTGGGGATCGGGACTGCTCTCCTGCGTGCGTGTGTGTGTTGCGTCGGGAGTGTGGTGGTGCGAAGAGAGGGACCAGAGAAAGAGAGAGGAGAACGGCGGCGGGGGGGGGGGGGGGATG
Organism: Alopecurus myosuroides; assembly: GCA_028641055.1. Classification (NCBI taxonomy): domain Eukaryota; kingdom Viridiplantae; phylum Streptophyta; class Magnoliopsida; order Poales; family Poaceae; genus Alopecurus; species Alopecurus myosuroides. The sequence continues at coordinate 412,970,562 of CM054059.1, forward strand.
GCTGCAAAGACGCCAGGAGAGCTGCGGTTGGCGTTTCTAGGGTTGGGGTTGGTGGCCTCCGGTTGGGCGACTCGGGCCTGGCCGGTTGGCTGCCACCCAGCCAAAACTTTTTTTTTGTGTGTGAGTTATTATTTGCAGATTTAGAAATTGTTTGGCATTATTAAAAACAGAGTCATGCAAAAAATTAATTTTAGAAATTTTTAGAAAAGCGAGATTCGATGAATTTCGAATAGTTTGCAAGTTTTAAATGCAGGGAGATGCATGATGCCACGATGAAAAAAAACCAATTTTCTATTTGGGGAAAACCCTCGGGCGTTACAAACGACACCACTAACAAGGGATTGCGCCCTCGCAATCCGCCCACAAAAACGGGAGGGGGAAGAAGTCGGAGCTATCGAGTCTTCATGCTTCAATTTGATCTCCTCGACACCATAACAAGCTTCTCGACGCCACTAACAAGAGATTCTTACTCCCGTTGATAACGATGTCGTTCCGTCGAGAATCTTCCGAAGATTGAACCTATTAGGTTAAAAGGCTAAGAGGACGAGCAACCCACGTAGGATCTTAAGCTTTGAAAGATAGATAAGAGAGGTGACTCCAAAACAAATAAGATAAGCAGAGAAATAGAATATAGACAAGGAATAAACAAGAATCCTATTAAGATGTTTCCAAAATAGTTTTAGCATAAATATTTCCGACACTCTAGAGACACGACTGTTAGCGAGGTTATCCTGCAGGCTTTGCGGACCCATTGCTTCGATAACCATTTGTATAGAAACAACATTGGGAATCGGAACCATGCTCTCATACAAACTGTGACGCCCCTAGATCGGGTACTATGAAGATTTAGGCGTTCCCGCTGAAATCCAAATAATATCGATCCTAAGTTGTCATTTCTGATACCATTACAACAGTTCACGAATAATCCACAAGAACAACAGAAGAGATATATACAGCACGGCTCCAACGAGTCAAGAATATAGCTGATACAATACAAAGATCCAAATAATAACGGAAAATGAAATGGCATACGACTACGGACAAGATACAAATTGGACTAAGAGTCCTGAAGATAACCGATGGCGTCCAATCCCTGTCCAAGCCAAACCGGAGGGATTCCCAAGCTAACATCGTCAGACTTCAAACCTGTCGGCTGCATTTTGGAATATGCAGCCCCCGAAGGGATCAATACGGTAAAGTACTGGCAAAATATGCAGTACTAGTAAGTATGCCAAACACTTCATGAGCTATCAATGCTTTGAATTCCAGGAGAAGGGATTAGTGGTTGAAGCGGCAAGTATCACTGACAACTTATAGAGGCACGCTAAAACCCTTGGTCTATTAGAGGGGGACGAGAGAGCGCGACAAAACTAACTACAACTACTCACCAAAGCAAACCCATCCAGGATTCACCCCCACGCCGGGAAGCAATCCAAGGAAAAATCACACGGTTGATTAAGATGGCATTTTTTTAATATGGTGAAGGTATATCTATCTTACTATTCAAGTTATCATCAGTAAGTGTAAGTTGTCTGAGTACTTATTAGCCAACACTTTCACCAAATTGCCACATAACTACGGACAACACGACTTCTCGAGAAGATTTATCCCTGCAGGGTGCGCTACAGTACCCATACACGTTCGATCAATCCACAACCACAAAGGAAGGATATCTCAACTCGACCTTTCCTATCACCACTGCACATCCAAGGCACCACGGGAAAATTTGAGCGCACGGTTATTCCACCCCGAAACAGGACCTTCATAACACTCGAAGAACGTGTCTCCCTAACCGCAACGACTACATCAGGTCACCGTAGCACCATGGGCTCGTACCTGCAAGTTATCGTGCCAAATGGAAAGCCCGAACAAAGTGTGGCACCTGGATGAACAACAACTCTAGTACTAAATTAAGGGGAGTGCCCATACTCACCACCCACATGCGGTTAGCGCGCTCATCATGGATCAGAGGGCAAGACCCTTCTCCTAAGTTCGACACTAGAAGGTGATGGGAGTCTTCTTGCTCTCGTTGGTAAACCCCAAGCGCAAGGTCTGAAGAGTGCAGCAGCAAGTTTTCCCTCAGAAAAGAAACCAAGGTTGAATCGACCAGTAGGAGGACAAGCAATCTCTGAAGGTTGATGCAGCTGAGGTGGCATTCAGCAGCAACGTGGAACCTACACAACACAATTAAATCATTTTGCCCCAACGAAAAAGTGAGGTTGTCAATCTCACCGGTTTTGCTGAACACAAAGAGGTTAAACGTATGGTGTGGAAAACAATAGGAAAGCAGTAGTAGCAGTATGAAAGCAGTAGGTGTTTTATCAGTATGAGGAAAAAGGACCAGGGTCCACAGTTCACTAGTGGTGTCTCTCCGTGAAAGATAAATAACATGTGTGGTGAACAAATTAAAGTTGGGCAATTGACAGAAATGAAGGCTGCACCGTAGTGCATATGCAAGACATAAAGATTACTATGTGAGTCATGCGGGCATTACAACAAATTCATAGACCGTCATCCAACTGCATCTATGTCTAATAATCCACCCTCCGACTATCATCTGGAAAAACGTTGGGTATTATGTTGCAAGCAATAGATTATCGCAGTAAGCAAAGTGTGTAATGTAAACAATGTAAACTAGGTAAACACCATTGTTTTCTCCCTAATGGCAGTAGCACATCCTCCATCCATCACGTTTCCGTCACTCGAGCATGGATGCAAAGGAGGCATGAACCCACTATCGAGCATAAATACTCCCTCTTGGAGTTACTAGCATCTACTTGGCCAGAGCATCTACTAATAACGGAGAGCATGCAAGATCATAAATAACATACGCATGAAGATAACATGAAAGATTGATAATCAGAAGACATAGCATTCAACAGTCATCAGATCCCATTAAACACAACATGTAGCATTACATAAAGATGATCTCGATCATGTGAGGAAGCTCATGAGATCTAAACATGAGGTACAAAGTGGAGAGAACAACCATCAAGCTACTTCTATGAACCCGTAGTACAGGGATGAACTACTCACGCATCACTTCGGAGGAGCGCATGGTGGTGTTGTTGGAACGCGTAGAGATAAACGAAAACTTTTCCTACGCGGTACTCCCAAGATCTAGCCGAGGTAGAAGGCCACGAGTATTACCACTAGACGCGCAGGTGCGGATTATCGATGCAGCGCGTCGGGGCAGTGCAGTCCCACGATCCGATCCGGCCGATCCAATCCCTCGAACGTCGAAGTGCTGAACGTACAGCACCTCTGTCGGTATCCACACGTACGAGGAGGAGCTCCGACGGCGGACTGCTAGGTCCGGTGCGGCGGCTGGACTGAGTGGGGCTAGGGTTCCCAACGCATGGGAGAGTGGACTAACGTGCCCGCTGGGCAACCTGCGCCCCTCTTTATATAGCGTATGGTAATGGGCTTCACAACACTTGTGGCCCATTCCCTCTGTGAGTCCGACTCACAAAACCAGTCCATTTCCGGTTCGGGTCCAACCCGACCAATACTTGCTCCCGCTCTTAAGTGTGCGACCCTGCAGGCTCATGGCGACTTGGACACGATTGGAGTCCTACTCTCAATCGATCAATCGGTAGCGGCTCCTAGCAGAACGTGCCGACTCCCAAGTACCATTGAGTCATGACGACATACCTTTCAATGTGATATTCATCTTAGTCCCTTTTGCCTCACGATATACCTTGTCTAACTATAGGCGATTTATCGTCATCCCTTAAATAGTTCAACTCTCTTCTCGATCCGTGATATGTGATTCATCTGACTAACTCTTAGTCAACCGACACAGTTAACACTTAACTGAGTCGCGCATGGCCATGCTTCCTGAATCATATCACTCGAGAGGGCCCAGAGAATATCTCTCCATTAGGAGGGGCAAAATCCCATCTTGATTATCCACATCACGCAGCTTGCTTCTCATTCGACCCGAACTCTGCCTTTATAGTTGCCTTGTCACAGAACAACGTTTGACAGAACCTAAGTCGGTGATCCACAACTCGGATTGTGCGACAACCTCAGGTCTAAGGATTACATTGATTGAGACATGCAAATGACGACTTGATCGTTGCATCTCAATGTGGGTCAGTCCGACTTGCTAAACTCTTTAGCCAAGTCCGTGAACGTTGGAATGGCATCACCATGCCCATGACAAGTGGAACCGTGTCATCAGCCAACACTCACATTAGTCTAGGGTGTGTGTCCAGCACAACCTTAACGACCAAGGACAATTAGTATGAACAACATGAATACATAGTTCCACAATCGAATCACATATTCAATGACATATATCAGATGTTCAAACCAAAGGACGACTTAATAACTTTATGAATACATTGGGAATTACATCATCTATGATTGCCTCTAGGGCATATTCCCAACAGGTGTAAACCCCTCCAGTAATGAATTCCCCTCCCGACAGGGTGCTATGGAGAGCTCTAGAACCCTCCCGATCTCGGGATGATGATGACGGCGGCCTCGGGTGTTTTTCGGGACGAAGTGGTATATATTTAGGGTTTACGTCTTGGGGTATAAATAGGTGAAAGGGCAAAGGCGGTGGAGGCTTGGGGGACCCACACCACCCCATGGTGCGGCCAGGGGTGCGCCGCCCTATCGAGTGGGCCCCCTGTGGCTCCCCTCCGGGTTTCTTTGGGACTCCGTGGAACCTTTGAGAATTCTAAGACCTCCGGACTTCGAATTTTCCAATTCCGAGAATATTTCCATAACAACTTTTCTGAAACTAAAAACAACAGAAAACAGGGAACTGGCTTTGTGGCATCTTGTCAATAGGTTAGTCCATAAAATCGATAAAAATGACATAAAGTGTATAGCGAATATGTGGGAAACAACATGGAACATCAGAAATTAAGGATACGTTTATGACGTATCAGCAGGCTCCAAAACCACGTTGGTCCTCCTGCCAGTGCCTTATCATCAAATTACTATTACCCCAAACATTAACATGATGTTGATTAAATTAAACCCAGTTAACAAACTAAACATATGACTACAAGACGGACAACAAGACGCGAGCACGAACAACACTAAGCAAGTAACTACGACATGCAGGCTGATACGTCCATTTTGCATCACTGTTTTATATTGTTATTTTCTGTTATTCATCGATATATTTCATGTTATGATGCATCACTTATGTTATTTTATCTTATCTTTCTTGTTTCATAATTTTTGGAGAATAAACACCAGAACCATAAATCTGATGGAAAAAGCACCATCAAGATACCCTATTTTAGAAGATCGGAAGAAGAGGGGGGATACTGGAGGAGTCTTAGAAGTTCCGAGGAGGAAGTGAGCCAGAAGGACACCCGGAGGGGGGCCATCTGGGGCCTACACCACCAGGCGACGCGCCCCCTGGCCGCGCCTAGGGGTGGTGTGCCCCCCGGCCCACTCCCGGGTGCCTCCTTTTGCGTACTTGACCCCCAGGGAACCCTAAGCCCAAAAACATCATCGAAGAATTATTCCACCGCCTCCTTGGGACGGAAAACACCAGAGAGATAAAATCTCTCCGGCAGGGAGAAATCTGCGGGGGAAATTCCTCCCCGGAGAGGGGAGATCGCCGCCATCGTCACCGTCATCACTCCGGGCTTCATCAAGATCATCCTGATCATCATCCTCATCACCAGCACCATCACCCTCATCATCCACCTGCATCCCATTGTAACAATTAGGGGCCTCTATTGTTGTTTTACATTAGATCTCTCTCCCGGTGTGGATTACTTGTTAGTAGTTGATGCTTGTGAGATGTATCGGTGTTAGCACTTTATGATCAGATTGTTATTATCCATTATATCACCTCTGATTATGATCCATATGATGTCTTGTGAGTAGTTTGTTTAGTTCTTGAGGACATGGGAGAATTCATGATGTTAGTAGTGAAGTTATGTTGAAGTAATATCTCGTGGTTTAGTATTTAAGTTGTGGTGCTAATTCTTCTAGTGGTGTCATGTGAACGTCGACTACATGATACTTCACCTTTATGGGCCTAGGAGGATGCATTGTGTATTTGGCTACTAATTGTGGGGTTGCCGGAGTGACAGAAACCTAAACCCTAATTAGGAAACCAATGCACGAGGGAGTGTAGGATCCCAGAGTTTTAAGGCTGTGGTTAGATTTATCTTAATTACTTTCTTGTATTTGCGGATGCTTACGAGGGGTATAATCACAAGTATGTATTAGTCCTAGTTGGGAGGTGCATTAGCATAGGTTCACCCACACAACACTTCACGAACCAATAAATATTAATCAACCGTAATGAAGCGAAAGCACTTGACAAAATTCCCATGTGTCCTCGAGAACGTCCGGCTTGTCCTTTGCTCTCAAAAGGATTGGGCCACTCGCTGCAATATTAATTACTGCATTTTATTTACTCGCACTTTATTTATCTGCTATATCAAAAACCTCCAAAAACCCGTTTGCTAGTGTTTACAGTGAATCATCTATCCAACCTACTTGTCAACACCTTCTGTCCTCGTTGGGTTTGACACTCTTATTTATTGAAAGTACTAAGATACACCCCCTATACTTGTGGGTCATCAAGACTATTTTTTGGCGCCGTTGCCGGGGAGCTTTGTGCTATTGGTAAGTGGAATTGGTAAGAGAAACTTTTACTGTGAGTGTTGTTTTTATTTCTGTCTGCTGTTTTATTTTGTTATGGAGAATACTTTTGATTCTCTTTTTAGGGGTACTACTACTATTACTGCTAGGGTAGTAAGTGACCCTTTATCTGCTCAACTAGATCCTTATAAAAATAGCTATGAAAATTGTTGTACGTGTTATGGATAACTGCTGTTACGGTGATGGAACTGTCCATCCCGGTGATAATTTGCTCTTTATACATGAATTGTGCGAGTTATTCAGGTGTGCAGGTATTACAATGGATCAAGTTAAAAGGGAATTATTTTCTTTATCGCTCAAAGGAAGAGCCGTTGAATGGTTCAAATTACTGAAGAATGGTGAATCTATTGGATGGGAGGAAATTGTTCCTCTCTTTTATTCTAAATTCTATCCTCCTAGTGAGATTCATAAAGACCAGAATCAAATATATAACTTCTGGCCTCATGATGGAGAGAGTATTGCCCAAGCGTGGGGGAGAATGAAGTTATTAATGCTCAAATGTCCCGTTCATGAACTCCCGAGAAATATTGTTATCAATAATTTTTATGCAAGGCTTTCTCTTCATGATAAGGATTTATTGGATGCTTCTTGTTCTGGATCATTCACACGTATGAAGGAAGAAGCTAAATGGGATCTTCTTGACCGTATTCAAGAGAACACTGAAGGATGGGAGAATCACAGAGGTAGAAAGTCGGGTATAAATTATGATTATGAATGCATTAAACCTTTTATGGGAACTAATGATTTCTATAATGTTAGTGCTGTTTGTGGTCTTAATTCTAAAATCTTTGCAAACTGTCTCAAGGCTTTTGCCTCCTATCTTGATATTCCTAAGAAGGAATTTAGCAAGTACCATGCACCTTATAAAGATATTGTTCCTGCTAGTAATGTAGAAGTGCATGCTGTTAATCTTGTTGTCCTTGAGCCTTATGTAGATAAAATGCCTTTCCCTGCTAAGGTGAAAGAACACTCTATTGTGGCTAGTGTGGTTAATAAGAGTAATAAGAAATCTATTGAACCTTATGAACAAATAACTATTGAACCTGCTGTAGCAATAATAAAAGATATTGTTTGTAGAAATGTAGAGGATGAACACATTGTCTTCTGTGAGGATGCTTCTAATATTTTTTCCCATCCTCATAGACCTAAGAAAACTAGTGTTCTTGTGCTTTCTGTTAAGATTGGTGATCATTGCTATCATGGTTTGTGTGATATCGGTGCAAGTTCTAGTGCTATTCCTTATGAGATTCATAAAGAAATTATGCATGAAATTGATTCTTGTGAGCTTGAAGATGTTGATGTGGTTATTCAGCTTGCTAATAGAGAAACTGTCTTTCCGATTGGTATTGTTAGGGATGTGGAAGTTTTATGTAGTAAAACTAAGTATCCCACTGATTTTCTAGTACTTGGTAAGGCTGCTAGTAAAACTTGTCCTATTATTTTTGGTAGACCTTTCTTGAACACTTGTGGTGATATTATAGATTGTAAGAGGGAGAATATATTGACTAAATTTGATGGAAAATCTTATGTTCAATTTCTCCAAATTTTCTAGAGCGCCTTATGAACCTAAATTGCCTGATGAGAATTTTAAAGTTGAACAACTTGCTTCTATTGCTCTTGCTCCTAACAATGCCTTGCAACAATATATGGAGGACCATGAATGTGAGGTCTTTATGGAAGAGAGAAATGATGTTGACAATATTCTTCTTTGTCAACCGGTGATACTGAAACATAATTTACATGTGGAAGTCTTGGGTACCATATTACCACCCAAGGAGGATCCTGTTTTTTATTAAATAACCTTTGCCTGATGATCTTAAATATGCTTATATTGATGATAAGAAAATATATCCTGTTATTATTAGTGCTAAACTTTCAGGTGAAGAAGAGGAAAGATTATTGGGAATTCTGAAGAAACACCGTGGAGCTATTGGATATACTCTTGATGATTTGAAGGGGGTTTCTCCTACTATATGTCAGCATGCTATTAATATTGAACCTGATGCAAAGCCAGTAGTTGAACATCAACGCCGTTTAAATCCTAAGATGAAGGGAGTGTAAAAATGAGGTATTAAAACTTGTTGATGCTGGTATTTTTACCTATTGCTGATAGTAGATGGGTGATCCCTGTGCACTATGTCCCTAAGAAGGGAGGAATGACTGTTGTGCCTAATAAAAATAATGAGCTTATTCCACAAAGAGTAGTAGTTGGTTATAGAATGTGCATTGACTTTAGAAAGGTTAACAAGGTTACTAAGAAAGATCATTATCCTTTACCCTTTATTGATCAAATGCTAGAGAGGTTGTCTAGGAAGACTCATTTTTGCTTTCTTGATGGTTATTCTGGGTTTTCTCAAATTGCTGTTAGGGCAAAAGATCAAGAGAAAACAACCTTTACTTGTCCTTATGGTACTTATGCTTATAGACGTATGCCTTTTGGTTTGTGTAATGCTCCTGCTACGTTTAAAAGATGCATGTCTGCAATTTTTCATGGTTTTTGTGAAGAGATTGTGGAAGTATTCATGAACAATTTCTCCGTCTATGGAACTTCTTTTGATAATTGTTTGCACAACCTTGATAAAGTTTGGCAGAGATGTGAGGAAACTAATCTTTTTCTTAATTGGGAGAAATGCCACTTTATGGTGAATGAAGGAATTGCTCTTGGACATAAAATTTATGAAAGAGGTATTGAAGTTGACAGAGCTAAAGTGGAAGCAATAGAGAAGATGCCTTGTCCTAGGGATGTTAAAGGTATTCGTAGTGTTCTTGGTCATGCTGGTTTTTATAGGAGGTTTATTAAATATTTCTCTAAAATATCAAAGCCTCTTACTAATATTCTTCAAAAAGATGTACCATTTGTTTTTTATTATGATTTTAAGGAAGCTTTTGAAACTTTAAAGAAGGCTTTAATTACTGCTCCTATCGTTCAACCACCTGACTGGAATTTACCTTTTGAAATTATGTGTGATGCTAGTGATTTTGGTGTAGGTGTTGTTCTTAGACAACGCGTAGATAAGAAGTTGAATGTTATTCATTATGCTAGTAAGACTCTTGATGCTGCTCAAAAGAATTATGCTACAACTGAAAAGGAGTTCTTCGCTGTAGTTTTTGCATGTGATAAGTTTAGACCTTATATTGTTGATTCAAAGGTTACTATTCATACCGATCATGCTGCTATTAGATACCTTATGGAAAAAAAAGATGCTAAGCCTAGGCCTATTAGATGGGTGTTGATTTTACAAGAGTTTGATTTGCATATTATGGATAGGAATGGTGCTGAAAATCTTGTTTCTGATAACTTGTCTAGATTGGAAAAAAATGCTTTTGACCCTATTCCTGTTAATGATAGTTTTCCAAATGAACAGCTGGCTGCAATAAAGGTAAAATCCCCAGATAGCCCATGGTATGCTGATTATGCTAACTTTATTGTTTCAAAGTATTTGCCTCCAACATTTACAGCTCAACAAAGAAGAAAATTCTTCTATGATCCGAGGCATTATTTTTGGGATGACCCACATTTATATAAAGAAGGAGTAGATGGTATTATGAGAAGTTGTGTTCCAGATCATGAACAACATGAAATATTGAAGAAGTTCCATGGTAATGCCTATGGAGGACATCACGCTGGAGATAGAACCACACATAAGGTTCTACAATTAGGTTTCTATTGGCCTACTCTCTTTAAAGATGCACGTAAATTTATTTTATCTTGTGATGAATATCAAAGAGTTGGTAATATTTCTAGACGTAATGAAATGCCTATGAGTTATTCTCTTGTTATTGAACCTTTTGATTGTTGGGGATTTGACTTTATGGGTCCTTTTCCTCCTTCGAATGGTTATACTGACATTCTTGTTGATGTTGATTATGTTACTATGTGGGTAGAAGCTATACCTACAAAAAGTGTTGATGGTGAGACCTCTTTAAAAATGCTTAAAGATGTTATTTTCCCTAGGTTTGGTGTGCCTAGATATCTTATGACTGATGGAGGTTCTCATTTTATTCATGGTGGTTTTAGAAAAACCCTTGCTAAATATGATGTTAATTATAGAATTGCCTCAGCTTATCATCCTCAAACCAGTGGACAAGTAGAATTATCAAATAGATAAATTAAATCTATCTTGCAAAAGACTGGTAATAAATCTAGGAAGAATTGGTCCAATAAGTTGAATGATGATCTGTGGGCTTATATAACTGGTTATAAAAATCCTATGGGTATGTCTTCTTATAAAATGGTTTATGGAAAAGCTTGTCACTTGCCTTTAGAATTAGAACACAAAGCTTATTGGGAAGTGAAAGAACTAAATAAAGATTTTAAACTTGTTGGTAAGAAAAGGATGCTTGATTTGAATCATATAGATGAATGGATATGTGAAGCTTATGAAAATGTTAAACTCTTTAAAGAGAAAGTTAAATAATGGCATGATAAAAGAATCCTTAAAAGAGAGTTTCATGTTGGTGAGAAATTTCTATTGTATTGGTCTTGTCTTAGATTTTTTGCAGGAAAATTACTCTCCGGATGGGAAGGACCTTATATTATTGAAGAAGTGTATCATTCGGGTCGAATTAAAATGGCTTCCCTCAAAGATAACACTACACAAGTGGTAAATGGTCAAAGACTCAAACATTATATTTTTGGGGATTCTTATGATGAAGATGTTGATGTTATTCAAGTAATGACTTGGGAGAAGTTCATTAGAGGGAAGATTCCAGAATCTACAGAGTCTGTTTTGGAATAGGTAACAGTTATGTTCAGAAAAAGTTCGCGGAATACCTTCCAAGTTATAATTTATTGGTTTTTGGAAAATATTAAAAATACCGAGCCGAAGGAGAGTTGGAGACGCTGCCCGAGGGAACCATACCATGCTTGGGCGCGGGCCCACCCTTGGTCGCGCCTGGCTATGGTGTGAGCGCCCCGGAGCCCCTCTCTGACTCGTTTTCGGCCTGCACTTTCCTTTCGTTACGCATATTTTTCCTATATAACCCCCGGCCCCCCCCCCCGAGGTCCGTATATCGTTTTCTCGTCGTGTTTCTGTTTCGAGTTGTTTCTGCCAGGATCTGTTTTCAGTTTTAGAAGCAGCTGATGCATGTAAAATGCATAGATGAATTTTGCATATTTTCACATGGTTGTCTATTACATATTGCATCATATAAGGGTATAATTCAATGTTTTATAGTATTTTGGGGTTAAATTACAAAGTCCCCCCAACTTTTATGGAATTAACCCTGCCTGTCAGAAACCCCGTTTTCTATATTTTTGACGTTTCAGGGGGGCAAACTTCCGCGAAATCACCTGAAAATCTGCGGGGGTCATTTTCTTGGAAGGAGAAGACTTGCGGGCGAAGGATCCACGAGAATTGGGCAAGGAGGCCCAAAAGAGGACCCTCCACGCGGCCAGATTCCTTGGCCGCGTGAGAGGCCCCCTTTTGGCCCCTGTGGCCCCGATTCCTTCCATCTTCGACTTACCGACTCCGTCTTGACCTAAAACCGACTATAAAAAGGGTCCCCCGTACCCTTACGGAGGGGAGCGCCGCCGAAACACCAAAATGCCGAAACAGAGACCTGGAGTTCCAGATTGGAGGGGAAAACTCCGGCGGGGCGCCGCCGGTGTGATCTCCTACCCCTCCAACGTCATCTCTATCGACATCTCCATGAAGAGGGAGTAGTCCACCCCAGGGCTATGAGTTTGTGGAAGTAGCACTTGTATCTCTCTCTCTATGTGCTTTACTAATTAGATCTGTATGATCTGCCTCACATGATTACGGGCACCGTTGTAATTCCTATGTGGTGGATCTTTTCTATGAGTTATTGAATCTGAGATTGCAATTGTTTCTCTTGAGTTATTTGAGTAGATGTATCTTATGTACCCCGTTCTTATTTGCTATCTTTGATCAATCTAGTTCTTGAGAGCGTGTGTGGGGTGATGGGTGCATTAGTTGGAGTAACGGGGGGTGGCTAGTGCTGTGAAAGTGACAGAAGTTCAGCGATCCACTTAGGTTTTGTTAAACCTTTCTTAGTTACCTCACTAGGGATAAAAAGGAGTACCTTGTTACCGGGGATTTGAAGTGACACTAATCAATCTCCATGACTAGATCTAGCAAGTTCTTACTTCAACTTCATGTCACATTGCTTAAAGCTATACTCCGGTTTTTCCTTAATTATCGAGGTGTTATGATTTATTTCGCATCTTGGTGGAGTATAAGAGGGATCAATATGACCGTAGAGATCTCTATGCTAGGACGTGATGCCCATATGAAAGTACTCAATGTTAAACATGTGATTGTAATCTCACATGTAATTCTTTATGTCCACCGTCTACTACTTTATTTGAGAGAATGCAAGTGTGAAACCATGAACCCCGGTGACGAAGATATGGATCCTGGACCCTGCGGGTAAGGACACCCCCTCTCAGGCCCAAGGCCAAGGCCCAAGAGGAAGCGCCCTTGGAGTGCTCTAGAAGGCCCATGTGAAGCCCACCCGCATCAGCTTGCGGGTTAAGTTAGGAAACTTGTAACCGACCTAGTTAGGGTTTGAGTCCTCTCCGGGTAGAACTCGAGACCTGGCCATCTATATAAGGCCAGGAGAGCCCCCAAGGAGAGGACCAAGTAATACCGCACGACCAAAAAGCCTCGGAACTCGAGATCTACTCTCCATTCGAGCAACCTGTAACCGATCTAATCATCCAATACAGATCGACAGAAGGCAGGAGTAAGGGTTTTACCTCTTCGAGGGCCCCGAACCTGGTTAAATCTCGCCCCCTGTCAAGCCGACGATTCCACCAGCGCTTATGACTTCTCCTAGTCGAAACCCGATAGGGTCACCTGAGGGATTTGTGGAGTCAGAGATTCGACACCCGGTCCTATTTTAAATATAAGAAAACACTCTAGTTACTTTGCTGCAATTTACTTTACTTGCACTTTACTTTACTTGCACTTTACTTTACTTGCATCTCCAATTCGAATTTACATTATCTCCATCACCACTTGCGTCACAAAAATACAAAAACAATCCATTGCATATTTATTTTCTCATTTGCATTTAGTAGTAGATTTAATTATTGCACATTTAATTTCAGTTTTGCATTGCAATTTAGAAGTCTCACACCTTGTGCTTGACAACCACTTGGTGAGGTTGAGGGAACAAAACTCTCTATTTGTTTGCAGGATCCTGGAGGAAGCTTGGAAGACAACTGCTGAAATACTGGCTCCCCAAGAGTTCGATATAAACCCTCGAATCACCCTCGTGGGGAAGAAGGCTTGCCACTAGCTACACACTCTGCACTTGGAGTCTCAACCTAGCCATCAGCAGCATGGCCTCCGCCAACAACAACAAGGGGAAGGAGCCAATGGAAGATGATCTCCAAGGTCCCAGGCGCAAGAACATGGATCAGGGCGTCAAGAGAGAAGCAAAAAGGACGTCATCAAGCATTGTTTATTCTTGTAACATGCAGGGACCAAGACCATCAGTTCCGGGCCTCAGCCCATCCCTGGAGTAGAGGAAGCTCTTCGAGTTGCGAATGAGTTTTTTGAACGTTATCGAGCTTTAAGGATGGAGGTAGAGATTCTTCCAGAGGAGAACGACATGTTTCGTGAGATGACGCAACGTTTTCACGCCTTGCTTGAGAAGAGTGTATCACCACCACCACCGAAGAATTGATGCATCATTGGTATTGGCATCCCCTTGGCTTGTTCCAAGCTTGGTGGAGCGCCGCGGTATCACACCTTTATCTTTCACCCTTTTTACCTTTTAGTAGAGTCATATCATGAGTAGAGGAAATATCATATAGTATGGTTTGCAGTATGGAAGTATCACTATTTAGTTGGTTACCGTTGTTTCCGTTGGTTTGAGTTGCCGTAATGAAATATTAATGAGAAGTTTCATCATCTACTTGCTCTACTTTATTTTAGTTTGCAATTTATGTTATATGGTTGATCTTGTTATTAGTATTGGTATGAATTTTGGAGCTTCAAGTTAATCTAGTTGGTTTTGGCAAACTTAGCATTGGTCATTAGCAACAATATGTTGAGACTTAAGTAGAAAATAGGGAGTTGCATGTAGAGGGGGGCTACAGGGTGGCGCGGACTACCCCCTGGCCGCCCCACCAGGTGGTGTGGGCCCCCCTGGCCACCCACCGACATCACCCTTTCGCCTATATATGCCCCCCGATGCATAAACACTAAATTAATCGGCATTTTCCACCAAAAACATCCGTAGCTCCGCCGCCGCCGCCGAAAAGTTTCGGGGGACAGAAATCTCTGTTCTGGCAGCCTGCCGGGACGGGGAAGTGCCCCTGGAGCCATCTCCATCGACTCCACCGCCATCTTCATCGATGTTGCTGTCTCCTATGATGAGGAGGGAGTAGTTCTCCCCCGGGGCTGAGGGATCTACCGGTAGCAATGTGTTTCCTCTCTCTCTCTCACATGGTGTGATCATGAGATTTGTAATCTAGTTGAATAAGTAGATGTTACTCTTCATCTGTTATGCTACTCATGTGGTTTTGTTATGAGATCTCCGTAAACACGTTGATCATGGTGTAAAGGTGACAATGTGTGCACCGTGTGGTTTAGCATGATATTTATATCTTGTGTTGGATGACCTATGAAATTGTGGTGTTTGTCTAGTACCTTCTAGAGCGCTCAAGGTGACAGTGTGGGGTTAACTAGACATGGGAATGCGACTTTGAGGAGTGCTTTTTGCAGCCCTACGCAATGAATTGGTGTTTGTTATTCAACCGGAGAGTGGTTCGGAGTAGCATAGTGAAGAGAGATATTTGTGCATTCGATTATTTTATCATTGTTGAGAGTGTCCACTAGTGAAAGTATGATCCCTAGGCCTTGTTTCTAAGAATTGAATCACCATTTACATTCAGTTCTGCTACATGTTTGCTTGCTTCCATTTTTATTTCAGATTGATATTATCACATATAATCATCCATATTACTTGTATTTTACTGTCTCTTCGCCGAACTAGTGCACCTATACAACTGACAATTGTATTAGGTGTGTTGGGGACACAAGAGACTTCTTGTATCATGATTGCAGGGTTGCTTGAGAGGGATACCTTTGACCTCTTCCTCCCTGAGTTCGATAAACCTTGGGTAGTCCACTTAGGGGAAACTTGTTGCTGTTCTACAAACCTCTGCACTAGGAGGCCCAACACTGTCTACAAGAATAGAAGCGTGCATAGACATCACTCCTTCTTAGAATAACAAACTTCCGGTCAATCCAAAGGAGCCCTTTCATGCTTCTTGGAAGAAGATCCTCACAACAGTCTTTGAGGAATATCGGTTTAAGTTCAATCCGAATGAGTTTGGTCAACGCACTTTCAGGGACAATCGTTTCTATTGCAAAATGTATCAAGAATTGTATGAATTTCCATTTTCTCCTTGAAGAATCCCATGTGTCACAACATTTCTTTGACTTGGATGAAGCAAGGCAGAAGTCCCCACCTGTCATGGAGATGATGGAATTTCAAGTAATAAGCGCTCTTATGAAGATTGACCGCCTCTTTTCTCCTGAGCTTCTTCAGGAATTCTATGGCACCGTACACTTCACCGAAGGGCCTCGGTCAATGACATGGATAAGTGGTGGCATCAAATGTACGGCCACACTTGGTGAGTTTGCGACTCTTCTCGGTCTTGAGAAATTACCCTTCTCTCCTATGGTTTATACCCGGATTCATGGTGAGATAGGTGTCTGATGAGGGCTGCGGAGGGCATTCACCATTGTTATCCTCCAGAGATCGGGCTCAACTACATTTTGAAGGCTGCTTTATTCACTGACTTTTGGTATGTCACCCATACCATTCTAAGGAACACTACCAATGTCAAGTTTGGCGATAAGGGAGAGGTTCGCAAATGGCTCGTCAATCTTCTCTATCACATTGATCGTGCCAAGACCTACAATAAGAAGCTGGATATTATGGATTACATGTGGAAAAAGATGATGACAGTGATACGGGAAGGCAAAGTTCTCATCTATGGTCAATATCTTCAGTTTCTCTTTGAGTCAAAGATACTTGTTGCTCTCATTACTGAAGGGTCGAGAGGTTAACTAGAGGGGGGGTGAATAGGTTAACTACAAATTTTAACTTCTTTTTCAAGTTAACAAGGTAATGCTCAAATATAGATTATCTAGATTATGCAACTAGGTGAACAATCCTATATGTTGAGCAAGTACAACTAGCACAAGGTAAGTATATGACTAAGCTAGTAGTAACTAGTAAAGGTAAGTTGAGGAATAACCGAACATAGTGACGCGGAGATTTATCCCGAAGTTCACTTCCCAATGGAAGCTAATCTCCGTTGGAGCGGTGTGGTGCCACCAAAGTGGAACACCGAGTAGGCCTCAAATGCCACACCGTATCTCCTTCGAGTCCTTCCACCGATGTGGATAGGCTCGAATCACTATGTTGCCGTTGAGGTTGACAACTAGAACCTTTACAAGGATGAGGCACACTCCACAAGATTGGAGGGTCCTCACCAAATCCCAAGAGCCTCCAAGACTCCGAGAAGCAAGATCCACGGGCACAAAAGCACCGGGGATATCAACAAGGCTCCGAGCTCCGATGAACTAAGAGCAACAAGATTCCTAGCTCCAATGAACTAAGAATGACAAGATCCCTAAGGGATGAGTGGGTGGATTTCTAATCGACTCGGTGGAGTTGTAGATCGGGGGTGTCTCCTTCAAATATCAAAGTATCACGAGCTTTGGTTGGGGATTTGTGGAGATCTTGTTCTTGAGCTTGAGCTTGGTCAATCAATGGCGGTGTGAGAAAGAGTGGGTGAGATCGACAAAGCCAAAAGGTAGGTGGAGGCGTCCTTTTATACGTGGGTGTAATACGGCCGTTGGGGGGGCAGTTTTCCACCTTACAGCACCCCCCCCGGCCTGGGGACCGGCCTGGACGGCCTGGGGCAGCCAGGGCCGGGCGCATCCCACTCCGGCCTGGTGCCCGGCCTGGGCCGGCGTGGATCAAGGGAGAGGCCGGCGTGGGGCGATGGAGGGCCGGCCTGGGCGCCCGGCCAGGCCGGCGTGGGGGCAGCCAGCCACCCAGCCAGCCCGGCCTGGGGCCGGCGTGGGAGCGAGGCGGGGCCGCCCCCCCACCCGAAGCGCCCGGCCTGGGGCCGGCGGGGGCAGTGGGGTGAGGCCGGACCCCCACCCGAGCACCCCGGCCTGGGGCCGGCGTGGGGCACGGCTAGGCTGGCGCCAGCCCGGCCAGGGAGGCCGGCCACCCCTTTTCTTCCTCTCTCTTTTTCCTTTCTTCTTCGTTTCTCCTTCTTTCTTCCGCATCTTTTTCCGTAAGCTTTTCTCTCTTATTGCTTCAACTTGTATTATGTTTACGGGTAGATCTTTTCTGAGTACACTTAGCAAAACACATTAGTCCATCTATATGTTGTAATCAAACACTCAAAATAGGATTTAGGAACTATGTTCTTTCAATCTCCCCCTTTTTGATGTTTGATGACAACATATGGATTTGCGTAAGAAATAATTTTGCATGGCTATTTGTGAGAGAATTAGCATATATTCGTACTCCCCCTATTTGTGTGCCCAAAACAATTGACATGTATATTTGATAATCATGTTGAGTGCACCTAACATAATCTCATCTTCATACTATGTTTTATATGATGATGTAGTATATGATGTGACTACGATATACCTATGTGAAGTGCGAGAATTTATCCAATCATGATTTTAACATTGAATATACACATGTATGAACACAAAGATGAGCAATAGTATTTACCACTAGAATGATCTTACCATAGCAACACATCAAATAGTGAGTAGATGAAATACCATAATAGCCTTGCTATGATCTTAAATATATCAACTATCACACGCATAATATATAGATAGAAAGTACGATAGATAAATAAAGACATAGTCTTACAATAACACCAAAATTCACCAAACCACACAAATAGTCTCAACTAAGAATGACGAAAGCAAATAGCGAAGATAAGACGCAAATGGATGCATGAAATGCAATGCAATGCGTGAGTGTTTCTCCCCCTTGGCATCATACACCAAAAAGGGAGAAAAAAAATGCAATCCCAATCACTCGTCGCCCATCTCATCATCTTCCTCAATGAAGTCCTCTGGAGGAGCCTGACTGGAGCTGGCAGTGGTAGTGTAGGGCGCCGCAAACGAGCCGAGTGAACTAGCATCATCTCCGCACCAATAAGTATGCTGGGACTTCCACAGATCCTCTGAAATCTCTTCTGAGCTGGGAGGACTAAGGGGAATCTGAAGAGCAGTCTGGATGGAACGCTGACGGCGACTAGAGACCTTGCCCTTGCGATAGGCCTCATAATCCTGATGCTGCTTATCAATGAAGAATAAGTTCATCTTCTGGAGAATCTTCTTAAGGTTGAAAGTTTCAGGAGGAGGACTTGGAGAAGGAGAGTGGCGCACCCCCTGAGATGTACTAGGAGCAAAGGACTCGGTGCGGGTGCGCTTAGTCCATGGATCATCAGCAGACTCAGGCGCAGCATCAAGCATAAGAATAGACTTCTTGGGAGTCACCTTGGCATAATTGTTGATGAGACCAGCGGGGATCTTGGTCTCAATAAGGCGCTGAATATACGAGCCATAGATGGGGACCCGCTTCTCACGAACCACAGTCTGCATCTCATGCCACAGGTAATCCAGAACATCCAATTGCTTCTTGGCCCTCATTTGAGACTCAATGTGATATAGAAGGTTGATCATCCACTTGCGTACCTCACCCTTCTCACCAAATTTGGCATTGATGGTACCGCGAAGAATAGCGTGCACCATATACCAATGTTCAGAAAAGAACTTGACTTTAGGAATATGCATGGAGCCGGTACCTTCGGGATAAGAATGGCGAATACCCTCCTTGGCTTTCATAACATTCTTGGAATCACCATGAATGCGGAAATAGAACATATAATCAAAACAATACTCGGGAATGCCCAGAATGGTACCAAAATCATCCATAGTAGCAACACACTTGGAGCCACCGCTCATCCATGTCAACGTACGCGGTAGCCTCGTGGGGCCTCCAGATGAGAAGTGAACAGTAGCATAGAACTCCTTGAGCAGCTCTGGGGAAAATGGATAGGCAAGATTGTCACACATGAGAGGAGTGATGTTGTGGTAGTCCATGAGTTCCATAACTTCAGGCCACTTGGTGCGAGTATACTCAATATCAAAGTAATGTTGATCCACATGGCCATGCTGAAGCTTGCCAAGAATAAAGTCATGCATAACTTGATGCATCTTGCAATAGAATCTTGGATCAGGGCATGTGCGTTCACCAAACTCATAAGGATTAAATTTCAGCCTTGCTTCCTCAAAGTCGGTGGTACTAAGACCACCCCAGTTCGTGACAATGGGTTCATGTGGATTGATTGGCAGAGATGGACCATGTCTCCGTGTGGGAGTAGAACCAGCAACATCCGCGACACTCTTCTTGCGAGGGTTGCGAGGGCGCAGAGAGCGGGGGACGTCGGACTCATTTTGAGGATTGGAATCACCTGAAACATATGATGCATGGATATGGAGTATGATGATGAGTGCACATGGTCGTGGTTTGATAGAGAAAATAATAATCCATGAATGTATGTGATAGCGCCATGGTAAGAAAAACGAAACACAATATTAATGAGGACAACGCACATTGTTATTAGTGTGAGCACATTATCATAGCATTTGTATAGGATTGTGTTGGTGTGGGCATGAAACTATAAACACCTTTATTATTAAAAAAAGGACATAGCATACGCATCATGTCATGATGAACATAATAATTTAGAATCACGACACTAGACCAAATCATATCAATAATGTGGAATTTTTGTTGAACCATGGCCAACCATGAAAAAAAGGCATAGAAACTAACATAGTATCACACGGCTATAGGAGTTTTTGTTGAGGGTAAAACATGGCATAGGAATTTTTGTTGAGGGAAAGCATAGTATCGGACGGCTAGATCATGAGGAGCATATAACATCAACTTAGCATGGCATAGGAATTAATCTAGTGACATATGAGCGGCATGAACCCTAGCATGAATAGATGAGAAAAAAAAATCCTAACACATGAACACTAGCACTAGCACACCGATAGAGAGCACTCACATACACGTAATCTATAGAAAAGCCCAAAGAAAAATTACCCGAGTTCGAAGCCATCTTCAAACAAAAAGCACTAGGCAATAAAGGAGACCGATCTCCTCCAATAAGGGGCCAACGAGAAATCCGTGTGGAGGAGGGGGCAGAGAAGATCGAGGGCTTGCGGATCCGTGAATTTGGGCAGAAGGGATGGGCTAGGGAGGTGGGGGGGTGGGGGTAGGGAAGAGCACCAAGGGGCTCTAATGGAGGAGGAGGGAGGAGGAAGAAGGGGTATGGGGTGGTTGGGGTCGGGTGTGGGCAGTGTGTGCGTGTTAGGCGTGTGTGGGGCGTGGGCAGCGCCCACCCTGGCCTGGCCGGCTCGGTGTGCGGGTGGGGCGGGGAGGCCGGCCTGGGCCGGCGTGCGGGTTTTGCGAGGCCGGCATGGTGTCCGAGCCCCCCGGCCCGGGGCCGGCACGGCGGCAGCGCGAGGCTGGGCAGGTGCCCGAGCGCCCCGGCCTGGGGCCGGCTCGGCGGTGGCTGGGGCCGGGGTGGGGGCGACCGCGTGCGTGTTTTTTTTTTTGCTGTCTGTTTTTTTTTCGGATGGTGGCTTGGGTTGTGTGTGTGTTGTGTGTTTTTTTTTTGTAAAGCAAATCTTAAAGCAACTACCTACACAACTACCAAGCCACAACACGCAACAAAAAAACAACAAATAAAATTCCAATTCAAGGATTTACATGACATATACTCTAGCAAACAAAACGACAAGGTGAAGCTAATAGCACATTTTCGTGAGTTTGTTTCTTAGAGCAATTTTATTTGACCATGTGCACGAATGAAATGAGGATGATGACATGCATATGATGTTTTCATTTGTATCCAACGGAGAGAAAAAAATGAGAAACAAAATGAGAAACATTGGATACCAATGGAATATGAAAACAAGTGGAAAGGTAAATGAGCGAACATTCGAACACAAGTATCTCATTGATATAAACACCAACCAAAAATTGGGCGGTGGCCGTAGCCACCATGTATGAGTATGTTCGATATGTCACCGCGAAGATGTATCTTGGGTGCATTGTCGAGACTCATCATTGAAGCACATGATGTCATTAAAATGATCATTAGGCATGATTTGTTTATTTATGCATTATAAAGGTAGTGTTGGCTCATTGATTGAGCTACACTCCCCCTATGTCTATGCGTGCATCTAGAATCCAAATAAGAGTCTAGTAGGGGTGTGTATGCAAGATTTTCAATCAACTAAAATTGCTTGCACATACGATGTTGAGCTCACTCCTCAATTCCTTGAATCTCTTCACATCTAGAGGCTTGGTGAGGATGTCGACAAGTTGATCTTTAGTGTTGACATAAGAAAGTGAGATATCACCATTGGCCACATGATCCCGAATAAAATGATACCGAATCTCAATATGCTTGGTCTTGCCATGAAGTACCAGATTGTGACCAATCTTAATAGCACTCTCATTGTCACATAAAAGAGGCATTGTCTTAATCTTAATTCCAAAATCCTTAAGACATTGCCTCATCCATAAGAGTTGAGAGCAACAACTTGCGGCGGAAATATACTCCACTTCTGTGGAGGAGGTGGCGATGCAATTTTGCTTCTTGGAAGACCAACACACAAGGGACCTACCAAGGAATTGGCAAGCACCCGAGGTTGATTTTCTATCCACTTTGTCACCTCCCCAATCCGCATCCGAGTATCCCACAAGATCAAAAGTTGTGTTTGATGGATACCAAAGCCCATGTGTGGGAGTGTCAACCAAGTACCTAAGAATCCTCTTGACCGCAATCATATGGCTTTCCTTGGGGTTAGATTGAAATCTTGCACACAAACCCACACTAAACATAATGTCCGGTCTAAATGCACAAAGGTAAAGCAAAGATCCAATGATAGATCGATAAAGTTTGGGGTCTACCGGTATACCTTCATGATCCATAGTAAGATTCGTGGTTGTTGGCATTGGATAAGGTAGTGGTTTGGCATTGTTCATATCAAATTTATTGAGCATGTCTTAAATATATTTGGCTTGACAAATAAAAGTCCCTTCATAATATTGCTTGATCTCAAAGCCTAGAAAGAACTCTAATTTTCCCATCATAGACATCTCAAATTCACTTGTCATTAGTTTTGTAAATTGATCTACAAAACTCACGTTAGTGGATCCAAATATAATGTCATCAACATATACTTGGCATACAAAGAAATGTCCATCTACACTTTTGGTAAAGAGAGTGGGATCAATTACCCCAAGTACGAAACCACGATCCACTAAGAACTCCTTTAAATGATCATACCAAGCACGTGGGGCTTGTTTGAGGCCATACAAAGCCTTGTGGAGAAAGTAGACGTGGTTAGGATACTTGGGATCCTCGAACCCCGGAGGTTGTTTAACATATACCATTTCATTTAGAGGTCCATTTAGAAAAGCACTTTTAACATCCATTTGATGCAAGATGAAGTTATGACTAGTGGCAAATGCAAGTAATATACGAATGGATTCAAGCCTAGCTACGGGAGCGAAAGTTTCACCGTAGTCAAGTCCTTCGACTTGAGAGTAGCCTTGAGCAACCAATCGAGCCTTGTTGCGAATCACTTGCCCATGAGAATCTTGCTTGTTTTTAACACCCATTTAGTTCCAATGATATTATGATCCTTGGCTCTTTCCACTAGTGACCATACTTTGTTTCTTTCAAAATTATCGAGCTCTTCATGCATAGCTTGAACCCAATATTCATCTTCAAGAGCATCATAAACTTTGATGGGTTCAACATAAGAGACATATGAATGAAAACCACAAAACTTGAGTACTTGTCCACGAGTGGAGACACTTCTCCCCAAGCCACCAATGATGTTCTTTTGATATAGTGACTTTTGTTGCAATCGTGATGCTTGACGAGTCATGATACGAACAAGTGCATCATCGGGATTTTCATTGGGGGGAATATCCTCATCATTTCCTTCATCAAGGCCATTGTCCACTCGTATTGGAGTTCTTGGTGACGAAGCACCAAAATCATTTCCACCATTATCATTGGGTGGATCTTGATCACTTTCTTGATGAGAGGTATCCACATGAAAGTCTTCTTCTTGCTCTTGGTCTACCATTTGATTGGTGGTTGATGTAGAGGGCTCCACTTGCGTGAAGCTAGTTCCATCCTCATTTGCCACAAGGTGTCCCTCAACGGGTATAAGTGGACCTACACCCATTCTTCCTATGGCTATGGAGGACGGTTCATCACCTACAACATCACAATCAATTTGCTCCACTTGGGAGCCATTATCCTCATGAAATTCCTCATTCATAGATTCTTCAACACACCCGGTGGATATGTTGTAGACTCTATAAGTGTGGGAGTTCGTGGCATAACCAACAAAAATGCCTTCAAAAGTTCTAGCATCAAACTTAGACAATCTAGTTCCCTTTATGTAGACTTGGCATTTGCACCCAAAAACTCGAAGATATTTGAGGTTGGGTTTGTTACCGGTTAGGAGCTCATATGGAGTCATGCCAATCATCGGACGAAGGAAGAGTCGGTTAGATAGATGACAAGCGGTGTTGATGGCTTCGGCCCAAAAGTTATATGGGGATTTGAATTCGGCCATCATAGTTCTTGCCATATCAATAAGTGTGCGATTCTTCCTCTCCGCTACACCATTTTGTTGAGGGGTGTACGCGGCGGAATATTGATGTCTTATCCCCTCTTCACTCAAGAATTCATCCATGGTGTAGTTCTTGAACTCAGACCCATTGTCACTCCTAATGGACAAGATCTTGGTGTCATATTGGCGTTGCACTTCGGTGGCCCAAGTTATGAATCTTTCTTGAGTTTCACTCTTCTTCTTGATGTAGAAAACCCAAGTGTATCTTGTATAATCATCAACAATAACCAAACAATACTTCTTGCCACCAAGACTATCATATGTGGGAGGCCCAAATAAATCCAAGTGAATGCGCTCAAAGGGTCTTGTTGTGGCGATGATTGATGTCTTGGGATGATTCTTCTCATGCATCTTTCCGGTAATACAAGAGCTACAAGGACGATCTTTGGAAAAATTCACACTTGTTAGTCCTAGCACATGATCACCCTTCACAAGAGTTTGTAAATTTCTCATACCGACGTGGCCTAGACGGCGATGCCAAAGCCACCCCACGTCGGATTTAGCCATTAGACATGTGGCGATATGTGTAGTTTCTTTCGAGAAATCCACTATGTACATGCCGTTTTCCACAAATCCAACAAAGGCTACTTTAAGAGAAATAGTGTGAAGGACAAGCACATGATGACGCCCAAATACACATGTAAAATTGCACTCACAAAGTTGCAAGACGGAAAGAAGATTATAGCCAAGGGACTCAACAAGGAGGACTTTCTCAATGGATGAATCCGGAGAAATGACCACCTTGCCATGTCCCAATACCTTAAGTTGTGAGCGATCACCAATAGTTACATGAGCAAATTTGAGGAGTTGGAGCTTCAAGTCTTCTAATACTTCTTTGCTTCCGGTCATATGTGCGGAACAACCACTATCAATCATCCATGATGTTCCACCGGAAATACAAACCTACAATGAATCAACTTCTTGTCTTAGGTACCCATTTTTGGATGGGTCCTTTTTTGTTAGTCACAAGGGTCTTGGGAACCCAAATAGCATGCTTGTAATCATCACCATATGAGGTGCCTACATACTTTGCATAAACATGACCATTAATAGATTTAAGAAGCACATAAGATGGGTTATATTTTCCCGCAAAGTTGTTGTGAGTAGTAGTGTTCCTAGGAACAATACTTTTAGCAATAATGTCATTCTCATCTTCCTCATTAGCCAACTCCCCCTCCTTCACAAAAACAATAGAGTTAGTGGAGGGAGTTGACTTCTTCTTGTAAACCACCTTGGATGTGGAACCAAAACCAAGGCCTTCTTTGCCAATAACTCTCTTATGATTACTCAAAAGATCATTGAGGTTCTTTTGGCCTTGGATGCATGTGGCAAGACCTTTGTTGAGTTGTGCCTTCAACCTATTGTTCTCCTCAATGAGAGTTGCCTTGACACACAAAGGGTTAGTAGCACAAGAGTTTTCATTCACAACTCTTACTCCTTTTAAGGTTTTGAGCTCATTTGAGATAGTACGATGATCAATTTTAAGATTATCAAAATCCTTAATGAGTTCATTATAACCTTGGTTAGTTGCATCATTTAAACTCATGAATTCCTTTACCTTAGCAAAAGCATGTTGACAATCAAGTTTTACTTTAGCTATGTCAATTGCAAAGGTTTCTTCTATGCTTTCTCTTAAGCAATGTGATTCATCTAGAGCTTTCTCAAGCTCCTCAATTTTACTAGCATCATCATGAGCAAACTTTTCAAGTAACATTATTCTCTCCTCATGTTCATCAATTAGGCCATGTGCCTCACTTAATTGATCCATGAGAGAGACAAAAATAGATTTAGTTTCTCCTTCTAGTTTTTCAACAAAGTTTGTCAAAGGGTCTTCCTCGACACAATTTAGTAGTGAAGGAATAGAGGAGTTATCAAGTTTAAGTGTAGGAGTCACCTTTGGGGGTATACCCTTGGCCATGAAGCACTTGTGACTCGAAGGACCCTTGTGGTCATTTGGGTTGGAGAAGAGAGAGCTTAACTTAGGAGGTGCGACGCCCCTAGCCATAGCCGCCATACCTACTTGTTCGCCTTCACCATCACTCTCTTCACCACCGGATGTGTACTCAACTTCTTTTGCAATCAATGCCCTAGGAGGGCCTCTCTTGATGAAGTTCTTGGACTTGGGAGTGAAAGTGGATTTCTTGATGAGTCTTCCTCCATTCTCAATTCTACTCTTGAAGGGGCACTCGGCAACGAAGTGCTCGGAATCTCCACAATTGAAGCAAGTTCTTGCTTTCTTCGTGCTTGAGGATTCCTTCCCTTTATTCTTGGTGGCATTGGATCTAAAGTCTCCTTTCTTCCACCACTTGTGTTGAGCAAGAGCCAAGCATTCTTCATGTGATGTCCCCATTTCTTTCTCGGAGACCTCATGAGTGGATCCACCATCATCACTTGAGTCATTATCTTCATGGGGAATGACCTTGGCCTTCAAGGCAAGAGATGCTTTCTTTGCTCCGTTTACACGGGCCATGACATCATCGGAGGTTTGCTTCATGACCTTTAGAGTGATAAAAAGACCTAAGACATCATTGGGGGATAGGTCCAAATAGTCGGCCCTTGCTTGTACATTCATCACCATGTTTTCATTGTATGGCATAAAGGTGAGTAGAAATTTCTCCTTGACCCAATTCTCCGTACAATCCGTGAATCCACTATCTCTCATATCATTTACAAGAGCCTTGAGTCTTCTAAACATGTCTTCTATGTTCTCTCCATCACCCAAATGAAAGTGTTCAACTTTTCTTTGAATGATTGACCTCTTGGACCTTTGGAGGTTGACATTGCCGTCAAACATATCGACAAGACCATCATAAGCTTTCTTTGCACTAGTGAAGGACCGGATGTGCTCAACTCCTTCCTTTTCCATTGCCCTCTCCAACATGTGCAAAGCATGAGCGTTGAGTTGCTCATCTATGATATCACTTGAGCTTAGATTTGCGGGGTCCTTTGGCTCATACCCTTTTTCAACAATTCTCCATATTTGCATTGAAGAGCCGCACATGTAAGACTTCATGGAAGCTTTCCAATTAGTAAAACGATGCCGATCCATCAAAGGAGGTGGACCAAGATGAGAAACATGTGGATGTTGAACATTAGGAGCATTGTTATAAGCAAAGCCAAAAGAATTTCCATCACTACCATTTAATGGTGAAGATGATGCGGATGCTTCTTTAGTTGGAATGGGTTTTCCATGTTCATCTAAAATAATCTTTTCACTAGATTGTCTAGATGGAGATGTCAATTCTTTTATTAGTCCCTCCATCTTTTTCTCGGAACTATCAATCATAGCTTGGATTAGCTTTTGAATCCCATCCATGGTGACGGGATCATCGGCCATCCTTACCTCCTCTTTTAGGCGGTAAAGCCTATGTAAAGAGACGAGGCTCTGATACCAATTGAAGGATCGAGAGGTTAACTAGAGGGGGGGTGAATAGGTTAACTACAAATTTTAAGTTCTTTTTCAAGTAAACAAGGTAATGCTCAAATATAGATTATCTAGATTATGCAACTAGGTGAACAATCCTATATGTTGAGCAAGTACAACTAGCACAAGGTAAGTATATGACTAAGCTAGTAGTAACTAGTAAAGGTAAGTTGAGGAATAACCGAACATAGTTACGCGGAGATTTATCCCGAAGTTCACTTCCCAATGGAAGCTAATCTCCGTTGGAGCGGTGCGGTGCCACCAAAGTGGAACACCGAGTAGGCCTCAAATGCCACACCGTATCTCCTTCGAGTCCTTCCACCGATGTGGATAGGCTCGAATCACTATGTTGCCGTTGAGGTTGACAACTAGAACCTTTACAAGGATGAGGCACACTCCACAAGATTGGAGGGTCCTCACCAAATCCCAAGAGCCTCCAAGACTCCGAGAAGCAAGATCCACGGGCACAAAAGCACCGGGGATATCAACAAGGCTCTGATCTCCGATGAACTAAGAGCAACAAGATTCCTAGCTCCAATGAACTAAGAATGACAAGATCCCTAAGGGATGAGTGGGTGGATTTCTAATCGACTCGGTGGAGTTGTAGATCGGGGGTGTCTCCTTCAAATCCCAAAGTATCACGAGCTTTGGTTGGGGATTTGTGGAGATCTTGTTCTTGAGCTTGAGCTTGGTCAATCAATGGCGGTGTGAGAAAGTGTGGGTGAGATTGACAAAGCCAAAAGGTAGGTGGAGGCGTCCTTTTATACGTGGGTGTAATACGGCCGTTGGGGGGGGGGGCAGTTTTCCACCTTACAGCACCCCCCCCCGTCCTGGGGCCGGCCTGGCCGGCCTGGGGCAGCCAGGGCCGGGCGCATCCCACCCCGGCCTGGTGCCCGGCCTGGGCCGGCGTGGAGCAAGGGAGAGGCCGGCGTGGGGCGATGGAGGGCCTGCCTGGGCGCCCGGCCAGGCCAGCGTGGGGGCTCAGGCGAGGCCGGCGTGGGGGCAGCCAGCCACCCAGCCAGCCCCGGCCTGGGGCCGGCGTGGGAGCGAGGCAGGGCCGGCCCCCCACCCGAAGCGCCCGGCCTGCGGCCGGCGGGGACAGTGGGGTGAGGCCGGACCCCCACCCGAGCACCCCGGCCTGGCACCCGGCCTGGGGCCGGCGTGGGGCACGGCGAGGCTAGCGCCAGCCCGTCCTGGAGCCCGGCCAGGCCGGCCAGGGAGGCCGGCCACCCCTTTTCTTCCTCTCTCTTTTTCCTTTCTTCTTCGTTTCTCCTTCTTTCTTCTGCATCTTTTTCCGTAAGCTTTTCTCTCTTATTGCTGCAACTTGTATGATGTTTACGGGTTGATCTTTTCTGAGTACACTTAGCAAAACACATTAGTCCATCTATATGTTGTAATCAAACACTCAAAATAGGATTTAGGAACTATGTTCTTTCAATTACCAACTATGAGATGATTGTTCCCACCATACTCCCTCTCCATGGCCCCTCCACTGAGGCTACAAAACTCACATCCAAGAGGGCTCGCACAGCTATGCCTGAGGAGATTCCCAGCTCTCCATCTGTTGATGGTGCCACCTACATCGAGGCTCCAGTTGCTAAGCCCAAGATGTTTACCCTCAAGGCTGCTCTTCAGAAAATGAATTGTTTCTTCATTGATCAATAGTCCAAAGCATATAAGGCATATCAGAAGGATAAGCTCTGATGACGCAATCAAAGGATCCTTCTGCAAAAAAAATTGACATTCCAGTTGCGGCTAGCTGTGACGAGCTCTCTAAGAAATCTTGTAAGTCCAAGCACACAGATTGGCTTGGCGATAATGCCTCCTCCCTTGGGAAGTTTAGCTCAAGTAGGGCTGTTATTCTACAAGGTGAAGATCGTGACCAAGATGATGAGGAAGGAGTGGAAAAGGATGGAGGTGATGATCAAGCTGATGGTAATGACAACTCTGATGAGGATTTCATGGAGTGATCCCATGGGTGCGTAGTTTCTCTTTCCCTTTTTGGTGTATTGATGCTAAGGGGGGAGAGGTATATTAGGACTGCCAGGGATTTGCATTGGGAGGACATTGCATCATCCATTTTCGTCTTCCATTTGCAATTTTCTTTGATATCTTAGTTGAACTCTATTCGGTTTTTATGTTTTGTGGAACTCAGTTATCCGTATGATATTATAAGACTATGTCATCCCCGGGTTATCCATCTATATGGTGAAGAATATGGTGAGCTTAATCCTATCACTTATCTATGGCCACTATGATGGTATGTTAAATGACCTACATGCTGAAATTCCTACTCATTGTCTTCATACGTAAATTACTAGCTATTGTTGAGGAAATATTGATGTAAATCGTTGGGGGAGTTATCATATCTATTTTTGTGTGCCCTTAAATCTAAATGAAATGTTAAACTTTGGCACACAACTATGGGAAGCTAGGAGAAACTTGCGAATCTTAAAATTATATATTTCTCCTTGAAAATCCACGTGTTGTCATCAAACATCAAAAAGGGGGAGATTGAAAGGTCATGTGCCCCCTAATCCATTTTTTAATGTTGATCACAACACTTGGAAAGTCTAACTATATACTTGAAGTATTTAGAAAATACACCATGTTACAAATTCGGTGAAATAATCTTCCAAAAGGAACAAATGGATCAAAGGAATAACCAGAGGAGAGAAAGAAAAAGAAGGAACCTGCCTAGACAGCCTGGCCGGGGGCTTCTGTTAGTGCGCCGACCTTTTCCCTGAGAAGCCGAACTAGGTCGGGGCTTTCTGACTGGAGGCCGGGCTGCCTGGCACGCCGGCCTAGGCTGGGTTCTCAGGCTCGAGGCCGGGTGATCTGGCTGGCCGGCCTAGGCAGGGCTTCCTGCTTGTTTCTTCCACGACTCTGCCGGCCTCCTGGCCGGCCTGTCCGGCCCCAGGTCGTGTTTCCTGCAGAAGTCAACAAACCCCCCAATGACCACTTATTGTACAACACTATAGATAAGCATCTTCTTCTTCCTTGAGCTATTGTCACTAGAAGCTTCTCTCTCCATCATTCGTGACCATCTTAAAGATCATAGATCTCTCCAAATACCCAACCAAAGCTCTTGATCTTTTGGGATTTGGAGGAGAGCCACTAGATCTATAACTGCACCAGACCGATTTGTCACCACCCCACTAATCCCCTAGGGATCTTGAAGTTCTTGGTTCATTGGAACCTAGAACCTTGTTGCTCTTAGCTCATTGGAGCTTGGAGCCTTGTTGGTGTTCCCGAAGTTTTGGGAGCTCGTGGATCTTGTTTCCTAGTGTCTTGGAGGCTTTCGGGATTTTGTGAGGACCCTCCAAGTTGTGGAGTGTGTCTCATCCTTGTAAAGGTTCTAGTTATCAACCTCAACAGCAACATAGTGACTCATGTCTTATCCACTTTGGTGGTTGAACACGAAGGAGATACGGTGTGCCATTTGACGACTACTCGGTGTTCCACTTTGATGGCACCGCACCGCTCCAATGAAGATTAGCTTCCATTGGGAAGTGAACTTCGAGATAAATCTCCGCGTCATTGTGTCCGGTTATTCCTCAACTTATCTTTACTTGTTGTTACTAACTTAGTTCTTGAATATCTTGTGCTAGTATTATTTGCTTATCATATAGGATTTTCACCAAGTTGCATAATCTAGACAATCTATATTTGAGCAATTATCTTTAATCGAAAAAGAAGTAAAATTTGTAGTTAACCTATTCACCCCCATCTAGTTAACCCTCTTGATCTGTTCAATAGTGCTGGAGGGGGACAAATTTCCTCCTATGGACAAAAGCTAATTTTAGGGGATGCTAGGTGGGTCCCATGGTCTCACAAAGTGCATTGGCTTTCCGTAGGATTTTCCCTAATTTATTTGATAAATAAATGAGTGGGGAAAAGAAAATGAAAGAAAAGGAGGTGGGATTGGACTCCACTTGATAGCCCAATCAGAAATCCTCCGGGAAGATTGGTGCGACCAAGAGAGACGGGAGGGGGGATATACCTCCTACCCTATGGCATGAGCCCTCCCTTGACCCACTATATAATTCCCACCCATCCTCTCTTTAGAGAACACATAATTGAGCCTTTGGCCTTCTTTATCTTTCTCTAGAAGAATTAGAGGACTAATTAGAGCTTCTAATTAGAGCACTTCAAATTGAATTAGAGACTTTCTAATAATTAGAAGAACTAATTAGATATTCTAATTAGAACAATTCTAATTGATTAGAAATTCTCTAATAGTTAGAGGACTAATCAGGGCCCTTCTAATTGGATTAGAGATTCTTCTAATTGGATTAGAGCATCCTCTAATTAGATTAGAGCTTTCTCTAGTTGGATTAGAGCTTCCTCTAATAGAATTATAGCTTCTTCTAATTAGGCCGAGGTGTTCCTTTTCCGATTAAATCTAGCTTCTAATTACTCTCTCTCTCTCTCTCATGTGTTGAGAAATCCACCTTCATATACACTTGGAATGCTAAGTTCTAGATGGCGAAGCGCTGCAGAATTTGCCATGACATATATGTGCATACTCTAAGAGGGGTAACACGCGGGACCCTCACTCTGCTGGATCACAATGCTGGATACGGGGAGTCGGCAACATCCTCACCCACAAGCTTGTGCGTGAGGATCTTCTACATGCTTCATCGACATCATCATCGACACCTCTTCCGCTACTATGGTGTCTAGTACACAATCTCAAAAACTAGATCTTTGAATTTATATCTGCTTAGAAAGGTCTTGGTTTTTGCGTAGCAAGTTTGGTGAAATTTTAAAATTACCATTGCGCAACCTAACAATGGTATCAGAGCAGTCTATGCGCAGATAAAAGATCTGATCTAGAGCACCGGTGAGTGCGGGCATTGCATAAGTTTGTGTAAGTACGTTGGAAAGTTCTCCAACGTTTAGATTATTTATAATTGCTTCCCAATAAGCTTTGTTGTTTTGTTTCCGATGGCATATCGAGATTCTTACAAACTTATGACAATCCTAGGACATTCGAGTTGCCGCTGACATATCTCGTCTAGTTCGAAGAAATGCTTTAGTAGCTTTGGGTCTCTTTATAGTCGGTCTCGGAAACAACACTGTGGAAGGGGCCTTATTGGATCGACACGGGGGTCATGGTTATGAATATGTTTAGATTGAGGCTATAAACATTTTCGTAATGTCTGTGTTTAATCATCCTGCAATGTCAATCTAGCAATGTGAATAATCATGCCTCATGGAAGCGTAGGTTACTTAACAGTTTGTTTCGTAAACCCTACAACCATGCTAAAATAAGCAAAACATAAGTTAGGGACCTCTAACTCTGTTTTGCACGAAATGTGATGTGGTATAGTCTTGAAGTTTAGAATTTCATACGCTTTAACTAACACTATTTTGTAGCTAGCAAACCATCCTAAACCCGATCACGGAGATGATGGGAGAGGAGAAGGATTGCACTTGTCGTGAACCTCTACATGGCACCGCCAACGCAGGATCCGTTAGAGACGAAGGAGGACTATACTACATCACTAGTTTTACTTGTGCATGTTTTATTATGTTTTCTTTCTATCACTTTGATTATGCAGCAGACGTGAATATTAGGGTGATTCCTCATAAAATATCAAGGTAGATCATGCTCTTCTAACTGTAGCACCGTCAAACCAATTGGGGTTTGCGTTCGTCACTTTTATCCAAGGGCCAACGTGTTCTTATGATTGGGAGGGGGGGATCAAGTTGATCCATGTTGATGAATTGTATCCAAGGGTCAGCATGACATCACTTGATGCAGCAGGATCAGTTGGTTGATTCGATGTTCTGGCATGATAGTCATGAGCTCGGAACACACACACTAAAAGTCGAAGCGGAAATCATGGTGGTAGTGATTGGCAAGTTGGCCTACCCGTTGAACTTATAATCTTGAGATGTATCCATCCTTGGTTATAAGCTGAGCGCAGATTCCGTAATACATTAAATTATGATCACGAGGAATATAAGATTTAGTGGGAGCACGTAGTTAATTATTTTAACAAGTGCTTGGGCAATAATTATGAACATGTCTAAGTGAACTATTAAATTGTTATAGATTCATGGCTTGTAACGCGCGTGCTATTAACCTTTGGTCCACTACTTGAGAAAACACCACTTGTTGTCAATGGAAATAACTATGCGGATTGGGTCAATGACGTGAAAATTGTTCTCAGGGCTATCAAGAAAGAGTAAGTCCTCAATGATCCTCTTCTACAGGATATCAATGATGACGCGTATGATGCAGAAAAGGATGCGCACACCTTGATGAGGGATGATGCCGTAGATGTTCAATGTCTCATGTTGACATTTATGGATCCTAAAGATTTAAATGTACGTCCGCGTATGAAATGATCGTTGCACTTACGGACATGTACCAGGTCAAGACTGAACGTTATGAAATAACGAAGGCTTATGGTCATGTGACATGGCATAAGAAAGCTCAGTGAGCGAGGATGTGATCTAGATGTTTGGTTACAGGACTAGGCCTCAAGCTTTGGAATTTCCAATCCCGGCTGAGTTAAGTACAGATTTGTTGTTGGCTTCACTCCCCCTGTCTTAGAACAATGTCAACATGAATTAAAAAATCAATGGGATGGATAAAACACCAAACGAGCTCCTTGCTATGCTGAAAAGGATGGTCTACGTTGCAGAATTTAAATTCTTTTCCTACGTAGTCCGCCAAGATCACTATGCAGATAACAAGCCATGCCCATATATACGAGGATCAGGATAACGACTCACCATGCGGCAGATTCGATGTAGTCGTAGAAGAGTTCTGAACAGTCGTAAATTCTCACAACTAGGCCTAGTTGTAAGGATGTTTCTAAGGCTTACCTCGTTAAGGATCACACGTGTAATCCCTCTCATGGTGTGCACGCGTACGCTCGTGTCAATCCGTCGATGCTCCGTCATGCATGACTCGGCACCAACAAAGAGAGACAGCCTTCCGCGTTGCTAATTGGTAGCTCTAATCAACTGTAGTGAGAGCAATTATGAATCTAGAAGTTCTCAACACATGAGAGAGAAAACTAATTAGAGCTAGATCTAATCGAGAGAGTATAACTCAAAAACCCGATTACAAGAGGCTCTAATTCAATTAGATATGTTTCTAATTAAAGGCTCTAATTCAATTAGAGGTTCTCTAGTTAGACCTCTAATTCTAGAGGCTCTCTAGTTAGATCTCCAATTCTATGAGAGATAGAGAGAGAGAGAGAGAGAGAGAGAGAGAGAGAGAGAAGACCAAAAGGCTCAATTGATGTGTTCTCCAAAGAGGAGGGGTTCAGAATTATATAGTGGGAGCTAGGAGTGCACCTACCGGGGGAGGGGGCGAGGTCGATTTCCCTCGCCCTCCCTTGGACGCACCACCCCTCCTAGGGAACTCGGATTGGACTCCCAAGTGGAGTCCAATCCCTCCATTTTTCTTTTACTTTTTATCTTTCCCACTCATTTATTTATCAAATAAATCCAGGAAAATTCCTACGGAAATCTTGTGCACTTCGTGAGGCCATGGGCCCCACCTCGCATTCCCTAAAATTAGGTTTTGCCTATAGGAGGAAATATGCCCCCTCCGGCATTGCTTCTATATAAGGAAAGTCCCCCAGAATTCTTCCGGAACCCCGTTATTGAAAGTGCATGGTGCCCCATATGTGGTTTTGGTAATTAATGACTATCCTTATG
The DNA here is from genome assembly GCA_028641055.1 of Alopecurus myosuroides. Lineage (NCBI taxonomy): Eukaryota > Viridiplantae > Streptophyta > Magnoliopsida > Poales > Poaceae > Alopecurus > Alopecurus myosuroides. The sequence goes on from CM054059.1 coordinate 413,006,091, forward strand.
GACCAATGTTTTCATTGAGTTATCCTTACAGATCATGTCCATAGGAAAGATTGGAGTTCATGTGTTGGTCTCTAGAAGCTTTCATGATGATCATTATTATATTCAAGGATTTATATGAAGAATGGCCTTGGTTAGAGTTGTGCTTATTGCAAGTGTCTTGAAGAAAAGGATCAGGTGACCTTTCATGATTATGTTCAAGACATCATCTAATGAAGAAATAAGCAAATATACAAGGTTGATCAAGCAACTGATCAACACACAAAGCTACAAGATGTACCAAGTGGGATTGTGTATCTCGTGGTATGGTAAGCCTTTGGCCATATGGCTTTGTGAACTAATCCATGCTATGTGTCTGTGGCTTCTCTATGTGTGGTTAGGTATCTTTCCATGGGAATGCATCAAAAGAAATATTTCATATAGACCATGGTCTTTGTCTTCAAGCGGTGTTCGTCATCTATCTTGACGTGGAAGCTCAAGTGAAGCATATAGAAGAAATCCTATGCTTGATGCTAGCCACCCTTTTGGAGATTTTGGCCTTGTGAAGATTTGCCGAAAAGGGTCTCTCCCATAATGGTGTATGGGGGAGCTAGTCTCTCCCACAATGGTGTATGGGGGGAAATTTGCAAGTCTTTATCAAGCGGAGCATGTGCTAGCAAGCTCGATCAAGAAATAGGATCCAACTTGAGAGAGTCAAGATAGTCATCGTCTAGCTCAAGTGGAATTCTCAAGGAAAAGCTATGATCTTGATAGGTTTTCTATTTTACCGATCTCATGCTTTGGGAGACCGGGTTATAGGATCGACAGTCATTCTATCAAGAGGGGCTCTCAAGTGAGTAACTTGATCGAATTGTTGTGGAGATCTCAAACCTTTGCATCCTTGCATATAATCTTACTTGGTTCCTATTTGGCTTTTGTCTCCTTGGGGTTTTAGTGCTTGTCGTGATCTTCATGACAAGCCTTGGTTTCTCGAAAACGGATTTCGTAAGAAAAACTTGTTACGTTTTCGGTGGTGAAAATATTCCGTTCGTCTTTGAGTATGTTCCCACACCTTCCATGTGCAATAAATTATCCATACTTTGAGGTATCACAAAGTGCATTGTCTTTCCGTAGGAATTTTCCCTAGTTTATTTGATAAATAAACCTATGGCATGTGCCCTCCCTTGACCCACTATATAATTCCCACCCCTCCTCTCTTTGGAGAACACATAATGAGCCTTTGGCGTTCTCTATCTTTCTCTAGAAGAATTAGAGGACTAATTACAGGTTCTAGTTAGAGCACTTCAAATTGAATTAGAGACTTTCTAATAATTAGAAGAACTAATTAGAGATTCCAATTAGAACAATTCTCATTGGATTAGAACTTCTCTAATAGTTAGAAGACTAATCAGAGCCCTTCTAATTTGATTAGAGCATCCTCTAATTAGATTACAGCTTTCTCTAGTTGGATTAGAGATTCCTCTAATAGAATTAGAGCTTCTTCTAATTAGGTTGAGGTGTTCTTCTCCCGATTAGACCTAGCTTCTAATTACTCTCTATCTCTCTCTCCCTCCCTCTCTCTCTCATGTGTTGAGAAATACACCTTCATATACACTTAAAACGCTAAGTCCTAGTTGGTGAAGCGCTGCAGAATTTGCCCCAACATATATGTGCATACCCTAAGAGGGGTAACACGTGAGACTCCTCATTCGGAGTTTGTTTGCAAAAGTTATGAGGTTTCTAGTTCAGCCTCAATGATTCAAAAGTTGACCGGAAATTTTCAACCAGAAATTTGGTCCAACCGGAATATCCGGTTCTGACGAGGAGCTCGTTTTTCGGCTAAGGACTAGAGGTTTTCGGCACAGAAGTCAACCGGAGATTTATACCAGAAATTTCCTTACCAACCGGAATTTCCGTTTGGGAAGAATTTCGGCACAAAAGTGAACCGGAAGTTTGTGCCAAAATTTTTGGTAATACCTGAATATCCGGTTTTGGTCAACGGCTCAAAGTTTCCAGATCGAAAGAAAAACAAGCAACCGGAATATCCGGTTCAAGTTTGAACCGAAAATTCTGGTCCCATTTTTGCACTCAAACGACTAGTTTTTGAGGGGACCTATTTAGGGGGATCTTCTTCCCCATTGGTCCCCAAGTTTTCCAAGCACGTTTTCCCCTCTCTCTACACCATTGTTGACCTTAAAAAGCTTGTCCCCTCTTATTCCCTCCCATGATTCTTGCATCTCTTTGAGGGAAAAGTGAGAGGAGATCTAGATCTACACTTCCACCAACCTATCTTCCTTCTTAGTGAGGGAAACGTAATAGATCTTGATCTTGGAGTTTTTGGTGTTTCTCCTCCATTGTTCTTCCTCTCTTATTCCCCCATAAGCATTTATTGCTTTGTTGGAATTTGAGAGTGAAGTATTTGGGCACTTGTGCTCTTGCCATTTGCATTGGTTGCATCGACTTGCTCTCTCCATAAGGATTCGTGGAAGTAAAAGTTTGTGGACTTGTTACTATTGGGTCTTGGAGCCTAGACGACTTTGTGATGTTCTTGGGAGCCTCCAATTGAGTTGTTAATGTGTGTCCAAAGATTGTGGTGACATCGAGAGCCTCCATTTAAGTTGTGGATGCGTTCCCCAAGATTGAAGGTTGCCAATAATGGAAGGTGAACTAGGCCTTTGTGGCGAGGTTCATCAGAGAATACGGTGAGGCCTTTGTGATGTTGAGTAGGCCTATTGTGGAGAGCGCACACCTCTCAAAGGGAGGAACTCGGGAATACATCTTCGTCTCCGTGTGCCTCGGTTATTTCTATACCTGAGCTATTTACTTATGCAATTTACATTGTGATAGACTTCGTGCTTGAAGTCATTTATCTTGCTATCACCCTGTTGCTTGTCTTGTTTAGCATAAGTTGTTGGTGCACCTAGTTGACCCTAGATTATTTAGGTTGTGTGCTTGTTATTTTAAACACCTAGTTTATTTCCGCATTTAGCAATCCTTAATCGGAAAAGTTTTAATCGCCTATTCATCCCCCCTCTAGGCGACATCGTTGTCCATTCAATTGGTATCAGAGTCTAGGCTCTCTTTATTAGTCTTTACATCCTAGAGTGTACAATGTCGTTTAGGGAACTAATGCACGATCCCGCATTTATATTCTATGGAACAAATTATGATGTTTGGAAAATTCGCATTCTTAATCCTTTTACGGACATGGGTCCAAAGTATGTAAGGAGAATTATAGATATGGATTTTCCTCCTCCAAAGGATTCTCAAGATTTATCTTTAGAGGATGATGAAAACTCTTATATCGATACTCTAGTATCTAATGGTCTCTTGTGTGTTTTGAGTGATGTAGTCATTGAATCAATCAAGCCTTTTCGGAACGCTCATGAGTTATGGACAAAACTTCAAGATATATATGATGTGTCCAACATTATTGAGGATTTTCTCCATCCACTTCCGGCCGTGATGAGTTCACATCTTTCTCCACTCCACCAACATGTGATTTGTCACAAGGTAATGATATGGTGAGTGTTGACAGAAATTGCATTGTTGATAGTGAATCTACTATTGACTATACTCCATCTCTATCTCATTGCAATATTCTATATTTGGACTTAATCTCTTCTAGCACTCAAAATGCCTTACATGCTAGTATTGATATTCTTTGCATATCATGTAATAGTTGTTTAACTAAATCTCATGATGATATGCTTCCTATGTCTCGTTTTCATGTAAACAATGCTTCCATTTCCTCTAGTACTCGTGTGGCTAACAATGTAGAAGAATCCCCCATTTTTGTGGAACAAGACATGGACCTTAATGGTGATTAGTAAATCTTCATCATCGTTATCCATTTTTCATGTGTGCCTTATGGCTAAGGATTCAAAGGTATCCCCTCCTTTGAAACCCTCTTCAACTATTGATGATGATGATGAAGAAAATGATAATGGTGATTCCATTTATGATAAAGGTAAAATAGTTCTTAATGCTCTCACAAAGAATAAGATTGCCTGAAATCATGGGTACCCTTGTTGAGCATGATGAGACTATCAAGGAATTGGACACTAGCCTTGATAAATGTTATAGCCTCGACAGTGAGTAGATAGTTGATATCGCGGAGCACAAGGAAGCACGTGAGGAAGAGCAAGATACTCGGGTTTCTCTTGAGGAGAAACTCAAATCTATTGAGGAGCTCACTAATGAACAAATTGCTTTTCTTACTAAAACACGTGACCATGATATTGCTAAATATAAAGTGCTTAAAAAGGAAAAGGTTGAATTTTTTGTTGGCAATGCTAATCTAATTGAGGAAAATGCTAGGTTGAATATTGAGCTTGCCAAGTTTTCTTATTCTATTTCCAATGATGCTTGTGCTATCAACTCCACATATTGTGAAGCATCTATTTTGAAGAAGAATGTTGAGCTAAGGGCTCAACTTGAGTTGATGACTAGCAATTGTGGGAAATTGGCAGAAAACCATGAAAAGCTATAGAGCTCAAGGCCCAAGTCACTTCTTTGAAGAAATACTTGGTCAAGAGTCATGAAGGGAGTTCCACCCTTGACAAGATGTTGAGAGTGCGAAGACTTCCCAATGACAAGAGTGTACTTGGATTCAACTCCAATATCAAGAACAAGTCCAAGGTTGACAATACGAAGGGCCAAGAACAAGCAAAATATCCGGCCAAGATTATTTGCTTCAAGTGCAAGATTGAAGGGTATCATGTTAGATCTCGCCCTTTGAAGAAGAAGCCTCTTAGTAAGAAGCAACTAGGGAAGCATCCTCTTGTTCAATATCATGCTAAACCACGAGTTGAACAACGACCACCTCCTAAAAAGATTCAAGCTAATGCTCCTCATGTTGATGAGCCTATTAATAAGAAAGAAATGGGTCGATGTTGCTACCTTTGTCGTGAGAAGGAACACTTTGCTTCTTCATGCACTAATGGTACATTATCCAACCCTATCCTAGTTGATGATGTTTATTCCATTCGGAAGGATAATACAGTCATGTTCGGCCATTTACCGAACAATAACCAACAGTGGGACCGTGAACATCCATGATGGCTCTTGTGTGTTCTTGAAATACGAGGGACCTTATATGTTACTCATTGCACGTATTCCCTTAACTTCATGATACCAACGATATCACGAGGTGGGACTATGTGATCTAGTCGGATCAAACTCTTTGATCATAACACATATAACTCGTTTACCAATATCATTCTCTTTACTCATTCATATCCCCGATGACCCTATGATTATATCACACTGTGTTTGGTCGGACGATATGTCATCGGTGATACTGAGAGGGACCATAAAATGTATATCTCTATCGTCTATAGAAGTTAAGTACTAGTCTTGAACGATCTTAGTTCCATTACACTTTCTATATCATACCCAGATATCACCTTTATAGTCCCCAGTTACGACAAGACGGTTGATGATATCCAAAGTATAACTTTTAATCATGCGTTCACTAGATACTCTCACAGTATAGGAATAATAGTCAATGTTAACTTCATATGAATTTGCTAAAATACATAATGATTGTCTAGTCTCTTATAGCAACAACATACACTTGGGTCAGTTCAGTACTATTGTTACCCTAACAATAAACTCTTATGTATTGCTAGACTTTCTTCTAAGTTCATGATCAAGAAAATATGATCATCTCACAAACCATAAGCTAATCTTAGAGATAAGATTAGAAATTCTTGGTTGTCCATGTCTTCACATCCTCACAAAGATTTTCCTTTGAAAACCAATTTTTCAAGTGCTATAGCGATTGTAGCATGAAGACATAAAATTAATTCTGAACTTGGAGATAGAATAATAACTGAAATTATTGTCCCTAGAGCATATCTCCAATAGTCTCTCACTTGCACTAGAGTCAATTAATACAGCAGCTAATATGATGACATAACACCTATGGAATTCTGGTGTTACTCACACTATGCATGTGTTATCTTAGACTTTTGTATTTCACCTTTTGATCTAATCAACTTGTGATAAACTTGCGTTTGGATTTATTAGGTATTGGATTTGTGTGAACCTGGTTCCATGACAATTTTAATAATTCAATCGTCTCCGAATGAATTATTATATTATCGTTTGAAATCTCGGTAAGTCGAATGACTTTTGTCCAATAACTTGCAACCAACAATGTCCAACATTGTGTTGCAACTATCCACAAAAACACCATAGAGTCCACACATAATACTCTAATATTGATAATTATACAACATACAATATTATCAATTGAAGAATCATAATTTGAGTTAAAATCAATAAAGATTTGATTTTGTAATTCCACCACAAATACATATTTGAATACTCACAATATTATTTGTAGCTATACAAACTGATTTGTTTTTCACTTTGTAATCTTACCGTTGAATATTTCTGTGGAAACATCTCACCATAATTTTTTTTGTCACAAACAATTATCTGCATAAGAAAACAAATATTTAAGTTTTCTCCTTTATACCGGATTGGCTAAAATAATTTTAGTCAATGGAAGTCCGGCGGTTCTTTTGCGCTTTTCCTTTTAATGACTATGAGATTGGTCAAATCACAAAATATTATGATTTGATCCCAATCATTTATATTTTGCTCACTAATGACTACGATGGTTATGTCTATTGCAAAATATCATGTCGTTTTTCTTTTGAGACAAAATAATTTTATCCCAATGTAATTCAAAATTTCTTTCAGAATTACACTTAGTACACCATCATATTCATGTTTATTAAAATTTTCAATCTATATCATAGAATCTAAATTTAATAAGACACTTTCTGATATTGCCGACGCGCCTAATAGTTTGGGCTAGCGACAAGTGTCCACTGTATTTGGGGCCGTTGGGTGGAGATGCTCTTATTATCTTTTTATAGAAGAAAAAAAAACTCTCCCAATTTTGTCCGTGCAGCCGCCACGCAGCCAGACAGCACTACACATGCACTTCGAATTCGAAAGCTAGCCCAATTGGTCGCACGGGCGTACAAATCACGAAGGCTCCTTCCTGACAATGCGTCATGCATGCGGGCCCTGCCAATCACAGTACGATACGTACACGATATAGCATCATGCAGTACATAGTACACCGTCATCTCATGTGTGTGACGAATTTAAAGTACCGGGCGGGCCTTGTTGAGATCAATATATGGGGCCACAAATTAAATTGTGTGTGTCTAGTTGCGGCAACTGCGGACGTACTCGGATTGGCATCTAAACAGCCCTGGCGCCGTACACTCTGCTTTCATAATATCACTGCACGGTTTGCGGTTTAAAAATGATGGCGTTAGTTGTATGATAAACATAGGGTGCCCATAAACATATGGCCGGGTCGCATCATATTCTGTTGATACATAGGGCTCTTCTCTTGCAACGATGATAGATAGATAGGGCTTTGCCAAAATAAACAATACAAATCAACCTTGCAGTGGCGTGTTCTCCTGCAGTTGGCTAAACGCTATGGATAAAAGGTTTAAGACACTAGAATGGCAACACTTGCCGTGATTTGGTCGTTGTGGCTGTGTAGAAATGGCAAGATTTTTAATGACAAAAATTGTTCTCTCTTGCAGATTATCTTCAGAACTACAGCTATACTCCATACTTTGATACCGCTGCAGCGTACGAAGCACCGGGATCTTTTCTTGGAGGTGTGTACCAGACTGGAGTATACGACTAGAGACTTTTTATCCCAGCATGAGTGGTATCATAATTTGCGGATAGGACCCCAGCACCTTAGACGTTTTTACTTACTTTTGTAATTCGCCTCTTTTCTCGAGTTCGATTTTTTTTTGCCTGTGTGCATCTTCGATATGCAGAGGCTGAGTGTAACAAGTAATAAAATCTCCCTTTATCAAAAAAATCAACCTTGTAGTGGCAGTGTCCAAATTTACCTTCTGTTTTGACGAAATAGGCTTTCGCCCCGCTATATTAATATAGCAACCACCCGGTACAACTTCGAAGCCACTGCTGGGGCCAAACAGCACAATCAAGCCCAAAAAAAATACAGAGAAAAGAAAAAGAAAACAATGCCAACTTCGGCGGATCGACGAACGAAAATGACCCGCAACCGCTGCGCCCTCTGAGAATTTCCACCACACTCCTAGCGCTCTGAATTATCGCGTACCAAGCAACACCTCCAAGAAGGAAAGCGACGACGACGACGCTACTGCCCGGACTGGTCCTAGGGTTTCCCCTGGTACGCTGCGGGAAGTAGAGAAGAGGTACATCCAACGCCCTTCAAGAAGGAACAGCGACACTCGCAAGCGTCGCCGCGTTGGTGTCAAGATGACAGGGATTTCTCCCGACCCCCACAAAACCACATCGTCGGACAACCCGTAGTGTTCCACCAATCTTGCCGCCCACCAACACGCGCCATCTCGGTCTTGTAGTCATCAACATCGTCTCAGCATGGCAAACACGGCGAGGCCGGACCGAGAAGAGACCGCCGTCGCAGGGGCCGCAGGACGACAACCACGCGGGAGGGAACAACCTCCACCGCCAAAGGCGGTAGCCGACCGGACGCCGCAAGGGGAGCATACCAGACCATTGAAGCCAGAGGGCGGCAACAGCACGACCACCTGGAGGGCGTCCTCCATCGCCATCAGCGGGTGCCGACCGGACGCGACAGTAGAGACACACCAGGCCTCTCCGGCCCGGCCGAGCCCTGGAGGGGCCCGTAAAGTCTCCACCGTCACGCTGCTGCACGTAGGCCAGCGCCGTCGCTACCCGCAAACGGCACCATAGGCCGGCCGGGCCCATAAAGATCCGTGAAGATCCGCCGTCGCGCTGCAGCAGGGGTGATGTCGTCGCAGTCACCCATGTGACGGGCTGCTCGTACTCAGCCCGTAAGCAGCGAGGTCAACCCGACCCGCCCTGGCCCAGATCGGGCCCAAAGGGCTTAGATCTGGGCAACCAGGGCCAGGCCGAGCTCGCCTCAGCCGCCATGTCCACCAACGGTGGCGCCGCCGTCGTGCCCACCACCCGTGGCCGGAGCAGTCCTCCTGCCCCGCCAAGCCGGACCTCCGCCGCCGAGGTGCACCGCCGGAGACGTGCCGCCCGCGCGAGGACGCCACCAGGAGGGGATAGGAAGGGCCGCCGTCGCCGGCCTCGCAGGGGCAACGCCCGCCGGCGGCGGCGGAAGGGACGGACGCCGAAGGGAGGCTGCTACGGGAGAGGGAGGAGCCCCCCCGGCCGCCCCGCGCGGGGGGGGGGGGGGCGACGAGGGGGAGGCGACGGGGTGGAGGAGGGGAGGGAGAGGCGACGGAGGGAGGAGGGCGGCGCGCCGGCCGGCGGCGGCCTAGGGTTAGGGTTCGGGTCGGGGGGTCGGGGGTTGGGAGGTCAGTTTCTAGTGCGGGAGGTTGAAGACGACTCGAATCGTTGCCTTCTGAAATTTACCTTCTGTTAAGCCTAGGCCTGCCATAAACAAAGGCACGCGATCGAGGATGGCACAACACACATGCATCATCCCAATTTTCACAAGTGCTTAATAATTAGATAAATGCAATTGCATTTGTCTAACTTCTTGCAAGAACAAACAAAACTCTCGAAGTGAGATAATAGCATAAAACTACCACATTTGGCGTTAAAATTCGGAAAACTACCAGGAGACGTTTCAATCGCAAAAACCTACCGGATTTTTCGCTGATTATGGCAGAACGCACAAATCTGTCTCTCAGCACGAATTGACACCCAAAATGACAGGTGGGGCCCACTTGTCAGCCTGGTTAAGAAATAAAAAAGAAAAATGTAAAAAAGAAAATGAAAAGTCAACTGCATGCCATCGACTTTGCCGGCCTGCCGCCCAGCCCCGCATCTCATCCGTAGCCCGGCCGCGCCGCCGCGCAGCTGTCGTCCGCGCCCAGCCCACGCCGTCCCGGTGCTGCAGCTGCTGCCCGCGTCCGGCGATGGATGCCGCGGTCGCCGAGGACAAGCGCGTCTCCCTTATCGTTCTTGCCGTCGCCTCGTCCTCGCCGTTGCCCATCAGCCTGCTCACCGCGTTCGCCGCCGCCTCCGCCGGCACCACGGCCTCCACTTCCGCCTTGCTGGCCACCTCACGCACACGCACGCCGACGCGGAGCACGTCCACGAGGAACGGCTCGTTCAGGAACTGCTTGGCGCGGAGGGGCCACGTCGCCGGCGGCACGCCGGCCAAGACGGCGTCAAGCTACGAGTTCCAGCCGCAGTGGCTCACGAAGCCGCCCACCACGCGGTGCTCCAGGATCTCCGGCTGCGGCGCACATCGTCCGGCGCCGAGAAGGTGTTGAAGGCGACGGCGTAGCTCTCGGCCTCGGCCGCGCGGAACAGGGGAAGGTGCGCCAGCGTCTCCTCGTTGACATGGGCGCTGCGGAGCTTCACGGGGACCGGGAAGCCGCCGGGGACAACGAAGGGGTCCGGTGATACTTCGGGGCGCTGAAGGTGGATTCCGACCATGGACGCCGCAGCGAAGGCGCCGATGGTGTCGAACGTCACGTGCGGGACGCCACACTCGCGGGCGACGCGGGGCGCCCAGTGGAGCACGACGTCCGGTACGACGGCCACGGGGCCCGATGAGGTGGGCGCACGTAAGGTCTTCCCGAGCACCGGCGCCAGAGCGTCCTCTGCCGCGGCGAAGAACGCCGGCACGGAGGCTTCGTCCAGGAGCAGCTCACGGAGTTCAGGTTTGTGGCCACGACAGCCGGAGACGCACGGGCGCGGAACGCATGGGCCGCGGAATGCACATGCCGGAGCTCGCCTGCTGCGCGCCCGGCGCGGGGCGCGAGCCGCCGCCGCTCGAAGCTGCTGGGCGCGGGCGCGTGGGCACGGGCAGCAGAGGGGCCGCGCCGGCACGGTGGCGAGGGCGGAAGCTCGCGCGCAGAAACTGCGGCACGGCGGCGCCGGCTGTAGGACGCGGGCACAAGCAGCGGGGCCGCGTGGGCTGCCTGGCGCACGGCGGGGACGAAGATGGAGTGGACTTTTTTTTTATAGATATTTTCCTTTTTCTTTTATTTTTATTTTATTAGCTAGGCTGACAAGTGGGCCCCACCTGTCATTTTGGGTGTCAATTCGTGCTGAGAGACAGATTTGTGCGTTCTGCCACAATCAGCGAAAAATCCGGTAGGTTTTTGCGATTGAAACGTCTCCTGGTAGTTTTCCGAATTTTAACGCCAAATGTGGTAGTTTTATGCTATTATCTCTCTCGAAGTGGAAGTGGAACTACCGTACATGCAGACACAACTGTCATCTATCAATGGTGTTGGGTCTACTCGAGTAGCATCTCCGCCAGGCCTCTCTAGGGAATTCTTTGGTCGGATTGTTTTTCAGCGCTTGGGCGTGCAAGTTTAAATCAAAGCAGAGTCGTTTTCTGCTTCCAAACAATGCGATTATTAAACAGGAAAGAACCCTGTCTCTAATTACTAAACTAGCTCTGCCTTGTCCCTTGTGGGACCCGGTCCCAAACTGACCAAGCTAGGTATTCGAAAATTTCTCTTGGTGTGAGTTGGTAATTATCATATCACAAGTTTACCACGTGAATTAGTATACTACGTTCCTAGCTAATTAAATTATTGTGGCATGGTTATCCTGATAATTACACTAGGCTATTATTAGGCTTGCCATCCAGAACAATCCAACAAACCACAACAAACTTCCGTCTACAATTATCGACCTTGTGACTGGTAAACCTTCTTCCCTCTCCCCTTTCCCTTCCCCTATGTTTCTTCCTCTTGTTCTCCCGCTACCCAATTCTCATCGTTTCACTCCAGAATTCAAATACCCGCTGCTAGCCAGTCGTAATTAAACATGCATGTACATGTGCTCATCAATCATGCATCTCGATTCCATAGCAAGTAGCATATAATAGCGCTGCTAGCTAGATCTTGATATCCTCCTTAATGGTACGAACATAGTAGAACAAAGATTTTAATTTTATTGCCCTTCATCATCCAGCTCCAGATCGTTCCTAGCTAGATACAAATCATCGGTTCAATCAGCTCCTCCAGTACTGAAATATTCCTTGTACTTGATGAATATCAATCCACCTCTCCATTCTCTCCCTAATTGGTTTCCCCCTCTTTGATTCGCGTTCCCAAAGTTCTTATTGGAATGGGAAAGCACGTGTGAGCGTAGGCTGTTGTAGCTCGGAGCAGCAAAGCTAGTGCACAGCCCTCTATATATGCTTTGTACAAGCACCAAATCCGGTCCTCAAACTGCTCGACGTGTACTAGCTGCTCTGGCTCCTTGCTCTTTTCTAATCATCGCTGCAGCTCGCGCGTCGCGAATTTGTTCCTTTCCATTCTTCCCCCCACCCACCTCGCGTCTCCCCCTACATGATGCAGTTCACTCATGCTGCAGTAACTGCACCGCCTCTCCACCCTAATGGCGTCCACGGACTAGGGTTAGGGCTCTTCCTCGACGTCGGAGCGCCCAGAGCACGGCCGTGGCCGGCCGCGAGCTACGCATCCACGCCACCGCTCCCGTTCTCGTCCAAGATCTCCCTGGGCAACCTCAACAGCGCCGGGTGCATGGAGCAGCTGCTGGTGCACTGCGCCAACGCCATCGAGGCCAACGACGCCACGCTCACGCAGCAGATCCTCTGGGTGCTCAACAACATCGCCCCCGCCGATGGGGACTCCAACCAGCGGCTCACGGCGGCGTTCCTCTGCGCGCTCGTCGCGCGCGCGTCCCGGACGGGAGCGTGCAAGGCGGTCACCGCGGCCGTGGCCGCCGCGGTCGAGCCGGCCGCCCTCCACGTGCACCGCTTCACTGCCGTCGAGCTCGCGAGCTTCGTCGACCTCACGCCGTGGCACCGGTTCGGCTACATGGCCGCCAACGCGGCCATACTGGAAGCCGTGGAGGGCTTCCCCGTGGTGCACGTCGTCGACCTCAGCACCACGCACTGCATGCAGATCCCGACGCTCATCGACATGCTCGCCAGCCGCGCCGAGGGCCCCCCGATCCTCCGGCTCACCGTCGCCGACGTCGCCTCCTGCAGCATCGCGCCGCCCCCGGTGCTCGACATGTCCTTCGACGAGCTCGGCGCGAAGCTCGTAAACTTCGCGCGATCCCGCAACGTGTCAATGGACTTCCGGGTGGTGCCCACCTCGCCGGCCGACGCCGTTCAGTTCCTTAGTCGACCAGCTCCGGGTGCAGCAGCTGGTCTCGGACGGCACCGAGGCGCTGGTCGTGAACTGCCACATGCTGCTCCACACCGTGCCGGACGAGACGGCCGGGTCCGTGAGCCTAGCCCAGTCGGTCTCGCTCCGGACCATGCTCCTCAAGTCCCTCCGAACCCTCGACCCGGCCCTGGTCGTGGTGGCCGAAGAGGACGCCGACTTCACGGCGGGCGACGTGGTGGGGAGGCTCCGCGCGGCGTTCAACTACCTGTGGATCCCGTACGACGCCGTGGACACCTTCCTACCCAAGGGGAGCGAGCAGCGGCGGTGGTACGAGGCGGAGGTCGGGTGGAAGGTGGAGAATGTGCTGGCGCAGGAGGGCGTGGACAGGGTGGAACGGCAAGAGGACAGGGTGAGGTGGGGGCAGAGGATGCGAAGCGCGGGGTTCCGCGCGGTGCCATTCGGTGAGGAGGCGGCCGGCGAGATGAGGACGATGTTGAACGAACACGCGGCCGGGTGGGGGCTGAAGCGGGAGGACGACGACCTCATGCTCACATGGAAGGGGCACAACGTTGTCTTCGCGTCGGCGTGGGCACCGTCCTGAGGTGGGCGCGCGACGTGAGAATAGCAATGCGGTTTCACAAGGTGAGTGGGTGTTTAGCGTGAATGCTTGCATGGATAATGTGGTGTAGGGTTGGTTTTCGTGTATGTTCATGATACGTATGAAAGATGATCCTGTTAAATTAGTTTTTACTAGCTGGTTCATTGCAGAGAATTCGTCAGTTTGATCACTGTAATGCTGATGTCTCTGAAACACACCGTAGAAGAAAGAAGAAAGATAACCATGAGATCATTCTCACACTTAGCCAAAATGTACAAGAGATCTACATACTTACTACCATTAAATGTGATTTTATGGTGATTGCGTTACACTCTCTCTGGCACGCTAACTAGCACGTCTAACCTTTCTTGTGTTTTGTTTGCTTCAGATTCTAAACAGATCAAATAACCTGATCTTGTGTAGTTGAACTTGAATCTAAACAAACTTCCCCTACTTTTAGATCATACACTTATGGTGGTTTTCGTGTCAGATTTTCTAAGCTACAGCTACTTGAGTTTCCTCCTTAAACATGTACTTTGTGGAAGCCAACCGATTGTTTTGACGACAAGAGGTTACATAATTTTCTCTATCTGCAAGTACTACAGTTATTTATCTTGTTCTCGCGCTGCCTCGACACATTCCCCGCTGTCCTCTCACTCTGAAAGAAAGAGCGATGACCCTCTGCCCGACTTGTAAACCCACTAATCGTAATGGAGTTGAGCCAGAACCGACGAACCGAATTAGGTCTCCTTTGATTCAGAGGGTAAGAAAACTAAACGAATGGGAATTATGTAGGATGACTTGCCACGTCTAATGGAATTGAACAATTCGTAAGATTTTTCCATGAGGTATGAGCTCATGTTAGTTTTCCTATGAAAATACACTAGAGAGTTCCTTTGGAAATATTTTCTGCGGATTACAATCTTGTGAATCAAATGCATGCGGATGAAAAAAATTCACAGGGTTTAAATCCTACAAAATCCCTTAGGAAATCATGTGAATTAAAGGAGGCCTTATAGCTGAATGAAATCTTTAAATGAACGAGAGCTCATACTACTACTACTCTTACTTATCCTTCTCATTCATTTCATTAATTTGTATGCTATAGGTCATTGCAGGATCATTTGACCTTCAGCTTCGATGGTTGTGCTAGATCTTCTAGTATGATATGGAAAACTTTAACATATATATATTAGAAAAGAAAAGTGGATGTCCCTTATTTTTCTCAAATAAACTGTATTCACTTAGTTCCCCAGCAAACCTATGATTTTCTTAGGCTAAACCTGTGATTTTCTTAGCCTAAGCTGAGAATATTTAATCAATAGTCGTTGTTTATATTCATGTGTCAAATGTGCCGATGCTAATATATATGGGAAAGCCTTACTTTTACCTTTATTTACCTTTTTTTCTCTCTATATCTCGACTTCTTTGCCGATGTGTGCACCTGAATCAGAGGACGGGCCTGAACTCCTTATTTGAATCGACCTGATTGCAAAATTTAAGTTTAATAAAGCACCATTTGGTTGGCATGCTTTTTTTATTTCACAACGATCTAGTCATAGATTTTGGTGTAAATACAAAGTGACACATGTATTGTGAGAGAGGGAGCATAATATGGACATAAATCCACATAGATAGGCCATATACACAATTACCAGCACATATGAATCTTCTGAGAAACATGGAGTATGCTAGGTAATCATTGGGAAATTCTGGTCTCTACATAGGCCTGCAAGGAGATGTTGTTTTTTTAACTTCCAAAGCAGCCGTGAGTTAAAAGAATCTTCCGAGAGAGAAAATGTATACAGAAGTGTAAACAATCTTAATTAAATACCGAATGTGGATGTTGATCTAGTACAAAAAAAAATGAAAATACCCACCATGCTACATTATGACTCCTTGTAATACTTAATGCAATAATTATAATCATATGTCTCCTAAAAAATCAAGTAGTGTCTATAACTTATTTTGTTATGAAGTTGTATCGACTTATCTTACCTTGCACAAGAAATATGGGCATATGTGTGCACTAATCTTCACATGCATACATATTAAGTCTATAACATGATTTATTTATCAATGAAAATTAGTCCTAGCGGGAAGAACCCCATGGCATTTTTCAGAGTTGGGCAGCATAGATGAAATTGCAAAAACGAGGACTTAGCCTAGCCCACAACATGATTTATATATAATAGGAAAAACTCAAAAGGTTTTATATGAACCTTTTCATTCTGACAATCGCTTAGATTTTCTTTCAAATGCCCCCCCCCCCTCCATGTTCATTAACGAAAATTAATGTTGGGTTACATAGTCCTTAGAGATTTTTTGTAGTCAACAGCTGGGATCAGATTACGAAGAAATTTGCAAAGCACCTAACAAAAAAAGCAGAAGGTGTGGAAGAAAGCACAAATAACAATAAGTAATGCAGCTAAAGCACCAGCCCAAACTACAACAGAAACCTAACAACAACTATTACAAAACCCACGTGCAATTGTTGTTGATGAAGCTGAACCATTGTCTAGCCTTCGACGTAGGTGTGCCCATCCACTCGGTTCCACCGGCTACTAAAAAGGCAAATTGTTGTGTCTCTAACTTATTTTTTATGAAGTTGTATCTACTTATCTTACCTGTGCAGAAAAAGTATGGGCATATGTGCGCACAAATCTTCACATGAATACATATGAATGCTATAACATGATTTATATATCAATAAAAGTTTGTCCTATAGGGAAGGACCCCATGCCATTTTTCAGAGTTGGGCAATATAGCTGAAATTGCAAGTAAAAGGACTTAGCCTAGCCCACAACACGATTAATATGTCAATAGCAAATACTCAAAAGATCGTATGTGAACATTTTCATTCTACTATCGCTTAGATTTTTTTATCGAAGGGGTTGCTCCCCAGCTTCATTAGCGAAACTTAATGTTGGGCTACATAGTCCTTACTGATTTTTTTCAGTCAAAAGCTTGGATCAAATTTTAAAAAAAATCAAGCACCCCATGCAGAAGGTGCATAAAAACACAAATAACATTAATTAATGTAGCTAAAGCACCAACCTAAACTACAAGAGAGACCTAATAGCAACAAAGCCCAAGTGCAATAGTGGCTCATGAAGCTCCTGCAACAGTCTGCAGACTTCGCACAAGACAATCTTTAGGAGTTCAAACTATCTCTTACATATACACAAAGGGTTAAAATGCAATCGTGGAGGTCTACTTCCTATGACGGATTAAAAAAGGGAGAGAAAATTAAAAAAATCAATTTAGATTTTTATGTTTCTCATTTTGTTTTTTTATGTTTCTCATCTTCTTTCATTTTCCTTTTTTTATGTTCATTTCATATTAAAAATTATTCACGTACTTTGAAAAATGTTCATGGGGTTTTAAATAAATTCATGGATTCCATAAATAGGACTACATTTTTTTTATGTTCACCAGATCCAAATTTCTTTTCATTACTTCAAAAAAATCATTCATGAGATCAAATATATATTTTAAATATTTTCAGATTCTCCGTTTAGTTTTTGAAAAAAAAAATCACAAGGTTTTCAAAAAATATTCCCTGATTAAAAATGTTCATATATGAAAAAAAGGAGTTGATGTTTTTCTTTTAATATTCATGAGTTTAGAAAATATTTTCACGTGTTTGAGAAAAGTATGTTCACGTGATATAAAAAATTATTCACCGGTCAATATTCACGAGACATTAGAAAATGCTCATGGCTTCGAAATAAAAGGTTTAGCGGTTCACAAATTATTGAAATGTTTAAAATAGATTTGCGGATTTCATAAAAATGTTCATGGGGCGTTCGAAAAATGATAAAAAAAATTAAAAGATCTAGAAGTTCCATAAATGTTCATGGTTTCGAATAAAAAATTAGGGATTTTACATTTGTAAACATTTGTTGTTTGCAACGCAAAAACATTTTTCCATTGTTAAACTGAATTTGCAAAATAAATATAAACTAAATAAATTATTCTAGACGTTGTTCAAAGTAATAATTTTATTATGTAAATAGGAAACAAAAATAAAAGGCCAAGTAAAAAAAAACAGCAGAAAACCGAAGTACGAAAAGAGAGCAGCAGGCGAGCCATTTGCACGAAAACGAACACAGCGACGCTAGAGGGTTAAATGAGCCTGGCCCAGCAGCTCGTCGCTTCAGGCGGCGCGCCCGTAGCGCGCGCTGTGGGAGGCAAATAGAAGCGGCCGGTTTTTACATGGGCCGCGATATCCAAATACGAAGGGATGCTCGCTCTTGGGCTCGTAATAATTCTGTATAACGCTTCCGCCAGGCCGGACCCTACATGGGGTCCAAAACATGCTTTTCTGGTTCCTGAAAAGAAAACATGGCTTTTCCGGCAGCAGATTGCCATAACGCCGTGTTTAATTGACAGCTTTGCTTCCCTAAGAAAAAGTCTTGCACTTTGACTTCACCGAGTCATTGTGAACCACGGTCTCTCAGCGTTCGTCGGTCCTGCACCCACGCAGCACAGGTGCAACAGGTCACATGGGGCACGTTTTTTTTTCTGAACAGGGAATGGCCCCGAAGGAAATAGAACTGCATTACTCAGGCGGTAAAATTACATAGAGTGCCTTGAAAGAAAAGAAAATTACACCTGAGCCCTCAGAAATTACAACCAGGACCTTACAAAGATTGCCAGAAAAGCAATCCGGTCCTCCACCATTACCGCAGCAAGAACCAGACCTCCAGACGCAGGCGGAGACGACGTCGCCGGGGACATCACCACTTGGGACAGCACCTCCGTTGATCCCCACGCCGAGATCACCCAAGATCTTCCAGTAAAGGAAGACGAAGCTCGGAGATCGAAAGAATCCGAGCGCGGAGTGGCCTCCTTGGCCGAGCATAGCCTCATCACTTGGTAGCTTGGGCTTGGAATCTCCGCAGATCGCAGCTCGTGAAGGAGGCAACGCATCACGTGCTCCACCTTCCCTCAACAGCCGAGCTTGAAGAATCAGAAACATACCTTCATCTTGAATCCCCCCACCATGCGGGCACCCAAGAGGAAGAATACGCTCCAAATCTTGAAGAGCACGACCGCAAACGAGCTTATTTGAGAAGACGCCGCCAGCTCTATCCTGCCTCACTGACTCCCGCCATGAGAGGAGATCCTCAGAGATAGAGTGGAGATCCAGGCCATGGCTCGGGGATAACCTAGACGAACGACGGAGCGGCAAAACGCCGAACACCATGAAGGAAAACCATCTACTAGATCCTACTGCTACGCATATATACACTGGGGACCGGCATCCCAGCCCGTCTCGACGCCTACCAGCAAGAGCGCCAGCGGCGGGAGAGGCCGAAAACGGGAGCTGACGGCTGACTCTCAAAGCGGTGGGTATTCTTTTCATGGGGCGCGTTTGGTTGCCGCTTGGCGTGGAGAAGAAACGGTGCAGCCTGTGGAGAGCATGAGCATGGTTTGATAGAGCCAATACAAAAAATCGAGATATGCAGTTCGTTTGATAGTGTGCAAATTGATTGGTGAGATTCCATACATAGAAGGCACATCGTTTGTTGTGGGGGCTTCTGCACGCAACGTGAGAGAGGGGTAAAACCTGCACTGAAAACCAGGGCATATTTTTCTCCTCGTGACCCATGTCCATCCTGACTCTATGAAAACCCTCGATTCGATTCCTCCCGGGTCTACAAGCGACTGAAAAAGAGTTTCTAGCTGTAGTTTTTTCTTGTGATAAGTTTAGACCTTATATTGTTGATTCAAAAGTTACTATTGATCATGCTGCTATTAAATATTTTATGAAAAAGAAAGATGCTAAATCTAGGCTTATTAGATGGGTGCTGCTTTTACAAGAGTTTGATTTGCATATTGTGGATAGGAAGGGTGTTGAAAATCCTGTTGCAGATAATTTATCTAGATTGGAAAACATTGCTTATGATCTTATTCTTGTTAATGATAGTTTTGCAAATGAACAGTTGGCTGTAATAAAAGCAAACTCCCAAGATAGTCCTTGGTATGCAGATTATGCTAACTTTATTGTTTCCAAGTATTTGCCTCCAGCATTCATAGCTCAGTAAAAAAGGAAACTCTTTTATGATTTGAGGCATTATTTTTGGGATGACTCACACTTATATAAATAAAGGGTAGATGGTATTATGCGAAGATGTGTTCCAGACCATGAACAACGAGATATATTGAGAAAGTGTCATGGTAGTGCTTACGGAGGACACCACGCTGGAGATAGAACCGCACAAAAGGTTCTACAATCAGTTTTTTATTGGCCTACTCTCTTTAAAGATGCACGAAAGTTTGTTTTATCTTGTGATGAATGTCAACAAGTTGGTAATATTTCTAGACGTAATGAAATGCCTATGAGTTATTCTCTTGTTATTGAACCTTTTGATTGTTGGGGTTTTGACTTTATGGGTCCGTTTCCTCCTTCGAATGGTTATAATCATATACTTGTTGTTGTTGATAATGTTACTAAATGGGTAGAAGCTATACCTACAAAGAGTGCTGATGGTGAAACCTCATTAAAATGCTTAAAGATGTTATTTTCCCTAGGTTTGGTGTGCCTAGATATCTTATAACTGATGGAGTTTCTCACTTTATTCATGGTGGTTTTAGAAAAACTCTTGCTAAATATGATGTTAACCATAGAATTGCCTCAGCTTATCATCCTCAAACAAGTGGGCAAGTAGAACTATCAAATAAAGAAATTAAAGCTATCTTGCGAAAGACTGTTAATAAACCTAGGAAAAACTGGTGTGATAAGTTGAATGATGCTTTATGGGCTTATAGAACTGCTCATAAAAATCCTATGGGTGTGTCTCCTTATAAGATGGTTTATGGAAAAGCTTGTCAATTGCCTTTAGAATTAGAACACAAAGCTTATTGGCAGTGAGAGAACTAAATAGAGATTTTAAACTTTTCCGTAAGAAAAGAATGCTTGACTTGAGTTCTTTAGATGAGTGGAGAAGTGAAGCCTATGAAAATGCTAGACTCTTTAAAGAGAAATTTAAACAACGACACGGTAGGAGAATTCTTAAAAGAGAGTTTCATGTTGGTGAGAAAGTTCTATTGTATAGGTCTCGTCTCAGATTTTTTGCAGGAAAATTACTCTCAAGATGGGAAGGACCTTTTATTATTGAAGAAGTGTATCGTTCGGGTGCAATTAAAATTGCCTCCCTCAAAGATAACACTACATAAGTGGTGAATGGGCAAAGACTCAAACATTATATTTTCCGGGGATTCTTATGATGAAGATGTTGATACTATTCAAGTGGTGACTCCGGAAGAGTTCATTAAAGATAAGATTCCAAAAACTGCACATTCCGTTTTCGAATAGGTAACAATTTTGTTAAGAAAAGGTTCGCATATTACTTCCCAACTCTTATTTTTGTTGTTTATGGAAATATGAAAAATATTGAGCCAAAAAAGGGTAGGAGTCGGTGCCCGAGGGCACCACACCACCTGGTGTTGCAGGCCCACCCCTGGCCACGCCACCATATGGTGTGGGCGCCCCGGAGCCCCTCTCCGACCCGTTTTTTCCCTACACCTTCCTTTTGTTACGTAGATTTTTTCTATATAATCCCCCAGACCCCCGAGGTCCGTATATCATTTTATCGTCATGTTTTTGTTTTGATTTGTTTCTGTCAGGATCTATTTTCAGTTTTAGAGGCACCATGGTCTCCGACAACAACAACAAGATGAAGGGACCGATGGAAGATGATCTCCAAGACCCGAAGCTGGAGGAGGAGATCGAGAGTGGAGCTGAAGGAGATGTAGAAGAAGACCCGCGCATGTACCCTCGTGCCACCATCGCAAGTATTGGAGTGGTAGCGAAACCCTTCTAATTCAAGCAAGGGGCACAGATGAGAACTGGAGGGAAGGTTCCACGTCACTTCTTAGCTTCAAGGACACCACCTTCAGGCATCAAAAACCATTTCCATTCTTTAATCCATGAGCATCAATTTAGGAGGGTACCTGAGGCAGAGTTGTCTTCTTGATGGGATATGGATTGTTCAAACAATGCAGGATAGGAAATCCCCCGATCTGAAGAGGTGTGGGGGAATAATTCCAAGAGCTGGGACTCACCGTCTAACAAGTTCGCGGAACGTATGAGCACAATACGGAGGTGATACGCATATTCACCTATGTTATTGATGATTTGAAGGATTCTGTTGATAAGCTTATTGAGAAGAATTCACCACCACCACCGAAGAAGTAATTCATCATTGGTATTGGCATCCCCTTGGCTTGTTCCAAGCCTGGGGGAGTGTCGCGGCATCACACCTTTATCTTTCACCTTTTTACCTTTTTAGTAGAGTCATATCATGAGTAGAGAAATTATCATATAGGATGGTTTGCAGTATCGATGTATCCCTTGGCGTGAGTTGCCGTTATGGAATATTAATGAGAAGTTTTATCATTTACTTTCTGTGCACTTTATTTTGGTTTGCAATTTCTGTTATATGATTGATCTTGTTGTTAGTATTGGTATCAATATTGGAGCATCAAGTTAATCTATTTGGTTTTGGAAAACTTAGCATTGGTCAGTAGAAACCATACTTTGAGGCTTAAATAGAAAAGAGGGAGATGCATGTAGATATATTGTTCCATGATCTTTCTTTCTTGTTGGCTCATAAGCTTAGTATTCTCAAGTTAAGATCGTTTGTACTTCCAAGGAAGATTGCATGATTGTTTCTATCACATGTATATTTGATTGTTTTCCCTCAACTCCTATGCTTGATACCTAGCCTTTCTAGCCAAACACCTGTACTGAGAGGGAATGCTTCTCGTGCATCCAAACCTTGAGCCAAAATCCATGCCATTTGTGTCCACCATACCTACCTATATGTGGTATTTAACCGCTGATACATACATTTTGCATCACCGTTTTATATTGTTATTTTCTGTTATTCATCGATATATTTCATGTTTTGATGCATCACTTATGTTATTTTATCTTATTTTGCATGTTTCATAATTTTTGGAGAATAAACACCGGGACCAGAAATCTGATGGAAAAAGCACCGTCAGGATACCTATTGCAGAAGATCAGAAGAAGAGGGGGGACACCGGAGATATCTTAGAATTCCATATGAGGGAGCCAGCCATGAGGAGAGCCAGAGGGGGGCCACCAGGGACCCACACCATGGGGTGGCGCCCCCCCCCCCCCCGGTCGCGCCGCCAGGTGGTGTGGCCACCCTGGCCCACCTCTAGTCGACCTCTTTCGCGTACTTGACCCCCAGGGAACCCTAAGCCCCAGACTATCATTGAAGAATTATTCCACCGCCGCCTCGGGGCGGAAAACACCCGAGAGAGAAAATCTCTCTGCCATGGAGAAATCTGCCGGGGAAATTCCTCTCTAGAGAGGGAAAATCATCGCCATCGTCACTGTCATCGCTCCGGGCATCATCAAGATCGTCATCGTCATCATCATCACCACCAGCACCATCACCCTCATCATCCACCGTCATCCCGTTGTAACAATTAGGGGCATCTATCGTTTTTTACATTATATCTCTCTCCGGTGTGGATTACTTGTTAGTAGTTGATGCTTGTGAGATTTATCGGTGTTAGCACTTTATGACCAGATTGTTATTATCCATTATATCACCTCTGATTATGATCCATATGATGTCTTGTGAGTATTTCGTTTAGTTCTTGAGGACATGGGAGAAGTCATGATGTTAGTAGTGAAGTTATGTTGAAATAATATCTTGTGGTTCGGTATTTAAGTTGTGGTGCTATTCTTCTAGTGGTGTCATGTGAACGTCGACTACATGATACTTCACATTTTGGGCCTAAGAGGATGCATTGTGTATTTGGTACTAATTGTGGGGTTGTCGGAGTGACAGAAACCTAAACCCTCGTTAGGAAACCAATGTACGAGGGAGCGTAGAATCCCGGAGTTTTAAGGCCGTGGTTAGATTTATCTTAATTACTTTCTTGTATTTGCGGATGCTTACGAGGGGTATAATCACAAGTATGTATTATTCCTAGTTGGGCGGTGCATTAGCATAGGTTCACCCACACAACACTTCACGAACCAATTGGTATTAATCAACCGTAACAAAGCGAAAGCACTTGACGAAATTCCCATGTGTCCTCGAGAAAGTTTGGTAGTCATAAGTAACACAACCGGCTTGTCCTTTGCTCTAAAAAAGAATTGAGCCACTTGATGCAATATTATTTACTGCACTTTATTTACTCGCACTTTATTTATCCGCTATAACAAAAACCTCCAAAAATCCGTTTGCTAGTGTTTATAGTGAATCCTCTATCCAACCTGCTTGTCAACACCTTCTGCTCCTTGTTGGGTTCGACACTCTTATTTATCGAAAGTACTACAATACACCCCCTATACTTGTAGGTCATCAAGACTATTTTCTGGCGTCGTTGTCGTAGAGTGAAGCGCTATTGGTAAGTGGAATTGGTAAGAGAAACTTTTACTGTGAGTGTTGTTTTTATCTCTGTCTGTTGTTTTATTTCATTATGGAGAATGCTTTTGGTTTTCTGTTTAGGGGTACTTCTACCGTTGCTACTAGGGTAGTTGGTAACCCTTCATCTGCTGAATTGGATCCTTGTAAAATACCTATGAAAATTGTTGGACGTGTTATGGATAACTTCTATTACGGTGATGGAACTGTCCATCCCGTTGATCATTTGCTCTTTAGACATGAATTATGCAAGTTATTCAGATGTGCATGTATTACAATGGATCAAGTTAAAAGGAAATTATTTTCTTTATCGCTGAAAGGAAGAGCCGCTGAATGGTTCATTTTACTGAAGAATGGTGAATCTATTGGATGGGAGGAAATTGTTCCTCTCTTTTATTCTAAATTTTAT
Source organism: Alopecurus myosuroides (assembly GCA_028641055.1). NCBI lineage: Eukaryota > Viridiplantae > Streptophyta > Magnoliopsida > Poales > Poaceae > Alopecurus > Alopecurus myosuroides. The sequence goes on from CM054059.1 coordinate 413,030,601, forward strand.
CCTCCTAGTGAGATTCATAAAGACCAGAATCAAATCTATAATATCTGGCCTCATGATGGAGAGAGTATTGCCCAAGCATGGGGGAGAATGAATTTATTAATGCTCAAATGTCCCGTTAATGAAGTCATGAGAAATATTGTTATCAATAATTTTTATGCAAGGCTTTCTCTTCATGATAAGGATTTATTGGATGCTTCTTATTCTGGATCATTCACACGTATGAAGGAAGAAGCTAAATGGGATCTTCTTGACCGTATTCAAGAAAACACTGAAGGATGGGAGAATGACAAAGGTAGAAAGTCAGGTATAAATTATGATTATGAATGCATTAAATCTTTTATGGGAACCAATGATTTCTATGATGTTAGTACTGTTTGTGGTCTTGATTCTCAAATTTTTGCAAACTGTCTTAAAGCTTTTGTCTCCTATCTTGATATTCCTAAAAAATAATTATCACAAGTACCATGCACCTTATAAAGATATTGTTCCTGCTAGTAACATAGAAGTGCATGTTGTTAATCCTGCTCTTCCCGAGCCTTATGTTGAAAAAAATGCCTTTCCTTGCTAAAGTGAAAGAACACTCCATGGTGGCTAGTGTGGTTAGTAAGAGTAATAAGAAATCTATTAAACCTGGTGAACAAATAACTGTTGAACCTGCTGTAGCAATAGTGAAAGATCTTGTTTGTGGAAATAGAGGATGAACACATTGTCTTCTGTGAGGATGCTTCTATTATTGTTTCTCATCCTCATAGACCTAAGAAAACTAGTGTTGTTGTGCTTTCCTTTAAGATTGGTGATCATTGCTATTATGGTTTGTGTGATATTGGTGCTAGTTCTAGTGCTATACCTTATGAGCTTTATAGAGAAATTATGCATGAAATTGGTTCTTGTAAGCTTGAAGATATTGATGTGGTTATTCAGCTTGCTAATAGAGAAACTGTTTTTCCGATTGATATTGTTAGATATGTGGCAGTTTTATGTGGTAAGACTAAATATCCCACTGATTTTCTAGTACTTGGTAAGGCTGCTAGTAAGACTTGTCCTACTATTATTGGTAGACCTTTCTTGAACACTTGTGGCGCTGTTATAGATTGTAAAAGAGAGAAGATTTTGACTAAATTTGATGGAAAATCTTATGTGTTCAATTTCTCCAAATTTTCTAGAGTACGTTATGAATCTAAACTGCCTGATAATAATTTTAAATTTCAACAACTTGCTTCTATTGCTCTCTCTCCTAACAATGTTTTGCAGCAATATATGGAGGACCATGAGAGTGATGTCTTTATGGAATAGAGAAATGAGATTGACGATATTCTTCTTCGTCAACCGATCATACTGAAACATAATTTACCTGTGGAAGACTTGGGTACCACATTACCACCCATGGAGGATCATGTCTTTGATTTAAAACCTTTTCCTGATGATCTTAAATATGCTTATATTGATGATAAGAAAATATATCCTGTTATTATTGGTGTTAAACTTTCAGGTGAAGAAGAGGAAAGATTATTGTGAATTCTGAAGAAACATCATGGAGGTATTGGATATACTCTTTATGATTTGAAGGGAATTTCTCCTACTATATGTCAGCATGCTATTAATATTGAACCTGATGCAAAGTCAGTAGTTGAACATCAACACCGTTTAATTCTGAAGATGAAGGCAGTGGTTATAAATGAGGTATTAAAACTCCTTGATGCTGGTATTATTTTTCCTATTGCTGATAGTAGATGGGTGAGCCCTGTACATTGTGTCCCTAAGAAGGGAGGAATGACTGTTGTGTCTAATGAAAACAATGAGCTCATTCCGCAAAGAGTAGTAGTTGGTTATAGAATGTGTATTGATTTTATAAAGGTTAATAAAGTTACTAAGAAAGATCATTATCATTTCCCATTTATTAATCAAATGCTAGAGAGGTTGTCTAAGAAAACTCATTTTTGCTTTCCTGATGGTTATTCTTGGATTTTCTCAAATTGTTGTTAGGAAGCAAGATCAACAGAAAACAACCTTTACTTGTCCTTATGGAACTTATGCTTATAGATGTATGCCTTTTGGTTTTTGTAATGCTCCTGCTACTTTTCAAAGATGCATGTCTGCTATTTTTCATGGTTTTTGTGAAGAAATTGTTTCATGGACGATTTCTCCGTAATGGAACTTCTTTTGATAATTGTTTGAACAACCTTGATAAAGTTTTGCAGTGATGTGAGGAAACTAATCTTGTTGTTAATTGGGAGAAATGCCACTTTATGGTGAATGAAGGAATTGTCTTTGGACATAAAATTTCTAAAACAGGTATTGAAGTTGACAGAGCTAAAGTGGAAGCCATGGAGAAAATGCCCTGTCCTAGGGATGTAAAAGGTATTCATAGTGTTCTTGGTCATGATGGTTTTTATAGGAGGTTTATTAAAGATTTCTCTAAAATATCAAAGACTCCTACTAATCTTCTTCAAAAAGATGTACCATTTGTTTTTTTATGATGATTGTAAGGAACCTTTTGAAACTTTAAACAAGGCTTTAACTACTACTCCTATTGTTCAACCACCTGCTTGGAATTTACCTTTTGAAATTATGTGTGATGCTAGCGATTTTGTTGTAGGTGCTGTTCTTGGACAACGCGTAGATAAGAAGTTGAATGTTATTCGTTATGCTAGTAAGACTCTTGATGTTGCTCAAAATAATTATTCTACTACTGGAAAAGAGTTCTTAGTTGTAGTTTTTGCATGTGATAAGTTTAGGCCTTATATTGTTGATTCAAAGGTTACTATTCATACTGATCATGCTGCTATTAGATACCTTATGGAAAAGAAAGATGCTAAGCCTACGCTTATTAGATGGGTGTTGCTTTTACAAGAGTTTGATTTGCCTATTGTGGATAGGAAGGGTTCTACAATCAGGTTTCTATTGGTCTAGTCTCTTTAAAGATGCACGTAAATTTATTTTATCTTGTGATGAATGTCAAATAGTAGGAAATATTTTCTAGACGTAATGAAATGCCTATGAGTTATTCTCTTGTTATTGAACCTTTTCATTGTTGGGGATTTGACTTTATGGGTCCTTTTCCTCCCTCGAATGGTTACACTCATATTCTTGTTGCTGATGATTATGTTACTAAGTGGGTAGAAGCTATACCTACAAAAAGTGTTGATGGTGAGACCTCTTTGAAAATGCTTAAAGATGTTATTTTTCCTAGGTTTGGTGTGCCTAGATATCTTATGACTGATGGAGGTTCTCATTTTATTCATGGTGGTTTTAGAAAGACCCTTGTTAAATACGATGTTAATCATAGAATTGCCTCAGCTTATCACCCTCAAACCAGTGGGCAAGTAGAATTATCAAATAGAGAAATTAAATCTATCTTGCAAAAGACTATTAATAAATCTAGAAAGAATTGGTCACATAAGTTGACTGATGTTTTATGGGCTTATAGAATTGCTTATAAAAATCATATGCGTATTGTCACGGCAAGTGTCCTCATACGAGAACTAGATTGCGAGGCCATTCCTACTAAGCGAAACTTCGAAAGGGTTGAGGTGGAAATGAGAGACGCGGGTTTACCCAGGTTCGGCCCCTCGATTGAGGGTAAAACCTACTCCTGCTTTCTTACTATCAAGGAACCAAGTATCGATTACAAAGGGCGATTCCGGCTCTCGATGTCTCGAGTTACTTTGCTATCGACATAGAACTTGTCTTCCGACGTCCCGGGGTCTCGCCTTATATAGTGGACGAGACCTCCGGGTTACGCCCGTCCTCGGAGTCCTATCTCCCTCCAGTTCTTGATCACCTTGGTCTGGCTCTTCCCATGATCCGGCTCCTTGGCTTCCTTGTCTTTCGCCCGTGGCCTTGGGCCGGTTCTTCTGTAACATCCCTGATTTTTGGAAAATGCAAAAATCACTAAAAATTGAAACTTTTTGTTTTCATGTTTAGTAAGTCACAAAAAAACCAAATGAGATGCAAGAAACAAAAAAAAACAATGCATATTTCAATGAAATTGAAATTACCAATCCAATTATACCTCTATTCCATAAACCCTAAAACCCTCTGAAATGAATTTTCTTAGATAAAGAAAACCATTTTATTTTTAGAAAACTTTATTACATAAAATGCTTTCAATTCAAATATTACTTTGAAATTATTTTATGGCAACAACAATCAAATATTTATAACCCTTAATAAAGTCCTAAGCCACTTTGATAATTATTGAATTTTCTATTTTTAAAAATAGCATTAAGTTACTATGAGTAAATCCTTCATATCCTAAAATTATAAATATAAAAATGGTTTAAAAATTAATTCCAAAAATATTATTTGACATGTATAATGTCTCTAAAAATTTATTTAATAAAAAAACCCATTTTATTATTTATTTTAAAATGGTATTAAGTACTATTAATGAATTGATTATATTTTCATAACAAAAAAAAGGATGAGAACACTTTGAAATGGTTTTGGAAAATAGTATTTGATCTTTATAAAGCCACTGAAATTTTATTTGACTAATAATAATATTTTATAATTTTCTAAATTAAAACTAGCATTAAGCAACTATTAGGCAATTATTCAAATTCCAAATTCTAAAATAAAAATATATTTAAAAGTTTACAAAAATGATATGGGTTGAAAGATATTAATATTACAGAAATTTAGAAATTTATTTGACATTAATTGGATAGAGAAAACAGAAGTTATTAATGAAATAAGAAAACAGGAATAAAAAAAAACATTGATGACGTCGTCAATGACGCCATCATCATCTTCATCACGGAAGAAACTGCCACGGCCGTTTCTTCTCCGATTGATTCCGGGTGTTTAAGACCATCTTTTGATGCCCCGTTTGATCCTCCTTAAATCCCCCACTCTCCTCTTCAGTACCCCTCTTCTCCCCTTCCGTTTCACGCCCCCACGCCTCCAAAATTCCTCATCGGAGTTGCTCACGGCCGCCGCCGTATTCGTGGAATTCCGGCAAAGGTAGCATGTTTCCGCTGCCCTCACTTGGTACCCCTGTTTGTCTACACCTTGCGCACCCTTAGATGTTTTTCTTGTTTGGTTTTGCACAGCACGTCGACGGCGCCGTCCATTTTTGAGCTCGGCGGAGCGGACATGTCGGAATCTACACCGCGCCGACGATTGGAGTACCACCGGAGTGAACGAAGGCCACCATCCAGTCCAGGGCGTCGACCTGCCCCTCCTAGACCACTCCCCGAGCCCGAAGGTCCACCGGAACGCGCCACAATCGAAATCCCGTGAGCACCGGCCACCGCGACTTCATTTCCGACGAGATCTGTGCCGCCCAGTGAGTCCCTTTTGATCTGCACCATTTGATTTAGATCCAACACGCAGAAACAAATCACTCAAACGAACCGGTATAAACCAATAGGAACACGCCACGTGTTCGCCCAGTTGGCAGCGCACAACTTGTTATCTGTCGCTCACCGCAGCACATAGACGGCCCAAGCCCATGCGTTATCTGTCACCCCGCGCGGTAGATAGCCAAATCCGAGCCCAGTTGTTCTTTGTTTTTTTTTCGAATAGAAAATAGAATTGTAATTTTGCAGATTAGCCCCTAGAACTTTGAACCATCATATCTTTTTAACCATAAGCCCAAATTTAGCAAACTTGGACCTTTTGGAATCAGCACAACATGTAGAATTTTTTAGAACTGTTAAAATTCAAATTTGAAACACTTAAATGGATTAAAATTTAAATATGCTTGTTTGATGAATTTTAGCATAATTCAAATTCTGCAAATCCAAAAATTCCAAATAAAATATATTTGGAAACATTAGGATGTGTATTTTCATATACTCTGTTCCAAAATAATTTTTGAACAAGTTAGTTTAGAAATTAGAATTACGTAGTATATTTAAGTATTTTTGGCATAGAATTAATTCTATAAATAATTAGAATATGTTCCCTTAAGAAAAATTGCTCCTTTTGGTAACCTTTAACCAGAGACATCAGTACCTAAACCTTTTTGACAACCTTGAACCATTTCCTTGTAAGTTGGACCAAAACTTCATCTTAGTGAACCACTAGTTGATCATGCCTTAGATTTTGTTTCTATTCTTTCTACCATTGTTTGTTGTGGCCATTTTGAATCCAAGACCAAGTCCCTAGTATGTAAACCATATAAGATACCAATTAGTGAACCTTAGACACTAGTACCTTTGCTTTATATCTACTCCTCCACCCCCATGCTTGCTTCAAGATTTCACCAAGTTGGGATTTGTGAGAACCATGAAGTGCAATGGAGGACTTAAACATCTAGAGATGTTTCAACATGAAGATAGAAGACCAATGAAGGACTTAGAAAATAAAACAAACTTCGGAAGCATCAAAGTGGAAGCACTTAGAAGAAAACCAGAGAAACTTCCAGAAGACTAACCCCCTTTCTCTCTAAGTCCTTTTCCTTCCCTTTTCTATTCTTATCCTTTCAACTTGGTGGCAACATGAAGAGCTACAAGGAGGATCAATGAAGAAATTTTGAAGAAAAGACTCCACAACTAGAAGCAACTCAAGGAAGTACAAGTGTATGAAGAAAATCAAGGAGAAGACAATCTACCTCTCTCTTTCTATCCTTTCTAATTCTCTCTTTTCAAATAGACTTAGTGGTATTTTGTGCCCATCCCATAACCAAACCAAATTAGTGAAGTGAAATCCATGAGGAAATCTATCAAGATCAAGAGAAGAATCCATCCAAGTAAAAGACTACAATATAAGCATTAAGATGATCTTCAAGAAGACAAGCATGTGAAGACTTGGAGCCATCCATACAAGTTGAAGATTTAGAAAGTTGTTTTTGTCCAGCCCTTGACCCAAATGGAAAAGACCAAGACTTTAACTTTTTATATCCTTTGTTATGAAGTTAGTTAAAACTTGTCATAGCCAACTTTGTCCAACTCCTTTGTTATGTTATTTGCTATGTTTGCTTTCTCCACTTATGTGTTTGATTGCTAGGATGCTTGTTTATTTTGTTATTGTGTTTTCAATGAATAGATTGTACGGAGAGCAACGATCTTTTGTGAAGAGAGTGTGAATATCTTCACCAACTTCAACAAGGCAAGTAACACACCATAAACTACCCATTATTTTCTATATGCATTAGTTTATTTTGAGTAGTATGCATGATAGGAAATTTTACTGAAGTTATACTATGCTATGCTATTATCCTAGTAGTGTGTAGCCATCTCTTTTACCCTTGTTATTTTGATAGCCTTAGAACTTAGTAGATGCTATGCAATATTACAAGATGGTTTTACTAGATATGGAGGAAAAATTCTAAGTATAACTAATAAATAAACCACCTGGGTGGAAGTGGTAAGACTGGATTATGTTGAGTGTTTCCTCAGGGCCCTTATCTAAGGGTTATTCCACTTGAGGTTGTCACTTGCGGATGGCCACCCAGGAACAAAGAGATTAATATGCCCCTCTAAGTCTAGTAGCTTACCGTGCATCCTTTTGACATATGGGCTCTGTCTTGATCAACTAAGTTGTGAGAGTTCAGCCCAGGCTTGACTAGCAGATGTAGCAAAATTATAGGTGGAACGGTCTTGCCGGTGGGTTTGGACTTCTTCTTCTGAAAGATCTCGTCTCAATTCTCTCCTTTCCATGATGCACTCCGGGTGTATAGGATGTTTGGGCTAATTGAAGACAAAGGGTGAAAGTGCACAACCTCTGCAGAGTCAACAAACTAAGATCTTAGCCGTGTCCCTGGTTATGTACAACTATGAGAAGCTGGACAAGGATTGACGGAAGAATCTCATCACCAATTTCAATAAGTAAAATTTTGACCAAGTGAACAGTATTGCGGTGCTTGGATCTTAATCCAATGTTTCCACCCCTTTGAAAAGAAAAGTTTGTTTTACAAAAGAGATAGGACAAAACTGGCTTTATGCAAACTTAGCCTAAAATCCACTCAGCCAAATAAGCATGTAGTATTAGTCTTTCCATTTATATCCACCATAGTGTTACTTGCCAATACATTAAATTGTATTGACTCCCTTGTGGCTGCATATTCCATATTGCAGATGTTTCTCAAGACGAGTGAGGATTTCGTTTAGGATCTTGAGACTATCGCCAACATGTTTTGCCTGTGGCACATGAAAAAGATGGGCTCAATGTTATTCATGTTTTCCGATGTATATCTTAGTTTTCTGCTAGTCTTCTAAGACTATGCAAGTTGTAATACTATTTTGTAAAGACTGGATCATGCGATGTAATAGATTTTGATGCATTTGCATGATATTTCATTTTGTACTGTGGTGCTAGCAATTGATACAGGGACTAGCACAATAACACAGGTTTCCTTACATTATTTAAATGTAGGAACGCTACATATTCATTCAGCCGGGTCATAATCATCGTAACCCGGCTCTCTTTGGCTTAACCCTGCCCTGCTCAGCATGACCTGGATCACTCATCTTAAATCGGATCTAAGTGATTCTCGGTTTATGTCGGGGGCCGGTAAGGCTCCCCCTTACCTATTCCCCCAACATTAGCCCCCATATTAACATGAACGTTTAAGTTTTGAACTTAAGAAGTTCACGTTAAACTTTATCCAGAAACTTTAAACACCAATCTTCTAGTCCAAGAAAAATAACTTCCCGGAACATCTTTTCCGGATCTCGCGGGCCGAGCTCTTTATCTCCAGGATCATATATTTCCGTTTCTCGTAAAGATAACTCTCATATTTTTATCTCCCAAATCTCCAGAACAAAAGAGATCTTAACCCAGCCCAGATTCTTCTCCGTATAATTGCTCCATTTCTTTGGAAGAAATATTTTTCTGTGATCCGATCTTGCTTGTACATTTCCGTAAATAATATAATCTGGAGGGGTTTTTGCGTAAAAGTTACCGCTTTACCCTAGGGTTTTGACCCCGCCAATAAATAGCAGCAGTACGGCCCCCAGGGCTCATTTGCACCCTGCTCTCCCCACTTCATCTTCCTCCTCCGATCCTAGCTCCAGAGCTCTAATTTCCTTCTAGCGCCGCCGTGGCCGGAGCTTCACCGGCGTCCACCTCGAGATGGGAAAGGAGAAAACCTTGGCGTCCAAGGACGGCGGAGCGGGGAAAAAGAAGAAATCCGGAGGGGCTTCCGGCTCTGGCGTTGCCGGTTCAGGGAGGAACAAAATGCATGTGAACTGGTGTAAGTCCGAGATGACCCAAGGCCGGCTCACGGATATGGAGGACTCCAGGCCTCTACCCAAAGGTTTATCTTGGCGAGATCCGGGAAATGAGATCCAGCCCGAACCTAGGCCGGGAGAGGTAATAATTTTCGAAGCCCATATTCTTCGTGTTCGTCCACCCGGTTGTCTCTTTTTTCGCCGGTTCTTGGCTTATTATGGCCTCCATCCTCAAGACCTCCCACCAAATTCCATCTTAAACGTTAGCAACTTCGTAGTTCTTTGTGAGGACTACCTCCAAGTAGAGCCAAACCTAGACCTTTTTCTTGAATACTTCTATTGTAACAAACACCCTGAGGTAGCTGGGGGTGAACTCATACATTGTGTGGGGGGGTCTCGTTCTAGAGACGAAAGGACATCGCCTACCCCGGTATTCCTCTTGCAAGTCACCCCAAGCTGTGGCAGAAATCCTACTTCTATATCAAAAGTACCACTCCTGAAGGTGAACCGGCTCTTCCAGGTTACCTCCCTGAACGCTTAGTTTACACTAGCACGATGAACTCCTATGCCAAGCCTGCCGATCGAATCAAGATCCGGCCTCTCCTAAAACGTGTAACCTCGCTGATAGTTCACGGGCTTACAGGTTTAGATTTGACCAAAACCTGGGTAGACTGGCGTGTTCAACCCCTCAGTATCAGGAACCGGTTATTCCATGAGTATTCCGGTTCAACAGATTCTATGCGATATTCTGAGTCCATAGTTTCTAAGTCTGAGATGATAACCTCCTTGAAACTCCTGGTTGGAGTGAAGCAAGACAAATTCTTCGAAGTTGGTCTGGAGCCCTTTAGCTCCTCTAACCCGGCTCCTCCCGTAAGTTTCCATATCTTTGTATTTTTGCATCTTTCATTTTTCTTTTTAGTTGCACAAGTTCTAACCTCGCCGTTGTTCTGGTTCACGGGCCAATGACCCTTTCTGGACTACTACAGAAGAACCAGCTTCACCACCTGAAGACGAAGAATTAGAAGAGCCAAGCGACGACAAGGAAGAGGTTTTTGAAATTTGATTCCCTCGGCCAGTTGCACAACCAATTCGCTGACGCTGATTACTCGCAGGATGAGCAGGAGGAACAGGAAGTTGCCGGGTTAGACGGCGGCCAAGCTGGTGAAGAAGAAACGGGTCATGAAGTTCCGGATCAGGCCATGCCGGATTTCAACCCCTCTACTCCTATCACTGGTTCCAACCTGGTGGCCGAAAAGGAGTCCCCCGCAGGCCAGAAGAGGACCCGGCAGGCTGTCGCAAAGGTGCCTATCTCTAGACTGTCAAAAAATCTTTTGAAAACATCCTCACACACACAGAAAACGCAGGAGGATGAGGAGGGCAGCAAGAGAAGAAGGACCCGGAGCTCTGGCTCCAGCGAGTTAGAAACATGTTTGCCTGAGAAAACTCCTACTCGCCGGGTCTCCAAAATCCGGGTTTCGCCCACTGCTTCACACCCCTTAGCCGGACAAATGAGACCAGAACTGAGTCGTCCTTTTCATTCAGATTCCCCGAACTCAGACTCATCCCATTTCAGCGGGGCTAGTTCATTTTCCATCAACTCTGGGTAAGTTAACTTTCCCTTCCTGATTTGCTAATACCTTAATCTTGCAATGTAACTCAGAGCTTTTCCTTTTGCAACAGAACTCAAGCTGTATTAAAAGTAAACCTTGTTTCCTCCGTTGCTCCCTCCGTAAATGTTGAAGAGAAGAACCTTGAAGAAGCGAACAATGAACCGGCCGCTCCATCGCCGGGTCATATGGACGTTATTGCTGAAGATCACGAAGAAGAGGTGAACTCGGTTGAAGATATCCCGGGTAATGATCCTCCGGTTGGAGAGGCAAATGTTGAAGACCCGGATGTGGTCATAACCGGTTCTCAGGCTGTTGAGGTTACTGGACCGTCCACAATTCTCTCCAAAGTCACTGAGGACCTGAAAGTGAAGCCATAAGACAAGAGACCTACTCCTAGTCTTAACATTTAGGGCCAGAGCTTTGACACGCTTCCTCAAGAACTTTCTGAGAACCGGCGCCGTGCTGATGGTATTATAGAGTTTCTGAAACAGATATAGGAGGTAACCTTGAAATTCCTGACCTAAAGCCCTCAATTTTCTAGTTCATGTTGAAAATTTGTAACTAAATAGTCATAGACTGAATAACTGTAACCTATATATCTGTAACCTGTATAACTGTAGCCCCCAAGGGTCGGTTTATAATAAATTATAATCCGAGGCTTACTATGCTTTTGTTCTCAATTTAATTAAAATCAAGGTACTGTAGCCCCCAAGTGCCGGGTTGCGAGCCTGCAGCAAGCCGGGACTTAAACATAGGTTATAACTCCATGCTTGAAACTGAAATACTATATCCCCCAAGTGCCGGGTTGCGAGCCTACATCAACTTGGGACTTAACTTTGTCTGGAAATCACAACAAATTTACCAGTGTCCAGGTTATGATTTTATAAGCCGGATATTTGTCACGTTACCACTAATCCTTCGAATAATTTCAATCTTTTGCATAGTCTTGAATCCTCGTCTCAAAAAGAGGTTTCAAACTTGAAGAACCTACTCGCCCAAGAGGCCAAGAAAACTGAGGAGGCCAGGACCCGGCAGAAAGAACTAGAAGAACAAATGACTGAGGCAGCCAAGACTTGGTCAGTTCTGCAACAGGATTTTGAAAACCGGGAGAAAACTCTTGTAGCCAGAGCTGAGACTGCTGAGAAGGAACTGGAGGAGACACAGACCAAATTTACCAAAGTCTCGGATTTGCTGAGAGATATCACTTGCAGTGTATTTGGTAAGTTAATCCGGCTTATCATCCCCTTCAGTGTATTGCAGTTGCTATGCCATATTTCCTTCACCTTTTATCAAATAACTTGACCCATATTATAAATTACTTTTTGTAACCTGTAGGCAGAATGCATGGGAACAACCTGAAGCTTCCAGACCTAAAACTCAAGGCCTTGTTCACCCTAATCGGGCAGCTATACATTGGAGGTGGAGAATGTATTAAAGCTATCCGGAACTGGGATACTCCTCCAAAAAGGCTTAGTGAAATGCTCGTGGAGCTAACTCAAGTCCCTCAATGGATAGAAGCGCACAAGCTATCATCCTGTCGTCGCGGAGCTATCAAGGTCATGTCATTAGCGAAAGCCTATCATCCGGAATTGAAGCCGAATCTTCTTGTGGGAGGTTTCCCAGAATACAAAGCAGATATGTCAAAGTATGAGAAGAAGGACTTCGCCAGGATAGAAAAAGAGTGTCGGTTCTATACTTGCACTATTCCTGAGAAACTGAAACTAAAGGACATGTGCCCGGGTTATACTTCTTCAGGTGAACGAAAAAAGTCTTTTATTCCTCTAGCTATGGCTGCTGTTCGACAAGCCCCTCCGAAGAGCCGGCTCTCCATAGCTTCCTCATCTGGTGCGCCTCAGTCGGTTACTCCTTCTGTTTCTGCTCCACCACGCCCCTTATATGAATCGGAGAATGTTACTGATGCTCTGGCTCAGCTAGAGTGGAAGTACGTCCCTGCTGATGAAGTCGAAGGAGCGATCCATGCCCCAGCTGACCCGGAGACTCAAGACCTAGCTCCTCAAGACCAACTCTTGTAAGAAACTCCAGCTTCCTTCATCAGGACCCGTCTCAGAAGAAGGGAAAATCTTCTGCAGAGTGATTACATGATCTTTTGCAAGAATAATAATTCGACCCTGTTGGGTCTGTAATAAGCTAGATAAACTTCTTTATTTCTAGTCCTATTTTTTGAAGGTGCGTGTGTGCACTTATGCTACAATTTGGTGTGTAATAACCCGGATTTCCTTTGAGGTTATGCAAATCATATCCGGTTTAACATTTTTTTCGGTTTATTTTACCTGAAGATGGAAATTTCCTTGACTTGGTTTTTCTTTGCTTTCTAGCTCAGCCGGTTTTTTGCATGACTAATTCTAGTGTGTACAACTCTGGGAGTTCAGGGTCATAGTAACTCGGTTTGCCGGGTTATAATAAACCGGTGTTACCGGGTTATATCATGATTGACTCAACTAGGCTTATACATCTAGGTCATAAAAGCGCGTGTAACCACTGACTGGCAGGCAAGTATAACCAATATATCTTGGCATATGCCAGATTCTTGAGATATAGACTGTGCTCTAGCATCAGCCCCAAGTAATCATATAAAAATAATATTGTAGCTTCATGTCATAGGGATAGGCCAATAAATTTCAATAACTCACATGTTGCTAACATTCCTTCTCATTGTCAAAAGATAACATAGTGATTACAATGATCCTATGTATAATATGGCCTCAATTGGGCTATGTTCCATGGTCTTCCTGTTTCTTCCTCATATGTGCGTGATTTATCAGCATCACACATATCAATGAGGTAATAGGACCCGTTGTGTAGCTTTTTACTTACTACAAAGGTTCCTTCCCATGGAGGACTTAGCTTGCGCATCCCATCCTTCTTCTGAATTAGTCTTAAAACCAAATCTCTTTCTTGGAAACTCCGAGTCTTAACTCTGCGGCTATGATAGCAACGCATGTCCTGCTGATATATAGATGACCGAGATGATGTGAGGTCACGTGCTTCTTCTAAAGCATCTAATGACTCTTGACGAGCTAACTCATTATTGCTTTCCACATAAGCAGTCACTCATGGTGAATCGTGACGAGTATCACTTCGCAAAACTGCCTCCGCTCCATAGACCAGAAAGAAAGTGGTATAACTTGTTGACCTATTTGGAGTAGTTCGTATGCTCCATAAAATAGCAGGCAGCTCTTCGACCCAGCAACCATCAATTTTCTCCAATGGAACCTGAAGTCAGGGTTTGATACCTTTGAGTAATTCCTGGTTAGCCCTTTCTGCCTGTCCGTTAGACTGTGGATGGGCTACAGAAGCAAGGTCTAGCCTTATGTGGTTCTGTTCACAAAACTTCTGCATTGCTCCTTCTGACAAATTCGTCCCGTTATTTGTAATAATGCTATGTGGGTACCCAAATCTGAAAATCAGCTTTTTAAGAACTTGACTGCTGTAACCGCGTCACATTTACTGATTGGTTCCGCTTCTACCCACTTTGTAAACTTATCAACTGCTGTCGAGACATCATAGTAGTTTTCATAGACTGGGGTGCCATGAGACTACGGTAGAGACGTGGGGTAACGGGATAGCGTAGTAACACAGAACACGGGATTTTACCCAGGTTCGGTACGTCGCGACAGTACGACGTGCCTACTCCTGCACTTCTCACTAATTGGGACTAAAGCCCGTATAACAGGGTTACAATGTGAGAGAATAGATCTAGCTACTCGACGAGGATGAACTTCCCGGCGAGTTGCGTAGAGCTTTAGCTTATGTCTTACTTAACTTATGTAATCTATCTCCCGTCAGGCTTTATATAATAGCCGGATTAGGGCTTACAGAACAAGAAACCTAGAAGACTACGTTTAACTTGTAACTTGGAAAGTAAGGAATCCGTCTTCTCCTCCAAGCCAGATCACGCGGGCCGTGATCCGGGTTCTTCTAGAATCCGGCTTCTGCGCGTCGGACTACTGGGCCGCCCAATGGACCTAAGCCCATTACCATGTAGGCCACCCTGGTAGTCCGGCTCTTTTGTCTACCATCTTCTATACCCCTATTCAGTATATATCCGACAGTAGCCCCCAGGAAGGATCAAAACTCTGATTCTCCGTCTTTCGTCAAATGCATTTGTCCGGGAAATCTTGATTCAGCAGTCTTGATTCTTTCTACTTTCCTTTTGAAGGAGATGGTAACATAAAACTCGGAACTCTGAAAATCCGGCTTTTCTTCTCGCGATCCTTCGCGGAAAAGGAACTTATGACATCAGCGCCTTAATCATGCTGACGCAAGCGCCGCTTGGTTTCACGCGGGAAACCCTGCAACGTATCTCTGACGGATTCTCACGAGAAACGAGGAGATAGCCATCATTCCTCTGTCGTTCCGTTTCCCGGATTTTCCGGCGAGCGACACGCGTCGAACATCCAACGGTCAAAAGAGCCGTTGGCACGTATCTAGAGGTTTTCAGGCTATAAATAGCCGTCCTCTTCGTCACCAGAAATCTTTCCTCACTCCATCACTGCCCACGCCATTGACGCATCCGTGAGCTCGAGAGCAAGACCTTGCCCCGACGAACTCTTCGCACGCCGGCGCGCTCATTCGCCACCGAAGAAGATGGCCTCTCCGTCGTCCTCACCGGCTCGCGCCTCCATCGACGAACTTTTGGGCGACCTAGATCCACAGCTAGGGTCGCCCAAGCATGCCGGCGGCGAGCCGGAAAAGACCACGGCATCCGCGGCGGGCGGAGGAAACGCTTCCACCGCCGCGGACGTCGCGGGCCCAAGCGCCACAACCACTCCGCCGTTTGCACCTGAAACGGCGGAGGAAAAAATCGAGCTCCTCGGCTACAAACTCGCCGCCGCGAAGGCCGCCGCCGCCGCCGCCGCCGGAGCAGACGAGGAAGAGGAAACTGCAGGCAACTGGAGTGCCTGCAGTATTCCCCCGGCTCTCCTTCCAAACTTGGAGAAGGAGGGTTTGGTGCTCAAAAAGAAATGGCGGCTCCCGGAAGAGGAGACCGAACCCACGCCACAAGAGGGCGAAAGGGTGCTTCTTGCCTCCCACCTTCCTCTTTCTTCCTCCAGGTTCTGTCACATTACAGCATCCAACCTCACAACCTTCCTCCCAATTCCATTCTGTACATGGCCGGCTTCCAGGCCTTGTTCGAAGGTTACCTAGGAATAGAGCCTAGGTTAGATTTTTGGCTGTATTGCTTTGGGGTCAAGCGTAACTCTTCGGAGGGCGCACTCCCAAATTGCGGGACCATTTCCTTTACTCTTCGGAGATTCCGAGAGGATTGGTTCCCCAAAATCAAAACTTCAGAATCCGTCAAATTTTGGACGGGTTCTTTTTTCTATCATCCCGACGTGCCTTTTCCTAAAAAGGCCGTCGGGGTTCCACCTTTTGTGAACTCCGCCGCCGTTCCCCAAGATAACTGGGGGACAGAAGCCGTCCAGGTTCTGCCTCCAGATCTGCTAAGGATCAAGAGGCGCATCGCCAAGCTCACCTCCTCCAAACCTCCTTTGACCGGTATGGATACGGTCTTTTGCTGGCTGGATAGGCGGATTCAGCCATTAGCAAACCACGGAGGCCGTCTCCTGTGCGAATACACGGGAGCCAAGGATCCAATGCGTACAACCGACAAGGATTGGCCCGCAAAGGAACTTAGGCGGCGCATCAATCAGTTGGTCGCATCGCGCGACCAATACACGGAGAGTCGGCCAATGTACACGGCCGACAACCCAGTTCCCAAGGTAAATTTTCCGTCATTTGGGTATAATCTCAATTCTTGGATAATCTACCTTTTGACTCTGATTGGTTCTTCCGACAGCTTGTGGATCTTCCAGACTCGGAGTTAGCCTCCGAGGCCGAGCTGGATGCACTGCGCACCGCCGCTACAGGTGGGCGCAAGCGCAAGAAGATAATTTCCTCGGACGAGATTATCGACCTTGACGGAATCCCCGTCGCTACTTCCAGGTTATTTTCTTCTGGGTTTTTTCTTTTATGGGATCTTTTTCGTCCATCTTCGGTGTTTTAACCTTTTCCGGGTTTTTGGTTTTTAGCCTACCCCCCTCCAACCTGAAGCCGAAGAAGCTGAAGAAACTCAGGGTTTCTTCCAGCCGAGGCAGCCAACCATCTCCCGCCGTCGCCCCGGACACGCCGCAGACGATGGCGGAAGAGCCTACTGCAGCCCCCACCACCAAGCCCCCAGAGCCCAGCCATCCCATTGTATCCGAGTCGGATACGAGGGAAAGGGCGGCCCCAGAGGTGGGGAAATCTTCTCGGACTTTCGACGAGGAAATCCCCACCTTTGACAAGGATTTTAAAGCTATCAATGACGGCTTGGACGCAGCCGAAAATCACTTCGCGGAATACGCGAAAGAATTCCAAGAAAACTTAGCGGGTTTGCAGCGCATGAGCCAGGTATATAACTCTAGCCCCCAAGCATTAATTAAAATGCGTGCTTTTTGCTTTGATGCTTTTTGTTCTCATTCTTCTCCTTTCCATGTTTCAGCAAACCTCCGAGGCCATAAACCTGGAAGTTTTCAGGAAGCTCACCATCAAGAATAAAGAAGTTCGAAGTCTTCTTTCTATTCTTGAGGAGAAGGAGGCGGAGCTGGAATCATCTCAGCTCGCTTTGATGGAAACGAAAGGTAAGCTTTTTCGTTTTGAAATTTCCGATTTAAGACTTTGTCTAAGTTTTTTCCCGAGGAAATTGATCAACTCGGATTTTCCCTTGCTTTTCAGCTGCCTTAGCTCAGGCTAAGCAAGCAGCGGAAGATTCTGGCAACGCCGAAATTCTCCGCAATGAGAACATTGAGCTTCACAAGAATCTTGTGAAAGCTCAACAAGACCTGGAAGCCAGCAACCTGGCTCTTGGAATGGCTAATTCCAAGGCTTCCGAACAGGCGGAGAAAGACAAATCCACCATTCAGGATTTGACCGAAGCTATGAACCTTCGCCTGGAGGAAGTTTCCGAGATCGACAAGCTCATCGGTAAATTTCTTACCCTTTTCCTCATCTTTCCATGTTTTTCTTTCTCTGTTTGTCTGCTTAACCCTTTTGTATGTTTTATTGGATCAAACAGGAGACACCCCAGATGGAACTCGGATTGCAGGCATCCGAGCTTTCGGGGAAACATGGAATTTGATTAAGGCTGCCGGGACGCAGCTCATAGAGAAGTTCCTTCCCGATAAATCTGGGGAATACTCGGAGGTTGAAAAACTTCCGGGTGCCATCATGGCGGTGGCGGAGTCCAAGGAGTCCCTTCTCCGCTCCGCTGCACGGGGTGGTGCGCGTATGGCTCTAGGCCTTATGCGCATGCACTACCCTAGTGCCAAATCCTGGCGTGTGGCCACCGGTGTCCCTCAGGGATACACGGATGCGCAACGAACCACCATCTTTGGTGAAGTTAAAGGCCACGCCACCCAGATTGCCGCCATGGTAAATGTCGCCGTCAACTATCCAGAAGAGGAAGCTCCTCCAATCCCCGACGAAGAAAGCAGCGAGGAGGAGTCGGATTCTTGAAAGGTTACCTGGAACCTGGATAGAAAAAGTAGACAATAGGAGCATTACTGTTCTTTCATTTGTAATCCAAAATGTAATGCTTCTTTTGTATGAATGAAAATTCCGTCGTTTGCAGTTTAAACTATGAAATTACTTTGCAAGTTATTTTGGATTTTACCATTCCTTTATCTTCTAAGTTCTCTGGTGTATATGCTTTAACTGTCCTTAGTGTTTGAAATGGCTCAAATAGCATTATGAATCGTTATGCCGAGTAACTGGGGACGAACCAATCAGTTTTTGAAACTCGGAAACATGAATCATGCTAAAGGCATTTTTACTAACTAGTTCCAGTAACCCAGCATACGCACAATCAGATAAGACTTTAGAGAAACAAGGAAAGTTTTAAGTGAAACTTGGGCACGCAGGCAATTCAAGTTTCCTTTAGCCGTTAAAAGGCTGAAAAATCATTCAGTTATGTAACGCCGAGTACGCAAGCACAATTCGGGTTAACGTTGAGAAATTTGTAAGATCATTGGGAAATAGATGAGGCGGAAATACTTTGCACTTATAAGAAACATGGATGACAGCATTCCGACAACTTTATTTCATGATCTCAAAAGATGTTTACATAGAAATTGAACTAAGTACGGAAAGGTACATAACTTTCTATACGTTCCCAGGCTTCCGCAATCCGCTTGACTTTGTCGAAATTTTTCAGCAGCTTGAAGAGTGGTAGGGTTTTAGCCCCCAGCCAACTGATAAATCTGCTGACGGCTGTGGCGGAACCCGTCAATCTTTGGACATCTTTTACACATGTAGGCTTTGAGATATTCAAGATTGCCTTGATCTTTTCCGGGTTAACTTCTATTCCTCTGTGAGAAACGATGAAACCCAGAAGTTTTCCTGAGGGAACCCCGAATACGCACTTAGATGGATTCAACTTCATCTTGTAAGTGCGCAAGTTTTCGAAGGTTTCTCGCAAATCCTCAAGGAGTGTATCTTTTTCCTTGGTTACGACAGCGATATCGTCCACGTAAACATGGACGTTTCTGCCAATTTGACTATGCAAACAGCGTTGCATGCAACGCTGGTAGGTTGCACCTGCGTTCTTCAGGCCAAAAGGCATGGTTACGTAGTAATACGTCCCGTACGGGGTTATAAAAGAAGTCTTGATTTGATCTTCCTTTTTCATGCGTATTTGGTGGTACCTGGAGTATGCATCCAAAAAGCATAAAAGCTCGGAGCCTGCAGTGGCATCTATTATTTGATCGATTCGCGGTAGTGCGAACCTATCTTTCAGACATAACTTGTTCAATCCTGTGTAATCTATACACATTCTGAGGGCAGTTGTGTCTTTCTTCGGTACTAGTACCGGATTTGCGGACCAGTCAGTATGGATTACCTCCTTGATGAAATCCGCTGCTAAAAGCCGGATAATTTCCTTGCCAATAGCCTTCCGTCTTCTTCCGTCAAATCGACGGAGACTTTGTTTGACGGGTTTTGATCCAGGAATAACCTTGAGTTGGTGCTCAGCAAGCTCCCTGGGTACGCCTGGCATGTCAGCTGGACACCAGGCGAAAATATCCCAGTTCTCACGGAGGAACTTGATGAGCTCGCCTTCCTATTTGTCGGTCATCCCAGTCCCTACTACGACAAATTTTGTCGGATCTTTGGGATCTAGGATTACCTGTCTTGTATTCTCGGACGCCTTGAAGCTATCTGTTGGCTTCCGAGTTTCTTTTCCTGCCGGCATTTCTTTCGGCGATACCTCCTTGGCTAACTCCTTCAGTTCTTCCTGAGCTATAACTCTTTGAGCGCAAAGGGCGTTTTGCTTCTCCAACTCGTTTGCCAGTTTGAAATCACCGGCAATGGTGATTACTCCTCCTTTGGGTCCTGGCATCTTCAGCTTGTTGTAGATATAGCAAGATCTTGCCATAAATTTGGCGAAAGCCGGACGTCCGAGTATTGCGTGATACATGCTTTCGAACGGCACTACTTCGAAGGATACTTTTTCCTGCCGGAAGTGATCTTTATCTCCGAAGGTGACATCTAGGGAAATTTCTCCTAGGGATCGTGCTTGCCTGCCAGGAACAATGCCATGGAAGCGTATATTGCTGTAGTTGAGCTGGGACTCGGAGATCTTCAAGTGCTTCAGTGTATCCAGGTACATTATGTTGATGCTGGATCCTCCGTCCATCAGCACTCTTCTTAGCCTAGTGTTTTGAACAATAGGGCTTACAACAAGAGCTTGTGTGCCGGGTTCAGGGATATTTCCGGGATGATCTGACTGATCCCAGATTATCGGTGTGTTGGAGTACTTCAAGAATTTTGGGGTTGCAGGAACAACCGCGTTTATTTCTCGAAGTGTCCTTTTGGCCACCTTTGCTGACGGGGTTGCTAGGAAAGTTAACATTGCTTCTCCGTCAACTCTCGGAAATTTAGGTTCGCCTTTTCGCTGCTGTTCCTGGATTTTGTCATCAGTGTCCGATTCACTGTCTTCTTTTTCAGCTTCTGGCTTTTGTTTGGCAGGTTTCCTCTTGGAACCCTTCCCTTTATTTCCGGATCCTGCATTGCCTTTCATATGCTTGTTTAGCCGGCATTGCGCGTTTGTGTGGGTTGGTTTCCCAAACTGAGAGTGGTGGACGCAGGGTTCCGACTTAATTCTCTCCCATCCTTCGGGAGTGTAATTGATTGGAAGCGGACTGCGGCCTTTCCACTTGTTCACCTTTTCTCCTCCAAAGGCTATGTTAACCTCCTTGGGCTTTGTTGTTGACTCCGGAGTTCCTTTTTTATCAGAACGAGGTGTTTTCTTGGCCAGTATCAGTGACTCAATATTGCCTCCTATTGCTCTGATATCGTCTTCGGCTGCAGCATGCTCATTAGCGGTTGTAAGCATAGATCCGAGATCTTTGTGCTTTTTAGAACCAACCATGAACGGTACAAGTCCGGGTTTTAGGCCATTGACGAAAGCATGCATTGCTTGTACGTCAGTTACTCCAGAGCAACTATTCTTCATTGCAGTCCATCTGGATATGAAATCCACGTATGGTTCGTCTTCAAATTGGGTGCAACGGTTCAGCTGGTTGATGCTATTTGGGCGTTTGTATGTTCCCCGAAAGTGCTGAGTAAATACCCTCGCCATATCATCCCAACTGTCTACAGTTCTTGATGGTAAACCATTAATCCAATCTCTGGCTCCGTCTAGCAACATTAGGGGAAGAAACTTGACAGCTTCCAGGTCTGTCCCGTTGTTGATTTGGACGGCTGTGTAATAATCTGAAAGCCAGGTATCCGGGTTTGTACTGCCGGTATACTTTTGG
The DNA here is from genome assembly GCA_028641055.1 of Alopecurus myosuroides. Classification (NCBI taxonomy): domain Eukaryota; kingdom Viridiplantae; phylum Streptophyta; class Magnoliopsida; order Poales; family Poaceae; genus Alopecurus; species Alopecurus myosuroides. Next base: position 413,052,147 of record CM054059.1, read on the forward strand.
TAGGTTGGACCAACTTTGGCGAAGCCAGAATGTAGGGTTATCCTTCGGATCCTGTCAGTAAAACACTTAGGACCAAAGTATAGATCATCCTTTTCTGCTCTATCAATATGTGCAGAATATCTCCCGGCTGAATGGACAGAAGGGGATCTGCTCCTTTCTTTTCCATTGTTGCGCGGACGCGCTTTTCCGAGGTTATCTCTATCTCTTCCGTTGTCACGCCCCCTGAGATTAGGTGGAGTCCTGCTCCTGTACCTTTCCTTATCTTTAGGCGGTGTCCGAGATCTTTCACGTCTGTGAGGTGTATCGTATCTTCCAGCTTTTTCAGCTGGGTTTCTCGGAGGTGGCATTATTTTGCCGTCATTCCGGTGTTTGTCTTCCCGATCGTGTGGTTTATATCCATCTTTCGGGAGGTGAGGTCCGGTTCTAGACGCTGCGTCCCGGTTGTCGGGGTTTTTCTTGTCTTTTCTCGGATCCTCTTTTTTATCCGAATCTCCGGGTTCTTCCGGTCCAGGTGCTCCAGCAGCGCAAGTAACAGTTTTGCAGAGGGCGGAATTATCATGCAGCCTCCCTGATCGCTCTTGTCCTCGCTGTTGCTGTTGTAATGCTTTTCCTAGGAAAGCATACACCCCTTGGAGTTTTTCCCCGTTGGAGTACAGATCATTGTTCAGGATGGCGAACGCTGCTTCCGCGTTTTCAGCTGCGGTTTTGTATATTGGTTCGCCCTTGGCATCTTTGCCGTTTAACTTCTTTTGCCAAGATGGGTTGTAAAACCTTTCTTTTGGCGGCAGTTCTTCCGGTTTTGCGATTCCGGGTAACCTAGTAGGTTTTAAGGCAGATCTATGCTTTCTCTCGTACTCCTCTATTTCTTCCTTCATGACTTTGATGTCATTATGGGTTTGTTGGAGATGTTGCCGAGATCTAAGCAGATGTTGCTGTTGCCGTTGGAAAGCTTGTCTCCTGGCTTCCAGCATCTCAGGGGGTTCATTGGGTCCCACTGGAGTTTGTAGTAGTTCTTGCTCTTCCAATTCTGTCATTGGTGGAGCAGTGATTTCCTTAGATTTCTTTTCCGCAGGCTTTGTGCCACTAATATCTCCGACTTCCAGGTTTTCATCAGCGAGATCAGCTGACTTTTTCTTCCGGAGTTTGTACTGGAGTTTTTTAGAAGCACGGTGCTTTTTCTTGGAAGACGGAGGTTTTTTGACAGGTTCATCCTCTGTCATCTCCTTGACATTAGGGAATATCGGAGAAGTTTCTCCGTCTTCCCTCTCTTCCACTGGCGGAGGGGTTTTAGGGCTTTCCTGGCTATCGGCACCCGTTGTATCAGCTGGTTTTGCCATTAGCACTTCATGGAACCCTTCTTGAAACGACTTAACTTTTCTTACGAAGGCATCATCGTCCTCGTCTTCGGAGTCGAAGTTATCCGATCCGGTTTCCGACTCCAATCTCGCCTCTATGGCGGCAAGCACGGACTCTGTTTCCGAGTTCATCGTCTGGTTGACGGATGTCGGATCTTCCGTCTCTGTGACGGGTATTGGTTCTTCCGTCTCTGTGACGGGTGTATTGTTATCTGCCTCTTGCACGGGATTTCCGTCATCCGTGTTTTCAGCGATCTCGGATTGCACCATGCCGATAAAGTGCGTATCACTGTTTTGTCGGCGATCTGAGCAAAATCCGGCATCATAGTTGTCTTCGACTGGGTATAGGGCGGGTGGGATAAATTTGCTTCCACCGCAAAACCCCATTGCCTCTGCAGTTAGTCCGATAAAGATGTTAGCAGATCCAATCGGTAACACGCAGGCACTTACCAGGTGGTTTTGCGCCGGTATGTATGATCCGTTGTCGAGGAAGCGCCCGACGTCGTCGTCGAATTCCAAGCTTCCGACAGTGATCGATCTTCCAATTCCGCCGAGTATCCCAGATCGGAATTTCACGCCTGACGTCGTTTGCCCCACGGTGGGCGCCAACTGTCGAGACATCGTAGTAGTTTTCATAGACTGGGGTGCCATGAGACTACGGTAGAGACGTGGGGTAACGGGATAGCGTAGTAACACAGAACACGGGATTTTACCCAGGTTCGGTACGTCGCGACAGTACGACGTGCCTACTCCTGCACTTCTCACTAATTGGGACTAAAGCCCGTATAACAGGGTTACAATGTGAGAGAATAGATCTAGCTACTCGACGAGGATGAACTTCCCGGCGAGTTGCGTAGAGCTTTAGCTTGTGTCTTACTTAACTTATGTAATCTATCTCCCGTCCGGCTTTATATAATAGCCGGATTAGGGCTTACAGAACAAGAAACCTAGAAGACTACGTTTAACTTGTAACTTGGAAAGTAAGGAATCCGTCTTCTCCTCCAAGCCAGATCACGCGGGCCGTGATCCGGGTTCTTCTAGAATCCGGCTTCTGCGCGTCGGACTACTGGGCCGCCCAATGGACCTAAGCCCATCACCATGTAGGCCACCCTGGTAGTCCGGCTCTTTTGTCTACCATCTTCTATACCCCTATTCAGTATATATCCGACAACTGCCATCAGTAGATGAGTCTTTCTATCACTTGACCTTTTGAAAGGTCCTACCATGTCAAGTCCCCAAACTGCAAAAGGCCAGGTTATGGGAATCATACGCAAGTCCTGAGCTGGGACGTGATCCTGTCTTGCATATCTTTGACAGCCTTCACATGTTTTCACTATATATCTGCATCAGCATTCGCGGTTAACCAGAAAAATCCATGTCTGAAAGCTTTATTAACTAAAGATCTAGAGCTTGCGTGATGGCCGCAGTCTCCTGAATGAATTTCTCTTAGAATTTGACATCCTTCTTCTGGAGAAACACATCTTTGAAAAATTCCAGTCGCACTTCTCTTGTGTAACTCACCATTTATAATTGTTTATGACTTGGAACTTCTGGTAACCTGGCGAGCAATAACCTCGTCCTGCGGGAGCTCACCTCTCATAAGGTATGCCAAATATGGCCCACTCCACTCTAGGATTATGTGCAGGGAAGCTACTAATTCTGATTCTTGATCTGGATTTGCTAAGTCTTCTTCTGTTGGGATTTTAACAGACGGGCTATGAATTTCATCCAGAAAAACATTTGGTGGAACTTGATTTTTCTGAGAACCTTAACGACCCAGCGCATCAGCTGCTTCGTTGAGACGCCGATCGATATGATCCACCTGATATCCTTGAAAATGTCCAACCTCCTGGGTAACTGCCCGTCTATAAGCTTCCATGACTGGGTCTTTAGAATCCCATGTTCCTGTAACTTGCTGAGATACCAGATCAGAATCACCCAGACATCGAATCCGGGTTATGCTCATTTCTTTCGCAATTCGAAGCCCATGGCGCAAGGCTTCATACTCTGTTGCATTATTAGTGCATTTGAATGAGATTTGCAAGACATAGCGAAACTTATCTCCTCGTGGGGATGTTAAAACCACACCAGCTCCTGAACCTTCCAGTTGTTGAGACCCATCAAAGTTCATAGTCCAATAGTTAGTATCTGGTTTATCCGGTGGAACCTATAACTGTGTCCAGTCATTTATAAACTCGATCAAAGCTTGGGATTTTATTTCATTCTTTGGCTCATATTTGATATGATAAGGTCCCATCTTGATGGCCCACTTGGCAACTCTTCCTGTTGCTTCTCTATTTTGAATAATGTCAGACAGAGGCGCTGAACTAACCACAGTGATAGGATGTTCCTGAAAGTAATGTTTCAGTTTGTGACTGCCCATGAATACTCCGAAGACAAGCTTCTGCCAATGGGGGTAACATTGTTTAGACTCTGTCAAGACCTCGCTGACGTAGTAAACCGGCCGCTGAACAAGACCTTCTTTATCTTCTAGCTTACGCTCCACAACTACCACCGCACTCACTGCCTTGTTATTTGCCGCTATGTATAGCAACAGGGGTTCTTTTTCCTCAGGCGCAGCTAATATAGGTGCATTGGAAAGTTATTTCAAGGCCTCCAATGCCTCATCAGCCTCCTGATTGCACACAAATGTGTTTGTTTTCTTCAACAATCGGTATAAGGGTATGGCCTTTTCGCCTAGCCTGCTTATAAACCGGCTCAGGGCGGCAACACAACCTGTCAGCTTCTGAACGTCCTTTAGGCAAACTGGCTTTTTCAGGTTATGTATAGCCTGAATTTTTTCGGGTTTGCTTCAATGCCTCTCTCGAAAATAATGAAACCCAATAACTTCCCAGCTGGTACGCCAAAGACACACTTTGTTGGGTTAAGTTTCATTTGGTACTTGCGCAGATTGGCGAACGTCTCTTCCAAGTCTGAGATCAAACTGTCACCTTTTTGTGATTTGATTACTATGTCATCCACATAAGCGTGCATGTTCCGCCCGATTTGACTTTCCAAGCACTTCTGGATACACCTTTGATAAGTTGCCCCTTAATTTTTCAAACCAAAAGCCATTAACGTATAACAAAACGCTCCAAAGGGAGTAATGAACGATGTCTTCTCTTGATCCTTTTCCTTCATTTTGATTTGGTGATAACCTGAATAAGCGTCCAGAAAACATAACAGTTCGCAACCGGCCGTAGAGTCTATAATCTGGTCAATACGGGGTAACGCGAACGGGTCTTTAGGACATGCTTTATTCAGATCTGTGTAGTCTATGCACATTCTCCAGGTTCTGTTTTTCTTGAGAACGAGAACTGGATTAGCTAACCACTTTGGGTGAAACACTTCTACAATAAACCCTGCTGCAAGTGACCTGGCAATCTCTTCTCATATTGCTTTCCTTCTCTCATCATTGAAACGACGGAGGAACTGATGAATAGGTTTCAAATCAGGATTCACATTTAAACTATGCTCAGCAAGTTCCCTTGGTACACCTGGCATGTCAGAAGGTTTCCATGCAAAGATATCCCAATTATCATGGAGGAACTTGATGAGCGCGCTTTCCTATTTTTCTGTCATATGAGCCCCCACGGTGAACTGCTTAGATGAGTCACCAGGGGTAAAGTCCACCAGCTTGGTGTCTTGAGCAGACTTAAATTTTAACTTGGACTCAGCTGATGTTTTTTTTAGCGAGGTCATATCTTCTGGATGAACCTGCAGTTTATACATTTTCAGCTCCTCTTCAGCGCGAGCTGTCTCTGCGTAAGTTGCATCACCTTCTAGAGCTATGTCTCTATCTCCATTAATAGTAATGTTTCCATTGGGACCTGGCATCTTTAGCTTGAGGTAAACATAGCAAGGTCTGGCCATGAATTTGGCATAAGATGGCCGTCCGAACAGAGCATGGTACGAACTTTTGAACTTGACCACTTCAAACGGTAGCATCTCTGTCCTATAATTTTCAAATACCCCAGAAGCAACTTCAAGAAATATTTTTCCGATAGGTTGTGCAGACTTTCCAGGTACGATCCCATGAAACACGGTTGATGATTGCTGAAGTTGTTTCTCTTGCAAGTTCATCCTTTTTAACGTGTCATAGTAAAGTATGTTTATACTACTGCCTCCATCCATTAGTACCTTATCTAACTTATATCCTCCAACTTGTGGATCCACAACCAGGGTCACTCCACCTGGATTATCGACTCATGGGGGATGATCAGCCCGACTCCAAGTTATGGGTTGTTCTGACCAGTTAAGCCATCTAGGAACAGCAGGGGTGACTGCGTTAACGGCACGCTTCTGCACCTTGCGTTCTCTTCTGCAGGAACTGGTGGTGAATACATGATATTGGACTGAGCTTAGCTGCTTCGGGTTTGTTTGAAAACCGGTGTTTCCGCCTTGGTGACTGCCGCCCGGGTTAGTTCCGTGGTGACTCTGACTGTGATAACCCGGATTATGATTTCCGGGTCCCGAGCTACCAGCTCCCGGATGTCCACCTCCCATATTTCATGGGTTGCCTCCTCCTCCGTTTCCTGGTCCATAGTTATTATTTCCACTAGGTATGAAACCCTCCATGATGAAGCAATTTTCCCAAGAATGGTTTGCTAACTTTCCATTTTTACTATGTCGGGGGCACGGACCTTTCAGGGCCTGCTGAGCCCGTGCAAAGCTGTTTGGCCTAAAATTTTGTTGCCCTGACGTTGGTTTCTGTAACCTTTATTCGTGTTAGCCACCACATCTGAAGTTCCCTCTCCATTTTTCCGCTTGTTATTGTTCTGGTTCTGAGGATTGTTGTTGCTCTGACTCGGGTTCTGGCTACACATGGTTCCAGTTTTCTTTCCTTTGGCGGACTTCTCGTCATCCGAGTCTGCATCTTTGGTTTTGTCAGACTCCGCATACTTGGTCATGGCATCCATCAACTCGCTCATATCACTTACGTATCGCTTAATGTGTCCCAGCTTATGCTTCAAAGGGTCAAACCTGCAATTTCTTTCCAGTGCTATCACAGCTTGTTGAGCGGTAAGTCCGACAGACGAGTGTATGATATCTGCAACGCGCCGAGACCAATTTTGGGCAGACTCCCTTTCTTTCTGAACACAATTTTCCAGGTTTGTGATGGTCGTTGGCCGTTTACATGTGCCCTGAAAATTCTTGATGAACTGGTCCTTCAACTCCTGCCAGCTGTTGATTGAATTGGCGGGCAAGTTCTTCAACCAAGACTTTGCTGGCCCTTCTAACATCACGCTTAAGTAGCGTGCGCACACCGTGTCGCTTACTTCCAATATCTCCATGGCCATCCCATAGCCCTCTATCCAGTCTGCGGGCTCCATGTCAGGTGTATAATTCACAACTCTGCGAGGTCCTTTAAAATCAGCTGCTATTCTCTCATTCCTAATTGCAGGACCGAGGCACTGGATTCCAATCCTACGAGACCCGACTTGTGATGGGTTTGAGACCGTGATTTGCACCGGGTTCTGAACATGACCTGGATTCCTGTTTTCAGGTTCTGCAGTTCTATGTCCTGTATTTAAAACTCCGGGTGCATAAGATACTGCTTGCCTGGGTGGGTTGGGCTGAGGTTAGGATTGCTGGTTCCTGCTGGGGCTGGAGAATTCCCATGATGACTCCGTGGCAGAGCTGTCCTACTATGATAGGGTGTTGAGTGTATCATGTCCTGATTGCTGTAATTTAACTGCTGAACCACCGCTGTTTGTAGCATCTCAATGGCCCTTCGAGCTTCAACTGCCATAGGGTTATTAGGGTCAACTGGGATCTGCGCCAGACTAGTGGTTGCTTCCCAAATGTTATCCATCGGATTATTGAAGTGATCCGGAGGCGTATGAAACCTTTCTTGCACAGGTTGTGCTGGGGCTGGCACTGGATTTGGACTCCCAAGCGGTTGAATGGGTGGCTAGAAACGTGCTAGATGGACTGGAGCAGGGATAACCGGCGGGTTCGTGGGATAACCTGGGCCGGCCGGGTTACGAGCTGCAGCGAGATGTAAACAAATTATGGAGATTAGTAGGCTCGAGTCCTACCCCTAACTCATTATTCAGGCGAGTATGATGACGTCTATTCTGTATTGACGCTAGCTCTCTTTGCCTGAAAGTTAGGTGAATTCCTTCCCTCTCCAGACGTGTGGCCTCTTCCAGAACTTCTAACCGGGCTTTGTTTATGCAAGTGGCTTCTTTCTCAATCTCTCGACGAGCATGAGTTATTTCCTGTCGGAGTCTCTCTATCTCAGTGTTACATTGCTCTAGGTTTTCTGGGGTGATCGGCGTTGCCAGATGTGACGCCCCGAGATCGGGCACTATGCAGATTTCAACATTCCCGCCAAAATCCACATAATAACCGATTCCAGGTTGCCACTTGTGATAACATTACAACAGTTCACGAATAATCCACAACAACAACAGATAAGATGTATACAAGATGACTCAAATGAGTCAGGGATACAACTGATACAATACAAAGATCCAAATAACAGCGGAAGGAACAACATAGCGTCCGGCTACGGACAAGATACAAATTGGACTAAGAGTCCTGAAGATAACCGAGAGCGTCCAATCCCTGCCCAGGCCAAGCCGGAGGGATTCCCAAGCTAACGTCGTCAGACTTCAAACATGTTGACTGCAATGTTGAATATGCAGCCACGAAAAAGATTCGTGGGTCAGTACGGTTAAGTACTGGCAAGTGGATACACCATACTCACAAGATACCGGCGTAACCAGTCATCACAAGATACAAATACTTTGGTTCAACGGAAAGGAAGGGATTATTGCAAATAAGCGGCAGCGGGCTGCACTAACCAGCTACGGAGACTCACTACAACATCCGGCTAAAAGAGGGGGATAAGATAGCGTATCGTAACCAACTAGTACTAACCACCCAAACAAACCCATCCAATGTTACCCCCTACTAAGGAAGCAACCCAAGGATAACTCACACTGTTGGATTAATGATGGTTCAAGTTATTGTGTCAATAAGACTATTACTAGTCAAATTATCATTAGTTAGGTGTAAGTTATTCTGAGTACTTGTTAGCCAGTACTTTCACCAAGTCATCCATAACCGCAGAAAACACGGCTTCTCGAGAAGATTTAACCCTGCAGGGATGCACCAATTTGGCCGTACACGTAAGAATAACCCGCCAGACGGGGGATCAACCCACCAAGCGAGGTACTCAACACAACCCAACTCTTCTTCGCATCCAGCCCAAAGAACCCCGTGCAATTGAGCGCACGGCTAATCAAGCCCCACGAAGAAAAGGGGACCCTCATAGCACTCTAAGAACGTGTCTCCCTAAATGCCGACTACAAAAGTTCCACCCTGGCCTGGGTTCGCAAAATCATGCATGCGGCAAATGGAAAACCCGAACTAAATGAGGCGATTTGGACGAGATGCGAATCGAATCAAATTGAGGGGGGCGCCCATACTCGCTTCCCACATGTGGTTAGTGCGCTCATCATGGATCAGTAGACAAGACCCTTTTCCTAATTAGGGTCGACACTAGCAGGCTTCAAAACAACGCAGGGCCTCCTGCCGGTGCCTTATCATCAAATTATTATTACCCAAGACATTAACATGTTGTTGATTGAATTGAAACCCAACTATCAAACTAGAACAGGTGATAAGACGGACAACAAGACTTGAGCGCAAACAACACTAAGCATGCAACTACGACACGAGGGCCAACAAGGTAAACAAACAACAGTTAATAGGAAGTGGAAGGAAGGCTATATCATGGCTGCAAGGTAACATAAGATAGGATCAAGACACAAGCATCGAATCAACAGGCTAGAATAAGAACAACGGAAAGAATCGGTAACAAGTGATGAAAGGCAGCCATTTTGCAGCAAGTGAGTATACTTGCCTGAGATCCAGCAAGTAGAGGTACATCCGAAGAACTTGTCGTTGCTCACATCATCTCAACGTCCTATCCGGGAAGAAGCAACGAACCTCGAACAAACACCGGATGTAATAATTACTACTACGGCAGAAGATCCAGCATGATCAAGATATGGATGCATGACAAGTTTAAAGATGCATCAAGATAAGCTAGCTGACATGATAAACATGTTTAAATGGACCCATATGCAATTTGGATAGCATATGGAAAACCCATGAATTAATGTTGAATTAAATGATCTACAAATAACCATCATGTGAAAGTTGATTAGGATGATGCATGGATGATGAAAACAATAAGAAAACAACAAGGGATTCAATTTGCAATGAAGTTTACCAAGTTTGGAAATTTATTTATTAAGTTATGAAATTTTGGTTTCTTAAAGGTGTTACACAAGCATTTGTTGTTTTCACCAATTTTAATTGTTCAAAACAGATCACAAAGTTCATATTTGGAAAGAACACACAATTTTAGGTGGAATACATGTTTCAATTATTGAAAAAGGAATTAAGATGCATTAATTATGAACTAAACAAGTTTAAACAAGATTTAAATGAATTTAATTCAAGTATGAAATTATTTGAATTTTATTTGTTCAAAATATTAAATAAAATTCATATTTGGAAAGGTTATGCTTTTCTGGTTTGAAAACATATTTTATATGTCCAAAAAGAATTTGATTTGACCAAGTTATTAATTTAGGAATTTTAAATGATTTAAACAAGGTTTAAATTATTTAACCACTTTTAATTATTCAAAACATGAAACAAAGTTTATATTTGAAAATGTGGTTCAATTTAGCATGGAAAACATATTTCACATGTGACATTTGAGTTAATATTGAATTAGTTATGAATTTCACCATTTAAATGATTTAATTAAAGCATTAAGTAATTGCATTAGTTTTATTTATCCAAAACAGAAAACAAATGTTATATTTGGAAAGAGCATGAAATTTTGGTTGGAAAACATGTTTTATATGGGCCATTTGAAATATATTTGAATTTGTTATGGATTTAATCAAATTCAAAAAGAGTTATTTGAATTTGAATTTTTGGAAATATTTGGAATGTTCAAAACAGTAAACAAAATACATATTTGAAAAGTTCATAATTTTCTGATTGGGATACATATTTTGTTTGTGCAATTTGGAGTTAAAATGATGAAGATGTTGCAATTGCAAAATTAGGGATTATTCTGCCATTTTATGGAAAAGAAAAAGGAATTAGAAGCAGAAACTTTTTACACCCGGGGAGGACAGACCCGTGCTGGCTGACAGTTGGGTCCAGCGCCACAGAGGCGCTGACTGTGCGTGGGTGGAGGTGACTGGGCCTCCAGCGAGCATGACATGTGGGCCCTGTGGTGGCGTGGAGGAAAATGGGGCAAAAAGCCCCACGGCTTGCAGCGCCTGGGGATCGAACCCATGATCGATGCGTGCGTGCGGGGGAGGCTACCACTGTGGTGCTGCTGCTGTTGTGATGGGAAGTGATTCAGACGGAAGATATGGCAACTAACGACTGTAACTGAACTTTCTTCGACAGAGAGGTTCAGAGAACCTGAACGCACGGGAGGTGGTCGCTGGCGTCCTCCGCGGCCGCGCGAGGCCAGTCACGACAGAGCAAGAGGAAGGAGGGGGGCCTAGGCCTGGGAGGGGGCCTCACCTCGGTGGGAGTCCGTTGGTGCAGTTCGTCGACGACGACCGGCCCGAGGAGGAGGACGCCCTGGAGGTCACCATCGCAGACGGCCGGCGAGCTCGACGACGCGGCCTCCCTGGGGTCTCCCAGCACCCGGCGAGGAAGCGGGGAGGTAGAGGGAGCCACCGCGGCTCCATTCCCGCCTCTGCCGGGCCCCGACAAGGGTGTAATCGGCGGCGCCATGGCCCTGAACTCGCGGCCGCTGCTGCTGTTCGAGGTGGATGTTCAGAGAAGTAGCAGAGCGGGAGGGAACAGAGGGGGACGGCGGCAGAGAGAAGGAGTAGGGCTAGGGCTTAGGGTTGCGGGAGGGGGTGGCGTTTTTATGGAGAGCATCGAGCTTGTACGGCAGCACATCGGCTGGAGGAGAGGGTATCACACGGTGGAGGGGGATGACAGCGACAACAGCTTCTCTCCCCTGCGTCCGTACGAGGAAGGAGGGATAAGTGGGCTGTTCGGGAGGTGGGCTGGAGGGGAAGTGGGGAGAAGGCTGTGGGCTGGCCGTGGAGCTGGCCTGCCTCCCCACCTCAAAAGGTTTTTTTTTGTTCTCTCTCTTTTTGTGTAGAGAAGGAAAAGAGGGAAAAAGAATTAGATGTTTAGGGTTTTAGTTTTATGAAGTATGTTTATTTGATTTACAAAACAGCAATAGCAGGGTATGTTAACTTATTTTCAACAATTTGAAAAATGACAATTAGTTTGAAATTTGCTATTTGAAATTCATATAGGGTTTCATATAGAGTTGAGTTTTTAAAATAAACAAGTTTCATTTAATAAGATCAAACACTATGAAACTTAGTGAGTTTTAAAATGTTTGGAAGATTTTAATTCTTAAACCACAATTGGGATCATGCCCATTATGATTGATTTGATTTGAATTTGTTATTACCATTTGGGTGTTACTAAAAAGGAATTTTTAGTTAACAAGAAATTTAAAAAAATTCAACTTCAAACTATTGAAAAACAATTTGAGTTGTTTAGTTTGCAACTTTTAATTGGAAATTTTGGACATGTTTTGAAAGTTTAAATTGGTTTGGATTTTTGAGTGGTTTTGAGAACAGGATGCAATGCATATGATGCATGTGATGCAAAAAGAAAAAGGAAAGCAACCAATTTCTACTTAGGGGGAACACCCCAGGTGTTACACCAGAATTTCGTTTAAAGAATCCATTGCAGCCATCAGCTCAGGTCTCGGGTTGTACGACGCAGGCCCGGTCAAGTCGATCACTGTCTCCCCTGGTCTAGTTGTTCCATGTCCTGTCGAGGGTGTCACCTCTGGTGCTCCTGGGACAGCCGTTGGCCCGGTTGGTGCTGTGACTGTAACACCTGGTGCTCCAAGAACCGGGTTTGAGGTCGAAGCCTCGTAAGTAATCAGATTTTCCTCCGAGTCATACCCGGGCTCGGTTGGTCGCGTGGGACCAGCCATGTAAACAGCAGCATGGTGAGTTGTCTCATCGAAACCTGGTGTGTCCAATTTTAGGTCTCCTCCTAACCGATCTCCAAAGAGCTGGTGGATCGAGCCTGTTTCATCGTGATCGTCATTGTTCCCAACTGAGGACTCGCCCATCGGAATCCACTGCCATGGTTTTCTCAGACACCGAATCTGAAAGTTGGTCCGGTTCTGAAGCTGTTGTCCCAACGTACCCGATGAAGACATGGATCTTGCCGAAGGGGACGTGAAGTCCTGAATCCACGGAGGCGAACTCGGGGCCCCACGTGTCATGATTGTAATAGTTTTCACGCCGGCTCCTCCTGAGCCGGCCTATCACGAGCTTCTCGATCCCAGGTAGTGCTCGTTCCGAAAAGACGACGCTTCCGCGAGCAGGACCCACGGTGGGCGCCAACTGTCGTGGTATTGTCACGGCAAGTGTCCTCATGCGAGAACTAGATTGCGAGGCCATTGCTACTAAGCGAAACTTCGAAAGGGTTGAGGTGGAAACGAGAGACGCGAGTTTACCCAGGTTCGGCCCCTCGATTGAGGGTAAAACCTAATCCTGCTTTCTTACTATCAGGGAACCAAGTCTCGATTACAAAGGGAGATTCCGGCTCTCGATGTCTCGAGTTACTTTGCTATCGACTTAGAACTTTTCTTCCTACGTCCCGGGGTCTCGCCTGATATAGTGGACGAGACCTTCTTGTTACAAGGGAGTCCGGGTTACGCCCGTCCTTGGAGTCCTATCTCCCTCCGGTTCTTGATCACCTTGGTCCGGCTCTTCCCATGATCCGGCTACTTCTGGGCCGGCCTTTGAACTGCTCTCCGGCCTCCTGGGCTTCCTTGTCTTTCGCCCGGGGCCTTGGGATGGTTCTTCATTCAGACGGGTCATAATCATCATAACCTGACTCTCTTTGGCTTAACCCGGCCCTGCTCAGCATGACCCGGATCACTCATCTTAAACCGGATCTAAGTGATTCCCGGTTTATGTCGGAGGCCGGTAAGGCTCCCCCTTACCTATTCCCCAACAGGTATGTCTCCCTATAAAATGGTTTATGGAAAATCTTGTCACTTTCCTTTAGAATTAGAACACAAAGCTTTTTTGGGCAGTGAAAGAATTGAATAGAGATTTTAAACTTGCTGGTAAGAAAAGAATTCTTGATTTGAATCATCTAGATGAATGGAGATGTGAAGCTTATGAAAATGACATGCTCTTTTAAAGAGAAAGTTAAACAATGTCATGATAAAAGAATCCTTAATAGAGAGTTTAATGTTGGTGAGAAAGTTCTATTGTATTGGTCTCGTCTCGGATTTTTTGCAGGAAAATTACTCTCCACATGGGAAGGACCTTATATTATTGAAGAAGTGTATCGTTCTGGTGCAATCAAAATTGCTTCCCTCGAAGATAACACTACACAAGTGGTAAATGGGAAAAGACTCAAACATTATATTTTTGGGGATTCCTATGATGAAGATGTTATTCAAGTAATGACTCCGGAGAAGTTCATTAGAGGGAAGATTCTAGAATCTGCAGAGTCTGTTTTGGAATAGGTAACAGTTCTGTTAAGAAAAAGTTCGCGGAATACCTTTTCAGTAATAATTTATTGATTTTTGGAAAATATGAAAAATATTGAGCCGAAGAGGAGTTGGAGAAGGTGCCCGGAGGCACCTGACACGTCTCCAACGTATCTATAATTTCTGATGTTCCATGTTGGTACTATGCCAATTGTACATGTTTTCTCCCTTCTTTATGTCATTTTTATCGATTTTCCGGGACTAACCTATTAACAACATGCCAAGTGAGAGTTCCATGTTTTCTGCTGTTTTTAGTTTCAGAAAAGTTGTTCTGGAAATATTCTCGGAATTGGACGATTCGAAAACTAGAAGTCTTAGAAGTCCCGGAAGCATCCGGAAGTCCCAAAGAGCCCCGGAGGGGGGCTACAGGGTGGCCACACCATGGGGTGGCGCGGGTCCCACTGGCCACGCCACCTAGGGGTGTGGGCCCCTCTGGCCACCTCCGGGCATCACCGTTTCGCCCATATATACTCCCCGAGGCATAAACCCTAAAGGAATCGACCTTTTCCACAAAATACATCCGTAGCTCCGTCGCCGCCACCGACAAGTTTCGGGGGACAGATCTATGTTCTGGCACCCTGCCGGGATGGGGAAGTGCCCCTAGAAGCCATCTCCATCGACTCCACCGCCATCTCCATCGTCGTTGTTGTCTCCTATGATGAGGAGGGAGTAGTTCTTCCCCGAGGCTGAGGGCTCTACCGGTAGCTATGTGGTTCATCTCTCTCTCCCATGGTGTGATCTATATGTGATCATGAGCTTTGTAATCTAGTTGAATATGTAGATTGATCTTCATCTGTTATGCTACTCAAGTGGTTTTTTATCTCCGTAAACACTTTGATCACGGGGTATAGGTGACATTGTGTGCTCCGTGTGGTTTAGCATGATATTTATATCTTGTGTTGGAAGGTGAACCTATGAAATTGTGGCGTTTGTTTAGTACTAATTTACGGCACTCGTAGTGACATTGGGGGGCCCCAGAGAAGGGATATAGACTTGAGGAGTGTTGTTAAAGCCCTACGGAATGATTAGTGTTCGTTATTCGACCGGAGAGTGGTTCGGAGTAGCATAGTGAAGAAATGATATTTACACATTCAATTATGTGAGCATTGTTTAGAGTGTCCTCTAGTGAAAGTAGGAGCCCTAGGCCTTATTTCCAAGCATTGCAACACCGTTTTCCGCCTATTCTGGTACATGTTTGCTTGCTGCCATTTTTGTTTCAGATTACTATTATCACTTATTATCATCCATATTACTTGCATTTTACTCTCTCTTCACCGAACTAGTGCACCTATATACCTGAAAAGTATATTGGGTGTGTTGGGGACACAAGAGACTTCTTGTATCTTAATTTCTGTGTTGCTTGAGAGGGATATCTTTGACCTCTACCTCCCTGAGTTCGATAAACCTTGGGTGATCCACTTAGGGGAAACTTGCTGCTGTTCTACAAACCTCTGCACTTGGAGGCCCAACACTGTCTACAAGAATAGAAGCGTGCGTAGACATCAGGCTCTTTTCTGGTGCCGTTGCCGGGAAGGTAAGGTAAAAGGTACACACTTCCTCGGGTGTGAGTGCTCGGAGTTATTTCCTTTAGATTCTGTAATTAAATATTTTTGTTTCTTGTTTTCACTAGTTAGGCTTAATGGAAAACAACAAAAATATGAGAGAGCTTTATAATCTTTATCTTGAGTTAGGACATGAAGTGTTTGAGGAGAAAATTAAAAAACCTACGGAACTGTATTTGCATGCTAGTGGCAATGTTATTAGTATGAATGCTTTGGACACCATTATTGCTAATGCTATGAAAAAGTCTAAGCTTAGGGAAGCTAGTTTTGATGAATATGATATTTTTAGTCCCCCAAGTTATGAGGAGAAAAATTTCTTTGATGATACCTTGCCTCCAATATATGATGATTATAATGATTGTGGTATTCTAGTTCCACCTGTTTACAATGATGAATATGATATTTTCAGTCCACCTACTATTGAGAAAAAAATTAAGTATGATTACAATATGCCTCCTATATTTAATGATTATGGTGATGATAATAATAATTATAGCTATTTTGTTGAATTTGGTCCCACTACTATTAATAAGAATGACTATGCTTATGTGGACAGTATTAATTCTTTTATGCATGTGGCTCATGATAAGAATGTTTTATGTGATAGTTATATTGTTAATTTTATTCATGATGCTACTGAAAGTTATTATGAGAGAGGGAAACATGGTTTTATGCATCTCAACAATATTAAGTTTCCCCTCTTTATGTTGAAATTTTTGATGTTGCACTTATTTTGTCTTCCTATGCTAGACACTTTGTGCTTCGTTGACTTGTTTTTCTACAAGATTCTTTTTCGTAGGAAGTGGGTTAGACTTAAATGTGTTTTATATTTGCTTCCTGAAGCTCTCTTATTGTGCTTCAACTCTTATTCTCATGTGAGCATCTTTTAAAAATCACTATGCCTAGCTGAAAGGCGTTAAAGAAAAGCGCTACCAGGAGACAACCCATTTTATTTCTCCGTTTTCAACCTGTTTTCCTTCGTTTTCTTTTGTTTTCTTTGCACCTGGGTGTTTTATATTTCCTTATAAACCCCGCAGTATCTTTTCTTTTGTGTTTTTGTTCATCCAAGTAAATCCTCTAGTGGAAAGTTGAGGCTATATTTCAGATTTCTGCGTAGGAAACAGATTTCTTCTGTCCACTGTTAATTCCGTTAAAAATCACAGAAAATTCAAAATTCCTGAGCTTTTTTGTGCTTAATCCTGAGTTATATATGCAGCTTTTATTAGAAGATCACTTTTTGATTTGAGAAACAGAAGATTTTTGAAAAAATCGATCTTTACCTGTTGTTCTGTTTTGACATATTTCTGCCATTTATCGCATTTGCATATTAATCTCTTTATTTTGGTGTTCTTTTGAGAAAAGAGTTTTAAAAGAAGTTGTGACAGTAGCTAATGTGTTTTTGAGTGTTCGAATTGTGTTGAAACTTAACCATGTGAATTTATTATTTCAATTGCACTAACGTTGCTAATGAAGATTGTGAGAATTTTGATGTGAATGAAGTTTTCAAGGGTCAAGAGAAGAGGATGATATGATGTGATCACGAAGAGTGAAAAGCCTAAGCTTGGGGATGGCCCGGTGGTACATCCAAGAAAATTCCAAGAAGACTCAATCGTCTAAGCTTCGTCTAAGCTTGGGGATGCCCAAGGGATCCCCTTCTTCATCAACAAATTATCAGGTCACTTCTAGTGAAACTATATTTTTATTCGGTCACATCTTATGTGCTTTACTTGGAGCGTCTTTTTTTTTGTTTCAGTTTGTTTAGTTTTCTTTGCTGTAGTTTATGGTTGGATCTTATCATACTTGTGTGGGAGAGAGACACGCTCCGTTTTCATTGCTTAGAACACTCTAGTTTTCATTCTTATTGTTCTGTGAGTGTTCACTTTTTGCTAGTACTGCGTTTAGCCTTTGTTTTCATGCATCTCTTATTCAGAGATGTTAGATTTTGTAGTTAGGTGGTTCTCATATATATGTTCTTGGTTGAGAATAGAAATGCTTATGTGGTAGTTGGTATAGTGGAAAAATTCGCATGGTCTTGTAGATCACTAAACTGTTTCACTTGAATCACTGTTGTTGTTTTGAGATATTAATTTGCTTAATGGATAAACGAGAAAGACTAGTAAGTATAAACTTTTAATGGTTAGTCTAAGAAACTTGAAACTGTGCCACACTTAAAATTACCAGCTGATAGAAACAATGGTATATGATTGCTACGAGTGATACATTTGTGATCAGCCTTTTGTTACGCGCTACGGTCGGGGTAGCTAACAGTGACTTGTCACTTCCACGGACCCTCTTGGAGTGATTTGCACTTTTCCTTGTAATATGATTTGCTTGCTGCAATCTTTTAACTTGTGAGTCTATGTTGCAGTTATTGGCACTTCCACCATCCATATTTGCTAGCCTCTTCGGTACTGTGCATTGCCCTTTCTCACATTGAGAGTTGGTGCATACTTCGCCAGTGCATCCAAATCCCGTGGGAGGACTTTGTTCTCCTACACATAAGACCATATATTCCTCCTCAAAACAGCCACCATACCTGCCTATCTTGGCATTTCCATAGCCATTCCGAGATATATTGCTGCACAACATCCACCTCCATTATGTTACTTGATGATGAGCTTCATGGTTATTTATGCATACTGCTACACTGGCAGGAGAATGCAGTTGGATACATCAGAGATATTTCTTTATGAGTTATGAGTACTAAAAGTGTGATGATTCATTGTAATATAGGATGTTGCCCCTACCAGTGAGGATATATAAAATAAAAAAAATGAAAAAGCCCAAAAAGAAAAAAGGGCCAAAAGAGAATAAAGAGAGAGGGGGCGCATCACTATCCTTTATACCACACTTGTGCTTCATGTTTAGCACCAACACTTCAGTTTGGAGAGAGTTTTCATATTATCATTCATAACTATGTGGGGAACTTTACATGTAACATCCCAATTTTTTTGATTTGGATGTTTTGCATTAGAGCATTTGCATTGCATCATGTAGTGTTGCATTTCCTTGCATTGCATTTGAAAATTAAGAATAAACCCGACTCTTCAAAGAATTAAATCTATTAAAATATATATGTTATATGTGTGCAATATAAGCACAAAACTATTTTCTATTTTCATACATGACCAAATAGAATTTGTGGTACAAATTCGAATTTATATTTATAGACTTTCTAAAATTTTTTTGAGTCAATTTGAAGTTGTTTGGACACTTTAAAATAATCAAGACAGTGAACAAATAATAGAAGAAAAAAAAACTAGAAGAAGAGGACCAGCGTACATGGTCTAGGAAGCGATCTCATCTCACGTAATCTTGCTCTCCTCACGTAACTTCCTCTCCCCATGATTTCTTTTTCTTTTTTTTTTCTGTTCTTTTTTTTTCCCTAACGAGCAGTACCCACACATCATGTTTTCTTCTCGTTCAGGAACCGAACCCGTATAGGAACGTGGGTTCGTTTCGGTACCCAAACTGTACCCAGAAAATCTTCAAAACTAGTTCGATCTGGACCACAAAAATAGCCTATAAATATCCCCGCACGACTACTGCTCCGTTTTTCCATCCTCTCCAAGCCCTAGCCGCCTCAGATCGATCTGCAAACTTCCGTGCCGCCGCCACCATTGCCACCGTTCGGAGCTTCGGAGCTTGAGGTTCAGGCCGATTCGGAACCGCCCGAGACTCTCCACTCGCCTCTATTTTGTTTCCTATATTTTTGTGCACCATCTAAAGCTATTTCCCACGCAATCAGAGCACCGGAGCGAGCAGCTCGTACCGCCGGAGTTGGAGCTTCGGGAGTACGTCGTCGCCGTCGTGTGAACCTTCGTGAGGCGCCATCAAGACCCCTCTGGAGTTCGCCGGAAGGAGCTGCATCACCGGGTAATTCTCCTCGAGCTGCACGACGACCAGAGAGACCCCAACCCTCATCACCAAGCACACTGCCATTGCCTTCATCCACGTACAGGTAAAGAGATTGCTTCTCATTGGAGAAGACGTACAGTAGCCGTTCGATCCGTTTTCTATGGCTCAGGTTAGAAGTAGAATTGAAGAGGTATCCGCGAATAGGAGCACGCCATGTGGCAAGTGATCCAGTCAGCGCCACGCCAGCGCCTGGTTAGCGCGCCCAGCGAACCAGATGCAGCCATGTGGCGACTTAGCTGTAAAATCGCAGAAAAAGGCAGAGAAAATGCTAAACTTGCGAAATTCATAGAAAATTAAATATAAGTCAAAAAATTACGTTGTTTATACCGTTGAGCTCAGAAAAATGTGTAGAACCTGATTCTGTAATAAAATCGCATGTTTACAGAACTTAAAAAATAATTATTTGAAACACTATTTTGAGTATTTTCACCATATCTTTAATTCTATAAATCGAAATGGGATGAATCCTTTTGTTCCTGGAAGATAATTTAATTATCTATCTAGGGGTTTCGTCCATAAAAATTTATGACATAATTTTGGACAGAAAAATAGCAGAACCTTATGTAACCCTCATAAAAACGTGTTTAACCGAATATATTTAAATCTCTTATTGCATTTAGTTTTGCATGCATCTTATGGTAGTTTATAATCAGAGAACTATTATTACCTATTGTTTGCAATATTAAAACATCATGCATCCATGTTTTGTGTTGTTGCATATTATGATTGTCTGTTATTTATTTGTGTCCTCCTTACTACGTGTAGATTCCGACGCCGGGGATTACTGCACTTGTGAAGAGTGTGTGTTTCCGAACTGCTATCAAGGCAAGTGGATTTTGGTCATGAACCCATTATTTTACTACTGCATCTTAGAGATTTTAATCGTAGTATGCATGATAGGATTGTTTGAAGAAATAGCTAAGCTAGAACTGTTTCACTAACACCCAAGTGAAATAGTTCCTATGTGTCCGTTAGACAACTCAACATAGACACCACCGTTGGTAGTATTGCTTAGCCATGCAAATTATTCGTGGTTGGGAATTATCATATATTGTTATTTATATCTTATTTTAATTGTCTATAAAAACAACCTGATAATTCAATCAACCACTGGGTGGAACTTGGTCGGTCGGATTATGTTGAGTGGCACCGTGGGTCATATTTATGCTCACCCGCGCGTCGTACACTTGTGGATGGCCACCCAGTATTTTGAGAATGATGTTTGGTTTCGTGTCAAGTAGCTATACCGTGCAACAAGGCGTCACATTGGTATGGGCCGTGACAGAGTTGGATTGTGTGATTGCTCTACCCGCCGTGACCAGCTGATGTAGTGGATGTAGGAGTAAGGGTCCGGATCCGGGGCTGACGCGATCGCACGTGATGGCTCTGGCTTGAATTCACTTTCTCCCTACAAACATGGTGATACATGGTAGATGAGAGTGGACCGGGCAGCTGGGTAAAGTGCACTAGCCTCCGGAGTGTTAAGAACTAAGATCTTAGCCGTGTTTCATTGGTTAGAAACAAATTAGCACTAGACTGGTGAATCATTACATTGTTCTTGTTCATTCTAATTTCTTAATTAAAATTTGAGGGTCCAACAATTAACGGATTAGACACGTGCGTTGACCACGGTGTTCTATTTCCAATGGGTAGGAGCACATGCCCGAGGGCAGAGTGTCCAAAGTTATACTTATGAAAACTATGTTTTATCAAAGAATAGGGAAACTAGTGCTTTATGCAAATCAGCCTTGAAACATCCACCAGCCAAATAAGCATGTAGTATGTTAGGCTCTCCTATATTTCTTTTGGTCCACTTGCCAGGCAATTACACGATTGTTCTGACCTCCTCGTGGGGCTGCAAATTCCAACTTGCAGGTTGTTCAGACTCGGAGTGAGTTTATTACGTAGGTTTCGAGACACCGGTCAACCTTTGTTCGCCTGTGGCTGACAAACAAGAAGATTGGAGGTCTACCATCGCTATTATTATATCCGCTGCTGTTATTTGATATTTATTACATTGAGAACCTTTGTGTCAGCTCTTGCTGTGCAACTTGTAATAATTTTACTCTGGATGATACGTTATACGAGATGCATTTGTTATATCTGTTTACCTATCTCGTTGTGTGTGCTGGTGAACGGTCCAGGGGCCAGTACTACACGCAACGTTACAACCTTTTATGGGATGTAACACTACAGATGGTATCAGAGCAATGCGTTGCCTGTAGGATCGAAACCTAGGAATGGATTAGGAAAAGCCATAGGAACAACTTAATTATTTTACTTCCAGTCTTTTAATTCTTGCCTTTTCGACTTATACCCTTTTCCCTGCTAATGTTTACTTCTCTCTACTTATAGATGGACGGTTACCCCCGCACCGCGTATGTTAGAGTGGACACTCCGTACCTTTTTGGGGAGCAGTTGTTCAAAGTGGTGCAGCAGTTGGGATTACCTCCACCGTACTTCAGAGGGAGGCCGACGAACTCCAAACTACCAGAAGACACACGCTGGGAGGTACGCACCATCATGGGGGTGGATGTGGACTTCACCGACACCTACCCTAGTTGGAAGGAAGGAGTTGATACTGCCATGCTGCTCCTGATGTCACGGCTGTGCTACGACCACTTAGGAGATTTTCCACCACAATCAGATTTCCGACGCTTCGGTAATCGCGATGCGGAAGGTAATGCTATGGTGACCCCGGGAGATCGGAAGGACATGCCTATGATTCTGAAGCAACTACAAGATCTTGAAGCCTATAATGTCACCATGGAGAGGAGGGTCTACATGGATTCCACGGAGAATGCTAACCTCAAGGCACTCAACCATGCACGCGCAGAGGAGCTTCAGGCCTCGGATGAGCTCATTGGACACCTAGAGGAGCTCGTCGAGGACTTGCAGACCGAGAGGACGTTGCTACAGGCACAGGTAGATGCACTTCAGGCACAACTTCATCCGTCACCGCCACCGTCGCCGCCTCCTTCGCCGCCGCCGCCGCCACCACCACCGTCGCCGCCCCCACCACCACCACCAGCTTATGATGACGATGATGATGATGAAGGAGGGGATGATGATGCTGAAGTAGAAGTGGTACAAGCGCATGAGGCTGAGGAAGAAGAGGACCCAGAAGAAGTTCTTATCTACGTCTCAAGTGATGATGGTACGCCTGCGAGGAACACTCGTTCCAGCAAGCGCAGGCGCATGACCGCTCGGCAGTATGTCGGTCTGTTCAACCAGGCGTAATTAGTTTGTCCTCCAATTAGAGCTTGATAAGATATCGATACTCGTGATAGGTTGATCATACCAAAACTATGTGGTATGGCTATTATATCGAAGGTTTTGAACTATTTTGTTTTCTATGAACTATTTAGGAAATTCGCAGGAATTTTTATCCTATATTTCAAAAGTAATTTAAAGGGTTGTGCTTGCTTGTTTATTGCTTGAAAAGTGTTGTTTGTTCATGTATAGTATGGGTAGTTATTTCTCCTTAGTTCTATCTGTCTAAACTCAACTGTGCTATACTATAGATGCCTCCACGTCGCGACCCACACAACAATGGGGAAAATGATGACAATGGAGGGAACAATAACCAAATGCAGCAGATGATGGCAGCACAGACTCAGTTGATGCAGATGATGACCCAGTTCTTAGCCAACAATAACAACAACAATCCGCCGCCACCACCACCTCAGGTGGATATGCTTACCCGCTTCATGAGGTTGAGGCCAGCGACGTTCACAAGTGCGCCAGAACCCATGATAGCTCTTGACTGGTTGCGCTCAATAAACAAATCCTTGGTGACAGTTGGCTGTAATGATGAAGAGAAGGTGAGATTTGCTGCTCATCTACTCGAAGGGCAAGCCGCTTCGTGGTGGGACAACTTCCAGATTACCCACCCTATTGCCGAAGTAACATGGGAGATGTTCGAGGAAGGATTCAAGAATGCTCACATCTCTGCGGGTGTGATGAGTCTGAAGAAGAGGGAGTTCCGCAACCTGCGCCAGTACCAGCGCAGTGTCACTGAGTATATTGATGAGTTCAACAATTTAGCTCGTTATGCACCTGAGGATGTGGATACCGATGCCAAACGGAGGGAGAGGTTCTTGGATGGACTAAATGATGATTTGGCTATTCAGTTGTCAGTAGTTCACATTACCAACTATCAGTCTCTCATAGACAAGGCCCTGGAAGGGAAGTACAAGCAGGCTGAGAAGCGCAAGAGGAAGCATAACTTTGGCAGCCATAGCTCGGGATCGCATCAGAAAATCCGCACTCACCATGATAGTGCTGGAAACTCTGGACAACCTAGGCATGTGAGTAGTGGACACAACCACCAGCGAGGAGGAACTCAGCACTCGGGAGGAAATGGCCACCACCACAATGGCCATAAAAGTAACAACAATAGCCACTCTGGAGGAAATGGACACCATCGCCATGGTCACCAGACCATTAGGAAGGACCTCAGTCAGGTGCAATGCTTCAAGTGTAAGAAGATGGGACATTTTGCAGATACTTGTACTGAGAAGAAGGTTGATGATGGGCTCAAGATAAATCCATTCCAGAAGGCTACCGTCAACCACGTGGACATGGAAGAGGTGCAGGATCAACCCGATCTCGTGCTTGGTAAGTTCTTGATTAATTCATGCTTGGCACTCGTATTATTTGACACCGGTGCATCGCATTCATTCATATCAAGGGCATTTGTGGATAGACACAACATACCAACACGCACACTCGCGGGAATTATTAGAGTTAGCTCCCCTGGAGGGGAAATGGTAGCAACTGTGGGATGTTACCAATTGGCTCTCGATATTGGCACACATATTTTCCCCTCAGACCTCATAGTATTGAACTCACAAGGTTTGGATATAATTTTGGGAATGGATTGGATGACCAACCATGAAGGACAGATAAACTGTGCACAGAGGTCCATTACACTCACTACACCCGAAGGGAGGAAGATCAGATATAAGTCAACACTAGCGTTTAATTCCACTAAGTTGAATTATCTTAAGGGGGTTAGTTTGAATGATGTTCCCATAGCACGGGAGTACCCTGATGTGTTCCCGGATAAACTACCAGGAATGCCACCTGATAGGGACATCGAGTTTGTGATAGATTTAATGCCGGGAACAGGACCAATAGCCAAACGTCCTTACAAGATGGACAAGGATGAACTGAAGGAGCTGAAGAAAAAACTTAAGGAACAGTTAGACCTTGGTTTTATTCAGAGGAGCTCGTCGTCATGGGGAGCACCAGTGTTGTTTGTTGGATAAAACACAACGTCTAGTTATGGATTATCGTTCTCTCAATGAGGTGACGATTAAGAACAAATACCCGTTACCGAATATCAATGAGTTATTTGATCAGTTGAAAGGAGCTAGTGTGTTTTCTAAGATCGATTTACGATCAGGGTATCATCAGTTAAAAATTAAGAAGGAAGATATACCCAAGACCGCCTTTACAACAAGGTATGGACTATATGAGTATACTGTCATGTCCTTTGGGTTAACTAATGCGCCCGCATATTTTATGAGCATGATGAACAGCGTATTCATGGAATTCTTGGACAAGTTTGTTGTAGTGTTCATCGATGATATACTAGTGTATTCCAAGGATGACAAGGAACATGAGGTACACTTGCGTCTAATATTAGAGAAGCTTAGAGAGCATAAGCTATATGCTAAGTTTGAGAAGTGCGAGTTTTGGCTGAACACAGTGGGATTTCTAGGACACATAGTATCAGGCGAAGGGATAGCCGACGATCCATCCAAGGTTTCAGCGGTGACTGAGTGGGAATCACCACATAATGCGAAGGAGATCCGGAGTTTCTTGGGACTCGCAGGTTATTATCGAAGGTTCATTGAGAATTTCTCCAAAATTGCTAAACCGATGACAGAACTATTGAAGAAGGAGAACAAGTTTAAATGGACTGATGATTGTGAAGCTAGTTTCCAAGAGTTGAAAAAGAGACTCGTGTCCGCACCAGTTCTGTGTTTACCGGATCTTGAGAAGGATTTCCAAGTGTATTGCGACGCATCTCATCGAGGTCTTGGTAGTGTACTGATGCAGGATGGAAGAGTGGTAGCTTATGCTTCGAGACAACTCAAGAATCACGAGAGGAACTACCCCACTCATGATTTAGAGCTAGCATCAGTTGTTCATGCATTGAGGACATGGAGACATTATATTATGGGAAAGAAATGTGATATCTTCACTGATCATAACAGTTTGAAATATATCTTCACTCAGAAGGAATTGAATATGAGGCAGCGAAGATGGTTGGAATTGATCAAAGACTACAATCTGAATCTTCAATACCATCCAGGTAAGGCTAATGTAGTTGCAGATGCGCTAAGTCGCAAGGGCTATGTGAATGGACTCACAGCAGGTGAGATACCAGCAGATTTGTGTGAGCAATTCAAGTCGCTCAGGTTATAATTGGTAACAGGAAACTACTTAGCATCCATGGAGGTTGTATCCACGCTGAAGGACAAAATCAAGGAAGCGCAGAAGAAGGATAAGGAGATGATTGAGATACGAGAGAAGATGAGCGAAGGGAAGATGGTAGAGTTTCATGAGGACGAAGACGGTACGCTATGGTTCGGTAAGCGCATCTGTGTACCACAAGATTCCGCCATTAGGAAGTTGATATTCCAGGAAGCTCATGACTCACCATACTCAATTCATCCGGGAAACACCAAGATGTATATGGATTTGAAGGAGAGGTTTTGGTGGACAAACATGAAAAGAGACATAGCAGAGTACATTGCACGCTGTGATGTATGTAGCAGAGTTAAAGCAGAGCATCAGAAACCAGCAGGTTTGCTACAACCGTTACCGATACCTGAATGGAAGTGGGACACCATCGGTATGGATTTCATTACAGGTTTACCAAGGACTAAATCAGGATTTGATTCTATTTGGGTAGTGGTCGATCATTTGACCAAAGTGGCTCGTTTCATACCAGTGAAGACCACCTATACTAGTGCAAGGTTAGCGAAATTGTATATGAGCAAGATTGTGTGTTCACATGGAGTACCCAAGAGCATCGTATCTGACAGAGGGACACAGTTCACGTCACATTTCTGGCGTCAACTACATGAACGATTGGGAACCAGACTTGAATTTAGTACCGCGTTTCACCCGCAGACTGATGGTCAGACAGAGAGGGTGAATCAGATACTGGAAGACATGTTAGGAGCTTGTGCTCTTGATTATGGTTCGAGTTGGGATGAGAACCTACCGTATGCGGAATTCTCGTACAACAACAGCTACCATACTAGCATAGAGATGGCACCATTTGAAGCTCTATATGGCAAGAAGTGCAGGACACCACTGTTGTGGGATGGTGTTGGAGAGCGAAGTTTATTTGGACCAGACGTGATAAAGGAAGCAGAAGAGAAAGTGAGACTTATTCGTGATAGATTGAAGGTTGCTCAGTCAAGGCAGAAAAGCTACGCCGATTCCAAGCGAAGGGAGGTGATCTACGAAGTTGGTGATAGAGCTTATCTTAGAGTATCGCCACTACGTGGAGTTAAGCGTTTTGGGATCAAGGGAAAGTTAGCACCGCGATTTATTGGGCCGTATAAGGTTTTGGCACGTAAAGGAGAAGTAGCTTATCAGTTGGAAATACCAGAAGGGTTGTCCAACGTGCACGACGTGTTTCACGTATCACAACTGAAGAAGTGCCACCCAGAGATGGCACACACACCACTAAGAGATACTATACCACTGGAAGAGGTTCAGTTGGAGAGTGACCTCACATACGAGGAGAAACCAGTTAAGATTCTGGACACCGCAGAGAGGATGACACGTACGAAGACGATCAAATTTTGCAAGGTTCAATGGAATCATCATACCGAAGAGGAGGCGACATGGGAACGAGAAGAAGATCTTCGAGAAGACCACCCACACCTATTTGCTAGCCATTCCGAGTCTCGAGGGCGAGGCTCATCTTAAGGGGGTTAGTCCTGTCACATCCCAATTTTTTTTGATTTGGATGTTTTGCATTAGAGCATTTGCATTGCATCATGTAGTGTTGCATTTCCTTGCATTGCATTTGAAAATTAAGAATAAACCCGACTCTTCAAAGAATTAAATCTATTAAAATATATATGTTATATGTGTGCAATATAAGCACAAAACTATTTTCTATTTTCATACATGACCAAATAGAATTTGTGGTACAAATTCGAATTTATATTTATAGACTTTCTAAAATTTTTTTGAGTCAATTTGAAGTTGTTTGGACACTTTAAAATAATCAAGACAGTGAACAAATAATAGAAGAAGAAAAAAAAACTAGAAGAAGAGGACCAGCGTACATGGACCAGGAAGCGATCTCATCTCACGTAATCTTGCTCTCCTCACGTAACTTCCTCTCCCCATGATTTCTTTTTCTTTTTTTTTCTGTTCTTTTTTTTCCCTAACGAGCAGTACCCACACATCATGTTTTCTTCTCGTTCAGGAACCGAACCCGTATAGGAACGTGGGTTCGTTTCGGTACCCAAACTGTACCCAGAAAATCTTCAAAACTAGTTCGATCTGGACCACAAAAATAGCCTATAAATATCCCCGCACGACTACTGCTCCGTTTTTCCATCCTCTCCAAGCCCTAGCCGCCTCAGATCGATCTGCAAACTTCCGTGCCGCCGCCACCATTGCCACCGTTCGGAGCTTCGGAGCTTGAGGTTCAGACCGATTCGGAACCGCCCGAGACTCTCCACTCGCCTCTATTTTGTTTCCTATATTTTTGTGCACCATCTAAAGCTATTTCCCACACAATCAGAGCACCGGAGCGAGCAGCTCGTACCGCCGGAGTTGGAGCTTCGGGAGTACATCGTCGCCGTCGTGTGAACCTTCGTGAGGCGCCATCAAGACCCCTCTGGAGTTCGCCGGAAGGAGCTGCATCACCGGGTAATTCTCCTCGAGCTGCACGACGACCAGAGAGACCCCAACCCTCATCACCAAGCACACTGCCATTGCCTTCATCCACGTACAGGTAAAGAGATTGCTTCTCATTGGAGAAGACGTACAGTAGCCGTTCGATCCGTTTTCTATGGCTCAGATTAGAAGTAGAATTGAAGAGGTATCCGCGAATAGGAGCACGCCATGTGGCAAGTGATCCAGTCAGCGCCACGCCAGCGCCTGGTCAGCGCGCCCAGCGAACCAGATGCAGCCATGTGGCGACTTAGCTGTAAAATCGCAGAAAAAGGCAGAGAAAATGCTAAACTTGCGAAATTCATAGAAAATTAAATATAAGTCAAAAAATTACGTTCTTTATACCGTTGAGCTCAGAAAAATGTGTAGAACCTGATTCTGTAATAAAATCGCATGTTTACAGAACTTAAAAAAATAATTATTTGAAACACTATTTTGAGTATTTTCACCATATCTTTAATTCTATAAATCGAAATGGGATGAATCCTTTTGTTCCTGGAAGATAATTTAATTATCTATCTAGGGGTTTCGTCCATAAAAATTTATGACATAATTTTGGACAGAAAAATAGCAGAACCTTATGTAACCCTCATAAAAACGTGTTTAACCGAATATATTTAAATCTCTTATTGCATTTAGTTTTGCATGCATCTTATGGTAGTTAATAATCAGAGAACTATTATTACCTATTGTTTGCAATATTAAAACATCATGCATCCATGTTTTGTGTTGTTGCATATTATGATTGTCTGTTATTTATTTGTGTCCTCCTTACTACGTGTAGATTCCGACGCCGGGGATTACTGCACTTGTGAAGAGTGTGTGTTTCCGAACTGCTATCAAGGCAAGTGGATTTTGGTCATAAACCCATTATTTTACTACTGCATCTTAGAGATTTTAATCGTAGTATGCATGATAGGATTGTTTGAAGAAATAGCTAAGCTAGAACCGTTTCACTAACACCCAATTGAAATAGTTCCTATGTGTCCGTTAGACAACTCAACATAGACAACACCGTTGGTAGTATTGCTTAGCCATGCAAATTATTCGTGGTTGGGAATTATCATATATTGTTATTTATATCTTATTTTAATTGTCTATAAAAACAACCTGATAATTCAATCAACCACTGGGTGGAACTTGGTCGGTCGGATTATGTTGAGTGGCACCGTGGGTCATATTTATGCTCACCCGCGCGTCGTACACTTGTGGATGGCCACCCAGTATTTTGAGAATGATGTTTGGTTTCGTGTCAAGTAGCTATACCGTGCAACAAGGCGTCACATTGGTATGGGCCGTGACAGAGTTGGATTGTGTGATTGCTCTACCCGCCGTGACCAGCTGATGTAGTGGATGTAGGAGTAAGGGTCCGGATCCGGGGCTGACGCGATCGCACGTGATGGCTCTGGCTTGAATTCACTTTCTCCCTACAAACATGGTGATACATGGTAGATGAGAGTG
Organism: Alopecurus myosuroides; assembly: GCA_028641055.1. NCBI lineage: Eukaryota > Viridiplantae > Streptophyta > Magnoliopsida > Poales > Poaceae > Alopecurus > Alopecurus myosuroides. The sequence goes on from CM054059.1 coordinate 413,081,990, forward strand.
GACCGGGCAGCTGGGTAAAGTGCACTAGCCTCCGGAGTGTTAAGAACTAAGATCTTAGCCGTGTTTCATTGGTTAGAAACAAATTAGCACTAGACTGGTGAATCATTACATTGTTCTTGTTCATTCTAATTTCTTAATTAAAATTTGAGGGTCCAACAATTAACGGATTAGACACGTGCGTTGACCACGGTGTTCTATTTCCAATGGGTAGGAGCACATGCCCGAGGGCAGAGTGTCCAAAGTTATACTTATGAAAACTATGTTTTATCAAAGAATAGGGAAACTAGTGCTTTATGCAAATCAGCCTTGAAACATCCACCAGCCAAATAAGCATGTAGTATGTTAGGCTCTCCTATATTTCTTTTGGTCCACTTGCCAGGCAATTACACGATTGTTCTGACCTCCTCGTGGGGCTGCAAATTCCAACTTGCAGGTTGTTCAGACTCGGAGTGAGTTTATTACGTAGGTTTCGAGACACCGGTCAACCTTTGTTCGCCTGTGGCTGACAAACAAGAAGATTGGAGGTCTACCATCGCTATTATTATATCCGCTGCTGTTATTTGATATTTATTACATTGAGAACCTTTGTGTCAGCTCTTGCTGTGCAACTTGTAATAATTTTACTCTGGATGATACGTTATACGAGATGCATTTGTTATATCTGTTTACCTATCTCGTTGTGTGTGCTGGTGAACAGTCCAGGGGCCAGTACTACACGCAACGTTACAACCTTTTATGGGATGTAACACTACATTACATTATAGAACTTGGCTTGTATATTCCAATGATGAGCCTCCTCAAATGAGCTCTAGGTCTTCGTGAGCAATCAAGTTGGATGCACCCCCACTAGTTCCATTGGAGAGCTTTCATACACTTATATCTCTATGGGCATCCGTTGTGTGGCAATATCTACTCCTTGCATAGCTTCAGTTGTAAGACTTTCTCTTGTCTAATGACCACTTTCATCTTTGTGAGCCTTTCTTCCATTGACCTTCCAAACCCCCCATAATTTTCTCTTAGCCATAACATCCCGGTGCCAGGGAACAACGCGGAACACTTGCTTGTTTTTAGTGCGCAAATAGTTTAAGATTCAAGCATTGCATCTTGTGGAAAGCTTGACTTGATCCTAACAGGGGTTGTTAAGATCATTTGATGTGCATGATATTGTTGTTCTTGAAAGCTTAAATCATCTCTAATAAACTTTGCACGGTTGATAGTCTTTTAGTATTGATTCATTAAAAGTTTTGCTTATTTCTTCTTATTTGTTTATGCATTACTTGTTGATATCAAATATAGATCACAACTTTAGTTTATTTGATCCTATTTTACATGCTCTACGTTACATATTATGATCAAGATTGTGTGGTAGCATGTCACCTTATAAAATATTTTGTTTTATCGTTTACCTACTCGAGGACGAGTAGGAACTAAGCTTGGGGATGCTTGATACGTCCCCAACGTATCTATAATTTCTTATGTTCCATGTTGCTATTACGCCAATTGCTACATGTTTTCTCCCTTTATGTCATTTTTATCGATTTTCCGGGACTAACCTATTAACAAGATGCCAAGTGCCAGTTCCCTGTTTTCTCCTGTTTTTAGTTTCAGAAAAGTTGTTCTGGAAATATTCTCGGAATTGGACGATTCGAAAACCAGAAGTCTTAGAAGTCCCGGAAGCATCCAGAAGTCCCGAAGAGTCCCGGAGGGGGGCCACAGGCTGGCCACACCATGGGGTGGCGCGGATCCCCCTGACCGCGCCACCTAGGGGTGTGGGCCCCTTGGCCACCTCCCGGCATCGACCTTTCGACCATATATACTCCCCGAGGCATAAAACCTAAAGGAATCGACCTTTTCCACAAAATACATCCGTAGCTCTGCCGCCGCCGCCGACAAGTTTCGGGGGACCAATCTCTGTTCTGGCACCCTGCTGGGACGGGGAAGTGCCCCCGGAAGCCATCTCCATCGACTCCACCGCCATATCCATCGCCGTTGATGTCTCCTATGACGAGGAGGGAGTAGTTCTTCCCCGAGGCTGAGGGCTCTACCGGTAGCTATGTGGTTCATCTCTCTCTCCCATGGTGTGATCTATATGTGATCATGAGATTTGTAATCTAGTTGAATATGTAGATTGATCTTCATCTGTTATGCTACTCAAGTGGTTTTGTTATCTCCGTAAACACTTTGATCACGGGGTAAAGGTGACAGTGTGTGCTCCGTGTGGTTTAGCATGATATTTATATCTTGTGTTGGAAGGTGAACCTATGAAATTGTGGCGTTTGTTTAGTACTAATTTATAGCGCTCGTAGTGACATTGGGGTGCCCTAGAGCGGGAATATAGACTTGAGGAGTGCTGTTAAAGCCATACGCAATGATTAGTGTTCGTTATTCGACCGGAGAGTGGTTCGGAGTAGCATAGTGAAGAAATGATATTTACGCATTCAATTATGTGAGCATTGTTGAGAGTGTCCTCTAGTTAAAGCAGGAGCCCTAGGCCTAATTTCCAAGCATTGAAACACCGTTTTCCGCCTATTCTGCTACATGTTTGCTTGCTGCCATTTTTATTTCACATTGCTATTATCACTTATTATCATCCATATTACTTGCATTTTACTCTCTCTTCGCCGAACTAGTGCACCTATATACCTGAAAATTATATTGGGTGTGTTGGGGACACAAGAGACTTCTTGTATCTTAATTGCAGGGTTGCTTGAGAGGGATATCTTTGACCTCTACCTCCCTGAGTTCGATAAACCTTGGGTGATCCACTTAGGGGAAACTTTCTGTTGTTCTACAAACCTCTGCACTTGGAGGCCCAACACTGTCTACAAGAATAGAAACGTGCCTAGACATCAGCACCACACCATGTGGAGGCACAGGCCCACTCCTGGCCGCGCCACCCTATGGTGTGGGAGCCCCGGAGCCCCTCTCCGACTCGTTTTCGACCTGGACTTCCCTTTCGTTACGCACATTTTTACTATATAACCCCCCGGACCCCCCGAGGTCCGTATATCGTTTTCTCGTCGTGTTTTTGTTTCGAGATGTTTCTGCCAAGATCTGTTTTTAGTTTTAGAAGCATCCTGGTCTCCGCCAACAACAACAAAGGGAAGGGAACAAAGGAAGATCATCTCCAAGACTGAAAGCCGGAGGAGGATATCGAGAGTGGAGCTGAAGGCGATGTAGAAGAAAAACCACGAGTGCGTCCACGCGCTACCATTGCAAGCATTTGAGTGGTTGCAAAACCTTCCAAGCAAACGTTGAGGATGAGCATTAGAGGGAAGGCCCCACGTCACTGCTTAGCTTCAAGGACACCACTTTCAAGCATAAAGAAACATTTCCATACTTTAATTCATGAGTATGAATCTAGGAGGGTACCCGAGGCAGATGTGCCTTCTTGTTGGGATATGGATCGTTCTAACCGTGCAGATAGAGAAATCTCTCAACCTAAGGAAGTGTGGGGGAAAATCTTGATGAATGTAATTCACCATCTCACAAGCACACAAACCGTATTGATCACAATACGGAGGTGATGCGTATGCTTATTTTCGCAATTGAAGATGTGAAGAAATCAATTGATAAGCTCATTGAGAAGGATTCACCACCACCACCGAAGGATTGATTCATCATTGGTATTGGCATCCCCTTGGCTTGTTCCAAGCTTGGGGAGTGTAGCGGTATCACCATTATCTTTCACCCTTTTACCTTTTAGCAGTATGGAAGTGTCGCTCCTTAGTTGGTTATCGTAGTATCCCTTGGTTTGAGTTGCTGTAATGAAATATTAATGAGAAGTTTCATCATCTACGTATTCTACTTTATTTTAGTTTACAATTTTTGTTATGTGGTTGATCTTGTTATTAGTATTGGTATAAATTTTGGAGCTTCAATATAATCTAGTTGGTTTTGGCAAACTTAGCATTGATTAGTAGCAACAATTCGTTGAGACTTAAGTATAAAAGAGGGAGTTGCATGTAGATATATTATTCCATGATCTTTATTTCTTGTTAGATCATAAGCTTAGTATTGTCAAATAAGTTTGTTTGCACCTTCAAGGAAGATTGCATGATTGGCTTTATCATATATGTTTTTGTTTGTTTTACTTCGATTCTTATGCTTGCTACCCAACTTTGCTAGCCAAAAACATGTGCTGAGAGGGAATGCTTCTCGTGCATCCAAACCTTGAGCCCAAAACCTTGCCATTTGAGTCCACCATACCTACCTATATGTGGTATTTCACCGCCACTCCAAGTAAATTGCTTGTGTGCTACCTTTAAACCTTCAAAATTACACCTGTTTTGTGCCCCTGTTTGAGCTCATGAGGACGCAAATAGAGAATCTTTATCTCACTTGTTGATTGGATTTCACACCGTGGACTAGTGGCTTCATACGCTTATCCAAATGCTAGAAGAGCCGGCAGCGGGGTTCCCAGCCCCAACTAATAATACCAATTCTCTTCACTATTTTTCCCCCTGATTTATCAGTCAAAGCATAATTGTGTAAACAAAAGAGAGATGGATGCCGTTCTATACCAGTTGCGTGCTTCTATGGGAGCCACTCTTGTGAAGTCTAGTTGGCTTGTGACGTACTGTATTTTCTGTTTGCCATTCGTTGACATAAACATACACCTCTCAAAATTTAGACACTCCTCCACGGTTTGTGATTGTTGGCAGGCACCCGATGATTCGGTTAGCCATGTTTTGTGTAAGAAAGGTTGGGAGGAGTGTCAAACTTCTATACCTATATTTTATAAAATAAAATCTCTAGCACATGAGTGATCAATGCTTCCCTCTGCGAAGGGCCTATATTTTACATTTATGTTGAGTCAGTAAATCTACTTCTTTCTGTCTTAAGCAAGGATTTGAGTTGTTGTGATTCATCTAGTTACATGTTGATTTACTCAATCATGTACTTTATTATTCCTTGTTTCTACAAATGCTTTTATCTGTTTGAATACCACTTTGAAAGTTACCAATGTTTGCAAAGAGACCGTTATAATTGAGCATGATAAACTCTGCAATATAGCTCTAGTATAAAGACTCTGATCGAAAAATAAGTACACTGTTAATTTTCTCTCACCAAGAACGAAGTTTGCCTTTACCAATTTTGGGTTACTTTTTGCACCTTTATTGTTCCTCTGCTTGTTTCAAGTTTAATTATATGAGAGGAAGTTGCCGTCTAATATGACTTGTTCTTTGTTAGATGTGATGCCTCTTGTCCGTATTTTATTTATCGACACCTCACTCCATAAACCTGTGGTCCTGTTTACTGAGTTCAGTTTCGCCTGGGGACAAGCGAGGTCTAAACTTGGGGGAGAGTTGATACGTTCATTTTGCATCACCGTTTTATATTGTTATTTTCTGTTATTCATCAATATATTTCATGTTTTGATGCATCACTTATGTTATTTTATCTTATTTTGCATGTTTCATAATTTTTGGAGGATAAACACCGGGACCAGAAATTTGATGGAAAAAGCACCGTCACGATACCCTATTTCAGAAGATCAAAAGAAGAGGGGGGACACCGGAGATATCTTAGAATTCCAGATGAGGGAGCCATCCCAGATTTAAGCCAGAGGGGGGCCACCAGGGGCCCACACCATGGGATGGCGCGCCCCCCCTCTTGGTCGCGCCGCCAGGTGGTGTGGCCACCCCGGCCCACCTCTGGTCTACCTCTTTCGTGTACTTGACCCCCAGTGAACCCTAAGCCCCAGACTATCATCGAAGATTTATTCCGCCGCCTCCTCGGGGCGGAGAACACCTGAGAGAGAAAAGCTCCCTGACAGGGAGAAATCTGCCGGGAAATGCCTCTCCTGAGAGGGGAAATCATCGCCATCATCACCTTCATCGCTCCGGGCATCATCAAGATTTCCATCGTCATCATCATCTCTGATGCCCTTTGATGGTGTGTTGGAAACCCCAAGAGGAAGGTATGATGAGCAAGTGGCAAGAATTTCCCTCAGTTAAGAACCAAGGTTATCAATCCAGTAGGAGGAAGAGGATCTCAGGAAGGTTAATGCCACTAACGGTGGTGCTGGCGCTTCACCGGTGTCAGCAACAACGTGGAACCTGCACACAACACACCCAAAATACTTTGTCCCAACAGTACGGTGAGGTTGTCAATCTCACCGGTCTTGCTAAAAACAAAGATTAGACGTATAGTGTGGAAAATGATGTATGCTTGCAGTAAGTAAAGAAAGCAGGAAATAATTGTGGTTTGTTTAACAGTGTGGAAAAATGGATCGGGGTTCATAGGTTCACTAGTGGTGTCTCTCCATAAAAGATAGCATGCTGGGTGAACAAATTACAGCTGGGAAATTGACAAATAGAGGTTGCACCGTAGTGCACAATATGACATGAAGATTACTATGATATTTAGTGCGAGCATTACAACAAGATACATAGACCGACATCCATCTGCATCTATGACTAATAATCCACCCTCAGGTTATCATCCGAACCCTCTTAGGTATTAAGTTGCAAGCAACAGATAACTGCATTAAACAAAGTGTGTAATGTAAGTAATGATTATGCACGCGGGCACTCTCACCGCTGTTTTCTCCCTAATGGCAACAACACATCCCCCCTTCACGTTTCTGTCACTCGAGCAAGGTGGTGAGGAGGCATGAACCCACTATCGAGCATAAATACTCCCTCTTGGAGTCACTAGCAACTACTTGGCCAGAGAAACCCTTAGCAACGGAGAGCATGCAAGATCACAAATAGCGTATGCAAATAAAGACTATAATCAACTTGGCATAAGTTCAATATTCATCGGATCCCAGCAAACACAGCATATAGAATTACATAAGATCAATCTCGATCATGATAGGCAGCTCACAAGATCTAAACATGGAGGCATATGAGGAGAAGACAACCATCTAACTATAGCTACGAACCCGTAGTCCAAGGATGAACTACTCACGCATCACTCCAGAGGCAGGCATGGTGATGTAGAAGCCTCCGGTGGTGATATCCTCTCCGGAAGGGTGCCGGAAATAGCTTCAGAACCCCCCGATCTAGGGTTGACGGTGACGGCGGCTGCGTAACTTTTCTGGGATTTTTGATCAGGTGCTTAGGGTTTTCCATCCGGGGGGCTTAAATAGGCAAAAGGGCAAAGGCAGTGGAGCTCCAGGGGCCCCACACGTATAGGTGGCGCGGCCAGGGGGACCCACGCCACCCTATGGTGTGGCCCCCTGTTGCACGTCTTCGAGTCCTCTTCGGAGTTCAGGATGCTTCCGAGGAAAATAGGAACTTCGGGTTTTGTGGGGTCCAATTCCGAGAATGTTTGCAGAACAACTTTTCTGAAACCAAAAACAGCAGAAAATAGGGAACTGGCACTTGGCATCTTGTTAATAGGTTAGTCCCGTAAAACGTATAAAAATGCTATAAATAAGGGAGAAAACAAGTAGCAAATGGCAAAATATGATCATGGAGCATCCGAAATTATAGATACGTTGGGGACGTATCAAGCATCCCCAAGCTTAGTTCCTACTCGTCCTCGAGTAGGTAAACGATAAAACAATAAATTTTGAGGTGACATGCTACTAACGTAAACTTTGATCAAGCTAATGTAAAAGCATATGCACGCCGAGAGCATAAAACTTTAAACACAGACATGATAAATAAAAGTTTAATAATAAAGCATAGCAATTACTTTGCATCACGAAGAGTAACTCAAATAAAGGATCATGAATAATAAAGCAAAGAAAGGTAAACGTTTGTTTCAGGTATATAGAGAAAGCATGGCAAAGTGATATTTCGATAGTCCTTGAGAGTGGGGAAAAACATAAATGCCAGGACACCTTCAAAATTCATGAGGAAGACTAGAACACATAATTTAAGAACAAATAATATCACACCATGAAGTAATTATTGATGCTTATGGGACAAATGCACATAGAACTCAGAATGGAAAAACTGCTCTCTCAACTGTGTAGAAAGTTAGAAGCTGGAGACTCAACATAAAAGTAAAAGAAAGGCCCTTCGCAGTGGGAAGAGGGATCACTCCTCCCATCCATCTTTCACAAACCATGGCTAACCGAATCCTCGGGTGCCTGCCAACAATCACATACCGTGGAGGAGTGTCTATATTTTGAGAGATGTATGTTAAAGTCACAAGCCAACTGGATTCACAAGAGCGGCTCCCATGGTGAAGGACGCAACTGGTGTAGAAGGTCATCCCTCTTTCTCTTTTGTTTACACAATTATGCTTTGACCGATAAATCAGGGGCAAAAATAGTGAAGAGAATTTGTTTGCATTAATTTGGGGCTGGGCACCCCGCTGCCAGCTCTTATATCATTTGGATAAGCGGATGAAGCCACTAGTCCAGGGTGTGAAATCCAATCAACAAGTGAGATAAAGATTCTCTATTTACGTCCTCATGAGCAAAAACAGGAACATAAAGCAGGAGTAATTTTGAAAGTTTTAAAGGTAACACATGAGCAATTTACTTTGGAGTGGCAGTTAAATACCACATGTAGGTAGGTATGGTGTACAAAATGGTAAAAACTTTGGTTTAACAGAGTTTGGATGCACGAGTAGAGCTCATACTCAGTACATGTGGAGGCTAGCAAAAGACTGGGAGCGACAAATCAAGAGAGCATAAGAGCCATAATCATGCATAGCGACATAAGCATCATTAATTAAAACATAAGCAATATCACAAGTTCAAAAACTAAGTGGTCATGGAGGCTATTTGTGACTGGTTTGTAGTCATAAACATGGTGTGAGCATGCGCCAAGTCAACCAAATAAAACATTCGAAAGAGAATACCATATATTGATGCTTTACTATGACAAGAACAACTCATGAATCTTTCAATACATATTAAACACTCTCAGCTATTTGAGGCTAATCATGCTACTCAATAACGACATGGATTTAAAACTAAAATAACATCTAGCATGATACGAAAAAGTTCTAGCCACAGTCTATACAAGCTTCTACTAGCACTGTTATAAATTCTACTTCAAGCAGCAGTTTTCTTTCTCCCAACAAGCACCATACAAAAGATGCTTTAACAAAAAATACTCTTTATGATACAGCAAGCAAACATGAGAGTACTCACATAACACTACTAAAACTAACAACTCTAATAAGAGATGCATGCAAAACAGAAGCTAAATAAATGCAGCAGCTAGACAGAGATTAAGAATACAACTTATTCTCATGAAAAAGCGGAGCGTGTCACTATCCAATAAAAGAATGCTGGAGTCCAACCAAGCTTATTGAAAAAGTAAAAACAAACTGAAAGAAAAATAAAAAACTAACTGAAAACAAAAATAAAAGGCGCTCCAAGTAAAGGACATAAGATGCGACCGAATATTTTTTTTTAACTAGAAGTGACCTGGTAATTTGTTGATGAAGAAGGGGATGCCTTGGGCATACCCAAGCTTAGAAGCTTGAGTCTTCTTGTAATTTTCTTGGATGTACCACCAGGGCAACCCCAAGCTTAGGCTTTTCACTCTTCTTGGTCACATCATATCATCCTTTTCTCTTGAACCTTGAAAACTTCCTTCACACCAAAATTCTCACAATCTTCATTAGCAACATTAGTGCAATTGAAATAATAAATTCACATGGTTCAGTTTCAACACAAGTCTAACACGCAAAAACATATTAGATACTTTCACAACTTCTTTCAAAACTCTTTTTCTCAAAAGAACACCAAAAGAAAGAGATTAAGATGCAAATGCGATAAATGGCAGAAATCTGTCAAAACAGAACAACACGTAAAGATCAATTTTTTCAAAAATATTATTTTGCTCAAATAAAAAAGTGGTATTCTAAAAAAGTTGATTATATAACTCATGATTAAGAACAAAAAAACTCAGGTCATTTTGAATTTTCTGTGATTTTTAACAGAATTAACAGTGGACAGCAGAAATCTGTTTCCTGCGCAGAAATCCGAAATATAGGCTCAACTTTCCACTAAAGGATTTACTTGGCTCAAAAAAAACTCAAAAGAAAAGATACAACGGGGTTGATAAGGAAATATACAACACCTAGGTTCAAAGCACACCAAAGAAAACGAAAGAAAACGGGTTGAAAACAACGAAATAAAACGGGTTGTCTCCCGGTAGCGCTTTTCTTTAACGCCTTTCAGCTAGGCATAAAAGGGAAACTCAAGTATTTTCAAGTGAAGAAGCATAAACATCATATTTTTATCTATTAATAGAGTCAAAAGGTAGCTTCATCTTCTATCTAGGAAAGTGTTCCAAACCTTTCTTGAGGGGGAATTGATATTTTATACTCCCTTCTTTCATATCAATAATAGCATCAAAAGTTCTAAGAAAAGGTCTTCCCAAAACAATAGGACAAGAAGCATTGCATTAAATGTTCATAACAACAAAATATACAGGGGCAAGGTTATTATTAGCCATAATAATAACATCATCAATTCTACGAAGAGGTTTTTTCTTAGCATTATCAGCAAGATGAACATCCAAATAACAGTGTTCCAACGGCGGTAAATCAAGCATATTATAAAGATTTTGAGGAATAACATAGATACTAGAACCAAATCACATAAAGCATTGCAATCAAAATCATTTAATTTTATATTAATAATAGGCTCCCAACCATCATCTAATTTTCTAGGGATAGATGTCTCAAGTTTCAACTTTTCTTCCCTAACTTTCATGAGAGCATTGGTAATATGTTTAGTAAAGGCCATATTCGTGCCACTAGCATTGGGACTTCTAGCAAGATTTTGAAGAAACATAATAACTTCAGAGATATTGCAATCATCAAAATCAATATTATTATCATCAAAAGTAATGGGACCATTATCTCCCACATCTCTAAAAATTTCAGCACTTTTATCAAGAGTAATTTCAGCAGTTTGAGGCAATTTAGCATGTTTCACCAAAGGAGTAGGGACTTTATTAACACCAACTACTTTACCATTGATAGTAGGGGTTTTACTAGCACTTGGTGCTTCAGTTTTACTAGTGTTTGTGATAGTGCAAACTCTAGCAATATTATTCTTTCTAGCCAACTCATCTTCTCTTTCCCACCTAGCACGTAATTCAGCCATCAACCTAACATTATCATCAATTCGAACTTGGATGGCATTCAAAGTTTTACTTTGTTTAACATCTTGTGGCAAAACCTTTAGTTTTAGAAAATCAACATCAATAGCAAGGCTATCTACTTTAGGGGCAAGAACATCTATTTTACCAAGCTTTTCCTCAACAGATTTATTCAAAGCAGTTTGTGTGCTAATAAATTCTTTAAGCATGTTTTCAAGATCAGAGGTATATTATTATTGTAGGAGTTGCCATAAGAATTACCATAACCATTATTAGGAGGATAAGGCTTATAATTGTTTCCACCAAAATTATTTCTATAAGCATTAAAATTATTATTTCTAATAAAGCTTACATCAACATGCTCTTCCTGAGCAACCAAAGAGGCTAAAGGAACATTATTAGGATCAACTTGAGCTTTACCAATAACAAGCATAGTCATAATAGCATCAAGCCTTTCACTTAAAGAGGAGGTTTCCTCAAAAGAATTTACCTTCTTACCTTGTGGATCTCTCTCAATGTGCCACTCTGAATAATTTATCATCATATCATCAAGAAGCTTTGTTGCATTGCCCAAAGTGATGGACATAACGGTACCTCCAGCAGCTGAATCCAATAGGTTCCTTGAGGAGAAATCAGCCCTGCATAAAAGGTTTGTATAACCATCCAAGTAGTCAGTCCATGAGTGGGACAATTCTTCACCATAGTTTTCATTCTTTCCCAAGCTTTAGCAACATGTTCATTATCAAATTGTTTAAAATTCATTATGTCACTTCTCAGGGATATAATCATAGTAGGAGGATAATATTTTCCAATGAAAGCATCTTTACACTTAGTCCATGAATCAATACTATTTCTAGGCAAAGATAGCAACCATTCTTTATCTCTTCCTCTCAAAGAGAAAGGAAATAATTTCAGTTTAATAATATCTCCATCCACATATTTATATTTTTGCATATCACATAGTTCAACAAAATTATTAAGGTGGGCAGCAGCATCATCGGTACTAATACCAGAAAATTGCTCTTTCATCACAAGATTTAATAAAGCAGGTTTAATCTCATAGAAAGCAGTAGTAGGAGAAGGTGGAGCAATAGGTGTACAAATAAAATCATTGTTGTTTGTGCTAGTGAAATCACACAACTTAGTATTCTCAGAGGAACTCATTTTAGCAGAATAAAAGCAAGCAAATAAATAAAAGCTATGAAGCAAACTATTTTTTTTTGATATAGAGAAGAAAAACAAGACAAAAATAAAAACAAGACAATAAAAAAATAAAGAGGTTGAGAGTGAGAGACTCCCCTTGCTAGAAAACTTCTTCCTCCCCGGCAACGGCGCCAGAAATTCTTGATGCCCTTTGATGGTGTGTTGGAAACCCCAAGAGGAAGGTGTTATGAGCAATTGGCAAGAATTTCCCTCAGTTAAGAACCAAGGTTATCAATCCAGTAGAAGGAACAGGATCTCAGGAAGGTTGATGCCACTGACGGTGGTGTTGGCGCTTCACCGGTGTCAGCAACAACGTGGAACCTGCACACAACACACCCAAAATACTTTGTCCCAACAGTACGGTGAGGTTGTCAATCTCACCGGTCTTGCTAAAAATAAAGATTAGACATATAGTGTGGAAAATGATGTATGCTTGCAGTAAGTAAAGAAAGAATGAAATAATTGTGGCTTGTTTAACAGTGTGGAAAAATGGACCGGGGTTCATAGCTTCACTAGTGGTGTCTCTCCATAAAAGATAGCATGCTGGGTGAACAAATTACAGCTGGGCAATTGACAAATATAGGTTGCACCGTAGTGCACAATATGACATGAAGATTACTATGATATTTAGTGTAGGCATTACAACAAGATACATAGACCGACATCCATCTGCATCTATGACTAATAATCCACCCTCAGGTTATCATCCGAACCCCCTTAGATATTAAGTTGCAAGCAACAGATAACTGCTTCAAACAAAGTGTGTAATGTAAGCAATGATTATGCACGCGGACACTCTCACCGTTGTTTTCTCCCTAATGGCAATAGCACATCGCCCCCCTTCATGTTTCTATCACTCAACCAAGGTGGTGAGGAGGCATGAACGCACTATCGAGCATAAATACTCCCTCTTGGAGTCACTAGCAACTACTTCGCCAGAGCAACCACTAGCAACGGAGAGCATGCAAGATCACAAATAGCATATGCAAATAAAGACTCTAATCAACTTGGCATAAGTTCAATATTCATCGGATCCCAGCAAACACAGCATATAGAATTACATAAGATCAATCTCGATCATGATAGGCAGCTCACGAGATCTAAACATGGAGGCATATGAGGAGAAGACAACCATCTAGCTACAATTACGAACTCGTAGTCCAAGGATGAACTACTCACGCATCACTCCGGAGGCAGGCATGGTGATGTAGAAGCCTCCGGTGATGATCTCCTCTCTGGCAGGGTGCCGGAAACAACTTCAGAACCCCCTGATCTAGGGTTGACGGTGACGGCGGCTGCGAAACTTTTCGGGGATTTTTTATCAGGTGCTTAGGTTTTTCCATCCGGGGGGCTTAAATAGGCGAAAAGGGCAAAGGCGGTGGAGCTCCAGGCGCCCCACACCCATAGGTGGCGCGGCCAGGGGCGACCCGCACCACCCTATGGTGTGGCCCCCCTGTTTCCCGTCTTCGACTCCTCTTCGGTGTTCTGGATGCTTCCGGGGAAAATAGGAACTTCGGGCTTTGTGGGGTCCAATTCCAAAAATGTTTGCATAACAAGTTTTATGAAACCAAAAACAACAGAAAACAGGGAACTGGCACTGGGCATCTTGTTAATAGGTTAGTCCCGGAAAACGTATAAAAATGCTATAAATAAGGGAGAAAACAAGTAGCAAATGGAAAAATATGATCATGGAGCATCAGAAATTATAGATACGTTGGAGATGTATCAATCACCACCAGCACCATCACCCTCATCATCCACCATCATCCCGCTATAACAATTAGGGGCATATATCGTTGTTTTACATTAGATCTCTCTCCTGGTGTGGATTACTTGTTAGTAGTTGATGCTTGTGAGATTTATCGGTGTTAGAACTTTATGACCACAATGTTATTATCTATTATATCACCTCTTATTATGATCCATATGATGTTTTGTGAGTAGTTCGTTTAGTTCTTGAGGACACGGGAGAAGTCATTATGTTAGTAGTGAAGTTATGTTGAAGTAATATCTCGTGGTTCGGTATTTAAGTTGTGGTGCTATTCTTCTAGTGGTGTCATGTGAACGCCGACTACATGATACTTCACCTTTTGGGCCTAGGAGGATGCATTGTGTATTTGGCTACTAATTGTGGGGTTGCCGGAGTGACAGAAACCTAAACCCCCGTTAGGAAACCAATGCACGAGGGAGCGTAGAATCCCGGAGTTTTAAGGTTGTGGTTAGATTTTTCTTAATTACTTTCTTGTATTTGCGGATGCTTACAAGGGGTATAATCACAAGTATGTATTAGTCCTAGTTGGGCGGTGCATTAGCATAGATTCACACACACAACACTTCACAAGCCAATGGATAGTAATCAACCGTAACGAAGCGAAAGCACTTGACGAAATTCCCATGTGTCCTCGAGAACGTTTTGTAGTCATAAGTAACACAACCATCTTGTCTTGTGCTCTAAAAAGGATTGGGCCACTCGCTGCAATATTATTTACTGCACTTTATTTATCGCACTTTATTTATCTACTATATCAAAAACCTCCAAGAACCCGTTTGCTAGTGTTTATAGTGAATCCTCTATCACACCTGCTTGTCAGCACCTTCGGCTCCTCGTTGGGTTCGACACTCTTATTTATCAAAATTACTACGATACACCCCTATACTTGTGGGTCATCAAATGCCACTTCAAGTAAATTTCTCATGTGCTACCTTTCAATTCTTCAAAATTATACCTGTTTTATTTAGAGCACTCTGACTGTAGGGCAAAAGCCCCACAACATCCAACCCCTTTATTTAAAAATAAAACTTGAGTTTATGTACAAGTTGCAACCAAAAAAGAAAAAAGAAAAATACATTTACATCCAGAAACACATGTTAAGGGAGAGTATTAATCCAAAGTAGAAACGCCTCAGCATGTTTCTTCTTCATTCTGAATTGCATCATAGTTATATCATGAATGAATCCCCTCTTCCACCCAGCAAAACAAGGTCTCTGATGCTCAAACATCTTGTTATTCCTTTGAATCGAAATATGCCTACAAGCAATAATTACCACCTCCATACAGAAAGGTTTAGCAAACTCCTTTCTGGCCTGGCTAATACTCAAGTGAATATATGTAGCTTGAACCCAATAAATCTGAAGATAGTTCTAAATCCTCTCGCTGAAATTACAAGTAAAGAAGAGATGCAGTCGATCCTCATGCACACCAGCAGGGCATAAAACACAACTTAAATTATCAGTGACTTCCCAGTGCCTTCTTTTCAAAATTATACATGTCTTATGCCCCTATTTTAGCTCATGAGCACGTAGGTAGACGGTCTTATTTTACTCATTGATTGAACTTTACACACCGGCGGAACATCCGCTTATCCAACTGTTAGAACAGCTGGCAACAGGGTTCCCAGCCCCAAACTTAATTACTATAAAATCTCTTCACTCTTTTTGCCCCTGATTTATTAGTTAAAGCATAATTGTGTAAACAAAAGAGAAGAGGGATGATCTACTACCCCGGTCGCGTCCTTCAATGGGAGCCGCTCTTGTAAGGTCTGGTTGGCTTGTGACTTAATGTACTGTTTGCTTGCTGATTCGTTGACATAGACATACACCTATCTCCAAATTGTTTTCATCACTTCTGTTTATCAAATAAAAAGCTCTAACACATGAGTTAATCCCCGATTCACTCTGCGAAGGGTCTATCTTTTACTTTTATGTTGAGTCAGTAAACCTACTTCTTTCTGTCTTAAGCAAGCATTTGAGTTGTTGTGATCCAACCATTTATATATTTATTTCTTCAATCATGTATTTTATCCTTCATTGTTTGGTACACTGTTTTTATGTGAATGAATATCACTTTTAAAGTTATCAATGACTGGAAAGAGACTGTTATGATTGAGCATGTTAAACTCTATAATATAAGCTCTAATATAAAGACTCGGATCAAAAGATAGGTACAATCTGTTAATTGTTCTCTTACCAAGAACAAAGTGTACCTTAACCAATTGTGATTTCTTTGTTGCACCTTTATTATGACTCCCTTTACTAGTTTCAAGACAAGTTATATGAGAGGAAGTTGCTGTCTAGAATGACTTGTGTATTGATAAATGTGATGTTTCTTGTCCATATTTTATTTATGGACACTTCACTCCATAAACCTGTGGTCATCTTTACTGAGTTCAGTTTCGCTTGGGGACAAGCGAGGTCTAAGCCTGGGGGAGTTGATACGTCCATTTTGCATCACTATTTTATATCGTAATTTTCTATTGTTCATCGATATATTTCATATTATGATGCATTACTTATGTTATTTCATCGTATTTTGCATGTTTGATAATTATTGGAGAATAATCACCGGGATCAGAAATCTGATGGAAAAAGCACCGTCAAGATACCCTATTTCTGAAGACCAGAAGAAGAAGGGGGGCATCAGAGGAGTCTTGGAAGACCAGATGAGGGAGCTAGCCACGAGGGGAGCTACAGGGGGCCACCGGGGGGCCACACCACTTGGTGGCGCCCCCTCCCCCCGCTTGGCCGTGCCGCCATGTGGTGTGGCCACTCTGGCCCACCACCGGAAGCCCCTGATCGCTTGCAGAGTTGACTTTAAATCCCTAGCAATGGTGCCAGAAATTCTTGCTATAGAAACTGTGGATGTTGCGTTGGGAACCCCAAGAGGAGGGTGTGATGAGTGCAGTGGTAGGAATTCCCCTCAGTTAAGAACCAAGGTAATCAATCCAGTAGGAGAAAGAGGATCTTCGGAAGGTTGATGCCACTGACGGTGGTGATGGCGCACCGGTGTCAGCAACAACGCGGAACCTGCACACAACACAACCAAAATACTTTGTCCCAAAGGTACAATGAGGTTGTCAATCTCACCGGTCTTGCTGAAAACAAAGATTAGACGTATAGTGTGGAAAATAGTGTATGCTTGTAGTAAGTAAAGAAAGCAGGAAATTGTAGTGGTTTGTTTAACAGTGTAGGAAAATGGACCGGGGTTCATAGGTTCACTAGTGGTGTCTCTCCATAAAAGAAAGCATGTCGGGTGAACAAATTACAGCTAGGCAATTGACAAATAAAGGTTACACCTAGTGCACATTCATGACATGATTACTACTATGATATTTAGTGCAGGCATTACAACAATATATATAGACTGTAATCCAACTGCATCTATGACTAATAATCCACCCTTAGGTTATCATCCAAGCCCCCTTAGGTATTAAGCTGCAAGCAACAGATAATCGCATTAAGCAATGTGTGTAATGTAAGCAATGGTTGTACACGCGGGCACTCACACGCTAGTTTCTCCCTAGTGGAAATAGAACATCCTCCCCCGTCACGTTTCTGTCACTCGAGCACAGGCGAAAAGGAGGCATGAACCCACTATCGAGCATAAATGCTCCCTCTTGGAGTCACTAGCAACTACTTGGCTAGAGAAACCACTAGCAACGGAAAGCATGCAAGATCACAAATAACATATGCAATAAATACCATAATCAACTTGGCATAAGTTCAATATTCATCGGATCCCAGCAAGCACAGCACATAGAATTACATAAGAACAACCTCGATCATGTTAGGCAGCTCACGAGATCTAAACATGGAGGCATAAGAGGAGAAGACAACCATCTATCTACTGCTATGGACCCGTAGTCCAAGGATGAACTACTCGCGCATCACTCCGGACGCAGGCATGGTGATGAAGAGGCCTCCAGTGATGGTCCCCTCTCCGACAGGGTGTCGGTTGACGACGACGGTGGTTGTGGAACTTTTCGGGGATTTTTGATTAGGTGTCTAGGGTTTTCCATCCGGGGGGAATAAATAGGAGAAAGGGAAAAGGCGGTGGATCCCTCGGGGCCCCACACCACCCCCTGGCCCGGCCAAGGGGGGTGCGCCACCCCATGGTGTGGGCCCCCTGGTGCCCGTCTTTGACTCCTCTTCGGTTTTCTGGATGCTTCCAGGGAAAACATGTAAAAATGACATAAAGAAGGGAGAAAACATGTAGCAATTGGCATAATATCATCATGGAGCATCAGCAATTATAGATATGTTGGAGACGTATCAAGCATCCTTAAGCTTAGTTCCTACTCGTCCTCGAGTAGGTAAACGATAAAACACAATAATTTCTAAGGTGACATGCTACTAAGATAAACTTGATCATAAAAATGTAAAAGCATATGTAAGCTGAGATCATAGAACTTTTAACACAAACATGATAAATAGAACTTTAATAATAAAGCATAGCAATCACTTTGCATCATGAGAAGTATCTCAAATAAAAGGTCATGAATAAAAAATGCAAAGAAAGATATACGTTTGTTTCAGGTATAAAGAAAGCATGGCAAAGTGATATTTCGCTAGTCCTGAAGAGTGGGGCAAAACATAAATGTCAGGACACCTTCAAAGTTCATTAGGAAGACTAGAACAAATAATCTGAGAACAAACAGTAACACATCATGAATCAATTAATAATGTTTTTGGGACAAATGCACATAAAACTCAGAATGGCAAAAATGCTCTCTCAACTGTGCATAAAGTTAGAAGATGGAGACTCAACATAAAAGTAAAAGAAAGACCCTTCGCAGAGGGAAGCAGGGATCACTCATGTGCTTGAGATTTTCATTTTATTAAACAGAGGTATTAAAAGTTTGAAACTCCCCCCATCCATCATTCACAAACCATGGCTAACCGAATCCTCGGGTGCCTGCCAACAATCACATACCATGGAGGAGTGTCTATATTTTGGGAGATGTATGATAATGTCAACGAATGGTAAACAGAAAATACAGTACGTCACAAGCCAACTGGATTCACAAGAGCGGCTCCCATATGAAGAACACATCTGGGTAGAAGGTCATCCCTCTTTCTCTGTTGTTTACACAATTATGCTTTGACTGATAAATTAGGGGCAAAATTAGTGAAGAAATTTTGTGTGTATTAATTTGGGGCTGGGCACCCCGCTGCCAGCTCTTCTATCATTTGGATAAGCGGATGAAGCCACTAGTCCAGGGTGTGAAATCCAATCAACAAGTGAGATAAAGATTATCTATTTACGTCCTCATGAGCAAAAACAGGAACATAAAGCAGGGGTAATTTTGAAGGTTTTAAAGGTAACACATGAGCAATTTACTTGGAGTGGCAGTTAAATACCACATGTAGGTAGGTATGGTGGACACAATGGGAAAACTTTGGTTTTAGGGGGTTGGATGCATGAGTAGATCTCATACTCAGTAAAGGTGGAGGCTAGAAAAAGACTGGGATCGACAAATCAAGAGAGCATAAGATCCATAATTATGCATAGCGATATAAACATCATTAATTAAAGCATAAGCGGTATCACAAGTTCAAAGACTAAATGATCATAGACGCTATTAGTGACTGGTTCATAGTCATAAACATGGTGTGAGCATGCGCCAAGTCAACCGAATAAAACATTTGAAAGAGTATACCATAAATTTATGCTTCAGTATGACAAGAACAACTCATGAATCTTTCAATGGCACATTAAACACTCTCAGCTATTTGAGGCTAATCATTCTACTCAATAACCACAAGGATTTAAAACTAAAATAACATCTAGCATGATACGAAAAAGTTCTAGCCACAATCTATACAAGCTTCTACTTGCACCATTAAAAATTCTACTTCAAGCAGCAATTTCTTCTCCCAACAAGCACCATACAAGATATGTTTTAACAAAAATAATCTTCAAATGATACATCAAGCAAACATGAGATTACTCACATAACACTACTAAAACTAACAGCTTTGATAAGAGATGCATGCAAAACACGAGCTAAATAAATGCAGCAACCAGACAAAGATTAAGAATACAAAGTATTCCCATGAAAAAGCGGAGCGTGTCACTCTCCAATAAAAGAATGCTGGGGTCCAACCAAGCTTATTGAAAAAATAAAAACGAACTAAAAGAAAAAATAAAAGACGCTCCAAGTAAAGCACATAAGATGTGACCGAATAAAAATATAGTTTCACTAGAAGTGACCTGATAATTTATCGATGAAGAAGGGGATGCCTTGGGCATCCCCAAGCTTAGACGCTTGAGTCTTCTTGGAATTTTATGGGATGTACCACCAGGGCATCCCCAATCTTAGGCTTTTCACTCTTCTTGATCACATCATATCATCTTTTTCTCTTGACCCTTGAAAACTTCCTTCACACCAAACTTCTCACAATCTTCATTAGCAACGTTAGTGCAATCGAAATAATAAATTCACATGGTTCAGTTCAAACACAATCCTGACACTCAAAAACACGTTAGCTACTGTCACAACTTCTTTTAAACCTCTTTTTCTCAAAAGAACACCAAAAGAAAGAGATTAAGATGCAAATGCAATTATTGGCAGAAATCTGTCAAAACAGGACAACAGGTAAAGATGATTTTTTTCGAAAATATTCTTTTTCTCAAATCAAAAAGTGGTTAAATAATAAAAGTTGCGTGTATATCCCAGGATTACGCACAAAAAAACTCAGGTCATTTTGAATTTTCTGTGATTTTATACGAATTAAACTGTGGACAGCAGAAATCTGTTTCCTGCGCAGAAATCCGAAGTATAGTCTCAACTTTCCACAAGAGGATTTACTTGGCTCAACAAAAACACAAAAGAAAAGATACAGCGGGGTTGCTAAGGAAATAGAAAATTTGCAGGTGCAAATAAAACAAAAGAAAACGAAGGAAAATGGGTTGAAAACAGAGAAATAAAACGGGTTGTCTCCCGGTAGCGCTTTTCTTTAACGCCTTTCAGCTAGGCATAGAAAGCAACTCAAGTATTTTCAAGTGAAGCATTCAAATCAAGCTTATAAATCTCATCAACAATGAATTTTATTTCATCTATTGAAGTTTAATATGTTCCTTTATCAACACTTTTAGGCACACTACTTTCATCAAATGGGTTTGCAGGAACAATCCAATCAAAATTCTTTTCTAGAGCTTCATCCATTCCTAACAGTTTAAAGGGTATTGGTATTTTAACTTCCTTATCATTGGCTTTACCCGGTGTGCTATTAACATCTACACATGAGCCTGACATCTCAAATCAGTTAAAAACTTTTCTAGCTTCAATGGCAACATCACCAAATTCTTCAAACAAAGTTTCTAGAATAAAATCTCTTTTTTCGCTATCCTTAATGTTATCAAGGTTGAGGAACATTTTTTGTATTATGGGATTAAGCTTGACAAACCTAGCTTCCAGCATACGAACTAGAGATGCTGCAGCGGTTTCATAATCTGGAGCAAGTTCATCTAAGGATCTATCCTCAAATTCTTTGTGCTTACTAACATAATTAAAGAACTCTCCAATATTATCTTTCCCAATTATATCACCGCTACCTATTGGTACATCTTTCAAGGTAAACTTGGGTAGAATCATGATTAGAGATTAAACTAAGAGTAGAAAAGCTTGGGCTTCATGAGATCCTCCTTTAAGCGCATGCTATTCCCTGCAAAAATAACAAACATACAAGTTCATAGGGGCCGGGTTAGGTTGCTTCGATAAACAGCTAGGCCTAACTCCACTGGTGGTACATATAATAACCCGGCTTCCTCCAAATCCACCTTCATTTTCCCGGGTCAACACTCCGAGGAAAACGCAGTAGACCCGGCTCACTTTGCTTGTTAACTGGTCCGGATACCGCGGAAGGGATTTGCTTCCGATCTTTTCCGGATATCGCGCGTGGGCATTTAACGCTTATCCCCAGAAATCCGGGCGGGTATCCCTCTCCAAAATTTTTGGATCCCGCCCCTTAGTCTAGGTTTCCCCACCCGCACCTATAAATAGGTGCCCTAGGGGGTGACCTAAACCTGACGGCTCATTTCCTCCATCTCTCTCACCCATCTCGCCTTCAACCTCCAGTGACGCTCCCTCGCTCGAGCTCGCCGTTGCGCCGCCACGGAGCCTACCGGAGAGCAGCCGGAAGCGAGCCGCCGCCATCTACGCTCCGCCTCCGCTCGCGCCGCTCCACCGTCAAGCTCCGCCACCGCGCCCGCGTGCTGCCCGCCGGAAGACCCCGCAGGTCACCGCGGCTGCGCCATTTGCCGCCGCCGCGCCCTCCTCCGGACCTCGCCGGTAAGCTTTCCTCCGCCATGAATTTCACTTCAAGTTCTTTGCTCAAGCTAGATTGGATCTAGGTCCGCCCGTGGGCTATTTTCTTGTTCTGTACCGAATTAGATTGTTCAACTCCATCCTTGTTTGTTTAATCGCTCAATAGTAGATCCAATAACATTCTCCTATTACTTGCAACCGTTAATTTCTCCATAGATTTCTCTGCAAATTTCTCGATCTAGATGCAAACTGTCAAAAAATCTTCCGTAGTAGTTCTTCGATACCCGGATAGACCACTATTTCCGGATCTTTCAATTACTCTCTAGCTAACCAGACGATCAACCCTCCTTCACAATAGCTCACTGATGCTCGGATAACCCGTAGTTTCCGTACTGCTAGTCGATACTGCTTGTTGATACTCGGATAACTCATAGCTTCCGTACTGCTTATTGATACTGCTTGTTGATACTCGGATAACTCATAGTTTCCGTACTGCTTATTGATACTGCTTGTTGATACTCGGATAACTCATAGTTTCCGGGTCTTAATTACTCATGTCTTGTACTCTTTGCCTTGTATTTTGCAGACCGATCAAATGGCTCCCAAGAACAAGGGCAAACAGCCGGCAAAGCCAAAGACGACCCAAGCCATTTCCGCCAACTGGGCTAGGTCCACCGTGACCCAGGCCAAGATGGAGGAGCTCGCCGAATCAGGCATCCTCCCTCCTCAAAAGGAGATCCATTGGCGTGTTCCGGGTGACGAGACCCGGTCATCCCCTGGTCAAAATGAGGTAATATGTTTTGTAGAGCACGTGATCCGGGGATTCCGTCCCCCGGGTCACTCTTTTTTCCGCAAAGTCCTCAGCCATTACGGCCTCCGAGTCTTCGACATAGGGCCTAACTCTATGTTGAATATAACTCACTTCATCGTCCTTTGCGAGTCTTACTTGTGCATCCCCCCGAACCTTGCCTTATTTATCGAATTATTCCAATGCAAACCGTGCCGCGAAAGCGGTGACGGGGCCCTCTTGGCCTGCGGCGGGGTTTCTATCCAACGGTGCGGCGGACTTTGAGCCTTAACTCCCACGTTAAGCATTGGCAAAAATCCTTTTTCTACTGCCGGGACATCTCCCCACCCGGCGAAAAGAAGCTGCCGGGTTACTCTGAGGGGCTCCTCGATCTCTCCGACAATTTCAACGCATTTGCCTCTGAGTCGGACAGAGAGTCCATTCAGCCCCACCTAGCAAAGATAGCCGTCCTTTCCGCCCAGGGTCTCCTTGGGCTTAACTTGGTTAAGACTTGGGTAGATTTCCGGATTCAGCCCAACTCCATTCGTCCCAAGTTGATGTGCGAGTACTCGGGGCATGTCACGGATGCACTCCGCTACTCTTCGCGGAACTACCCGGCTAGCGACACGAACAAGATCATCAAAAGCTTCCTGACTGAGAAGGTGGAAGTGATAAAAAATATAGCCGGGTTAGAGCCGTTCACTCGGGACAACCCAGCTCCAGCAGTAAGATCCGACTCTTAGTCACTTACTCTTGTACTTTTACCTGATACAACTACTAACTCTCACTTTCATGCCTTTATCTCAGGCTGATAATGCTTTTTGGAACATCGAGACCCCCCCCCAACTCCGGGAACCCGGAGGAAGAAGAAGAGCCGGCTGACACCGACGAAGGTATCATCCGGGTTTCAATCATCTTAACTTCTATTACTTTGCTTTCCCGTTTTTTTCTCTTTTTCCGACTATGTATTTGTGCCTTTCAGGGATGGATGACAAGGATGACAAGGACGACAAAGAAGACCCGGAAGAAACCGAGAGTGATAAAAGCGAGGCCGAGCCGGAAGTTGAGGTCGGAGCCAAGAGGAAAACCCGAGGGGTTGTTTTCAAGGTTCCATATTCCTCCATGACCTCCCAACCCTATTCTTTTGATAATATGCGCGAACTTAACCGACAATTGTCCAATTCGCCACACTTGAAGGACCCGCCTCCGACCAAGCTCAGGGTAACCCGGAATTCCCCGGGTGACGATCCCCTCAACCGGGTATTCCCACGTCCCCAGCTCGTCGCACTGGTACTTCTCCATCTCATCCCTGCAACTCACCTCAAAGACACCCTTCCCCCAATCATCCATTAGCCGGACAGTTCCGGGTCTCACTCTCGGATTCTGTAACAGCCTCATCCGCGTCTAGCAGCGAGCTTCCGGCGGATTTCGTGGTGAATGCCGGGTAAGTTATATTTCCTGCTAAGCGATATACTAGTCCTCTTGATAACCTTCACTTTTTGCTACTAACCACTTCTCTTTTCTTTCCTTAGCGCCCAGGTCTCGATCAGTGACCCGGATAACATGGATACGGATAACCGGGAGACTGAAGGGCCGGTTGATGATATGGACGCCGCAACTGGCGGTGCTGGTGAAGAAAACCAAGAACAAGACCCCCTGACAGACTCGGCCCGACATGAAGCCGGGTCTCCCAAGCCATCTGAGGAACATGAGGATGACGACGTCGAGATCCTGGACACGAGGATGGGCACTCCCAATCCTGACACCCAGGCAGCCCGGGTCTCGACCCCAAAGCCGGAGAAGATTACTCCTCCGAGTGATCAGGCCGCCGGCTCTTCCGGTACCAAGCCCGAGGATATGACCTTTACCCAGATGCTCGACGCCCTGCACACCTTGAGGGCTGACGAAGAAAATGTCCTAGAAGCCTTGATAGCCAAACATGAGGTAAATCCGAGTAATATTGCCTATATATTTGCCTAGTCCCCAAGTTCCGAGTGAACTTATTGATAATTTGCTTGGAACTTTCATAGTGTATCCAACTGATAGTTTGTTTTTATCCGGCTAACCCTTCCTTGTGTTTCCACGCAGGCCTTCGTAACCCACTCTGAGAAAGCATTGGCGAAGGCCACCAAACTCCTCGAGACGGAGGCGACTCTGCGTGAGTCGGCTGAAGCTGATGCCAAGAGGACAGGGAAACTTGCAAGGAAATATAGAAAGAGGGCTCATGCGGCAGAAGATGAATTGACCAAGCTTTCTGTTCAGATTGCCGACACATATCGTGCTTTGACTGGTAACTATTCCTAACTTAATAACTATAACCCGGATTCTCATTCTGATAAATAGTCGGATTTCCTTACTTAAAGCTTTTTTCTATTTTCTGCAGGTCCGGATGATGTAACTCCGGATGAAGATGACATAGAAAAACTGAAGATGATAAAGAGCACGATCCGACAACTCTGTGCCGGGACCAAATGGATTCTTCAGGATTTGAAGTGGCCGGGTGTTGGACATGGTAGCTTGAAGACACTGCTTGACGCGTGCTCCACTATCCCCGAGTGGATCGAGCACTGAAAACGCTCGTCCTGCCGGGTTGGAGTAACCCGGGGGCTTGCACTGGCTAAGGCATATTTTCCAAAACTTGAGCCGGCAAAACTCGTTGGCGGGTTTCCAGAGTTCAACCATGACGGCTCCAGGTTCTTAGCAAAGAACTTCAAGGCTATCCAGAAGGAGGTTCGTCACTCGGCTAGCATAATTGCCGATAGTCTGGACGTCAGTTCGATTGTCCCACCATATGATGCTAATGATAAGGCAGTTAAATCAGATCTTCCCAAGCCATATGACATGCTGGCACGATGGAAGGCGGAGGCTACTCAGGCGAGGGAAGAGGCCGCGAAGAAGAAGGCTGAGGCCGATTCTGCGCCTGCTACCTCCACGCTGGTTGTTCCTCCTCCCGCACGGGCCGGCACTACTGCTGACCCGGGTGCTGCTACCGCAAAGACTGCTGAAGAACAAGGCAAGGAACAGGACCCGGCTGCCAAGGGCAATGGCAAGATGGACGAATCGGCCCAGGAGGCCGAGTGAACTCTTTATCGGCAACCGTCTCAAACACTTTATTCGGCCAATGGGCCTTTTTAAAACAATTATTCTTTTGATAGTGCGCCTGTGCACTTTATGATACTACTATCCTGGTTTGTAATACGTTTCAAGACCTTAATATCTTTCATGGCCCTTTTGGCCTTTGCATAAATTTGATATTTCCCTGTCTTTTGGACTTTTTCATTCCTGATTTTCCGATTTTCTGCTATGGTTCCTTTTGTGAGACTCGGTTTCCGGGTCTCGTGGGTTTTGACTGGTGGATTTTTTTCTAAGTCCCCAAGACTTGGATTTTTGGGTTTTTGAGCTGAATAGCTAGATAATTTGTTTATTTTTTCAAATTCCCAAGTCCCCAAGGCCCGAAATTCCGAGTCTAGGGTGTTGGGTCTTTCAAAAGGAACAAATTGTTACTGCTAAGCCCAAAACCTAGATCCGTTTCACATAGGATTTGAAGTTATGCTTAATATACTTTGAGTTTCCGGCTATTGACCTTGTACTCTGCATAACTTGTGGTTTAGATGACCCTTTTGACCTTCTTCTACTGTAAGCCGGTTTTCGCGTGGATAATCAATGTTGCTACAGCTGTACGAAGACAGGGTCAGGCAAGTCCCATTGGGCATCATGACTGATTGTAATCATACGCTAGCAAAGCATGCCACTTAGTGCGAGTCACATCAAGCTTAAGCAAGAAAAGTCAAGAAAGTTTGGCTCCTTTGTCCGGTTATAAGCTTGCAGCCGTACTTATTACAAGTAATCGGCCCTTATAACTCAATGGCATCGTGGACGGGTCTTTGAGTTTGCAACTGTGCTATTCAAGCAATCAGCCCCCAAGACCTAGATATATGCATTTTACTAGAGAAACTAATATACTAAGAACGATAAATAGCACTTACCTGGAAGAAAAATAGAAAAACAACAGAAATATAAAAACTTCACAAAAATACACAGGAAAGAAACAAGAAATTGTTGAACCATCTCTTTATTGATCTGAGAAAAGTTAGGTCAGCAGGCCGCCTCATTAAAAACCCTCCAGTCCCCTTAGGTACCCTGGATAGGAAAAGAGTGCGTCTGAAACCTGCTGCCTGTTACATCGTGTAATTCCACTTGTGAATCTAGCCTAAACTAGGTATAGTAGGGACGCAGCTGAGCCACGTTCCATGGTCTTTCTCTTTCTTGCATAGATGAAGTGGTATCAGTGGTGTCATTAACAGTAGCCGACTCTTCCCTTGCATCTACCAAGTAATACGATCCATTGTGTAGATTCCGGCTTATGATGAACGGTCCTTCCCATGGTGGGGATAACTTGTGTTTTCCTTCCTTTGACTGTACCAGGCGAAGAACCAGGTCTCCTTCCTGGAAGACCCGGGTTTTGACTCTCCGGTTGTGGTACCTCCTCAGGTCCTGCTGGTATATGGCTGATCTCTCCAAAGCTTGTTCCCTGTGTTCTTCTAACATATCCACGGCGTCCTGCCGGGTCTTCTCGTTTTCCACCTCGACGTAAGCCGACACTCGAGGCGAGTCATGGATAATATCACTCGGTAATACCGCCTCTGCACCGTAAACCATAAAAAACGGTGTCATCTGGGTAGATTTGTTAGGTGTGGTGTTGATACCCCAAATCACTGAAGGTAACTCCTCAACCCATGCTCCAACAGCTCTGATGCATGGGACTCGCAGCCGTGGCTTTAATCCACGAAGTAACTCCTGGTTTGCCCTCTCCACTTGTCCATTGGCTTGTGGATGGGCTACGGAAGCTATGTCAAGCCGGATTCCATTGTTACCACAGAATTTCTCCATCTCACCTAAGGACATGTTGGTTCCATTGTCCGTAATTATGCTGTGAGGGTACCCAAACCGATAGATAATCCTTTTCAGGAACTTGACTGCCGTGACTGCTTCACAATTGGTAACTGGCATTACTTCAACCCACTTGGTAAATTTATCAATAGCCACCAAGAGATGTGTCTTTTTGCAAGGTGACATGTGAAAGGGGCCAACCATGTCCATACCCCAAACGGAAAACGGCCAGGTTAAAGGAATTGTTTGCAACTCCATAGCCGGCACATGGATTTGGCGGGCATACCTTTGACATCCATCGCACCTTGCCACCAAGCGTTCCGCGTTTGCTAAGGCTGTGAGCCAGAAGAAACCGTGCCTATATGCTTTGGCCACAAGGGACCTTGTGGATGCGTGATGCCCACAGTCGCCTTCGTGGATCTCTTTCAGGATTTGCTGGCCTTCTTCTGGTGCCACACAGCGCAAAAATACTCCTGCAGCACTCCTTTTATATAACTCCCCATTGATGATGGAGTAACCTTTTGCTCGCCTCAGAATTTGCCTTGCTAGTACCTCTTGCTGTGGTAAATCGCCCCGTGATAGGTAAGCCAGAAACGGCTCTGTCCACTCGGGAACGGCGCATATTGTGGCCACGAGCTTCAAATCCGGGTCTTTGTTAGCCACCTCTTCCTCAGACTCGGTTTTAACTGACGGCCGCCATAGTTCGTCCAGGAAAACGTTGGGTGGAACCGGCTCTCTGCGCGAGCTGAGTCTTGCGAGTGCATCTGCTGCCACGTTCTTTCTTCTATCTATATGCTCCACCTCATACCCGGAAAAACACCCGGCAACCCTGTCCACCTCCCTGCGGTATGCTGCCATAGTTGCATCTTTTCTATCCCAAGTTCCCGAGACCTGCTGTACCACAAGGTCCGAGTCTCCATAGCATCGTATCCTCTTAATGTTCATCTCCTTGGCTATCTTTAATCCATGCAATAATGCCTCATACTCGGCCACGTTGTTGGAACAATCAAAGTGAATCTGCAACACGTAGCTCAACTTGTCTCCTTTGGGTGATGTGAGCACCACTCCAGCTCCTGATCCCTCGTATTGCTTGGAACCATCAAAGTGCATTATCCAAGACACGAAACTTGGAGTTATTGTGGGCATGCCTGTGTGAGTCCAATCATTAATGAAATCAACTAGAGCTTGAGATTTGATTGCTGACCTGGGCTCGTAGTTGATGTGATAATCTCCCATCTCGATCGACCACTTGGCTATTCTACCTGTTGCATCCGAGTTTCTGATGATTTCTGACATTGGTATAGAGCTAACCACTGTTATGGGGTGTTCCTGAAAATACGGCTTCAATTTCCGGCTGGCCATGAAGACCCCGAAAACCAGCTTCTGCCAATGCGGGTAGCGCTGCTTTGCTTCTGATAACACCTCGCTGACATAATAAACCGGCCTCTGAACCGGGTGATCTTTCCCATCCTCCTTGCGCTTGACAACAACCACCGCGCTGACCGCCCGGGGCCCGGCTGCAACGTACAATAACATGGGCTCTTTAGGACCCGGGGATGCTAGGACTGGTGCCTCAGATAGCTGCTTCTTTAGTGCCTCGAACTCCTCATCTGCCTCTTGGTCCCAAACGAATTTATCAGATTTCCTCAAGAGCCGGTACAAGGGTATTGCCTTCTCTCCGAGTCTTGATATAAACCGGCTCAGCGCTGCTACACACCCTGTAAGCTTCTGAACATGCTTCAGGTTTTCCGGCTTTTTCAGACTCTGGATGGCTTTGATTTTATCCGGGTTTGCTTCGATCCCTCTCTCTGAAACGATAAAACCGAGTAACTTCCCTGCTGGAACTCCAAATACACACTTTGTCGGGTTAAGTTTCATCTGGTATCTTCTCAGGTTCTTGAATGTTTCCTTTAGATCATCAATAAACGTTTCCGCTTTCCTGGTCTTAATCACCACATCATCCACATAAGTATGAACATTGCGTCCAATTTGATCCTCGAAGCACTTCTGAATGCACCGCTGATAGGTTGCGCCAGCGTTCTTCAATCCAAAAGTCATGGTTTTGTAACAAAAGGCCCCAAAAGGAGTTATAAACGATGTTTTCTCCCAGTCTTCCTTCTTGAGCTTGATCTGATGATACCCGGAATATGCATCCAGGAAACATAATAGGTCACTTCCAGCCACTTCATCTATGATCTGATCTATCCTCGGGAGTGCAAACGGATCCTTTGGGCAATGCTTGTTGAGACTCGTATAATCAATGCACATCCTCCACTCATTGGTCTTTTTCATCACGAGAACCGGATTTGCCAACCAATCCGGGTGAAATACTTCCATGATAAAGCCGGTTGTTAATAGCCGGGCGATTTCTTCCCCTATAGCCCTTCTTCTTTCCTCATTCATTTTTCTCAGTCCCTGCTTCACGGGCCTAGACTTGGGATCAACATGCAAGCTGTGCTCTGCCAACTCTGTGGGGATACCCGGCATATCGCTAGGCGTCCAAGCAAACACATCCTGATTCGAACGAATAAACTCCACAAGTGCTTTTTCCTGCTCATCGTCCAAGTTAGATCCTATAGCAAATTGCTTAGAGGGATCACCTTCGACAAAAGCCACCATCTTGGTGTCCTGTGCCGCCTTGAATTTCGCTCTCTCATCCTCCGTATTCGGCCTTTTTAACGCTGTTCTGTCATCCGGGTCTACTTGAGACCGATAATACTTGAGCTCCTCCTTTCTACATGCTTGTTCCGCCATTGCCGCATCTCCTTCGTCACACTCAACTGCTATATCCCAGCTCCCATGTATGGTGATGGTCTGCTTAGAACCCAAGATTTTTAGCTGTAGGTATACGTAACACGGCCTGGCCATGAACTTGGCGTAAGCCGGCCTTCCAAACAGCGCGTGATAAGGACTGCGTAACTTCACCACCTCAAACGTGAGCCATTCCACCCGGAAATTATCCTTTGATTCTCCAAAAGCAACCTCCAAGGTGATCTTTCCTTCAGGGCACGCCGAGTGACCCGGCACAATCCCGTGAAAAACTGTTGAACTTTTCTGTAGCTGAGACTCCTTGAGACCCATACGTAGGAAGGTTTCCCAATATAGGATGTTGATGTTGCTTCCGCCGTCCATTAAGACCTTTTTCAGCTCATAACCATTAACCTGAGGCGCAACCACCAATGCTAGGACTCCCGGATGTTCTATCCTTTCCGGGTGATCTCTTCTGCTCCATGTTACATCTTGCTCCGACCACCTCAGGTATCTCGGGACAGCCGAGGAGACCGAGTTTACTGCCTTTTTAGTATCTTTCTATCCTTGTTAGAAGTTCCTATGGTGTGAACGTGGTACTGGCCCAATTGCTTGGGGTTTGCTTGGAAACCTCCAGCTCCTCCCTGGTTATTACCCGGATTTCCAACTCCCGGGTTGCCTGCTGGGGGTGGGCCGTTGCCCGGGTTTCCACCCGGACCCGGTCCTCCTCCCCGGTCTGCACCTCGCATAGCCTTGTTTACTTCCTCGTTCTTCCATCTCTGCAAATCCACACACTGCTCCAATGAGTGGTTAGCCGGCCTTCCGTTCCTGTTGTGTTTCGGGCACGCCATTCTGAAGATATCCCAGTTGTTACCCGGCCTTGGTGGCCCTTGATAGTTTCCTCCGTTATGGTTTCCTACGTAGCAATTTCCTTCTGCTCTGGGCCTTGAAGACCCGGCTTCTGTGCTGGCGACAAACTCGGGGTTCCCCTCAAACGGGCGCTTGTTCTGGTTGTTTCCATTGTTACCTCCATGGTTACCCGGCGTAGATCCATTGCCGGTTCTTCCATTATTACCCGAATTTGCTTTTGCTTTCTTGTCATCAACATCCTCTTCCGTGGTATCCGTAGCAGCGTGTTTGTTGCACGCATCCATTAGCTCTCCCATCGTGACCTCTGAAGCGTTCCGACTAGATTTCATGCGAGTTAGCTTTTGCACTAAAGGTGTATACTTGCACGTCTTTGCCATAGCTTGTAACGCGTCCTTTGGCTGTATATCTGTAGATGAATGAAGTATCTCCATAACCCGGCGCACCCAGCTGCGCGCCGATTCTCCCTTCTTTTGCACACATCGTTCTGGATCATCAATAGTAAATAGCTTCCTGCACGTTCCATGAAAGTGCTTGATAAACGCAGTTTTCAACTCACCCCACGACTTGATAGATCCTTCCGGTAAATTGTTGAACCACAACTTTGCTGCTCCTTCTGACATCATTAAGTACATGAACTTGGCTTGAAGATTTTCGGATGCGTTGCGAATCGACATAGCCATCTCATAACTGCTCAACCATGTTTCTGGATCCATAGTTGGCTCATAATTCAATACTTTACCCGGTTCTTTGAATTTATCCGGGTAAGGTTCAGCCCTGATGTTATCCGACAAACACTTGGGCCCAGCGAGATTAGTCGGTACTGGCCTCACCCGGGAAACATGCGATCCCGCGGGGGGTACGGCAGGACGTGGCGCTACTGCTGGTCCGTGCACCGCAGACCCGGCCACGGCTCGCCTGGCTCTGGAACTATCCACAATAGCTTGTGCTGCTGATACTGCTGGTGCTGCTTGAACGCGGGGAGGAGGCGGCATTTGTTGCTGCTCTGCCCTCCGCCGCGCTGAACTCGTTTGAATGTTGCCGGTGTTGCCATGTTGCTGGCTGATATAAGGTGTTCCATGCATTCCACTCCTATTATCCGGGTAATTAACCCTGCTGAGCCACTACGGTACGCAGCAAATCGATCGCCCGCCGGGTCTGCTCCGCATGGGGTGACTCTTACGGGGATCTGATTCAATGCTAATGTTGCGACATACACATTATCCATGGGGTTATTGAAGTGACCTGGTGGCGTACGAAATCGTGATGGTGGTGGTGGTGGTACCGTGTTGCCGACAGTGGCACTACAACAGGACATAGCTTTGGTAACACTATCAGGTAACACATATTAAAGTATGTTACAAATAAATTTCGAGTAACACATCATCCGAGTTACAATGCCCGACAGTAACACAAACTTTATAGGGCCCAAAATTGTGTTACAGAGGTACCAACCAAGTAACATATAAACATGGCCGAAGGTAATGTGTTACAGATATATACTGACACAGTCACATATAATTATGTGTTGGTGATAACGTGTTACAAACTTAAACGAGAGTAACACATAATCATGTATTTATTCAGTGTTACAAACTCTTTTACGAGGAAACAGAAAAAATAAATCAATTGCATACACCATTAGCATAACACATAGGGCCCATGTCTCAACATGCAATTATTTAATAAAAAAAAATACTCCCTCCGATCCATAAAAAGTGTCGCTCATTTTGTACTAAGCTAGTACAAGCTTTATACTAAGTGAGCGACACTTTTTATGGATCGGAGGAAGTACATTAAATCCATCTTTTTCGCCAGTTTGACCTAGTTCTCATCGGTGATCGCCGAGAGTCCCAGATCTTTGTCGACAACGTCCTGGTTTCTTCATCGGTGCTTGATCACGCTACGTCGACGTGTGGCTGATCACATAAATATGGATATCGTGGAGGTTGCGTTGATCACAAAGTCATCGCCATTTCCACCTCAAACTGCGCATTGGCCTCCTCCGAGTGGGCGCATGACGCTGCAAAGACTATGCCTCACGGATAACGATTCCTGTTGACGGCACAGACTCCCTCTTCATGCCCAGTGACAGCGGCGTTGGGGTTGCGCAGTCATCCCTCTTCACACCGTCGAAGCCAGAGGAAGAGCCGCGATGAACATCAGGACCGTGAGGTCGTGATCTGCGACGGGCCAAGCCATGAGACGGTCGCATGTACCCTCTGTGGCGGGACGTAGCGTACTCTCGGAGCACGTCACCGATGTAGCAGTTGCCCTACCAGCGGCGCCACTCGTCGCTGTTCTTGTTCATCGGATCATAGACGAACGACGCCTCGTGTTTTCCGGGTCACATGGCCAAGTGGCATGAAGATGACGGGATCACGTCCGGTAGTGGCCCAACAAATGGGAGCGAAAACGGGGTTGTCGGACGCTGTATTGGTCATTTACGGCAACTTCGCCACTGTTGGGTGGCCCAATGGGGCGTGTCGACGTGCCTGATAGCACTGTTGGGGGCACGGGTGCAGACGCTCTAATATATTTCACTTTTCCTCTAATACACTTTTGGAAATTATTTATTTTGGAAAATTATATATTCTTTTTTTTATGGATACCACTTATATTATATTCAAATTGTCGTAGTAATTCCTGGAAACATTAATCGCGCCTCACACAAATAGTTCCCGCTAAAATACTCTCGGCCTCTCGAAAATAATCCCGCTAACTTTTCCCTCCAATTGACAAACGGCGAAAATATTCCCTCTAATTAACAAGTTATATAAAGGGCGAATAACAATGTGAGCCTCTCGGATAGCCTCAGATCCCATCGAAGTCCCCCACGCCGCCGCCCGTGCACAACCTGGCGCCGCCCACCACGCATCATCGTGGCATCCCGCCACCACCCTTCACTCCCGTCTCGTCGATTCAATCCGGCTCGGCGCCGTCTAGGGCGCTGCGGCGACGGTCCAGATGCAGGTAATCGTATCAACGCCCATCCCCTTGCCGATCTTCATGCTACGACTTCGAGAGTGTTTCTAGGTCCGTCATCCTCTATTTTCTCTGAATTTGGTATTATGTGATTGTTCGTACTCTGCATAGTCCGCTCCCTCTATCTTCTCTGAATTTGGTAGTACGTGATTGCTGGTAGTGTGTATAGTCCGGCAATGACACTGCCCAGTTCAGTGCCGAGTTCAACCACTGGGGCTTTTAATCTGCTCAGTGCCGAGTTCCTTAATACATGAATACGCGCATTCCTAATCAACTTAGGGAGACCATTTGCTATTCCCAGTTCTCCCAGCACGGATGTGCATCTTTTGTACAAATCTGAGTTCAGCCATTGAGGATTTTAATTTGTTCAGTGTCGAGTTTCTTAATACGTGAATACGCCCATTCCTAATCAACATAGAGAGACCATTTGCTACTCCCAGTTCTCCCAGCAGGGATGTGCATCTTTTGTACAAATCTGACTCGACGAGATCATGTGAAACACTAATTCTAGATAAATAGTTTTTAGAAAATACTGCAGTACCATTACTTGATAACATGGAAGCCCTGAGTTTTGTTCCTTGGGGAGATTCCAAAATTTTTGACAGCACTCTTTGCTTCATACTTTTCTGAAATCAAACGCACCATATCTTTTATGCTCAGTATGAGGATTGAGATTGTACTGTCCACCTGAAGACTAAACTCTGAAACAAGGGTTGCTAAACAGTCAGCCTCCTTTTTAGCAACAGGAAATTCAGGGTCAGGCAATTCACTTTGTCCCTTCAATGCATCAGTAGTTGCTTCCCAATCTATGCTGCCAGCATGCATCTTCCTCTGATCCCATTCTTTCCTACCATAATGTATGACTATAATAGAATTGTATGTACTTTATCTTAATATCATCTAAAATTTGTGGACATTACCATGATAGAGGGTCCTTAAAATGTGTTGATCGTAGTGAGTATCTCTCTGTACCTAGGAGAATGGGATGTGCGGAGAGACACCAGTACTTTATGTTAATTAGAATTGAATTTCTTTGGGAGTATGTTGTGTTAGCCCGATTGAGTTGTACCTAATGCCTAATTTCATGTTTAACTATAATTGTGAGACATAACCAAGCATGTGTATTTTTTTTCAGAAGTTAGAATAAACTAGATTGATACTTCCTTGCAACTTGATTATTGACATAGCCTGGTATATCCATCTTTACTGTTACATTTGCATTTCAAGTTGAATGAACATAAGGTTTTATTTTGTCTTTGACATTGTTCATTACTCTATATGCAACAGAAATACAATCTACAAGTGTAAATTATAGGAGACATATTTACAACTGATAAGATCTTGTGAGAAAATGGGCATATAGATAGTACTGTATGACCATATTAGCATTGAAAATATTTTACTTTCACTTTCAAGCTGACCCTACACTTGTAATGGCGTGATTGACATTTCTATTCATATGTAGGATGGCGATGACCATGTTGACCATATACCTTCATTACGAAGATGGAAATCAAGGGGTCAAAATTCGACAAAGATCTATGATGAGGCGTGATGTCTCGTATTATGATTTAATCTTGATGATCGAGGAAGTATTTAGTCGTAACTGAGAAGAATGTAATTATTGGTATGATTGCATCAGGCCATAACTGAGAAGAATGTAATTAGTCGTTCACTTGTGAAGAATTCACATAATGCTGGGACAAAGAGTTACACTCGTTGGAGTGAAGACATTGTGAGTAATTTTGATTCGTGAAGTGTTTTTCTCTATGTCCTTTTTGTCTTATCGGGGTTCTTTCTGTTTTGTATAGACAAGCTGATCCTTAAAAGAAGCGACCACACCGAGCAGAGGTTTACTTAGCAACTCACAAGAAGAAGGATACTGCTGAAAGTAAAGATAGAAATGAGCGTCAGAGGTAATATTTGTGTCCTTTTTAGTTCAAAAGTTACAGCTTTATTTATCCCCAGGATATGATTATCAGTTATGTGTGCTGTTATTATCTCTTCATAGGTGAGAGAAATGAATGATCAAACGGATGAAACTTTCTCAAGAATAGGCCAGAGGACTAGAACAGACCCACTCTCAGCTCGCTCAAAAAGAAGGCGCACTTCTCCACTCAAGGTAAAGAAGATCCACCAAGGGGCATGGCTGTACCATGCTTGTTTGGCCAGAAATTTCTACGTGTTATGTATGCTGGTATACGTGTTAAAAATGGTGTAGTGAGAAATAAACAACACTTCTCAAAGTTCATTCCAACTAGCATCAATTTTGAACTAGGAAATTCTCTGATAACCATGTGTTGTTTGGGCATGGGTGTAGTGCATGTCACCAGCGGCCCAGGCTCGTAAGGGAAGTATCTAGGTGCGGAATTTGCACTCGTGCAAATAGGTGAAACAATTGTGGATAAAGAGGAGTTCGTAAGGGAAGTATCTAATTGCAAGACAATTTGTGATGCTTTTGTTGGAGGATACTTAATTGCTTGGCCTTCAGCTTTTGTAAGAAGTTTTTCTCTTCCAAATTCCGGAATCATTTTGTTGTACATTTAATCATTATAACTAACGTCCAATTTTATATAACAGATTCGAAAGAAGGCCGAATGAGTTGTAGCTGAATTCTTCGGTTGGATCAAGAAGAAAACAAGAACTTGAAGATTTTACATAGTTATGTTGATTGTTTGAAAAATGTACTATCATTCACAAGATTTTTCCTTAGTCAAATTAATTCAAAAGCCGTTGTGTAATATTCTTCACAAATGTGTTATCTTTGTCATTGATAAGGATGATGTGTTGTTGCATCAATAATATTTATTATAATGTATGGTCTTATTAAATATCTTGATATGTCTATCGTGCTTTTATTAAACAAATGTGTATTCAGCAAAATACATACCTAATATTTATTTACTAATAATAAAAGGAATACATTTGTTATAATATGATACTAGTGTAGTAGTGTTTTTTTGCGGATGCTAGTAGAGTAGTGTTACTGATGGTGTTACTATAGTTACAAAATGTGTTATTAGGTAGTTGACAACTATAAATTATAGTGTTACAACATTCTAATATCATGTTACTAGTTTATTTCGAAGATAAAAAAGGTGTTACTAATTGTGTTGCTACAGTTACAAAATAATGTTACCCCCAATGTCCTACGTCCATGAATGTATGTTACTATTAGTGTTACTGTTGTTAAAATAATGTGTTACGAGTGTAGTGAGTAACACATAATGTGCATGTTACTACAATATAATTGTAACACAATTTCTAAGCTATGGTAACAACTATTATGTGTGAGAGTGGACACCATCCAGTAACACGGCCTAACGGAACACATAAAAAAGTGTGTTACTATATGCCCTAGTAACACCTTTTTGGGCCTGTGGTAACATAACATTGTGTTACCAAAGCTCTGTCTTGTTGTAGTGTGGCCCCAGTCTGCAATGTGGGTAACCCGGCCTGCACGTTTGCCGGCTGTCCTCCTCCGGTTGTCGGCTGATGCACAGTTTCCTGATTCACAGCCGGAATCGGCTGATCCTGGGGTGTGATGAATAGTGCGTTAGGGTTTATGACTCCACCCATCGCCGGTAATCTTGTCTGGTATCTTTGATGCACCCTGCTTGTCTCAGCTCGGAGCCGGTTCTCCAATGCGTCCAGTTCGCGTTGGCGCGTGGCTACCCCTTGCTTTTCTACTTCCACATCCCTTCTTTGTTGCTCCAGCGCGCGGCGTGCTACCTCCAAGTCCCTGGCACGCGCCGCGGCGTTTTCCGGGGTTATCACAGTAGCTAACACTGTTGGGTCCAAGACCATATTGTTACTGAACAGGGCCGGGTGTTGTGGATTCGAAGGACCCGCCCCTGGCGTCCTGTTAGCCAGGAATCCAAACATATTCGCCTGCAGCTCGCTATCCGCCGCTCGGCTGGTGACTGAAGCCGACTCTCCGTCAACCCGGGTCAGAACCGGATTTCCGTCAGCCGAATTTTGCTGCTGGGCCAATGCTTGCGCCGCTCCGACCGCGGCCGCAGTCACGTTCCCCTGATTGAGATTGGTTGCAGGGGCTGTGTAGACCGCGACCTGGCACGCAATGCTTGGTGAAGACTCATATTCCTCCTCATCACATCTATCCTCCTCGTACCGGTCCTCCAGCAGGTGCAAGATAGACTCGGTATCATCTTCTCTCATGACCCGGCCACGCGGGGTCCATGTCGGCTCCTCCGGTTGTTCCCTCTTCGTGGTGGGCTCTTCTATCGGATCCACCGTCCCGACCGATTCTTCGCCGTCCGACTGAACGCGGGTGGCCTCTCCTGACACAGAATCAAATCCAAAATCGTCAGGGATTGAATCGGATGTACGTACCATGCCGACGAAGACGTTGACCCGACCGATTGTGATGACAGATCCGGATTCGAGCAGATCCGACTTTGGCCCCCAGCCAAAATCGTCCACCATCTTCTCTCCTTCGGGGTCGGTGTAGATCTCGCCGATGACGAGGTTCTTCATGTTCTCCCGTGATGTAAACACCCTTGGACGTAGGCCCCACGGTGGGCGCCAACTATCGTGGGATAATCACGGCAGACGTTACCGGGGGTAACTTGTCTTGGGGTAATTCGACTCTGGTGTTTCGGAGAGGGTTTAGCTCAAGGGAAACCATGGTGATATGCGATCTGGTAGCCGGCAATCAAGTCGCCGAGTCTCCGATCTGAATATATTATCTCAACTCTCGTGTTACAATGGATACTCGAATATTTCGCGATTGTGTGATCGATGCTTAATCTAACCCTAGGGGTCGGCTTATATAACATCCGGACCCCCTGGCTTACCGTCCAAGGCATACTCGGAATCCTACCCGGACACTGCTTACAAACCTTAAGTTTCCCTATCGGAACCCACAAACCGGGTTACGAGGCCTACACTCTTGGGCCTTCTAGAAACTCCTTTTCCCTAAGCCGGATCTTGCGCGACGCCCTTTGGGCCGAATTACACCTTGGCGTTAGCCTACCGGGTTATCATCCCTCCATCAGATGTCACTGGCGGTGGTTATGGATCACCGGTGTCATCAACAACGCGGAACTTGCACACAACACAACTAAAATACTTTGTCCCAATGGTACAGTGAGGTTGTCAATCTCACCGACCTTGCTGAAAACAAAGATTAGACGTTTAGTTTGGAAAATAGTGTATGCTTGCAGTAAGTAAAGAAATCAGGAAATTGTAGTGGTTTGTTTAACAGTGTAGGAAAATGGACCGGGGTTCATAGGTTCACTAGTGGTGTCTCTCCATAAAAGATAGCATGCTGGGTGAAAAAATTACAGCTAGGCAATTGAAAAATAAAGGTTGCACCGTAGTGAACATTCATGACATGATCACTACTATGATATTTAGTGCGGGCATTACAACAATATACATAGACCGTAATCGAACTGCATCTATGACTAATAATCCACCCTTAGGTTATCATCCGAACCCCCTTAGGTATTAAGTTGCAAGCAACAGATAATCACATTAAGAAATGTTTGTAATGTAAGCAATGATTCTACGCGCGGGCACTCACACCACTGTTTTCTCCCTAGTGGCAACATCACATCCTCCCCCGTCACGTTTCTGTCACTCGATCACAGGCGAAAAGGAGGCATGAACCCACTATCGAGCATAAATACTCCCTCTTGAAGTCACTAGCAACTACTTGGCCAGAGAAACCACTAGCAACGGAAAGCATGCAAGATCACAAATAACATATGCAATAAATACCATAATCAACTTGGCATAAGTTCAATATTCATCGGATCCCATCAAACACAACACATAGAATTACATAAGAATAATCTCGATCATGTTAGGCAACCCACGAGATCTAAACATGGAGGCATAGGAGGAGAAGACAACCATCTAGCTACTGCTATGGACCCGTTGTCCAAGGATGAACTACTCACGTATCACTCCGGAGGCAGGCATGGTGATGAAGAGGCCTCCGGTGATGATCTCCTCTCCGGCAGGGTGCCGGGAGAAAGCTTCACAACCCCCCTGATCTAGGGTTGACGACAACGACGGATGTGGAACTTTTCGGGAATTTTTGATCAGGTGTCTAGGGTTTTCCATCCGGGGGGAATAAATAGGCGAAAGGGAAAGGCGGTGGAGCCCTGGGGCCCACACCACCCCTGGCGCGGCCAAGGGGGGGGGGGGCGTGCCACCCCATGGTGTGGGCCCCCTGGTGCCCGTCTTCGACTCCTCTTCGGTCTTCTGGATGCTTCCAAGGAAAATAGGAACTTCGGGATTCGTGGGGTCCAATTCCGAGAATATTTCCAGAACAACTTTTCTGAAATAAAAAACAGCAGAAAACAGGGAACTGGCACTTGGCATCTTGTTAATAGGTTAGTCCTAGAAAACGTGTAAAAATGACATAAAGAAGGGAGAAAACATGTATCAATTGGCATAATATCATCATGGAGCATCAAAAATTATAGATATGTTGGAGAAGTATCAGCCCCCTCTCGCGTACTTGACCCCAGGGAACCCTACGACCAGGAGAACCATCGAGGAAATATTCCGCCACCTCCTCATGGCGAAAAACAACAGAGAGAGAAAAGCTCTCTGACGGGGAGAAATCTGCTGGGGAAATTCCT
The DNA here is from genome assembly GCA_028641055.1 of Alopecurus myosuroides. Lineage (NCBI taxonomy): Eukaryota > Viridiplantae > Streptophyta > Magnoliopsida > Poales > Poaceae > Alopecurus > Alopecurus myosuroides. Next base: position 413,123,163 of record CM054059.1, read on the forward strand.
CCTTAGAGAGGGGAAATCATCGCCATCGACATCACCACCATCACCGTCATCCTCACCATCCACCTTCTTCTCGATGTAACAATTAGGGTTCTATATTGTTGTTTTCCACTAGATCTCTCTCCCGGTGTGGACTATTTATTAGTAGTTGATGCTTACGAGATTTATCGGTGTTTGCACTTTATGACCAGATTGTTATTCATCATTATATCACCTCTGATTATGATTCATATGATTTCTTGTGAATAGTTCATTTAATTCTTGAGAACATGGGAGAAGTCAATATGTTAGTAGTGGAATTATGTTGAAGTAATATCTAAAGATTTGATATTTAAGTTGTGGTGTTATTCTTCTAGTGGTGTCATGTGAACGTCAACTACACGACACTTCACCTTTATGGGCCTAGATGGATGCATTGTGTATTTGGATACTAATTGTCTGGTTTTTGGAGTGACAGAAACCTAAACCCCCGTTAGGAAACCGATGCATGAGGGAGTGTAGGATCCGAGAGTTTAAGGTTGTGGTTAGATTTATCTTAATTACTTCTTGTAGTTGCGGATGCTTGTAAGGGGTTTGATCATAAGTATGTATTAGTCCTAGTTGGGCGGTGCATTAGCATAGGTTCACCCACACAACACCTATCAAAACAATAAATATTAATCAACCTTTTGAAACGGAAGCGCTTGACGAAGTTCCCATGTATCCTCGAGAACGTTTGGTGATCATAAGTAAACCAACCGACTTGTCCTTTACTCTAAAAAGGATTGGGCCATTCGCTACAATTATTATTACTGTCTTTTATTTACTCGCACTTTATTTATCTGCTATATCAAAAACCACCAAAAACTTGTTTGCTATTGTTTACAGTGAATCCTTTATCCAACCTGTTTGTCAACACCTTCTGCTCCTCGTTGGGTTCGACATTCTTATTTATAGAAAGTACTATGATACACCCCCCTATACTTGTGGGTCATCAATCGATGTAGCTATGGAGGAGATGATGATGGTGGTGTTGGTGAAGGCGGTGAAGGGGGCAGCGAGGAGCGCAGGGCGGCGGCAGCGCGGGGAGTTCCTTCCCTGCCGCCGGCATCATGGAGGGAGCGCTGCCACTTAGCCCCCTTTCTTAATGGCTTCTTGGAAGCCCTGTCCCATGGAGATGGGATCCATGTGGGAGGAACAAACATGGCTTTTGGTGGCTGCAATTCGTGGGTGGAGGAGTTCTCCAGGAGTTAGGCTTCCTCCCTTTATATATCCTCCCGGAATCCCGTCATTGCATCTAGCGCTGCAGTAAATTGGGCGTATCTTGGCTGTCTGGACTCGGAATCAGGCGAATTTTAAGTCTAGAACGGTCCTCGGTAAATTCCCGACAGTTTTGGCTTCGAGGAGATTTCCGTTTGACGCCGTCTTCGATCCGTGCCGTGGCAATCTTTAAAAAGAGTTTTCAGACAGATTTCAGGAAAGTCCCAATTCGACTCCAACAAGGTTTTCTCTAATATTTTTGATAATTCCTCCACATCAAAGTGTAAAACAAGAACATTGTGCACTTTTGCAACTATTAGCAGGTTAGACCAAATAAATCATAAACTTGATATGAAAATAATTACCAAAAGCATAAAAGTAGCATGAAACCATCAAAAATATAGATACGTTTTGGACGTATCATCCACCGTTCGAGTATTACTCTTGTTGGCAGCCTCGCATGGTCTTATCGTCCACCAGATGGACATTAAGACGTATTTTTTGAATGGAGAGCTAGACGAGGGGATCTACATGCAACAGCCAGATGGCTTTGTGATAGATGGTCAGGAACAAAACGTGTGTAAGTTACTGAATTCTTTATATGGGCTGAAATAAGCACCTAAGTAATGGCATGAAAAGTTCAATACAGCTTCAACATCTGTTGGTTTTGTTGTAAATGAAGCTGCCAAATGCTTATACTATCGCCATGGTGGGGGCGAAAGAGTTATACCGCGCTTTGATGACATACTGATATTTGGAACCAACCTCAAAGTGATCGAGGAGGTTAAGTCATTTCTATCTCAGAACTTTGAGATGAAGTATATCAGTATGGCTGATGTTATTTTGAACATGAAGCTATTGCAAGACAATGAAGGTAGGATTACACTTCTGCAACCCCATTATGTTGAGAAGGTTTTGAGTCGTTTTGGATATTCGGACTACAAAATTTCTCTAACATCATATGATCCTAGTGTGTGGATTCGAGAGTTCGAATGCACAACTAAAGATCAGCTGAGGTACTCTCAAGTAATTGGTTCACTCATGTACCTAGCAAGTGTTACAAGGCCCGACATCATGTTTGTTGTGTGCAAACTGAGCCGGTTTGTTTCCAATCGCGGTGATGTGCATTGGCACGCAGTTGAAAGAATTATACATAATCTGAAAGGTACCATGAACCATGGACTTCACTATACTTGATACCCTTTGGTACTTTAAGGGTATTGCGATGCGAATTGGATCTCTGATGCCGATGAGATGAAAGCCACAATGGAGTATGTGTTTACTCTTGGAGGCGGTGTTGTTTCATGTAAGTCTTGCAATGAAACGATCTTCACGAGATCGACAATGGAAGCAAAATTAACAGCATTAGACACATCTTGTGTTGAAGCAGGATGGCTTCGAGATCTTTTGATGGACTTGCATGTGGTTGAAAAGCCAGTACCATCTATCCTTATGAACTGTGACAATCAAACAGTGATTTTCAAGGTGAAGAGTTCAAAGGACAATATGAACTCCACAAAACACATAAGAATGGGATTAAAAGTTGTCAGACATTTAAGAAACTCCGGAGTGATAGCGACAGATTATATCGAGTTGGCTAAAAAATATGGCAGATCCCTTTACTAAAGGGCTATCATGTGTTGTGATAGAAAGTGCATTGAGGGAGATGATATGAGACCCACATGAGTTGACATGGCAGTAACCCAACCTATGTGATCTAAGATCCCGTGAAGTAGGACCTGGGAAAACAAGCTAGTGGTCAACCGAGGAGAGTAATTTTATTAACTCACTCTGCTGGAGATGCAATACTCTAAGAAACTGTATGTGAGGTTGACTTTTGTCTTAGTGTGTTCCAAGGCTTATACAAGCAAGATGCTATCCTACAGGGCGATCTTTGGAGGAACACGCCTATATGATCCTGACAGCTGGTCACAGTCTACGAGATTGGGTGATCTCTAATAAGTTCATGAATAGGCCAGGAGTGTGACCCGAGGGGTCAACTTTTGGCAGTCTAGTACTGGCAATAAATTTAGTGAAAATACTTTATGCAAAACTGACAATTCAAATTATAGTCTATTGTTCAGTTGTGATGGAGTGTATGAAGGGAATATGCCCGAGAGGCAATAATAAAGTGGTTATTATTTTATTCCTTGTTTATGATAAATGTTTATTTCTCATTCTAGAATTGTATTAACTGGAAACGTTGATACATGTGTGTTTAATAAACAAACAATGGTTCCTAGTAAAGCCTCTCTTTTAACTAGCTCGTTGATTAATATATGATCAAGGTTTCCTGATCATTAACATTGGATGTTGTTAATAATGAGGTCATGTCATTAGAAGAATGATGTGATGAACATAAACCCAAACTAGGTATAAAAATACGATCAAGTCATTTAGTTTATGTTGTTATGTCTTACATACGAAGTAATCTCATTCCTTAGACCATGAGATCATATCAATCACTAATACCGGAAGGGTGCTTTGATGTCATCAAACGTCACATCGTAATAGGGTGACTATAAAGGTGTCGTTGGGTATTCGGAAAGTGTTAGTTGAGGCTCATGGATCAAGAGTGGGATTTGTCCATCGAAATGACGGAGAAAAATACTATGGGCCCTCTCGGTGATATCACATCGAAACCGCTTGCAAGCACGTGACTAGGTCACAAGGATGTCATATCACGGAACGAGTAAAAGAGTACTTGTCGGTAACGAGATCGAACTAGGTATGGTTGATACCAATGATCGGATCTCAGACAAGTAAAATACCGCGAGACAAAGGGAATAGTTACGACGTTGATGGTTCACACGATCACGAGAGTCATCGTTGAATATATAGGAGTCATCACGGATCTGCAGATCCCGTTGTTGATTATTGATCGGAGAGGTGTCTCGATCATGTCTATGTTATTCGCAAACCGAAGGGTGACACACATAAGGTTCGATGATGCATTTGAGAGGATACGGAATGTCGGCGAAAATTTTGGACAACACCGAAATCGTTTCGGGTAAATTTGAAATAGTTCAAGGGGTTTTTCATCGAATGGTTGTTAATAGAATTAACAAATGATTCGAGTTGCTATATGCAAATGTTTTTTAACAGAATTAACAAATGCTGAAATAAAGAAATAAAAATATTTTATTTATTTATTAAAGAAAAACCTTTGGAATTTTTGAGTGGATTTTAAGTGGAGGATGAGTGGGTGTGAGTGGAGAGTCCACTCATATGATGAGGGGAGAGGTGGGGGCACCACCATGCTTGGCCGCATGGGGCCTTTAGGCTGCCCCCTCCTCCTATAAATAGAGGGCATGAGCTCTCTCTCCCTCACACACTTGGTGTCATCTCCACCTCCCTCCTCCCGCTGCTCCACCTCATGTTCATGCGCTTGGCGAAGCCCTGAACGAAGTTTTCTCCACCACACCACGCCGCCGTGCTGCTGGAGTTCCGAGGGATTCTCTACTTCCGCCGCCCCGCTGGATCGAGGGAACGGAGGTCGTCATCAAGCCGTACGTGTGGCTGGTCACGGAGGCACCGCCGGATTACGGTGCACATCTTCTCGCTCTCGGGATTGGTGTGAGTATGACTACGCCAACAACGAGATTCGATCTCGTAACACTTAGAATCAATGAGGGTATGTTATCTTAAGACTCTCTTTCTACCCGTTGCACTTCATCTCCTAGATTAGATCTTGGCCCTTCGGGTATCTCTCGCGTAGGATTTTTTTTCTATGCAACGTACCCTTCAGTGTAGCTATTTGTTCTAGGAGGATGTTCGACCTTAACGGGTCTCCACTGAAAATGTTGGTATATAAAAACATTGATTGGAACAGAGGACAACACCATGGGCCTTCGGGATCTGGTGGGGGATTGCTGAAATTTGGGTTGGGCTTTGGGCCCACTAGACAATTTACATTTAATTCCTAGAGGCGCATACTGTCATAGCAAACGGTGGGAGTTTAGTCCCACATTGCTAGTTGGAAGAATTTTCTACCATCTTATAAAGTGAACTCTCTTCCCACTATTATGAGTTGGTATGTAGGGAGAGGAGTTGTGGAGGTGTTTCACACGCGCGCTGCTCCTCCGCCGCCCGCTGCACCGCGCCGCGGGTTGCGGGAATGAGCCGAGCCGATGTCTTTATTTTAGCGGTCGAAAACAGAGAGTCTGCAACAAACGCGTCAATAATATGAGACATCATATTGATTACCGTCTGTAATTGTCACATTGATTTTGGTAACAACCGTAGTAAACGCCACATTGATCTCGTGGTAACGGCTGTAGTGAACGCCAATTGATCGTGAGATGACTGTTCTCCTACCCGATCGCGCCTACATATTGGAGGCTCGGGCGGATACATACACACACGCCATACCCTATGTCTCCTTGCGCACATTGTCGCGCCGATGATCCCATCCCGTCTACCGCGTACAAGTGCTGACGGGAGAGCAGGCCTCCGAAACCCTGCCTCTACAGATTATGTACGTGAGAGGGGCGATTAGGTTTTTCGGGAGCGTCTCCTATGCGACTGCTTGCTTTTGTTTGTCTACTTCGACTACTCCCACGTCGCTCTCGTCATCGCCATGTCCATCGACGCTAAGCGACTTGCTGCCGAGAAGCCTGCTGCCGACGAGGCCGCCACCTCCGATGTTGCGGCGATTGCCGCCACTGCTTCTGCTATGACCAACTGGCATATTGGAGAGTATGTTACGTTCATCCCCCTCCTGCTGATTTCTATATGTGCAGTACTAGTGTTGTGTGTAGATGTGTCTACCTTAAATCTAGTATGCAATAAAATTATGAAATATCACTCTGTTTACGTCATGCTCATGATTTATTCTTGGTTTTTGGGAGCGTCTCTACGCGACTTGTTACTTATGTTCGTCTACTTCGACTACTCCCGCGTCGCTCTCGTCATCGTCATGTCCACCGACGCTAAGCGACTTGCTGCCGAGAAGGCTGCTGATGACGAGGCCGTCGCCTCCGCTGCTGCTGCGGCGACTACGCCACTGCTTCTACTACGATCAGCTGGCCTATTGGAGGGTATGCTGCGTTCATCCCCCTCCTACTGATTTATATGTGTGCGGTACTAGTGTTCTGTGTAGATGTGTCTACTTTAAATCTATTATGCAATAAAATTGCCAAATGTTAGTCTGTTTACGTCATACTTATGATTTATTCTTGGTTCAATTTAATCGAAAAATTGCCCAAATACTCAACAATTCTCAACGAGAGCCAGTCTGCCATGGTGCTGAACTGCTGATAAGCAGATAGACCGACGAACAGGTTTGAAGGGAAGATTCCAAACCCAGGAGAATTTCCCCTTGTGGGGCTCCTTTAATTCAAAGGAAAGGGAAAATGCAGGAATATGAGTTTTATAGGTTTGAGATGATATGTCTAGTTGAATCCTATGGGATAGGGATTTTCTTTAATTGTGGTCTAGGATTTTTTTTATGAGATTGGATCTCATGTTATTTTTCTATAGGATTTACACTAGAAGATTCCTATGGGATTAGTATTTTCTATATGATACAATTCAACAATCCTATGAATCAAATAAGTGATTTAGAAAAAAAATCCTATAGAAAACAATTCTACAAAATTTCTAATACTATTCTTTTGAATCAAAGTGGGCCTAAAAATATTGCCGTAGAGTTGGCAATGCATAGTTAGTAGTATAAGGCTGGTGCCAGTGCATCACCGGTTATAGCCCCGCCACGTCAGCATTTCTCCTCACTCTCACCCCACTCTCAACTCACGGTGCCAGTGCACGGGGTACAGTCCCCACTCTCACTTCTCTCTCCTCTACATCACCATTTCTTTTTCAAATTAAGTTATTTCACTCGATTTTTTTTAGACATTTAAAATAATGCAAGAAACTTATTTTATTCAACTAAAAATGTTACCGATTACATAATAATTAATAAAATTGCATAATAAAATTTAAAATTTACATAAAAAATAAAAAATAAATTCTAATCCTCCTCCTCCTCGTCATTATCTTCCAGCCCAAGCTCTTTTTCCACCATCTGGATGGCCTTCGCATTTTGCGCTTTTCTGCTTCGTTCACGTCGGCTGTTGATCGGTCTTTCATTTTGTTCCATTGCTTCAGTAGCTTAGCTTTCACTAAACCATTCCACATGTTGTTCATCGCGAAGGATTTACTTCCTACCTCACTGCTTGATGAGGATTCCTTCCCCTTCCTCTTTCCCTTCTCCTTACGTGCCGCGGCCTTGGCCCTATCGCGGCCCACTGGACGCTCCTCCTCCTCCGTCGCCTCGCTAGAGCTGTACTCACCAGAAGCTCCCACACGAGTTCTCTTGGAAGTGGAATCGACTCCACTACCAGGACCATGTTGTCCTTTCCACCTCGCTTCATTGTGAACAGCTTCCCACCAGTGGTGCCATTTGAAAGGCTGGGTTACTCTTGTGTCATTCGCGTACCTCGGCATTGCCGCCTTCATGACCATTGCATCGTCTGCTCCACTCTGGCGTACCGCTTCTTCTTGGATGTGGTATGCATTGAACAAGGACACCTCACGGTTGTAGACGTTCCAATGATCCTTCAGTTGCTTACCGGTCCGATTACGGGCAGGATCGGAGGTAGAGTTGAAGGTTGCAGCTATCTGACCCAAAAAACTATCGCCGGTCTTGCAATTACCCGCGACAGAGTCCTTGGAGTGAAAAACCCAAGCATGAACCTACGCCGAAATAGATATTGTTAGTGAAAATCCAATCAAGAACCAACCCCGAAATAAAATATGTGACGGGTAAATAAAGTACCAGTTTTTCCTCGTCCGCAGTTGTCCACTCAAGCCTCTTTGGACGCTTTGGTAGGATTGTTTCCGCGGCATCGGACCCGTAGCTTGAAGCACTGGCTTCAGGAGGTGGTGGGGGGTACGGACCATATGGCCCGTATGGATACGGAGGTGGAGCGTATGAACCGTACGAAGGTGGTGGGTACTGAGGTACAGTCCCACTCCCGGTACCTGTAGGTGGAGCATGTGGAGGTGGTGGGGGGTATGCATACGGAGGCGGAGTGTATGGACCATATGGCCCCGGAGGTGGAGCGTATGGACCATATGGCCCCGGAGGTGGTGTGCCGGAGGAGTATAATACTCGGAGAAGCGGCGAAGAACCGGCATTGGAGCGACGATGTGTCGGAGAGATATCATCTAGGTGAGGGGCTTGTGACCCGTCGGACTGCAAGAGATCCGTGAACGAGGTCATATCTGGAGTCCAACCCGACATGGTGGAGAAGGTTTGAGAGAGTGAAGGAGAGAAAGAAGATGAAATGGGTGTGGAGTGAATGAAAGGATATGGGGGTATTTATAGGGGGTGGGGATGAAAATTTGGGGTTTTTTTTTGCTTTTTTCGGATTTTTCGAGCCAGCAACGGCTACCCCAACGGCTAGCTGACGTGGACGAATCAGCTCGCGCCACGTCAGCTAGCTGTTACCGCGCCGACCGCTCTCCCCTCTCGCCCCCGCTCTCGCCCGCGCGGTGCCAACGCGGCGCCCCCCTCTCGCCCCCTCCCGCCCCTCTCTCCCCGCCAGCGCGGGCGGTAGCGGGCGCTACCGCCGGGCGATAGCGCCGCCGCCCACGGCTACCGTCTCGACGCCCTCCCGCCCCACTCTCGCCCGGGCCGGGGCGATATCGCTGGCCCTCTCGACCCCGTTGGCACCAGCCTAATTCGATTAGTTAGCATGGATTAGGTCTATATCCAAGCACTTTTGGCCGCCTCGGAAACAGGAGCCAGTGGGTGCAAACAAAGAACGGTGCAGCCTTTCTTCTCGTGCTGCTGCGCGACATGCCATGATTAAACCTCTCTGTTTACGCTCCGACGTGCATCCTGGAGTGCAAATCTCTTGCACGCAGTTCTCGCGACTTTGCCCCTGCTACAATATCCCGCCTTTTACTTACGAGCACCTTTTTCCAGTACCTATACGCATTTCATTTCGGCCTCACGCGCGCCCTCGTGATTTTGTGCGTTTCACTCGATTGCCATACGCTTTCCTTTTACTCCATCTAGGTGAGAAACGAGCTTCGCATCTGGGCATCTTTCCTTCTCCTTTGGCAAAGTCTGAATCTTTTAACAGCAGGAGCGAGCCGGCGAGCAAGGTAGCGTTGTCTTTTGTCGGCTTCATCGATGGAAAGCGGCGTCCGTAGCGCTGTAAAAGCACGGATTAGGTGCAACCAGCCGAGCTAGATTAACAAAAAAGTTGCGAACCGCTCCAGCAATTAGTCGGGACACAGCCACTCACCCAACCTACTCACGGAAAGGAACAACCACGAGCCGGTGTGCCAAAAGCGGCAGGAGCTTCGAGTGCCCAGGCTCGATCGATCGGCGGTCGCCGGGGTGCTCATTTCGTTCGGGTTCCCGCCTCGCCTCCCGGGGGAAAAAGGGGTGGACGTCGCCGTCAGGAACGGATTATGAGACCCGCGCTGCGCCGGCAGGTCGCGGTCGCCACCGACCGGCACGCAACCGTGGCAGCACTACCACGACGAGCGGTAGTAGTACTCCGCGAACCCGTCGCTCGCCACGTCGCGCTCTCGATATCCTCTCGGGATGCGAGAGGAGGAAATCAATGACAATGGGTACAAGGCGAGGCGAGGTACTAGACGCGGACCGTAGAACGACCGGACGAACAAGCGTGCTTCATGACGTATCATCAACGCTCTGGCAAAAAAAAAATGACGTGTCAACGCAACGCGAAGTTCACGCCGGCGTGACTGGAGCAGGGTAACTTCTTCGCGGGGAGCGAGCACGAAACCGTCGGAATACACAGGAGCCGAGGCCCGAGGAGGAACGTCCGGCGCTGCATGCGCCGATTGAAAGCCGCCCGTCCCGTGCTGCTGATCAGCAGACGAACAGGCGCCTCCCTTCCCTGCAATCCCACTGCCGCACGCCTGCCCGCGTTGAAGATGGGCGGACCCCGGCCATGGCATCCGCTCCTCGCCATCAGCGCCGGCTGGCCGCACCGAGCTTTCGCTGGGATCCTTGACAGTGCGTACCTCCGTGGCGCCAACAGAGTTCACGTGCCGGGAATGAATTCAGCTTGGATTTGTCTCTGTGTGCGTGTGTTTTTTAGAGAAGGTGTGGATTAGTCGTTTTTAAAACATTTGACTGACGGGCTGAGCCTGACAGGTCAGGCCATGGATGTGCCGCGTGTGTACGTGCATAAAGAGAATTCTAGAGAGTTCTTTTTTTTTACTGAGGAACTTCTTGTCGCGAGATTCCGGCAACAAGGACTAGCGACAGAATGAAAACTCATATATCGGCACCCAAATGCAGATAAAATTACCATGCAAATTGCAGTGGACTATCCTGAAATGGCTACAATCAGTCGTACTCCTCGAGCGCACGTAAGATCAAAGAACTGGAAATATGAGAGGTGTCATCGACGAGTCACAGAGTTATTTGTTTGAATCGATCATTTCCTGTTGTTAATCAACCAAGAAAAACCTACTACCGACTACCGAGGGTCAAATCTAAACATTTCCATGAGCATGCACAACGCACGACTCAAAAGAAATGCTCAAATCTTTACACACATGATTACTTCTTCCCCTTGCCGATCGAATGTTCTTCGAGCCAGTCCAGGATCCTAATGCGCCGGGCGCTCCCGCATCTCTTCACGCCTCCGCCAACTCCGCTCCTCCTCGCTGCCGCCTCCGGCAAGCAGACGGGCTCGACGACGACGTCGGGCGAGCACCTGCATCCGAAGCCGTCGCCGAAGAGTCCCGCGCCATGCTTCCTGAAGCTCCTCTCCAGGGCGTGCGTCGCCTGCTCGAACCTCGCGCTCCTGCCGCTGCCGCCTCTGGAGGACGCGGTGATCCTAGCGTCGGCGGGGCGCGGCGGGTACACGTCGGGGGCGCCCACGACGCCGAGCCGTATGATGCCCCACCCGGCGGGCGGCGGGGCCGACCCCGTGCTCCGCCGCGGCCGCGACGAGCGCAGCTGCGGCGAAGGGCTCGGGTGCGCGTAGAACAGGCTGCTCGACAGCGATCTCCGCGGCGGCGCGTCGGAGGAGGCGCTCTTCGACGAGTGGCTGCGGCTCACGCACCCGCTGCTGCTGCCGCTGGAGCTCGCGCTGCGGCAGTCGTGCCGCGAGCCCAAGCCGCCGGTGGAGGCGACGGACTCGTACCGGGGGAGCAGGAATGCGCTGGGGGCGTCGCTGGCGGTGGTCGACGAGGGACGGAGCGGGAGCAGCTTGCCGTGGGAGAAGAGCTCGTCGGCCACGCACATGTCGTCGGTCGCGCCCGCCCCTGCCGAGACGAGGCCGCCGGTGGGCACGACGCGGAACTCAAAGTCATCCGCCGCTTCGGAGGCGGGGCTGTCGGTGGCTTCGCGGGGCTCGTGACGGGCATCTGCCATGGTCGGTCGGGGTTCTTTCCTTGGTCCAAGCAGAAGAGGGGAAAGAGATGGTCGGGTCTTGTTGCCTTCTCTTCTTCTTTTTGGCTTGATCGGTTTTTACTGGGAAGAACGGAAGGAGGATGGGACGGGAGAGACAGAGGAGCTGTGCCTAAGTTGCTGGGGCCCCTCAGATGTCAGTACTATAGTACCGTGCTTAAATAGTCCATTGGTCAATTTGCAAAAGTTACTAGTCAACGCTACCAATTATTACGGTTACCCAAAATTTTGGAGAAAATTTATGATGGAGTATTCCACGACAAAGTTAAGGGTCTCTTTAATTTACATGACTTAACAAAAAAAACCCAAATTAGAGTTTAGCTTATCAAAAATTCTTATATTGTAGGACAGAGGGAGTATTAGATAACATATACGTATTTCTTATTTATCATGGACAAGACGTAAAACTTTAGCCATAAGTCAACGAAATATAGGTTTGAATAATTTTATAAACAAAATTATAACCAAAAATCAACATTTATGATACTCCCTCCGTCCTGGTGTATAGGGCACATATAGCAAATCTCTAGACCCTAGGTATTCATTCATTGGGGTTTAAAGATTGCATGCATTGGTGGAGAGGGATGGAGAGAGGCAACCACCCACTAATTAGAAGAGAATTAATGCAAAATGTGCCTAATAGATGGGACTGCATGTATTTGATATTATGCCCTATACACCAGGACGGGGGGCGTACCAAATAAATATCAGTACTAGTCTCACCATATACTTCATGGAAGAAGTCGATATTTTGTTCTATATACTCCCTCTCTTCCATAAAGGAAGGCTTTATAGATTTTTTTGTCTTTGTCCCTATTCACATATATGTAGATATATTTTAGTGTGTTGATTCACTAATTTAGTAAGGAATGGAAACAAATCTTACTTTGTATAACAGAGGGAGTATTTGCAAAATTCTATAGTAGAAATAGATGTGAAACTGGAATGAGATGCATCCATGAAATTCTATAGAATTGCAAAACCAAATGAATTCGAAAAAAAAAGTTTTTTTTTACAAAACAAACGAGTTACAACGAGGGAACTGGATTTTTTTTCCCTTCAAAACACTATGTAGGTAATCCTTATGGGAAAATTAGAAGGATTGAATTCCTATGAATGAATGACTCCACGGAAAAAATTTAGAGGGTTCAAATACTCCAGAAATACTATCAAAATACTTTGAATCATGGATTCTTTGGTTGCACCGTTAAAAACAAATATTTCCAATATATTCGGAAGGATGAACATTTTCCTATTAAATGTAGCCCAAAGATATCCTTCAAAATGCATTCGATCCTATAAATGAAACAACCCACGTACTTCCAAGGATCTCAATCCGCCAAAGTTCATATGAAAATAATTTGAATCAAAGAATCCCTTGGCTCCACAACCCTCATAATATGTATAATTATACAACCTCCAAGGTTAGCATTCATGACATGCCAACGTACCTTAGAGCATCTCTAACAGTAGCCCTAAATAGGGCAGTCACTTTTGTGTGTTTAAGGGCTAACCTATTGCTGTTTTAGGGCAGCACGACAGTTGCTGCTTTTTCAGCATATTAAGATAGGGCAGTGCAGTGCTTCAACGGCTGCCCCATAAACAGAGATGACACAACAGAATTGAACGAAATTTAATTACATGGAAATGGTTCAAACAATATTGGACGATTTGACATTGAAACATATAAAGTAAGAGCCAAATTTGATGATTTGACCTAAATCTAAACCTAATCCTAGTCCAAATCGTCGAGATCGTCGTCGGCAGTGTCCCAGAAGCTGGAGCTGAGCTCCGACGACGAGTCGTTGAGGACGACGGTGGGCGGGCGCAGTGGGCGGCCCCGCCTCGTCGCTGCACCCCGGCTTCTTCTTCGACGCGTAGAAGGCCAGCTCGGTCTGCGGCGACTCGGGGTGGTCGTGGCGGAGGAGTGACATGCGGAGGCTGTCGCTATGCGCGGCGCGGAGATTGAGGCGCTCGCGGTGCGCCTGCTGGTGGGAAGCGTGGTCGACGAACTGCAGCGGCGGCGCCCAGAACTCCTCCGTCATGCGCGTCTCCGCCAGGAAGTTCATCTTCACGCGGGGACGCGCGAACCACCACGCCGCCGCGTCGTACGCGTGCGCAGCCAGCTCCGCGGTGTCGAACGTGCCGACCCACCAGCGGACGCCGTCCACGGAGATCTCCGCAGCGTAGCGTACGGATGGGCGCAGCTGCACGCCGACGAAGTCGTCGGAGCTCTTCGCTGCACGGTGCGGCGCCATCTCGGTGGGCAGAGCCGATTCGGGGACGGCGACGGCGGGCAGTCGCTCAGGGGCGATGGATTGGGGACGGATTCGGTTGTACGGCTACAGGGGTGGAGTGGGGATTAAAAGGGCAGAAGGTCGGCGGGCGGCGGGAAAATTACGGGTGGCGGTTGGCTGCCCGCGCGTGGGGTTTTCATTTGGGGCAACCCCTTCGATTTCTCCAAAAATACATCACTTTGCTAGTTTTTAGAGGCATTGTCCTAATTTTTTTTGCCAACTAACCTATTTGGAGGAGCCGTTGGAAGCCGTTTTTCGTTATTTCCTGCCCTATATGACAGGGTTTTTTACATCTCTGCCCTATTTAGGGTTGCCGATAGAGATGCTCTTAGTTCATGTTCGGATGTCTCCTAGTAGCTTTTCAAAAACCACAAATCCGGCTCCACGAGACCATTTTCGGCGTCTAGTTCGGTACGAAGATGCTGGGAGCCGGAGGAGATCTCAACAGGCCCTAAATATAGATGAGTGTTATAGCTGAACATAACTAATCAAATATGATTAGATAAGGCACACATATAACCAGCACCCATGTAATACGCAATAATGCAATGCATTTATAAACTTAGTTAAATATAGAGAAAGTTAACTTAGAACAAATCAAGAAATTTCAATTGTTTTTAAATGGAGACGTGGAGGGTGTATCTCATTTTCGCCATCATTTCACCATGCCCTCTATGGAGCTCCTATGTTGGGAACTTGGGGTTCATGAATAGTCTATGTACCGCAAGTACTACTCATTGCATTCCTGCTACTTGATTTGCCAAAGGAGAGTCCCACGTCACATAAAAAAAATTAGGTAAACGATATTAGTAAGGCAAAATTTATGTATCAATGACACACTGTGACGACGTCAATCTTCTCCCCCACCGCTCTAGCTCTCTAGGTGCCCTCGTTGAGAGTCTCTCGTGAGGACCCGGCGAGCACCTGCTCGTGCTTCGGCGGCGCTGCCGGCCGGAGTAGAGGAGGTTGCGCCGCGCGGGATGTACAGAGTAACTGTAGGGTTTGTTTTAGCTTAGTTTGCTGTTGCTGTCTTAGATTTGACCTAGTGTCGTCAAGGTGGTGCTTGCCTCCTCGCCCGAGCCGAGCGAGCAAGCTTCTCATCGCATATCTTCTTCTTCGCGAGCTCCAGTGGTTGGAGACGGGAGATTTGATACGTGGTGCCGCCTTTCTCCTGCATAAGCTCGAAGGATGGGCCTCAAATCTTGGAGTTCATCATCGCTGTGCTGTGAAGTGTTGGTTTGGGGCAAGATCGATTTCTCCGTTCTGCCGTGGAGGTGGGAGGAGGAAGAGAAGATGTGCCTCAGCTACTTCTTTTGCAGGGCGGCGTCATCTCTTCAAGCTGCGTCTACGTGCGAATCACGCTGAGTCCAAGATGGACTCCGCCACTCTCGGCCGACAGGGCGGCCCATATTTCTCCTCCGCATCGCCGGAGGTCTCCCGAGCAGGTCACTGGAGCTCGATGCCGCGAAGAACTCAAGTGGTTCGTCCCCGTTTTCTTCCTGGCAGCCGGTGGCGTCTGCTCCTCGCTGGTTCTGGAGAGCTTTCGAGCGCGGCGCTCTCGTACCTCGGCATCCGCGCCTTGAGGTCGCCGGCGAACGGTGGTGACGAAGACCAAGGGCCTGATTGCTTTTTATTTCTTAGTCCTAGGGTCTTGGCTGTAAGAAAGGTGGCCTTATCTTCAAATTTGCTGGTTCATTGTGCAAGTGATGTAAAACGGCCACTCTTTTTTTTGTACTCACCACCCTGGTCTTTAATGTAAGCAGCAAATGGGTCCTTCGGGGCCTCCTCTTGTTCAAAAAAAAAAAAAAAAATGACACACTGTGACAATGTAATCATGTGACAAAAAAATATGACCGTGGAAGTTGATTGTCGTTTCATCATCTCAAAGGGTACAATTGGATTTTATGTGTTTTGTAATGGAGGCAAAAGGCTTGCCTCTTTTCATTAATTAAGATAGAAAAGATACCTTTTAAACAATGTAGGTTGGAAGAGTAATGCTGTGAAGAAAAACCCGGGAACTTGTCTTGCTCTAAATTTCCTAAAAAATACAAGCATGACGATAGAAGCAAGCAGCCATGCGGTAGTAGTGGTTGCCACGGGGTTGCCACCAGTGATGTCCAAGAGGTGGAAGCAACCGAGCTGTTTCGAGTAGTGATCGACAGGGAATACACGTGGAGCTAATTATGTTCAAGTATAGCAACTTCATATCACCTCATTACGCCGCGAAGAGACCTGGAGGAAGGGGATTGATATTCCATATTACCTTTGGCTTAGATTACGACGAAGGAGACGGGCCATCGACGCGCCGGCACTGGCAAATCGGCGTGGAATGGAATAACTGCTCTAACAGCAAGTTGACCGGCACTAGCACATCGGACCTCTCATGACTTGCATCTCCGGCCGTTGGCGCCCAATGCCGTTTTTCGGCGGAAAACATAGCGTTCTAGGTACGTCTGTGCTATTTTTCATCGTGGGGCACCGTTTTTCAGCCGTGACTCCAACCCCAACAAGGCGGGATTACGCGAAAATTTGTAAAAACTCTGAAAACGACGAACTTTTGACCAAAAGTTAGACGATTTCATTACAAGTGGCCAAATATAGCCGATTTTTACATAGTAGATGCAAAAAAAAAAGGCTGATCCATGACGAGGGCCTTGTAC
This sequence comes from Alopecurus myosuroides, assembly GCA_028641055.1. Lineage (NCBI taxonomy): Eukaryota > Viridiplantae > Streptophyta > Magnoliopsida > Poales > Poaceae > Alopecurus > Alopecurus myosuroides. Next base: position 413,139,764 of record CM054059.1, read on the forward strand.
ATCTTGGTGTAGTGGCCGTCGTCGTCGTCATCGGAGTCGCTCGGCGGCTCAGCCTTCGGTGCGCTGCTGGAGCTCTGCCCTGGGTTGCTGACTTGCATCGACGGGGTAGCGAAGGCGTCATCGCCGCCGTCGCTGTCGGAGAGGACGACGACATTGCCGGCCCGCAGAGCGCGTCGTTCATTGATGACGATGTTGTTGCTCCGAGTCTGGCGACGCGGCGGCTCTTCCTCTCGCTCAGCCTTGACGCCGGCAGGAGGAACGGGAGCAGCCGCCGACGAGCGACGTTTCCTCCCTCTACTCATCTGCCGCACGATCTGGGCGAGGAACCGGGCGAGAGTGCGTCCGGGGTTGCTCCACCAGATGCGGCGACCCTGGCCATTGTTGCGCCCCGACACCACGCCCCCGACGGGGACCTCGGCCAATTCCGCCTCGAATCGCTCCTGAAAGTATGCCGTCCACGAGACGTGGTTGGCTGGATGCCATGGCGCCGGCGACGCTCCTCCTCCAGCAAGCCCTACCGGATGTCCTCGATCTCGGCGACGCGCACGGGCGGGTGGGTAGTAGAGGCACAGGGACGCCGCTTGCGCTGAGCTGCCATGTCCTAGGCGCGCTCTTGCCGAGCGATGTGTGGAAGTCCGCGGCATGCAGCAGCCGGGCCTCCTAGAGGTGGAGGGTGCGGTGGCCGAAGCCATTGGCAACCGCGCCGCCGAGGAGGGTAGCCATGAACCATGGCGAAGCTGGAGCGAGAGAAGTAGCGAGAACAAGGCGAGGACGACGAGAATGGCAAGATGTGTGTCTTTGGAGACCGAGTTGGTGCCATTATATACCAGCGAGAGGGCAGGATAGCCGAAGCGACAGCGACAACGCAATAAATCCGCCGCGTGGGCCAATTAGACTGCTCAGCCACACCGCGTGGCGTCTGGACTGACCGAAATCGTCAATGCACGCAGGAGCCAAGACTATGAGGACGACTAGGCTCTGTCTCACTGACAGGGCGGGGCCGCAGACGGGAGAAACGACGGGGCATTGTTTTCGCGTCTTTTTCCTCCCATCGGCTCCTTGGTTGCCCCCCGGCGCGTTGGGTTCGGTCTGGATACGCCCGCTGATTTTTTTTGTCCCAAATTAGCGCTATTTAGACTTGTGGAGCGACGGCTAGGTGTAAAACTGAGCATCTTCAGTCGTGGGGCGCCCATGGCCATTTTTTGGTCGAAAATAGCGCCGCTTGGGTGCTGTCCGCGCTATTTTCGGCATGGAGTGTTGGTTCCAAAGTGTGATCTCGAACAACAAATAGGGAAAAAAAATTAAAATTCACTCAAATTCGATGGAATTCAAATAAACTGAACGAAATATAGATGATATCGATGATATTTGGCGTAAATATAGGCGAGTTCATTACATCGGCGCTGGCACTGGCCCTGGCACATCGGCCCTCCCATGACTTACGGTACGACATCAGTTCATTTTACCCGAACGACGTCCCCTTTGTGTACGGGCTCGTGTCGTGCCGAGTCGGATGGCACGAGAACTTTGTGCGCGCCTGATCAATGTCCAACAGGCAACAGGGGTCATGGGTAGGGGCAACAACGGCGGGTGTGGGGACTTTCGGCTCTTTTATGACGGGTGTACCATGTAGTAGTACGTGATGCCCGGGTGATCCATCGGTCGGCCGCGTCCCTTGGCATGTGCACATCCGTAGTAGATCACAAACTTTTACAAGATCACAACGGCCGTCTGTGCTTTTATCTTCTGGTACAGTGGCATGGCTTGGAAGCTTCGGAGCTTGTGGTCCCGTGTCCATTAATGTCGTCAGTTCAGAACGTATGCATGTAGGAGTACTTGTCAGCTGTCTTTGGGTCATTGCTTTTTGACTGCAGTTGTTGCCTTGCTGCGTGAGAGTAGCAGTAGCATGGACTTGCCTTTGTTTTTTTAGTCATGTGTTGACAGGCTAGGAACTGCGTGCTATGCGCTTTGCATGGACAAAGGGCTCGGAGTAATGGCATTGGTAGAGAAAGACTTGGACCAACATACGATACTTCACAAAATGTGTAGAGAAATAAAGGCTCGAGGGGAGCACCCAGGTGCATATATATACGGAGTATATGAACGACGATTTCATTTAAACTTTACGAAATCTTACATAATTTAAACGAAATTTGTTGGAATATATGTCGAATATGTGTACGAGTAGGGCTACGCTAGGACTTGTAATTAAACGGAAGGTTAGGTGTTTGAGTCGGACACGTGTAACCCAGGGGCGGGCCCAGGATTTTGGTGCCGTGTATTCAAAATTTGAAAGAGCACAATTTTAATTTTTTTGACAGCCTAAAAGCTGGGTTTTGGCATGTATAATTAATTGTCACGTCATATATTATCACTTTATAAAGTATAGAATATATGACACAATAATATGAGCATAATATCACATATTTGTAGAACATATGAGACTTGAAATTATTTAAATTATGTGGGTACCAATTTATCAACATATCGAATTCGCAAGAATTTTTTCTGAATGCACCTCAATCATGCAGATTTGTCCAAAATTCATAATATCAGATTTAGGTTTTATTTGTTACATCACCTCATTCACGAGTGAGGCGGGCCGGATGGAGGAGCAGTCGTGGACGTTCCTAGTCCTGGTGCCGTGGAACAGCAGTGCATGAGCCTAAAAGGACTGGATGAAGAGACTCGAGGAGGGGGGGGGGGGGGGGGGGGGGGGGGGGTTCGCCGGCTGCCGCAGTGCCGCGTCCCCGCGGTTGCCGGAATTAATTCGCTGCCTGTAGCCCTTTGATTTGGGGAATAATACACACAGGTCGTGCTCGTCTCCCATCAGTCGTGCGTGCGGCCGAGCACTGATGTGGGCCTTTGGTGCTAGTCGGGACAAATAGGCTAACAACTAGCTGGGCCACAAGGAGGAGGGAGGTTTGCCGAGTTTAGCTTGTAGTTGTGGCCCAAATACCTGTCATTTCCGTATTTTTCTATATGTATGCGTATTACACACTATATATGATGAGTTTTTTGTCAAAAAATTGGGTATTCAACTGAATACCCTTGAATTGAAGTGGGCCCGCCCCTGGTGTAACCTGGCCTAATATATAAAGGCACCGGGGTAGCCCAAATAGACACGACGAAAGCTGGTAGGCTAGACACAAGATCACGAGGGGACGGTCCGGCGCCCGTGGTAGGGGCGGCCGGACCGGCGTGGCGTTGATATCTGGTGCGTCTGTATTGCCTCGGCGGGCTTGTCGTCGATGACGACTTGATAGCAGCAGGCGCGCAAGGGGAGCCGGCGGCTTGTGCCGGTGACCAAGGTGGCCGGTGCAGCGGTATCAATGGGGAGGTGCGCCCGTAGTCATGCCCCGCAGATGTAGGCGAGTTCGCCGAACTGCGTTAACAAATCTCGGTGTCGTCATCATGCTGTGATTGCTTGGTCCTCGGTAGATCGATTGTGCGCCTACGATTTGTAACAAGTGGTATCAGAGCAAGGTTGAAGGCCACGGATTATGATTTAGAGGAGACGTTTTGGAAAAAGCGAAGCAATCGGAAAGTTTGCATGCGGAGCGGATGAACCGGCCGGACGAATCGCTGGCCTAGGCGTGACAGTATGCGGCGGCAGCACACGTCCAAGCTAACGGCAAGGCGTGTGGCGGCGGCAGTGTACGGTGGCAGACGATCGAACAGAGATCGGATTGCCAAGGCGTGTGACGGCGGCAGCGTACGGTGGCAGCGTACGGACGGAGTTATGGCATGCATGTAATCGATGAGAAGCAGCAGCCTTTGGGATTTGTTGTAAAAAAAAGGTGATTTGTACCATGGTGTGTTCGCTGCATGGAGAGCAACCTGACAAGAGAAGGCCTTTGGGAAGTTGTGAGGCACGTGCTCGTTGCTCCACGGAAGCTACCAGGATGGCAATTTTTCTTTAAGAGGTTATGCTAATTGCAAACGATATTGTACCAGATGGTTTACAGTCACGGCGTGCCCATAAGATTCAAAGGAGTCTGAAGTGTGGCATGTAGGGATCGTGTATCTACAAGGAAAAGAAGACGGTGAAGATCGGCGATGACGACGTAGGAGCGTGACGGCTGATGGTGTCCGAATTCTGTGGCGTGGAAACACGTGGCGCATGCCTGAGGGGTGCATGCTTCAACATGCAATGGCGCGGGGTTGGTTCAAGATGTCGTACGCATGAGATCTTGAGGTCGACGTGGCGCGGGGTGGACTGATCATCTACCATGGAGTCATGTTGAAGGTGGAGCTGGAGTCTAACGATTCCACTCGGCTGATGGAGGGGCTACGGCATAAGCGCGGAGAGTCGAACCCTAGTCAGCGGGAAGGCGAGAAGCACGTTGGTCGGACTAGACGTCAGGATCCGAGAGATACGTGGAACTCGGCATCGGTCGGGTACGACTGATGGTTATCTGCAGTGGGGCCTGAGATGGTGTGGGTTAGCTACCTGGTAGATCTTGGCCAAGATTGCGGATGCTCGACGCGGTAATAGCGGCGAGGCGTGCGGTAAGCACGGGACACAGCGACAGTACAGGGCACTGGCAGTCAGACATGTGGTCATGCATGAGTGCAAGGGGTGCTGAAGCAGTGTTGGCGAGTAAACGGGTTCATGATGGTAACTATCTATCAAGACCACGGAGATGGATGAGTGTTGGCCATGGAGAATCTGCGAAAGCGGTGATGAGACAGTTGTGAATTTGACTGGAGATGACTTAAGGCAACGGCGAAATTTCTTCAAGGTTTCAGAGATGCAGTCAACAATAGCGAGAATGATGAGTTCAGGTAACTCTTATTTGTGACACCTAATATGTGAGTTGTTCACTTTCACATGGATCAAGGACGAGGCTACCAAGGTGACGATGCAACGGCGTTGTCAATATGGTGACTTTATGATCGTTGTGTGATGGCGGTGGACGGATACCCCGGAGAGTTGGGAGCACAAGACAAGAGCGAGGAAGAACTTAATTTTCGTGAGAGCATTGACTGTGGTGAAACAAGGAAGAAAGTACGGTTGCAGGTGGAGTCATTTGGAGTCAAGGGAGTAGCAGCTGAGCTCATGATTAATGGTTCAAGTCCAGGTATACAAAGATTCGGCATGACGGCTTCAAGATGGCGAAGGGCATATTCGCCAAGGTGGAGTTTGTTGGAATATATGTCGAATATGTGTACGAGTAGGGCTACGCTAGGACTTGTAATTAAACGGAAGGTTAGGTGTTTGAGTCGGACACGTGTAACCTGGCCTAATATATAAAGGCACCAGGGTAGCCCAAATAGACACGACGAAAGCTGGTAGGCTAGACACAAGATCACGAGGGGACGGTCTGACGCCCGTGGTAGGGGCGTCCGGACCGGCGTGGCGTTGAGATCTGGTGCGTCTGTATTGCCTCGGCGGGCTTGTCGTCGATGACGACTTGATAGCAGCAGGCGCGCAAGGGGAGCCGGCGGCTTGTGCCGGTGACCAAGACGGCCGGTGCAGCGGTATCAATGGGGAGGTGCGCCCGTAGTCATGCCCCGCAGATGTAGACGAGTTCGCCGAACTGCGTTAACAAATCTCGGTGTCGTCATCATGCTGTGATTGCTTGGTCCTCGGTAGATCGATTGTGCGCCTACGATTTGTAACAAAATTTAAACTAAAATCTTAAATTTAAATCGCCGGCATCCCTCTAGTGGCTCGGCCCCGCCTCGTCGTCGTTGGCCACCGAGGGTCCAGGACGATGAGCGGCGCACCAGACATCGCCGCCGCGTCGACGACAGACCACGCGCGTGCCGCCGTGGCAGACATTGGCGGCGAGGTGTTGAACGACTCGAGGAAGACGGGCCCCACGCCCTCCGGGTCGTCCCCTGTCGCTGACGCCACCTGGAGCGCCTGTAGCTGCTCGTAGAGGGTGAGGGGGCGCGGCTCCGGCTCCTGCACGCGCAACGGCGGCGCTGGGCAGACTGGGCGCTGCCGGCACTGCCGATGTGCAGGCCACCAGCGCGGTGCATCGACACGCGCGGCTCCATCTTCGGCACGCGCAACGTCGGCGTAGGCGTGGGGCGGCGCGAGGAGGTGCCAGCGGACGACGAGGAGGAGCCCGGGAGAGAGAAGGAGGGCGTCGTTGTTGGGCGCCTCGGGTTCCAGACGGTGGGGGTGGGCCAAGGGAGGCGCGGCGAATTCCCGACGGCGATGTGCGCTAGGATGTAGTCGAGGGAGAAGTCCATCTGCGCCCGTATTTTTTGCGCTCGCTGGCGGGCGGCGCCGGCCCGGGGCCGTCCCACCGGTTCAAGCGCTCGTCGTGGATGCGCTTGAAGGCCGCCTGGTAGCGCGCCGTGCTCGCCGGGTTCGCCGGCGGGGTCGACGCACTGCTCGTCGATGAGCTTCTCGTAGTAGTGCACGAGCACCTCCGCGTCCCAGGAGGCGTCACTCACCTTAGGCGCGTTCAGGATGGGAACGTCGGCGCGCATGTCCGGCGGGCACGGGTACCAGGCGGAGAAGAGGGCGCGCGCCTGGTGCTTCAACAGAGAGCGCCACGGGAAGCCGTTGGCGGCGAGGGGGTCCATCGGCGGGGAGAGAGAGAGAGATGGCGAGGCAGAGGAGAGGGACGGTGCGGCGGTGGAGAACGGCGAGGCAATGTGGCGCCGGGGGGGGGGGGGGGGGGATAGGCCATATATACCCGTGGCGGCAGGCCAAAGGGCCGCCCGCATTTACTCCAGTGTCCGTGTGGGGAAACGGCTCTCCCACCGCGTGGGCGACGCGACTGGCCGAAAAGACGGCTCGCTGCAGCCGCATGCACTTCTACGTCGCCTCGGGAGAAGACGGAGACGAGGGCGCTGCTTTGACTCCGCGCGTCTCACTGATGGGACGGGCTCGTGGCCGCTACGCGGCGTTTTCTTCCCGTCCGGAGCCCCCACGAGAGCCCCTACGTGGCAGGGTTGGGCTGGGCTTCCGGATGGAAATTGGGGGGCGCGTCCGAACGGGAAGGCCCATTGGGAGCGCGACTGGGCGTTTTGGGTCTCTTCCGAACGGGAAAGTGCTTGGGGGGGGGGGGGGGGCTTTGGGGAGAGCGACTAGAGATGTTCTTAGAGCATCCCTCATTGCTCCCAATAGAGTGTCCGGATATAGTCTACTATTGGGAGTGTCGGGATGTTGCCAACTTTATTGAGAGTGTTTGTTCGAACTTTCAAGTGGCACCCCAATACATTTTACACTTCTCTTTTTCTTCCAGTTTGGCACTCGGAGCATCTCTAGCAGACACCTTATCCAGCGGACCCTTAAACCCGGAAAAAGGCGAAAAAACGTGTTTTTATGGGCCAAAAACGGTGCTGGGAACAGACCTCCAAATCGGAGGGGATTTCTGATTTGCATGTTCAATATGTGGTGTCTATTTCCCCGCAGCCATAACCATCCCTCAAACCCAAAAAAAATTGATGATTTGAGCTATTTTTTTTACAACTAAACAAAATAGCTCCACAATTAAACTCAATAGTTGGACAATTACTCATGGTTCAGTGAACATAGACAATAATTAACATAAGTCTGACTACAAGGATCCAAAATATGCATGTCCACCCTCATCAACCTCGTCACTCATCACCATTGATGTTGGTGCTACCTTGGCCTTTTTTCCGTGAGTGCTGGCCTCTTTTGCTCCAAGATCTCCTTCCTTGCCATGTCATGCCACTCCTTCGTCAGTTCATGCATTTCATCACGATTCATCATCATGATCTTGTTATCTTCCGAAAGTAGTTTGGACAAGGCCTTGTGTCGTGGGATAATCACGGCAGATGTTACCGGGGGTAACTGATCTTGGGGCAAGTCGACACAGGTATTCGGGAGAGGGTTTAGCTCGAAGGAAGACATGGCGGAAAGCAATCTAAGAACCGGAAAATAACTCGCCGGATCTCAATATGAATTATGCTGGATACTCGATAACAGGTGTTACAACTATGACTTGAATCTCTCTCAGGCTGAGCCCAGGGGTCGGTTTATATAGCACCCATACCCCCCTTAGCTTGCCCTGCAAGGCGCACCCTAAGTCCTACTCGAACTCTGTATACAAACTCTAACTTTCCTTATCGCAACCCACAATCCGGGTTACGAATCTTACAAGCCTTGGGCCTTCCAGAAGTTTCTTTGTCCTTAGCCGGATCCGGTCCAGCTGCCGTTTGGGCCGGATCACACCTGGGAGTTGGCATACCGGGTTACTATCCCCTCATCAGTAGTCCCCATAATAGCTGGGGCTTCCAAGATTTACTCTTCGAAGCGCTGGCTATTCCCTGCAGAAATGTTAGACACAAACACATGAAGGTCAAGACACAATACGTTGACGAATGGCTGAGATTGGTACCAAGGGGATCAGGTAATGACCCGGCTCTCCCTTAAAGGTTCTCCCTTAATCTTCCAGATTTGAGTCTTAATAGGAAACTCCATAATTTCACATCTTTCTTGATAATTATCGCTGATACCAGGAAGGAGATTTCCCCTTCCTTTCTCTCTGGATCATATCTGACTACGCATAAAGCGTGTTTTTCAAATTTCAAAATAGCCAACTATTACTCCGCACCTCCCGGGTTTCGCCCGTTAGGATAAGCTTTTCCACCCGGGCTATTATAAATAGACCCCAAGGAGCAAACTCAACCCTAACGGCTCATTTCCCCCACTCCTCTTCTTCTCAAGCTCGAGTTCGCGGAGTACCACCACGGAAGCCCTACGCACATCGCCGAAGCCCATCCGCCGTCGCTTGCGCTCCGCCACCACGCGACTCCCTCCAGCTCCCAAATCCGCCGCCAAGCCCCCGATTTGCCGGCCAACAATCGCGAAAGGACATCAATCTTGCGCCATCTGTCTCCGCAAGTCCCTACTTCAACCTCCCTCAGTAAGTTCCTCCTATCCTCCAGCCCATCCTTGCAATTTCTCAGCTTCTCCTTAGATTAGATCTGAATCAAGTTGTCCGCAATTTCTCGGGCCCTGCCGATTTAACTCACTAGCGCTAACCATAACCATTCCCCTAGATAGGATACATTGCTTATATTACTCCCCTAACGTCAGTACGCATTAACTTGGTCACAAATCTAGAAATAGGGTCCCCAATCTGGGCTCGGGCCGTCTAAAATTTCCGCCTTTGCTCTTATCCCTCCGAAAATCTCACTTCTCCGGCTCACTTGCTGATGGTAGGCATATGGGTATCCTTCTAACTTCCCCAAACACTTACCTTATGGAAAACCCTACAGGTTTTGTAATGATATACAATACCCGGACAAATTGTACTTGACCCAGCAAGGCAATACCCGGATCGTGTTTAAATAGTCGGTAATTGCTTATCTGCTAACTTCCAAGTTTTCGTTTCTTACGTCCTTCCCTTTGATGTTTCACCAGGTCAATCCCATGGCACCCAAGAGGCAAGGGAAACAGCCGGCTAAGGCTAAATCCACGAACTCCATATCAGCCAATTGGGGGAAGTCCTCCGTTACCAAGGCTAAACTGGAGGAGTTGGTCGAGCTTGGAATTCTTCCTCCGCAGGAATCTATCCGTTGGAGAGTACCGGGCAACGAAACCCGGCCTTCTCCAGCAACGGACGAGGTAATATGTTTCGTCGAACATGTGACCCGGGGCTTCAGGCCTCCGGGTCACCCTTTCTTTCGTGACGTCCTAGATCACTACAACCTCCGTATTTTCGACATAGGCCCAAACTCCGTTCTAAACATCTCCCACTTTATCGTTCTTTCCGAGTCTTACTTGTGCACTCCGCCAAGTTTGGCTCTCTTCGTTGAACTCTTTCAGTGCAAGCCGTGCCGCGAAAGCGGCGACGGCGCACTTCTTACTTGCGGCGGGGTTTCTATCCAGCGCCGCAAGAACTCCTTGATGCCTCCTATCACTCTCAATTCTCATGTGAAGCACTGGCAGCTCTCGTACTTCTACTGCCAGGATACCTCCCCTCCCGGCGAAAAGAAGTTGCCGGGTTACTCGGAGGGTCAGCTTGACATTTCCGAGACTTTCAATGCCTTCGCCTATGACTCGGACAGGGAGGCTATCTTGCCTTTGCTGGCTAAGATCTCTATCTTATCGGCTCGAGGCCTCGTCGGGCTAAACCTGGTGAAGACCTGGGTCAACTTCCGCATCCAGCCAAACTCCATTCGTGAGAAGCTGATGTGTGAATATTCGGGTCAAACCACGGACCCGATCCGATACTCTACCAGCACCTTCGCCCCTAATGACATGAACAAAACGATCAAGGGTTTTTTAACAGAGAAGCTCGAGGTAATCCGGAACATAGCCGGGTTAGAACCTTTTACACTCGAGAACCCCGCCCCCGCGGTAAGCTTTCTACCTCTTGATTTTGGATTTTAACAGGCTTACCTTTATCCGCTTTTCTTGACTCAATATTAACCATTGTCCTGGCATTTTCACCTCAGGCCGATAATGACTTTTGGACGGTCAACACTCCTCCTAGTTCCGAAGACGCGGAGGAGGAAGACGATGCCGCTAACTCGGATGAAGGTGCATACTCAATCCCCTCGCACACATTATATCCTGCCTCCTCTTTTTCCTTATGCTATAACTTTGATATCTTTCAGAACGAGAGGATCAAGACGAGGAAGAAGAAGAAACAGACGGCAGGGCGGAGTCCACCAGCGAAGAGGACGAGCCGGAGCCGGCCACCAAAGCCGGATCAAAAAGGAAATCCCAAAGAATCGCCCTCCAGGTTTTCATTTCATTTCCTTGCCCTTTAATTTTTGCTCTCATAACGTCACTCCGGGGCTAACCTCATCTTCATCCCTTTTGATCATAAATGAAGGAGCCGCCCGCGACTAGGCGCCGAGTAACCCGGAACCATCCGGGCGACGAAGCCCTTAACCCGGACACTTCGTCGCCCCCGGCTCGACGCTCTGGTATTTATCGTACATAGAAACTCTTTCCGGACATTCCTTTGCGATGTAATCCCAGACCTTGCTTGCCATTTTTCAGTCTCTTCCGGGTCTAGCGGCGACTTCCCTTCGGACTTCCCGGTGAACACCGGGTAAACTCCTTTCCTTGACGTTATACCAAACTTTTATCACCTTTTTCATAACCAAAGATTAACTGCACCCTTGTACCTTCTACAGAGCCACGGTTGTTATTAGCGACGAAGAGGGCACGGAGGCTGAAGTCCAAGTCGAGAATGAGCCGGCTGATGGCGCATTCACCGCAACTGGCGACGAGCAAGCGTCGCCACCGGAGCTGGCTAGGCATGATACCGGGTATCCAATCGCTTCACACGCAGGCGAGAAGGAGAAGGGAGCAGCTTCGAGCGCGGGAGGGGGACCAGACTCCGACATTCGGATGACCCGGGTGCCACCTCCTGTTACAAGAAAAGCTCCTTTTCCCTCTTTCCAGGTACCCGAGTCATCTAACTCGGATAACGCTGATTTTAACCAGCTGATGAGCGCTCTTCTCGCCATGAAAGCTTCAGAAGGAAATATCCTAGAGCGTATGGCTGCAGCACATCAGGTAATCTTACTTGATACTTCTTACTATACATCCAGTCCCCAAGTTCCGAGCATAATTTTCTGTAATTATTCTCGGTACTTCGCATAATAATTTTCTGTAATTATTTTCTCAGAAGGAAATATTCTCGTGATATCCGGCTTACAGTTGCACTCGTTCTTTGCAGGCGGAGATAACTCAGTCGGATGAAACATTACTTAAAACTGAGCAGCTCTTGCTTGCGGAAACAAAACGCAGGGAAACCCTTGAAGCGGAGATAAAGACTTTGAAAAAAGACGTCTCCAAATACAAGAACAAATACAATGCTGCCCAATCCTCGCTGAATAACCTGTCGACTCAAATTACGGACACTTACCGTATCTTGCTAAGTAAGTTTGTTATTTGCAATTAACTTGCGTATCTCTATCTTGCCGTTGTAATAATCAAGATTACTGATATGCTTTTGTGTGTTTCGATTGCAGGTGCTAACCTTGCTGCTCCGGAGGAGAACACCGTTACTCAGGCTAAAATTCTGAAGACTGTGCTCCGGACATTTTTTGCCGGCACGAAACTTTTGCTGGATGCTATAAAGTGGCCTTCGGAGGTATACCCGGGCGAAGAAAATCTCATGCAGGCCTTGTCCACAGCGCCTGGATGGATTGAAATATTGAAGCGTTCATCTTGCCGGATTGGGATGACCCGGGCTTTGACGCTGGCTAAGGCTTATTTTCCTAAGCTTGACCCGGCCAAGGTAGTATCCGGGTTCCCAGAATTCAAGGCTGACGGGTCTAAGTTTAAACCCCAGGACTTCAAAGCTATAAAATCTTCGGTACGTCACTCGGCCACAACTTTGGCAGATAAAATGGATCTAAACACAATTATGAGCTCATATGACTCTGAGGGCAAGGTTATTCTGGTGGAGGCACCCCCTCCTTTTGATATGCTGGAAAAGTGGTCGACTGACCTGGCCAGGAGGAAAGAAGAGGCTGCGAAGAGAGAAACCGAACTAGGCGTAAAGCCGTCTACCTCAACACCAGCCGTTCCTCCTCCTGTCCGTCCTGACGTGAAGAGTCCGGGTAAAACTGCTGGCAAAGCCAAGGAGCAAGTCCAAGACGAAGACCCGGAGGACCACTCCCAGGATGCCGAGTAGGATGATACCTAGTGCTTTGCGTTTCTCGAGACTGATATGATTTTGAGCGGTGCGCCTGTGCGACATTGATACTGATATTATGACTTTGCGCTTGTTAATTTATGATAACTCTTTGCCTCTCCCGGCTTTTGATAATCTCGATCCTTGTGTTACATATAAGCTTATTCTCGATACTTTGAACTCTTGCTTTTGATTCCCTTTTGAGACTCGGCTAACCGAGTATCGTAGGTTTTGATAGACGGACTTTTCTTTAAGTCCCCAAGACTCGGAAACTAAGGTTTACGAGCTTTAGTAGTTAAGCAGTTTGTTTCTGTCTCGAAGTCCCCAGTCCCCATGACCCAAAGTACGAGCTAAGGGGGCGTGGCCTTTCTCAGATGACAAACTGCTCTTTACCAAGCTGAAGACCAATAGCTATTCACATAAATACTGAAGTCATGCTTAATACTTGTTGAGTTTCCGGCTATTTGAGCCTTATACTCTGCATGGACTTGTGGTTTAGATGACCCTTTTGATTATCTTGTACTGTAAGCCGGCTTTCGCGTGGATACCATGCTGTTACATCTATACGAAAAACAGGGTCAAGCAAGTCCCATTGGGCTGCATAGTTTGATTGTAATCGTAAGTGAACAGATCATGCCACTTTAGCGCGAGTCACATCGAGCTTAAGTAAGAATAATCAAGAAATTTGGCTCCTTTGTCCGGTTATAAGATTGCAGCCGTACCCGTTTTTTCGAGTAATCAGCCCTCATAACTCATAGGCATCAAGGCCGGGTCTCCGGGTTTGTGATTACTTATTTAAGCACACCAATCCCCGAAGACCTATATGCACATGACGTATTTCGATGATATTGACGTATTGATAATAACAAGCATTACTTACTTGTAACTGAAGCAAAGACCATGATAAGACTCGAGACCATCTTCTTTTATTGATAAAAATTTCTTTTTTGAATCAGCAGGCCGCCTCATTAAAAACCTTCCAGTCCCCTTAGGTACCCTGGGTAGGAAAAGAGTGCGTATGAAACCTGCCGTCCATTACACTGCTTTAGTTATTCTCGGGAATCGGCCTCGCGTTGGTACGGCCGATGCACATTCTCCACTCGCTAGGCCCTTTCATAATGAGTACCGGATTTGCCAGCCAATCCGGGTATATCGTCCTTGAGGCGTGATCAGCTGCGGATGGCGGTACGTCTTCTTCTTCCCTGCTAGGAGTTTTGAAAGGATCGCTCCTGATGAAGCCTACCATCTTAGGGTTTTGTTCTGCCCTAATTTTTGCTTTGTCCCCCTCAGGAGTTGGCTTTTTTGACGTTGTCCTCTCTTCTAGGTCCACCTGAGAACGGTAATGTTTGAGCTCTTCCTTCCTGCAGGCTTGCTCGGCCATTGCCGCATCTCCCTCATCACATTCAGCTGCTATATCTCGATTTCCGTGTATTGTAATGGTCTTCTTAGGACCCGGGATTTTCAGCTGTAGGTACACATAACACGGTCTCGCCATGAACTTGGCATAAGCCGGCCTTCCAAACAATGCATGATAAGGACTGCGCAACTTTACTACCTCAAAGGTAAGCCACTCGACTCGGTAATTGTCCTTTGACTCTCCAAAAGCTACTTCCAGTGCCACCTTTCCTTCGGGGCATGCCGAATGACCCGGCACTATCCCGTGAAAAACTGTTGTACTCTTTTGCAGCTGCGATTCCTTTAAGCCCATGCGCAGAAAAGTTTCCCAGTACAGGATATTGATACTACTTCCTCCATCCATCAAGACTTTTTTCAGCTCGTAGCCGTTGACCTGTGGTGCTACTACCAAAGCTAAGACTCCCGGGTGATCAACTCTGTCCGGGTGATCCTTCCTGCTCCATGTTACCTCTTGTTCTGACCACCTCAAATATCTTGGAACAGCGGAAGAGACCGAATTAACTGCTTGTTTTAGTATCTTCTTATCCTTGTTAGAGCCTCCCGTAGTGTGCACATGATATTGACCCAGCTGTTTGGGGTTAGCTTGAAAACCTCCCGCTCCCCCTTGATTGTTACCTTGATTTCCAGCTGGCGGGTTGCCGGCTGGGGGCGGTCCGTTGCCCAAATTTCCACCTAGGCCCGGGCCTCCTCCTCGGCCTGCACCTCGCATGGCTCTGTTCACTTCCTCGTTCTTCCACCTTTGTAAGTCGGCACACTGCTCCAATGAATGATTGGCCGGCTTGCCGTTCCTGCTATGCTTCGGGCATGCCATCCTAAATATGTCCCAACTGTTGCTTGGTCTTGGAGGTCCTTGGTAGTGTCCCCCATTGTGATTTCCAGTATTAAAATTTCCTTCGGATCTAGGTCTTGAAGACCCGGCCTCCGTGTTGGCTACAAACTCGGAATTCCCTTCAAACGGGCGCTTGTTCTGGCTATTTCCATTATTGTTTGGCGCCGATCCATTGCCGGTTTTCCCGCTGCTACTTGTGTTTGCTTTTGCTTTCTTGTCATCAACTTCCTCCTCTGTGGTATCCGTTGCAGCGTGTTTGTTGCACGCATCCATTAACTCTCCCATCGTAACCTCCGCTGCATTCCTACTAGATTTCATGCGAGTTAGCTTTTGCACTAAAGGAACATACTTACATGTTTTTGCCATAGCTTGTAGCGCGTCCTTAGGCTGGATATCTGTAGACGAGTGGAGTATCTCCATAACCCGGCGTACCCAGCTGCGTGCTGACTCTCCTTTCTTCTGAACGCATCTTTCTAAATCATCAATAGTAAATAACTTTCTGCATGTCCCATGGAAGTGCTTGATAAATGCGGTCTTTAGCTCATCCCACGATTTGATCGACTTTTCCGGTAAATTGGTGAACCATAACTTTGCTGCTCCCTCTGACATCATTAAGTACATGAATTTGGCTTGGAGATTCTCGGATGCGTTGCGAATTGACATCGCCATCTCGTAGCTGCTCAGCCACGTTTCTGGATCCATTGTTGGCTCATAATTTACTACTTTCCCCGGTTCTTTGAACTTCTCCGGGTAAGGTTCTGCTCTGATATCGTCCGAGAGGCACTTGGGTCCCGCCAGGGTGGTTGGGGCTGGTCTTACTCGAAAGACACGTGACCCGGCTGGGGGTGCCACGAGGTGCGGCGCCACCGGCAACTCGTGCCCTGCAGACCCGGCCCCAGCTCTTCTGGCCCTGGAACTGTCCACCACCGCCTGCGCTGCTGATACTACTGGTACTGTCTGGATACGCGGTAGAGGCGGCATTTGCTGTTGCTCTTCCCTTCGTCGTGCCGCACTTGCTTGAACATTGCCCTGTTGCTGACTGACGTACGGCGTCCCATGCATTCCGCTTCTATGATCCGGATAATTGGCTTGCTGTGCTACCGCGGTGTGTAGCAGATCGATCGCTCGTCGGGTTCCTTCTGCATGAGGCGAATCTCCTACAGGAATCTGGTTTAATGCGAGCGTTGCTGCGTACACGTTGTCCATGGGATTGTTGTAATGGCCTGCTGGTGTGTGGAATCGTGATGGTGGTGGTGGCATGGTATTGCCGGCTGTCACCCCCGTCTGTGGCAAAGGTAACCCGGCTGGCGCGTTTACCGGCTGTGCTCCTGTTGACGGTCGCGGTATGGTCCCTTGGTTCACCGGTGGAATCGGCTGATCTTGAGGCGTGAACACCAGGGCAGTCGGGTTAATAACCCCTCCTGTTGCCGGCAGCATAGTTCGGTGCCTTTGGTGCATCCTTGTTGCTTCCTCCCGGAGCCGGGTCTCTCGATCATCCAATTCGCGCTGCCGCGCGGCCATCCCCTGCCTTTCCGCTTCTACTTGCCTTCTTTGCTGCTCCAATGCACGACGAGCCACGTCCAGGTCTCTTACGCGCTCTGCCGCGTTTTCTGGGGTAATAACTGTGGCCAAGACTGTGGGGTCCAAGATCAAATTATTATCAAACAGAGCCGGGTGGCGCGGATTCGAGGGGCCCGCCCCCGGTGTCCGGTTTGCTTGGAACCCAAACATATTTGCGTGCCGCTCCTCGTCTGCTGGGCGACTGGTGACTGATGCCGACTCTCCATCGACCTGGACCAAGACCGGGTCAACTGTACCTTGCTGCTGGGCCGCTGCCTGAGCCGCCCCGACTGGCGCCGCGGCTGCGTTTTCTTGATTGAGATTGGTCGCGGGAGCCGCATAAACTGCAACCCGGCGCATGATGCCCGGTGTAGATTCGTATTGTTCTTCCTCGCTGTTTTCCTTCTCATATCGATCCTCCGATAAATCCCGTATAGACTCGGTATCATCCTCCCTCTCTATCTGACCCGTTGTTCCAATCGACTCTTCTTTTTCCGATTGGACATACGTGTCTTCCCCTGACACAGAATCAGATCCAAGATTATCACAATTCGAACTGGAAGTACATACCATACCGATGAAGACGTTGATGCTGCCGACTGTCACGACGGATCCGGTTTCGAGGTGATCCGACTCTGGCCCCCAGCCAGAATCGTCTACCATCTTCTCTCCTTTGCTGTTGACGTAGATTTCTCCGACGATGAGGTTCTTCATGCCCTTCCGAGCTTCTCCCGTGATGTAAACACCTTTGGACGCAGGCCCCACGGTGGGCGCCAACTGTCGTGGGATAATCACGGCAGATGTTACCGGGGGTAACTGATCTTGGGGCAAGTCGACACAGGTATTCGGGAGAGGGTTTAGCTCGAAGGAAGACATGGCGGAAAGCAATCTAAGAACCGGAAAATAACTCGCCGGATCTCAATATGAATTATGCTGGATACTCGATAACAGGTGTTACAACTATGACTTGAATCTCTCTCAGGCTGAGCCCAGGGGTCGGTTTATATAGCACCCATACCCCCCTTAGCTTGCCCTGCAAGGCGCACCCTAAGTCCTACTCGAACTCTGTATACAAACTCTAACTTTCCTTATCGCAACCCACAATCCGGGTTACGAATCTTACAAGCCTTGGGCCTTCCAGAAGTTTCTTTGTCCTTAGCCGGATCCGGTCCAGCTGCCGTTTGGGCCGGATCACACCTGGGAGTTGGCATACCGGGTTACTATCCCCTCATCACCTTGTTCTCCTCGGCATTGGTGCTCTTCTCGTCGGCAAGGAATCTCTTCTCCCTGTCAGTGGCTTTCCTCTGCTCGGCAAGGGCTTTCTTCTCTTTAATGGCGGCCTTGCGCAACTGACGTGGGGGATGACTCCTGGACCTATCGGGTGAGCCTACCCGGTCCGAGGCCCAAGACCTAGGCCCAAAGAGAGGTGCTATACTGCGCTACTAGAAGGCCCAACAAAGGCCCACCCGCAAGACTTGCGGATCAAGAAGGAATCTCCTACCGACCTAGAACTAGGGTTTGTAACCCCCCTCCCCCCGGACACGGTTTGAGACCTAGCCACCTATAAAAGGCTAGGAGAACCACCGAGGGGGATCCGATCTACTTTTCACCACCACAGCCTTGAGCTCGAGATCATACTCTCTACTTGAGCACCCCTCCCCCCCCATTGTAACCGATCTACTGATATTACAGATCGAAAGAGCAAGAGTAAGGGTTTTACCTCTACGAGGGTCCCGAACCTGGGTAAATCGTGCCCCCTGTTAGCCGACGATCGTCAGCATCGCCTTTACATTCTCTTAATCGAAACCCTACCGGATCATCCGAGGGACTTGTTGAGATGACTAATCGACAATTGGCGCCGTCTGTGGGAACGGCGGACGCTGGATCTACGACATCTTCGACCTCATCATCACCAACCTTCAGCTGGAGCCCTGGAACATCGACTCCAACGGAACCGATCCGCTTAGGGTCGCTCATCTATGCGTCCCACTCGCCGGAATCACGCCCGGAGTTCAGCGGGTTGGAAAAAAGCATCAGCCTGATGTTCGGCAGCTTCCACTTCCGCGGCAACAAGGCGGGAATCCTACGCTTCTCCGAGGAGATCGATCTCGGTGAATCGGACTCCGAGTATGTCTCGAGCCCGGCGATCCTCGATTCGCCATCTGATGACGCTGGTCGCGACATAGCGCCCAGCGGCAGCTCCATCCGTCGCAACACCCGCGACTTCCATACCATCGCGACTGAGGAACCCTCCAGACTCGGTGAAAGTTCTCGACCCGCGCCTAGGACCCACGAGCCATATCTAGCCCTGGTCTGCATGGCAGGATCAACTGAACCACCCGAGGAAACAGATGCAAGTCGACAGGAGCGGGAGCGCATCAAAGTAACACGAGCCGCTTGGCTCAAAGCAAAAGTGGCGGTACACTCTAGTCAGCCGGTTGAAGACGGAGCTTACCGAGATGATCTAACCGCATACCACTATCACCTGGTGCGAGCGGGTTGGCTGATCGCTGAAGCCCGCAAGAATCTCTATGCATGAAAGGAAGCAGCGGATGCTTCGAGTGCGCGCCGCGCAACGCTCTCGAGGACTCACTCGACGGGGAACCAACCCCTAAAGAAAAGATACGTCTCGAAGACTGTTGGCTTGGATAGGGAATCCCTTAGTGGAATCAGCGGGTCACTCGATACTTTCCTTATGCACGTCGATGAGGAAGGCAACGTACATCCGACGACCCCCACTGCGGCACTCCTGGCAGCCGCCACATACTTACAGGCGAACCAGCCACGCGAAAACGACCCCCGCGCGGAGCAGCATCGACAGGTGACTTATGCTATGGATGGCGTGTTGGAAACCCCAAGAGGAGGGTGTGATGAGAAAGTGGCAAGAATTTCCCTCAGTCAAGAACCAAGGTTATCAATCCAGTAGGAGGAAGAGGATCTCAGGAAGATTGATGCCACTGATGGTGGTGCTGGCGCTTCACCGGTGTCAGCAACAACGTGGAACCTGCAGACAACACAACCAAAATACTTTGTCCTAACGGTACTGTGAGGTTGTCAATCTCACCAGTCTTGCTGAAAACAAAGATTAGACGTATTGTGTGGAAAATGATGTATGCTTGCGGTAAGTAAAGAAAGAAGTAAATAGTTGTGGTTTGTTTAACAGTGTGGAAAATGGACCGGGGTTCATAGGTTCACTAGTGGTGTCTCTCCATAAAAGATAGCATGCTAGGTGAACAAATTACAGCTGGGCAATTGACAACTAGAGGTTGCACCGTAGTGCACAATATAACACGAAGATTACTATGATATTTAGTGCGGGCATTACAACAATATACACAGACCGACATCCATTTGCATCTATGACTAATAATCCACCTTCAGGTTATCATCTGAACCCCCTTAGGTATTAAGTTGCAAGCAAAAGATAATTGCATTAAACAAAGTGTGTAATGTAAGCAATGATTATGCACGCGGGCATTCTTACCGCTGTTTTCTCCCTAATCGCAACAGCACATCCCCCTTCACATTTCTGTCACTCGAGCAAGGTGGTGAGGAGGCATGAACCCACTATCGAGCATAAATACTCCCTCATGGAGTCACTAGCAACTACTTGGCCAGAGCAACCACTAGCAACGGAAAGCATGCAAGATCACAAATAACATAAGCAAATAAAGAATATAATCAACTTGGCATAAGGTCAATATTCATTGGATCCCAGCAAACACATCATATAGAATTACATAAGATCAATCTCGATCATGATAGGCAGTTCACGAGATCTAAACATGGAGGCATATGAGGAGAAGACAACCATCTAGCTACAGCTACGAACCTATAGTCCAAGGATGAACTACTCACACATCACCCCGGAGTCAGGCATGGTGATGTATAAGCCTCTGGTGATGATCTCCTCTCCGGCAGGGTGCCGGAAACAGCTTCAGAACCCCCCTGGTCTAGGGTAGACGGTGACGGCGGCTGCGGAACTTTTCGGGGATATTTGATCAGGTGCTTAGGGTTTTCCATCCGGGGGCTTAAATTGGCGAAAGGGCAAAGGAGGTGGAGCTCATGGGGCCCCACACCTATAGGTTGCGCGGCCAGGGGAACCGCGCTACCTATGGTGTGGCCCCCTTGTTGCCCGTCTTCGACTCCTCTTTGGTGTTCTAGATGCTTCCAGGGAAAATAGGAACTTCGGGCTTTGTGGGGTCCAATTCCCAGAATGTTTGCAGAACAACTTTTCTGAAACCAAAAACAACAGAAAACAGGGAACTGGCACTTGGCATCTTGTTAATAGGTTAGTCCCGGAAAATGTATAAAAATGCTATAAATAAGGGAGAAAACAAGTAGCAATTGGCAAAATATGATCATAGAGCATCAGAAATTCTAGATACGTTGGAGACGTATCAAGCATCCCCAAGCTTAGTTCCTACTCGTCCTCGAGTAGATAAACGATAAAATAATAATTTATGAGGTGACATGCTTCTAACATAAACTTGATCAATCTAATGTAAAAGCATATGCACGCTGAGATCATAAAACTTTAAGCACAGACATGATAAATAGAACTTTAATAATAAAGCATAGAAATTAATTTGCATCACGACGAGTACCTCAAATAAAGGATCGTGAATAATAATGCAAAGAAAGGTAAAGGTTTGTTTCAGGTATAGAGAAAGCATGGAAAAGTGATATTTCGATAGTCCTTAAGAGTGGGGAAAAACATAAATGCTAGGACACCTTCAAAGTTCACGAGGAAGACTAGAACAAATAATTTAAGAACAAATAATATCACATCATGAAGTAATTATTGATGCTTATGGGACAAATGCACATAGAACTCAGAATGGCAAAAATGCTCTCTCAACTCTGCATAAAGTTAGAAGATGGAGACTCAACATAAAAGTAAAAGAAAGGCCCTTCGTGGAGGGAAGCAGGGATCACTCATGTGCTAGAGCTTTTATTTTATTAAACAAAGGTATTAAAAGTTTGACACCGAGTGTCTATATTTTGAGAGATGTATGCTAATGTCAACGAATGGTAAACATAAAATACAGTACGTCACAAGCCAACTGGATTCACAAGAGCGGCTCCCATGGTGAAGGACGCAACTGGTGTAGAAGGTCATCCCTCTTTCTCTTTTGTTTACACAATTATGTTTTGACTCATAAATCAGGGGAAAATAGTGAAGAGAATTTGTTTGCATTAATTTGGGGCTGAGCACTCCGCTGCCATCTCTTCTATCATTTCGATAAGCGGATGAAGCCACTAGTCCAGGGTGTGAAATCCAATCCACAAGTGAGATAAAGATTCTCTATTTACGTCCTCATGAGTAAAAACATGAACATAAAGCAGGAGTAATTTTGAAGGTTTTAAAGGTAACACATGAGCAATTTACTTGGAATGGAAGTTAAATACCACATGTAGATAGGTATGGTGGACACAATGTGAAAAACTTTAGTTTAAAGGAGTTTGGATGCACGAGTAGAGCTCATACTCAGTACAGGTGGAGGCTAGCAAAAGACTGGGAGCGACAAATCAAGAGAGCATAAGAGCCATAATCATGCATAGCGACATAAGCATCGTTAATTAAAACCTAAGCGGTATCACGAGTTCAAAAACTAAGTGGTCATGGAGGCTTTTCCTGACTTTTTTTGTAGTCATAAACATGGTGTGAGCATGCGCCAAGTCAACCAAATAAAACATTCGAAAGAGAATGCCATATATTGATGCTTTACTATGACAAGAACAACTCATGAATCTTTCAATACATATTAAACACTCTCGGATATTTGAGGCTAATCATGCTACTCAATAACCACAAGGCTTTAAAACTAAAATAACATTTAGCATGACATGAAAAAGTCCTAGCCACAGTCTACACAAGCTTCAACTAGCACTGTTATAAATTCTACTTCAAGCAGCAGATTTCTTTCTCCCAACAAGCACCGTTCAAAACATGCTTTAACAAAAATACTCTTTATGATACAGCAAACAAACATTATAGTAATCACGTAACACTACTAAAACCAACAACTCTAATAAGAGATGCATGCAAAACAGGAGTTAAATAAATGCAGCAGCTAGACATAGATTAACAATACAACGTATTCTCATGAAAAAGCGGAGAGTGTCACTCTCCAATAAAAGAATGCTGGGGTCCAACCAAGATTATTGAAAAGTTAAAAACAAACTGAAAGCAAAAGAAAAAACAAACTGAAAACAAAAATAAAAGACGCTCCAAGTAAAGCCCATAAGATGCGACCGAATAAAAATATAGTTTCACTAGAAGTGACCTGATAATTTGTTGATGAAGAAGGGGATGCCTTGGGCATCCCCAAGCTTAGACGCTTGAGTCTTGTTGGATTTTTCTTGGATGTACCACCGGGGAATCCCCAATCTTAGTCTTTTCACTCTTCTTGATCACATCATATCATCCTCTTCTCTTGACCCTTGAAAACTTCCTTCACACCAAAATTCTCACAATCTTCATTAGCAACGTTAGTGCAGTTGAAATAATAAATTCACATGGTTCAGTTGGAACACAAGTCTAACACTCAAAAACACATTATCTACTGTCAAAACTTCTTTCAAAACTGTTTTTCTCAAAAGAACACCAAAAGAAAGAGATTAAGATGCAAATGCGATAAATGGCAGAAATCTGTTAAAACAGAACAACAGGTAAATATCGATTTTTTTCAAAAATCTTATGTTGCTCAAATCAAAAAGTGTTCTTCTAAGACAAGTTGCGTATATAACTCAGGATTAAGCAAAAAAAAGCTCAGGTCATTTTGAATTTTGTGTGATTCTTAACGGAATTAACAGTGGACAGCAGAAATCTGTTTCCTGCGCAGAAATCCGAAATATATGCTCAACTTTTCATTAGAGGCTTTACTTGGCTAAACAAAAACTCAAAAGAAAGGTACATAAGGGTTGCTAAGGAAATAGACAACACCCAGGTGCAAAGAACACACACACAAAAAAACGGGTTGAAAACAGAGAAATAAAACGGGTTGTCTCCCGATAGCGTTTTTCTTTAACGCCTTTCAGCTAGGCAAAGAAAAGTGGAATCAAGTGGATGCTCACATAAGAAATATAAATTGAAGAAAAAGAGATAATCAAGAAGCAAGTATAAAACAAATTTAAGTCGCAAGCAACAAATAATTGCATTAAACAAAGTGTGTAATGTAAGCAATGATTATGCACGCGGGCACTCTTGTCGTGGGATAATCACGGCAGACGTTACCAGGGGTAACTTATCTTGGGGTAATTCGACTCTGGTGTTTGGGAGAGGGTTTAGCTCAGGGGAAATCATGCTATCAATAGATCTGGCAGCTCTGGCAATCAAGTCGCCGAGTCTCCGATCTAGGGTTACAATATCAACTCTCGTATTACAAGGATACTCGAACATCTGGTGAAGCTCTGTTTCCCTAACCCTAGGGGCCGGTTTATATCTTACCCGGCTCCCTGGCTTCCTACACAAGGTACACTCGGAGTCCTACCCGGAAACCACACACAAACCCTAAGTTTCCTAACACCAACCCCAAAGGCCGAGTTACTGGGCCTGCGCTCCTTCTTGGGCCTTCTAGAAACTCCTTTTCCTCTAGCTGGGTCTTGCACGGTTCCTTTTGGGCCGGGTTACACCTTGACGTTAGCCTACCGGGTTATCATCCCTCCATCAGTAGTCCCCAGAATAGCTTGGGCTTCATAGGACTAACCATGAAGCGCACGCTATTCCCTGCAAAAATAACAAACACACAAGTCCATAAAATTCCGGGTTAGAATGCTTTGATAATAGCTAGGCCTAGCTCTGCAGGTGGTCCATATAGTAACCCGGCCGTTTCCGAGTCAAACATTGTTTTCCCGGGTCAACACTCCGAGAAAACATATAAGACCCGGCTCGCACCATTCGCTAATCAGTTCCGAATATCGCGCTTGCGATCCGTCTTAATCTCTTCCGGATATCCCGTAACGGGCACTTTTAATGCTTATCCCAAAATATCCGGACAGGCGATACCCTTCCGAAAATTTGGCTCCCGCCGCCCAGACCTAGGTCATTTTCCCACTCTGTGCCTATAAATAAGCACCCAAAGGTCATTTCTCAGATCCATTCACCATTCTCCCCCATTCTTTCATCTCCACTTCCTCTCGGCATCCTCACACTCAAGCTCGAGCTCGCACCGCCGCGCCGCCCGCGAGCGCGCCACCGGAATTGAGCCGCCGACGTCCGCTCACCGCGCCCGTGACGCCGCCGTTGACTTCCGCCACCGCGCCCTCAAGCAGCCCACCGGAGATCCCTAGGGACCGCCGCCGTCGGTCCATCCACCGCCGCTGCGTTTCCTCCTAGATCCCACCGGTAAGCTCCTTCGATCTCCTAGATCCAACCTTTGATTTTTCGTAAGTAGATGGGATCTAGCTTTGTTCCTAGATGCTCTCTTTATTTTCCACTAGTTGAACGCGCCATATCTTGCTCTTCCATGACGAATACTTGGCTTAGATTCAATTGCGCATCTCATCGCACATCTTCACTACTTACAACTGCAAAGTTTCCGTATATGTTCTTGACTAGATCCAATCCACCGAAATTTTTGCAAGTACTTGTCACTAAGTCGGATAATCGCCATTTCCGGGTGTCTCGATATTTACACTCTACATTCGCTTCCTTTTTTAGATCCACTCCTATGGCTCCTAAAGCCAGTGCTAAGGTGAAGGGGAAACAGTCGGCCGGTAAGGCAAAGCCGAGTCAATCGATCTCTGCCAACTGGGCGAGATCGACCGTGACCAAGGCCAAGCTGGATGAGCTCGCAGAGTCGGGCGTTTTGCCCGCCCGGGAGGATATCCAATGGAGGGTACCTGGGGAGGAGACCCGGCCCTCTCCGGGTCTTGACGAGGTGGTAGTCTTTGTCGAACATGTGATCCGGGGTTTCCGCCCCCCGGGTCACCCTTTCTTCCGCGAGCTGCTAGACCACTACAAGCTCCGGGTATTTGACATTGGCCCCAACTCTATGCTCAATATCACTCATTTTATCGTCTTGTGCGAGTCGTATCTATGCATCCCTCCGAATCTTGCCCTTTTTCTTGAGTTATTCCAATGCAAGCCGTGCCGAGAGAGCGGTGATGGGGCCCTCCTAGTCTGTGGAGGGGTCTCCATCCAGAGGAGGAAAAATTCCCTCATGCCGACTCTGGGTCTCAGTTCCCATGTCAAACACTGGCAGAAAACATATTTCTACTGCCAGGATACCTCCTCAGCCGGCGAGAAGCAACTTCCGGGTTTCACCGAAAACCTCCTTAATCTATCTGATAGTTTCAGCTCCTTTGCTACTGAGGCCGAGAGGCAATCTATCCAGCCCCTCCTGCACAAACTAGCCGTACTGTCGGCCCACGGTCTCCTAGGGCTCAATCTAATTAAAACCTGGGTAACTTTCCGGATTCAACCCAACAGTGTCCGGCCCAAACTCATGTGCAACTATTCTGGGCACGTCACCGATTCTCTTCGCTATTCGATGAGAAATTACCCGGCCGCAGACGCAAACAAGATCATGAAAAACTTCTTGGCCGAGAAACTGGAGGTGATCCGGAACATAGCCGGCCTGGACCCCTACACGCGGGATAACCCGGCTCCAGCAGTAAGATCCGGCCATTACTCTTTATCCGATCACTAACTTTTCTGGTACGATCACTAACTTTTATCACTGTATTTTTATCTCAGGAAGATAGCGCTTTCTGGAAGATTGATACCCCTCCTCCTTCCGAAAACTGGGAAGAAGACGAGGAGCCGGTTGATACTGATGAGGGTAACATCCGAGTCTCACTTATTCCTTCTTCTGTTAACTTGTTCTGACCAACTTTTTCCCTTTTTCCGACAATATGCCATGTTTACCAGGGCTAGAAGATAAGGAGGACACCCAGTCGGACGAGAGTGAAGCTGAGCCGGAAGTTGAGGTTGGGGTAAAGAGGAAGATCCGGGGCGTTGTGTTCAAGGTGCCTTACTCCTCTATGACCTCCAAACCATATTCGTACGCTAACATGTGCGAACTTAACCAACATTTGATCGACTCATCATGCTTGAAGGAACCCGCCCCAGTCAAACGTAGGGTAACCCGGAACTCCCCGGGTGATGATCCTCTTCACCCGGGCATCCCTTTGTCCCCCGCTCGCAAAGCCGGTATTCCCCAAACTCATTCTTCTCGCCTTCCTCAGAGATTTCCCTCTCCAAATCATCCACTGGCCGGACAAATCCGGGTCTCACTTTCACACTCTTTATTAGTTTCTTCCGGGTCTAGCAACGATCTCCCACCGGATTTCGTTGTGAACACCGGGTAAGTCACTTTTCTTGCTACTCAATACACTAACTTTTTTCCATACCTCTCGTTTACCATATACTGACTGCTTCTTTTTCCCTTTCCCAGAGCCAAGGTCACGAGCAGTGACCCAGAGGACATGGACGTGGAAAACCCGGCTATGGGGGACCCGGAAGATACAGTGAAGGCCGCGGCTGGCGGCGAAGAAGAAGAAGACTTTCTGGTAAACCCGACCGACCAGGAAGCCGAGTTTCCCCTGCCAACTCACACACGTGGGGATGAGGATGTTGAGGTCCTGGGGACGCGGAGGTGTGATCCCAATCCTAACAACCAGGCCACCCGAGTAACCTCCCCCAAGCAGGAAAGAACTCCACCTCCGGGTACTCAGGGCCCCAGCTCCTCCAGGCCGAGACTCGATGATCTGAGCTTTGAAGAAATGCTAGGTGCTCTCTTCACTTTGAAGACTGATGAAAAGGGAATTCTGGAAGCCATGGCTGCTAAGCATCAGGTAAATTGACCAATATTGCTTGTATATTCACATAGTCCCCAAGTTCCGAGTGAACTATGCTCAGTTTACTTGGTACTTTATAACTCTATGATTTACCTTACCCGGATACATCTTTTGTCCGACTAACTTGTCCTTTATTTTTCTTACAGGCCTACGTGACCCATTCTAAGGAGGTGTTGGCAAAGACCAATGAGCTCCTCGAGGTCGAGACCAAGTTACGTGAAGATCTAGAGTCTGATGTAAAGAGTCTTGAGAAAGATGTGAAAAGGTACAAGAAAAGGTCCCACACTGCTGAGGGTGAGCTGAAGAAGATTTCGGCCCAGATTGCCGATACTTACCGCACTCTGCTTGGTACGGATTTCCGACTTTCTAATTATAACCCGGATTTCTCATTCCGTAACGTTTATCATCCGTATTTTAGTGCCTTAACTTTTGCTGTTACTGTGCAGGTCCGGGTGAACAGGCCCTGGATGAAGATGATATTGAAAAGCTGAAGACCTTGAAGGCCGTGATCCGGCAACTTACTGTCGGCACCAAGTGGATCTTGGAGGCTGTGAAGTGACCGGGTAAGGGTTATTGCGGCTTGGACACTTTGCTTGACGCATGTTCTACCATCCCCGAGTGGATCGAGCACTGGAAGCGCTCATCGTGCCGAGTTGGGGTGACCCGTGGGCTTGCTCTGGCCAAGTACTATTTTCCTAGGCTTGAGCCGGCAAAGCTCGTGGGCGAGTTTCCCGAGTTCAACAACGACGGCTCCAAGTTCACTGGTAAGAATTACAAGGCCATTCATACTGATGTGCGTCACTCGGAGAGCTTGATCGCCGACAGTTTGGACTTGAGAAAGATCACCCCACCTTACGACGCCGAAGAGAAACCAATCCAATCTGATCTGCCGAAGCCCTTTGACATGCTGGAGCGGTAGAAGGCGGAAGCGGCGAAGAGGAAAGAGGAAGCTGCCAAGAAGAAAGCTGAGGCCGATACTGTGCCTTCCACCTCTACGCCGGCTGTCCCTCCTCCGGCTCGCGCCGGCACTGCTGCTGACCCGGACGCAGGTGCTGGGACGACCACCGACAAGCAAGTCAAAGACCCGGCCGTCAAGGACAATGTCGATGACTCGGCCGAGGATGCCGAGTAAGGTTTCACTGTTTATCGCCTCAAACACTCATTCGGCCAATGGGCATTTTGTAACGTGCCTGATACAATTATTCTTTTAATAGTCCGCCTGTGCACTTTTCGATACAATTCCCTCGGTTTGTAATACCTTAAAACTTTAATAGCTTTTGTGGCCCTTCTGGCCTCTCGCATAGATATGTTATTTTCTAGTCTTGAACTTTGTGTCGCTGGTTTTCCGATTTTCGCTACTATTCCTTTTGTGAGACTCGGTTTCCGGGTCTCAGGGATTTCGACAAGTGGACTTTATTTCTTAAGTCCCCAAGACTCGGATTTTTGGGTTTTTAAGCTTAATAGCTGAACAATTTGTTGCTTTTCTTCAAATTCCCAAGTCCCCAAGGCCCTAATTTCCGAGTCTAGGGATTTGTAGTTTTCAGAAAGGCAAATTGTTTTAGCTTAGGCTCAAACATAGAGTTACTCACGTGGATTTGAGGTTATCCTTAATATTTGTGAGTTTCCGGCTGTTAACCTTGTACTCTGCATAACCTGTGGTTTGGATGACCCTTTTGGTCCTATTTGTTGTAATACGGCTTTCGCGTGGGTATTCAATGATGCTATAACTTTGTAAAGACAGGGTCAGGCAAGTCCCATTGGGCATCATGACTGATTGTGATTACACGTTGGCAAAGCGTGCCACATTGCTGCGAGTCACATCAAGCTTAAACAAGAGAAATCAAGAAAATTTGGTTCTATTGTCCGGTTACAGATTATAACCGTACTTATTACAAGTAATCGGTCCTTATAACTTTAATGGCATCGTGGCCGGGTCTTTGAGTTTGCAACTGTGCTATTCAAGCAATCAGCCCCCATGTCGGATATATACCAAATAGGGGTATAGAAGATGGTAGGCCAAGTGCCGGATTACCAGGGTGGGCTAAGTGGTAGTGGGCTTAGGTCCATTAGGCGGCCCAGTAATCCGACGCGCAGAAGCCGGATTCTAGAAGAACCCGGATCACAGCCCATGTGATCTGGCTTGGAGGAAAAGACGGATTCCTTGCTTTCCAAGTTACAAGTTACAGTAGTTTTCTAGGTTTCCTATTTCTGTAAGCCCTAATCCGGCTATTATATAAAGCCGGACGGGAGATAAACAAAACAACCAACAAAGGAGAGATACAGAGAAGCTCTATGCCAACTCGCCGAGAAGCTCATCCTCGTCGAGTGGTTTAGATCTAAAACCCTCACATTGTAACCCTGTTTACGGGCTTTAGTCCCAATTAGTGAGAAGTGCAGGAGTAGGCACGTCGTACTGTCGCGACGTACCGAACCTGGGTAAAATCCTGTGTTCTGTGTTACTACGCTATCCCGTTACCCCACGTCTCTACCGTAGTCTCATGGCACCCCCGTCTATGAAAACTACTACGATGTCTCGACAGTTGGCGCCCACCGTGGGGCAAACGACGTCAGGCGTAAGATTCCGATCTGGGATACTTGGCGGAATCGGAAGATCAATCACTGTCGGAAGCTTGGAGTTCGACAACGACGTCGGGCGCTTCCTCGACAACGGATCCTACATACCGGCGCAAAACCACCTGGTAAGTGCCTGCGTATTACCGATAGGATCTGCTAACATCTTTATCGGACTAACTGCAGAAACAATGGGGTTTTGCGGTGGAAGCAAATTTATCCCACCCTCCCTATACCCAGTCGAAGATGACTATGATGCCGGATTCTGCTCAGATCGCCGACAAAAAAGTGATACACACTTTATCGGCATGGTGCAATCCGAAATCGCCGAAAACACGGATGACGGAAATCCCGTGCAAGAGGCAGACAACAACGCACCCGTCATGGAGACGGAAGATCAAACACCCGTCACAGAGGCGGAAGATCCGACATCCGTCAACAAGACGATGAACTCGGAAGCAGAATCCGTGCTTGCCGCCATTGAGGCGAGGTTGGAGTCGGAAACCGGATCGGATAACTTCGACTCCGAAGACGAAGATGAGGACGCCTTCGTAAGAAAGGTTAAGTCCTTTCAAGAGGGATTCCATGAAGTTCTAATGGCGAAACCGGCTGATACCACGGACGCCGGCAGCCAGGAAAGCCCTAAAACCCCTCCGCCAGAGGAAGAGAGAGAAGACGGAGAAACTTCTCCGATATTCCCCAGTGTCAAGGAGATGACAGAAGATGAGCCTGTCAAAAAACCTCCCTCTTCCAAGAAAAAGCACCGTGCTGCTAAAAAACTCCAATACAAAATCCGGAAGAAAAAATCAGTTGATCTCGCTGATGAAAACCTGGAAGTTGGAGATGTTAGCGGAACAAAGCCCGCGGAGAAGAAATCTAAAGAAATCACTGCTCCGCCAATGACGGAACAGGAAGAGCAAGAGCTATTGCAAACACCAGTGGGACCAGATGAACCCCCTGAGATGCTGGAAGCCAGGAGACAAGCTTTCCAACGGCAACATCAACATCTACTCAGATCTCGGCAACATCTCCAACAAACCCATAATGACATCAAGGTCATGAAGGAAGAAATAGAGGAGTACGAGAGAAAGAATAGATCCGCGTTAAAACCTACTAGGTTACCCGGAATCGCAAGACCGGAAGAACTGCCGCCAAAAGAAAGGTTCCATAACCCGTCTTGGCAAAAGCAGGTAAACGGCAAAGATGCCAAGGGCGAACCAATATACAAAACCGCAGCAGAAAACGCGGAAGCAGCGTTCGCGATTCTTAACAACGATATGTATTCCAATGGAGAAAAACTCCAAGGGGTGTACGCTTTCCTAGGAAAAGCATTGCAACAACAACAGCGCTCCCAAGAGCGATCAGGGAAGCTGCACGATAACTCCGCCCTATGCAAGACGGCTACTTGCGCTGCTGGAGCACCTGGACCGGAAGAACCTGGGGATTCAGACAACTCGAAAGATAAAAAAGAGGATCCGAGAAAAGACAAGAAAAACCCCGACAACCGGGATGCAGCGTCTAGGACCGGATCCCATCTCCCGAAAGATGGGTATAAACCCCATGATCGGGAAGACAAACACCGGAAGTACGGCAAAATAATGCCACCTCCGAAAAACCCAGCTGAGAAAGCTGGAAGATACGATATACCTCACAGGCGTGAGAGATCCCGGACACCGCCTAAGGACAAAGAAAGGCACAGGAGTAGAACTCCGCCTAATCCAAAAGGGCGTGATCACGGAAGAGATAGAAACAATCCCGGAAAAGCGCGTTCGCGCAACAATGGAAGAGAAAGGAGCAGATCCCCTTCTGTCCATTCAGCCGGAAGATATTCTGCACACATTGACAGAGCAGAAAAGGATGATCTATACTTTGGTCCTAAGTGTTTTACTGACAGGATCCGAAGAATAACGCTGCATTCTGGCTTTCCCAAGGTCGGTCCAACGTACCAGAAATACACTGGCAGCACAAACCCGGATACTTGGCTCTCGGATTACTATACAGCCGTCCAGATCAACAATGGGACAGACTTGGAAGCTGTCAAGTTTCTTCCCCTAATGCTGCTGGACGGAGCCAGAGATTGGATCAATGGATTACCATCACGAACAGTGGACAGCTGGGACGATATGGTAGAGTATTTACTCAGCATTTCCGGGGAACATACAAACGCCCGAATAGCATCAACCAGCTAAACCGTTGCACGCAATTTGAGGATGAACCATACGTGGATTTCATCTCCAGATGGACAGCAATGAAGAATAGTTGCTCTGGAGTAACTGACGTACAAGCAATGCATGCTTTCGTCAATGGCCTAAAACCCGGACTCGTACCGTTCATGGTTGGTTCCAAAAAGCACAAGGATCTCGGATCCATGCTTACAACCGCCAATGAGCATGCCGCAGCCGAGGATGACATCATAGCAAGAGGAGGCAATATTGAATCATTGATACTTGCCAAGAAATCCCCTCGTTCCGACAAAAAAGCCACTCCAGAAACAACGATGAAGCCCAAAGAGGTGAACATAGCCTTTGGAGGAGAAAAGGGAAATAAGTGGAAAGGACGCAACCCAGATCTAATCAATTACACTCCAGAGGAGTGGGAAAGGATTAAGTCGGAACCTTGCGTTCACCACTCGCAATTTGGGAAACCCACCCATACAAACGCGCAATGCCGGCTGAATAAGCACATGAAAGGCAGTGCAGGAGCCGGAGGCAAGGGGAAGGGTTCCAAAAGGAAACCCGCCAAACAAAAGCCAGAAGCTGACAAAGAAGACAGTGAATCGGACACTGACGAAAAAATCCAGGAATAACGGCGTAAAGGCGAACCCAAGTTTCCGAGAGTTGATGGAGAAGCAATGCTAACTTTCTTAGCAACCCCGTCAGCAAAGGTGGCAAAAAGAACACTTCGAGAAATAAACGCGGTTGTTCCGGCAACCCCGAAATTCTTGAAGTACTCCAACACACCGATAATCTGGGATCAGTCTGATCATCCCGGAAATATCCCTGAACCTGGCACACAAGCTCTTGTTGTAAGCCCTATTGTTAAAAATACTAGGCTAAGAAGAGTGCTGATGGATGGAGGATCCAGCATTAATATAATGTACCTGGATACACTGAAGCATCTGAAGATTTCCGAGTCTCAGCTCAACTACAGCAACATACGCTTCCATGGTATCGTCCCTGGCAGGCAAGCACGATCCCTAGGAGAAATTTCCCTAGATGTCACCTTCGGAGATAAAGATCACTTCCGGCAGGAAAAAGTATCCTTCGAAGTAGTGCCGTTCGAAAGCGTGTATCACGTAATACTCGGACGTCCCGCTTTCGCCAAATTCATGGCAAGATCCTGTTATATTTATAACAAGCTGAAGATGCCAGGACCCAAGGGAGGAGTAATCACTATAGCTGGTGATTTCAAGCTGGCAAACGAGTTGGAGAAAGAAAACGCCCTTTGCGCTCAGAGAGTCATAGCAAAGGAAGAACTGAAGGAATTAGCCAAAGAGGTATCGCCGTCAGAAATGCCGGCAGGAAAAGAAACTCGGAAGCCAACAGACAGCTTCAAGGCATCCGAGAATACAAGACAGGTAATCCTAGATCCCAAAGATCCGACAAAATTTGTCGTCGTAGGGACTGGGATGACTGACAAATAGGAAGGCGAGCTCATCAAGTTCCTCCGTGAGAACTGGGATATTTTTGCCTGGTGTCCAGCAGACATGCCAGGTGTACCCAGGGAACTTGCTGAGCACCAACTTAAGGTTATTCCTGGATCAAAACCCGTCAAACAAGGTCTCCGTCGGTTTGACGGAAGAAGACGGAAGGCTATTGGCAAGGAAATTATCCGGCTTTTAGCAGCGGATTTCATCAAGGAAGTGATCCATACTGACTGGTCCGCAAATCCGGTATTAGTACCGAAGAAAGACACTACTGCTCTTAGAATGTGTATAGATTACACAGGCTTGAACAAATTGTGTCTGAAAGATAGGTTCGCATTACCGCGAATCGATCAAATAATAGACGCCACAGCAGGCTCTGAGCTTTTGTGCTTTTTGGATGCATACTCCGGGTACCACCAAATACGCATGAAAAAGGAAGATCAAATTAAGACTTCTTTCATAACCCCATACGGGACGTATTATTACGTAACCATGCCGTTTGGCCTGAAGAACGCAGGAGCAACCTACCAGCGTTGCATGCAACGTTGTTTGCATAGTCAGATTGGAAAAAATGTCCATGTTTATGTGGACGATATTGCTGTCGTAACCAAGGAAAAAGATACACTCCTTGAGGACTTGCGAGAAACTTTCGAAAACTTACGCACCTACAAGATGAAGTTGAATCCATCTAAGTGCGTATTCGGGGTTCCCTCAGGAAAACTTCTGGGTTTCATCGTTTCTCACAGAGGAATAGAAGTTAACCCGGAAAAGATCAAGGCAATCTTGAACATCACAAAACCTACCTGCGTCAAAGATGTCCAAAGATTGACGGGTTCCGCAGCTGCCGTTAGCAGATTTATTAGTCGGTTGGGGCCTAAAATCCTAACACTATACAAGTTGTTGAAGAAATCCGACAAAGTCAAGTGGATAGCAAAGCTTTGGAATACATAGCAGTTATGTCTCTTCTATACTTAGTTCAATATCTATGTAAACATCTTTTGAGATCATGAAATAAAGTTGTTGGATTTCTGGTATCCATGTTTTTTACAAGTTCATTATAATAAAAGCATGTTTCCACCTTCTCTATTTCCCAATGATCTTACAAAATACTCAATGTTAACCTGAATTGTGCCTGCGTACTCGGCGTTAACTGAATGTTTTTTCAGCCTGCTAACGGCTAAAGGAAACTTGAATTGCCTGCGTGCCCAAGTTTCGGTCAAAAAATTCCTTGTTTCTCTAAGCATTATCTGATTGCGTATGTGTTGGGTTACTGGAACTAGTTAGTAAAAATGCCGTTAGCATGGTCCATGTTTCCGAGTTTAAACTGATTGGTTACGCCCAGTTACTCGGCATGACGATTCATATTGCTATTTGAGCCATTTCAAACACTAAGGACAGTTAAAACATATATGCCAGAGAACTTAGAAGATAAAGGAATAGTAACATCCGAAAAACCTTGCAAAAAATTTCATAACTAAAAATTGCAAAAGGCGGAATTTTTCATTCATACAAACAGAAGCATTACATTTTGAATTATATTGAAAGAACAGTAATGCTCCTATTGTCTATTTTTACTATCCAGGTCAAAGGTAGCCCTTCAAGCATCTGATTCCTCCTCGCTGCTGTCGTCCTCGGGGATTGGAGGGATCTCCTCTTCTGGATAATTGACGGAAATATTTACCATGGAGGCAATCTGGGTGGCGTGGCCTTTGATTTCTTCAAAGATGGTATTTCGCTGAGTGTCCGTGTATCCTTGAGGGACACCGGACGCCACGCGCCAAGATTTAGCACCGGGGTAGTGCATGCGCATAAGGCCGAGTGCCATACGCGCACCACCCCGTGCAGCGGAACGCAGGATAGAATCCCTGGATTCCGCCACCTCCATGATGGCTCCCGGAAGTTTTTCAACCTCCGAGAACTCCCCAGTCCTTGCGGGAAGAAACTTGTTCACCAGCTGCATTCCAGCAGCACGGATCGAAGTCCACATCTTCCCAAAGGCTTGGATCCCTTCAAGCCGGGTACCATCTGGGATATCTCCTGTTTTTTACGACAAAACAATCAAAAGTGTTAGGCAAAGAACAGAGAAGAAAAACAAGATATGGAAAAATAATAAAGGTAACGGAAAATTACCGATAAGCTTGTCGATCTCGGAGATTTCCTCCAGGCGAAGGTTCAGAGCATTTTCTAAATCCTGAATGGTGGATTTATCCTTCTCCGCCTGTTCAGAAGCCTTGGAGTTGGCAACTCCAAGGGCCAAGTTGCTGGCCTCCAGATCCTTTTGAGCCTTCACAAGATGCTTGTGAAGCTCCAAATTCTCCTTCCGGAGATTCTCGGCATTGCCGGCGTCTTCAGCTATTTGCTTGGCCTTAGCCAAAGCAGCTGGAAAGCAAAGAAAATTCCGGGTTTAGCAAATTTCCGGAATAAGTACTTAGACAAAAAATTGAATCGCAAACCTCAGAGGAAAAATGTGTACCTGATGTTTCCGACAAAGCGAGCTGAGACGATGCCAGTTCCGCCTCTCTCTCCTCAAGAATAGAAAGGAGATTTCTAACCTCCTTATTCTTGATGGTGAGTTTGTTGAAAACTTCCATGTTTATGGTTTCGGCGGTTTGCTGCAACATAGCAAGGAAAAGAATGGTTACAAAAAGCATCAAAGCAAAACAGGCATGCAATTTTGTTTAATGCTTGGGGGCTAGAGTTACATACCTGGCTCATTCGGTGTAAACCCGCCAAGTTTTCCTTGAACTCTTTTGCGTATTCCGCAAAAGCAGTTCCGGCCGCGCTTAGGCCGTCATTGATAATCTTGAAGTCCTTGTCAAAGGTGGGAATTTCTTCGTCGAAAGTCCGAGAAAATTTCTCCACCTCTGGAGCCGCCCTTTCCCTCGTGTCCGTGTCCGACACAACGGGCTGGCTGGGCTCTGACGGCTTGGTTGTGGGGGCTGCAGCGTGCTCTTCCGCCATTGAGGACGGTGTGTCCGGGGCAACGACGGGAGAAGGTTGGCTGCCTCGGCTGGAAACAACTTTGTGTTTCTTGAGCTTCTTCGGCTTCAGGCTGGAGGGAGGTAGGCTAAAAAACAAAAAACCCGGAAAAGTTAAAACATGGAAGAAGGATGAAAAGTTCTCATGAAAGAAAAAGAACCCAGATGAAAGAACCTGGAAGTGGCGACGGGGATTCCGTCAAGGTCGATAATTTCCTCAGAGGAAATAATCTTCTTGCGCTTGCGTCCACCTGTAGCGGCGGTGCGCAGCGCGTCCAGCTCAGCCTCGGAGACCAATTCCGAATCTGGAAGATCCGCGAACTGTCGGACAAACAAGATCAGAATCAGAAGCTAGAAAATCCGAGAAAAAATAAAACTATACCCAAATGACTGAAAAATTACCTTGGGAACCGGATTGTCGGCCGTATACATTGGCCGACTCGCTTCGTATTGGTCGCGTGATGCGACCAACTGGTTGATGCGCCGTCGAAGCTCCTTTGCGGGCCAATCTTTGGTGGTTGTCCGCATCGGATCCTTGACTCCCGTGTATTCGCACAGGAGACGGCCACTGTGGTTGGCCAATGGCTGAATTCGCCTAGTCAGCCAGCATAGAACCGTGTCCATGCCGGTTAGAGGCAGATCCAAGGAGGTGAGCTTGGCGATGCACCGCTTGATCCTTAGTAGATTAGGCGGCAGGACTTGGACGGCTTCTGTTCCCCAATTCTCTTGGGGAACAGCGGCGGTGTTGGCAAAAGGTGGAACCCCGATGGCCTTTTTTGGAAAAGCCACATCGGGATGATAAAAGAAAGAACCCGTCCAAAATTTGACGGATTCTGATGTCTTGATCTTGGGGAACCAATCTTCCCTAAACCTCCGAAGAGTAAAGGAGATGGTCCCGCAAGTCGGAAGTGCGCCCTCCGAGGAGTTCCGCTTAACTCCGAAACAGTACATCCAGAAGTCTAACCTAGGCTCTAAACCTAAGTAACCCTCGAAAAGGGCCTGGAACCCGGCCAAATAAAGAATGGAGTTGGGTGGCAGGTTGTGGGGTTGGATGTTGTAGTGAGAAAGGACTTGAAGGAAAAAAGCGGAAGGGGGGAGCCCCATACCTCTTAGAAGGTGGGAAGAAAGGAGAACCCTTTCGCCATCCCTTGGCGCCGGCTCGTTCTCGTCTTCGGGGAGCCGCCATTTCCCTTGGAGGATCAGGCCCTCTTTCTCCAAGTTTGGAAGAAGAGCCGGGGGAATGCTGCAGGCAACCCAGTTGCCTGCAGATTCCGCCTCCTCATCTGCTCCGGTGGCGGAGGCGGTGGCCGCTTCTGCGGCGGCGAGCTCGTCACCGACGAGCTGGATCTTCTCCTCCGCCGTTTCAGGAGCGAACGGCGGGGAGGCGGCGGAGCTAGCGCCCGCAACGTCCGCGGCGGCAGAAAGATTTTCTCCGCTCGCCGCAGAGGCCGCGGATTTCTCCGGCTCGTCGCCGGCGTGCTTGGGTGACCCAGTTTGGGGATCTAGGTCGCTGATGATGTCGTTGATGGCGGCGCGAGTGGGCGACGACGGTGAGCCTGCCATTTTCGGGCGGCGCGTTCGTTTCCGGTGGTTGGAGGTGAGGAGTGCGCGGAACAGTGCGTCTCTTGGGAGCTTGTGCGCGTCAATGGCGAGAGCGGTGCGAGTGCGGAAGGTTTTCATTGAGGACGAGGATGGCTATTTATAGCTAGAAATCCGTCAAGATACGCGCCAACGGCTATTTTGACCGTTGGATGTTTGCCGCGTGTCGCTCGCCGGAAAATCCGGGAAATGAAACGACGGGGTAATGATGGTTATCTCCTCGTTTCCCGCGAGAATCTGTCATAGATATGTTTCTGGGTTTTTCCGAGTAAATCTCAAACATCGCTTACGTCAGCATGGTTGAGTGCGCTGACGTAGGAAGTTTCTTCTCCGCGAAGGATCGTGAGAGAAAAGCCGGATTTTCAGGATTCCGAGTTTCATGCCACCATCTTTTTCAAAAGAAGGATAAGAAGAATCAAGACTGCTGAATCAATATTTCTCGGACAAAGAATATTTGGCGAACGGCGGAGAATCAGAGTTTTGATCCTTCTTGGGGGCTACTGTCGGATATATACCAAATAGGGGTATAGAAGATGGTAGGCGAAGTGCCGGATTACCAGGGTGGCCTAAGTGGTAGTGGGCTTAGGTCCATTAGGCGGCCCAGTAATCCGACGCGCAGAAGCCGGATTCTAGAAGAACCCGGATCACAGCCCATGTGATCTGGCTTGGAGGAAAAGACGGATTCCTTGCTTTCCAAGTTACAAGTTACAGTAGTTTTCTAGGTTTCCTATTTCTGTAAGCCCTAATCCGGCTATTATATAAAGCCGGACGGGAGATAAACAAAACAACCAACAAAGGAGAGATACAGAGAAGCTCTACGCCAACTCGCCGAGAAGCTCATCCTCGTCGAGTGGTTTAGATCTAAAACCCTCACATTGTAACCCTGTTTACGGGCTTTAGTCCCAATTAGTGAGAAGTGCAGGAGTAGGCACGTCGTACTGTCGCGACGTACCGAACCTGGGTAAAATCATGTGTTCTGTGTTACTACGCTATCCCGTTACCCCACGTCTCTACCGTAGTCTCATGGCACCCCCGTCTATGAAAACTACTACGATGTCTCGACACCCCAAGACCTATATATGCAATCTTAGGAAACATATAGAACTGGTATACTTTAAAACAAATAAGTAATACTTACCTGATAAGATAGAAAACAAAAAGTAAAAATAGAAAAAATCAAAGCTTAACAGAAATAAATAAGAAAGAAGCAATATCATAGTTTAACCATCTCTTTATTGATATGAGAAAAGTTAGGTCAGCAGGCCGC
This sequence comes from Alopecurus myosuroides, assembly GCA_028641055.1. Classification (NCBI taxonomy): domain Eukaryota; kingdom Viridiplantae; phylum Streptophyta; class Magnoliopsida; order Poales; family Poaceae; genus Alopecurus; species Alopecurus myosuroides. Next base: position 413,179,035 of record CM054059.1, read on the forward strand.
CTCATTAAAAACCCTGCAGTCCCCTTAGGTACCCTGGATAGGAAAAGAGTGCGTCTAAAACCTGCTGCCTATTACATCATGTAATCCAACTTTGTAAACCTAGCCTATGCTAAGTGTAGTAGGGACGTAGCTGAGCCAAGTTCCATGGTCTTTCCCTCTCTTGCATAGATGAAGTGGTGTGAGATATGTCATTGACGTTATCCGACTTTTCCCTTGCATCTACCAAGTAATATGATCCATTATGCAGGTTCCGGCTTATGACAAATGGTCCTTCCCATGGTGGAGATAACTTGTGCTTTCCCTCCTTTGATTGTACCAAGCGCAATACCAGGTCCCCTTCCTGGAAGACCCGGGTTTTGACTCACCGACTGTGGTACCTCCTCAAATCCTGCTGATATATGGTTGATCTCTCCAAGGCTTGCTCTCTGTGTTCTTCTAGCATATCCACGGCATCCTGCCGGGTCTTCTCGTTCTCCATCTCAACGTAAGCTGACACTCGGGGCGAGTCGTGAATAATGTCACTCGGCAATACCGCCTCTGCACCATAAACCATGAAAAATGGGGTCATCTGAGTAGATCTGTTAGGTGTAGTATTAATTCCCCAAACTACTGATGGTAGCTCTTCAACCCATGCTCCAGCAGCTCTGATGCACGGGACTCACAGTCGTGGTTTTAACCCACGAAGTAACTCCTAGTTTTCCCTCTCCACCTGTCCATTAGCTTGTGGATGGGCTACCGAGGCTATGTCAAGCCGGATACCATTGTTCCCGCAGAATTTCTCCATCTCACCTAAGGACATGTTGGTTCCATTGTCCGTTATTATGCTGTGAGGGTATCCAAACCTATAGATGATCCTTTTCAGGAACTTGACTGCTGTGATTACTTCGCAATTGGTAACTGGCATAACTTCAACCCACTTTGTAAATTTATCGATAGCTACCAAAAGATGAGTCTTTTTGCACGGTGACATGTGGAAGGGGCCCACCATATCCATGCCCCAAACAGCAAACGGCCAGGTCAGTGGAATTGTTTGCAACTCCATAGCCGGCACATGGATTTGGCGAGCGTACCTTTGACATCCATCGCACCTTGCCACCAAGCGCTCCGCGTCTGCTAAGGCTGTGAGCCAAAAGAAACCGTGTCGATATGCTTTGGACACAAGGGATCTTGTGGAGGCATGATGCCCACAATCACCTTTGTGGATCTCCTTCAAGATCTGCCGACCTTCTTCTGGTGCTACACAATGCAAAAAGACTCCTGCTGCACTCCTTTTATACAGCTCTCCATTGATAATAGAATAGCCCTTTGCTCGTCTCAGAATTTGCCTTGCTAAAACTTCCTGTGGTGGTAACACGCCTCGGGATAAGTAGGCCAAAAACGGCTCTGTCCACTCGGGAATAGCACGTACTGTGGCCACGAGCTCCAAATCTGGGTCTTGGTTAGCCACCTCTTCCTCAGACTCGGTTTTAACAGATGGCCGCCATAACTCGTCCAGGAAAACATTAGGTGGAACCGGCTCTCTGCGCGAGCCGAGTCTTGCGAGTGCATCTGCTGCCTCGTTCTTTCGCCTGTCAGTATGCTCCACCTCATACCCGGAAAAGCACCCGGCAACCCTGTCCACCTCTCTGCGATATGCTGCCATTGTTGCATCTTTTCTGTCCCAAGTTCCTGAGACCTGTTGTACCACAAGGTCCGAATCTCCGTAGCACCGTATTCGCCTAATGTTCATCTCCTTTGCTATTCTCAATCCATGTAACAATGCCTCATATTCGGCCACATTGTTGGAGCAATCAAAGTGAATCTGCAACACGTGGCTCAATTTGTCTCCTTTGGGTGAGGTGAGTACCACCCCAGCTCCTGATCCTTCATACTGCTTAGAACCGTCAAATTGCATCACCCAAGACTCGGAACTTGGCATCGTTGTGGGCATGCTTGTGTGAGTCCAATCATTGATAAAATCGGCTAAAGCTTGAGATTTGATTGCAGACCTGGGCTCATAGCTGATGTGATAATCTCCCATCTCGATGGCCCACTTGGCTATTGTACCTGTCGCATCTGAATTTCTGATAATATCTGCCATTGGTATAGAGCTAACCACTGTTATGGGGTGTTCCTAAAAATTTGGCTTCAATTTCCGGCTGGCCATGAAGACCCCGAAAACTAGTTTTTGCCAATGTGGATAACGTTGCTTTGCTTCCGATAGTACTCCACTCACATAGTAAACCGGCCTTTGGACCGGGTGATCTTTTCCATCCTCTTTGCGTCGACAACAACCATGGCACTAACCGCCCGGGGCCCGGCCACAACGTATAACAACATGGGATCTTTAGGACCTGGTGCCGCCAGGATTGGTGCCTCAGATAATTGCTTTTTCAGTGCTTCGAACGCCTCGTCCGCCTCTTGGTCCCAAACAAATTTGTCGGCTTTCCTCAAGATCCGGTATAAAGGTATTGCCTTCTCTCCAAGCCTGGATATAAACCGGCTTAACGCTGCTACACACCCTGTAAGCTTTTGAACATGCTTCAGGCCTTTCGGCTTTTTCAGATTCTGAATAGCTTTGATCTTATCCGGGTTTGTCTCAATTCCTCTCTCAGAAACAATGAAACCGAGTAACTTTCCTGCTGGCACTCCAAACACACACTTTGTGGGGTTAAGCTTCATCTGATACCTTCTCAAATTCTTGAACGTTTCCTTTAGATCCTCAATGAATGTTTCTGCCTTCCTGGTTTTAATCACCACGTCATCAACATAAGCGTGGACGTTGCGTCCAATCTGATCCTCGAAACACTTTTGGATGCACCTTTGGTATGTTGCGCCAGCGTTCTTTAGCCCAAAAGTCATGGTTTTGTAACAGAAAGCTCCAAAGGGGGTTATGAACGACGTTTTCTCCCAATCCTCCTTTTTGAGCTTGATCTGGTGATACCCGGAATAAGCATCTAGGAAACACAATAGGTCACTTCCAGCCACTGCGTCTATAATCTGATCTATCCTTGGAAGGGCAAACGGATCCTTTGGGCAATGCTTGTTGAGACTCGTGTAATCTATGCACATCCTCCACTCGTTGTTTTTCTTCATCACCAGAACCGGGTTTGCCAACCAATCCGGGTGAAAAACTTCCATGATAAAGCCGACCGCAAGGAGCCGAGCTATCTCCGCTCCTATAGCCTTTCTTCTTTCCTCGTTCATTTTTCTCAGGCCCTGCTTCACAGGCCGGGACTTGGGGTCAACATGCAAACTGTGCTCGGCTAACTCGGTTGGGATACCCGGCATATCACTGGGCGTCCAAGCGAAAACATCCTGATTACCACGAATAAACTCGATAAGTGCTTCTTCCTGCTTACTTTCCAAGTTAGATCCTATAGCAAATTGCTTGGAGGGATCGCCCTCGACGAAAGCCACCATCTTTGTGTCATGTGCTGCTTTGAATTTTGCTCTCTCATCTTCCGTATTCGGTCTTTTCAACGCTGTTCTGTCATCCGGGTCTACCTGAGACCGGTAATACTTGAGCTCTTCCTTTCTGCATGCCTGTTCTGCCATTGCCGCGTCTCCCTCATCACACTCGGCTGCTATAACCCGGTTGCCGTGTATAGTAATGGTTTGCTTGGGACCCGGGATTTTTAACTGTAGGTACACATAACACGGCCTGGCCATGAACTTGGCGTAAGCCGGTCTTCCGAACAGCGCGGGATAAGGACTGCGCAATCTTACCACCTCGAACGTGAGCCACTCCACTCGGAAATTGTCCTTCGATTCTCCAAAAGCAACTTCTAGAGTGATTTTTCCTTCAGGGCATGCTGAATGACCCGGCACAATCCCATGAAAAACTGTAGAACTCTTATGCAACTGGGACTCCTTGAGCCCCATGCGTAGGAAAGTTTCCCAATATAAGATATTGATGCTACTTCCGCCGTCCATCGGAACCTTTTTCAGCTCGTAACCATTAACCTGTGGTGCAACTACCAATGCCAGCACACCCGGATGTTCTATTGTTTCCGGGTGATCCCTCCTGCTCCATGTGACCTCTTGGTCTGACCATCTCAAGTATCTCGGAACAGCCGAAGAAACCGAGTTTACTGCTTTTTTGAGTATCTTTCTATCTTTATTGGAAATCCCCGCGGTATGAACATGATACTGCCCCAGCTGCTTGGGGTTGGCTTGGAAACCTCCAGGGCCTCCTTGGTTGTTACCCGGATTACCACCTCCTGGGTTGCCAGCCGGGGGTGGGCCATTGCCCGGGTTTCCACCCGTACCCGGCCCTGCTCCCCGGCCTGCACCTCGCATTGCTTTATGTATTTCTTCGTTCTTCCATCTCTGTAAATCTACGCACTGCTCCAGTGAATGATTAGCTGGCCTACCGTTCCTGCTATGACGCGGACAAGGCATCCTGAAGGCCTCTATATGGTTAGCCGGCCTTGGTGGTCCTTGGTAATTTCCTCCATTGAAGTTTTCTCTGTTGAAATTTCCTTCAGCTCTGGGTCTCGCAAACCCGGCTTCTGTACTGGCGACAAACTCGGAATTTCCTTCATATGGGCGCTTGTGCTAGTTGTTTCCGTTGTTTCCTCCGTTATTACCCGGTGCAGCTCCATTACCGGGTCTTCCACTATTACCCGTGTTGGCCTTTGCTTTCTTATCATCGACATCCTCTTCCGTAGTATCTGTAGCGGTGTGCTTGTTGCATGCGTCCATCAACTCTCCCATTGTAACCTCTGAAGCGTGACGGCTAGACTTCATGTGTGTCAGTTTTTGCACCAAGGGTGTGTATTTGCATGTTTTTGCCATAGCTTGTAACGCATCCTTTGGCTGGATATCAGTGGATGAGTGGAGAATTTCCATAACCCGACGCACCCAACTGCGTGTCGATTCTCCTTTCTTCTGAACACATCGCTCTAAATCATCAATCGTAAGCAATTTCCTACATGTTCCATGAAAGTGCTTGATAAAGGCAGTTTTCAACTCGCCCCATGAATTGACGGATTTCTCGGGAAGATTATTGAACCACAACTTGGCTGCTCCTTCTGACATCATCAGGTACATGAATTTGGCTTGAAGATTCTCAGATGCGTTGCGGATCGACATGGCCATATCATAGCTGCTCAACCAGGTTTCTGGATCCATGGTCGGCTCGTAATTAGCCAACTTGCCCGGCTCCTTGAACTTATCCGGGTAGGGCTCGGCCCGGATGGTATCCGACAAACATTTAGGCCCGGCAAGGTTTGTCGGTACTGGCATCACTCGGGAAACGTGTGACGCGACAGCGGGTATGGCAGGAGGTGCAACCGCTACCGGTCCCCGTACCACAGACCCGGCCGCTGCTCGCCTAGCTCGGGAACTGTCCACATTGGCTTGTGCCGCTGATACCGCAGGCGTTGCCGGCCTACGGGGAGGAGGCGGCATTTGTTGCTGCTCTGCCCTCCGCCGCGCCGAACTCGACTGGATATTGCCGGTGTTTGCGTTCTGCTGGCTCACATATGGCGTTCCGTGCATTCCACTCCTGTTATCCGGGTTATTGGCCTGCTGAACTATTGTTGTGCGCAGCAAATCTATTGCCCGCCGGGTCTCCGCTGCATGGGGTGACTCTCCTACGGGGATGCGATCAAGTGCCAATGTTGCTGCATACACGTTATCCATGGGGTTATTGAAGTGACCTGGTGGAGTATGAAATCGTGGCGGTGGTGGTGGTGGCGCTGCACTGCCAGTTACGACTCCCGTTTGCAACGTGGGTAACCCGGCTTGTACGTTTGCCGACTGTCCTCCCAAGGTTGCAGGCTGATGTCCGGTTTCCTGATTCACAGCCGGAATTGGTTGATCCTGAGGTGTAATGAACAATGCGTCCGGGTGTATAGTTCCACCTGTGGCCAGTAATCTTGACTGGTATCTCTGATTGTGCATCCTGGTCGACTGAACTTGGAGCCGGTTCTCCATCTCTTCCAGCTCGCGCTGTCGTGCGGCTATCCCTTGTTTTTCAGCTTCCACATCTCTTCTTTGCTGATCCAATGCGCGGCGGGCCACATCCAGATCTGCGGCGCGTGCTGCCGCGTTTTCTGGGGTTATCACCATTGCTAGTACTGTAGGATCCAAGATCAAGTTATTGTTGAACCGATCCGGATTTCGTGGATTTGAGGGTCCCGCTCCTGGTGTTCTGTTCGCCATAAACCCAAACATGTTTCTCTGCAGCTCGCTCTCGGCAGTACGACTGGTAACTGCAGTCGATTCTCCGTCGGCCCGGGCTACAACCGGGTTTCCATCAACCGGATTTTGCTGTTGGGCCAGCGCTCGCGCCGCTCCGACCGCGGCCGTAGTCACATCCCCCTGATTGAGATTGGTTGCAGGGGCCGTGTAGACCGCGACCTGGCGCGCGATGCCTGGCGAAGATTCGTATTCTTCCTCATCACAACTATCCTCCTCGTACCGGTCCTCCAGCAAGTGCAGGATAGACTCGGTGTCATCTGCTCCCATGACCCGTCCACGCGGGGTCCATACCGGCTCCTCCGGCTGTTCCCTCTTCGTGGTGGGCTCTTCTGCTGGGTCTGCCGTTCCGACCGATTCTTCTCCGTCCGACTGAACGCAGGTCGCTTCCCCTGACACAGAATCATACTCAATATCGTCAAGAATTGAACCGGACATACGTACCATGCCGACGAAGACGTTGACTCGGCCGATTGTGACGACAAATCCGACTTCTAGCAGATCCGACTCTGGTCCCCAACCAAAGTCATCTACCATCTTCTCTCCTTCGGGGTTGGTGTAGATCTCGCCGATGACGAGGTTCTTCATGCTTTCCCGAGCTTCTCCCATGATGTAAACAGCTTTGGACGTAGGCCCCACGGTGGGCGCCAACTGTCGTGGGATAATCACGGCAGACGTTACCAGGGGTAACTTATCTTGGGATAATTCGACTCTGGCGTTTGGGAGAGGGTTTAGCTCAGGGGAAATCATGCTATCAATAGATCTGGCAGCTCTGGCAATCAAGTCGCCGAGTCTCCGATCTAGGGTTACAATATCAACTCTCGTATTACAAGGATACTCGAATATCTGGTGAAGCTCTGTTTCTCTAACCCTAGGGGCCGGTTTATATCTTACCCGGCTCCCTGGCTTCCTACACAAGGTACACTCGGAGTCCTACCCGGAAACCACACACAAACCCTAAGTTTCCTAACAGCAACCCCAAAGGCCGAGTTACTGGGCCTGCGCTCCTTCTTGGGCCTTCTAGAAACTCCTTTTCCTCTAGCCGGGTCTTGCACGGTTCCCTTTGGGCCGGGTTACACCTTGACGTTAGCCTATCGGGTTATCCTCCCTCCATCAACTCTCACCGCTGTTTTCTCCCTAATGGCAACAACACATCCCCCCCTTCACGTTTCTGTCACTCGAGCAAGGTGGTTAGGAGGCATGAACCTACTATCGAGCAATAATACTCCCTCTCGGAGTCACTAGCAACTACTTGGCCAAAGCAACCACTAGCAACGGAAAGCATGCAAGATCACAAATAACATAAGCAAATAAAGACTATAATCAACTTGGCATAAGGTCAATATTCATCGGATCCCAGCAAACACAGCATATAGAATTACATAAGATCAATCTCGATCATGATAGGCAGCTCACGAGATCTAAACATGGAGGAATATGAGGAGAAGACAACCATCTAGATACAGCTACCAACCCATAGTCCAAGGATGAACTACTCACGCATCACTCCGGAGGCAAGCATGGTGATGTAGAAGCCTTCTGTGATGATCTCCTCTCCGGCAGGGTGCCGGAAATAGCTTCAGAACCCCCTGATCTAGGGTTGACGGTGACGGCGGCCGTGGAACTTTTCGGGGATTTTTTATCAGATGCTTAGGGTTTTCCATCCGGGGGGATTAAATAGGCGAAAGGGCAAAGGCGGTGGAGCTCCAGGGGCCCCACAGCTACAGGTGGCGCGGCCGGGGGGGACCCGCGCCACCCTATGGTGTGGCCCCCTTGTTGCCCGTGTTCGACTCCTCTTCGGTGTTCTTGATGCTTCCGGGGGAAATAGGAACTTCGGGCTTTGTGGGGTCCAATTCCGAGAATGTTTGCAGAACAACTTTTCTGAAACCAAAAACAGCAGAAAACATGGAACTGGCACTTGGCATCTTGTTAATAGGTTAGTCCCAGAAAACGTATAAAAATGCTATAAATAAGGGAGAAAACAAGTAGCAATTGGCAAAATATGATCATGGAGCATCAGAAATTATAGATACGTTGGAGACGTATCAACAGGTTCAAAAGGGGCTAGGCATGGCAGCCGCAAGAATCGCCGCTCAGAACCGCATGCACGCGACAACGCCGGAAGCTGGAAAAACTCCTCGAGCGGACAAAACACCTCGCAGATGCGGGAGCACGTCTCCTAGGAGGGGAGATAAGGAATCACCTCATCGCCCCCAAGGAAAAGAAGCCCGGCGCCGCGGCGATAGCCCGCATAGCGAGGACGATAGCCCGCGAGATCGTAGCTGCAGCCCACGGCAGCACGGAAGCCAATCGCGACACCGCAGCAGAGAACCGCGGAAGGAGGATAATCGCGACCGACCCGAATACGACGCGCTCGGTGATATCGCACAAAGCAAGGTCGACAAGTCCAGAGCAATCAGGAACTGCGCACGATCGTTGTCCACCTCCTCCGAAGAAGAAGCCTGCGACGCATTGTGCTTCACCCGCAACATCCGCGAGGCACCGATGCCCAAGAGATTCAAGCTTACCACGGAGGTCCCGAAGTACGACGGCTCTATAGAGCCCAAGTCATGGCTGTCAGGTTACCTCACAGCAGTAAAATGTCAACGTGGGAACAAGACAACGGCCATACAGTACCTAAACCTCCACCTCATAGGCGCTCCTCGCAGTTGGCTCGAAGGAAGACCGCACACACAGTACAGATCATGGGAGGATCTCAGCTACGACTTCCGGAAGAACTTCCAGACGACATATAAGCGGCCCACATCTATCAAGGATCTGCGGGCTTGCAAGCAGAAGAGCGACGAGTCCACCCACGAGTATATCCAGCGGTGGACCACACTCAAGAATACGGCAGGAAACATGTCGAAAGAGGTCAAAGTCGAGGCCTTCACCAAGGGTGCTCGACGCCCTGCGTTGCGAGAGGAACTGGGACGAGCGGCGCCCAAAACTATCGGGGAGCTGATGGCAATAGCCGACAGGTGGGCTAATGGCGAAGAATCCCTACGCAACGAGAAAACATCTTCACCCGCGCCTGAGGAGGATCGCATGGCCGAAAGAAGAAGAGGAAACACTACGACCATGACGATCAAGATGAACTGGTGGCGGCGGAGTTCACAAGAAATCGCGACAGCAGGACCCGCGGAAATCGCGAATGGAAACCAAAGCCAGATGATAAAACTCTCGAGGAAGACCTTGACGGATACTGCATGCTACATCTATTCACAGATAAAAGCGCACGGGCAAAACCAAGGCAACCCATCTCCTCAAGGACTGCCGAAAGTTCCAGGATATCCACGAGGCTTACACGAAGAAGCACAGGGCCGCCGTTAACCAGGGATACCCGCAACTCCCAGGAGGATTCCAGCCACCACCCCTGCCTCCACCAGGACACCAGAACGTGGCACTAGCCACGCTACGAGCGCCACCCGCCGCAAACCAGGGAGACAATGGATACCCCAAACCCACAAAGGCTCCTAGGCATGATACAAAAAGTCTGCCCGTCCCAAAGAGTCCAGAAGACAAACACACGCCAAGTTAACATGGCAGTACAAGCTCCACCATCCGCACCCGAATACCTGAAGATGTCAGAACAGTTGATAACCTTCTCCAGAGAGGATCATCCCCCACAGGTATATCGACCAGGGCACGCCGCGCTTGTCATTCAGGCGCAAATAGGAAACTACGACCTTGCTCGGGTGTTCATGGACAGTGGCAGTGAAATCAGCATCATATGCGCGGACACACTCCGCAAGATAAACAAGAACCTGGACGAACTCGCAGAATCGGAAACATCCTTCCTCGGGATAGTACCAGGGAAAGCCGTCCGGCCACTCAGAACAATCAACCTGGAAGTGATACTAGGAACCCCGAAGAATTACAGGAGATAATTTCTCGACTTTGAGGTAGTCAACTGGCCATCGCAGTACCACGCCATTCTCGGCCAACAGCGTTTGCGAGATTCATGGCAGTACCCCACTACGCCTACCCGAAGCTCAAACTTCCATGGGAATATGGCACTATCACCATAAGCGGCAACTTTCAAAAGTCAGACAAGTGCGATACTGAGTTCAACGAGATCGCGAAATCTTTCAGGATGCAGGAGGAGCTGGAAGAGTTGGCAAAAACCACGGATCACTTCGTGATTCCACTCACTAAAAAGAACGCCCGAGAACTCGAGTTCAGCCCAAACAACGACACTTGAAAGCATCAAGTGCACCCGACAGAATCCGCGAAGACGGCGATGGTGTCCACCACCTTGTCAACCGCATAGGAAAGCGCGCTCATCGAACTCCTCCGTGAGTACTGGGAAATTTTCGCCTGGCAGCCCTCAGATATGCCAGGAATACCCAGGGAGTTTGCCGAGCACTCACTTGAAGTGTTTAAAGACGCAAAGCCATTCAAGCAAACCACCCGACGTTTTTCCGAGCCAAAACAGAGAGCACTCGGAGAAGAGGTGAACATATTGTTAGCCGCCAAGTTCATCAGAGAAATCAGGATTTCCACCTGGTTAGAAAACCCGGTGTTAGTCCCGAAGAAAAATACTGACATCCTTCACGTGTGCTCGACTATACGTCGTTGAACAAACACTTCCCCAAGGATAACTTTCCATTACCACGAATCGACCTGATCGTGGATTCTACAGCAGGTTGTCAGTGCCTCTCCATCCTGGATGCCTACTCGGGCTATAATCAAATCAGGATGAAGCAAGAGTACGAGGAGAAGACATCATTCATCACGCCACACAGCGTATACTGCTACACGAGAATGCCCTTCGGGCTAAAAAACGCAGGCGCAACATATCAACGATGCATGCAAAAATGCCTCGCCAAGCTCATTGGCAAGAACATACAAGTTTACGTTGACGACATTGTCATCAAGACTCGAGTAGAGGACACACTCCTCGAGGATATTAGGGAGACATTTCACGCCCTCAACACATACAGAATCAAATTCAACCCGACAAAATGCTTCTTCGGAGTCCCCGCGGGACAACTCCTCGGCTATCTGGTCTCCGCCCGAGGAATTGAGTCCAACCCGGAGAAAATACAGGCAATCCTGACGATGAAGGAACCAACGAATCTTCGCGGCGTACAGCAGCTTGCAGGGCGACTGGCCGCTCTGAGCAGATTCATCGCAAGATTGGGCGAGCATGCGTTCCCCTTCTATAAGCTGCTGAAGAAAACAGATAAGTTCGAGTGGACGCCAGAAGAAAAAAAGGCGTTCATCGACCTGAAAAGAGTGCTGCAGAGCAGACACGTCTTGGAAACGCCACAAGAAAAGGAACTCTCTACCTTTACCTAGCCGCAATAAACCAAGTCGTCAGCACGGTAATTGTCGTCGAGCGGCCAGAGGATGGAAAATCATACGGCGTTCAGAGGCCAATATACTACATCAGCGAGGTGCTTTCGCTGTGCAAACAACGATACTCCCACTACCAGAAGCTCGCTTATGGAGTGGTCCTTATAACCCGCAAGATCAAGCACTACTTCCGAGAGCATACCGTCACGGTGCTAAATGACGCATCAATCGGTACTATCATGAACAACCCCATGGTATCCGGAAGAATCGCAAAATGGAGCATCGAGCTAGGCGCCTGGGACATAATATACGCAGGGCACAACGCTGTAAAATCGCAGGTCGTCATGGAGTTCCTGAGCGAGTGGACGAAGCTGCAAACCCTAGGACCTCCAGAATACACGAGCAACTAGATCATGTACTTCGACGGGTCGAAAAGAAACGAGGGAGCCAGAGATGGAGTAATCCTCGTATCGCCAAGGGGGGATAAGCTACAGTACGTCCTGCGACCCGACTTCCCCCCTGATGACCTAGCGTCCAACAACGATGCAGAATACGAGGCCCTCCTGCACGACATGAAGATGGCGATTGCCTGTGGAGCCACTCGATTGACGATATACGGGGATTCAAACCTTATCATGCAGCAGACGATGAAGGAGTGCGACGATGTTGCAGACAACATGGTCGCCTATCACGACATGTACAACCTACTCGAAGGAAGTTTCAAAGGGTGCGAGCTGAAGCACATCGCACGATCAAGCAACGAGGAGGCAGACAAACTGGTGAACATAGGGTCCACAAACGCCCCGGTTCCACCAGGAATCTACCTCAAGAGAATTAGCAAACGACCAGTCAAGGTCAAGAAGCAAGCATTGACACCCGCAGCAACAGAAACGGTGGCCAATCAGCTAATCTCCCTCATAGAGCTCACACATCACATCTCAAGGCAAGTCTTTTTGGTCGAGCCAACCTGGACGCATAAATACCTCGACTACTTGTCCAATAAACAGCTCCCGACAGACATTTGTGAGGCGAGACAGATAGCACGATGCAGCAAATCTTTTCGGGTGATCCAAGGAGAGTTGTACAAGCAAAGCATATCAGGAGTACTCCAAAAATGCATCACACCCGAGGATGGCAAGGAGCTGCTCCGTGACATACACCAAGGCGACTGCGGTCACCAAGCAAACTGGAGAGCAATCGTGGGAAAAGCTTTCCGCGCAGGATTCTACTGGCTCACGACGGCTAGAGACGCTACAGATCTCGTCGACAGATGCAATGTCTGCCAAAAGTTTGCGCCCAAGCCACACGCACCGGCCACGGAACTCCACATGATCCCTATCGTGTGGCCCTTTGCTCAATGGGGGCTAGACTTTGTGGGACCGGTACGGAAGTCAAAACCCGGAGGATACACCCACCTGCTAGTTGTAGTCGACAAATTCACGAAAAGGATAGAGGCTACGCCAGTCGCTTCACAGCACGCCGAGTGCGCCGTGAGATTCCTCAACTCCATCGTGTGCAGGTTCGGTGTCCCGCACAACATCATCACAGATAATGGGAGCAACTTCACAGCCAAAGAAACTTAGGACTTCTGCGAGGAAAAAGGGATAACTCTCAGCTTCGCCTCGGTAGCTCACCCGCAAACTAACGGCCAAGTCGAACGATCCAACAGATTAGTTTCGACTGGCCTAAAGAAGCGGCTACTCAGTCGGCTGCACCCTGCAGCAGGGCACTGGGCTGAAGAATTACCATCAGTGTTATGGAGCCTGCGAACAACACAAAATCGGTCGACAAAATACACGCCATTCTCCATGGTATACGGAGATGAAGCTGTGCTACCCGAGGATGTCAAATTCAGCGCCCTGCGAGTCGTTGCATACAACGAAGAAACCTCAAACAAGGCACTCACAGAGGACATGGACGCACTGGATGAGATAGGGGACATCACACTCACAAGATCTGCAGTCTATCAGCAGTCGCTGCGTAACTACCACAGTCGCCGCATACGCCACAGATCCTTCGTGGTAGGAGACCTGGTATTGCGACTCAAGCAAAAGGAGGGCCACAAGCTAGAGCCACCATGGGAAGGACCCTTCATCATACACGAAGTTATCCCGAGAGGCGCCTATCGCTTGAAGAACCCGAAGACAGGCGGTATCTACTCCAACCCGTGGAATGTGGTGCACCTCCGCAAGTTCTATCCTTAGGGTTTAATCTTCTACTCGCAAGAAATAAGGCTGTACCAGCTGAAAGTGCACTATGGTCAACTAGAGGGGGGGGGGGTTAATAGGTTGACTACCAATTTTTCTTTTCTTTTCCTTTTAGTAGGGCTAAGCAAGATAAGATAAGGTTCTCTAGATGTGCATCTAGGTGAGCAACCTATGTGAACAAGATAATATACGCAACGAAAGTAAAACGAAAGGTAGCAAGATAAACCACAAGTGTAAACAAGGAGACAAGGATATGATTCCCATAGTTCCTTCTCAATGAGAAGTACGTCTACGTTGGAGAGGTGGGGAGCCACCTAGGCACTCCTCAATAGCACAGTTGTGCACACCTTATTCTCCTTGAGCTTCTCCGGTGAGGGAGATTCTCGTTTCCACTATGAGGTTGACTTGAAGGCGTTGACCAAACCTTTAGATGAGCTCGAGGTCACTCCACAAGATGGATGGAGGCTCTCAAGCAATCCGTAGCTTCTTGCAACAAGGTGGAAGCTACAAGCACAAGATCTACTAAGGTTTCTAGGCCTCAAGTAGGATTCTAGATCTACTAGGTTGTGGTGGATGGATTTGAAATTCCTTTGGTGGAAGTGTGGATCTTGGTCTCCTCTAGCTCTCCACAAAGTTTGGGAGTGATTGGGTGAGTGGAGAGGGAGGTCTAGGTGGGTGAAGCTTTCATTAATGGCTAGGAGAGAGAGTGGAAAAAGCTTAGCATTTATGAGTAAGGGGAAGGGGTATTTATACCCCTCCCCACAAAGTGGCAGTTGCAGTCTTGGAAGCACCGGAGGCTCCGGTGGGCATCTTTCATTTGCACAGCACCAATCTTATCCTTTGGAGGACCAGGGGGTGGAGGCTCTGGTGGAAAGGGCGGAGGCTCCGCCCACCAGAGCTTCACCGGAGGCTCCGGTGGAGCCTCCACACTTATCCCATAGAGCGAGATTTTGGCGGAGCCCCCACCGGAGGCGCACCGGATGCCAATCGTGCATTGGGCCAGGATGGAGCCAGCGGAGGCTCCGGTGGAAAGGGCGGAGGTTCCGCCCTGGCCTCCGCTCGTTTGCACCAGAGAGAGGTTTGGGCGGATCCTCCACCGGACCCGCACCGGAGCCTGGGGTGAAGCCTCTGGTGGTTTCACCGGAGCCTCCGCTCCATGCCAAAAATTGCTTCCCAGTTTTCTTTCTTCTAGCTCTTTTCGTTTCAACCGAAAACGCAACCCATAGAATTAGTACACCTTGATGGACCTGGGCATTTTCATATATCAAACAAACATTAGATCAAATAGGTATGTTGTCATATAATTATCAAAACGGACGATGATCTTTCATTCTCCCCCTTTTTGGTAATTGATGACAACATCCCTATTTGCATAATAGAAAACACAGCATGAGCGGAGCTCCCCCTAAAGATATGCTCCCTTCATGTTGAGTGAATTTAGGCACAATGTGTATATGAGCAATGTGAGTAAAAGTGAGCACACAACATAATATAATAAGATCTTAAGCTCACGAAGCATGATACATGATTCAATATGCATAATACGATACGAGGTTCACGACACATACGAATAATGTAAACAAACCGAAGTTCCAAATGACCAAATGAAAAAACAAATTCCCTCAAGCAATAGAAAGATGCAAATCGAAGAATATGCTTGAGGGAGAACCATGCAAATACCCGCGCTCCTAATATATAGCTCTCCCCCTTTGGCATCAAGATACCAAAAGAGGGAGAAAAAGATGCTAACGGCCCAAAGATCACTCTTCCTCAGACGAGATCTCCATATCCAGAGAGGGGGCACGGCGACGAGAACTGGTAGCTTCTTCTCCTTGTTCCTCAGACCACTCAATCAACTTGCCCTTGGAGTCCTTCGCTTGCCACTTGTCCCGGTCGGTGATGCTTGCAAGAGCCGGGGAGTCCACGGATTCGCCACCATCGCGGCGAAGCTGACGAGCTGCATGTGCTTTCTTGCGGTTCTTGAGCTCCTTGTCATAATAGGATTCCCATTGATGCTGATCAACCTTCTTGTTCAACCTGAACACCTTCTTAAGGGCCCGAGCCATTCACTTGAATGCATTGTTGGAAGGAGAAGGGCGAGATGGACCGGCTTCTTCTTCCTCCTCATCATCAATGACACGAGGCTTAGCCTTGTTCTTGCGAGGAGCAGGAGTGGGATGCTCAGGAGGATCGATGTGGTCCTTGATGAGGATTCTCCTTTCCGTGTGAGGAATCCAATTATCATCCTCAAACGGTTCATTCGGGAACTTGGCATCCCATACGTGCAAGATGATCTTCATGATGAAGGGCCCAAAGAAAGCATTTTTTGCGATTGATCACGGCGTGACATAGCTCATTCCATATGTAATCAAGCACATCGAGCTTCTGATGGGAGTCGCCAAGCCGCTTCTGATGGGTGAGAAGCAAAAGATTCTTCAGGAAACCTTGGATCTCATCCACATTTCCCGCCTTTGGGTTGATGGTCTCTCTATAGATGCGCATCATGATATCATAGGTTGGATAAAGACCCTTGACAAACCCAACGGCGAACTTCTTCCAATGATATAGTGGGGTTAGTTGATCCTTGGCAAGAGACGGGGTGTTGATGATGTGAACACGGAACCAACCGTTGGCAAACTCCTCACTATCAGCAAATGGACCAAAGTCCGGGTATCCTGCAAGAATGGTGCCAACCTCAGACCACTTGATGTCAAGCATCCTTCTCTGTGTCATCCAAGTAAGATGACGCTCGGTCTCATTGGAGAGATGAACTGTGGCTAGGAACTGACAAACAAGGTCTTCGTCATAATCTTGTTGGAGACTCATAATAGGACCAAGACCAAACCTCTCAACTAGCTCAAGTGCCTCCCAAAAGTAATGAGGGTTCCTTTCCAAATGCCCAAAGTTGATGGCGTGTTGAGGAGCAACATTTTCCTTTGGCTTCCTCATCAAAATCTCGTGATATATCTGGCTCTAGAAAACAGTGTGGAAGCGAGTATCCTTACCCCAGAACTGAGGCATCAAGCGGTCGCGAGCAATGACATATGGATTCTCGTGACGTTCTTTCATAAAAGCTGCCTCGGACATCTTGGAAACGGTCCTCGCCGTTTTCCTCTTTGGCAGTTTCTTCTCGGTAGCCGGGAACCTCTTGCACTTGGGTTGAGAATTGTTTAGTTCTTCTTCGATCTCATCAACCTGAGGGGTCTTGCGACGACCCGTACTCTTGTAACGAACGCCCTTTCTTTTGGAACTGGAAGCATCTAAGAAAGAAATAGAAGGATAGCATGAAGAAAACCTAATGCTCAAGTTGATAAATACGCACAAATCCAAGAAACAAAGATACTCATGGTGTTAGGGTTGAATAACTAGGGTTAGGGCATATGGATCTTCCCTACAACCGCAACGATTCAATCCTAACACGCATTATCTAGGTTGCTAGGGTTTGTACTCGAGATCTTCTACTCCCAAATCCAAATTCACACATCTAGAGAACAAGAACATGAACTCCTATGCATCCCCATCCATCAACTAGATGAGAGAGAGAGAGCACATACCCGCATCATCCATGGTGAAAAGGAAGGAGGAAGAAGAGCTCGGGGTGGTCCAAGGCAAGGAGGAGGTCTCCCGATGGTGGAGCACCCAAATCCGGCGGCGGCTGACTTGGGGGCGGCTGCAGTTGAGATGAAGAAGAAGGAGGGCGAGTGGGGGGAAAATGAGATTGGATCTCATTGACCCCCGTTCGCCCTAAGCCTTATCCCGAAAAACTGCCACGGGCGGAGCCTCCGGTGGTTTCACCGGAGCCTCCGCTCCCCGCCCAGCGGAGCCTCCGGTGGTTTCACCGGAGCCTCCGCCCCTTGTCCAAAGGGCCCATCAAAAATATGGCCCGCAAGCAATTTGTGCTCACGGAGCCTCCGGTGGGGGTCTGGTGGACAAAGGCAGCGGAGCCTCCGGTGGTTTCACCGGAGCCTCCACCCAACCAAGTTTTTGTGCGCCAAGATTGTAAAAACAAGAGCATTACGAGTAGAATATTGTTTTGGGCAAAGGGAGCTTAGGTTGAAAATGGTCACTGATATATGAGAGACATTACTCGGAGGGGTTCGCAATAAGCATAAAAGGTAGAAGACCGAACCCGTACGAGTTGTCAAGAAAGAAATATGATACGCGTGAACAAGCCAAAACATACCAAAGGTCGGTGGCCGAAGCCACCATATTTGAGTGTGTAACTTGGCACCGCGAAGATATATCTTGGGTCCAAAATTACTGCTCACAATTAAGCACAATAAGTCACAAATTGACTAGATATGCAATTATGAATTGATTTTTTTGCATAATAAGAGGAGTGCATACTCATGAGTTGAGTAGCGCTCCCCCTATGTCCATGCCTACATATAAACCTAATAGCATGCATAATGAGGGTAGATATGCAAGGTTTCAAGTGAAGTTGGAAGAATCGATGAAATTTAGTTCATTCCTCAAAGTTCGAAATCTTGGTTCATCAAGGGCCTGCGTGAAGATATCGGCAAGTTGATCCTTGGTGGGAACATATCAGAGATCAATATCACCTTTATCAACATGACCCTGAATGAAATGATAACGAATCTCAATGTGCTTCGTCTTGGAGTGAAGGACGGGGTTGTAAGCGATCTTGATAGCACTCTCATTATCACAAAGGAGAGGAACCTTGTCAAAATGAATACCATAATCCTTCAAGGTTTGCCTCATCCAAAGAAATTGAGCACAACAACTTGCCGCGGAGATATACTCGGCCTCGGTGGTGGAGAGAGCAATGCAATTCTGCTTCTTTGAAGACCAACATACCAAGGAGCGGCCAAGGAATTGGCAACCCCCGGACGTGGACTTCCTATCCGTCTTCTCTTCCGCATAATACGCATCCGAATATCCAATGAGCTGAAAACTTGAACCCTTGGGGTACCAAAGACCAAAATTTGGGGTATGAACTAGATATCGAAAGATTCGTTTCACAACTTCCAAATGACTTTGCCTCGGAGAGGCTTGAAACCTTGCACATTTACCTACGCTATACATGGTATCCGGTCTAGATGCACAAAGGTAGAGCAAAGAGCCAATCATGGAGCGGTATACCTTTTGATCTACCTCTTTACCGTTCGGGTCGGGTTTCAAGTCGGTGGTTGTGGACATGGGAGTCTTCATAGGCTTGGCATAATGCATATTAAATCTCTTGAGCATGTCTTGAGTGTATTTAGCTTGTTTGATGAAGTTTCCTTCATGATATTGATTCACCTCAAAGCCAAGGAAGAACTCCAACTCTCCCATCATAGACATCTCAAACCTATCGGTCATAAGCTTGCAAAACTCCTCGTTGAACAAAGTGTTAGTAGACCCAAAAATGATGTCATCCACATAGAGTTGGCATATGAACAAGTAACCTCCCACCGTCTTGGTAAAGAGGGTGGGATCGATTAAACCAACATTAAACCCACGATCCACTAGAAACTCTTTAAGGGGATCATACCACGCACGTGGAGCTTGTTTAAGTCCATAGAGCGCCTTATCGAGTTTATAGACATGATCGGGGTGGTTGGGATCCTCGAAGCCCGGAGGTTGCTTGACATATACTAACTCATTAATGGGACCATTTAGGAAAGCACTCTTAACATCCATTTGTTGTAACTTGAAATTATGATGAGATGCATAAGCAAGTAAGATGCGAATAGATTCAAGACGAGCTACGGGGGCGAAAGTTTCACCGAAGTCAATACCTTCGACTTGGAAAAAACCTTGAGCCACCAACCTTGCCTTGTTGCGAATGACAATGCCATCTTTGTCTTGCTTGTTCTTGAAAACCCATTTGGTGCCAATAACATTTTTGCAATCCTTGGGTCTTGGTACTAGTTTCCACACTTTTTTGTGCTCGAAGTTATTGAGTTCATCATGCATGGCTTCAAGCCAATCTTGATCTTTGAGAGCTTCATAGACCTTCTTGGGCTCAATGAAGGAGACAAAAGCATGAGCCTTGCTAAAATCCGCCAATTGCCTCCTAGTGACCACTCTCCCACGAACTTGCCCAAGAATCTTGTCCTCCGTATGACCCGCTCGTTCAAGATTCTCTAGCCTTCTCATTGCTCTTCGTGCTAGCATCTCCTCCAAAGATTCCTTGGATACGGATTGAGAATCACCTTCTTCATCGGAGACATGACCGTCTTCATTTTGTCCTTGATCAATAATGGGTGATGAATCACCACTAGGTTGAGCACTCTCAACAATGATGGAACCTTGATCATGATTTAGATGAGTTGCTTGGCCTTGGTCATTAGCTTGGCCTTGATTGCTTGTTTGACCTTGATCATTAGCTTGAGGGCTTTGTGCATCTTGTTGAGTAGCTTGATCATCAATGGGTGTAGTCAATGGCTCCACTTGAGTGGGGCATAGTCCTTCTCCCTCTGTCATCCGGTAACCCTCAATGGGGATTATTTCACCAATCCCCATTCTTCTTATGACGATGGGAGGAATTGCATCTCCTACAACACCATGATCTATACGCCCCCCTTGGGAGCCGTTATCCTCATCAAACACCACGTCTATAGCTTCTTCAACTTGTCCGGTGGACTTGTTGTAGACTCTATAGGCGTGAGCGTTTGTGGCATAGCCAACAAAGATACCCTCATAAGATTTGGTCTAAAATTTTGACAACTGTTTACCTTTCTTGCGAATGAAGCACTTGCAACCAAAGACCTTGAAATAAGATACATCCGGTTTCTTGCCCGTGAGAATCTCATAGGGAGTCTTGTTCAACATCTTGCGAAGATATAACCGGTTAGTAGCATGACATGCGGTGGAGACGGCTTCGGCCCAAAAGTTATAGGGAGAGGAGAACTACGCAATCATAGTTCTAGCCACATCCATCAAAGTCCGGTTCTTTCTCTCCGCAACACCATTTTGTTGAGGTCTATAAGGAGTGGAATATTGATGAGCAATGCCTTCTTCAGTAAGAAAACCCTCAACGGTATAGTTCTTGAACTCCGAACCATTATCACTCCGAATGGCCAATATGGTAGCATTGTGTTGGCGCTCCACTAGAGTGATGAACTCGATGACTCTCCTTTGAGTTTCACTTTTCCTCTTGAAGAAATACACCCAACAATATCTTGAATAATCATCCACAATCACCAAGCAATACTTCTTTCCTCCGAGGCTATCATAGGATAGTGGACCAAATATATCTAAGTGAATGAGCTCGAGAATTCTTGTGGTGGAGATAGTTGTCTTGGTTGGGTGTTGTTCTCCATGTTGCTTCCCAAAGGTACAAGAGCTACACACACGATCTTTAGCAAACTTAGCTTTGGTTAGTCTTAGAAAATGATTGCCACTTTGGAGGTCATGCAACATTCTCATATTGGTGTGGGATAACCGGCGATGCCAAAGCCACCCCACATCAACTTTAGCCATTAGGCATGTCGCGGCACACGTGTCTCCTTTAGAGAAGTCCACTACATACATGTCGTTCTCGACACACCCAACAAAAGCTACTTTAAGAGATGTTTCCCAAGTGACAATCACACTCTCTTTATTAAAGAACGAGGTAAAGCCACAATTCGCAAGTTGAAGAATGGACATGAAGTTATAGCCAAGGGACTCAACAAGGAGAACATTCTCAATTGATAAATCATTTAAGATAGCCACCTTGCCTCGTCCCAATACCTTAAGCTCGGACTTGTCACCAATAGTAACGCAATTGAGAAGAGGTAATGGAGGTTCAGTATTACTCATTGCGCCATAGCTTCCGGTCATATGTTGGGATGCACCACTATCCACTGTCCATCTACCTGGCCCGCAAGGACTTCCCTACAAGAGATCAATTTCTTGATTTAGGTACCCATCCTTCAATGGGTCCTCTTTTGTTAGTAACAAGGGTCTTAGGAACCCAAATAGTCCAATGATAATCATTACCATAAGAAGTACCAACATATTTAGCATAAACATGTCCATCTCTAGATTTCATAAGAACATAAGATGGGTTATATTTTCCGGCGAACTCATTGTGAGTGATGCTCCCCCTAGAGGTATCACCACCCACAATGGAGTTGGTCTCCTTCTCTTTGGTCACCTCTCCCTCTTTCACAAAGACAACATTTTGAGAGGGAGATGTGACCCTCTTGGATTTCTTCTTTGACTTGGAAACGAAACCAAGTCCTTCTTTTCCTTTCTTGGCTCCTTGAGAGCTTATGGCATCATTGAGAATTCTCTCTTTCCCTACAATGTTAGTCGTAGTGCAAGAGGTAGGCATGATAGCAATGCTATTAGAGGAAGATATCACTTGTTTATTAGATTGTTGAGCTAGGAGGTTGTTCCGAGACTTGGTGAGTTTGTCATGAATTTCTTTAAGTGACATGAACTCCTTTTTTAGTTTTTCATGATTCTCAACAAGTACTTCATGAGCTACTCCTAGCTTCAACTCCTCTTCTTCAAAGACTTTAAGTAAAGTAAGAGATTTTTCGTTATCTTTCCTAAGCTTGGCAAGAGATTTTTCATTATCTTTCCTAAGCTTGGAAACACTAATGGCATAGGTCTCTTGTAGATTAGATAGTCTCTCTTCTAGAAAGGCTCTCATGGATCTTTCTTTTTCGAGAGTTTTGACTAGTTCATCGTCATGGTTCTCATGGCTACCGCCATGGCTCTCCAAGGTCATGATGATCTCCTCCTTCTCATCTATGAGAGAGTTAGCATCACCAAGTTGCCTTAAGAGAGCCTTTACCTTTTCTTTAGTTTCACCTTCAAGACTACATAACCAAGAGCCTAGATTCTTATCCTCCTCATCATCAACAATGTTTTCAACACAATCCAATAACGAGAGAGAGCTAGCGACAATAGACTTGGAGGTGGAAGATATTATCGCGATGGCTTTTGCCATGAGACATGTAGGTCGGATCGATGCATTCTTGTCGGGGGGTTACCCCCGAGTAGGGGTAAGGCAAGTGCTAAAGGCAAGGTCAAAGGGGCTGTTTGACTGAGTAAGCTGGCTACCCGGTACTTGCTACCCGGTAGGCTGCTATCCGGTCGTACCCACCGATGGCCAGAAGGAAGAATCAAGGAAGTTGTGTTCCTCCGAGTAGAGGAGTTGGTCCGAGTAGAGGGAGTGGTTTTCTACTCGGGCCAGAAGTCAATGGAGCCGTTCTGACAAAGGATCCCGCGTATCCTGCGTCCGTACAGCGTGCAGTTCAACTTACGGAGCGCGTGATTATCCGCGCTATGGCGTGGCTACAGTGTGGTAGGCGCCTGTCAAGTCCTGTCACTGACAGAGGGGACAGGACAGGGCTAGGGGCCTACCCTATCTCACTGACAAGGGTGGACAGGTCCCATCTCCGAACGGCGCGACGACTTACGGTGCACGCGTCAGCGGGAACCCGGAGGCGTGCTCTGTTCTGCAGTGCTCCTGTCCTATCAGCTGTACCTTTTAGTCTTATTCTATCCGGCTGGGCACCAGTATATAAGGTGCCCTGCCCCCTCCTGCGCGAGGGACGTGACGCTGCCTTAGTGAAAACCTAGACGTTGCTTCACTTCACACAGAGAGAACTAGAGAGAAGAGTGGCTACTCAGCTGAAGGCCTGTACTGTACTGTGGCTACTCGGTAAACACCCATATAAAGAGAGAGGCAGGAGTAGGGGTGTTACCTCCACACGAGGGCCCTGAACCTGGGTAAGATCTTGTTGTTTGTAGTGTTTGTGACTTACCACACGCGGCTACTCGCCGTGTGATACCTCCCCGAGCACCTCCAGCGTCCATCGGCCCCAACACTAGGCATCCCATGGCATCTGCCGTGATACCACCACGACAGTTGGCGCCCACCGTGGGGCAGACAGCGGCGCTGGCTGGAGTCCATGTTCGGACGGGACTCATTTATGCTACTGGGGAGCGTGTGCTCTGTGGCCTTGTCCACAGATTCGGCTCCTTCGACTTCGTCACCGACAACGCCGGAGATTTCGGCGGTAGGCCCATGCCGGCAGGCGGCTCGGTGCTCTCCTTCGGCTCGCACCTCGTCTACGTCGCCACCGTCGTCATCCGCGAGTTCCCAGAGGAGGTGCTGGTCGCGGAAGATCCTCCTGTTGTGCTCGCTGCCCGTGGAAGGCCGACTGGTTGTTCTGCGGACAGCGTGGAGGTGATGGTGACCGGCCCGGCTACCGATGCCGGGAAGGGCGCGGCTGCTGCCGCGGGGGTCATCGAGGATCTTGCTGGCCCAAGTGGTGCCCAGAGGGTCCACAAGCCCTACGAGAAGGACTCCAACATCCCTCTCTCCACTACACCGACGATACCGGCATCCGCAGTGCGGATGGGCATGTCGCCTCCCACCGAGCTTGAGCTCATGACCATGAGGGCGCAACTCGACTGGCAGCGTCAGGAGCTACTCGCTGAGCACCTGGAGCTGGAGAAGGTTAGGCTCGAGCTTAGCCTAGACCAGAACGAGTACAACAAGGCCCATGGCTTTACTCCTGTTGTTAGGAAGCCTAGAAAAGTAGGCGCTACTCGTCGCAACTTGGGCGCCGAGATGGCAGTAGTTGGTGAGGCTCCTAGCCAGTCTGCCACTGTAAACACCACTACCAGGCCCAGATACAGCACCCCCGCCAAAACACTTAGAGCTGCAGAGGTTGTAGCTGCTGAGTTGCCAAACCTTGCCGGCGACGTGCGCGCTAGGCAGCAGGAGAGGCTCAATGAGTTAGTGCTAGAAGCCGCTAGGCAGAATGAGGAATTCTGGAAAGCCAATCCGGGTGCTGATGCTTCTCAGATTGTGCACTCGCGTGCCGCGAGATCTCATGACCAAGCGTCATCACCGCTTCCCAACCGCGAGAGGGACCAGAGTGTGCACTCTGGGAAGAGTAGACAGATGCAGGTGTATGACCCGGCTCTCGCCGCAAAACAGCGCTCTGTGCCGCGAGAGTCCGGTCAAAAACACACTACTGCAGGAGCAGGCTATCAAGCCCATAAAGCTCACAGCAAGGGGCAAGACGAAGACAACGCGGGGCCTTCTCGGTGTCCTGCTGCTCAGCCTACTCGGCAGAGGACGCAGCAGCCTGCTGCAGCACAGCCGCGTGCGGCTGCGCCAGCAGCCAACCCGATGGTGCAGCCCGCTGTTGTGCAGGAGAACAGGTATGACGATGGCTACTCGGCGATGGGGCTAGCCGGCTATGCTGACCCAAGGAATGTTGCTGATCACCTGGGTGACCGCATGTTGGAGCTCAGTGATGCAAGGTTCAAGCTGGACCGGATTAATCTATCCGCGCAACTCGAGAACAAGGGGCCGCCTGGCCCAGAGTGCTTTGGCCCTCGTATCATGAACGAGCCATCCGTGAACCACTTCAAGCTGGCCAGGGGGACCAAGTGCTACAATGGCAGCACCAAGTCAGAGGACTGGTTGAGTGACTATGTCACAGCCGTGCACATTGCAGGCGGCAACCGGAGATGGGCTGTGCGGTATGTTCCGCAGATGCTAGAGGGTCCAGCTCGGACTTGGCTCAACAACCTGCCCAAGGACAGTATCAATTGCTGGCTGGACTTCTCGGAGGCCTTCATCAGCAAGTTCACCAGCACCTACAAGAGGCCGAATAGGCCGCAGCAGTTGTCCGCTTGCAAGCAGCGGGAAGATGAGACCGACCGCGAGTATCTTACTCAGTGGAGCACCGTGAGGAACACCTGTGAAGGTGTGAATGAGGCCCGGGCCATTACTTGGTTTGCGCAGGGCTGCAGGCATGGCAACATGTTGTGGCAGAAGCTGCAGCGCGAGATGCCGAGTACTCTTGCTGAGACCATCAAGATCGCGGACATGTATGCACTCGGCGACCCAACTCAGCCTCTGATGGACTCTCCTGAGCCGAGAAGGAACTACAACAGCAACAAGCGCAATGATTTCCGCAACAAGCGCAGAGGTGACCGGATTGATACTCGGTATGATCCTGAGGAGGTGAATGATGTGACTACGGCTGCTGGGAGTAGCCAAAGGCAAAAAACTGCTGGAGCCCAGTATGGGCAAAACCAGAATCAGGGCCAAGGCATCAAGAAGCCGTACAATGCTCCCCAGCAGGGTAGCGGCAACCCGGATCCCGCTCCGAACTTTGTCTTTGGGAGCATGAGGGATGAGCCATGCAACTTCCACACTTCGGCATCCGGCTAGGCCAGCCAACCACACTACTCGGCGGAGCAGCTGGTGGGAACAGATCAAGAATGAGGGCCTGCCACCACCTCCTCCTCCTCTGGCAGCTGCCAATGCCAATGTGCAGCCTGCTCAGGCACCTGCTCCCAGGCCTGCAGCTTTCCCGAGAAGAGAGAATGTGAACCAGGTGGCTTTAGGAGCCAACCGCTACTTCAACAACGACGTCTACCGCAACTACAACAACAACGACCGCAACCGCAACTTCTACACCCGCAACAACAACAGGAACAACAACAACAACAACAACAACAACAACAACAACCAAGGTAACAACAACAACGGCAACAATGGCGGTGGAGACCGCAACCAGTACCAGGAACACCACGAGAGCTACATGATCTTCACCTCTGAGCCCGCCGACAAGCAGTCTCTGCACAGGCGTGCGATGGAGGTCAAAGCTATGATTCCTGCTGTGCCTCACTACCTGCACTGGTGCAACCAAGAGATCACGTGGTCCAGAGCTGATCATCCTAGGGTGATGCCCAACCCGGGTAGCTATGCCTTGGTGGTGGATCCCACCTTCTTGGGTACTCAGAAGAACGTGAGGTTCAGCAAGGTCCTGATTGACAACGGCAGCAACATCAACATTGTGTATGGAGACACACTTGAGAAACTCGGGATGGCCGAGAACATGTTGCTACCCAGCAGGACCACCTTCCATGGCATTGTGCCGGGAGTGTATTTCTCTCCAATCGGCCGCGTCTGGATAGACATCCTATTCAGCACCAGGGAGAACTGCCGCACTGAGAGCTTGGCATTCGAGGTGGTTGACCACCAGAGCCCATACCATGCCCTACTCGGTAGGCCTGCTCTCAGCAAGTTCATGGCTTCAACCCATGCTGCATACTTGAAGATGAAGATCCCTGGTCCCAATGGAGTGATCACCATCTCGGGTGACTACAAGAGGTCAATGGGGTGTGCCTCTGCTGGTTCCCAACTGGCGGAATCCATGGTCATTGCGGCCGAGAAGAAGAAGATGTATGAGGTGGTGGCTATGGCGCAAGCAGCGCAAGGTGGTGCGCCTGGCATGCCGAGTTCCCAATACGGGACTACGTTCCAGGCGTCCCAGGAGACAAAGAAGGTCCAGATTGATCCTGAGTTCCCAGACCGTGTTGCCATCATTGGCGCCGGGTTGAGAGAGAAATAGGAAAGCAAGCTCATCCACTTCCTCCGTGAGAATCGGGACGTCTTTGCCTGGTCCAATCAGGATTTGCCGGGTGTCCCGAGGGAGTTGGTTGAGCACTCGCTACATGTGCGGCATGATGCCAAGCCAGTAAAGCAGGCGATGCGCCGCTTTGGCGATGAGAGGAGGAAAGCTATCGGTGATCAGATCACCAAGTTACTGATAAGCAACTTTATCATGGAGGTTTTGCATCCGGATTGGCTAGCCAACCCAGTTATGGTTGAGAAGAAGAAGGAGGACCCCAAGGAGGATACCGCATGGCGTATGTGCGTGGACTACACCGACCTGAACAAGGCCTGCCCCAAGGATCCCTTTCCGCTACCCCGCATAGATCAGGTGATCGATTCCACTGCTGGTTGTGAGCTTTTGTCTTTCATAGATGCCTACTCTGGTTTTCATCAGATAGCTCTCAACCATGCTGATCAAATAAAGACTGCCTTTATTATCCCGTACGGGGCTTATTGCTATCGTGTCATGTGCTTTGGGTTGCGGAATGCGGGGGCTACCTATCAGAGATGCATGCAGAAATGCTTGCATGATCAAATTGGCAAAAATGTGCAGGTGTACGTAGATGACATTGTCATCAAAACAAATAAAACACATACTCTGCTTAGTGACCTTGAGGAAACATTTGCCAACTTGCGCAAGTACAAGATGAAGTTGAATCCGACTAAATGCACCTTTGGCGTCCCGGCTGGCAAGCTACTCGGCTTCTTGGTATCCAGTCGGGGCATTGAGGCCAATCCTTCAAAGATAAAAGCTATAGAGAGCATGTCTTTGCCGAGATCACTAAAGGATGTGCAAAATTTCAATGGTTGCTTGGCTTCTCTGAGCCGCTTCCTGGGCAGAATGGGCGAGAAGGCCTTGCCTCTGTATCAGTTGATGAAGAAGAGCGACAAGTTTGTCTGGACACCGCAAGCTGATGTAGCGTTCAAGGAATTGAAAGCTATGCTGGGTAGCGCTCCCATCTTGACTAGTCCGCTACCCAAAGAGCCAATGCTGATGTACATTGCTGCGACCAACCGGGTGGTCAGTGTTGTGATTGTGGTGGAGAGAGAAGAGGAAGGCAAGACTGTGCAGCGGCCAGTATACTATCTCAGTGAGGTGTTGTCCAGCTCCAAGCAGAACTACCCGCATTACCAGAAGATTACTTACGGCGTGTACCTGGGCGCCAAGAAGCTGAAGCACTATTTCCAAGAGCATCCCATCACTGTGGTGAGTTCTGCTCCCATCTCGGACATCATGGGCAACAAGGAGGCAAGTGGCAGAGTAGCCAAGTGGGCGATTGAGCTGGCCGCGTACGCTCCTGCGTATGCGAGAAGAGAAGCCATCAAGTCTCAGATCCTAGCAGATTTTCTGGTGGATTGGGCTGAGGTGCAGTATGAGCCTCCTACTCCGGTAGCCAACTACTGGAAGATGCATTTTGATGGCTCCAAAGTGAAGGAAGGCCTTGGTGCTGGCGTGGTGCTCACGTCACCCAAGCGAGATGAACTCAAGTATGTGCTGCAGATCCACTTCAAGGCATCCAACAATGTAGCAGAGTACGAGGCCGTGGTACACGGCTTGAAGGTGGCCAAGGAGGTTGGCGTGCAGGGCATTATATGCTATGGCGACTCGGATCTGGTTGTACAGCAAGTATCAGGCACCTGGGATGCTCTGTATGCCAACATGGATTCATATCGGTTTCTGGTGCAAACCATGACTGGTTTCTTTGAAGGGTGCGAGTTCAAGCACATACACCGAGCAGAGAATGAGGCAGCTGATGAGCTGTCCAAGTTGGGGTCTTCTCAGCAGTACATATCGGTTGGGGTTGCCTTGGAGCGTTTGAGAAAGCCATCTATCAAGCCATCCCCCAACTCGGAATCCATATTCGTTCCTTCTCTGCCTGGTGAGGAAGCTGTTCCCATGGAGATTGACTGGGAGGCTGCAAAAGAGAACCCGGGGACTGCCGTCTCCATCCCGGGGACTGGCGCATGCAACCCGGGGACTGTCCCTTCTTACTCGGGGACTGCCCCTCCTAACTCGGGGACTGTCCCCTCTTACTCGGGGACAGCCCCTCCCAACTCGGGGACTGTCGCATTCATTGAGGGGGTCCTTGCTGAGTGCTCGGGGACTCGTGGACTCGTCCCCAACTCAGAAGAAGAAGAAGAAGTGGTGGCTGATCCAATGGAACTGGACGAACCAGTGTTTCCCATCCGGGGAACACCAAGTTGGGCTTTGCCCATATTATCCTTTCTAAAGGACGACACCTTGCCGAGTGATGAGGTTACCTCGAGGCAAATCCAGAGAAGATCCAAGGGCTATACAATCTTCAGAGATGTGCTGCATAAAAGAAGTCCTACTGGTGTGTTGCAGCGCTGTGTAGAGCCAGAAGAAGGAGAAGAAATTCTGGTGGAGATACACCAAGGAGAATGCGGGCATCATGCCTCTTCTCGGGCTCTGGTCAACAAGGCTTTTCGGCATGGCTTCTTTTGGCTCACTGCCTTGAAGCAAGCTGAAGATATTGTGAGAAAGTGCAATGGTTGCCAAAGATTTGCAAGTAAGATTCATATGCCAGCTTCCGAGTTGAAGACCATTCCCCTTACTTGGCCATTTGCTGTTTGGTGCTTGGATATGGTGGGTCCTTTCAAGCCGGCTAGAGGCAACATGACTCACATATTGGTCATGGTTGACAAGTTCACAAAGTGGATTGAGGTAAAGCCTATTCGGAATTGTGATGGAGCCACTGCCGTGAGTTTTCTGAAGGATGTGATCCTGAGGTATGGCTAGCCGCACAGCATTATCACGGATAATGGCACAAACTTGCTGAGGGTGTGTTTGCGAGGTTCTGCAGAGATAAGCATATTCGGCTAGATGTTGCATCTGTTGTGCATCCCGCCTCCAATGGGCAAGTTGAAAGAGCGAATGGCATGGTGCTATCAGGCATAAAGCCAAGGCTTATTGAGCCGTTGCTGAAAACACCTGGGTGTTGGCTAGACGAGTTGCCAACGGTGTTGTGGAGTCTAAGGACTACCCCTAACCGGTCAACCGGCTACACGCCATTCTTCCTGGTTTATGGAGCTGAGGCAGTGTTTCCCACTGACCTAGAGCATGACTCGCCCCGTGTAACGCTCTACACGGAGGCAGAGGCTAGAGAAGCTCGAGAAAATGACGTTGACCTGCTAGAAGAAGCAAGAGAGCTAACTCTGTCATGTTGAGCTGTTTATCAGCAAAACTTGAGGCGTTATCATAGCCGGAAAGTGAACCCAAGGGTTTTCCGAGAAGGAGACATGGTGCTTAGGCTCGTGCAACGCACAGTCGGGATGCACAAGCTTTCCCCTCCGTGGGAAGGGCCTTTCATTGTGAGCAAGGCCTTGCACAATGATGCCTACTATCTAATTGACGCACAGCCACCCCAGAAGAACAGGCCGGATAGGGCTGGAGAGGAATCCAAGCGCCCTTGGAATGTAGCTCTACTTCGACGTTTTCACTCATAAGCAAACTGTGTATGTATCTTCTTATCCGAGTTAAACTCCTATTCGGCAATCTGAAATTGAACTCGGGGACTGCCCTCATCCAAATTGTTCCTTGTGTTTACTCTGTTTTACTTTGTCTATTCGGTTGAACCACTTAGAATTTCAAAAGCATACAAAGTAGTGTGTTTAAACCCATCGGACACTCTGCGACTCTGCTGCTGTCCGCAACCCGGCTTCATGGCAAGCCAGAGAACAAGCCAATGGGTCAATGAACACATGAAAAATTGCAAAGGAAAGGAAGCGTGTGGCAACCGAATAGAGTGTTTTTCACTGTTTTTTCTTTTCGGCTAAGTGGTGGGCAGTGTTACTATGATCTTTCTAAGTGGATGAGTATTTGAAACTCCAACTTTGAACTCTTGTGACTCGACTACCAAAAAAGCAACAAGTTGCAGGTAAGAGCTGAGATAAAAAGGAAGAGCGGATAAAAAATGCAACTCGGGGACTTGCATATTAACGCAACCCGGCATTGAGCCAGAGTTGCTAAGAACTTCAACAAAGATAAAATTGAGTAGCAACAAAAGACTTAATAGTTTGATACATTTGCACTCGGCATCCCGGGGATCTGATAAAAGTTCTAGAGCATAAGTTTTTTCAGGAGTCACTCCTTGGCAGCATCGGGGTTGTCCGCAGCTTTGTCATCAGCCTTCTCGGCATCAGCATCAGCCTTGGCGCTCTCGGCATCCGCTTCAGTGTTGGCGTTGGCGGCTGGCTCTGAGGTTGCCGTGGAGACGGAGATGGGATCCGTGGCTGAGGTCGATGCGGCAGACTGGAAGCTGGGCATCGGGAAGCGGCTGGTTGCGCCCAGCTCGGGGGCCGCTTGCTGGATCACCATCTCGGTGGTGATGGTGGTCTCCTCGGCATTTGTTTGCGGCTGCACGATGTCGGCGTCAACCTTGGCTTTTCCCTTCTCGGCGGCTCCCTTCGTGGCACCCTCTTCGAACATGGTCAAGTCATCCGACTCGGTGTCCTCATCTTCATCGTCGTCCTCTTCCTCAGCTTCAGTGTCTGGCTCGGGGAGTCCGTCGATGTAGGTGGCGGTGTCCGCGTAGGAGGCTATCTCATAGGCTACCTTCTTCCGGCGGGCAACACAGTCGGGATCCTTGCTACATTTGGAATCTTCGCGCATCTCGAGGATCCTGTCAAGATTGAGGTTCTCATACCAGCTGCAGATAAAGTGAAGTAGCTGGTCCGCTCCTGCCCGAGCTGCGGAAGCGCGCCACTTCTTCAACTCGGCCTTCACGCCATCCATCTTCTTGGCGATGTCGACTAAGCTGTTGGGCACGGATTCATCCGGCCAGAACAGGTCATGGATTTTGTAGGCAGTGGACACCATGGTGGTGCCCAAGCCCTTGAGTTGGCGAAGCTAGGTCTTGATGCTCAGGAGGTTGTCATTTACGCTGGACTTGGTGTTGACGGGCATCCCGGATGCGGCTTGGAGCTGTTGTGCCTTCTCAAGAGCAGGAGTGCTGGCGGCGCGGAGATCAGGGAAGATATCTGAAAGAGAAACAAGTAAGAGTTGGGAAGGGAAGCAGAGAAGAGATGAAATCAGGTAGAAGGGATGAGAGGAGAAACATCCAGATGAAGAGAAGAGAAGACTTACTTTTGACATCAACCAGCAGCGCGTCAAGCTTTATCTTCCAGTCCTCCTCGTCAGCAATGTGCCTCTCTTCGATGCATCGGAGATCGGGAGGACGAGCTAATCGTTGTGTTTCTTCAACACCGAGATCTCCATTTCAAGTGCCTTCTCCTTGGCCTTGGCAGCCACCTTGACCCTGTCCTTCTCGGCAGCCTGTCCGAGAGCGTCCTCGAGAGCTGATTTCAGCTTCACCTGCATCTCTTCGAACTCGGCGCGCTCTGCGTCGCGTTCCTTCTAGAGATCCGCGTCTCGGGTGGCCAGCTGCTGCTGCACCTCGGCAGGCATCAAGCAGTTGAGATGCTGCTCCCGGAATTTCTTGTATTCTTCTTCAAAGAGAACAACAGGGTTAGCAGAGTAACCAAGTAAAGGAAGATGCAATGGTAGAGTACCTGACAACTCACCTTCCAGTTGCTTGATTTTGCTTTCGGCAGAGGAAGAGAAGACATGGCAGTGTTCATGCTGCTCCTTCAGTTCTTTGAATTCGCCTGAAGAGTAAACAGATTTAGAGCAAAAAGCAAACGCGGGCGTAAACACAAAACGCACAAACCGAATAGCTGAAAGCTTACTCTCTATCTCAGAAAGTTGGAGAGCGTGGTCCAGTGCAGCCTGCTCCATTGCTGCATCATCCTTGCGATCGGCTTCAAGAGCCGCGATGCGGTTCTTGGCCATGCTGTGGTTCCAGAGCAGCCGGCGGAATATATTGGTCCTCTTCAGGAGGCTATTCTGTGGAAGAGAAGAAAAAGAGTTAGAATTTTTTTTTGAAGATTTGACCCGAGAAGACGGCAACTCGGTTGAGTACCCGTCTACTCGGCCCGAATCTTGGGGACTGGGGAATAGCTAAGAAGAAAAGGAGAGAAGAAGAAAAGAAAAAACTGCAACTCGGAAAAGTAAGGAAAGCAAGAAAAACTTATAGCATATGTTTGCTCCACGTCCTTGGCGGCCTTGCGGAGGCAGAACAGCTTCTCGGCTAGCGTGCAGGTGTCGGAGGCGATAGTCATTGGAACAGAGTCGATGTCGGCCTTGTTCCAGTCGACGCGGTAGTGGTCCACAGCGCCCAAAGTGCTGCCGTTCCACTTCTCGATGCCGTGAGCGTCGCTCTCCTAGACCTTGTCCACGAAGCCTACCCGGTCCAGGACCGCGGTTAGCCCTTCTGACTGGATGTCGTCCTCACCAGCTTCGCGCGAGTGGAAATCAACAGGTTTCTTGGCTTTGGACTGGGCAGCCACAACCTTGGCCTGGCCTTCCTTCAGGGCGGAAAGCCGTTTCTCGCCTTTGGCCAGGGAGATGATGTGCTGCTGGTACACCTCCATCAGGTATGATGGCCAGCTGCCTTGTGCGCGAACAGCACTTGACCATTCGCCTAGGCCAGCAGATCCAGCAGCAGCGCCAATGGTGAGTTGCGTGCTCTTTGGTCCCTTGGGTGGTGGCATCAGATCCCCGTACTGCGCAACCTTGCGCGTTGGGTTCTTCCGAACTGCTGCAGCTTCAGGCTTGGCGGCCTTCTTGGAAGCAGTGTCCGCCCGAGAAGCGGACGGAGGCGCTTGGCGTCAAGTGGGTGGAGGCATAAGCTAAGAAGAAGTCTTAGTTGTGTTCTGTTTTGGTGGAGGGCTCGGTGCAGTTGGTGGAGTAGCCTGCTGGGTAGGCCGCACAAGGGGCCGGCTACCCTGCGCAACCTCTGGCTGCGCTTGGCTCTGGAGCACGGGCTCCACCACGGTCTTCTCAACCCGCTGCTCGGCAGCGGGATCAGGTCTGGTGTCAACATGTTCTTCTACCCGCGGCCTGGCCGCGGGGTCATCTTGAGCTGCAACTTGTTCTTCCTGCTGCTCGGTGTTGTCATCCGGCCGCTCAAGGGCGACACGGTCTTGGTTCTCGGCTTCTTGATCAACATTCTCCCCAGCTGAGGTTGCTGGGGGAGAGGGAGGCGTCTCGTCGTGAGCATCATCCTGCGCACTCTAGTAAGCGTAGGTCTGCTGCTCCAGGTTCTCATCATCTTGGTCACCTGCGCCCGTGTTCTCGGCGCCGGTGTCTTCTTCTTCCAGCTTCACCGGAGAGGGCGCACGCGTCCTAGCCTGCAGTACTGGCTCGTCTTCATCCTCGGAGAGCTCGACGAGCTTCTCGAGGTCCATGACAGCTTTCCTCTTGGAGCTAGTGGGAGCTGCCGCAGCGTCAGCATCCAGAGGATCGCTGGAGGAAGGAAGCAATTCAGAAAAGGAGAAGGAGAAAAGCATAAAGAGAAACAGCAACAAAGTGGTACTCGGATGGAGTGACTTACCCTTTGCGGGAGGGGGGTTGCCTTCTGTTGGTGGTGACCTTCTTGCCACCTGTCTTCCTCATCTTCTTGGCAGCAGATTCTTGGGCACCACTGCCCGCCCTCTTCCGGGTTGTGGGACCAGCCACAGATAGAGGCTGAACATCGATGGGCTCCTCGTCCTCCTAATGCTCGGGATCCTCTGCAGGGAAGAGAAAAGGGGTTCAGAAACAGAAAAGGAAATCAGAGCGCGCTACTCGTGATCAGAAAGGTGAACTTAGTCACCTTCGTCATCCTCGGACCAATCCCGGATAGAAGCATCAACTCGGTGCTTACCAGGCTGAGTGGCGTGTGGGATGCAGAGAGTGTCCTGGGTGTCGTAGGCCTTCACATCATCCTCTTCTCGGTCAGCATGCCAGTTGCTGTCGAAGACCTCCTCATCTTCCTCTGCCTGGCGATCGATATGCTGGAAAGGCAAACAGATGGCACAGTGAGTTGAGTTCTCGGCCGCGGGATCCTACTCAGAGCAACTTGCAAACACAAAGCATATTTGGCTAAGTATTTCTACCCGGCAGGGCATGCAAACATAAAGCATATAAATCCAAAGGGGTATTTTTATGATGTCCTACTCGGAATAACATGCAAACATAAAGCATATTCAGCTAAGGATTTCTACTCAACCCGGCATGCAAACACAAAGCATATAAAGCCAAAAAGTTACTTATGATGTTCTACTTGGTGCAGCATGCAAATACTAAGCATACAAAGCTGAGAAGCCATCTACTCGGTATCAAAGTGCAGAAGTAAAGCACAGAGTACTAACCTGTCCGATACGCTTGGTGCGGCTATACGGCTCGAAGCCATACAACCAACTGTCATTCAGCGTGGTGTGCATGATGGACCTGGCCCAGACAGCCACCTCGGACTTGGTGAGCTCGAAAGTTGTGGTCCTTGTGCAGTCACGGGCTCCTCCCATGTAGCACATCTTGTGCGAGCGGCGCTGGAGCGGGAGTACCCGGCGTGAGATCCAGCATGCAATTGGATCGTCCTGGCGAAGCCCCTCCTTGCGCAACTCGGCCAGGCGTCGCTCAACCTGGATGACGTCCTCGATGGTGGTCTTCGGGTGGTAGCCCCAATTCTGCTGAGTTGGCAGGGCGTTCTTGAACTTGGGAAGGCCTATCCGGTCCTCGATCGGCTTCCCGACTTCGGTGGCGACATTCTTCACGTAGAGGAAGCTGCGCTGCCACTTGCACACAGATTCCAATCCCTTGGCTCGTGGATGGCTACCAGTGGAGCGCTGCAGCATCATAGCGCATCCCGTCTGGGTCATGGTGCGGGCGCTATCTGTTTTACCCGGATTGGGGATGCTTTGTTTGCAGAGGAAGAAGTAGCGTGCCCATGTGTGGATTGTTGGGTACACGCCCAGAAAAGCCTCGCACACCACGGCGTGGGTGGAGAGCATGATAAGAGAATTTGGTGGAAGGTGGTGTGGCTGAAGGCCGAAATGGTTGAGAAATTTGGAGAAGAAGTCAGAAATCGGAAGGCCGAAGCCGCGCTTGAAGTGCGCAAGGAAAACTACATACTCATCCTTCTCTGGTTTGGGTACGATCTCCGTACCTGGATGGCGGCATGTCACGCTGGGAGGCACGCGACGCGTGTTCACGAGCCATCGACAATCCTCGGCGGTGACCTCGGAGCCTTCCCATCCGGCGCGGGCGGCGGCATCGTCATCTCCGTGGGCAGCAATGGCAACAGAGATGCGCGGTGTAGATTGGAGGCGGAGGCGCTAGTGAGAGATGCGAATCGGAGTTTGGAGGCTCTGGGATCTCTCTCTGTTTCTGTCGCACCCGGACTTCTAGAGGATACTCGCAGTTCCGTTGAACAGTAGTTGGTTGGATTACGGGGCTTACCGGCACCCGCATCTCTTACGAGTAGGCCAACACACGTATGTGTGACAACCAACCCCTATCTGTTCATCGTCTACGTAAACCATCCCATAGAAATCAGGATACTACCATTGACGTACTTCATACCATACACACATGGTACGTCAACGGCGTTGAACAAAATGATAACACAACAGATCTCTAAGACACAAAAGATGGAAATAAGTTGCAAATAGCTCTCACTAGAGCAGAGATAGCAAATACAATCATCCAGAGGACACATGTCCCAACATAACATCATTACATCTCAGCGGAAGCATTCAAAGGTCTGAGTACAGACAAATCCAAATAGGCTTAAGAAGCCGGGAATGAAAAGAAGACGGAGCCCATCCACGATGTCTCGGATCCTGCCCGGGTCCGCTACCTACTCGTCAGCAGCCTCGTCAAACTCCACGTAGTAGCCGTCACGGGGATCCTCGTAAGCGTAGTCTGCGGAAACCACAGCCCCAAAGGGGTCAGTACATAAACGTACTGGCAAGCAAGACTCAAGGTTCACCAAACTGTAACCCGTCAACACCAAGCACAGATGCTTTGGGTTCAACGGAAGAAAGAGGATATAAAAGATGATGCAACTGGCTGCACTAACCACTACAGAACATACTACAACTTCCGGCTACCAGAAAGGGGGATAAGATAGCGTATCGTAACCAACTACAACTATCCACCACACAAACCCATCCTGGATCTCGCCCCTTATCCAAAGAAGCAATCCGAGGATAACTCACACAGTTGTATTAATGATGGATCAAGTTGTTGTATCAATAAGCCTATTACTAGTCAAGTTATCATTAGTTAGGTGTAAGTTGTTCTGAGTACTTGTTAGCCAGTACTTTCACCAAGTCAACCATAACCGCGGAAAACACGGCTTCTCGAGAAGATTTATCCCTGCAGGGGTGCACCAATTTGGCCGTACACGTAAGAATAACCCGCCAGATGGGAAGGCCTTTCCCACCAAGCGGGGCACTCAACACAACTCAAATCTTCTTCGCATCAAGCCCAAAGCACCACGTGATGTGCGTGCGCGGCTAATCGAGCCCCACGAAGAAAAGGGGACCCTCATAGCACTGGAAGACCATGCCGCCCTAAATGCCGACTACAAAAGTTCCACCCTGGCCTCGGGTTCGTACCTGCATATGCGTGCATCAAATGGAAAGCCCGAACTAAGTGTGGCGATTTGGACGAGATGCGAATCGAATCAAATTGAGGGGGGCGCCCATACACGCTTCCCACATGCGGATAGTGCGCTCATCATGGATCAGTAGACAAGACCCTTTTCCTAATTAGGGTCGACACTAGCAGGCCTCAAAACCACGCCGGGCCTCCTGCCGGTGCCTTATCAGCAAAATTATTATTACCTCAAAATTAACAGGTTGTTGTTTAACATCGAGCCCCAGAATATAATCAAATATGATAACAGAAAGTAACTGATAACAGACTCGAGCAAAAACAACCCTAAGCATGCTAGTAAGACACGGGCCCAAGCAACGGGGTTATAGGACTGGAGGTGAGGCAATATCAGGGTTTAGGGTATCATGTGACAGGTTCGTAACAGAAGCAACGATACATATGGCTAGCAGAAATAGACAACGGAAAGTATCGGTAACCAATGTTGAAAGGAACACAATGGTTCATGTGAGTGATAACTTGCCTGCAAACTCAGTAGCCTGGTACTGGGCTAGATCCTCAGAAGGGGTGTCGTAAATATCGTCTGTCTCAACATCGTCGTCTATCCGAGAAGAAGCAAACAAACAATACAGGAAGATAAACAATCAATATCATGGCATAATGCACAATCATGGAATGATGCATGTCAATTTAATGGATGCATCAAAATAAACTAGTTGACATGGTAACACAATTTAAATGGACACATATGCAATTTTGAGTTGCATATGGAAAGCCCATGAATTTTGGTTGAAACAATTGTTTTCCAATTAACCAACAGGTGAAGGTGGATTAGTATGATGCATGGATGAGGAAAACAACAAAATAACAACAATAGAACCATTTGGAAATGAGGTTTACCAATTTAGAAATTTATTTACTAAGTTAGGGATTTTTTTGGTTCCTTAAAGGGATTACACAAATAGTTGTTGTTTTCACCAATTTAAATTGTGCCAAATAAATAACAAAATTCATATTTGAAAATAATACAAAATTTTAGTTGGATTACATGTTTCAAATATTGAAAAAGGAGTTAGGATGCATTTATTATGACTTAAACAAAATTAAACAAGTTTTAAATGAATTTAAAACAAGTTTGAATATTATTTGAATTTTATTTGTTCCAATCATAAATTCAAATTCATATTTGAAAAGTTTATACTTTTCTAGTTTGAAAACATATTTTACATGTTCAAGAATAATTTATTTTGAGGAAGTTATGAATTTAGCAAATTTAAATGATTTAAACAAGGTTTAAATTATTTAAGCAATTTTAATTATTCAAACCATGAAACAAAATTTATATTTGGAAAGATGGTTCAAAATGGTATGGAAAACATATTTTATTTGCATTATTTGGATTAAGTATGAATTAGTTATGGATTTTATCAAATTACAAATGAATTGTTTGAATTAAAATTTGAAATGCATTTGGAAAATTCAAAACAGAAAACAAAAGTTATAAACAGGTAGAGGATGAAATTTGGTGCAGTGTACATATTTTATTTTTGTTATTTGGTGTAACACTTGGGGTCTTACCCTAAATAGGAAGTGTTTGTTTTCTTTTTGCTTGCATCACATGCATCACATGAGCATTGCATTCTGTTTTTCAAAACAACTCAAAATTCAAAAAAACCACTTTAAACTTTCACACATGTTCAAAATTCCCAATTTCAAAATTGCAAACTAAACCACTCAATTGTTTTTCAATAGTTTGAAGTTGTTTTAATCAAATTGCTTGTTAATAAAATTTTCCCTTTTGTTAAAAACCCTAATGGTAAATTCAAATAACCAAATCCAAATCAAATCAATCCTACTCATCATATTTCTATATGGGTTTAAATATTATATTTTTTGCAAACAAACTAAATTCAATAATGTTTGTATAATTGATTGAACTTATTAAATAGAATTTGTTTATTTCCAAAATTCCCAAATCAAACCTTATTTGAAATTAAACTAACCACTTAAAACCAAACTAGTATTTCCAATTTTGAAAATCAATAACTAACCTTGCTTTTAATTACTGTTTTGCAATTAATAAAAATTATTCATAAATAAACACCCTCAAACCCTAATTGAAAAATTCAACTAACAATTTTAAATCAAATTAAAACTTTCAAACCTGTGAAAATAATGTTAACATTTGTTTTAGTTTCTGTTTTGAAAATTAACACACATAACTTATAAAAGAAAAACCCTAACCCTTTTCTATCTCTCTCTCCCTTTTATCCTTTACAAAAAAAAAATCAAATCAAAAAGAAAAAAAGGAAAAATCCCAAAAGAAGAGAGGCAGCCCACCCCTTTTCCTTTTTTTTCTCCCACAGCCCATTTCTTTTTGGCCCGATACCCCCCTCCTTCTGTCGTCTTCCTCCCCCGACGTCACCCCCTCTGTACGATCACCTCCTCCACCGCCGGATCATCGCCTCCTCCTCCCGATTGTGCGCCGTACGAGCTCACTCCCCACCATAAAACCTAACCTCCACCCCTACTCACTAACCCTAGCCTCCTCCTGCGCCGCCATCTCTCTCTCCCTCCCACCAAGCTCGCTTCTTTTCTCTGTAACCCACCGGAGCATCCCATCGTCTCCGCACCCCCACAGCCAACCGTGAGCCAAGCTGAGAGGTGGAGACGAACTACCTCACTTCCCTACTCCTCCTCGACGTGATACGCCATCCGGAGGGACGCCGGAACGCCGGCAACCTCCACTTCTTCAGTCCGCCGCTGCCGGACTTCCTCGATTTTCCCGCCGCCGTGGTCGACCGCGAGCATGCTAGACCTCATCAGAACCATCCTGGTGAGCCACTTTCCCAATTCCCGTCGATATCGAGCCCTTTAGTACTCTGTGTCGTCACTTGGTTTCTGACCACTTTCCGTTCCGCCATGGCGGAAGCTCGCCCTCGCATGGCACCGTCGTCCTGGACTACGTCGATTCGCGCCACCTTGTCCAAGAGTTTAGCCTCGTCATCCGCATGCTCAAGACACATGAGCCTAGCACGGGAATCGACTTCAGCGACGAGGCCGCCAACGTCTTCACGGTGGCCATCTACGTCTACTTCCTCGACTCGGACAAGCGCACGACCGTGTCACCGTCGCTGTCAACGACGCCAAGCTTGAACACCTCGCCGCGCGTTCCGAGGTGAACTCTTTCATCCTTCTGTGTCATCCCCCTTCTTGTCGTTCGCCGTACCTTTCCCCCTTGCCGCTCCGGCGTGATTCAGCCATGGCTGCGCGTCGCTGCAGCTGAGCTCGTTTCCGATTCATACAGCGAGTGCACCCACACCGGTAGCCGTCGCCGTGCAACACATCCACGCCCCGACCTCCTGCACGCCTCCACACGGTGGTCCTGCAAGCACACGCACACATCGCGAGCTAGCCACAGCCCGTCGATCGCCGCAGGTCCCCTGTCTGCTCGTTGCTGTTCGCCGTCAGAGAACGTTGCTGTTCTTTTGTTCAGTTAACGCGCAGCAGTAAGTTTAACCTCGCTCGCAACCCCCTGTCTGTCACAAAAACAGCAGCAGCGTATTGGTTCAGTTCCGTGCGCGCACGCCCCAGACCGTGGGTTCGATTCCTAGCTCGGGGAATTAACCCCAACTTTTTTCCCCCGCGCGCAGGGGCAGGCCCACGGGTCAGTGGCCCTGCTGCCACCTCAATCCGCACCCGCCTCGTTGGCACGCCACAGGGGCACGGTCCCGCACGGCAGCGTCTCAGGCCAGGGGGCACTGGGTGTAAAAACACCCTAGGGGCCTGTATAAAATTCCTGCTCCCATCTAAGTCCTTTTTCCTTGCAGTTTGGTCCCTGAAAATGAAATGTTAATAACTTTTATTTCCTAAGTCCAAATAATAAAAATAAAATATGTATCTTGACCCAAATTTAATTATCTACCTATTCTAAGCATTTGTTTTCTGTTTTGCACAATTCAAATTGTCTCAAATTTCAAATTTAAACAATTCATCTCAAATTTGGTTAATTCCATAATTAATTCATAATTAATTCAAATAACACAAATAAAATATGTTTTTCAGTCCAAATTCAATGTACTTTCTGTTTATCAACTTGGTTTTGCATTTTGGGCAATTAAAATTAATGTTATTTAATAATCCTTAAATTGGTTAATTAAATGGCATAATTAATAAATTTCAAATGGCTGCTCCAAATTAAATACTCCAAACAAGAATTTCATCCAAAATCACATGCCACACTTGGATATCAACTTTGTTTTCTGGTTTGCAACAATTAATTTGAATAATTGTTCCATCTCTTATTTAATACAATTAAATTGGTAACATGCTTAATTAAATCATTTGAAATTGTTTTCCAACAAATAAAATATGTTTTCCATGCCATTTTGAACCACCTTTTCAAATATAAATTTTGTTTCATGATTTGAATAATTTAAATTGATTAAATAATTTAAACCTTGTTTAAATCATTTAAATTTGCTAAATTCATAACTTGCTCAAATTAAATTATTTTTGAACTTATAAAATATGTTTTCAAACCAGAAAAACATAACCTTTTCAAATATGAATTTGAATTTATGTTTTGAACAAATAAAATTCAAATACTATTCAAACTTGAATTAAATCCAATTAAAACTTGTTTAATCTTGATTAATTCATAATTAAATCCTTGTAATTCCTTTTTCAATAATTGAAACATGTAATCCACCTAAAATTTTGTGTTCTAATCAAATATGAACTTTGTTATCTGTTTTGAACAATTAAACTTGATGAAAACAACCAAATGCTTGTGTGACACCTTTAAGTAACCAAAAATTCCAAAACTTAATAAGTGAATTACAAAATGGGTACACCTTATTTCCAATTGGTTCCATTGTTGTTATTTTTCTGTTTTCATCATCCATGCATCATACTAATCCACCTTCACCTGTTGATTAGTTGGAAAACAAATAATCTAACCAAAATTCATGGGCTTTTCATATGCAACTCAAATTGCATATGGGTCCATTTAAACATGTTATCATGGCAACTAGTTTATTTCTATGCATCCATTAAATTGTCGTGCATCCATATCTTGATCATGCTGGATCTTTTGCCGTAGTAGTAATTGTTGCATCCGGTGTTTGTTCGAGGTTCATTGCTTCTTCCCGGATAGGACGTTGAGATGATGTGAGCTACGACAAGTTCTGTGGATGTACCTCTACTTGCTGGATTCCAGGCAAGTATACTCACTTGCTGCCATATGACTGCCTTTCATCACTTGTTACCGATTCTTTCCGTTTTTCTTATTCTAGCCTGTTGATACGATGCTTGTGTCTCGATCCTATCATATTGTTTACCGTGCAGCCATGATATAGCCTTTTCCTTCCACTTCCTATTAACTGTTGTTTGTTTACTCTGTTGGCCCTCGTGTCGTAGTTGCATGCTTAGTGTTGTTTGCGCTCAAGTCTTGTTGTCCGTCTTATCACCTGTTTAGTTTGATAGTTGGGTTTCATTTCAATCAACAACCTGTTAATGTTTTGGGTAATAATAATTTGATGATAAGGCACCGGCAGGAGGCCCGGCGTGGTTTTGAAGCCTGCTAGTGTCGACCCTAATAGGAAAAGGGTCTTGTCTACTGATCCATGATGAGCGCACTAACCGCATGTGGGAAGCGAGTATGGGCGCCCCCCCTCAATTTGATTCGATTCGCATCTCGTCCAAATCGCCTCATTTAGTTCGGGTTTTCCATTTGCCGCATGCATGTTCTTGCGAACCCTTGGTACCCGGGTGGAACTTTTGTAGTCGGCATTTAGGGAGACACGTTCTTAGAGTGCTATGAGGGTCCCCTTTTCTTCGTGGGGCTTGATTAGCCGTGCGCTCACTGCACGGGGTTCTTTGGGCTTGATGCGAAGCAGAGTTGGGTTGTGTTGAGTACCTCGCTTGGTGGGTTGATCCCCCGTCTGGCGGGTTATTCTTACGTGTACGGCCAAATTGGTGCACCCCTGCAGGGTTAAATCTTCTCGAGAAGCCGTGTTTTCCGCGGTTATGGTTGACTTGGTGAAAGTACTGGCTAACAAGTACTCAGAACAACTTACACCTAACTAATGATAATTTGACTAGTAATAGTCTTATTGCCACAATAACTTGATCCATCCTTAATCCAACAGTGTGAGTTATCCTTGGGTTGCTTCCTTAGTAGGGGGTAACATTGGATGGGTTTGTTTGGTGAGTAGTTGTAGTTGGTTCCAATACGTTATCTTATCCCCCTCTTTTAGCCGGATGTTGTAGTGTGTTTCTGTAGTTGGTTAGTGCAGCCCGCTGTCGCTTAATTGCAATAACCCCTTCCTCTCCGTTGATCCCAAAGTATTTGTATCTTGTGATGACTGGCTATGCCGGTATCTTGTGAGTATGGTTTATCCACTTTCCAGTACTTAACCGTACTGACCCACGAATCTCTTTCGTGGCTGCATATTCAACATTGCAGTCAACAGGTTTGAAGTCTGACGACGTTAGCTTGGGAATCCCTCCGGCTTGGCCTAGGCAGGGATTGGACGCTCTCGGTTATCTTCAGGACTCTTA
The DNA here is from genome assembly GCA_028641055.1 of Alopecurus myosuroides. Taxonomy (NCBI): domain Eukaryota; kingdom Viridiplantae; phylum Streptophyta; class Magnoliopsida; order Poales; family Poaceae; genus Alopecurus; species Alopecurus myosuroides. Next base: position 413,223,127 of record CM054059.1, read on the forward strand.
GTCCAATTTGTATCTTGTCCATAGCCGGACGCTATGTTGTTTCTTCCGCTGTTATTTGGATCTTTGTATTGTATCAGTTGTATCCCTGACTCGTTTGAGTCATCTTGTAAATCTCTTTTCTGTTGTTGTTGTGGATTATTCGTGAACTGTTGTAATGTTATCACAAGTGGCAACCTGGAATCGGTTATTATGTGGATTTTGGCGGGAATGCTGAGATCTGCATAGTGCCCGATCTCGGGGCGTCACATTTGGAATTATAAAATAAAAGTTATTAGCTTTTTAGTTTCAGGGACCCAATTGTAATTGTTTAGGACTTAAACAGAAAAGAAAAAGGCTAAAAACATTTTATACAGCGCAGGTATCTACCCTAGGCACTGCCAGTGGGCCTAGGGCTAACGCGTGCTTGCGTGGCAACAGCAGTGGCTGACAGGGGGGGCCACCCTGTCAGCGCAGCGTGCAAAAACTTGGTTTTATTCCGCGGGCGCCAGGGCTCGAACTCGTGACCTGCCCGTGCGCTCGCTGGCACTGTAACCAGTGCGGTATCGAAACGTTCTTGTCAGTATACGCTGCGCAGCAAAGATGAGGTTCAGCTAGCGTTATCTGACGAAACTGAAACAAAGTTTCAGTCTTGCGACGGCGACTGACAACGGCGGAGAGGGACGAGGGGCTACCGGCGTTGTGACCACTAACTGGCGGTGCTGAGCAGATGGACGTGCGTGCAATAGGTAGGGGAACGTGACCGTGTGCTTGACGTGCTCGTGCACGCATAGATGCGAGCCCAACGGCAACCATGGCGGCACGGTGGTGGATGCCGCCGGGGATTCAGACGTGGTCGCGCGCGAACAGGAAACGAACGAGGGTTACAGAGGGCGGGATCACTACGGTAGCTCACCGGGAGTTTGTCGGAGGCGAGAGGGAGACGGGAAGCAGATGGTGGCGACGGCGCGGTGAGGAAGTTCAGAACGGGAGCGGCGGCGTCGAGCTCGTCGTCGACGATCAACGTCCCCTGGGCCCTGCTGCTGTTGCTGTAGAGGACGTAGGCGTTCAGGCGGTGGCGTAGGTACCCTTAGCGTGGACGGAGGCGGTCTATGGCTGCTAGTCGACGGCGAGCTCCTCCGCGGTTCTTCCACCCCCGACAACTCCGGCAAAAATTGGCGAGGAAGAAGGAAGGAGTGGGTGGTTGGCGGCGGCAGGGAGGAACAGGGACCGTGGGCTAGGGTTTGGTGGGATAGGGGGGTAGATATAGGCTCGGGAGGGAGCAGGTGGAGCTCGGGCGCGTGCGAGCTGGCGTCTGATGACGTCAGCTGTACGGAGCTGGAAGAAAGGCCAGCAGGCCTGCGCGCGCGGTTGTGCCGGGTGGTGGGCTGGGCTGCCCACTGCCCTGGCGCTCGTTTTTTATTTTTTAAAATTTTCTCCTTCTGTTTTTTTTTTTGCAGAAAATAGAATAGGAAGAAAAATGGGGTTTTTGAGTTAGTAAAAATTGTAGGAAAAATAGGGTGAGTTAGTAAGGTCAAAAACAACCAAATGCCAAGTTTTGTTTTACAAAATTTCAAAATACTTTGTTGTTTGCAAAATGGTTTAAATTTGAATTAATTTGAGTATTAATTGAATTATGGAAAACAAGGATTTAAGTATTTGGAACCCTATTGTTTAATTATAAACAATTGATTAGGATTGTTGTATAATTTGCATAAATTCAAATTGGGTGATGTTTGATGATTTGATTTGAATTTTGAATGTGATTTGGAATTAATTGATTGAGTAAAACCATCATTTTAATAGTTGAGCATTATGGAATAAAATGAAAACAAATTGGTTGTTTTTATTTGAACTCTTTATTTAAAAGGTTGTAACATAACAAGTATGAAATAAATGTTTGGTTAAAGTTTGAATTTCAACTGTGAAAACAGAGTAAAACAGAAGCAAACAAATGGAAAACAAAGTAAACAAATGCAAACAATTCAAGGAATATGATGACATGATGCAAAACTTTAATAAAACAAGAAATCAAACATTCTAGAGGTGGTTTTTCATACTTGGGATGTTACAAAACGCCCCCCTTGAAGGAATCGCGCCCCGAGATTCCTACTGAGAAGAGAAAAGGTCCGGATACTTCTTGCGAAGATCCTCTTCGGTCTCCCACGTTGTCTCTTTATCGGAATGATGAGACCACTGCACTTTTAAGAACTTGGTGCTCTTGTTGCGAGTCTTACGCTCGGTCTCATCGAGAATACGAACAGGGTGCTCCTCATAAGATAGATCATCTTGCAGTTCAATGGAATCATGATCAACTGCACGATCTGGATCTTTGAAACACTTCTTGAGCTGTGACACGTGGAACACATCGTGCACCTTGGATAGTTTTTCTGGAAGTTCAAGACGATAAGCATTTTCTGCACGCCTTGAGAGAATGTTGAAAGGACCAATGTATCTTGGTGCAAGATTTCCTTTCACACCGAAACGATGAGTGCCTCTGAGGGGAGCTACACGGAGATATGCATTGTCACCAGGTGCGTAGATCATATCCCTGTGCTTGCTGTCATAGTAGCTTTTCTGACGAGACTGAGCAATCTTGAGATTGTCACGAATGATGCGAACTTTCTCCTCGGCTTCCTTAACAATGTCAGGGCCTAAGAGTGAACGTTCACCAGCTCCAGACCAATTGATTGGACTCCTGCATCTGCGGCCATAGAGTGCTTCAAATGGTGCCATGCCTAGGCTTGCCTGGTAGCTGTTGTTGTAGGAGAATTCAGCATATGGAAGGCAATCCTCCCATTTCATGCCAAAGGAGATACCACATGCTCTGAGCATATCCTCGAGAATCTGATTGACTCTTTCGACTTGCCCTTGAGACTGAGGGTGATAAGCTGTGCTGAAAAGAAGTTTGGTGCCCAATGCTTCTTGAAAGCTTTTCCATAAATGAGAAGTGAATATGCTTCCACGGTCTGAGCTTATTTCCAATGGAACACCATGAAGAGGAACAATCTTTGCTGTGTAGAGTTCTGCTAACTGGCTAGCTGAGATTGTTTCTTTGACAGCAAAGAAGTGAGCTACTTTAGTGAGACGATCAATGACAACGAAGATTGCATCGTTGCCCCTCTTGGACTTTGGAAAACCAGGACGAAGTCCATTTCAATCATGTCCCACTTCCACTCAGGAATTTTCAGAGGTTGGAATAGACCGGCTGTTTTCTGATGGACTGCCTTAACACGTTGACAAACGTCGCATTCAGAAACGTATTTTGCAATTTCACGTTTCATGCCAGGCCACCAATACAGTGTCTTAAGATCCTGGTACATCTTTGTACTTCCAGGGTGAATGGAAAGAGGAGTTTCATGAGCCTCCTTGAGAATGATATCTTTGAGACTTTGAACTTGAGGAACTGCAATGCGTCCTTCGAAGAACACAGTTCCTTTGTCATCAATTGAGAAGGACTTAAATTTCTCCTTGCCTTCTTTGATGTGTTCTACCATCTTCTTGATTTCAGCATCACGAAGTTGTTCAGAACGAATCTTGTCCTCGAGAGTTGGACTGGCTGTCAAGCTCGCAAGATAACCTTGAGGAACAAGACCAAGGTTCAGCTTCTGGAATTCTTCATGAAGTGGAGGTTGGCTTTCCATGATCATGAGATTATTGCAATATGACTTGCGACTGAGAGCATCGGCCATAACATTAGCCTTGCCTGGAGTGTAAGAAATGGTGAGATCAAAGTCTTTAATCTTTTCAATCCATCTCCTTTGCCTGAGGTTAAAATCTGGCTGAGTGAAGATGTATTTCAGACTCTTGTGATCGGAAAAGATTTCAGTGCGATTACCCAACAAGTATTGCCTCCATTTCTTGAGGGCGAACACAACTGCTGCAAGTTCTAGGTCATGTGTGGGATAGTTTTGCTCATGTGCATTCAACTGACGTGAAGCATAAGCCACAACTTGACGTTCTTGCATAAGAACTGCACCTAGACCTTGGAGAGATGCATCGCAGAATATCTGGAAAGGTTTGGTAGTATCTGGGCCAACCAGAACTGGTGTAGAAGTGAGTTTAGTCTTCAGGAGATTGAAACTTTCATCACATTGTGGAGACCAAACGAACTTCTTGTCCTTATTTGTGAGATCAGTGAGAGGTTTGGCAATCTTGGAAAAGTTTTGGACGAAACGGCGGCAATAGCTAGCCAAGCCAAGAAAACTTCTGACTTGCTTCACCGTCTTAGGAGGTTTCCAATCAACAATTGCTTTAACCTTTTCTGGATCAATGGCTATGCCCTTGGCGGAGATGACATGACCAAGGTAAGCAACTTCTGGAATCCAGAACTCACATTTGGAGAATTTGGCATATAGACGATGCTCGCGAAGTTTCATGAGAGTGAGACGAAGATGTTCTCCATGCTCTTCCTCAGATTTGGAGTAGACTAGAATGTCATCAAGATATACCACAACGAACTTGTCGAGGTATTCATGGAAGACAGAATTCATGAGTCTAGAGAATGTCGCCGGTGCATTAGTGAGACCAAAGGACATGACGGTGTATTCATATAGACCGTACCGAGTGGTGAAAGCTGTTTTTGGAATATCTTCCTTTCTGATCTTTATTTGATGGTAACCCATCCTCAAGTCCAACTTTGAGAATATTGAGGCTCCAGCAAGTTGATCAAAAAGATCATCGATACGAGGAATTGGATACTTGTTTTTGATGGTTTTCTCGTTAAGAGGACGATAGTCAACAACGAGTCTCTTTGTTTGATCCTTCTTCGCAACGAACAGAGTTGGGCAACCCCAAGCGGAAGAACTAGGTTGAATGTAACCTTTCTCCATGTACATATCGATTTGCTCCTTTAACAACTTCAGTTCAGGAGGAGCTATCTTGTATGGATGCTTAGAGATTGGAGCAGTACCTGGTTCAAGCTCGATCACGAACTCAACTGCTCTGTCCGGAGGCATCCCTGGCAACTCTTCTGGAAAGACGTCAGGGAATTCACAAACCACCGGAACATTTTCGAGTAGAGGTAGAGGTTTTGCATCGAGGGTGTACAGCTGAACAGAACTTGATTCATTTGGAGAATAGACTATCTGGCCAGAAGGGTGGAACAGAGTTATTGACTTCTGAGCACAATCAATCGTAGCTTTATTGGCCTTCAACCAATCCATTCCAAGAATGACATCAATATCAGAATTTCCAAGCAGAATGAGGGAAGCAAGGAATATGTGACCTCCAATTAGGATCTGATTCTCATGACTGATCTTGGAAGTTTGCATAGTTGCTCCAGGGGAGTTTACTACTAGCGGGGAACCCAAACCAACAAAAGGTAGTTTAACTGCTGTCGCAAAGATCTTTGACACGAAAGAATGCGATGCTCCGGTATCAAACAACACTTTAGCTGGGTTAGAGTTTACGGGGAATGTGCCGAGAACGACGTCAGCAGCTTCCTCAGCTTTGTCGGCCTTGATATGATTCACCCTCGCGGTCCTCCCGACAGGCCTGTTGTTGGAGTTGAAGGCTTTAGCCGGGGGAGCACGCACCATTGCCTGGTTGGTGTTGGGGCGAGGTGGTGGTGGAGGTAGCTGCCTCTGAGTGCACTTGTCAGCGTAGTGCCCCGTCTGCTTGCATTTGTAGCAAGTGACGACACGAGGTGCATCTGGCCTTGGCTGCCCCATTGAAAACCTCTGAGCCTGCATCTGAGATGGTTTGGGTGGGCGGGAAGCGAAGCCTGGAGAAGCTTGGGCATATGGAGCCCTAGTGACAGCACCATTTGGCACCCAGATACGGCGCTTCTGCGGAGGGGTGGTCATGTTGGAGGAGGAACCACCCTCACGCGAGTGCTTCTGAGACTCCTCGAACGCCTTGCGTCCATTTTCCTCATTGAGCGCGGTGTTCACGAGCTCCTCGAAGTCTTTGGCCTTGATGTTGGTGAGGGCGTACTTGAGTTCCGGGTTAAAACCTCGGCGGAACCTTGCCATCTTCTTAGCCTCAGTGGACACCTCATCACCAGCGTAACAAGCGAGGCGATTGAACTCATTCTGATAGCCAATGACGTCCAGCTTGCCCTGCTTGAGAGAGCAAAACTCCTCACGCATCCTTTCCATGAGACCATCTGGGATGTGATGCTTCAGGAAGGCATCCTTGAAACAACCCCAGGTGATTGGGTATCCAGCTCTCATGGTCTGGTAGTTCTCCCACCAGGTAGCTGCCTGACCCTTCAGTAGGTAGGTGGCATACTTGACTTTGTCTTCCTCAGCAACGTGAGCAATGTCCAGAGCTCTGGCCATCTCACGGATCCAGTCATCAGCATCCAGAGGCTCGCGTGTTGCCACGAAAGCTCTCGGGCCCAGACTCAGGAACTCCTTGATACTGACTCGTGGAGCATTCTGGTTGTTGTGCTGATTAGCCTGGAACTGGGCCATCTGCGTCACGACCTGAGTCATCTGAGTCAACAGCTCCGTGATTGGCGGTGGCTCAGGCGGGTTGTTCCTTGTTGGCGGCATCCTGAATAGACATGCATTTTAGCACAACAACAGAAAAGGATAGACTTGGTAACCGAAAGAGAGATTATTCCGACGCATGAATAGATAACCAACAGGTACATCATCACATGTTCAAATACATCAGAATATCCAACACACCATAAATGGTTCGAAAGCCAAAGGATAAGTAAACATAGCTAAGAATGGATACATCGGTACTCTCATGCTCATCACGCAGGACGGCGGTGAGTAGTACGACGAGGGGTACGGTGAGGAGCACGCCCACGAAAGTAGGTAGCACGACGATCCACATAGATCTGACGTGGTCTGAGAGCGACTCTAGGTGTGGTGAAGTACATAGCGTCGACTCCCTGTGCTCCAAAGCGTGGAATCCCAGTGTAACCAGCACCGAGGTTGAGGAGTGGACCTTTGATCGGCTCGTAACCTCCAGCATCTGGCAGACGACGACCAACTGGCTGATCGAAACGTGCAAAGCGCTCATCTCCAACAAAGTCTGTGGTGTACGTCGCTAGACGAGTCAAAGCAAGGTAGAGCTGCTCTCTGACTGAGGCTAACTCCTGAGAAAGTGTGGTGGCAACTGCGTCACTGTGCCTCACAAACTGAGCGGTGGTGTGAAGCCTGGTGTTATCATGCTCGTAGACATCCAGGTTGTCATAGAGAGTGAAGTGAGCTCCCTCCGAAGTGATGTAACCACGGGGGATGTGGCGATAGATAGAATCGTCAAATCCCCAGTAGTCAGCACGAAGGACGGTGAGACTCACATAAGCTGCCTGCTGCACAGCCATATCCACTGTGGAACCTACTGCCTCGTAGCGGTGGACAACGCTCATGCCATCATCTGACAGAATGTAGACGATAGCCTGGTAGTAGGTCTGGTCAAACTCTTGCTGCTGCTCGTAGACCTGGTACTCTGGTGCCCAACGGAACCCCAGATAAGTGACCATGTCTCTCAGCATCTCCGGATAACCGGCAGTGCTCTTGCAACGAGTCATGCGAACCACCTGCGGGAAGAACCTGAGATCCATCTGCAGATGATCGGGGAAGTTTTGATTAGACGCCGGTAGAAGAACTGAAGTGGAAAGCAACAACAAGGTTTCAACGGACGAAAAGGATGTTGAGAAGAACAGGATATTGAAGCAACAACGGGAAACACGAGACCAAAACTCCTGAGGTACTACTGAAAACCCATCCGGGCTTCTAAAGGATCAATATCTACTGCTTAAGGGATAGAGGATTTGCTTCCGGGGCTTACACGCCTCCATTCTCAATCATGAATAGGCAACATGATAAATCAGGTCACAACCACCTCCATTCCTATGGTCTAGTAGATATAACTATCCTAGAGAAACCAGGATTCGTGAAATCCTAACTTGAAAGTTTAGGTGAGAACAGAAAACAACGTTGCACTTCCTTACCAGAAAAGGGTGGGTGGGCGGGGAAAGAAGAAAAATGGCAGAATTCCTACTCTCACGTTTCATTTTTCCTATATAGCTACAAAATAGTTTCTAGACTCAACTGCGACCAGTAAAAGGGATCCTACAGGCAGACAGGCTCTGATACCATTTGTCGCACCCGGACTTCTAGAGGATACTCGCAGTTCCGTTGAACAGTAGTTGGTTGGATTACGGGGCTTACCGGCACCCGCATCTCTTACGAGTAGGCCAACACACGTATGTGTGACAACCAACCCCTATCTGTTCATCGTCTACGTAAACCATCCCATAGAAATCAGGATACTACCATTGACGTACTTCATACCATACACACATGGTACGTCAACGGCGTTGAACAAAATGATAACACAACAGATCTCTAAGACACAAAAGATGAAAATAAGTTGCAAATAGCTCTCACTAGAGCAGAGATAGCAAATACAATCATCCAGAGGACACATGTCCCAACATAACATCATTACATCTCAGCGGAAGCATTCAAAGGTCTGAGTACAGACAAATCCAAATAGGCTTAAGAAGCCAGGAATGAAAAGAAGACGGAGCCCATCCACGATGTCTCGGATCATGCCCGGGTCCGCTACCTACTCGTCAGCAGCCTCGTCAAACTCCACGTAGTAGCCGTCACGGGGATCCTCGTAAGCGTAGTCTGCGGAAACCACATCCCCAAAGGGGTCAGTACATAAACGTACTGGCAAGCAAGACTCACAATTCACCAAAGTGTAACCCGTCAACACCAAGCACAGATGCTTTGGGTTCAACGGAAGAAAGAGGATATAAAAGATGCTGCAACTGGCTGCACTAACCACTACAGAACATACTACAACTTCCGGCTACCAGAAAGGGGGATAAGATAGCGTATCGTAACCAACTACAACTATCCACCACACAAACCCATCCTGGATCTCGCCCCTTATCCAAAGAAGCAATCCGAGGATAACTCACACAGTTGTATTAATGATGGATCAAGTTGTTGTATCAATAAGCCTATTACTAGTCAAGTTATCATTAGTTAGGTGTAAGTTGTTCTGAGTACTTGTTAGCCAGTACTTTCACCAAGTCAACCATAACCGCGGAAAACACGGCTTCTCGAGAAGATTTATCCCTGCAGGGGTGCACCAATTTGGCCGTACACGTAAGAATAACCCGCCAGATGGGAAGGCCTTTCCCACCAAGCGGGGCACTCAACACAACTCAACTCTTCTTCGCATCAAGCCCAAAGCACCACGTGATGTGCGTGCGCGGCTAATCGAGCCCCACGAAGAAAAGGGGACCCTCATAGCACTGGAAGACCACGCCGCCGTAAATGCCGACTACAAAAGTTCCACCCTGGCCTCGGGTTCGTACCTGCATATGCGTGCATCAAATGGAAAGCCCGAACTAAGTGTGGCGATTTGGACGAGATGCGAATCGAATAAAATTGAGGGGGGCGCCCATACACGCTTCCCACATGCGGATAGTGCGCTCATCATGGATCAGTAGACAAGACCCTTTTCCTAATTAGGGTCGACACTAGCAGGCCTCAAAACCACGCCGGGCCTCCTGCCGGTGCCTTATCAGCAAAATTATTATTACCTCAAAATTAACAGGTTGTTGTTTAACATCGAGCCCCAGAATATAATCAAATATGATAACAGAAAGTAACTGATAACAGACTCGAGCAAAAACAACCCTAAGCATTCTAGTAAGACACGGGCCCAAGCAACGGGGTTATAGGACTGGAGGTGAGGCAATATCAGGGTTCAGGGTATCATGTGACAGGTTCGTAACAGAAGCAACGATACATATGGCTAGCAGAAATAGACAACGGAAAGTATCGGTAACCAATGTTGAAAGGAACACAATGGTTCATGTGAGTGATAACTTGCCTGCAAACTCAGTAGCCTGGTACTGGGCTAGATCCTCAGAAGGGGTGTCGTAAGTATCGTCTGTCTCAACGTCGTCGTCTATCCGAGAAGAAGCAAACAAACAATACAGGAAGATAAACAATCAATATCATGGCATAATGCACAATCATGGAATGATGCATGTCAATTTAATGGATGCATCAAAATAAACTAGTTGACATGGTAACACAATTTAAATGGACACATATGCAATTTTGAGTTGCATATGGAAAGCCCATGAATTTTGGTTGAAACAATTGTTTTCCAATTAACCAACAGGTGAAGGTGGATTAGTATGATGCATGGATGAGGAAAACAACAAAATAACAACAATAGAACCATTTGGAAATGAGGTTTACCAATTTAGAAATTTATTTACTAAGTTAGGGAATTTTTTGGTTCCTTAAAGGGATTACACAAATAGTTGTTGTTTTCACCAATTTAAATTGTGCCAAATAAATAACAAAATTCATATTTGAAAAGAATACAAAATTTTAGTTGGATTACATGTTTCAAATATTGAAAAAGGAGTTAGGATGAATTTATTATGACTTAAACAAAATTAAACAAGTTTTAAATGAATTTAAAACAAGTTTGAATATTATTTGAATTTTATTTGTTCCAATCATAAATTCAAATTCATATTTGAAAAGTTTATACTTTTCTAGTTTGAAAACATATTTTACATGTTCAAGAATAATTTATTTTGAGCAAGTTATGAATTTAGCAAATTTAAATGATTTAAACAAGGTTTAAATTATTTAAGCAATTTTAATTATTCAAACCATGAAACAAAATTTATATTTGGAAAGATGGTTCAAAATGGTATGGAAAACATATTTTATTTGCATTATTTGGATTAAGTATGAATTAGTTATGGATTTTATCAAATTACAAATGAATTGTTTGAATTCAAATTTGAAATGCATTTGGAAAATTCAAAACAGAAAACAAAAGTTATAAACAGGTAGAGGATGAAATTTGGTGCAGCGTACATATTTTATTTTTGTTATTTGGAATTAGAAAATAAAAGTTATTAGCTTTTTAGTTTCAGGGACCCAATTGTAATTGTTTAGGACTTAAACATAAAAGAAAAAGGCTAAAAACATTTTATACAGCGCAGGTATCTACCCTAGGCACTGCCACTGGGCCTAGGGCTAACGCGTGCTTGCGTGGCAACAGCAGTGGCTGACAGGGGGGCCACCCTGTCAGCGCAGCGTGCAAAAACTTGGTTTTATTCCGCGGGCGCGAGGGCTCGAACTCGTGACCTGCCCGTGCGCTCGCTAGCACTGTAACCAGTGCGGTATCGAAACGTTCTTGTTAGTATACGCTGCGCAACAAAGATGAGGTTCAGCTAGCGTTATTTGACGAAACTGAAACAAAGTTTCACTCTTGCGACGGCGACTGACAACGGCGGAGAGGGACGAGGGGCTACTGGCGTTGTGACCACTAACTGGCGGCGCTGAGCAGATGGACGTGCGTGCAATAGGTAGAGGAAGGTGACCGTGTGCTTGACGTGCTCGTGCACGCACAGATGCGAGCCCAACGGCAACCATGGCGACACGGTGGTGGATGCCGCCGGGGATTCAGACGTGGTCGCGCGCGAACAGGAAACGAACGAGGGTTACAGAGGGCGGGATCGCTGCGGTAGCTCACCGGGAGTTTGTCGGAGGCGAGAGGGAGACGGAAAGCAGATGGTGGCGACGACGCGGTGAGGAAGTTCAGAACGGGAGCGGCGGCGTCGAGCTCGTCGTCGACGATCAACGTCCCCTGGGCCCTGCTGCTGTTGCTGTAGAGGACGTAGGCGTTCAGGCGGTGGCGTAGGTACCCTTAGCGTGGACGGAGGCGGTCCATGGCTGCTAGTCGACGGCGAGCTCCTCCGCGGTTCTTCCACCCCCGACAACTCCGGCAGAAATTGGCGAGGAAGAAGGAAGGAGAGGGTGGTTGGCGGCGGCAGGGAGGAACAGGGACCGTGGGCTAGGGTTTGGTGGGATAGGGGGGTAGATATAGGCTCGGGAGGGAGCAGGTGGAGCTCGGGCGCGTGCGAGCTGGCGTCTGATGACGTCAGCTGTACGGAGCTAGAAGAAAGGCCAGCAGGCCTGCGCGCGCGGTTGTGCTGGGTGGTGGGCTGGGCTGCCCACTGCCCTGGCGCTCGTTTTTTATTTTTTAAAATTTTCTCCTTCTGTTTTTTTTTTTGCAGAAAATAGAATAGGAAGAAAAATGGGGTTTTTGAGTTAGTAAAAATTGTAGGAAAAATAGGGTGAGTTAGTAAGGTCAAAAACAACCAAATGCCAAGTTTTGTTTTACAAAATTTCAAAATACTTTGCTGTTTGCAAAATGGTTTAAATTTGAATTAATTTGAGTATTAATTGAATTATGGAAAACAAGGATTTAAGTATTTGGAACCCTATTGTTTAATTATAAACAATTGATTAGGATTGTTGTATAATTTGCATAAATTCAAATTGGGTGATGTTTGATGATTTGATTTGAATTTTGAATGTGATTTGGAATTAATTGATTGAGTACAACCATCATTTTAATAGTTGAGCATTATGGAATAAAATGAAAACAAATTGGTTGTTTTTATTTGAACTCTTTATTTAAAAGGTTGTAACATAACAAGTATGAAATAAATGTTTGGTTAAAGTTTGAATTTCAACTGTGAAAACAGAGTAAAACAGAAGCAAACAAATGGAAAACAAAGTAAACAAATGCAAACAATTCAAGGAATATGATGACATGATGCAAAACTTTAATAAAACAAGAAATCAAACATTCTAGAGGTGGTTTTTCATACTTGGGATGTTACAGTTTCTCTGGCGGCGCGTGGAGCAGCGGCGCGGCAAGCAGTTGCGGTGGCGGTGTGCTCGACGGCGGCGGAGAGACGAAGGGGCAGGAGATTGGAGTGAGCAGGAAAGAGAAGAAGAAGGCGTCGAGGGGGTATTTATCTCTCCCCTCGAGTTGCCGTTACCAGCGGAATATTCGCGGATTGATCGTGCACAGAGATTGTGCGGCGTGGGTTGCGCACCGGTTAGAAACGCACACAGCGCATATCGCGCGCGTAACGGGCGCAGTTAATCCCATGTCGAGATCGTGGGCGATTTTGTGCGGTTGAAGTGACTTAACAGGCTAGTGGTCCCGAGGTGCAGTTATTGGCGCGTGGCCTGGAGTATCCCAGGCACCGAGGCGTCGTGGGTACGGGGGCGTGACACGTGCCCTGTAGCGACACGCAGAGGCGGATTCGCACCGTTTGAGTGGGATTGTGTTTCGAGATTTCGCTAAGTCATTTTACTCGAAATCACCAAAGGAGGGTGTTGCTACTCGGAGAAGAAGAGATTCAAGCAAGAGTTAAGGGCCGTGTGGATATGCTACTCGGCCCCTTTCAGTACGAAGACAAGATTTGTTTTTAAGCTGGCAGGGCCGAGTGAAAAAGTTCGCAGGACTCTACCAGCTTAGGGGACTAATGTCGGGGGGTTACCCCCGAGTAGGGGTAAGGCAAGGTCAAAGGGGCTGTTTGACTGAGTAAGCTGGCTACCCGGTACTTGCTACCCGGTAGGCTGCTATCCGGTCGTACCCACGGATGGCCACAAGGAAGAATCAAGGAAGTTGTGTTCCTCCGAGTAGAGGAGTTGGTCCGAGTAGAGGGAGTGGTTTCCTACTCGGGCCAGAAGTCAATGGAGCCGTTCTGACAAAGGATCCCGTGTATCCTGCATCCGTACGGCGTGCGGTTCAACTTACGGAGCGCGTGATTATCCACGCTACGGCGTGGCTACAGTGTGGTAGGCGCCTGTCAAGTCCTGTCACTGATAGAGGGGACAGGACAGGGCTAGGGGCCTACCCTATCTCACTGACAAGGGTGGACAGGTCCCATCTCCGAACGGCGCAACGACTTACGGTGCACGCGTCAGCGGGAACCCGGAGGCGTGCTCTGTTCTGCAGTGCTCCTGTCCTATCAGCTGTACCTTTTAGTCTTATTCTATCCGGCTGGGCACCAGTATATAAGGTGTCCTGCCCCCTCCTGCGCGAGGGACGTGACGCTTTGTCACATCCCAATTTTGGAATACCTGTTAACACAGTTGTTTTGCTAATTGCTTTACTAATAAACCTTGGTTGTGTTTGTTTGTGGTTGTTTAAGTGCAACTAAACAAACTAATTATATAAACTTGCAAACTTAAAAGGATAGCAAAGCAGTGAACTAAAAATATTCAACATATTGTTCCAGGGATAAAAATATTCAACATATTGTTCCAATGACTTTGGCAATATTTTCTAAAGTAAATATTGATCAAATAGTTTTCCAAAACTATCTTATGAATCTCATACTTGTTGAATATTATTCCAAGACCTAAATTAAGAAAGAGGAAACACTTAATAAATTTCCCTAAAAAGATTATCAGAAAAAGAGGCATTCTTAAATGCTTCACCAAAATATTATCAAATGTTTTTCCAACCTTGCAAGATTAAAAACAATAGTATTAGAGAGCATTTGCTTGCTATCTCTAGTCACATAAATATTTTGGCAAAGCATTGCTAAAGAAAAGCCAAGTGCTTTATTAAATAGAAATTCCAATATTTCTAGAAACAGAAAACTAAAACAAGTTACTATTGGGAACTTTCTTAAAATGATTTGAAATTCATACCATTGCTTCCTTATATCAAATAAGGAACACACACAAGAGGAGACCAAAAATTGAATCCATTAAAGTCCTGAAAACATGGTTTTTCTCCACAGCAACATTTGGGATTTTGAACAAGTTTGTTCTACAAACATTTTCCAAATGCCATGAAATAAATACCACATGCTCTACAGCATAAATAAGGATGAAAACCAAAAGGGCATAAGTTTTTGAATAATTTAAGTTGCCAAAAACCCCTGTTTTCTTGACAGCACCTTTTTGAAATTTGAACAAGTTTGTTCTATGAAGTAACTCTAAATGACTTGAATTTTCTACCACATAAGGAACACATCAAATAAGGAATGTGTGCCAAAAATTATCATTTTTGGAAGCTCCTAAGTAGGTTAATAAATTCAATGTCCATTTATGTAAGAATTCAAATTTGAACAACTTTGAATTATAAAGTTTATCTAATTGAGCCAATTTTCACTTATGTTGTACATCTCAACTAATAAGAATTTTGGGCAAAAGGATTTAAAATTTAAACCTTGTTTGCTTAGTGAAAACATCCTTTTTCAGAGAAGAGAAGGACCTACTTGTAAAATTGGCAGGGACCCAAATGAAATCCGAGTCACCTTCTTCAACCTCTAGCTCTCTGTAGCAAACAGCAGCCCTAGGCCATGCCTTCGAGGGGAAGGAAACTTGGAGGTTAAAGAGGCCCCCCATGTGGTCTGTCTCCCCATTGCCCCCTCTCTCCCCCCCCTCTTGAGTTCTCTCCCTCTCTCTCTCTAATTAGCCCAAACCGAAACCCTAGCACACATAGCTCGCCGCCGATTGGCCACTGGGGAGCTCGCCGCCGCTCTCCGTTAGTACCTTTGGCTCCGCCTCGTCGTGGTGGTACTAGGTGCCAGGGGAATCGGGGTGGGACGACTCGTAGAGTCCACGCCGTCCGATTTTGTCTTCGGGGCCGACGGAACTCCGGCGAGGTATTCCGGTCGCCTCGGCCCTTCCCCGCCCTAGCCGAGCACTCCATTGCGTTCAAGGTGAGAAGGAGAACCCCCGACGCCCCTTTACCCTCCCCCTCTCCCTCTAGAGCGACACCGTGGCGTGGTCGCCGTCCGGCCGCCGCGGGCCACCGTCGCCGAGTGCCTTCCGGCGTCTCCCCGGAAGCGAGCCCACCTCTGTTCGGTAGCCCTCGATGAGAGAAGCGTTTTGGTATTTTTATTTTTGCGAAATGGCATCCGAAATCGCCGGATCGAGTTCGCCGGAGTTGTCTCCCGCCGGCGAGTGACATCACGGCGAGGTCACGCTCGCGTCATCCCTTGACCCCGCGTGGATGCAGTCAAACCGGCCGGTGGCCCCAGCGCTCGCCCGCGTGGCTGCCCGCGTGGCGGCTGGCCCGCGAGTCAGCGGCTCGGGGTAGATCCACTCGCGGTGAGAATTGACCTGGCCGGCCCATTTGGCAGATCTGGCCCAAGTCTTGTTTCTTTTCCATTTATTTTTGACAGATTGTGACCTGTTTGCTTTTGGCTCTAAAAACCTACCTAAAAGATGAATTTGACCAAACTAAAATTCACAGTGGTACCTAAACTAAATCTAAACCACCTCCAACTTATAGATCTACATTTGGATGCATATTTTAAGAATTAAAAATGATTTGGTAACAGGTACCAGAAACACCAAAATGAGAACCATTTTTATTTTACAACTCAGAATGAAGTGAGGCCAACTGCATTGGAAAGCCCTTGAAATTTCCTAACAGGAGCAATTAACCTCGTTTCCAAATTCCAAGCATTTTTGAAATAGCATGCAATTTGGTAAAACACCAGTGAGCACTTTGGTGATTTTTATAAAATAATTAAAAATGATTTTTGATGCAAACTCAACTGTATGGTCTTGTATATGTTTAGGACTATCCAAACCTAGAAGGGTTTAATTTTTAGAGCATCATATAAAATTTGGTGGACAGAACCTTAAAATGCTTGTTTCTGCCATTTTGGCATTTTAGCTATTTAAATTGTTGTGATTATATTTTTGTGTTTCCATATTGTTTTCTAGCATGTATAAGTTGTGTGAACTTGTTTTATAAGGTTTACTTAGCTATTTTAGCATGTTAGAATGTGTGGACTTGAGTGGAGAAGGAATATGATATTTGTTAGTAGCATATGTTTATCTCTAGTGTATAGTTGCATATAATTTTTGAGTGATGAATTGATGTGCTAGCACTTGGATTTTTGATTGGATCCAGTGCCATGTTAGTACTTAGTTTGTGTTGTTATCACCTCTGCTAGCTTGCATTTGAGTTGGTAGAAAAGCATGAATAGCTTTGTGGTGACTATGAAATTGTTATGGAAAAATTCCCTCATGTGTGGAATTTTTGACATGAACATTTGTGATTGTGTAGCCACATAATTTTGTGTGGTATCCATAGTACCAGTAGAATTTTGATGATGTTATTATGAGTACTTGACCCCTATAGTTTTCACTTGTGTGAAAACAATAACATGAGTAGCATTGCCTTGCTTATTTTAGCATCCTATTATTTTCTACTAGTATGGTTAATGCACTAGATGCTAGTTTAGTTTTTTGTTAATTTTTATCAAGTATGACCAGAGGTATTGTGACCTCTTAATGCTTTGTTATGCTAGTGGAACACCCACTGGTTTCATTGCATTTTTGGTGGAAACATTATTTCCCCAAACTAGATGCATTTCTCTTATATAGTTTCATAACTAATGAGTGCCTAGTATTTTTGCTTTGGGAATTTTTGTGCTAAACAAAAATGGGTATGCTTATGTTTGTAAGTGTTTATAATCATGTGTGGCTTGCTAGGAAAAATACATTCTTGAAGTGTTGATTGATTCCTCTAGTAATGCCCTTTTTATTACTACTAGTATGTAGGAGTTGCCCTGCAAATTGATGCATTGTTTTACTAAATGGGATATTTTTGTTATAGAAAGTATAGGTGTTTTTCACCCCTGTTTTTAGGACATGGACCCTTTGGTTGTATTTCAGTTACTTGATTGTAATACATTCATTGATTCTTCATGTGTGAGTAGTACTAGTTTCCTTAGCAGTTTTTGTGTTGAATTAATTTTCCTGCCAACTTGTGTTTGGTGGATATTTGTGTATCCTTGCATGAGGACATGTTTTCATTCCCATTATGATAACATGGTTCCTTGTTTGCATTTTAGTACTCTACTTATTATGCTTGCTTGCATAGCAAACTTTCAGTAGAAACATGTCAATAGGATTCCTCCTTTTTAGGCATTGTTTCTATTGTTCTCACTATGAGAAATTGTGTGTTTTGTGATGAGTCTATTACCTTGTTGCACTTGGGTAGCCTCACTGATTTGTAAAAGTAACTTTTACAAATCATGTGTTTCATTTATTCTTGATGTGAATTTAGGCTTAGCAGATTAGCTACCTTTTTCTTTTGTTGTTTGGTTGATAGACCCATTGCCATGCTTATTGTTGTGCATGTTTTATACACTTTTAGTAGTCTCACCCTTGTGAAACTAAGTGTATTTTGAGCTTATTAATATCTTGGTATGAGGGTGGCACACCCACTGAATCCATGATATTAAGGTTGTGAGATATGTTCCTCCAACCTTAAACTGTCTTATTAAATGGCATTTCTGCCAAGTGTGGTTGTTTGATTGTTTGCCTGAGTTAATAATTGTGTGATTGGTTATTATTAGATTTCCTTGCTGTATGTATTGTTAGGTATTATTGCTTGCCTTGATTGGTTCTGAATGGGTGTCCTTTATTCCTTTTACGACGTTAGAAAACGAAGAGGAAGGAAGTGTCGTGAAGCTCTGTTTCAAGTTCCAGTCACTCCAACACCAGGGACACAAGAGATACGAGGCAAGCCATCCTGATGCTTGCTGATACAATACTTATCATTATCTATCATGCATGTTTTACCTCTGAAGTTTTACAAAAGCTTGATTATCAAAACTATTTTTGATGTGGAATTTACTACTATACTATATTATAGGTTACTATCATGCCAGTAGTTAAACTTGGTAATACCAAGCCCATAAGCCACCCTATGGTATTTATTACCATCAAATATACTAGTCCCTAAGTGGACACCCTAAAATTGTGATTCTACAAAACAAAGGCTTTACGGAAAAACCCGGAGAAAAGGCGGATCCTTGTTCTCCGGAGGAATGTGGAAGTGGTCATTTTTGAGAAAGTGGTGTTTTCAAAAATGACACATAACCTAGTCTTCGCCGGACAACCTTTACCGTACTGCCACCCTACCCCAACATGGGCAAGGGGCTTAACTTGAAGTTTGTTCTTATTAGTGTGTGCTATCTCAATGTGCTATAGGGGATGCGATCCTCTGAACCGAATGTCGTGGAGACATATAAAGTGTGGGATTAATTTTCCCTCCGGACGCATCAGATGAGGCATCCTGGCTTGGCGGGGATTAGCTCGGTGCCGGGGGTGTGGTAAAACTCAACTGAGAGATAGGCATATTCTAGCTTGAACATAGTGGATGGTTATGATCAGATACCTGATGTTTACATACTGTTGTTACAGTCCGTGATTGTTCACGGGAGGTGTACTGGATCTGGTGGATGTGTACACCTCTGCAGAGTATAACTTTTTCGAAGAAGCCGCGTCCTCGGATATGGACAGTTGAATGGCCATGTAGCTAGCATTGTGTCAATGTTTTCAAAAAGAGTTTTTGAAAGGGAATCTTTGGAAAGGAAGTGTTGAACTTGTGAAGTTCGGAAAGGAATGGAAACTTATACCGTGGAGGTATCGTCGATGATGAAAAGCCAGATGATGTGATACAAAACAAAATGTTTTGCAAAGAAAACCTTTTCTACTCTAAGCAAGAGTTCTGGAAACTGATTCCAAGAAGTTTTGCAAAGAGAAAATATTCTTTAACAAAACTTTACAAAACCTCTTGTACATGTGAGATCTACAAGAGAAATAAAACTATATATTACTTTTCTTCTGAAGTATCTTCTTCAACGAAGATACAGATAAACCTGACTGCAACTGTGGTGTCATCATATATGAACACCATTGATAGTGAACCATATTTATAGCCTACCTATTCCACCATATAAGCATACTTGCATGATGGTAAGTGACATGATGGATGTCTTGCTGAGTACATTCAAATGTACTCATTATGGTTTCGCCCCTGGTATCTACTTATCAGATTTGGAGAAGGAGCCTCCAAAGGATATCTATGAAGAGAAGTACGGAGTTGACGGCTTTGCGAACTAGGATCGTCTCCGGGTCAGCAGCCTGTAGGTTAAGGCGTGACTTGGGCTCAACTACGTTGTGTTTTATTTGTCTTCCGCTGTGTTTGTTAAGTTGCCGCCCCCGGTGGCAGCTGTGTTAAACTTGATCATGTGATCTTTTGTGTAATACCTTTATGTATTCGTGTAATGGATGATGTATTTCTGTGTGCCAACTTTGTATGTTGTTCACGACTGATCTTTCTGGGATCGTGAATGTATGCATACGTAGGGTTTCAGACTGCCGGTCTGGGGTCCTTACAGAGTTGGTATCAGAGCCATCCTGACCTTAGGAGACCTTAGTTAGCATGGACGTCAGATAGGAAAGAAAAGTATTTTTGAGTAAAAACCTATTTACCATCTAAATTATTTTTATCTGAGGGAATTTTAGTATATTTTTCCTCCTTATTATCTTTTCAAAAGATTCTAAATGCATATCAAGGGCGTCCTTGAACAGTGGTTCGAAGGGCGGGCCTTACAAAGTTGGTATCTCTCTCGGTTAAGAGGTTATTTCTTACTTGTTTGCAACTGCTCCGCTCTGTTTTTGAAACATCTCTCGTCTTTGAAGTTTTCTGTCCAGAAAATAGTTGGAGTTTCAAAAACAGATTGTTGCATAAAGTTTTATCAAAACTTTACTTCTATTTATCTTGTTTTCATACAAAAACTTTTATACTTGCCGATGTCCCGAGAAGACCAAAATAATTGCCTAGCTCTACAGTAATGATGGTCAGCAATAGATATAGTTCTTCAGCCACTTCTAGGATTTTGGATCAGTCTAGTTTGGAGTAATTTAGCGATAACTCCATGAGTCGTTTCCCCCGACGTAGCTCCAATGGAGCCTTGCTTGTGTGTTTTGGCTTGCTTATGTGTGTCCGTAGGACTTTGTGCTGTTGTGTGGTGTAGAATTTGGTTCATCTAGGCTTCTTTATGTTTGTGGGGTGCTCAAAATTTACAGATTTGTGCTTGCCCCGCTCTTGTTTTTGAATCGCCTCGTGTTAAATTTTTGCAAGCAAAAATGTTTGTATAGTATTAAAAAACAAGAATTTGTTGCTTAGACGTATACTTGTTTTCGCTTCATAATGCGACCCGTCGTGAACCACCACCATCTGCCCCACAAATCAATGAAAGCACCGTTGTGCCTAATAATGAAGGACCATTAAGCCACACGAGCTGATAGCGTTGCTACCAGTGATGCACTTCAACAGATAAAGCTCCAACAACGACAACCTTTAAAGAAGAAAATGCGTGAAGAAAACCAACCAATACTGACCAAAACCTCTGTGTTTTGTCTGTTTGCAAAAGACTCTTTTTACCCTGTTGGCTAAATGTCGCACCTTTTTATGTTCCCTTTTAAAAGACCAAATAAGAGAAATCCCCTTTTAAAAGTTATATACCTCCCTCCTCTGGAGAAAGGTGCAAAAAGGAGTCTTCACATGCCATGATGCGCAACCCCCTCAGAAAGCCAATCAAAAGAGCACAATCCAATATTCGACGATGACGCTAGTCGTATCTTGTCGGACAAACATTATTAAATAGAAAGCTAACAAGACTAACATGCTTTGCCTAATCTTAGGTTGACACCTAACCAAAGCATGCAAACTACTGACAACTCTTTCTAAACCAAGAAATTAAGTGACTTACGACACTTTTTAATCGAGTTGGTAAAAAGGAGAAGTCACGAGAAAATAAGATGATGACCTATTCGTTTACTAGTCAATAGGATATCGTGTGTATCTACTTTGGAAATCAAAAGTTGGTAGACGTTGTAGTACTATGAAATTCAGGGTTTAGAAATAAAGTAAACGATGGAATGGTTATGATAGATCTAGAAAACATCAGTTTTCCTGTTTTTATTTCTTTGTGTGCTCTGGATTGAAATAAATTTGTGTTTTATTCAATCTTGCTTCCTAACTTATATGGAGTTGTTAGGACTTGTTATTATGTTGTTTTATTACAATAAATCTACCCTGTAAAGTGTGTGCATGATTGGAAACTCGAATAAAAATGAAGTAACATTTGTCACCTTCTAGTTTATTAATTGGAAGTATTGTGAGAGCTAGATCTGTGTATACTTTCTTAGTAGATTTTGTGCTATGTTTTCTTTGAGTCCAGTACCATTTAGGTACTGTTATTTTGATGCTTGTACCTATGTTAGATTGCATGTCTCTTAATAGTAAAGCATGTGTAAGCATTACTATCAGTATGCACTAGTATTGCTTCACTAGATTAAATAGCCTTATATTTTTATCTTGTATGCAAAGTTTTTCATGAGTAACCAGAGGCTTAGTACCTATTTTTACTTGGTATTAGTGGGCCATAGCCCACTGGTCCCATTGTATTTTGGCTGGAGGATGAAAATCCCCAACCATACACATGGGTGAAAATAGCATGTTTCACTAAGTGATTGATTTCTATTTTCCACCATGGAAAATATAATTGTTTTTTTTTCACTTATGCAAGTGAGAAGTTTATTTCTTATTAGTAAATACTAATATGTTTAGGTGTGACCCTTTTGTTAGCATAATATTCCTTAGGGGTATCATGTTAAGAAATGTTTCACTATCGTGTGCTAAAATTAAATTGTTCGCAAATAAAATAAATTCCTCGTGATTGGTAGACTGTTTGTGAATAATTTTAAATTGAGTGTATGGATTTTTGAAAAGGTTTAGATAACTTTTCATTAATTTCATAGCTACTGGTTGTGTGAGTTATACCTTGCTTGTTTGCTAGTAATTGTATAAAGAAAACCGAAAATTGCTAGAAGAAATTTCTGCATGCTTAATGGTTGATACATAGAATTACTTTGGTGTTTGTGCTTACTAGCATGAGTAAGTTTTGTGTACTGTTATTAGGTACATTTATATTCATGACTTTCTTGTTTAAGTTTAAACATCATGATAGTATTGTTTGTTTCTCTAGAGTGAAACTAGTTTCACCACTAGAAAATGGTGATTTTTGCTCTAGTATTACCCTCTTGTTATTTTATAAGTATATATGTTGATATAGCATGTTTAGGAAGTTATTAATTCTGTTATCATGCCATGAAGTATTTTAGTTTCATGTTCTAGGGTTATAGGATATTATTATCTCTTATAGCATGCTGGTGTAGATTTGTCATACTAGTGTGTGTTATTTGTGCAGTCCTATTTTTTTTATGCCTGTGTAATAGGAGTTTTATCTTGTGTGAAGATGGTGTTTTAGAATAAATTTATGATTGTATTCATTGGTTTTTAGCTACTGGTTGTTTGCTAATTTTTTCATGATTGATGGATTCCAAAACCTCTAATAAACAATAACCTGGTGAATAAATAGTCTATTCATCTGTGGTGTTGTTTGCTTGCTTATTGGATTTTGTTTAAATGTTTTTACCTTAGCATGAGTTAATACTTGTGTTATGATTGTGATTAAGAGTATCTTATTAAACTAAAAACATCCAACTAAAATCATGAACATATTAAGTGATAGTTGCTTGTGGTGAGTAATAACCACTGCCATGGGTATTTGTTCTGTCTGTTTGTTTTACCTTAGCAACCTAACCTTTGCACCCACAAGTTATAATTTTTAGCTTATTACATACCTTATTATGAGAGTGTTACACCACTCCATATGTGTTATGTAAGATGTAGGATATAACTAGGAACTCATGTAAAAATTGACGGTACGTTTTCAGGTAGTTCTGCACTAACCTTAATTTTGTTTGTTTCTATAAAGTAGACCCTGGTCAGGTCTCGTCAAAACTAGGAAACAAAAGTTTTGGACCTAAAATAGTACTGGTGTACTTTTTAAAATGATTTTGCTAAATTAGGGATGTACCCCGCCTCCCAAGAAAAGTCAAAGGGGGGAAGCACCTGCACTCCAACACTAACATTGTGTTTGTTGTCTCTCCCTTAGTCCTCGCTTGCGAATCTCGGGGACGAGATTCTTTTTAAGGGGGGAAGACTTGTCACATCCCAATTTTGGAATACCTGTTAACACAGTTGTTTTGCTAATTGCTTTACTAATAAACCTTGGTTGTGTTTGTTTGTGGTTGTTTAAGTGCAACTAAACAAACTAATTATATAAACTTGCAAACTTAAAAGGATAGCAAAGCAGTGAACTAAAAATATTCAACATATTGTTCCAGGGATAAAAATATTCAACATATTGTTCCAATGACTTTGGCAATATTTTCTAAAGTAAATATTGATCAAATAGTTTTCCAAAACTATCTTATGAATCTCATACTTGTTGAATATTATTCCAAGACCTAAATTAAGAAAGAGGAAACACTTAATAAATTTCCCTAAAAAGATTATCAGAAAAAGAGGCATTCTTAAATGCTTCACCAAAATATTATCAAATGTTTTTCCAACCTTGCAAGATTAAAAACAATAGTATTAGAGAGCATTTGCTTGCTATCTCTAGTCACATAAATATTTTGGCAAAGCATTGCTAAAGAAAAGCCAAGTGCTTTATTAAATAGAAATTCCAATATTTCTAGAAACAGAAAACTAAAACAAGTTACTATTGGGAACTTTCTTAAAATGATTTGAAATTCATACCATTGCTTCCTTATATCAAATAAGGAACACACACAAGAGGAGACCAAAAATTGAATCCATTAAAGTCCTGAAAACATGGTTTTTCTCCACAGCAACATTTGGGATTTTGAACAAGTTTGTTCTACAAACATTTTCCAAATGCCATGAAATAAATACCACATGCTCTACAGCATAAATAAGGATGAAAACCAAAAGGGCATAAGTTTTTGAATAATTTAAGTTGCCAAAAACCCCTGTTTTCTTGACAGCACCTTTTTGAAATTTGAACAAGTTTGTTCTATGAAGTAACTCTAAATGACTTGAATTTTCTACCACATAAGGAACACATCAAATAAGGAATGTGTGCCAAAAATTATCATTTTTGGAAGCTCCTAAGTAGGTTAATAAATTCAATGTCCATTTATGTAAGAATTCAAATTTGAACAACTTTGAATTATAAAGTTTATCTAATTGAGCCAATTTTCACTTATGTTGTACATCTCAACTAATAAGAATTTTGGGCAAAAGGATTTAAAATTTAAACCTTGTTTGCTTAGTGAAAACATCCTTTTTCAGAGAAGAGAAGGACCTACTTGTAAAATTGGCAGGGACCCAAATGAAATCCGAGTCACCTTCTTCAACCTCTAGCTCTCTGTAGCAAACAGCAGCCCTAGGCCATGCCTTCGAGGGGAAGGAAACTTGGAGGTTAAAGAGGCCCCCCATGTGGTCTGTCTCCCCATTGCCCCCTCTCTCCCCCCCCTCTTGAGTTCTCTCCCTCTCTCTCTCTAATTAGCCCAAACCGAAACCCTAGCACACATAGCTCGCCGCCGATTGGCCACTGGGGAGCTCGCCGCCGCTCTCCGTTAGTACCTTTGGCTCCGCCTCGTCGTGGTGGTACTAGGTGCCAGGGGAATCGGGGTGGGACGACTCGTAGAGTCCACGCCGTCCGATTTTGTCTTCGGGGCCGACGGAACTCCGGCGAGGTATTCCGGTCGCCTCGGCCCTTCCCCGCCCTAGCCGAGCACTCCATTGCGTTCAAGGTGAGAAGGAGAACCCCCGACGCCCCTTTACCCTCCCCCTCTCCCTCTAGAGCGACACCGTGGCGTGGTCGCCGTCCGGCCGCCGCGGGCCACCGTCGCCGAGTGCCTTCCGGCGTCTCCCCGGAAGCGAGCCCACCTCTGTTCGGTAGCCCTCGATGAGAGAAGCGTTTTGGTATTTTTATTTTTGCGAAATGGCATCCGAAATCGCCGGATCGAGTTCGCCGGAGTTGTCTCCCGCCGGCGAGTGACATCACGGCGAGGTCACGCTCGCGTCATCCCTTGACCCCGCGTGGATGCAGTCAAACCGGCCGGTGGCCCCAGCGCTCGCCCGCGTGGCTGCCCGCGTGGCGGCTGGCCCGCGAGTCAGCGGCTCGGGGTAGATCCACTCGCGGTGAGAATTGACCTGGCCGGCCCATTTGGCAGATCTGGCCCAAGTCTTGTTTCTTTTCCATTTATTTTTGACAGATTGTGACCTGTTTGCTTTTGGCTCTAAAAACCTACCTAAAAGATGAATTTGACCAAACTAAAATTCACAGTGGTACCTAAACTAAATCTAAACCACCTCCAACTTATAGATCTACATTTGGATGCATATTTTAAGAATTAAAAATGATTTGGTAACAGGTACCAGAAACACCAAAATGAGAACCATTTTTATTTTACAACTCAGAATGAAGTGAGGCCAACTGCATTGGAAAGCCCTTGAAATTTCCTAACAGGAGCAATTAACCTCGTTTCCAAATTCCAAGCATTTTTGAAATAGCATGCAATTTGGTAAAACACCAGTGAGCACTTTGGTGATTTTTATAAAATAATTAAAAATGATTTTTGATGCAAACTCAACTGTATGGTCTTGTATATGTTTAGGACTATCCAAACCTAGAAGGGTTTAATTTTTAGAGCATCATATAAAATTTGGTGGACAGAACCTTAAAATGCTTGTTTCTGCCATTTTGGCATTTTAGCTATTTAAATTGTTGTGATTATATTTTTGTGTTTCCATATTGTTTTCTAGCATGTATAAGTTGTGTGAACTTGTTTTATAAGGTTTACTTAGCTATTTTAGCATGTTAGAATGTGTGGACTTGAGTGGAGAAGGAATATGATATTTGTTAGTAGCATATGTTTATCTCTAGTGTATAGTTGCATATAATTTTTGAGTGATGAATTGATGTGCTAGCACTTGGATTTTTGATTGGATCCAGTGCCATGTTAGTACTTAGTTTGTGTTGTTATCACCTCTGCTAGCTTGCATTTGAGTTGGTAGAAAAGCATGAATAGCTTTGTGGTGACTATGAAATTGTTATGGAAAAATTCCCTCATGTGTGGAATTTTTGACATGAACATTTGTGATTGTGTAGCCACATAATTTTGTGTGGTATCCATAGTACCAGTAGAATTTTGATGATGTTATTATGAGTACTTGACCCCTATAGTTTTCACTTGTGTGAAAACAATAACATGAGTAGCATTGCCTTGCTTATTTTAGCATCCTATTATTTTCTACTAGTATGGTTAATGCACTAGATGCTAGTTTAGTTTTTTGTTAATTTTTATCAAGTATGACCAGAGGTATTGTGACCTCTTAATGCTTTGTTATGCTAGTGGAACACCCACTGGTTTCATTGCATTTTTGGTGGAAACATTATTTCCCCAAACTAGATGCATTTCTCTTATATAGTTTCATAACTAATGAGTGCCTAGTATTTTTGCTTTGGGAATTTTTGTGCTAAACAAAAATGGGTATGCTTATGTTTGTAAGTGTTTATAATCATGTGTGGCTTGCTAGGAAAAATACATTCTTGAAGTGTTGATTGATTCCTCTAGTAATGCCCTTTTTATTACTACTAGTATGTAGGAGTTGCCCTGCAAATTGATGCATTGTTTTACTAAATGGGATATTTTTGTTATAGAAAGTATAGGTGTTTTTCACCCCTGTTTTTAGGACATGGACCCTTTGGTTGTATTTCAGTTACTTGATTGTAATACATTCATTGATTCTTCATGTGTGAGTAGTACTAGTTTCCTTAGCAGTTTTTGTGTTGAATTAATTTTCCTGCCAACTTGTGTTTGGTGGATATTTGTGTATCCTTGCATGAGGACATGTTTTCATTCCCATTATGATAACATGGTTCCTTGTTTGCATTTTAGTACTCTACTTATTATGCTTGCTTGCATAGCAAACTTTCAGTAGAAACATGTCAATAGGATTCCTCCTTTTTAGGCATTGTTTCTATTGTTCTCACTATGAGAAATTGTGTGTTTTGTGATGAGTCTATTACCTTGTTGCACTTGGGTAGCCTCACTGATTTGTAAAAGTAACTTTTACAAATCATGTGTTTCATTTATTCTTGATGTGAATTTAGGCTTAGCAGATTAGCTACCTTTTTCTTTTGTTGTTTGGTTGATAGACCCATTGCCATGCTTATTGTTGTGCATGTTTTATACACTTTTAGTAGTCTCACCCTTGTGAAACTAAGTGTATTTTGAGCTTATTAATATCTTGGTATGAGGGTGGCACACCCACTGAATCCATGATATTAAGGTTGTGAGATATGTTCCTCCAACCTTAAACTGTCTTATTAAATGGCATTTCTGCCAAGTGTGGTTGTTTGATTGTTTGCCTGAGTTAATAATTGTGTGATTGGTTATTATTAGATTTCCTTGCTGTATGTATTGTTAGGTATTATTGCTTGCCTTGATTGGTTCTGAATGGGTGTCCTTTATTCCTTTTACGACGTTAGAAAACGAAGAGGAAGGAAGTGTCGTGAAGCTCTGTTTCAAGTTCCAGTCACTCCAACACCAGGGACACAAGAGATACGAGGCAAGCCATCCTGATGCTTGCTGATACAATACTTATCATTATCTATCATGCATGTTTTACCTCTGAAGTTTTACAAAAGCTTGATTATCAAAACTATTTTTGATGTGGAATTTACTACTATACTATATTATAGGTTACTATCATGCCAGTAGTTAAACTTGGTAATACCAAGCCCATAAGCCACCCTATGGTATTTATTACCATCAAATATACTAGTCCCTAAGTGGACACCCTAAAATTGTGATTCTACAAAACAAAGGCTTTACGGAAAAACCCGGAGAAAAGGCGGATCCTTGTTCTCCGGAGGAATGTGGAAGTGGTCATTTTTGAGAAAGTGGTGTTTTCAAAAATGACACATAACCTAGTCTTCGCCGGACAACCTTTACCGTACTGCCACCCTACCCCAACATGGGCAAGGGGCTTAACTTGAAGTTTGTTCTTATTAGTGTGTGCTATCTCAATGTGCTATAGGGGATGCGATCCTCTGAACCGAATGTCGTGGAGACATATAAAGTGTGGGATTAATTTTCCCTCCGGACGCATCAGATGAGGCATCCTGGCTTGGCGGGGATTAGCTCGGTGCCGGGGGTGTGGTAAAACTCAACTGAGAGATAGGCATATTCTAGCTTGAACATAGTGGATGGTTATGATCAGATACCTGATGTTTACATACTGTTGTTACAGTCCGTGATTGTTCACGGGAGGTGTACTGGATCTGGTGGATGTGTACACCTCTGCAGAGTATAACTTTTTCGAAGAAGCCGCGTCCTCGGATATGGACAGTTGAATGGCCATGTAGCTAGCATTGTGTCAATGTTTTCAAAAAGAGTTTTTGAAAGGGAATCTTTGGAAAGGAAGTGTTGAACTTGTGAAGTTCGGAAAGGAATGGAAACTTATACCGTGGAGGTATCGTCGATGATGAAAAGCCAGATGATGTGATACAAAACAAAATGTTTTGCAAAGAAAACCTTTTCTACTCTAAGCAAGAGTTCTGGAAACTGATTCCAAGAAGTTTTGCAAAGAGAAAATATTCTTTAACAAAACTTTACAAAACCTCTTGTACATGTGAGATCTACAAGAGAAATAAAACTATATATTACTTTTCTTCTGAAGTATCTTCTTCAACGAAGATACAGATAAACCTGACTGCAACTGTGGTGTCATCATATATGAACACCATTGATAGTGAACCATATTTATAGCCTACCTATTCCACCATATAAGCATACTTGCATGATGGTAAGTGACATGATGGATGTCTTGCTGAGTACATTCAAATGTACTCATTATGGTTTCGCCCCTGGTATCTACTTATCAGATTTGGAGAAGGAGCCTCCAAAGGATATCTATGAAGAGAAGTACGGAGTTGACGGCTTTGCGAACTAGGATCGTCTCCGGGTCAGCAGCCTGTAGGTTAAGGCGTGACTTGGGCTCAACTACGTTGTGTTTTATTTGTCTTCCGCTGTGTTTGTTAAGTTGCCGCCCCCGGTGGCAGCTGTGTTAAACTTGATCATGTGATCTTTTGTGTAATACCTTTATGTATTCGTGTAATGGATGATGTATTTCTGTGTGCCAACTTTGTATGTTGTTCACGACTGATCTTTCTGGGATCGTGAATGTATGCATACGTAGGGTTTCAGACTGCCGGTCTGGGGTCCTTACACGCTTCCTTAGTGAAAACCTATACGTTGCTTCACTTCACACAGAGAGAACTAGAGAGAAGAGTGGCTACTCGGCTGAAGGCCTGTACTGTACTGTGGCTACTCGGTAAACACCCATATAAAGAGAGAGAGGCAGGAGTAGGGGTGTTACCTCCACACGAGGGCCCTGAACCTGGGTAAGATCTTGTTGTTTGAAGTGTTTGTGACTTACCACACGCAGCTACTCGCCGTGTGATCCCTCCCCGAGCACCTCCAGCGTCCATCGGCCCCAACATTAGCCATCCCATGGCATCTGACGTGATACCACCACGACACTTCTCATTGGGAGATTCAAATAGATATACCGACGAAGAGGAAGTCGTAGCTATGGCGACATGGGCAACACCTACGACTTCATCTTCTCCTTCATCTCCTGAGTAATATGTTTCTAATGTGGGGCCTTCTTGAACATATAGAGCCCTTGGGACTCTTCTAGCGAGGTTCTTGTTTTGTGGAGCTTTGTTCTTGTCCTTGCGAACAAGCTTCCCTTCATTTTCTTCTCTTGGCTCAAAGGGACACTCCTTGACAAAATGGTTTGCACTTCCACAATTGTAGCATGTCCTTGGCCGCTCCCCTTTCTTCCTAAAGATCTTGTTCCTTGAAGGTCTAGGAGCATCGGCCTTGTGAGCCTCCCATCTCTTCCAATAACCATGCATGGCAAGAGCAATGCACTTATGAGCACCTTTGTATGTGTCTTCATAGTCCTCATCATCATCATCATCCTCATCCACTTCCTCTATCTTAGCAATCGCCTTAGACTTCAAGGCGAGGTTTGGAGACTTTCCTCCTCTTGAGCGAGCGAGAGCGTCATCCGCACTCTTGTGAGATAGGGATATTGCTATGAACTCACTAAGAACACCAATGGAGTTGAGGGAGTTGTAGTCGGATCTTGTTCGAATGATTGTGGCAAGGTTCTTCTAAATAGAGTTATTGCCTTGACAAACTTCCTCTTGACCCACTCATCGGAGATTTCCTCTTTTCCAAAATCCCTTAATTGATTGCCAAGGGTGACCACTGTCCTATATAGCTCCTCGGGACTTTTGTCTTCGAGCATGACAAAGTTCTCGGACTTGTCAAGAGCAACATCATACTTGGATGATTGGATGCTAGCATTTCCATGGAACAAGGTGTCAAGTTTATCCCAAGCCTCCTTGGCGGTCTTGATACCGCGGATGTGTTCAAGATGTTCTCTTGGGAGTGCCTTTTGGATAGTGACAAGAGCGGTCTTGTTGAGTTGAAATTCCACATCTTCTCTTGGAGTCAAGTTGCTTGGATCATGAGGGTGAAATCCATGGAGGATGCTTCTCCACAAAGCGGTGCAAGATCCTGAAATATGAGACTCCATATCGAACTTCCAAGATGAAAATTCATTAGTGTTAAGCATGGGAGGAACTCCAACATTAACCATGTGTGGCATTGTGGCAATGGGATGAATGGTGTCATAATTGGGAGGTGGTGGAACTTTAGAGTGAGACCCCGAACCGTTAGCCGATTGAGACTTGGAGCCTTTGGACCTCCCACCGCTCTTTGCCTTTTTATCGGCTTTAGCTTTGGCTTTCGCCTTAGCTAAGGCAATGTTAGCTTCCA
Organism: Alopecurus myosuroides; assembly: GCA_028641055.1. Lineage (NCBI taxonomy): Eukaryota > Viridiplantae > Streptophyta > Magnoliopsida > Poales > Poaceae > Alopecurus > Alopecurus myosuroides. The sequence goes on from CM054059.1 coordinate 413,254,497, forward strand.
TTTCGGCGATGTCCGGAAGGGACTCTTCATCCGAGCTAACATCATTAGCGGTGAGAGGTGGTTCATCGGACTCCTTGGTTTTGCCCATCAAGGCCTCCATCATTTTCTTGATGCTAGAAACCTCCGAGCTAACACTTGAGCTAACCTTGGACAATTCGGTTTGGATGGTTCCAACAGTTTCTTGTAGGTTAGATATAGTGTCGGCCATTTTGGCGATTTCCGAATTAGAACTTTCGGGGGCATTTTCATTGACCATTATACTCTTGGGCGGTTAAGCCCTTAGTAAGAGCCGTGGCTCTGATACCATTTGAAAGTGCACTATGGTCAACTAGAGGGGGGGGGTGAATAGGTTGACTACCAATTTTTCTTTTCTTTTCCTTTTAGTAGGGCTAAGCAAGATAAGATAAGGTTCTATAGATGTGCATCTAGGTGAGCAACCTATGTGAACAAGATAATATACGCAACGGAAGTAAAACGAAAGGTATGAAGATAAACCACAAGTGTAAACAAGGAGACACGGATATGATTCCCGTAGTTCATTCTCAATGAGAAGTACGTCTACGTTGGAGAGGTGGGGAGCCACCTAGGCACTCCTCAATATCACGGTTGTGCACACCTTATTCTCCTTGAGCTTCTCCGGTAAGGGAGATTCTTGTTTCCACTATGAGGTCGACTTGAAGGCGTTGACCAAACCTTTACATGAGCTCGAGGTCACTCCACAAGATGGATGGAGGCTCTCAAGCAATCCGTAGCTTCTTGCAACAAGGTGGAAGCTACAAGCACAAGATTTACTAAGGTTTCTAGGCCTCAAGTAGGATTCTAGATCTACTAGGTTGTGGTGGATGGATTTGAAATTCCTTTGGTGGAAGTGTGGATCTTGGTCTCCTCTAGCTCTCCACAAAGTTTGGGAGTGATTGGGTGAGTGGAGAGGGGGATCTAGGTGGGTGAAGCTTTCATTAATGGCTAGGAGAGAGAGTGGAAAAAGCTTAGCATTTATGAGGAAGGGGAAGGGGTATTTATACCCCTCCCCACAAAGTGGCAGTTGCAGTCTTGGAAGCACCGGAGGCTCTGGTGGGCATCTTTCATTTGCACAGTTGCGCAGCACCTATCTTATCCTTTGGAGGGCCAGGGGCGGAGGCTCCGCCCACCGGAGGCTCCGGTGGAGCCTCCGCACTTATCCCATAGAGCGAGATTTTGGCGGAGCCCCCACCGGAGGCGCACCGGATGCCAATCGTGCATTGGGCCTAGATGGAGCCAGCGGAGGCTCTGGTGGAAAGGGCGGAGGCTCCGCCCACCGGAGATCCACCGGAGGTTCCGCCCCGGCCTCCGCTCGTTTGCACCAGAGGGAGGTTTGGGCGGATCCTCCGCCGGACCCGCACCGGAGCCTGGGGCGGAGCCTCCGGTGGTTTCACCGGAGCCTCCGCTCCATGCAAAAAACTGCTTCCCAGATTTCTTTCTTCTAGCTCTTTTCATTTCAACCGAAAACGCAGCCCATAGAATTAGTACACCTTGATGGACCTGGGCATTTTCACATATCAAACAAACATTAGATCAAATAGGTATGTTGTCATATAATTATCAAAACAGACGATGATCTTTCACCAGCCACTTTGTAACTCGAGCAAATACATGGCTTCTCAGCCATAGCAATAAAAACATGGTTTCTCAACCACAGCTACAGACACTATCCAGTCGCAATGTCTATCGTTTATTTTTCTTTCTACATGCTAAACGATAGGTCACACCCCCAAACACACGGTGGCTACGCCTAACTAGCATCATCAACGACTTCGAGCACTTACACTCGATAAAAATTATACAGGGTAAAACAAGGTTCACACCTTATAAACACCTTAAATTAATCGATTAAGACATATGATGGTGCAGATCTTGCACTCGTTGGGATACCCCAAAAGGAGGGTGTGATGAGCACAGCGGTACGAGTTTTCCCCTTAGTTAAGAACCAAGGTTATCAATCCAGTAGGAGAAATAGGACCTTAGGAAGGTTGATGCCACTGACGGTGGTGATGGCTCAACGGTGTCAGCAACAATGTGGAACCTGCACACAACACAACCAAAATACTTTGTCCCAACGGTACAGTGAGGTTGTTAATCTCACCGGTCTTGCTGAAAATAAAGATCAGAAGTATAGTGTGGAAAATGGTGTATGCTTGCAGTAAGTAAAGAAAGTAGGAACTTGTAGAGTCTTTTTTAACAGTGTAAGAAAATTGCCCGTGGGTTCATAGGTTCACTAGTGGTGTCTCTCCATAAAAGATAGCATGTTGGGTGAACAAATTACAGTTGGGCAATTGATAAATAAAGGTTGCACCGTAGTGCACAGTCATGACATGCTAACTACTATGATATTTAGTGCGGGCATTACAACAATATACATAGACCGTAATCCAAAAGCATCTATGACTAATAATCCACCCTCAGGTTATCATCTGAACCCCCTTAGGTATTAAGTTGCAAACAACAGATAACTGCATTAAACAAAGTGTGTAATGAAAGCAATGATTGTACACGCGAGCACTCTCACCACCGTTTTCTCCCTAGTGGCAACATCACATCCTCCCCTTCACGTTTTTGTCACTCGAGCAAGGCAAAAAGGAGGCATGAACCCACTATCGAGCATAAATACTCCCTCCTGCAGTCACTAGCAACTACTTGGTCAGAGCAACCACTAGCAACGGAAAGCATGCAAGATCAGAAATAACATATGCAATAAAGACTATAATCAACTTGGCATACGTTCAATATTCATCGGATCCCAGCAAACACAACACATAGAGTTACATAAGATGAATCTCGATCATGTTAGGCAGCTCACGAGATCTAAAATGGAGGCACAAGAGGAGGAGACAACCATCTAGCTACTGCTATAGACCCGTAGTCGAAGGTTCTCACGCATCACTCCGGATGCCGGCATGGTGATGTAGAGGCCTCCGGTGATGATTTCCTCTCTGGCAGGGTGCCGGAGATAGCTTTAGAACCCCCTGATCTAGGGTTCACGGTGACGGCGGCTGCGGAACTTTTCGGGGATTTTTATCAGGTATTTAGGGTTTTCCATCCGGGGGAATAAATAGGCAAAAGGGCAGAGGCGGTGGAGCCCCGGGGGGCCCCACACCACACCCTGGCGCGGCCAAGGGGGGTGACACCCCATGGTGTGGGCCCCTGATGCCCCTCTTCGTCTCCTCTTCGGTCTTCTGGATGCTTCCGGGGAAAATAGGCACTTTGGGCTTTGTGGGGTCCAATTCCGAAAATATTTCCAGAACAACTTTTCTGAAATAAAAAACAACAGAAAACAGGGAACTGGCACTTGGCATCTTGTTAATAGGTTAGTCCTGGAAAACTTGTAAAAATGACATAAAGAAGGGATAAAACATGTAGCAATTGGCATAATATTATCATGGAGCATCAGAAATTACAGATATGTTGGAGACGTATCAAGCATCCCCAAGCTTAGTTCCTACTCGTCCTCGAGTAGGTAAACAATAAAACAATAATTTCTGAGGTGACATGCTACTAACATAATATTGATCATAAAAATGTAAAGGCATATGCAAGCTGAGATCATAGAACTTCAAACACAAACTTTATAAATAGAACTTTAATAATAAAGCAAAGAAATCACTTTTCATCATGAAGATTATCTCAAATAAAGGATCATGAATAATAATGCAAAGAAGGATAAACGTTTGTTTCAGGTATAGAGAAAGCATGGCAAAGTGATATTTCGCTAGTCCTTAAGAGTGGGGCAAAACATAAATGCCAGGACACCTTCAAAGTTCATGAGGAAGACTAGAGCAAATAATTTTAGAACAAATGATAACACATCATGAAGTAATTATTGATGTTTATGGGACAGTGCACATAGAACTAAGAATGGAAAAAATGCTCTCTCAACTGTGCACAAAGTTAGAAGATGGAGACTCAACATAAAAGTAGAAGAAAGCCCTTCGCGGAGGGAAGCAGGGATCACTCATTGTGACGCCCCGAGATCGGGCACTATGCAGATTTCAGCATTCCCGCCAAAATCCACATAATAACCGATTCCAGGTTGCCACTTGTGATAACCTTACAACAGTTCACGAATATTCCGCAACAACAACAGAAAATATATATACAAGAAGACTCAAACGAGTCAAGGATACAACGGATACAATACAAAGATCCAAATAACAGCGGAAGAAACAACATAGTGTCCGACTACGGACAACATACAAATTGGACTAAGAGTCCTGAAGATAACCGAGAGCGTCCAATCCCTGCCCAGGCCAAGCCGGAGGGATTCCCAAGCTAACGTCGTCAGACTTCAAACCTGTTGACTGCAATGTTGAATATGCAGCCACGAAAAAGGATTCGTGGGTCAGTACGGTTAAGTACTGGCAAGTGGATAAACCATACTCACAAGATACCGGCGTAACCAGTCATCACAAGATACAAATACTTTGGGTTCAACGGAAAGGAAAGGATTATTGCAAAGAAGCGGCAGCGGGCTGCACTAACTAACTACAGATACTCGATACAACATCCGGCTAAAAGAGGGGGATAAGATAGCGTATCGTAACCAACTACAACTAACATCAAACAAACCCATCCTGGATCTCTCCCCTTATCCAAAGAAGCAATCCGAGGATAACTCACATAGTTGGATTAATGATGGTTCAAGTTATTGTGTCAATAAGACTATTACTAGTCAAGTTATCATTAGTTAGGTGTAAGTTGTTCTGAGTACTTGTTAGCCAGTACTTTCACCAAGTCATCCATAACCGCGGAAAACACGGCTTCTCGAGAAGATTTATCCCTGCAGGGGTGCACCAATTTGGTCGTACACGTAAGAATACCCCGCCAGATAGGAAATGCACTTCCACCAAGCGAGGCACTCAACACAATCCAACTCTTCTTCGCATCAATCCCAAAGAACCCCATGCAGTTGAGCGCACGGCTAATCAAGCCCCACGAAGAAAAGGGGACCCTCATAGCACTCTAAGAACGTGTCTCCCTAAATGCCGACTACAAAAGTTCCACCCTGGCCACGGGTTCGCACCTGCATATGCATGCGGCAAATGGAAAACCCGAACTAAATGAGGCGATTTGGACGAGATGCGAATCGAATCAAATTGAGGGGGGCGCCCATACACGCTTCCCACATGCGGTTAGTGCGCTCATCATGGATCAGTAGACAAGACCCTTTTCCTAATTAGGGTCGACACTAGCAGGCTTCAAAACCACGCCGGGCCTCCTGCCGGTGCCTTATCATCAAATTATTATTACCAAAAACATTAACATGTTGTTGATTGAATTGAAACCCAACTATCAAGCTAAACAGGTGATAAGACGGACAACAAGAATTGAGCGCAAACAACACTAAGCATGCAACTACGACACAAGGGCCAACAGGGTAAACAAACAACAGTTATTAGGAATTGGGAGAAAGGCGATATCGTGGCTGCAAGGTAAACATATGATAGGATCGAGACACAAGCATCGAGTCATAAGGCTAGCATAAGAACAACGGAAAGAATCGGTAACAAGTGATGAAAGGCAGCCATTTGGCAGCAAGTGAGTATACTTGCCTGGAATCCAGCAAGTAGAGGTACATCCGAAGAACTTGTCGTTGCTCACATCATCTCAACGTCCTATCCGCGAAGAAGCAACGAACCTCGAACAAACACCGGATGCAACAATTACTACTACGTCAAAAGATCCAGCATGATCAAGATATGGATGCATGACAAGTTTAAAGATGCACCAAAGATAAACTAGTTGACAGGGTAAACATATTTAAATGGGCCCATATGCAATTTGGATTGCATATGGAAAAGCCCATGGATTAAGGTTGGATTAAATGATCTAAAACTAACCATCATGTGAAAGTTGATTAGCATGATGCATGGATGAGGAAAACAATGAGAAAACAACAAGGGATTCAATTTGAAATGAAGTTTACCAAGTTTGGAATTTTAGGTATCAAGTTATGAAATTTTGGTTTCTTAAAGGTGTTCCACAAGCAGTTGTTGTTTTCACCAATTTGAATTGTCCAAAATGGATAACAAAGTTCATATTTGGAAAGTACACAACATTTTAGGTGGAATACATGTTTCATTTGTTGAAAAAGGAATTAAAATGAATTACTTATGAATTAAACAAGTTTAAACAAGATTTAAATGAATTTAATTCAAGTATTAATATTATTTGAATTTTATTTGTTCAAAACATTAAATAAAATTCATATTTGGAAAGGTTATGATTTTCTGGTTTGAAAACATATTTTATATGTCCAAAAGAATTTAATTTGACCAAGTTATTAATTTAGCAATTTTAAATGATTTAAACAAGGTTTAAATTATTTAACCACTTTTAATTATTCAAAACAGGAAACAAAGTTTATATTTGAAAATGTGGTTCAATTTAGCATGGAAAACATATTTCATTTGTTAGGGAACAATTTTAAATTATTTAGTTAAGCATATTACCAATTTAAATGCATTAATTAAGAGGTGAAGCAATTATCCAATTTAAATGTTGCAAACCAGAAAACAAGTTGATATTCAAGTGTGGCATTTAATTTTGGATGGAATTCATGTTTTGAGTATTTAATTTGGAGCAACCATTTGAAAGTTATTAATTATGCCATTTAGTTTGTCATTTTTAAGGATTATTAAATAACCTTAATTTTAATTGTCCAAATTGCAGAACAAAGGTGATAAACAGGAAGTTCATTGAATTTTGACTGAAAAACATATTTTACATTTTTAATTTGGAGTTTGTTTGCAATTTCTAGGGGCAAAAGAAGAACAGGGACCAAACTGTGATTTTTAGGGACCTTGTTGCGAAAAGAAGTCTCAGATCTGGATCGGGGATCCAGATCTAACCGGACAGCAGCCTAACCACAGAGGCTGACTGCTAGGCCCCCGGGCTGCGCTGGCGCTGACGAGGCTGGGTGCACAGTGAGGTGGCGCAGGGGGTCGCTGACGGGCGGGGCCCGCAGCGCGGCGTAGCAAAGTAAAAAGGGTTGGGCAAATTCGCCCGAGCGGGGACTCGATCCCCTGCCCTCGCGGCGCGCGCAAGGATGCCAAGCCACTGGGCTATGCTACTGCGTTTGTTAGGTAAGCACTCTGAATCTTTTTGAGGTGCCTTACGCTCGCTAACTGAATTTTTGACTGAACAAAGTTCAGGCTTTGGCAGGAGGGAGACAGGCAGCGATCGGCGGCGATCAACGGGATGGTGGTGTGCGCTTGCGTGTGGAGGCGTGCAGGTGGGCGTGCGTGTGCCAAGGGAACAGAGGGAAGAGGAGCAGAGGGGCTCACAGCGGGATCGTGGCGATGAAGCGCGGGGCGCTGTCGACGGGCAGCGGCGACCGGCGGCGGGAAACGGAAGCGTGCGGCCTCCCTAGGCCTCCTACCGCCTCCAGAATCGGCGCAGAGGACGCCGGGACGGTGGCCGCCCCATTCCCGCCCCGGGAAGGGCTCGATGACGGCTGACGACGCGGCTCCGCGGCGAGTTCTGACGGCGGATGCCCGGTGGTGTTGAGGTTCAGAGAGAAAAAAGACAGAGGGGAGGTGGAAGAGAGAGGAATTGGCGGCAGAGGAAGATGGGAGAGGGGGTCTAGGGTTAGGGCACGGCTCGGTGGTCTTGTAGTGGCTCGGGAGCAGGTGAGGCAAGGGGGAGTCCATGGTGGGGGATGACAGCGACGTGCGTTTCCTCTGCGTCCGTACGAAGGAGAAGAGAAAAGTGGGCTGTTCGGGAGGTGGGCTGGATGGTGGGGTGCGGGGCCTGCTGGGCTGCTTGATGGGCTAGGGAGAAAGTGAGGTGCGGCTGGGGGAGAGGGGAAAGGCTAGTGGGCTGGCCTGCCTCCCCACAGCTCACCCTTCTTTTTATTTATTCTTTTGTTCTCTTTTTTTTTGTAGAAAAGAGAGAGAGAGAGAGAGAGAAAAGAATAGGGTTTGGGGTTTTAATTTTTAGGAAAATAATGTTATTAATTTTCAAAACAGTAATGTCAAAGCAATGTTAACCTTAATTTCAAAAATTTGAAATATTAATTTGATTTCAATGTGTTAGTTAAATTTTCAATTAGGGTTTCACATAGCTTTGATTTTTAAAATAAACAAGTTTTATTTAATAAGATCAAACACTATGAAACTTAGTGAGTTTAAAATGTTTGGAAGATTTTAATCTTTAAACCACAATTGGAACATGCCAATTATGATTGATTGATTTGAATTTGAAATTACCATTAGGGTGTTGATAAAAGGAATTTTATTTAACAAGCAATTTAAATAAATTCAACTTCAAACTATTGAAAAACAATTTGAGTTGTTTAGTTTGCAAATTTTTAATTGGAAATTTTGGACATGTTTTGAAAGTTTAAATTGGTTTGAACTTTTCAGTTGTTTTGAAAACATGGTGCAATGCATATGATGCATGTGATGCAAAGCAAAAGGAAAGCAACCAACTTTCTACTTAGGGGGAACACCCCAGGTGTTACACTCATGTGCTAGAGATTTTTATTTTATTAAACAGAGGTATTAAAAGTTTGACACTCCTCCCATCCATCTTTCACAAACCATGGCTAACCGAATCTCGGGTGCCTGCCAACGATCACATACCGTGGAGGTGTCTATATTTTGGGAGATGTATGCTAATATTAACAAATTTTAAATAGAAAATACAGTACGTCACAAGCCAACCGGATTCACAAGAGAGGCTCCCATGTGAAGGACGCATCTGGGTAGAAGGTCGTCCCTTTTTCTCTTTTGTTTACACAATTATGCTTTGACTGATAAATCAGGGGCAAAAATAGTGAAGAGATTTTGTGTGTATTAATTTGGGGCTGGGAACCCCGCTGGCAGCTCTTCTATCATTTGGATAAGCGGATGAAGCCACTAGTCCAGGGTGTGAAATACAATCAAAAAGTGAGATAAAGATTCTCTATTGACGTCCTCATGAGCAAAAACAAGAACATAAAGCGGGAATAATTTTGAAGGTTTTAAAGATAACACATGTGCAATTTACTTGGAGTGGCAGTTAAATACCACATGTATGTAGGTATGGTGGACACAATGGGAAAAACTTTGGTTTAAGGGAGTTGGATGCACGAGTAGAGCTCATACTCAGTACAGGTGGAGGCTAGCAAAAGACTGGGAGCAACAAATCAAGAGAGCATAAGAGCCATAATCATGCATAGCGACGTAAACATCATTAATTAAAGCATAAGCGGTATCATAGTTCAAAAACTAAGTGGTCATGGAGGCTATTTGTCGGATATATACTGATTAGGGGTATATCATATAGTGTCCTAAAGAGCCGGATTACCAGGGTGTCCTAAATGGTAATGGATTATGGTCCATTAGGTGGCCCAGTAAGCTGACGCACAGAAGCCGGATTCTAGAAGAACCCGGACCACGGCCCATGTGGTGTGGCTTGGAGTACAAGGCGGATTCTTGCCTTCCAAGTTAGAACTTACCGTAGTCTTCTAGGTTTCCTTTCTGTAAGCCCTATCCCGGCTATCTATATAAAGCCGGACGGGAGAGAAAAAAGAGACGAACAATAAGCTAGAAGCCAACTCGCCGAGAAGCTAATCCTCGTCATGTTAGCAACCCAACTCACATTGTACTTTATATGCTTCAGGCTTCAGCCCTGATTCAGTGAGATTGCAGGAGTAGGAACGCCGCTTAATTGCGACGTACCAAACCTGGGTAAACTTCTGTGTCCCTGGTTGTCATACTACCACGTCCCCCTCACGTCTTTACCCGTAGGCCTCATGGCACCCCCGTCTATGAACCCTACTATGATGTCTCGACACTATCGTGACTGGTTCGTAGTCATAAACATGGTCTGAGCGCGCCAAGTCAACCAAATAAAACATTCGAAAGAGAATTGATGGAGGGATGATAACCCGGTAGGCCAACGCCAAGGAGTAACTCGGCCCAAAGGACGCTGCACAAGACCCGGCTTAAGATAAAGGAGTTTCTAGAAGGCCCAAGAGCGTAGGCCTCGTAACCCGGATTGTGGGTTCCGATGAGGAAGTTTAGGGTTTGTAAGCAGTGTCCGGGTAGGATTCAGAGTGCGTCTTGGAGAATAGGCCAGGGGGTCCGGATATTATATAAGCCGGCCCCTAGGGTTAGACGAGAGAGATCCAAGAGTTAGAGCAATATCGCTAGGTATCGAGTATCCAGTGTAACCCGAGAGCTGAATTAATAGATCGAGATCGGAGACTCGGCGACTTGATTGCCGGCTACCAGATCGCATATCATCATGTTTTCCCTTGAGCTAAACCCTCTCCCAAACACCAGAGTCGTCTTTCCCCAAGATAAGTTACCCCCGGTAACATCTGCCGTGATTATCCCACGACAGTTGGCGCCCACCGTGGGGCCTACGTCCAAGGGTGTTTACATCACGGGAGAAGCTCGGAAGAACATGGAGAACCTTGTCATCGGCGAGATCTACACCGACAACGAGGGAGAAAAGATGGTAGACGATTCCGGCTGGGGGCCAGAGTCGGATCTACTCGAATCCGGATCTGTCGTAACAATCGGCCAGATCAACATCTTCATCGGCATGGTACGTACGTCCGGTTCAATCCCTGACGATTTCGAATTTGATTCTGTGTCAGGGGAGGCCACCCATGCTCAATCAGATGGAGAAGAATCGGTCGGGACGGTAGATCCGACAGAAGAGCCCCCCACGAAGAGGGAACAGCCGGAGGAGCCGGCATGGACCCCGCGTGGCCGGGTCATGAGAGAAGACGATACCGAATCCATCCTGCATCTGCTGGAGAACCGGTACGAGGAAAATAGCAGCGAAGAGAAAGTGTACGAGTCCGCGCCAAGCACTGTGCGCCAGGTTGCGGTTTACACGGCTCCTGCGACCAATCTTAATCAGGGGAACGTGACCGCGGCCACAGTCGGAGTAGCACAAACATTGGCCCAGCAGCAAGATCCGGTTGACGGAAATCCGGTTCTCACCCGGGTTGACGGAGAAGCAGCATCAGTTACCAGTCACGCGGCGGACAGTGAGTTGCAGGCAAACATGTTTGGATATCTGGCAAACCGAACGCCGGGGGCGGGTCCTTCAAACCCGGAACACCCGGCCCTATTCAACAACAACTTGATTCTAGATCCAACCGTTTTAGCTACAGTTATTACTCCAAAAAACGCGGCGGAATGTGTCAGAGATTTGGACGTAGCCCGCCGTGCATTGGAGCAACAGAGAAGGCAAGTAGAAGCGGAAAGGCAGGGGATGGCCACCCGCCAACGTGAGCTTGATGCGTTGGAAACCCGGCTCCGAGAAGAGACAACCAGGGCGCGTCAAAGGCATCAAACCATGTTACCAGCAACGGGTGGAGTTATAAATCCGACCAACCTATTTATCACACCTCAGGATCAACCGATTCCAGCAGCAGACCAAGGAACCGTACAGCAACCTGTTACTGGAGGAGCACAACCGGTAAACACACAAGCCGGGTTACCCACATTACAGACTAGAGTCACCACCGGCAATACATTACCACCACCACCACCATCACGATTTCGCACGCCAGCAGGTCATTACAACAACCCCATGGATAATGTGTATGCTACAACGCTAGCATTGAATCAGATCCCCGTAAGAGAGTCACCCCATGCGGAGCAGACCCGGCGGGCGATCGAGTTATTGCATACGGCAGTAGCACAGCAAGTTAATTACCCGGATCACAGAAGCGGAATGCATGGGATACCATATATCAGCCAGCAACGAGGCAATACCGGCAATATCCAGACAAGTTCAGCACAGCGGAGGGAAGAGCAGCAGCAAATGCCGCCTCCTCCCCGCGTCCAGGCAGTACCAGCAGCATCAGCAGCACAAGCTATCGTGGACAGTTCCAGAGCCAGGAGGGCCGCGGCCGGGTCTGTGGTGCACGGGCCACCTGCCGCACCGCGTCCAGCTGCACCCCCCGCAGGATCACATGTTTCCCGGGTGAGGCCAGTTCCGACTAATCTCGCTGGGCCTAAGTGTCTGTCGGCTGACATCAGGGCTGAGCCTTACCCGGATAAATTCAAAGAACCGGGCAAAGTTGTGAATTATGAGCCGACTATGGATCCAGAAACATGGTTGAGCAGTTATGAGATGGCTATGTCGATTCGCAATGCATCAGAAAATCTTCAAGCCAAGTTCATGTAGTTGATGATGCCAGAAGGAGCAACAAAGTTATGGTTTAATAATTTACCGGAAGGATCTATCAAATCATGGGAGGAGTTGATAACTGCGTGAAATCTAGTCGAATTGCTTCAGAAGTTACGATGGGAGAGCTAATGGATGCATGAAATCTAGTCGAAATGCTTCAGAAGTTACGATGGGAGAGCTAATGGATGCATGCAACAAACACGCTGCAATGGATACTACAGAAGAGGATGTCGATGACAAGAAAGCAAAAGCAAATACGAATAATAATGGAAGAACCGGCAATGGATCAACGCCGGGTAACAATGGGAACAGCCAGAACAAGCGCCCGTTTGAGGGAGGCTCCGAGTTTGTCGCTAGCACGGAAGCCGGGTCTTCGAGACCTAGGGCAGAAGGAAATTTCAATACTGGAAATCACAACGGAGGAAATTATCAAGGGCCACCAAGGCCAAGTAACAATTGGGACATCTTCAGAATGGCGTGCCCGAAACACAGTAGGAACGGTAGGCCGGCTAACCACTCTTTGGAGCAGTGCGCAGACCTACAGAGATGGAAGAACGAGGAGATAAACAAGGCTATGCGAGGTGCAGGTCGGGGAGGAGGACCGGGCCCGGGTGGAACCCGGGCAACGGCCCACCCCCAGCCGGAAACCCGGCAGGAGGAAATCCGGGTAACAATCAAGGGGGAGCTGGAGGTTTTCAAGCTAACCCCAAGAAATTGGGACAGTATCACGTGCATACCACAGGAATTTCTAACAAGGATAAAAAGATACTGAAACAAGCAGTAAACTCGGTTTCTTCAGCTGTCCCGAGATACCTGAGATGGTCAGAGCAGGACGTAACATGGAGCAGAAGAGATCACCCGGAAAGGATAGAACACCCGGGAGTCCTAGCATTGGTGGTTGCACCACAGGTCAATGGTTATGAGCTGAAGAAGGTCCTAATGGACGGTGGAAGTAGCATCAATATCTTGTATTGGGAAACCTTTCTACGCATGGGCCTCAAGGAGTCTCAGCTACAGAAAAGTTCAACAGTCTTTCACGGGATAGTGCCGGGTCACTCAGCGTGCCCCGAGGGAAAAATAGCATTGGAGGTAGCTTTCGGAGAATCGAAGGACAATTTCCGGGTCGAATGGCTCACTTTCGAGGTGGTTAAGTTGCGCAGTCCTTATCACGCGCTATTCGGAAGGCCGGCTTATGCTAAGTTCATGGCTAGGCCGTGTTATGTGTATCTACAGCTAAAAATCCCGGGTCCTAAGCAGACCATCACCATACATGGAAGCTGTAACATCCCAAGTATGAAAAATAGCCATTAGAATGTTTTGCTCTCTGTTATTTTATGTTTTGCATCATGACATCATGTTCATTGCATTTGTTTTGCTTGTTTTCCATTTGTTTTCCTCTGTTTTGCTTTGTTTTTCAACTGTTTTCCTTTGTTTTCCTTTGTTTTATATTTGAATGTCAAACCAAAATTCAAACCTTTTGTTTCATACTTGTGATGTTACAATTTCCAAATGATATTTCAAATCAAAAGAATCATTTGTTTCCATTAAAGTTGTGATTCCAAAACTATTGTTTTGTTTCTTTCAAAATTCATTTAACACCAAACCCTTTTCAAATTCAATTAATTTCCAAAACATCAACCCCTTTTGAAAATTATGAAAATGACCTAAACACTTCCATCTTTTGTTTCCATTAAACTAAGGTTCAAACTAATTAAATTATTGCTTTCAATATTGCACTTAATAGTCAAAATTCATTCAAATTGCATTCAAAATTCAAATCACTTTTTACAAACAGCACCCAATTGAACTTATGAGAATTACAACACAATGCTAATACTTTTGTTTCAATTAAACTTTAGGGTTCACCCTATTTAAATGTTGTTTTCAATAGTTCACTTAATTAAATTTGCATTCAAAAAATTCAAATATCATTGTCCAAAACAACCACCATGTTGAACTTATGAAAATTACACAACAATTCTAATCATTTGTTTCAAATTAAACATTAAAGTTCACCCTATTGAATTCTTGTTTTAATAAATCAATTAACCTCAACTTTCATTTAAATTCAAATCAAATACCATGCAGCAAACAAATTGAAATAATTTTGAAAACAAAAACTTGCACATTGTTGCTGTGGCAATAATCAATCAATAAAAATTTATCCCTAATTTATTTTCCTAACTCCAAAACCCTTCTTTTCTTCCTAATTCTAATCAGCAAAAAAAAACTAACTAACAAAGGAAAAAGGAAAAAAGGAAACGCTCACAGAGGGGGGGGAGCCCAGCCCAACTTACCTCTCCCCCGGCCCGGTAATGGTTCGATCGTCGTCGTCTCGCAGTACGGCAGGCCATCGACTGCCTCCACGTCGACGGCAGCATCCGTGGATGGCCCCCGTCGCCCATGCGCCCCTACAAAACCCCCCTAGGGTTCCCCCTCGAACCCTAGACCACCTGCCCCTAGCTACCTCCCTCCTCGCCGCTGATCTCTCTCTCTGCCACCTCCCTCACCTCTCTGAAGCTCACCGCCACTGAACCCTCTCTGAACTTGCGAGGATCGCCGCCGGGATGCCCTCCTATCCCTCCGTTTAGCAGTGGGAACGGATCCCCCACTGCTCCCTCTCCACCTCCGACATCCCCGTTGAGCCCGAGGGGGCTTGTAGCGCCGCCGCCGTCCGTGATCCCGCCGCCGTCATCTGTCTCCAACGAGCCTCTGCATCCTCTACATCGGAGGTGAGTTTTCCCTCTGCTCACCGTCCTCTCTTCCTTCCTTCCTCCTCATAGCAGCACGCTAGCACGCAAACGCAGCACAACGCTTGCGGCAGCGCAGCGCAGCACGCGCACAGTGGCCAGCCGCCGGCGAATCGTTCTGCCGTGGTTCTGTATCTGAAGCCATTTTCAGTTCGACAGTCGAGCACGAAAACTGAACCTAAAACTACGCGAACACCTTAACTGTCAACAAACACATTCGCAGCGCAGTGGCAGCAACTGCACGCGCGCAAGGCCCGGTCGAGGGTTCGATCCCCCCGTGGCGCAAACCTTTTTCGGGATTTTATCCCCGCGCTAGTGGCCCACCTGTAAGCCACCGTTGCTGCCACGCGGGCCACGGTGCCCTGGGCCCCCCTCGTCAGTGGGTAGGGCTAGCCAGTGCGAGGTAGAAACCCATTTTTAGCCTTTTCTTTTTTTTAAACTAACTCCTTTTCAATTACAAATTGGTCCCTGAAAATAAAATGCAAATAACTTCTATTTCATAAACCCAAATAATAAAAATAAAATATGTTTGTTGAACCAAATCTAATTCTCTATCTGTTTATAACATTTGTATTCTGTTTTGAATAATTTAAATTGCTGAAAACAACTGTTTCTTAATTATTGCATTTAAAATTGCCAAATTAATAACTTGCTCATTTTAAATCCAATTTCAACAAATGAAATATGTTTTCCATGCAAAATTAAACCACCTTTCCAAATATAAATTTTGTTTCATGTTTTGAATAATTAAAATTGGTTAAATAATTTAAACCTTGTTTAAATCATTTAAAATTGTTAAATTCATAACTTGGTCAAATTAATTTCTTTTGGGACATATAAAATATGTTTTCCAACCCTAAAAGTATAAACTTTTCAAATATGAACTTCATCTAATGTTGTGCACCAATAAAAATTCAAATAAGTACATGTTTGAATTAAATTCATTTAATTCTTGCTTAAACTTGTTTAATTCATAAATAATTTATTTGAAATCCTTTTTCAACAAGTGAAACATGTAATCCACCCAAAATTGTGTGTTCTTTTCAAATATGAACTTTGTTATCTATTTTGAACAATTAAAATTGGTGAAAACAACAAATGCTTGTGTGACACCTTTAAGAAACCAAAATTTCTTAACTTAATAAACAAATTCCCAAACTTGGTAAACCTTATTTCCAATTGATTCTATTGTTGTTATTTTGCTGTTTTCCTCATCCATGCATCATGCTAATTCACTTACACCTGATGATTAGTTGTAAAACAATTGTTTCAACCATAATTCATGGGCTTTTCATATGCAACTCAAAGTGCATGTGGGTCCATTTAATCATGTTGCTATCTTGTCAACTAGTTTATTTTTGATGCATCAATTAAATGGTCATGCATCATCCCATGTTTGTGCATTATGCCATGATATTGATTGTTTGTCTCTCTGCGTTGTTTGTTTGCTTCTTCTCGGATACACGACGACGTTGAGACCGACGATACTTACGACACCCCTTCTAAGGAGTTAGCTCAGTACCAGGCTACTGGGTTTGCAGGCAAGTATTCACTCACATGAACCACTGTGATCCTTTCAACATTGGTCACCGATACTTTCCGTTGTCTATTTCTGCTAGCCCTATGAATTGTTGCTTCTGTTACGAACCTATCACATGTATCCTTTAACCCTGATATTGCCTCACCTCCACTCCCATAACCCCGTTGTTTGAGCTCGTGTCTTACTAGCATGCTCAGGGTTGTTTTGCTCGAGTCTGTCACCCGTTACTTTCTGTTACTATATTTCTATCATGTTCTGGGGCTCGATGTTAACCAACAACCTGTTAATTTTGAGGTAATAATAATTTTCTGATAAGGCACCGGCAGGAGGCCCGGCGTGGTTTTGAGGCCTGCTAGTGTCGACCCTAATAGGAAAAGGGTCTTGTCTATTGAGCCATGATGAGCGCACTAACCGCATGTGGGAAGCGAGTATGGGCGCCCCCCTCAATTTGATTCGATTCGCATCTCGTCCAAATCGCCACACTTAGTTCGGGCTTTCCATTTGATGCATGCATGTGCAGGTGCGAACCCTTGGCGCCAGGGTGGAACTTTTGTAGTCGGCATTTAGGGCGGCGTGGTCTTAGAGTGCTATGAGGGTCCCCTTTTCTTCATGGGGCTCGATTAGTCGCGCACGCACAGCATGTGGTTCTTTGGGATTGATGCGGAGAAGAGTTGAGTTGTGTTGAGTGCCTCGCTTGGTGGGTTAGCTCCCCGCCTGGCGGGTCATTCTTACGTGTACGGCCAAATTGGTGCATCCCTGCAGGGTTAAATCTTCTCGAGAAGCCGTGTTTTCCGCGGTTATGGATTACTTGGTGAAAGTACTGGCTAACAAGTACTCAGAACAACTTACACCTAACTAATGATAACTTGAATAGTAATAGGATTATCGACACAATAACTTGATCCATCATTAATCCAACTGTGTGAGTTATCCTCGGATCGCTTCTTTGGATAAGGGGCGAGATCCAGGATGGGTTTGTTTGGTGGCCAGTTATAGTTGGTTACGATACGCTATCTTATCTCCTTTCTGTTTAGCCGGAAGTGGTAGTACCTCTGTAGTTGGTTAGAGCAGCCAGTTGCAGCATCTTTCATATCCCCTTTCTTCCGTTGAACCCAAAGCATCTGTGCTTGGTGTTGACGGGTTACACTTTGGTGAATTGTGAGTCTTGCTTGCCAGTACGTTTATGTATTGACCCCTTTGGGGCTGTGGTTTCCGCAAACTACGTTTCCGAGGATCCCCATGTGGCTACTACGTGGAGTTTGACGAGGCTGCTGACGAGTAGATAGCGGACCCGGGCAGGATCCGAGACTTCGTGGATGGGCTCCGTCTTTTCGTTTCCGGCCTCTTAGGCCTATTTGGATCTTGTCTGTACTCAGACATGTTGAATGCTTCCGCTGTGATGTAATGATGAATTGTTGGGACATGTGTCCTCTGGATGATTGTATTTGCTATCTCTGCTCTAATGAGAGCTATTTGCAACTTATTTCAATCTTTTGTGTCATAGAGATCTGTTGTGATATCACTTGTTCCAATGCCGTTGACGTACCATGTGTGTATGTTTTGAAGTACGTCAACGGAAGTATCTGGATTTCTATGGGATGGTTTGCGCAGACGATGAATAGTAAGAGAATGGTTGTCACACGTTTACGTGTTGGCCCGCTCATATTGAGATGCGGGTGTCGGTATGCCCCGTAAGCCATTTATCTACTGTTTAACGGACTGTGAGTATCCCCTAGAAGTCCGGGTGCGACAGCAGCCGGGATATAGCAGCTGAGTGTGATGAAGGAGATGCAGCCATGGCGGAGCAAGCTTGCAGAAAAGAGGAACTCAAGTATTACCGGTCTCAAGTAGACCCGAATGACAGAACAACGCTAAAAAGGCCAAATACTGAAGATGAGAGAGCAAAATTCAAGGCAGCACAGGACACAAAGATGGTGGCTTTCATCGAGGGTGATCCCTCCAAACAATATGCCATAGGAGAAGAAATTGCACGACCACTTATAACCGGCTGCACCATGGAAGTACCCACCCCGGGTTTGTTAGCAAACCCGGTACTCATAAGGAAAAAGACCAACGAGTGGAGAATGGGTATTGATTACACTAGCCCGGGTGGCGATCCCCAAGAATAATTAAACGATGTAACAGGCAGCAGGTTTCAGACGCACTCTTTTCCTATCCAGGGTACCTAAGGGGACTGGAGGGTTTTTAATGAGGCGGCTTGCTGACCTAACTTTCTCATATCAACAAAGAGATGGTTAAGCGATATATCCCCTTCACACGTTTTATCAAGTTCTATTTTTCTGTTATGTTTTTTACTTTTCTTCCAGGTAAGTATTATTTATTGTTTCCTTAGAGCATTATTTTCCTTAGTATGTTGCATATATTTAGGTCTTGGGGGCTGATTGCTTGAATAGCACAGTTACAAACTCAAAGACCCGGCCATGATGCCTATGAGTTATAAGGGCCGATTACTCGCAAACGAGTACGGCTGCAATCTTATAACCGGACAAAGGAGCCAAATTTCTTGACTTTTCTTACTTAAGCTCGATGTGACTCGCACTAAAGTGGCATGATTTGCTCGCTTACGATTACAATCAGCCATGATGCCCAATGGGACTTGCCTGACCCTGTTTTCGTACAGATGTAACAACATGGTATCCACGCGAAAGCCGGCTTACAGTACAAGAGAGTCAAAAGGGTCATCTAAACCACAAGTTATGCAGAGTACAGGGTTAATAACCGGAAACTCAAAGTCTATCAAGCATAACTTCAACACCTATGTGAAACGGCTCTAGGTTTTGGGCTTAGCGGAAACAACTTGTTTTCTTTGAGAAACCTCACACCCCAGACTCGGAATTTCGGGTCTTGGGGACTGGGGATTTTGAAAAAAAAGGCAAGTTATCTAGCTATTAAGCACCAAAAACCCAAAAACCGGGTCTTGGGGACTTGGGGACTTAGAGAAAAGTTCACCCGTCAAAACCCACGAGACCCGGAAACTGAGTCTCACAAAAGGAACCATAAAGAAAGTCGGAGTATCAAGAGCAAATAAGCTCAAAGGCAGATAAATACCAAAATCATCCAAAGGCCAGAAGGGCCACGAAGTATATTAAGGCATTAAAGTGCATTACAACTCTCAATACTAGTATCAAAGGTGCACAGGCGCACCGTCAAAAATAATTGTTCAAAGGGCCCATCGGCCGACTGACGCATACGAAATAACAGCGGGTAGAAAGTATCACTCGGCATCCGGGTCTGAGGCATCCATCTTCCCCTTGCCTTTTCCAGCCGGGTCTTGTTCCTTAGCTTGCCCTTCAGTACCCTTGGTAGCAGCAACACCCGGATCAGCAGTAGTGCCGGCCCGGGCAGGAGGAGGGACAATCGGCGTGGAGGTAGCAGGCGCAGAATCGGCCTCGGCCTTCTTCTTCGCGGCCTCCTCTCTCAACTGGGCAGCCTCCGCCTTCCATCGGGCTAGCATATCGTACGGCTTGGGAAGATCCGACTTGATAGCCTTGTCGTCAGAATCATACGCTGGAATAATGACACTAAGGTCCAAACCATCGGCAATCATGCTGGCCGGGTGACGGACTTCCTTCTGGATGGCCTTGAAATTCTTCGGGGAGAAATTGGATCCATCGTGATTAAATTCCGGAAACCCGCCCATAAGCTTGGCCGACTCGAGCTTAGGAAAATAAGCTTTAGCCAGCGCAAGCCCCCGGGTCACTCCAATCCGGCAGGACGAGCGCTTCCAATGCCAAATCCACTCGGGAATAGTGGAGCATGCGTCCAGCAGTTTCTTCAGGTTGCCGTGCCCAACACCCGGCCATCGCAGTTCTTCAAGAATCCACTTGGTTCCGGCACAGAGCTGCCGGAGAGTGCTCTTGATGGTTTTCAACTTGGCAATGTCATCTTCGTCCGGGATTACTTCATCCGGACCTGCAAGAAAACTCAACGAATAAGAAAACCCGGCTATTTATCAGAATGAGAACCCGGATCATGATTATCAAGTTAATAATTATACCGGTCAAAGCACGATATGTATCAGCGATTTGAACAAAAAGCGTCGTCAGCTTATCTTCTGCTGCATGAGCCCTCCTCCTATACTTCCTTGTGATCTTCCCGCTCCTCCTAGCTTCAGCTTCAGCCGACTCGTGCAGAGCCTCCTCCTTCTCAGCAAGCTTGGTGGCCTTCGCCAATGCTTTCTCAGATTGGGTAACGAAGGCCTGCGTGGACACAAGGAAGGATTAGCCGGATAAAAAGCAAGCTATCAGTCGGTTATACCACGAAGTTCCAAGCAAATTATCAATAAATTCACTCGGAACTTGGGGACTAGATAATGATACAGGCAATATTGCTCGGATTTACCTCATGTTTAGCTATCAAAGCTTCTAAGATATTCTCTTCATCGGCCCTCAAGGTGTGCAGGGCATCAAGCATCTGGGAGAACGTCATGTCTTCAGGCCTGACACCGGAAGAGCCGGCTGCTTGATCGCGTGGCGGGGGAACTTTCCCCGACTTTGGGGTTGATACCCGGACTGTCTGGGTGTCCAGGTTTGGAGAACCCACTCTTGTGTCCAGGATCTCAATCTCCTCGTCCACTACCTCTTCGGACGACTTTGGAGACCCGGCTGCCTGGTGAGCCGGGTCAACAAAGGGGTATTGTTCTTGATTGCCTTCAACATCGCCGCCAGTCGCGGCATCCATATCATTAGTCGGCTCATCCGTCTTCGGGTTACCCGTCCCCATGTTCTCCAAGTCACTAAGTGTGGCTTGGGCACTGAGGAAAAAAGAAAAGAGATAGTTAGCGACAGTGGATGAAGATTATCAAGTATATAAGGATATCATATAGTGAAGACTTACCCGGCGTTTACGGTGAAATCTGGTGGGAGCTCGCTGCTGGAAGCAGATGAATCTGTTACAGGAACCAATAGCGGAACCCGGAACTGCCCGTCCCGTGGATGGTTGGGGGAAGGGTGACGCTGAGGGGACTTGGAAGAATGAGGCGGAGGAGTACCGGCGCGGTGAACTGGTGAGGTGGAGATGCCCGGGTTGAGGGGATCGTCACCCGGGGAACTCCGGGTCACTCTACGCTTTGTCGGAAGAGGGTCCTTCAAGTATGATGAGTTTGATAATTGATGGTTAATTTTGCGCATGTTATCAAAGGAGTAGGGTTCGGAGGACATATAGGAGAAAGGAACCTTGGATACCACTCCTCTGGCCTTCCGTTTGGTTCCGACTGTTATTTCTTGATCGGACTCGGCTGCCTCCGGGTCCTCCTCGTCCTTGTCCTCTTCGTCCTCCAACCCTGTAAGCCGAGTATGTATCGAGGTAAAAAGTTAGACGAGTGAGGAAAATGATGCAAGTAAAACTGATCCATGACTCGGATAAATACCTTCGTCATTGTCAGCCGGCTCTTCATCTTCTTCCGGGTCTCCGGAAGAAGGGGAGGTCTTGACGTTCCAGAAGGCATCATCAGCCTGAGATAAAAACATGGAAGTGAGAACTAACCGATGTATCATGTCAAGGAGTGGGAATAAATTTACGAGTATCGGTCTTACCGCTGGAGCCGGGTTTTCCCGGGTGAACGCCGGTAACCCGACGATGTTCTTGATCACCTCCAACTTTTCCGTCAAGAAGCTCTTGATGGTCTTGTTGGTGTCACCAGCTGGATAATTCTTGGAGGAGTATCGGAGCGCGTCAGTGACGTGCCCCTAGTATTCGCACATCAGCTTGGTGCGGATGGAATTAGGCTGGATCCGGAAATCCACCCATGTCTTAACCAAATTGAGCCCAAGGAGACCTTGGGCGGAAAGGACGGATATTTTGGTGAGGAGGGGTTGGATCTCCTCCCTGTCCGAGTCAGGGGCGAAGGCGTTGAAGTTTTCAGAGATATCAAGGAGACCTTCCGAATAACCCGGCAGTTTCCTCTCGCCGGGTGGGGAGGTGTCTCGGCAGTAAAAGTAGGAAAGTTGCCAATGTTTCACATGGGAATTGAGAGTAAGGGTTGGCATAGGAGAATTCTTGCGACATTGGATAGAGACCCCGCCGCAAGCAAGAAGTGCGCCGTCACCGCTTTCGCGGCACGGCTTGCACTGAAAGAGTTCGATAAAGAGAGCCAAACTTGGCGGAGTGCACAAGTATGACTCGGAAAGAACGATAAAACGGGTTATATTCAACATAGAGTTAGGCCCTATGTCGAACACCCGGAGGCCATAGTGGCTCAGGACTTCACAGAAGAAAGGGTGACCCGGAGGACGGAACCCCCGGGTCACGTGCTCTACGAAGCAAATTACCTCGTCATCAGCGGGTGTAGGCCGGGTCTCGTCACCCGGCACCCTCCAGTGGATGTCCTTCTGAGGGGGGAGGATCCCTAACTCCGCCAGCTCTTCCAGCTTGGCCTTGGTAACCGTGGATCGCGCCCAGTTGGCGGAGATCGATTGAGTCATCCGGGCTTTGGCCTGCTGTTTCCCTTGCTTCTTGGGAGCCATGGGTTCAGCCTGCGAAGCACAAGACAAGTGTACGAAGCATAAGACTCAGAAATCACGAATTATCCGAGTATAGGCAAGCGGTATCAGCTAGACAAAGAAACTAAGAATTATCCGGGTATCATTGTACGGAGAAAAAATTACAGGTTATCCGGGTATCGAGCAGCAACACAGAAATTATGGGGGACTTACGTATTGGTGATCGTTTGTGGAAGAAGGGTGATTGCCCATGTATCTACTGCAAGCAAAAGAACTGGAAGAAGTGGATTTTCCGGGTGTCAATCACGGTTGCGGAAAATTTGGGTGAAATGGATCTAGATTGAAAACTTTGCGGATGATTTTGTGGAGGAATTGGTGATTAACGCCGATAGGGGAGTAATATATGACCATCTACCAAGCTATTGGACGAACTAGCATGGAATTAGGCGACCTAATCCGGCGCGGAAAGGAAAATGGCCCGCGGTTGACTAGATCCGATCTAGATCGATTTGAAAAATTAAAAGGCCAGATTGATGGAGACAAGGAGCTCACCGGAGGAGATTGCAGTGATGCGCGGCGGCGGCAAATGGCGCACTCCGAATGCCCCTTTTGTGGCTGTTGGCAAGCTACTCGAGGGTGCGGCGGCGGAGGTTGGCGGCGGCGCGGGACGAGCCGTGGCGGAACGTAGCCGGGGGCGGGTTGGTTCCGGTGACGTGCGCGAGGTCTCCGTGGCGGTGCTCTGTGAGCTCGGGCGCTGGAGTGAAGGAGAGGAAGAAGAAGTGGGTCGTTGGGGTTAGGTTATCCCCCGGGTGCCTATTTATAAGGTGTGGGTGGATAAACCTAGGCCAACGGGCGGAAGCCGGAAATTTCGGGATAAAAGATATCCGCCGGATTTTTCGGGATATCCGTTAAAGTGCTAGGCGGGATATCCGGACAAGATATGAAGGAAATCTTCCCGCTGTATCAGGATCAGTTATCAAGTGGAGTAAGCCGGATCTCTGACATTCTTACCCGGGCGTTGACCCGAAAATAGTAAAGAGGGATTTAAAGAAGGCCGGGTTATTATATGGCTACCATGGAGTTAGGCCTAGCTGTTTATCAAAGCAATCCAACCCGGCTTCTATGAACTTGTATGTTTGGTATTATTTATAGGGAATAGCGTGCGCTTCAAGGAGGATCTCATGAAGCCCAAGCTATTCTGGGGACTAATGATGGAGGGATGATAACCCGGTAGGCCAACGCCAAGGATTAACTCGGCCCAAAGGACGCTGCACAAGACCCGGCTTAAGATAAAGGAGTTTCTAGAAGGCCCAAGAGCGTAGGCCTCGTAACCCGGATTGTGGGTTCCGATGAGGAAGTTTAGGGTTTGTAAGCAGTGTCCGGGTAGGATTCAGAGTGCGTCTTGGAGAATAGGCCAGGGGGTCCGGATATTATATAAGCCGGCCCCTAGGGTTAGACGAGAGAGATCCAAGAGTTAGAGCAATATCGCTAGGTATCGAGTATCCAGTGTAACCCGAGAGCTGAATTAATAGATCGAGATCGGAGACTCGGCGACTTGATTGCCGGCTACCAGATCGCATATCATCATGTTTTCCCTTGAGCTAAACCCTCTCCCAAACACCAGAGTCGTCTTGCCCCAAGATAAGTTACCCCCGGTAACGTCTGCCGTGATTATCCCACGACAAGAATACCAAAAATTTATGCTTCCTTATGACAAGAACAACTCATGAATCTTTCAATGACATATTAGCACTCTCATCTATTTGAGGCTATTCATGCTACTCAACAACAAAAAGGCTTTAGCACTAAAATAACATTTAGCATGGCATGAAAAATTTCTAGCAACAGTCTATACAAGCTTCTACTTGCACCATTGTAATTCTACTTTAAACAGCAGTTTATTCTCCCAACAAGCACCATACAAGATATGTTTTAACAAAAACTCTCTAAATTCTACAGCAAGCAAACATGAGAGTAATCACATAACACTACTAAAACTGATAGCTCGAATAAGAGATGCATGCAAACAGGAGCTAAATAAATGCAGCAGCCAGACAAAGATTAAGAATACAAAGTATTCCCATGAAAATGCGGAGCGTGACACTCTCCAATAAAAGAATGCTGGGGTCCAACCAAGATTATTGCAAAAGTAAAAACAAACTAAATGAAAAAACAAACTGAAAACAAAAATAAAAGATGCTCCAAGTAAAGCACATAAGATGTGACCGAATAAAAATATAGTTTCACTAGAAGTGACCTGATAATTTGTCAATGAAGTAGGGGATGCCTTGGGCATCCCCAAGCTTAGACGCTTGAGTCTTCTTGGAATTTTCTTGGATGTACCACCGGGGCATCCCCAAGCTTAGGCTCTTCACTCTTCTTTATCACATCATATCATCCTCTTCTCTTGACCCTTGAAAACTTCCTTCACACCAAACTTCTCACAATCTTCATTAGATTCACATGGTTCAGTTTCAACACAAGTCCAACACTCAAAAACACATTAGCTACTGTCACAACTTCTTTTAAAACTCTTTTTCTCAAAAGAACACCAAAACAAAGCGATTAAGATGCAAATAAAATTATTGGCAGAAATCTGTCAAAACAGGACAGGAGGTAAAGATGATTTCTTTCGAAAATCTTCTGTTGCTTAAATCAAAAAGTGCTCAACTAATAAAAGTTGCGTATACATCCCAGGATTACGCAAAAAAACTCAGGTCATTTTGATTTTTCTGTGATTTTATACGGAATAAACAGTGGACAGAAGAAATCTGTTTCCTGTGCAGAAATCTGAAATATAGCCTCAACTTTCCACTAGAAGCTTTAGTTGGCTCAACAAAAACAAAAACAAAAAATACAGCAGGGTTGCTAAGAAAATAGACAACACCCAGGTGCAAAGCACACAAAATTAAACGAAGTAAAACGGGTTGAAAACGGAGAAATAAAACGGGTTGTCTCCCGGTAGCGTTTTTCTTTAATGCCTTTTAGCTAGGCCTAGAAAAGTGGAATCACATGGATGCTCACATAAGAAATATGAATTGAAGCAAAAGAGATCATCATGAAGAAAATGTAAAACAAATTTAAGTCTAACCCACTTCCTATGCATTGGAATCTTGTAAAGAAATAAATTAAAGAATCTCAAACTAGAAATCATGGGAAGGTAGAACAAGAGCAACTTCAAAACTTTCAACAAAAAGACAGGTGTTCTAGTAACATGAAAATTCCTACAACCATATTTTCCTCTCTCATAATAATTTTTAGTAGCATCATGAACAAACTCAACAATATAATTATCACATAAAGCATGTTTGTCATGGTCTAAAAGCACACAATTCATATCAAGCTCAAAAATAGTGGGATCAAAATTTAAAATCAGCTCTTCTTTTTTCCCACTTTTAGCAATAGAAAAACAAGATGATTGATCACTCTTAAAATGTATAGGACACATTATAGCAATCCTATTTTCAGTAGCATTATAATTTATAACATCAAGTAACATAGGACCATCATCAAAAGCATTATCATAAGATTTATCCAAGTAGCATGGATTATCACAGATAATAGTAGCAATATCATCCTCACAAGTTTCATTCATAGTAGTATCAAGGTCACAATTATAGAAAGTATCAATTTCACCAAATAATGTATTAGTTAAAGAGTTACTATCATTGGGAGGTATACATGGGCAGCTCCATTCTTCCCTCTCTGGATCATCACTCTCCTCCTCTTTTTCATCCAATGAGCTTCCAGATTCAGCAATTTCTTCTTCCATAGGCTCCTGCAAGGCATCAGTTACTTCCTTAGGTTGAGAGAATTTATTAGGATATTCCATTATGTAGTAATTATGATCCTTGTAATTATCAAAGAAATATTCAAGTATAGCATAAATCTCATATTTATAAGGTGCATCATCAATACTTTCAAGAAAATAGGCAATTTCGAATGCACCCTTCCAAGCAATAAATTCTTCAATTTGTTCCACATCATATAATTCATAATTTCCCCTAACATAAGAAGATATGGTAATATCATCATTATACTCACACTGAAAAGGGAGGTGTTTATACCTCCTACAACAACAAGATTTATCAAAGCAATAAGTAACATTATAAGTGGAGCACAAGTTTTTAGCATAGTCATGCAATTTATTAATTTTCTCCCATAAGTGTATTCCTTTTTGTGACAAGAGGTGTTCCTTATAATGTTTTTGTTGTTCATCCGTGAACCCACCTTGCCAATAAGATCTAGTTTCAAAGACATCAAACATTGATAGCAAGCATGATAAAGCAAAAAATAACAACTAGAATAAGAACTAATTTTTTTGTGTTTTTGCTATAGAGAAGAAATCAAGACAAGAAATAAAAACAAGAAAATAGCAAAAATAAAGAGGTTGAGAGTGAGAGACTCCCCATGCCAGAAGACATCTTTCTCCCCGGCAACGACGCTAGAAAAAAGTCCTTGAAGGAGCAGATCTTGCACTCGTTGGGATACCCCAAGAGGAGGGTGTGATGAGCACATCGGTAGGAGTTTTCCCCTTAGTTAAGAACCAAGGTTATCAATCCAGTAGGAGAAAGAGGACCTTCGGAAGCTTGATTCCACTAACGGTGGTGATGGCCCACCGGTGTGAGCAACAACGTGGAACCTGCACACAACACAATCAAAATACTTTGTCCCAGCGGTACAGTGAGGTTGTCAATCTCACCGGTCTTGCTGAAAACAAAGATTAGACGTATAGTGTGGAAAATGGTGTATGATTGCAGTAAGTAAAGAAAGCAGGAAATTGTAGAGGCTTGTTTAACAGTGTAAGAAAATGAACCTGGATTCATCGGTTCACTAGTGGTGTCTCTCCATAAAAGATAGCATGCTGGGTGAACAAATTACAGCTGGGTAATTGACAAATAAAGGTTGCACCGTAGAGCACATTCATGACATGATGACTACTATGATATTTAGTGCGTGCATTACAACAATATACATAGACCGTAATCCAACTGCATCTATGACTAATAATCCACCCTCAGGTTATCATCTGAACCCCTTAGGTATTAAGTTGCAAGCAGCAGATAACTGCATTAAACAAAGTGTGTAATGTAAGCAATGATTGTACACGCGGGCACTCTCACCGCTGTTTTCTCCCTAGTGGCAACATCACATCCTCCCCCTTCACGTTTCTGTCACTCGAGCAAGGCGAAAAGGAGGCATGAACCCACTATCGAGCATAAATACTCCCTCTTGGAGTCACTAGCAGCTAATTAGACACAGCAACCACTAGCAACGAAAAGTATGCAAGATCACAAATAACATATGCAATAAAGACTATAATCAACTTGGCATAAGTTTAATATTCATCGGATCCCAGCAAACACAACACATAGAGTTACATAAGATCAATCTCGATCATGTTAGGCAGCTCTCGAGATCTAAACATGGAGGCATAAGAGGAGGAGACAACCATCTAGCTACTGCTATGGACCCGTAGTCCAAGGATGAACCACTCACGCATCACTCCGGAGGCATGTATGGTGATATAGAGGCCTCCGGTGATGATTTCCTCTCCGGCAGGGTGCCGGAGACAGCTTCAGAACCCCCCCTGATCTAGGGTTGACGGTGACGGCGGCTGCGGAACTTTTCAGTGATTTTTTATCACGTATTTAGGGTTTTCCATCCGGGAGGAATAAATAGGCAAAAGGTGTTGGGAATATGCCCTAGAGGCAATCATGTATGATGTAATTCCCAATGTATTCATAAAGTTATTAAGTTGTCCTTGTTTTGAACATCTGATATATGTCATTGAATATGTGATTCGATTGTGGAACCATATATTCACGTTGTTCATACTAATTGTCCTTGGTCGTTAAGGTTGTGCTGGACACACATCCTAGACTAATGTGAGTGTTGGCTGATGACACGGTTCCACTTGTCATGGGCATGGTGATGCCATTCCAACGTTCACGGACTTGGCTAAAGAGTTTAGCAAGTCGGACTGACCCACATTGAGATGCAACGATCAAGTCGTCATTTGTAGTCTCAATCAATGTAATCCTTAGACCTGAGGTTATCGCACAATCCGAGTTGTGGATCACCGACTTAGGTTCTGTCAAACGTTGTTCTGTGACAAGGCAACTATAAAGGCAGAGTTCGGGTCGAATGAGAAGCAAGCTGCGTGATGTGGATAATCAAGATGGGATTTTGCCCCTCCGAATGGAGAGATATTCTCTGGGCCCTCTCGAGTGATATGATTCAGGAAGCATGGCCATGCGCGACTCAGTTAAGTGTTAACTGTGTCGGTTGACTAAGAGTTAGTCAGGTGAATCACATATCACGGATCGAGAAGAGAGTTGAGCTATTTAAGGGATGACGATAAATCGCCTATAGCTCGACAAGGTATATCGTGAGGCAAAAGGGACTAAGATGAATATCGCATTGAAAGGTATGTCGTCATGACTCAATGGTACTTGGGAATCGGCACGTTCTGCTAGGAGCCGCTACCGATTGATCGATTGGGAGTTGGACTCCAATCGTGTCCAAGTCGCCATGAGCCTGCAGGGTCGCACACTTAAGAGCGGGAGCAAATAATGGTTGGGTTGGACCCGAACCGGAAATGGACTGAGTTAGTGAGTCGGACTCACAGAGGGAATGGGCCACAAGTGTTGTGCAGCCCATTACCACACGCTATATAAAGAGGGGCGCAGGTTGCCCAACGGGCACGTTAGTTCACTCTCCCATGCGTTGGGAACCCTAGCCCCACTCAGTCCAGCCGCCGCACCGGACCTAGCAGTCCGCCGTCGGAGCTCCTCCTCGTACGTGTGGATACCGGCAGAGGTGCTGTACGTTCAGCACTTCGACGTTCGAGGGATTGGATCGGCCGGACCGGATCGTGGGACTGCACTGCCCTGACCAGACGCGCTACATCGAT
This sequence comes from Alopecurus myosuroides, assembly GCA_028641055.1. Classification (NCBI taxonomy): domain Eukaryota; kingdom Viridiplantae; phylum Streptophyta; class Magnoliopsida; order Poales; family Poaceae; genus Alopecurus; species Alopecurus myosuroides. The sequence continues at coordinate 413,284,335 of CM054059.1, forward strand.
AATCCGCACCTGCGCGTCTAGTGGTAATACTCGTGGCCTTCTACCTCGGCTAGATCTTGGGAGTACCGCGTAGGAAAAGTTTTTCGTTTATCTCCACGCGACCCAACAGTGGTATCAGAGCGGTAGCTTCTGGTATTAGGCCCGAGATCCGTACATATGTGATATGTAGTTAGCGTTAGATATGATCTAATTGCTGTTTTGGTGGTCGGTCTATGAGATAGATCGGTTTTGTACAAGGTTGATTGGATCAATCGTACTCGGGGTTAATGGATGATCTGGTTTCCGTGATCATACTGCTAAGGTCGTGGAACAACTTACCCCTACCGGTCGGTTTCCGCCATCGGGGTATACCGTGACACATAAATCCAGTTGCGGTGATCGAAGATCAAAGAGTTTGGTCGAATCGGAATTCGGATCAGATTCGGGTGAAATCGTTTTATCCGATGAAGAAATCCATGATCGGAATGCAGATGAGATCTGCGTTTTCCGAAATCAACGGGCGCTGCCCGCACCCGCGAGGGGCGCTGCCCCTTCGATCCCCGCCCGCTATCCGGCTAGCGGGACCGCCGTCGTCCTGTCGTAGCGCCTTAGATGTCGTTGCGAGTTTCACAACGCCGGTAGATATCGTATCTATGCATAACTTGTTTTTGCAGGAAGTTGTGAATGGTATGGCTTATGTGCATGTGATGTGTGTAATCCATACATGATCTGCGTATCATGTTTATGTCAGCCGGCTGGAGCCTAGGTGCTGTCATTTTATTGTATACCGGCCTGCGTATCGGATTCTCTATGTAAATTTTCATTTACTAGCTAGTGTAGCTTGTTGGAGAACCCGGTGGCATGCAAGTCGATGTACAAGTCGGCTACATGGAGCAAGATGGCACGTGACAAGAGTTGGCACGAGTCGACTTGCAAGCTTTGTGGAGATGGAGATCACCATGAAGAGAGCCATACCATTTCACACTATAATTGCTTTATTTGTGTTATTGTTATGTCTCTATTTACCTCTATTGAGATAGTTGGTAGATTCTTTAATCCCTCAAAGAAGGTCTAGTCGGTCGCCCCGCCAGTGCTGCACCATCACAAGTCGGACATTCTTGGTAGTGGGCTCATGAAATTGAGGTGCTACCAATTCTTTCCGGTTAGGTGGGTTCGAGTCGGACTCTTACAAGCAGAAGCACTTGGTAATCTAGACGAGTCCATCACAACGGTTGTGGGGCTCGGGGCGAGGTAGGTTGGGAGCCGGGGCATGTGATGTCACCCAACTAACAGGAGTCGTATAGAGATACGATTGGCAAGGTGTTGCCTACCTAGATCACTTGACGGCTAGCGGTGATGCTAAAGCTCACTAGTCGGCTTGCTTATTTAGGGTCCTGAATCACTTAGCAACCATCGGAGGGATGTTGGTTCTAGTGGGAGCATAAGTATTAAAACGTTTAATATGCCTGCTCTTTTATGAATACATGTCTTAAGTGTTTTTGCGTATTTTCTGTTGTAGATCAATGGCACCTAGCAACCTTCCTCAGTTGTCCACTTTTGCGTTGAGGTCAATCCTAGAGAAAGATAAGCTTAATGGAATTAATTTCACCAACTGGTATCGTAATCTGAGGATAGTCCTCAAGCATGACAAGAAAGAACATGTTCTAGAAACTCCACTTCCAGATGAGCCTGATGACGATGCGACTGTCGCTGTCATGAATGCCTACCGTAAGGCTAGAGATGAGTCTACGGAGATTAGCTGTCTTATGCTTGCACACATGGAACCGGACTTGCAGCAGCAGTTCGAGAATGTTGAGGCCTACGATATGATCGAAAGCCTCAAAAGTATGTTCCAGGCTCAAGCAAGGACTGAGAGGTATCAAGTCTCTCAAGCTTTGCTTGGCTGTAAGCTGAAAGACGGCGATCCACTGAGTCCGCATGTAATCAAGATGATTGGTTACATACAGTCTTTGGATCGCTTGGGCTTCTCAATTAAAGAAGAGATCGCCACTGATATAATTCTGAACTCTCTTCCTAGTGCGTATGGTCCGTTCATCTCGAACTACCATATGCATGGTATGGATAAGAGTATCACTGAATTACATGGGATGCTCAAAACGGCAGAGGCTGATATCAAGAAAGGCACCAGTCAAGTGTTGATGGTGCAGAATAAGGCTAAGTTCAAGAAGAGTTCTTGGACTAGGAAGAAGAAGGATAAGTCAGGAGGTAGCGCCCATGGCCCTGTCCAGAGTGCTTCCTCAAAGACTAAGCCTTCTCCTACAGCCGGAGCCAATTGCTTCTATTGCAAGCAGGATGGCCACTGGAAGAGGAACTGCACAAAGTATTTGGCTGACAAGGCCAAGAGTGGAAGTATGACTTCCGGCTCAGGTACACTTGTGTGCAATGTTATAGACATTTATCTTGCTGATGCACCTAATAGTTCTTGGGTATATGATACCGGATCAGTCATTCACATTTGCAACTCGTTGCAGGGGCTGGTAAGAACTAGGAGCGTGGCAAGAGGAGAGGTTGATATTCGGGTCGGCAACAAGGCGAGAGTCGCTGCGTTGGAAGTCGGCACGATGCAACTTCATTTACCTTCAGGATTTATTTTGGAACTAAATAATTGTTATTATGTTCCAGCGCTTAGTCGAAACATTATTTCCGCCTCATGTTTGATGAGACAAGGTTATGAGTCGAATATTAAGAATAATGGTTGTTCTTTATATTTGAAAGATATGTTTCATGGCTTTGCACCCGTTCAGAACGGGTTATTTATTTTAAATCTTGATAGTGAATCGGTCTATAACATAAATGTTAAAAGGTTGAAACCAAATGATCTGAATATGACTTACTTTTGGCACTGTCGGCTTGGTCATATAAGTAGGAAGCGCATGAAGAAGCTCCATGATGATGGACTTCTAACTTCGTTTGACTTAGAGTCATTCGAGACATGCGAATCATGCCTACTAGGCAAGATGACCAAGACACCTTTTGCAAGGAGTTGTGAAAGGGCGTCCGACTTGTTGGAACTAATACATAGTGATGTATGTGGACCAATGAGCACGACAGCCAGAGGTGGTTATGAGTACTTCATTACCTTCACTGATGATTTGAGTAGGTATGGATATATCTATTTAATGAAACACAAGTCGGAAGCCTTTGAAAAGTTCAAGGAATTCCAGAGTGAGGTACAAAATCAGCTCGGCAAGAAAATAAAGTTTCTACGGTCGGACCGTGGAGGCGAGTACATGAGCCATGAGTTTGATGACCATCTAAAGAATTGTGGAATAGTTCCTCAACTCACTCCGCCGGGTACACCGCAGAGAAACGGTGTATCGGAACGGAGAAATCGGACCTTGTTGGACATGGTACGATCAATGATGAGTCGGACAGATCTACCTTTATCATTTTGGGGTTATTGTCTAGAAACTGCAGCTTTCACACTAAACAGAGTACCATCAAAGTCAGTAGAGAAGACACCACATGAGATGTGGACTGGTAAAAAGCCAAGTTTGTCTTTTCTAAAGATTTGGGGTTGTGAAGCATTTGTCAAGCGACTTCAGTCGGACAAGCTCACGCCCAAGTCGGATAAGTGTATTTTCGTGGGGTATCCGAGGGAAACCTTGGGGTACTACTTCTACAACCGGGAAGAGGGCAAAGTGTTTGTCGCTCGGAATGGTGTCTTCCTTGAGAAAGAGTTTCTCAGTCGGGAAGTCAGTGGGAGCACGGTGCAACTCGAAGAAATTCGAGAGGAACCCGCTAGGGGCGAGTCGGCGAACGCCTTGGAGGCTGAGCCGGTCGTGGTACCTACACCGGTAATAGCACCTGAACCACGGAGATCTGCCAGATTACAGAGTGCTCGTGATGTTTTACTGTTAGACAGTAATGAGCCGGCAACTTATTCGGAAGCGATGGTGGGATCTGATTCCGAGTCATGGCTTGGAGCCATGAGATCCGAGTTAAAGTCCATGGATGAAAACCAAGTTTGGAATTTGGTTGATCTGCCTGACGGTGCAAGACCCGTCGAGTGCAAATGGGTCTTTAAGAAGAAAATTGATATGGATGGAAATATTTCCGTCTATAAAGCACGACTTGTCGCGAAGGGGTTCCGACAGGTTCAAGGAGTTGACTATGACGAGACATTCTCGCCTGTAGCGATGCTTAAATCAATTCGGATCATGTTAGCCATAGCAGCCTATTTCGACTATGAGATATGGCAGATGGATGTCAAGACGGCTTTCCTTAATGGAAATTTAACTGAGGACGTGTATATGATACAGCCCGAAGGTTTTGTCGATCCAGCTAATGCTGACAAAGTATGCAAACTTCAGAAATCCATTTATGGGTTGAAGCAAGCATCTCGGAGTTGGAACATTCGCTTTGATGAGGTAGTCAAATCGTTTGGCTTCATCAAGAGCGATCATGATTCTTGTTTATACAAGAAGTTTAGTGGGAGCAAAGTAAACTTTCTAATCTTGTATGTGGATGACATATTGCTGATTGGAAATGATGTCATGATGTTGCAAGAAACCAAAGAGTCATTGGAAAGGAGTTTCTCAATGAAAGATTTGGGTGAGGCAACTTACATATTAGGAATCAGGATCTATAGAGATAGATCCAGGCGGCTCATTGGATTGAGTCAGAGTACTTATCTGGACAAGGTTTTGAAGAAATTCAAAATGGAAGAGTCCAAGAAGGGATTCTTACCGATGTCCCATGGCATAAAACTTAGCAAGACTCAGTGTCCTTCGACGACTGATGAGCGAAGTCAGATGAGTGTGATTCCGTATGCTTCGGCAATCGGATCCATCATGTATGCCATGATTTGTACTAGGCCAGATGTTTCCTATGCTCTAAGTGTTACGAGCAGATACCAGGCTGACCCTGGCAAAGCCCACTGGGCAGCGGTTAAAAACATCCTTAAGTATTTGAGAAATACTAAGGAAATGTTCCTAGTTTATGGAGGTGATGAGAAATTCAGTGTAAAGGGTTACACAGATGCGAGTTATCTCACCGACTCAGATGATTCTCGTTCGCAATCGGGATACGTGTTCGTAATGAACGGAGGAGCTGTGAGCTGGAAGAGTTCCAAGCAAGATACGGTGTCTGCATCTACAACAGAGGCTGAGTATATTGCTGCCTCAGAGGCGGCAAAGGAAGCTGTTTGGATCAGGAACCTCCTGATTGATCTTGGTGTGGTTCAGGGCGCGTCCAATCCATTGGACGTATATTGTGACAACAATGGTGCTATTGCACAAGCCAAGGAACCTAGACAACACCAGAAGAACAAACATATACTCATGCGGTACCACCTCATTCGCCAGTTTGTCGAACAAGGTGATATCAAGTTATGCAAAGTACACACGGATGCAAACATTGCAGATCCGTTGACAAAGGCGCTACCACAGCCTAAGCATGAGGCGCACACGAGAGGTATGGGCATTAGATGCCTAGGCATATGATGCCAGGATGATTGACTCTAGTGCAAGTGGGAGACTGTTGGGAATATGCCCTAGAGGCAATCATGTATGATGTAATTCCCAATGTATTCATAAAGTTATTAAGTTGTCCTTGTTTTGAACATCTGATATATGTCATTGAATATGTGATTCGATTGTGGAACCATATATTCACGTTGTTCATACTAATTGTCCTTGGTCGTTAAGGTTGTGCTGGACACACATCCTAGACTAATGTGAGTGTTGGCTGATGACACGGTTCCACTTGTCATGGGCATGGTGATGCCATTCCAACGTTCACGGACTTGGCTAAAGAGTTTAGCAAGTCGGACTGACCCACATTGAGATGCAACGATCAAGTCGTCATTTGTAGTCTCAATCAATGTAATCCTTAGACCTGAGGTTATCGCACAATCCGAGTTGTGGATCACCGACTTAGGTTCTGTCAAACGTTGTTCTGTGACAAGGCAACTATAAAGGCAGAGTTCGGGTCGAATGAGAAGCAAGCTGCGTGATGTGGATAATCAAGATGGGATTTTGCCCCTCCGAATGGAGAGATATTCTCTGGGCCCTCTCGAGTGATATGATTCAGGAAGCATGGCCATGCGCGACTCAGTTAAGTGTTAACTGTGTCGGTTGACTAAGAGTTAGTCAGGTGAATCACATATCACGGATCGAGAAGAGAGTTGAGCTATTTAAGGGATGACGATAAATCGCCTATAGCTCGACAAGGTATATCGTGAGGCAAAAGGGACTAAGATGAATATCGCATTGAAAGGTATGTCGTCATGACTCAATGGTACTTGGGAATCGGCACGTTCTGCTAGGAGCCGCTACCGATTGATCGATTGGGAGTTGGACTCCAATCGTGTCCAAGTCGCCATGAGCCTGCAGGGTCGCACACTTAAGAGCGGGAGCAAATAATGGTTGGGTTGGACCCGAACCGGAAATGGACTGAGTTAGTGAGTCGGACTCACAGAGGGAATGGGCCACAAGTGTTGTGCAGCCCATTACCACACGCTATATAAAGAGGGGCGCAGGTTGCCCAACGGGCACGTTAGTTCACTCTCCCATGCGTTGGGAACCCTAGCCCCACTCAGTCCAGCCGCCGCACCGGACCTAGCAGTCCGCCGTCGGAGCTCCTCCTCGTACGTGTGGATACCGGCAGAGGTGCTGTACGTTCAGCACTTCGACGTTCGAGGGATTGGATCGGCCGGACCGGATCGTGGGACTGCACTGCCCTGACCAGACGCGCTACATCGATAATCCGCACCTGCGCGTCTAGTGGTAATACTCGTGGCCTTCTACCTCGGCTAGATCTTGGGAGTACCGCGTAGGAAAAGTTTTTCGTTTATCTCCACGCGACCCAACAAAAGGGCAGAGGCGGTGGATCCTTGGGGGCCCCACACCACCCCCTGGCGCGGCCAAGGGGGGCGCGCCACCCCATGGTGTGGGCCCCCTGATGCCCCTCTTCGTCTCCTCTTCGGTCTTCTGGATGCTTCCGGAGAAAATAGGCACTTCGGGCTTTGTGGGGTCCAATTCCGAAAATATTTCCAGAACAACTTTTCTGAAATAAAAAACAGCAGAAAACAGGGAATTGACACTTAGCATCTTGTTAATAGGTTAGTCCCGGAAAACGTGTAAAAATGACATAAAGAAGGGAGAAAACATGTAGCAATTGGCATAATATTATCATGGAGCATCAGAAATTATAGATACGTTGGAGACGTATCAACATACAAGGTCACAAGGTATATACCTTAACACACCTTAAAACAGCTACAACACATAAGGTACAGACACCTTGAGGATCTACAGCTATTGTCGAGGAGCCGTCTCTTGAAGCAACCGCTCGGTCTCCGCCGCCGTCAATCGAATAATACGCTCAGCAGAAGGACGCACAACCTCATAACGAGGGATAAAATCTACACGTGGACCTTGGGTGTCAGGGAGTCACGCTACAGAGTTGAAGTTAACCTCAGGATGCCACAAACGCACGAAGGCGAGCGCCACCTGAGCTCCATAGATGAGTTGTTGGTGCACACACTCGCGAACATCCCCCACCTGACGGAATAGCCTTAGCAGGCCACTCAAGCTATCCAGAACAACACCGAAAGAGTAAAACGCCCGATGGACAGAAGAGAGAGCCTATCTACAAGACTCAACGGGTATTTGCGCCTGACTCGCACGGTACTCCAGGGTAGCCAAGATAAATCCTCGGCTCTGGTCAAACCAGAAGTTATTCACGTGAGGGTTAGAGCTGCCCAACTCGTGAACAATATGGTTGTCCGCCCAATGACCCTCGCACACTCCATCAGGCCCAACAACTGCACGGATAGCAAGCACGTCAAAATAAAAACAGCAATCATCGACAAGTACTCGGGGGCTCGCAGAACTTACAAAGCATGTTCTTTGCAACACTCGACAGCTCCTCCATTACAAATTGCTCGCGCTCTACCGCAAGTTTCTGCTTCGACTTGGCAACAACAGCCACGCCTCGGAGAGCCTTCAGCTTACGATCGCCATCTGCGACACGGTCACGGAGCGACGCAAACGTACTAGCAGCAGCAACCAAAGGATCAACCAAAGAAGCAGCTCCACTCGATGAACCTCCGCTGGAAGCAATTACCTGGAAAGAATAACAAAGATTCAAAGACAGCACACTACCCCACTCGAGGATATACCACCCAAAATTTTCGGGTGCTCGGGGGCTACTCCCATCGGGAGAATACAAAGTAAGGCGCAAATATAAAACGCGACACATTCGAAAACATGTCGATTAGACAAGACAAAGTACGGGAATACATCCCAAGGTTCATTACATATGAAGGCACACAGAAATAAGAATTATTCTACGGAGCTGCAAAGGTAGTTCCGCTCGCAGCAGGCTGTCCTTTACGCCCGGCGCGGGAAAGTACCCCGGAAAGCATCTTCGAAAGCTCCTCAGCACGGTCGCCAAAAGGACGGAGTGCTACCTTTTTGCCTAGGGAGTCTCGTGGAACCTCCGAGTACACCTTATCCAGGTCACCCGAGAGAGCATGCGCCGGGGAAAATTGGATAGCTGTCTTGGCCCCACACTCGGTCTGCGCAAGCGAGTACTCATGGAGGAGATCTTCATTGCCTAGGAAAACTTGCAGGAGACCACTCAGAGTAGGCAGAACCGCCACATCCACGAGCAGGCGCTCATGGAACTGCGTCAGCACTCGGGTAGCGTCATGGACGAGGGAGCAGATCCTGTTCGCATGCTCCTGAAGCTGAACACACGAGTCGGAGAGAGCACGAGCCACATTTGTCCGGGCAGCTCCAACCCAACTCCAATGGTGTCTAAGAAAAAGATAGAACAAGTATCAGAAGGGGAAAAGGACAAGACATAGTCGAAGGAAGATAAAATGCAACTCACCAGCAAGTTTCTGAGCCAAGGGACGGATGATGCCGACAAGATCAGAGTCATGCTTCACGCTCGCCTCCTCCAGCTGCTTCAGAGCTTCCTGCGCCTCCACGAGACTGTCGGCCGAGCGCTTGCGTGTGGACTTCAACTCCTTTCGGGTGGACTCTAGCTCCGTCTCAAGGGTTTTCACCCGAGAAAGAGCCTCCGTCTTTTCCTCCTTCAAGCGGGTAACTTCATCTGCAGTTCGAAAATACGCGATTGGGACAACAATTGCAACCAGGAAGAAACGGTAAAGGAAAAAGTGTGTGCCAGCTTACCTTGCAGGGAGCGGTCGTCCTTGACGAGCTGGTCGCGATCCCCCAAAGATAAATGCAATCCGCTTCAGCCGAAAGAACTCGATGCCCGAAAGCAGCGAGGGAATCAAGAAGGGCCTGCAAAAAATCCATGTCAAAATTAGAGAGAAAGCATTTGAGCCTATACATGACTGTACACAGTCAAGTATAGCCTCGGGGGATACTCCCATCGGGAGAGCTGTCGTGCACCCGATGAAAAGCAAAATCAATAAACAAGCCTAGAAAGAAAAACTTCGACTTGAGTCTATGGCCAACTGCAAGCAATAAACCATAGACTCGGGGGCTACTCCCATCGGGAGCACTGTCGACCACCCGATAAAAGAAAAACATGCAAGGCAGGTCGCGAGAAAGGAAAAGAAACTTTACCTTGCCCCGAGCAGTGGACAAGGGATCCGTCGAGCTACCCGAGACCTCCCGGCTAGGAGACGCTCCAGCATCTACAGGTTGTCCACCCGCGAAGCTGGGCATCCCATACTCCCGCCAGAAAGGAAAAGAAACTTTACCTTGCCATGAGCAGTGGACAAGGGATCTGACGAGCTGCCCGAGACCTCCCGGCTAGCAGACGCTCCAGCATCTACAGGTTGTCCACACGCGAAGCTGGGCATCCCATACTCCAGAGCTTCGGTCGCCTTTGATGGGCCCGGAGATCTTCGAGTAAGATCTGCAGCAGAAGCGGGCTCCACGGCAACCTCCTTCCTCTTCACAAACGGAATTGAAGAAGTGAACTGGCCCGCGCTAATGGTCGTAAGACTGCTACAGAAGATAAAATCAGACAAAGAAAAGACGGAAGAAGATTTGCGACTAAGAATAGGGTGCACTGGACTTACTCATCCTCGTCATCATCGTCAAGAACATCTGGGTTCCAGGCGGTGGAAATCTTTGACGGACGACCCACAGGAGGGAGCACGTTGAGAGGAGTCATCCGAAGGGGCTCGACCTCCTTGACGGGTTAATCACCCAAGGAACTATCCTTCAAGGTGACTTCGTCCTCCTCCGGCCTGTGGCGCTTGCGGTGGTGGAGCTGTTCGCTATCCGACTCCTCCTCATACACATCGTTGCGTTCAAAGCTTTAATCAGCATCCGCGAAGCTGGTTTCGTGGGGAGCCTCAATTTTACTCACCAGAAGGTCTGAGACATCGTCTGCAGAAACTGGCGGATAGCATGTCGCCATGTCCCGATTCTACAGAAGTAAAGAAGAAAAAGAAGAAGCATTTCAGTCGACGAAAAACAAGGCAGAAAGGAACAAAGGCAAAGGAGGAAATTAGGAAACTCACCTCAGTCAGAGGGTTCCCTGCCTCAAGTGGGTTGATAGGGCACGTCGAGTAGCCCTCTCACTTCTTCATCTTGGTGATAGCCGCATTTTTCTTATCGAACTCGGTGTACGAAAGAACATCGTCACATACACGGCTCGGGTCGTTGGCGCCTGTGTACTCCCACATGGCGGTTGGCCTCTCTTGGAGGGGATGGATCCTCTAACGCAGAACCACACCCGACAGATGTATCCCGCTCAGCGGAGTCCCCAGCTCCTTGGCCCAGAAGCCTGCCACCTTCGCTAGTAAAGGGGCGACAACTTTACCCTCTTCGGTTGTAAGCGAGTGCGGCCAAGACTTCCTTCGCTTCAGAATGGCGAATGGTTGGAACTAGGGGACGCCACCAGCGCTGTCGTCAACGACGTAGAACCATTTTCGGCGCCACCCTTGTGCCGAATCGACGAAGTACATCTCCATGTAGGGGATATCCTTGTTCGCCTGGATCCCGAAGCCTCCAGTCCGAAGCGGCTCCCTCACCTTCTCGCCTGGCTGCTTCTTCTCCCAAAAGATCCGCACCTTGAAGATGGCTTTCCAAAGCCCCCAGTGCGGACGGATCCACAGGAAACACTCGCAAAGCACGATAAAGCACGATATGTGTTGAATCGCGTTCGGAGGAAGGTCGTGCAGCTGTATGTCGTAGACATACAGCAGCCCGACAAGAAACGGGTGGAGGGGGAGAGACAGACCTCAGGAGACATGCGCCGAGAAGATGACGCGCTCGGTGGCGAGAGGGTCGGGAGTCTCCTCCTTCTTGGACAGGCGCACGCGCTTGGAAGCTTCCGGCGGGAGTAACCCCTCCCTCTGCATACCGATGATGCTCTTCTTGGTGGTGTTTGCGGCGCACCAGTCGCCCGTCTTCTTCACGGTAAGCGCCGCAGAAGCGCTCGCCACATCCTTGGAGGACGCCGTGGCAGCGCCATGTTTCTTTGCTCCCGCCATTGGAGGGTGTTCAGTGCTCACGGAGAAGGAGATGTGCGCAAGGAAGGAGAAAGTGATTAAGGGCCGGGAAACTTACCCCTCTCCTAAAGCTCAGTACTTATACCCAAGCCAGGCTAATCCAAGCCTTAGATCTGCAAACGTGGCATCCATCCCAGCTGCCACGCGTGAAGTGGAAGCGAGGCGGCGGGGGACAGTTACCCATGCACGATCTTTACGAAAAGATCATGCGTATTTACAGCGCGCAACCAGCGGGAAAACCACTTTGGGGCCGCGCGCTCTGCCCCACTTTGTCACGTCCCATCGGGAGCAGTCGGAGCGATTGAATACGCAGTGACGTCATTGTGCACCTCACGACACACGAAATCTCTTTTGTATAAGCATCAAAATGCGAAATTTCTTTCGCATGGACACCCTGACACGAAATCTCTTTCGTATGGGCACATTGAAACGCGAAATTTCTTTCGCATGGGCATCCTGACACGAAATCCCTTTCGTATGGAATTCATAACGCGAAATCTCTTTCGCACAAGATCAAGAAAAAGGAAGATTTCTTCACCCAAAGAATCGCAGCAACATGATTAAGGTAAAATAGCGAGTGTGCGGCTCCCGCAACTCTACCACACGATGTACTTACACATCCTTATCCTGGATTGTTCGGCCGACTAGGCACATCTGGATGCCGTATTCTTTCGAGTTCGAAGGTAAGACCCAAGGATCTCTCCTATGGGCCTGGAATCGCACTCAAGCTGCGTCCTCCGGTAAATTTTCCGTGTCAACAACACGAAGAAAAATCCTAGCGGATGCGCCGGGTACCCCTTTAGGTCAAGTTTGACTCGGTAAGACCTCCACGACCCAGCCGCAACGATCACCTCGACGGATTTGAGTCGGAGGTCTCGAATTAGTGTAGGCTAGAACCGTTTTTTCCCTATATGTAATTAATTGGCCCTGATCTTTCGGGAGAGCCAAGCGTCTGAGCCACATCCTTCTGCGAAAACAGCCAACTGAAGGCGCATTTATCACTCGATGCTCGAGTACATGAGCGCTTCGCGCACAGGGTATACACCCTAAAAAACAAGCGATTGAATGACCAATTGAAGAAATCAAGAACGAACTTTGAGTGCTTACCCGACTATTCTTAGTCGAATAAACACTCGGGCGCTACTGACGTCGGGATGACTCCTGGACCTATCGGGTGAGCCTACCCGTTCCGAGGCCCAAGACCTAGGCCCAAAAAGAGGTGTTATCCCGCGCTACTAGAAGGCCCAACGAAGTCCCACCCGCAAGCCCTGCGCGTCAAGAAGGAAACTCCTACCGACCTAGAACTAGGGTTTGTAACCCCCCCGACATGGTTTGAGACCTAGCCACCTATAAAAGGCTAGGAGAACCACCGAGGGGGGATCCGATCTACTTTTCAGCACCACAGCCTTGAGCTCGAGATCATACTATCGACTTGAGCATCCCCCATTGTAACCGATCTACTGATAATACATATCGAAAGAGCAAGAGTAAGGGTTTTACCTCTACGGGGGCCCCGAACCTGGTAAATCGTGCCCGCCTGTTAGCCGACGATCGTCACCAGCGCCTTTACGTTCTCTTAATAGAAAACCTACCGGATCATCCGAGGGACTTGTTGAGATGACTAATCGACAACAACCCCTCATCCTTTGCATGTTTCCACTTATCAAGCTTATCTTGCACCTTGTTCGCCTCCAATTCTCTTTTTGTCTCAAAGGTCTTGGCCATGCATATCTCATTGCACTTGACCATGTTGTCAATTCTATCTCTCAAATTTGTTGCCTCGACATCCCTCTTGATCTTCTCCTTCACCACCTTGGTCCCATATGGCTTGTCCTTGTTCCTTCCTCCTCATGCCTCATCATCGTCATCCTCATCCTCCATCTTGGTGAAGGCACCTCTTTTCGGTGGAGCTTCGTTGTCCCTCACCTTCCATTTCTCACTTTTGTTGAGTAATTTCCCATAATGCATGTAGGGAAATGCCTTGCCTTTGGAGGATGGCATGTCGTTGTACCTTGCCATTGAAATTTTTTCTACAACAAATAAAGCATGGCAATGTACATCATTTGCAACATTGGCCACGAATTGAAATTCAAAATGAAACTGACCCAGTCGCCCTCATTGGTTCCACTAGGATGTTTGTTGTACACTTGCTCCACACATACAGCCCAACGGTTGCACGCCGACTTGAGAGTATCCCATCAACCTTGGAGAGACCTAAAGCTGCAGGGGTCTCTCCCCCCCTCCCGGGTATGTCCAGCATCAACTTGAAGAATTTGTCCTCAATTCTTTGCCAGTACCTTTTGCTGGTTTGGTCCACGCCGGTGGAGGCGTCAAGGGTCACGCTCTCCCAAGCCTTGATCAAGATCTCATCCTTCAAGACGGTGTAACTCTTCGACCTCTTGCGGATCAAAGACCGAGATACCGCGTACACCTCGACATCAATGTCCTCCAACTCATCGTCGTTGCCTCCAGTGTCTACACTGTTGTCCAACTCATTGTATGAGCCGAGCAGGGCATCATCAAGATCAATGGTGTTCTCGTATAGGGAGTTCTCGTAGGAGATACAAATTTGACACTAAATTTACCGCGCTACCTCTGCAACAACAAATAGTGAACTACGAGTGTCGGACATACCTCACAATCGTTCCGTTGAACACCTGAGGGGTGCCGGTGCTGGGGGTCGGAGTATCCACCGGTGGTTTCGCCGCAGCATCCGCCGGTGGTGCCGTTCCCGCTGGTGTTCAAAAAAGTCGAGCCTCGACTTCTTTGATGACCTCCTGGTGACCCCTATGTTGTCAAGTACAAGGAGGATAAAGAAAAAAAATTCGTGAATACTCTTTCCCGCAAGCATATCCTACTTACATGTATTAGAATTAATGTTATTGGATTGGAAGAAAACAAAAATTTGTACATTTTTTGCACCAATATTTGCATAGTGTTCAAACACTCATGGTTTTGAGGATTTCCACTTGCAGAAAGGGTTTTATTTCAAGTTTGAAAATTTTGTATTCCAAAGTCCTCTATAGAACTCTTTGTTGTTGAAGGAATCACATGGAGAGAGTGTTGGAAATATGAGCAATTTACCACATAATTTAATTAATAGAAACAGTAGGTAAATCAGAACTACAATTGCAATAGCCAAAGTAGTCATTTGAATTTTCGAAGAGTAGACAAAGGGCATGCATAGTTTAATCATCTGAATTTCCAGAGAGTAGGCAACAGGCATGCAAAGTATAGAATTTGGGGAAAACAAATCTACTCCAATTGCTAGAACTAGGAATTGTAGTAGGATCTGAAACATGAGATTGAACAGAAAAGACATGAGCACATACTGGACAGGAGCTGGTGCAGCAGCGGGACCATTGTTGACGTTGTCGCTCATATCGTCGAAGAGACCGTCGACTTCCGGGAAGAAGTCGTCGTTGGGGAAGATGTCGTTGTCGTCCGTGATGAAGAAGTCAGTAGTGGCGCAGAGCGCTCCCCAAAAACCTTATCGCCCTTCTCCCGTACAGGACTCGAAGTAGCGCAGTTTCGGAGGCCTACTGTCCCGACCGGCGGTGCACGCCGCAGGCCAGGATGGGGAAGACTTGAGCGGTGGCGCAAGGCTCTGGAAACGAGAAGGCAGTGTATTGCTGTGTGTATCTCTGGAGAGGAGCGACCTCTGGTTATATAGGCACAGAGCAGAAGCCGAACAGGCCACGCGAGAAGATGAAACGAAGAGTCGGGAAGGCAAACAGGCAGCAGCCGAAGCTGAGCAGCCTCCGTAATCAAAACCCACTTAGCAAAGCGTTTCGTTTCAGATTCCTGTGCCTGTTCATATTCTAATTCGTGCGTGTGGCAAAATAAAGAGAGAGAGAGGCTCCCGGCTCGAGGCATTCCCGCAACCCGCGGCGCGCGCGCGTCGTGACGAGGCGAGGCGTGGCGAGGCGGGCGGCGGAGGAGGAGCGCGCGTGTAGTCATCTCTTTCTCATGCTCATACAACAAGTGGAAAGCCCTCCCTTATAAACAGGTAAAACTTCCACTCAACTAGCAATGTGGGACTAAACATTTGTCCCACCTCTTGCCATACACGAATGGGCCAAGTGGGCCTCTAGGATTTATTAGGAATTTCTGGAATATTAAATGGGCTGGTCCATTTGGGCCAAAATTCCAACAATCCCCCACCAGATCCTAGAGGCACACGAAATTTGCCTTTGGTTCCAAAACATTGTTTTATATACCGATGCTTAGTGGAGACTGTGAAGTTGAACTTCCACCTAGAACTCTATGCTACACTAGTAAGCAACTTGGACAGTGGACTGCGCCTTGAACTGCAAGTTTTCTGCGAATCTAGTTTCACATAAAGCCTTGATCGATACTAGGCTGCCGCAGGACTTCCCCGCGGGTGGAGCTTATGCGTCATACTCCTTGACCTTTCATGAGTTTATTAGAGAGCACCCAACTCTCATGGACTGCAACGTTTGATAGTCAGACTCACATAGGTGTGTTCTTCAAAGGATGTTCTGCAGGACAACATCTCTGCTTAAATAAGCCACTTAGAACACATTAAGATAAACATCAACCTGCCTTGCAGAGTAGGAGAGTATTGCATCTTCATGGAGTGGTATAAAAAGTAGGGATACTCTCCTCTCAGTTGATCAACAGCTTGTCTCCCAATTCTAATTCACGGGATCTCCGATCACATAGAGTGGGTTGCCACAATGAACAACTTATATTGTGGGTCTCATACCCATCTCCTTCGATGCATTATCTATCACGTTACGCGATAGACCCTTTGTGAAGGGGTCTGCCAAGTTTTTAGATGTATGGATATAATCCAATGCAATAACTCCGGAGTTTCTCATTTTTCTGACAGATTTTAGTCTCCTCTTCACATGCCTTGATGACTTCATATTGTCCTTAGAACTGTTTACTTTGATCATCACAGTTTGATTATCACAGTTCATCGGGATAGCGGGTATAGGTTTTTCAACCACAGGTAAGTCCATCAAGAGCTGTCTCAGCCACTCTGCTTCAACAGTGGCTGTGTCCAATGCTGTGAGTTCTGCTTCCATAGTTGACCTCGTTAAGATGGTCTGCTTGCAAGACTTCCAAGAAACAGTGCCACCACCAAGTGTAAATACATATCCACTCGTGGCCTTTATCTCATCAGCGTCAGATATCCAATTTGAATCACTATAACCCTCAAGTACCCTTGGGTACCCAGAATAGTGAATCCCATAGCTCGCAGTGCCTTTCAAATAGCGCATGATTCTCTCAAGAGCGCGCCAATGATCATCGCCCGGATTTGAAACAAATCGGCTAAGTTTGCTCACAGCATACGCGATGTCAGGCCTCGTAGCGCTAGTTAAATACATAAGCGAGCCAATAATCTGAGAGTATCTAAGTTGATCCTTTGCAATTCTTCTGTTTTTACGAAGTAGCACACTGGGATCATATGGAGTTGGTGAAGGCTTGCAATCGCTATACCCAAAACGACTCAAGATCTTCTCCACATAGTGAGATTGAAGCAGTGTTATCCCACCATTGTCATCTCTCAGTAACTTGATGTTAAGGATAACATCAGCAACTCCTAGATCTTTCATCTCAAAACAGTGAGATAGGAAACTCTTGACCTCTTCGATCACTTTGAGGTTAGTTCCAAAGATTAGTATGTCATCAACATACAAACAAAGAATGACTCCTTCGCCCCCACCATGGCGATAGTACACACATTTGTCAGCTTCATTTACAGCAAAACCTGCTGCAGTCAAAGTTCTTTCGAATTTCTCATGCCACTGCTTAGGCGCTTGTTTAAGGCCATATAAAGATTTCAGCAATTTGCACACCTTTCCTTCCTGACCATTTACCACGAATCCATCTGGCTGGTCCATGTTAAATTTCCTCTTCCAACTTACCATTTAGGAAAGCGGTCTTAACATCCATTTGATGAACGAGAAGACCATGTGAAGCAGCCAGCAAAAGTAGAACTCGAATGGTGGTCAGGCGTGCCACAGGTGAGTAAGTATCAAAGAAATCTTCACCTTCCTTTTGAGTATAACCCTTGGCCACAAGCCGTGCCTTGTACTTCTCAATAGTACCATCAGGCCTAAGCTTCTTCTTGAACACCCACTTGCATCCTACAGGTTTGCACCCGTAAGGACGATCAGTGATTTCCCAAGTTCCATTAGCCAAAATGGAATCCATCTCACTACGAATGGCTTCCTTCCAAAAGTCAGCATCTGGAGATGCATAGGCCTCTGAAATGGAACTGGGAGTATCATCCACGAGGTATACAATGAAATCATTACCAAAGGACTTTGCAGTCCTCTGTCTCTTGCTTCTTTTGGGAGTTTCACTGTTGTCCTCCATAGGATTTTCAACGTGTTCCATCAAAATGGTAGGTTCATGAAGTGGAACTAATTCTTGACTTGATGAATTAGGAATCTCCTGATGTGACGAGGTAGACATATCCTTCATAGGAAAAATGTCTTCGAAGAAAGTCGCATCATTTGACTCCATAATTGTACCAACACGCATGTCAGACACATCGGATTTTATGACCAAGAATCTATAGCCAATGCTATGAAAAGCATATCCCAGAAAAACACAATCCACAGTGTTTGGTCCAACCTTGCGCTTCTTAGGGAATGGAATATTGACTAACGCCAAACAACCCCAAGGTCGTAGGTAAGAGAGTTTTAGTCTTTTCTTCTCCCATTCCTCAAATGGAGTTATCTCTTTGTCTTTTGTAGGGACTCGGTTTAGGACATGACACGCAGTCATAATAGCCTCCCCCCACCATGCCTTGGAAAGACCCGATGTATCTAACATGGCGTTAACCAAATCAGTTAGAGTACGGTTCTTTCTTTCAACCACCCCATTTGACTGAGGTGAATAGGGAGGCGTCCTCTCATGAATTATACCATGTTCCGCACAAAAAGAATCAAACTCGTTGGAGAAATACTCTCCACCCTGATCAGACCTTAGCCTCTTAATCTTTCGATCAAGTTGGTTTTCTGCTTCAGCTTTATAGATTTTGAAGAAACTCAAAGCTTCATCTTTTGATTTCAGAAGATACACATGACAATATCTGGCGGAGTCATCAATTAACGTCATGAAATATTTCTTTCCACCTTTTGTTAACACACCATTCATTTCACAGAGATCAGAATGTATGAGCTCTAGTGGTACCAGATTCCTCGCCTCTGCAGTTTTATGGGACTTGCGAGGTTGCTTAGCTTGCACACACACTCGGCACTTAGAACCCTTAATAGGTGTGAAGTGGGGAATTAAGCTCAATTTGGATAGTCGTGTCATGCAGCTAAAACTGATGTGACAAAGACGTGAATGCCATAAATTTGATTCATTGTTGCAAACATGGTTTACAACATTATTACAGACATCAGTCAAAGATAAGCGAAACAAACCACTACATTCATATCCTTTACCAACAAAGGTTCCAAACTTGGACACTACAAATTTATTCGACTCAAAGACAAGCTTGTAGCCATCTCTACACAGAAGAGAACCGCTAACAAGATTCTTATTTATAGAGGGCACATAGTTCACGTTCTTCAGTCGTACAGTCTTCCTCGAAGAGAACTTCAGATCGACCGTACCAACACCGCGAACAGAAGCATGTGAGCCGTTTCCCATCAGCACGGAAGAAGTTCCTGCTGCCTGATAAGAAGAGAACATGGAAATATCAGAACATACATGTACATTGGCGTCCGTATCAATCCACCAATCAGGAGAATGACATACTGAAAGAACAGTAGGAAATATACCGTACCCTGCGTCCTTCATCTCAGTATCACCAATGACAACATTGACGGTCTTGCCGCCTTTCCCATGTTGACGCTTGTCAAAGCGATTCGGGCAGTTGGGAGCCCAGTGTTCAGGATCACCGCAAACATGGCAGACTCCTTTCTTCTTCTCATACTTCTTCTCATACTTCTTCTTGAAGTTGGTAGAATGTGGTGTCTTGTTCTTCACATCAAACTTTCCTTTACCCTCAAACTTGTTCTTGTTTCTGAACTTGTGGGTTTGGAAGTTTCTCTTCTGTACCAGGTTGGCACTAGAACTTCCATCAGCACCTCGAGCACGTGTGTCCTTTGCTCTTGCCTTTTCTTCGACATCAAGAGTCCCAATGAGATTCGAGACAGAAAACTCCTGTCTCTTGTGCTTCAGAGACGTAGCAAAGCTCCTCCATGAGGCAGGAAGTTTGGCAATGATGCCTCCGGCAATAAACTTGTCTGGTAACACACAAGTGAAGTGCTCAAGTTCTTTGGCGAGTGACTGAATCTCATGAGCTTGCTCAACCACGGAGCGCTCATCAGTCATCCTGTAGTCATAGAATTGCTCCATGACGTACAGTTCAGTGCCAGCATCTGAGGTACCAAATTTTGCCTCAAGTGCATCCCACATATCCTTACCATTGTCAAACGACGCATAAGCATCAACAATGTTATCTCCAAGAACACTGATCAGAGCAAGCTTAAAGAGGGTATTCATTTTCTCATAGTTTGCCTCCTGTTGAGGGTCGAGATCACCCGTAGGCTTGCCAAGAGTGGCGTCATAGCAGTTCATGGATTGAAACCAGAGAACTGCTCTCACGCGCCATCTCTTATAATTGGCGCCCTCAAACACAGGTGGCCTCATAGACGCAGCAAATCCAGTTGGGGTAAATTGCCTATAATAAGGTTTTTGGATTGTTGGAAATATGAGCAATTTACCACATAATTTAATTAATAGAAACAGTAGGTAAATCAGGACTACAATTGCAATAGCCAAAGTAGTCATTTGAATTTTCGAAGAGTAGACAAAGGACATGCATAGTTTAATCATCTGAATTTCCAGAGAGTAGGCAACAGGCATGCAAAGTATAGAATTTGGGGAAAAAAATCTACTCCAATTGCTAGAACTAGGAATTGTACTAGGATCTGAAACATGAGATTGAACAGAAAAGACATGAGCACATACTGGACAGGAGCTGGTGCAGCAGCGGGACCATTGTTGACGTTGTCGCTCATATCATCGAAGAGACCGTCGACTTCCGGGAAGAAGTCGTCGTTGGGGAAGATGTCGTTGTCGTCCGTGATGAAGAAGTCAGTAGTCGCGCAGAGCGCTCCCCAAAAACCTTATCACCCTTCTCCCGTACAGGACTCGAAGTAGCGCAGTTTCGGAGGCCTACTGTCCCGACCGGCGGTGCACGCCGCAGGCCAGGATGGGGAAGACTTGAGCGGTGGCGCAAGGCTCTGGAAACGAGAAGGCAGTGTATTGCTGTGTGTATCTCTGGAGAGGAGCGACCTCTGGTTTTATAGGCACAGAGCAGAAGCCGAAATGCGAGAAGATGAAACGAAGAGTCGGGAAGGCAAACAGGCAGCAGCCGAAGCTGAGCAGCCTCCGTAATCAAAACCCACTTAGCAAAGCGTTTCGTTTCAGATTCCTGTGCCTGTTCATATTCTAATTCGTGCGTGTGGCAAAATAAAGAGAGAGAGAGGCTCTCGGCTCGAGGCATTCCCGCAACCCGCGGCGCGCGCGCGTCGTGACGAGGCGAGGCGAGGCGTGGCGAGGCGGGCGGCGGAGGAGGAGCGCGCGTGTAGTCATCTCTTTCTCATGCTCATACAACAAGTGGAAAGCCCTCCCTTATAAACAGGTAAAACTTCCACTCAACTAGCAATGTGGGACTAAACATTTGTCCCACCTCTTGCCATACACGAATGGGCCAAGTGGGCCTCTAGGATTTATTAGGAATTTCTGGAATATTAAATGGGCTGGTCCATTTGGGCCAAAATTCCAACAGAGAGACTCATGGGACATTTGGTCATGACAACACATACGATATGCACTCTACACACTATTTTTGGGCTCGAATATATCGTGATTTGCAAAGACATGTTTGCCGATGTCCTACATGTCAACTTTCAACTCTCCTACATTTGGTCATGACAACACATACGATATGCACTCTACACCATATGTACCATGGAGTGACATTAACATGAACTTTTTCTTAGGATTATTATGCGACAAAACAAACAAAGCCTCAATTTTTTGGTGGTCCATCGATTCAATGGAATAACGCATTTCATTGCATGTAATAGACCAAATGATACTTTAGACATTGCTTTGTTGTTTTTAGGGAGATCGTACATCGACTTGGAGCCAAACATAACCGTCTCGGATCATGATGTCAAGTTCATGTCCTACTTTTTAAATACATTGATGGCCAAACTTAGTGGAAATCTACTATTCTCCACCGCATACCGCCCTCGAACGGATGGACAAACCGAGGTCGTCAATCAAACACTTTCTATGCTTCTACGCGCCTTGATCAAGCCTAACTTGACAAACTTGGAGTTCATCCCTCACGTCGGGTTTGCCTACAACCATGCCGTGCATAGGGCCACCAAGCAAACCCCTTCAAGATCGTCTACGGGTTCAATATCTCCACTGCACTCAATCTGCTACATATACCAATACATGAGCGTGTCAACATGGACTTAGACAAGCACGTTGACAACATGAAGAAGCTCCATGAGTCCACAAGAGCTACACTAGAGAAGCACAATGCAAACCATGCCGCCAAGATTAGCAAGACCAAGAAACCGATTGTGTTTCAAGAGGGAGACCTTGTATGACTACACCTTCGCAAAAACCACTTCCTAGATGAGAGTAACCACAAGTTCAAGCCTTGAGGAGATGGTCCCTTTAAGATCCTCAAATGCATCAACGATAATGCATAAAATATCGACATTCCAATGTCCAACTACTTGGTGCATGACACATTCAACGTCCCGACATATTTTCCTTTCATAGATATCCAAGTGATGAGGCAGATCACGAGTTGATGACGAATCTTTTCCAAGGGGAGTTAGCGTAGGGCGGTGTTAAATGTATTCGGTTAGTTTTCGTAGTGGTGTTGAGTTGTACTCTGGTACGGTTTGTATACTGACTCTACCTCTATGTCTATACGCTTCCGGATGCTATAATCTGTCTATATAACATGAACTCGAGCCCCTAATGGGGTATCTCTTCTATCACAAACATTAACATGGTATCAGAGCCCTTCTCTTCCACGACCTAGTTGTCGCCGCCGCCAAGGTCGATCTCCTCCGCCGACGTTGGCCAATACTCTCTGCCGCAGCCGTAGACATCTCTACCGCCGCCACCATACCCAATACCAATAACCTTCGTTGTTTCCGCTTTCAAAGCCGCCGCTTCATACTCCAAAACCCACAAAACCTCCATATCCTAAGCCACCGCCGCTGCTACTGCCCTAGCTGTCGTCGTTATTCCAAAAACCAATATCAATACTAAAAAAACCCTACCACTGTTGCCGCTTTCATAGTCGCCGCTGCTGCTGAAAACCCCTAGACTACAGTCATCAGTTCGTCATCGTCCAACTCGCTGGACGCAGCACTCGGATCTCCTCCTACTCAGCTTCTAACGCGCGGAAGTTTCATGCTGTGGAAGGCCCTTGTGTTCCCTGCTCTCCGAGGGGCAAGGGTGATGGGACTTATTCATGGGATAGATCAGGTGCCACCGAAGATGATTGAAGAAGAGGATCCGGTAACCAAGAAAATTCTACAACTGAGAGTCCTGCCTATTCTGCTCGGATTGCTTGTGATCAACAACTTCTTCGTTTTCTTCTAAATTCGTTGTCGCCTGATATCTTATCGCGTGTACTTGGCATGGAGACCACTACCGAGGCATGGGAATCCATCAACACTATGTTCTCGTCTGGGTCGAGAACAAAAGTGCATCACCTGCTGAAAGTACACTATGGTCAACTAGAGGGGGCGGTGAATAGGTGACCTGTCACACCCCAGTTTTTGGACTCTTGTACTGTACTCAAGAAGACAAAAATTAGGGCCAACAATTTTTTTTATAACAACTTGATTGTTTGAACTAACATGTGTTTATGATCTTAATCATACTTGCAACACAAGTTTTGTTTCTTTATAAAACCAATACCAAATGTTTCTGAAAAACATTCCTATTATTTTTCCTGATGATTTTTCCCTGATGTTTTCCTATATATACTTGAGTGGATTTTTATTCCAAAACTTGGATCATTCTTGTTTGCATCTTAAAAAAACTTTTACTTTTGATGGATCCAAGAAAACAAAGTTTCAAAGTGATTTATAAAAAAATTCCTTAAAGTTTTTTAAGGAAAACATTTTTTGAAAATAAAGCCAAGTACATGTTTTCTACTCTTGTTTTCACTAGGCTATAAAATGTTATTTTATGTTTTCTTGACATTTAATTGATCCTTGATATATGTACTACAAACTCATAAGCTTACTTTTATTTTTGGATAAATAAAAACTATATTTTGCTTGTTGTTTTTGTGGTATAAAATTAAGGTAGAAAATGCATTTTTGAAAAACAGATAAAAACAAAAGGTATACCTTTTTGCACATTGTTTTCATGGACTTAAGCTATTTCAAAATTGTTTTCAAAAGATGTTTCTGAAAGTATATAACATGGTTGACAAGTCCATACTTTGAAAACCAATTTTTGGAATCATTTGAACCCTGAAAACAAACTCAACTTTTTGCACTTCTCATCTGTTTCCAACACTTAGAAAATTTCCAAGTCCTAAACTGAATTTTCTGAATATTTCAGTGAACAGTAAGAGATACACTTTTGCACAAATGATTTCTTGATGTTTCTTTGCAATTTTTGAAGTGTGTCCTGATCTAACCTGTTGACAACCTAATAGACTCGAACCAGGATGCATTAGCTAGCTTCTAGAAGCCTTAGGCAGGAAGAAAAAGGAGAGAGAAGATCATGATGTGGCAGGTATGGGCAGCCATGCCACTTGACCTAGTTGACTTGCCCCTTGCCTCCAAAGGCCAACCCTGACCATGCCCCATGTGTGCTTGACCTAGGACACCCAGTGCACAAGTGTGGAGTGACCAAAACACCCCAGGGCGCCTCAATGCCAATGGTTGGCATCAACCCGAGTGGCCATCTTTGCCCTCACCCTCACCCAAGCGCCTCTGCCCTCCCTCACACCCTCACTACCTCCCCTAGTCGAGTAGAGGCCAAGCCCGAGCCCCTAGAGCGCGCACGGGCCGTGCCCTTGCCACCGGTGATCACCACTGCCCCGAGGTGACCCTGCTCGACCCGAGCCCCATCCTCCCTTCCCTCTGCCCTAGATGGACTCCCCACCTCCCCTTAAGTCCCCCTGACACCCTCCCATGGCCGCTCGTTTGCAGATCCGTCGCCGCTATCCGGGAACGCCGTCACGGGCGCCAGCCGCGTTCCGCCGCTCAGGGCCGCGCCCGACGCCAACCATCACCTCCCCTCGACGCCCTCGACCTCCAGGAGGCTCACCAAGCCCGCTCCAACCATCCCCGAGCCCTAGGTGAGCATCCCCGAGCGTTTCTCGCTGCCGGCCGTACGCGCGCGAGAGAGAAGAGAGGCGAGAGGAGGAAGACGCCCGCGCACCGTCGGATCTTAGATCCACGGTCGTGTTTAAACGTGAACGTTCCCGCGCCCGCTCGCTCGCGCGCAGCGCAGCTAGGCTGCGCAGCCTGTTAGCTGGGCCTTGCCCACTCCGAACCAGCCCGCTCTGCCCTGTCTTTATTCATTTAAGTTTTAACAGAAACATGAGTTTTTGCTTTGGACGTTGTAAAAATATAAAACAAGCTAAATAAAATCTGAAAAAAATCATGGAATGCATAATATGAATTCTTAACCATATAAAATTTGTGGATCTAAGTTTGGACCATTATTTTGGACACAAGAACTGTTTTGGCACAAAGTGTCTGTGATAATGATTGGAGCATAACTTTTAAAATATGTAACCAAAATGGACTAACTAAAATGTTCTGGATAACCCTTGAAAAGATATATCCATAACACTTGGCCTCACATCAAGGTGAGTTACCAAATGGAAATGCCATCCATTTTAATAAAAGACCAGTAGGCTATTCTGTGATTTTTAGAATGAGTTCAAAAATGTTTTTTGAAGTAAATCCAACTGGATGAGTTTGATATTGACTAGATCTATTTATTCCTTTCTTAGATTAATTTTTGGAGCCATAGATTATTTTTGGCGAGCAGATCTAGAAACAATAGCTTTTCTGTTTTGTTTTCTTTTTGTGTTTTTGTTTGAAATAGAATGTGTGGTTGTTTTAATCTTGCTTCCTAGCTTGTATAGAGTTGTTAGACTTGTTATTAAGTTTTTTCTTGCAGTACATCTACCTTAGAAAGTGTGTGCATGATTGGAAACACAAATAAAAATGGAACTAGCATTTGTTACCTTCTAGTTTTATTATTTTGGAATTTTATGTGAGCTAGATCTTTGTGTGCTTGATTGACTAAGTTTATGCTATGCTAGAGATGGATCCAGTACCATTTTGGTACTGTTATTTTAAAGTTATTTCCTCTGTTAGCTTGCTTGTTAATTTGTAGCAAATCATGTGTAAGTCTTGTTATTCATGTGCACTAGACTTGTTTTCGCTAGAATCAATAGCCTTGTGTTATTTATCTTGTATGCTAATTTTTTTCATGAGTAACCATAGGCTTAGTTCCTTTTTTTCCTTGGTATTAGTGGGCCCATAACCCACTGGTTCCATTGCATTTTGGTTAAGGATGAAAATCCCTAACCATATTTGTGTGAGAAAATAACATGTTCTATTATGTGATTGATTGTTACTTTCCACCATGGAAAATATATTTGGTTGTTTTCACGTATGCAAGTGAAAAGTTTATTTCCTATTAGTAAATACTAGTATGTTAGATGTGATCCATTTGTTAGCATAATATTCCTTAGAGGTATCATGTTAAGAAATGTTTCACTATTGTGTGCTAAATTAAATTGTTGCAAATAAAATAACTCTTGTGATTGATAGATTGTTTGTGAATGATTTAAAATTGAGTGTTTGGATATTTGAAAAGTTTTAGATAACTTTTCATTGATTGCATAGCTACTGGTTGTGTAAGTTATACCTTGCTTGCTTGCTAGTAATTATTTGGGAAACACAGAAATTGCTAGAATTGGTTTATGCATGCTTTATGGTTGTTTCCTAGAATTATTTGGATGTTTGTGCTTACTAGCATGTGTAAGACTTGTGTACTGTTATTAGGTACATTTATGTTCATGACTTGCTTGCTTAGAATTAAGCATCATAGTAACATTGTTTGCCTCTATAGTGTTGAACTAGTGTCACCCCTAGAAGTTGTGGTTTGCTCTAGTGTTGTAATTTTTATTTTATGAGTGTATGAGTTTATCCTAGCATATTTAGGAAGTTATTACTTCTGTTATAATGCCATGCAATCTTGTTTTTCTTGTTCTATAGTTATAGAATATATTTATCTCTTATAGCATGCTTGTGTAGATTTTCCATACTAGTATGCTATTAGTGGAGTCCTGTTTTTATGCTTATTTGATACGAGTATTTTCTTGAGTGATGATTGTGTTTCGGATTATTTTTATGACTTGATTCATTTGTTTTTAGCTACTGGTTCTTTGCTAAATTTTCATGATTGATCGATTCCATAACTTCGAGTGAACATTAGTGTAGCAAATAAATAGTCTATTTATCTGTGGTGTGTTTACCTGCTGTTTGGAAATTGTCTGAGTGTGTACCTTAGCATGAGTGTTATGCTTGTGTTATTTGTTGTGCTAATGTGGTTGTTGTGCTTAAGAGTATCTTGTGAACTAAACATCCAACTATATCATAAACATATTAAGTGAAAATTGCTTGTGTGTTGCCAATACCCACTGCCATGGGTATTGTTCTGTTGGTTTGCTTTTACCTTAGTAACCTAACCCTTTTGCACCCAAAAGCTATAATTTTAGCTTCTTGTATACCTTATTATGAGAGTGGTACACCACTCCATATATGGTATGTAAGATGTGGGATATGGTTTTCTCAACCATATGCTTGTTTGACGATAGTTTGGACCGTGAGAGTTATGCGAGGCAGTTTTTCGCGATAACGTTTTGAGTGATGGCGCAAGTATATGTTTGCTTGCTGTATGTGTTGTTTAGTTTAGTTGCTTGGTCTTTAGACCTGAGAGTGTGTCTTTTATTCTTTTACGACGCTAGAAAACGAAGAAGAAGAAGAAGAAGAAGAAGAAGAAGAAGAAGCAGTTGTGGAGCTGTGCGTCAAGTTCAAGTTACTTCAAGGCTGCACATTAAGAGCTTTATGGAAGGCCATCCTGATGCTTGCTGATATTACACTTATCATTATCTATCATGCATGTTTTACTCCTAAAAGTTTTACAAAACTTTGATTTCAAAAAACTATTTTTGAGTGAATACTACTACTATTATATATATACTACGCTAGTAGTTGATACTTGGTGTTACCAAGCCCATAAGCCACCATATGGTATTTATTACCATCACAAATACTAGTCCCTAAGTGGACACCCTAAAAATGTGTTTTTTACAAAACAAAGGCTTTATGGAAAACCCGGTGGAAAGGCAGAGCCTTAATCACCGGAGGAATGTGGAAGTGGTCATTTTTGGGAAAATGGTGTTTTCAAAAATGACACATAACCTAGTCTTCGCCGGACAACCTTTACCGTACTGCCACTTTAATCCAACATGGGCACGGGGCCTAACTGGAAGTTTTTTCTTGTTAGTGTGTGTTCTATCTCAATTGCTATAAGGGACGTCATACCCTCGAACTGATTGTCGTCAAAACTCCCAATGTTGAGACATAAAAAGTGTGGGATTAAGTTTCCCTCCGGTCGCAGCGGTTGAGTCTCCTGTCATGGCAAGGAGGGACCTGGTGCCGGGGAGATTACACTCAACTGAAGAGATAGGCATATTCTAGCTTGAACATAGTGGAAGGTTAGGATCAGTTATATGATGTTTACATACTGTTGTTACAGTCCGTGGTTGTTCACGGAAGGTGTACTGGATTTGGTGGATGTGTACACCTCTGCAGAGTACAACTTTTTCGAAGAAGCCGCGTCCTCGGATATGGACAGTTGAATGGCCATGTAGCTAGCATTGTGTCAATGTTTTTCAAAAAGGAGTTTTCAAAAAGGTGTTGAACTTGGGAAGTTCGGAAAGGAAAAAATCTTGTGCCGTGGAGGTACCGATGATGAAAAGCCAGAAGTTGTTTTACAAAAAAATTTGCAAAGAAAATCTTTCTTCTCTAAGCAAAAATCTGGAAGCTGATTCCAAGAAGTTTTGCAAAGAGAAAAACTTTCTTTTAACAAAGATTTACAAAACCTCTTGTACACGTGATATCTACAAGAGAAAGAAAAACTATATTATTTTCTTCTGAAGTATCTTCTTCAACGAAGATACAGATTAACCTGACCGCAACTGTGGTGTCATCCTATATGAACACCATTGATAGTGAACCCTATTTATAGCCTACGTATTCCACCATATAAGCATACTTGCATTTGGTAAGTTACATGATGGATGTCTTGCTGAGTACATTCAAATGTACTCATATTGGTTTCATCCCTGGTATCAACTTGCCAGATTTTGAGAAGGAGTCTTAGAAGGAGATCGACGAGGACGAGTACGGAGCTGATGGATTTGCGAGCTAGGATCGTCTCCCGGTCAGCAGCCTGTAGGTTAAGGAGTGACTTGGGCTCTACTACGTTTTGAGTGTGTTAGTCTTCCGCTGTGTGTGTTGTGTGTTTGCCCTGCGTGGCAGTTGTGTAGACCTGGTCATGTGACCACGTCCCCTTTCGTAAGTGTTTAATGCAACCGTGTAATGGATATTGTATCTGTGTACCAACTTGATATGTTGTTCACGACTGAATTCCTGGGATCGTGAATGTATGCATATCGAAGGTGTCCTTGAACAGTGGTTCTGGGGCGGACCTTACAGAGTTGGTATCAGAGCTATCCTGACCTTAGGAGACCTTAGTTAGCATGGACGTTAGCTAGTACTCTAATAATAAAAAGTTAATAAAACCAGGTCACTAAGATGACTATTTTTCAAAAGGATTCTATACTCCATCCCCTCTGTGTTTCAAAAACACTATTTACACTAAAGTTCAAAAGGAGCATCTTAAAATTTTGCACACTGTTACCTAACTTAATCTACTTTAAAAATCTTGTGTAGATGGCAGTTGTCTTCACCAAGTCCTTCCGGCTGGGATCGCATGCACCTTGCTACCGCCGCTTTGAGGAGGATTTAATCAAGATGACACGTCTTATTGGTCGCCCCTTTACCTGAGTTGGAGGGAGCTCAGACTCACCATAACGGACAAAAATTATCCTGGTTGGTGGTCTGTACCATTTGTGCTCCTTTGCTAGCACCGTCGATCCGAGAGATCACTTAACATGCCCATAGAAGTCACGTAAGACTTTGTGTTTGCTCGTCACTTCCAGCCCTTGGAGGAACAGCTACGTGCTTTCTCGAGCACTTAGGATTGCCGCAGGATAATAAGAGTTATGTTGCTTCTACCCAGACGCTTGTTTGTTTGTGTTCTGTGAACTCTGCTAAGGAGCTTTTGTGTGCTAGATGTGTTGTAAGCCTTATTATTTTGCTTTGTGAAACCTAGGTTTGTATTATGCTTGTTGATACTATGTCTCATGTGTGTGATAGTCTTTGTTTGCGATTGCGATTGTTTCTTAGATGCTTGTTTGTTGTTGTGTTATTTACCGTTCTCATCTCCGTTATGAGCCGGTATGTTTCACAAGTTTTCAAAACCAAACCACCTTTAGTTGCTCTCGTCTTATACCGTTCTTTGTCTTCATCATGGCCAGCGATCTACCTCCATCACCTGAGCCGACAGTTGCTCAATTGTTTGCTTTGTTGAGGGAATAAAGTGAAGCCGCTCGTGCTGAACACATAGCCACCCATGCTGCCCTGGGACAATTGACTCAGCTTGTCCTCACCAACGCTGAGAATATTGCGATCCTTATGAGAGGATACCAGCAACTGCTTGCTGGAGAGAGCCGCAAACGGAAGATAGTGACGCCAGGAGAAACTAGTTCGTGGGTGACTCGCAGCGCTTTGCCTCCAATGCCACAATCTTCAAGGAGGCGTGTGAAAGTCAAGTCTAGAACCATGGGTTGCTTTACCTGTGGACTGGAAGGACACTTTGCTCGCGAATGTCCCAAGAAGAACCGTGTTCTATTCCATCCCGATGAACCCCAAGAAAACCAAGGTCCATCCCATAAGAAACGCAAGAGCCTGATGAGTGGACCTCGAGACCAAGATGATGTTGCAGAAACCCCTGCGACTCATGCCATAACCAATGGTACGTTTTCGAACCAAACCTGTGAACCCCCTAGTTTGTTTGTCATCGTACCCTGAAAAATCCGACGTAAATGGAACACTAGAAGTGTCACGTCGGACTAGATACAAATCTTAAATAATTAACTATACTAACAAAATCTCATCTAATTTTAGAATAACACCTTACAGAGTTGGTAACCTGGCCTCATAAAATTCTAGTTCGATACCTTACAGAGTTGGTGATATAACCTCATCTAATTTAACCCTAATACCTTACGGAGTAACGTACAAAGTTGATATGTTGCAGAGTTAATTGGTGTCACCCGTTTAAAAACTTATAACCAATTTTTTCCTAAACCAAAGAGAAAGGTGCCCTAGGATGATTCTATAGCTGTTTTGAAGAAAGTGAAAGGTTGGAAAGAAATATTGGATGGATAAACTATGGTTGCTACTAGTCAACAAGATCTCTCGGATATATGTTTGGAGGAACCAGATTTTAGGATACGAGATGGTAGGAAATCTTTGATATTTAGCTTAGGAGTGAAAGATTGAGGATCACATGATATCAGTTGAAAAGAATTATGATATAATATCCGGGGATAACCAGTTGTGGACCCCAAAGATTTGGAAGTTATCGGTAACTAAAATGTGTAGCCTGGAAGGTATGAATTGAGTTTTAAAAGGATTGAAGGAATATTGGTTTTTGATATAGAAAGATATTTGTGGATATTAAAGGATGATTTTGGATTTTAGGAAAAATCAATATGACTTGGATTTAGTAGATGATTATTCTTGATGGTTTATTCTCGGAGCTTGTCATGCTCAATCGAGATTGTTTGGGGAAAATGATTTAGTATTGATCTTGAGATATGAGCTTGGAGTATTTGAACGGACTTATAGGAGTAGTACA
Organism: Alopecurus myosuroides; assembly: GCA_028641055.1. Taxonomy (NCBI): domain Eukaryota; kingdom Viridiplantae; phylum Streptophyta; class Magnoliopsida; order Poales; family Poaceae; genus Alopecurus; species Alopecurus myosuroides. The sequence goes on from CM054059.1 coordinate 413,315,860, forward strand.
CAGAGTTGGTATATGCTTGTTGAATTTGATGGTTTAGTCTTAGCTTTATGATCTTGATGAAATATCTTTGAGAGAGACAATGATTTGAGATTTAGATTATATTAGATTAAGAGGAAGATAGTGGATTTTCCTGGATCTTTGAGATGAGCAATGGAAAGCTCATACTAAATAAATGTTGGTGGATATCCCTTAAATTGATCATATGAGATTGGGAACATATAGGTTTGTCTAAAGGATAACCCCTGGGTGGATATCGTGGTTTTGAGGAACAATAAATTCGAGGTTTAGTTTATGGCACCTAGACCTTTGAAAAGAAAGTTAAATTACTGATAAGTTTTGGTAAGTTTAATAAAAGGGGGAAGCCCCTATAAGTAATGTTACCAATCACCCACACATGCTTTGTAAAAAAATCATCTAACATTGTTTTGACCATACCCTCTTTTCGCTTGCCTGCGAATCTCGGGACGAGATTCTTTTAAGGGGGGAAGGTCTGTCACACCCCAGTTTTTGGACTCTTGTACTGTACTCAAGAAGACAAAAATTAGGGCCAACAATTATTTTTATAACAACTTGAATGTTTGAACTAACATGTGTTTATGATCTTAATCATATTTTCAACACAACTTTTGTTTCTTTATAAAACCAATACCAAATGTTTCTAAAAATATTCCTATTATTTTTCCTGATATTTTTCCCTGATGTTTTCCTATAAATACTTGAGTGGATTTTTATTCCAAAACTTGGATCATTATTGTTTGCATCTTAAAACAAACTTTTACTTTTGATGGATCCAAGAAAACAAAGTTTCAAAGTGATTTATAAAAAAATTCCTTAAAGTTTTCTAACGAAAACATTTTCTGAAAATAAAGCCAAGTACCTATATTCTACTCTTGTTTTCACTAGGCTATAAAATGTTATTTTATTGTTTCTTGACATTTAATTGATCCTTGATATATGTACTACAAACCCATAAGCTTACTTTTATTTTTGGATAAATAAAAACTATCTTTTGCTTGTTGTTTTTGTGGTATAAAATTAAGGCAGAAAAGGCATTTTTGAAAAACAGATAAAAACAGAAAGTATACCTTTTTCCACATTGTTTTCATGGACTTGAACTATTTCAAAATTGTTTTCAAAAGATGTTTCTGAAAGTATATAACATGGTTGACAAGTCCATACTTTGAAAACCAATTTTGGGAATCATTTGAACCCTGAAAACAAACTCAACTTTTTGCACTTTTCATCTGTTTCCAACACTTAGAAAATTTCCAAGTCCTAAACTGAATTTTCTGAATATTTCAGTGAACAGTAAGAGATACACTTTTGCACAAATGATTTCTTGATGTTTCTTTGCAATTTTTAAAGTGTGGCCTGATCTAACCTGTTGACCAACTAATAGACTCGAACCAGGATGCATTAGCTAGCTTCTAGAAGCCTTAGGCAGGAAGAAAAAGGAGAGAGAAGATGATGATGTGGCAGGTATGGGCAGCCATGCCACTTGACCTAGTTGACTTGCCCCTTGCCTCTCCTTGCCTCCAAGGGCCAACCCTGACCATGCCCCATGTGTGCTTGACCTAGGACACCCAATGCACAAGTGTGGAGTGACCAAAACACCCCAGGGCGCCTCAATGCCAATGGTTGGCATCAACCCGAGTGGCCATCTTTGCCCTCACCCTCACCCCCTCGGGTATAAGTACCCAGAGCCTCACCCCGAGGGCCTCTGCCCTCCCTCACACCTTCACTACCTCCCCTAGTCGAGTAGAGGCCAAGCCCGAGCCCCTGGAGCGCGCACGGGCCGTGCCCTCGCCGCCGGTGATCACCACTGCCCCGAGGTGACCCTGCTCGACCCGAGCCCCCTCCTCCCTTCCCTCTGCCCTAGATGGACTCCCCACCTCCCCCTGAGTCCCCCTGACACCCTCCCGTGGCCGCTCGTTTGCAGATCCGTCGCCGCCGTCTTGGAACGCCGCCGCGGGCGCCAGCCGCGTTCCGCTGCCCAGGGCCGCGCCTGACGCCACCGTCACCTCCCCTCGACGCCCTCAACCTCCAGGAGCCTCACCGAGCCCGCTCCACCCATCCCCGAGCCCTAGGTGAGCATCCCCGAGCGTTTCTCGCCGCCGGCCGTACGCGAGAGAGAGAGAAGAGAGGCGAGAGGACGAAGACGCATTTGGACCGTCGGATCTTAGATCCACGGTCGCGTTTAAACGCGAACGTTCCCGCGCCTGCTCGCTCGCGCGTAGCGCGGCTGCCGCGCATCCCGTTAGCTGGGCCGTGCCCACTCCGAACCAGCCCGCTCTGCCCTGTCTTTATTCATTTAAGTTTTAACAGAAACATGAGTTTTTGCTTTGTACGTTGTAAAAATATAAAACAAGCTAAATAAAATCTGAAAAAAATCATGCAAAACATAATATGAATTCCTAACCATATAAAATTTGTGGATCTAAGTTTGGACCATTATTTTGGACACAAGAACTGTTTTGGCACAGAGTGTCTGTGATAATGATTGGACCATAAATTTTAAAATATGTAACCAAAATGGACTAACTAAAATGTTCTGGATAACCCTTGAAAAGATATATCCATAGCACTTGGCCTCACATCAAGGTGAGTTACCAAATGGAAATGCCATCCATTTTAATAAAAGACCAGTAGGCTCTTCTGTGATTTTTAGAATGAGTTCAAAAATGTTTTTTTGAAGTAAATCCAACTGGATGAGTTTGATATTGACTAGATCTATTTATTCCTAGATTAGATTAATTTTTGGAGCCCTAGATTCCATAATATTCCTTAGAGGTATCATGTTAAGAAATGTTTCACTATTCTGTGCTAAATTAAATTGTTGCAAATAAAATAACTCTTGTGATTGATAGATTGTTTGTGAATGATTTAAAATTGAGTGTTTGGATTTGTGAAAAGGTTTATATAACTTTTCATTGAGTGCATAGCAACTGGTTGTGTAAGTTATACCTTGCTTGCTTGCTAGTAATTATTTGGGAAACACAGAAATTGCTAGAATTGGTTTATGCATGCTTTATGGTTGTTTCCTAGAATTATTTGGATGTTTGTGCTTACTAGCATGTGTAAGACTTGTGTACTGTTATTAGGTACATTTATGTTCATTACTTGCTTTCTTATAATTAAGCATCATAGTAACATTGTTTGCCTCTATAGTGTTGAACTAGTGTCACCCCTAGAAGTTGTGGTTTGCTCTAGTGTTGTCATTTTTATTTTATGAGTGTATGAGTTTATCCTAGCATATTTAGGAAGTTATTACTTCTGTTATAATGCCATGCAATCTTGTTTTTCTTGTTCTATAGTTATAGAATATATTTATCTCTTATAGCATGCTTGTGTAGATTTTCCATACTAGTATGCTATTAGTGCAGTCCTGTTTTTATGCTTATTTGATAGGAGTATTTTATTGAGAGATGATTGTGTTTTGGATTATTTTTATGAAATGATTCATTTGTTTTTAGCTACTGGTTGTTTGGTAAATTTTCATGATTGATGGATTCCATAACTTCAAGTGAACATTAGTGTAGCAAATAAATAGTCTATTCATATGTGGTGTGTTTACCTGCTGTTTGGAAATTGTCTGAGTGTGTACCTTAGCATGAGTGTTATGCTTGTGTTATTCGTTGTGCTAATGTGGTTGTTGTGCTTAAAAGTATCTTGTGAACTAAACATCCAACTATATCATAAACATATTAAGTGAAAATTGCTTGTGTGTTGCCAATACCCACTACCATGGGTATTGTTCTGTTGGTTTGCTTTTACCTTAGTAACCTAACCCTTTTGCACCCACAAGCTATGCTTTTAGCTTCTTGTATACCTTATTATGAGAGTGGTACACCACTCCATATATGGTATGTAAGATGTGGGATATGGTTTTCTCAACCATATGCTTGTTTGACGATAGTTTGGACCGTGAGAGTTATGCGAGGCAGTTTTTCGCGATAACGTTTTGAGTGATTGCGCAAGTATATGTTTGCTTGCTGTATGTGTTGTTTAGTTTAGTTGCTTGGTCTTAATACCTGAGAGTGTGTCTTTTATTCTTTTACGACGCTAGAAAACGAAGAAGAAGAAGAAGAAGAAGAAGAAGAAGAAGAAGAAGCAGTTGTGGAGTTGTGCGTCAAGTTCAAGTTACTTCAAGGCCAGAGACATTAACAGCTTTAAGGCAAGCCATCCTGATGCTTGCTGATATTACACTTATCATTATCTATCATGCATGTTTTACTCCTGATTTTTTTTACAAAACTTTGATTTCCAAAAACTATTTTTGTGTGAATAGTACTACTATTATATATATATACTACGCCAGTAGTTGATACTTGGTGTTACCAAGCCCATAAGACACCATATGGTATTTATTACCATCACAAATACTAGTCCCTAAGTGGACACCCTAAAAATGTGATTTTTACAAAACAAAGGCTTTATGGAAAACCCGGTGGAAAGGCAGAGCGTTAATCACCGGAGGAATGCGGAAGTGGTCATTTTTGGGAAAATGGTGTTTTCAAAAATGACACATAACCTAGTCTTCGCCGGACAACCTTTACCGTACTGCCACTTTACCCCAACATGGGCACAGGGCCTAACTGGAAGTTTGTTCTTGTTAGTGTGTGTTCTATCTCAATTGCTATAAGGGACGTCGTACCCTCGAACCGATTGTCGTCAAAACTCCCAATGTTGAGACATAAAAACTGTGGGATTAAGTTTCCCTCCGGTCGCAGCGGTTGAGTCTCCTGTCATGGCAAGAAGGGACCTGGTGCCGGGGAGATTACACTCAACTGAAGAGATAGGCATATTCTAGCTTGAACATAGTGGAAGGTTAGGATCAGTTATCTGATTTTTACATACTGTTGTTACAGTCCGTGGTTGTTCACGGAAGGTGTACTGGATCTGGTGGATGTGTACACCTCTGCAGAGTACAACTTTTTCGAAGAAGCCGCGTACTTGGATATGGACAGTTGAATGTCCATGTAGCTAGAATTGTGTCAATGTTTTTCAAAAAGGAGTTTTCAAAAAGGTGTTGAACTTGGGAAGTTCGGAAAGGAAAAAATCTTGTGCCGTGGAGGTACCGATGATGAAAAGCCAGAAGTTGTTTTACAAAAAAAATTGCAAAGAAAATCTTTCTTCTCTAAGCAAAAATCTGGAAGCTGATTCCAAGAAGTTTTGCAAAGAGAAAAACTTTCTTTTGACAAAGATTTACAAAACCTCTTGTACATGTGATATCTACAAGAGAAAGAAAAACTATATTATTTTCTTCTGAAGTATCTTCTTCAACGAAGATACATATTAACCTGACTGCAACTGTGGTGTCATCCTATATGAACACCATTGATAGTGAACCCTATTTATAGCCTACCTATTCCACCATATAAGCATACTTGCATTTGGTAAGTTACATGATGGATGTCTTGCTCTCATATTGGTTTCGTCCCTGGTATCAACTTGCCAGATTTTGAGAAGGAGTCTCGCAAGGAGATCGACGAGGAGGAGTACGGAGCTGATGGCTTTGCGAACTAGGATCGTCTCCCGGTCAGCAGCCTGTAGGTTAAGGCGTGACTTGGGATCTACTACGTTTTGAGTGTGTTAGTCTTCCGCTGTGTGTGTTGTGTGTTTGCCCTGCGTGGCAGTTGTGTAGACCTGGTCATGTGACCACGTCCCCTTTCGTAAGTGTTTAATGCAACCGTGTAATGGATATTGTATCTATGTACCAACTTGATATGTTGTTCACGACTGAATTCCTGGGATCTCGAATGTATGCATATCTAAGGTGTCCTTGAACAGTGGTTCTGGGGCGGACCTTACATGACCTACAAATTTTAATTCTTTTTCACTTTTAGATAGGCTTTAGCAAGTAAACGACGAGGTTGTCAAGATGTGCAACTAGATGAACATCCTAGTTGACAAGAAACAAGTATGCAACAAAAGTAATATGAAAAGCACAAGATAACCACAAGTGTAAACAAGGAGACAAGGATATATTTCCCGTAGTTCTTTCTCAAGAGAAGTACGTCTACGTTGGAGAGGTGGGGAGCCACCTAGGCGCTCCTCACCTTCTTCTCCTTGAGCTTCTACGGTGAGGGAGATTCGTTTCCACTATGAGGTCTACTTGAAGGCGTTGACCAAACCTTTACACGTGGTTGAGGCTACTCCACAAGTGAGATGGAGGCTCTCAACAATCCGAAGCTTCTTGCAACAAGGTGGAAGCTACAAGCACTAGGGTTTCCCTAAGATGACAAGGCAACCAAGAGATTTACAAGATCCCAAGGGGTAGAATAAGGGAAAACAATTTATGGCTTGGTAAGAATGTAGATCTAGGCCTCCTCCATCAAATCCTTGGAGGGCATCAATTTTGGTTGGATGAGGTGGGAGATCTAGGCGTTTTGAGCTCTCAAACAATGGAGGAGAGAGAGGAATGGACAAACTAGCTGTCTAGAGGAAGAAGACATGTATTTATAGCCTCCTCCAAAATCTAGCCGTTACTGTCTTCTAGGGCTAGAATATTTCGGTATTATTACCGGAAATTTCCGGGGTAGAGGTCCGGATATTTCCAAATGTCCGGGGGGGTGGATTTTTCAATAATCCGGCGGCTGGAAATTTCCGGCCAAATTTCCGCCCCCATATACGAGAGCGGGCAGGCAACAACACATCCGTTTTCTTCTAAGGAAACAGGGGCCGGAAATTTCCCCCAGAAATTCCGGGCAAATTTCCGCCCCCACATCCGAGAGCGGGCACTTTGGACGTATATAGCTTCATCGGCTGATCTACTCGCAGGCCAGAATATTCCGGGGCCGGAGCCGGAAATTCCTCCCTTTAGGTACCGGAAGTTCCGGGCTAATAACCTGAAATATCCGACTTCAGAAAACCATAACTAGTTTCAGAATTTCCTTTGCGAATCTTTTCGTAGGGATTTCTGCTAATCTTGATAAACTGGAATACCAGCTATGAACACTTAAACACCATATTAGTAGATATACCCGTGTTGTTATCATCACCAAAATCATTATAGGAGACATGAGCTTTCAATCTCCCCCTTTTTGGTGAGTGATGACAACACGGGTATTTGTATAGAGATAATCATACGATAGGAACTAAACATCATAGATGGGCATAACTAGGAGACATGTCTCCCAATAATATATGTTCACAAATAGAAATCCATGAAATAAAGTTCACGAATGAAACGAAGTCGAAAAGCACACGAGAGAAAACATAAAACTGCCCACCTAGCAAATCCCCGATCACTAGATCTTCTCCCCCTTTGGCATCAAGATACCAAAAAGGCAGAAGAATGAACTACGTCCCATGGAACAAGCTATAGTCCATAGCACCATCATCCTATGGATCCTCCTTGGAGCCTTCCTCCTCACTAGCAGTCTCTAGATCATCATCATCAGAAATACCAAGATCCCAGTCAACATCGCGATTGTTCCAGTTGCGGTAAGGAATCTGAGCACGAAAAGGAGTAGGGACATCAGGCATGTTGAGGGAAGTCATGATAGCACGCTGATTCTCGAGAATGGCGCGACGCTCAACATAGGCATTGTAGTTATCCTTGTGAATGCAAACATTCATGCACAGCACTTTCTCAATGGCGTGAACAACCCAAGAGCGCTTCTTGTTACCTTTCCTGACAGCAGCCTGTCTCATGCAAGGATCACGGTGTCCCTGGCCTATATCACCAACATCATGTGCGGCTTGCTGAGTATAAGCGCTCTTCTCGTACAGTTTCCCATCCTTGCGAGCCTCGTAGTCCAACTCAAGAACCTCACACTCGTCAGCAGGATATCTGGACTTGATGAGCTTCATGATGTAGGGAGCATAGGGAGGCACCTTGCGGTGGAAAAGAGCAAAGTGAATCTCGTGAAAGATAAAATCCATCACGTCAATCTTGTGGGTCTCAGTATCCCCTGGTCACCTTTTGTGAAGGTCAGGTAGGCATGATGCATGAGGTTCACCAAACCACCACGGATCTCATCGTTATTTCCACCGCTATGAGCAATGGTCTCCCTGAACATGCGCAGAAGAATATCATAGATAGCAAAGAGGCCCCTTGCGGACCACACAACGCCTCGAGCCCCACACAGCTCAGCCAACTTGTTCTTGTCATATTCCACGCCATGGACATGCATCCGAGCACCCTGAGGAGTTGAGAGACCAGCAAATGGATATCCCAACTCAGCAACAAAGCCATGAAAGGTGGCGATGAGCTTGTATGGTCCAGACATCCATGTCATGCCAATCTCTTCAGAATTGTCAAATACCAGGGTAGTGAAGAACTGTTGAATGATAGTGATATTTGATGACCCACAAGTATAGGGGGTGTATCGTAGTACTTTCGATAAATAAGAGTGTTGAACCCAACGATGAGCAGAAGGTGTTGACAAGAAGTTTCGATGAAGGAATAACTGTAAATACAGAAAGATAGATTTGTTGGGTTTTTTGATATTGCAGATAAATAAAGTGCGAGTAAATAAAATGTAGTAGTAATAATTGCGGCAAGTGGCCCAATCCTTTCTTCAGCAAAGGACAAGCCGGTAGGTTTACTTATGATTAACAAACATTCTCGAGGACACACGGGAGGTTTCTGTCAAGTACTTTTGTTCCATGCAGCTGAATAATGTTAGGTGTTTTGATAAGTGTTGTGTGGGTGAACCTATGATAATGTACCGTCCCATCCAAGACTAATACATACTTGTGATTATACCTCTTTGCAAGCATCCGCAACTACAAGAAAGTGATTAAGAAATAAATCTAACCACAACTTTAAACTCCGGGATCCTACGCTCCCTCGTGTAATGGTTTCATGTAGTGACCCAGCACACCACTTCATGTGTAGTGCGCAAGTCGATGACATAATACTCACGGAAGGACTTATCCATGAATATTACATCTCTAAGAGTGGTACAACAGAAACACAGCGGGTCCAAGCAAAGCTATAGAATACAAACTTCATTACAAAATCTGGAGAATCTCTTTGAGGAATCAAAGAAGATCTCAAACAAATGAAACATTAGAAGAAGCAATTCAAAGCTCCAAGCTGGAGAAGAACTCTAGCTCAGAACTAATCCCCTACGGCTGATGCCAACCCTAATCTATGGCTTAAGAGAATCTAATTTGATGAATGGACTCTACCTACACCTTGATAGCTTCTCCTCCACCAGCGTTGCTGATGATGATGCTTTACCGACTAAGTAATAGAGCACTCCACCTAGCTTCATGAGGTAGCGATGGCTTCACGATGATGGCTTCCGTAGGGCTTCAACTCTAAGCAGGGGGTCAAACGGGAACGAATGAGTAACGAGCGTTACTCAGCAAGTTCATGATATATAGTGGGTAGTTTGATGCACTAACTATAGCTTTAGACTCGAAAGAGTCATAAGCTAATGCAGGGTTTTGTAAATCTTTCTCCAAGAGGTTGCTTTTAATTCCGAAAAGGCGAAAACTATGCCTGCCAAACCATCATAGGACTAGAACTTCATGGAGTTGCCTTTCCTGTAGCGTTCGCAGTTCCTTCCCGGAACAGGGGGTAACATGCCACATCTTTTTACACTCTGCAGAGGTGCGTTACTTTGACCATGGGCGACCAAGACCATGTTGCACAACCATGTGTACATTCCTGTCCACTCCCACTCAGGTGTGGGGCCCGGTTGTTGGTCCAAGCCAAACCATGCTTCTCCGCACAACGCATGCCCCCCATTTCTGCCAGCACGTTGAACCCCTGATTCCACCCCTCACGATGGATATCTAGGCGCCCCCTGCAGACCATCATAGACCCCAGAGTCCATGGGAATTAAGGGATCCCACCCATGTGCATGTAGTCTCGCAAGACCTACAGCGAACGTCTCTGGCAGCCCGTTGACATGCGAACGAGAGAAGATCACAACTGACTTACTCCCCCCATTGAAGACCCATGGTTAACGCGGTATTTACGGCGCAAGAATCCTGACGGCAGTTGTTGTTAATTCCTAGGTAATACTTTCCCATGTAGATGGAACCTTCCTATGACCTATTCATCTTACCATGGTTCCATCCGCCCACCAAACAGAACACTACCACTTGGGTAGTCATTCAAGTAGTCATATTATTATAAAAATAGGATCATGCATTCTTTTGAGCATAGGAGGTAATACGATAGGGTTTTTGCAAATAGTTCGTTATGAAATACTGCAAAGGATATAAGAAAGTGATGAACTTGCTTGAGATTGAAATGATGACAATAATAATCTAGGTCTTCGGATTCGAGTGTCGCATAGAAAATCCCTACATCTGAAAGATAGCAAAGTAGTCCCGGTAAGGACTAATGAAAACACTGGCAAGATGATACATGCATGGTAATGAGATGCAACGTGAATTACCCTGGAAAACACCCCAGCTTACAAGCGTAAGCCACGTTTGATATGATAACTTAATCACACGGTTTTTAGGTGAATTGTTTCATTACTTGTGGTGATGTTGTTATTAATTCTTTTAGACTTACATGTGTTTCACTTTTACTTAACAAACAAGTGTTATCATGTTTAGGCAGAATTGTTTGTTACTTGGTTAGATAACAAAACAACAATACATGGAAATCAACTAATGAAAAGATAACAGACACATCTGGTTTTATGTTCAAAAGTGTAGAGTTAATGACACAAAGATTAACTGAAACCGAGTATCTACTACAACCAAATATATCATAAAATAACTTGCTAATGTCTAGTGATGATAGGTTTAATAGGTGTGAAAACCTGAGTTTTTATTAGTAAGGAAAATAATGATGTGGTAGTTATTTCTGCTTATAATGGAATATTCTAGAATTCCATTATACCATTATAAACAAGTTTATAAGTTAAAACAAATGTTTTATGTTTGACATATCTGAATTGTAAATGCTTTTCTCTTTAATTTGATATAACATTTTATGCTTTCTGAAAATATCTGAATAAGTTATTAATTCATTAATTTTTAAATGAATAAAATGACTAGGCAAAACATTGCACACATGAAAACTTGGTCAAATGACCTTGAAAACACCATATATGAATTTCATTTGTTATTTTGAGAAATTTGGCATATAACTTGTATTTTTCTGATTTTATGAATTATTAATTATTTTCTCAATTTTAAATAATTTAATTTAATTAAAGAAAATATTTAATTTTAAAATTTATTAAATATTTTTGAAAAGTTTGATAAATATTTAGATTATATTTTTCTAAGCATTTTCATATCTTATTTGTATTTTTCTGATAAGTAATTCAAAAGTTATTGGTTTATTAATTTTAATTCATTTTTTGCCATTTTAAATTGACAGATGGGTCCCACCTGTCATATTATAATTCAAAAATAAAATAAAAAGGAAAAGAAAAACATCTATTACGTCACAGTAATGTCACCCTGACATCACACGGAGAGAAATCTCTCTGTTGCTCAAGCAATCGATTGATTCATCGACTGATTTGTGGAATTGGCGGAATAGCGAGCTAGAGCGAGGGGTGGCTGCGGCTTGGACCAATTGGTCACCGGAGCTGCTCTAGCGGCCAGTGGCGTGGCGGTGGTTGGCGGAGGATGGAGAGAAGTCAATGCACGCACGCAAAAACTAAATGGGAACCACCAGGAGGTGCAGGAGCTCACGAGGAATGAAGTGGTGAGGTCGTGATGGCGAGTTGAGGTCGAGGTCGTCGGCGGCGTGCAATTTCCTGCGGCGGCCGGAGTTGAGGAATCACCTCAATTCGGCCCCACCATAGCTCCTTCGTGGCTAGGACTTGACAAGGAATTATAGGAAACAATTTGGTATCACTACTAGGTAATGTTTCTACACACTGTAATGAAAATCGCCCAATAGGGAATTTTATTCCATGTCAAACCAAATGGTGCTAAGTAATAAATGGATTTGTTTTCCTTTGTGTGAGTTTTTTATTTTCATCTTTGGGGTTCTTATCAGGCCTAGTGGACATTTTCTTATATCATTTGTAAGCCATGTTTGCTGTTTTTAGCATTTGATTATGAATGGCTTTAGAATCTATTTGCTTGTTTTCCACATAGGTTCCAATAGGGATATCATCCCATGTTTGTTTTAGAACATGTAATCATTTACATGTGGGTGTATGAATGTATTCTTGTTATTAACCATTTGTTTTATGGATGAGAAGGGTATGAAAAACAAGGTATTAAGCTTGTTACCAATAATCTCCACATATCACAATACATGTGGATGCAATGGCTTATTATTTTTTCTTACTGGATAATTGTTTCCATTTAAAAGATTATTAGGTGTTCCTCATCTCTGATGAGCTTGACAAGGAACAGAGATTATAGATTCTCTAATATTACCTAATAATTCACTGGATAATTTCTTAAACTCCCTTACTGATGCAGTGTTGCTTCTTGAGGTCTTCTATTGCTTGATGTTCTTGTCTCTAGTTGCCACTTGTCTTCACACATTGCCTTGGTCCTTTGCAAGAAAGATCAACTCTTGGATTCCTACTCCAACTGTCTCACCCTTGTGGTAAAGACAAGCAATTACTTCAAGCAAAGAATTTACTTAGATGTTTATAATGGGATTCCTTATTTCCTCAGTGTTATTATTTCTCTTGGTTGATTGTAAAAGGAATGTAGATGTATGTTATGACATCAATTTTGCCCTATGCATATAAGAAGAATTTGTTAACAAGGTAGCTAGTCTTGCCTCCAAATTTCTACTCATATACAATAGGCTAAGATGTACCATGTAATTCAATCTTTTGTTTGTTTATGTATGACACTCAATTGTTTGAGTATACAAAAGTGATCTGTTAACAAGATTGCAAGACTTGTTATCAAACTACTTCTATATAACACTAACATTAGAGTATCACACTATTTCAAGAGGAGTTAATAAGATCAGATCAGGATATAAGAGTTTCCAAGTACTCTTATGATATATTGGAATATCACTTCTAGAACACTCTAAAGGATCTTCCTGATGATCCTCTTGTGGTAGTTCCTCCTTTCTTGTTGGTTGCTTCTCTTGCAGAATGACTTAAAGAAGATTAGAGGATAACAAGATAAAATGATCTAGACAAAATAATAAGATCTGGATTAAGACTTAGTTAAGCTTTTATTTTCCTTCCATACATTTCTTATTGTATTACTCATAAGACTTGGTTTTACCTGGCTTTCAATTCAATTCCTCTAGTAGAGGTTATAACTTGTTGTTATTCATTACTTGTATCCAGAGATACTTTAGTTGTTGAATGATGATTTGAATAGAAATGTGGAGTGTTTGCGGAATGATGTCTTTAGATAGTAAGTTGATCAAATGGTTCATTGATGTGTTGCTATTTCATATGCTCACTTGTATAATATGATTGAAACAATGAGCATGTGAAGGTTATTGGGGTGTAATGATTTATGTCATAGTTGTTAATTGTTTTTCTCAGGTGTCATGATTTTACTTTATATCCTTCTTTTGTAAATATAATGCAGACATAGAGGTTGAAAAGATCATATGTAATGATTAAGGTTTAACAGTAGTTTAAGAAGATTTAGTTCTTCTTTTAGGTACTTCTTTTATGGTTGATGAGATATGTACATATTCGATAAATATGTTAATACAATTATCAATTCATTTTCCACTTGTGGGTTTTGGGTTAACACTTGTTTGTATCATTTGTGTTCTATTGCATATTTGTTATTTACTTATTAAGGTGCACTTAATAGTTGTAAGATGATTTATAAAGGTGTTGTCTGAATGGTTGATAACTTAGAGAGTTGTTGTTTTATAGGAGGTTCAGTTGTGCATTACTATCTTATGGAAGTGTGATCATTAGTTATGTGATTTGGATACTCACCCCTCTTTGAGTTCTAGATACCTAGAGAATTATCCCAAGTCACTTATAAACTTGAGGTTAGGCTTGTTGAGAGTTAGTGTTGGTCATAACCAACTATGGTTTATCTTATCATGTGGTTTGGTTTCTTAAGATACTTGTTATAAAGATCACTCCAAATGTACTCTTGACTAGATGAACTAGACCTATTTCATCATGTCAAGTGAAACATTGGTCAGTTTGCTTCGTTTAAACTTTCGCGCCAAAATTTCCCGTACTTTTAGATGCATGCTTTGCAATTGCACACATTAAATTTAGATCCTTATAACTTCCCAAACACTGCGATGCTACATTTCCTAGCGGGGGTTTAGGTTTCTGTCACTCCGGCAACCCCACAATTAGTAGACAAATACACGATGCATCCCCCTAGGCCCATAAATGGTGAAGTATCATGTAGTCTACGGTCACATGACACCACTAGGAGAATAACACCACAACTTAAATATCAAACATTAAATATTATTCAACATTACTTCACTACTAACAACTTGACTTCTCCCATGTCCTCAAGAACAACACGAACTACTCGCAAGACATCATATGGATCAAAATCAGAGGTGATATAATGAATGATAACAATCTGGTCATAAAGTGTGAACACCGATAAATCTCACAAGCATCAACTACTAACAAGTAATCCACACCGGGAGAGAGATCTAATGCAAAAAAAACGATAGAGGCCCCTAATTGTTACAGCGGGATGATGGTGGATGATGAGGGTGATGGTGCTGGTGGTGATGATGATGATGACGATATTGATGATGCCCGGAGCGATGACGGTGACGATGGCGGTGATTTCCCCTCTTCGGAGAGGAATTTTCCCGGCAGATTTCTCCCTGCCAGAGAGCTTTTCTCTCTCGGGTGTTTTCCGCCCCGAGGCGGCAGCGGAATAATTCTTCGATGATGGAATGAGGCTTAGGGTTTCCTGGGGGCCAAGCACGCAAAAAATACCCCCTAGAGGGGGGCCAGGGTGGCCACACCCCTAGGTGGCGCCGCCAAGGGGGGTGCCACCTCATGGTGTGGGTCCCTGGTGGCCCTCCTTTGGCTCTCCTTCTGGCTGGGTTCCTCCTCTGAAATATGGTATCCCGACGGTGTTTATTCTCCAAAAATTATAAAACACGCAAAATAAGATAAAATAACATAAGGGATGCATCATAACATGAAATATATCGATGAATAACAGAAAATTATGATATAAAATAGTGATGCAAAATGGACGTATCAACTCACCCCAAGCTTGGACCTCGCTTGTCCCCAAGCGAAACTGAACTCAGAAAACATGACCACAGGTTTATGGTGTGAAGAGTCGATAAATAAAATATGGACAAGAAGCATCACATTTATCTATGCACCAATCATTACAAACATCAACTTCCTCTCAAATAACTTAACTTGAAACAAGTAAAGGGAGTCACAAACAAAGATGCAAAGAGAGAATCAAAATTGGTTATGGAAAACTTCGTTCTTGGTCAGAGAACATTTAATGAAATGATACTTATCTTAGGTGAAGTCTTTATAACAAGATTTATATTGTATATCTTAACATGTTTAATTATAACAACTCACTCAAATGCTTGCTGGAGACAGAAGGAAATGGGTTTACTGACTCAACATAAAAGTAAAAGATAGGCCCTTCGCAGAGGGAAGCATTGACCACTGATGTGCTAGAGCTTTTATTTTAATAAACATAGGTATAAAATGCATGACACTCCTCCCTTCCATCTTACACAAACCATGGCTAACCGAATCCTCGGGTGCCTGCCAACAATAACAAACCGTGGAGGAGTGTCTAATTTTGAGAGGTGTATGTTTATGTCAACAAATGGTAAACAGAAAATACAGTACATCACAAGCCAACTAGACTCACAAGAGCGGCTCCCATAGAAGGACGCAACTGGTATAGAAGGTCATCCCTCTTTCTCTTTTGTTTACACAATTATGCTTTGACTGATAAATAAGTGGCAAAAAGAGTGAAGAGAATTTGTATTATTATTTGGGGCTGGGAACCTAATATCCCACAAGTATAGGGGATTGTGTGTAGCCTTTTCGATAAGTAAGAGTGTCGAACCCAAGGAGGAGCTAAAGGTAGGATAAATATTCTCTCAAGTTCAATCAACCATTGATACAACTCTACACACACTAAACGTTTGCATTATCTAGGAAATAAAACTAGAGCAATAATACAGGTACAAGAGATAGCTTTGCAAGATAATAAATACAAGAAAGTAAATGTTAGTGCTGCAGCAATAAAATATACTAAGTAACCATAAACTAACAGTACCATGAGTGTGAAAAAGTGGCCGTAATTGTGGTGGCTTTGTCCAAGATTAATTAGTGAAGATATCGGGTTCATTGTCTTCGATGCAGTTTTCTATGTGGGAGAGGCAAAGCTAACAAGCTCTTACTATCCAATGATTGCAAGTACTTATGATTGGAACTCTAGCAAACATCCGTAACTACTAGAAGATACATTAAGGTAAAAATACCCAACCATAGCCTTAAGTTAATGGTCCTCTTACTCACATACGTGCAACTAACCGGTTTGAGTCCTTAGGTTTCTGTCACTCTGGCAGAACTACGCCCCTTCCTTTGCACATACTACTAACCCTATGGTGTTGATCCAAGCGCGCACAAAAATAATGGACACTAAAGTACAGTACCATATCAACATACAACTCTAATGAACCAAAGACATTCAACCAAGCAATCAAAAGACAAATAAAACTACACAATCATGACATAGATCATAGGATAAATATTATAGCATCAAACACCATGTTTACATAGGACGGTACAGAGGTTTGTGGGAGGATGAACCACTGAATACAAGGAGTAGATGATGATGGAGGTGTTGGTGAAGGCGACATCATGGCGGAGAGGATGGAGAAGGGGCAGCACGTGAGGTGAGGGCGGCGCCGGCGTCCGGCGCAGGGGGCTCCTCCTGCGCCGGCCGGCCATCATGGGGGAGCGCCGCCCCTTAGCCCCCTTACTCCATGGATTCTTGGTGTTGTAGATGACCCCTCCCCCATGGAGATGAGACCATGGGGGAGGCAAAATTCTTGGCTTTTGGTGGTTCCCAAGAATTAGGGTTTTACTCTCCTTATATGTGATGGGACAATGATCCCCGGCCCTCCGATGGATGGCCCCTTGATCCAAAGGATCTTGGGCACCTCTAGAACCTTCCTAGGACCCCTCTCAGCCCCAAAGTCGTGGCTTGACCGAATCCATCAAATATGATAAGAGTTGGACTTAATCCCGTCACCGATTCCCGTAATCCCGTAATTAGATATATATATCCTCCAGTAAAATGGGTCCACAGGTCGCATACGAAATCGGATTGGGATGTTATTGGGCTTAAATGAAAGGTATGGAAATGGCCAACAACTTTGTAGGCAATTTGATCTTCAGTTGATGTTGTGTTTGGGGGTAAAACTGATGATCTCTAAAAACTGTTGGTGGACAGATTTCAGGAAAGTCACAGTCCTTTTCCAACAAGTCTCCTTTTGTGTTTTCTTGTTAATTCCTACACATCAAAGAGTAAAACAAGAACATTGTGCACTCTTGCAACTATTAATAGGTTAGTCCAAATAAATCATAAACTTTATATAAAAAAAAGTGTCAAAAGCATAATATTAGCATGAAACATCAAAAATTATAGATACGTTATGGATGTATCAACATCCCCAAGCTTAATTCCTGCTCGTCCTCGAGTAGGTAAATGATAATAAAATAATTTTTGATTGTAAATGCTATGATCAGGTCCTTAACAATTGCATGATGTATGGATAGTAAAACTTAGCAATCATGTTACCTAATGAAAAGTATCAATGAACTAAGAGCTCATAACATGAAATTTATAAACATCAACAAGATTGTAATGATCATAATAAAGCATGGTAGAGTGGTATCTCTATTGCCCTTAATTGTGGATCAAAACATCAATGTCAGGGCACCTCTGAAGTTCAAGAGAATACTAGAAGTAAAAATATCAAAGATACAAGCATCAAAGTTATACCACAATTAACCATGCTTTGGGACAAACACATCACACTAAGAATGACAATTATGCTCTCAAAAAGGTGATCAAAGAATATGGTGGAGACTCAACATAAAAGTAAAAGAAAGGCCCTTCGCGGAGGGAAGCAGGGATCACTCATGTGCTAGAGCTTTTATTTTATTAAACGTTTGACACTCCTCCCATCCATCTTACACAAACCATGGCTAACTGAATCCTCGGGTGCCTGCCAACAATCACATACCATGGAGGAGTGTCTATATTTTAAGAGAGGTGTATGCTAGTGTCAACGAATGGTAAACAGAAAATACAGTACGTCACAAGCCAACTAGACTTCACAAGAGCGGCTCCCATATGAAGGACGCATCTGGGTAGAAGGTCATCCCTCTTTCTGTTTTGTTTAAACAATTATGCTTTGACTGATAAATCAGGGGCAAAAATAGTGAAGAGAATTTGTTTGCATTAATATGGGGTTGGGCGCGATGAAGCCACTAGTCCAGGGTGTGAAATCCAATCAACAAGCGAGATAAAGATTCTCTATTTACGTCCTCATGAGCAAAACCAAGAACACAAAACAGGAGTAATTTTGAAAGTTTTAAAGGTAGCACATGAGCAATTTACTTTGGAGTGACAGTTAAATACCACATGGGAGTTTATAGTGGACTCTGAACTTGGTTTTCAGGGATTTGGAGGCACGAGTAGAGCTCGACCCAGTGCAAGTGAAGGTTAGCAATAGACTGGGAAGCGACAATCAAGAGAGCAATAATTACCATAATCATGTTTGCGACAAAGTAAAATTAACCGAGGCATAAAATTGATACTAGAACTCTGAGAAAAAATAAATCATCGAGGCTTATTGACTTTTTGTTTTGAGTCCTAGCATGGGTGAGAATGTGCCAAGTCGATTCAAATGAAACAGACAGAGGAGGATACCACAATGCCATACCCTACTATGAATAGGACAATGCATGTTAATATCAAAATGACATAATATACACTATTAGCAAGTTGAAACTAACCATAAGAAAACATACACTACTAAACAATATCATTTGCACATCATTTTTATGTTTACTAAACTTTGAACCACCTCTCTAAACAGGAGATAAATAAAAGATATGACGATCAATTTATTAATATAGCTGGTGTTTGATGCTAAGACAAATAATAAGTAAGATACATACGCTCCAAGTTTATTCAAGTTTCTATGTTGCTCAAAAAAACAAAGTTTAAAGGTTTGCAAACCGAGGGGTTGTTGATGAAGAGGTATGCGTAGACATCCCCAAGCTTATGACTTTGGCCATTCTTCAATATTTCTCTATTTGTTGTTCCTTCATTCTCTGTGAAAAAACTTCAACACAAAAATGTTCCGCTTCTTTTCAGCGGTTAGACATTAGTGCAATAGATAATATTTCCAAAGTGCTGCTATTAAAACAAATCAAATATTGTTTTAGAGTTACAGAAAGGTTGCTTAAGTGGCCAACTTCTAAATAAAAGGTAAGACCCAAAAGGACTCAAATGAAAACGTAAAAGAGGCCACTCTTGCAACAAAAGTCAGAATCTATTAAAAAAAAACAGCTGGAAAACGTAATTTTTAGGTGCACTTAAAAATGTCAGAATTTTTTGCCAATATTTGTGCATGCAGAGGATTAGGTGATACATAATCTGTAAAAATTTCGTGACTTTTCGAGTTTCCGGTAAAATACGAAAAATCTTGCAGTGGGCAGTAGATGCTGAAAACAGAAAAGCCATTTTTTTACGTATGTATCAACTAAGCCAAATGGGTAAAACTTTGTACTTTATTTTTAATAAACTAAGAGATCAGAGGCTAAACAAGATCTAAACATTCTAGCTACATCAAGGGAAACAAAACAAAACAAAACTGAAAGCAAAAATAAATGACGCTCCAAGAATAACACATAATATATGAAGCAATAAAAATATAGTGTCTTGAAAGAGGACCTGATATTTTTGTTGATGAAGAAGGGGATGCCATGGGCATCCCCAAGCTTTGTTGTAATCCCGTCACCGGTTCCCGTAATCCCGTAATCAGATATATATCCTCCGGTAAAATGGGTCCACAGGTCGCATACGAACTCGGATCGGGATGTTCTTGGGCTTAAATGAAAGGTATGGAAATGGCCAACAACTTTGTAGGAAATTTGATCTTAAGTTGACGTTGTATTTGGGGGTAAAAATGATGATCTCTAAAAACCGTTGGTGGACAGATTTCAGGAAAGTCAGAGTCCTTTTCCAACAAGTCTCCTTTTGTGTTTTCTTGTTGATTCCTACACATCAAAGAGTAAAACAAGAACATTGTGAACTCTTGCAACTATTAATAGGTTAGTCCAGATAAATCATAAACTTTATATAAAAAAACGTGTCAAAAGCATCATATTAGCATGAAAAAATAAAAAATTATGGATACGTTATGGACGTATCAGAACCCCGCTGCCAGATCTTCTAGCATTCGGATAAGCGGATGAAGCCACTAGTCCAGGTGTGTGAGTCCAATCAACAAGTGAGATAAATATTCTCTATTTGCATCCTCATGAGCTAAAACAGGAACACAAAACATGAGTAATTTGAAAGTTTTAAAGGTAGCACATGAGCATTTTACTTGAAGTGGCAGTGAGATACCACATGTGAGAAGGTATGGTGGACACAAATGGCAAGGTTTTGGTTCAGGCTTTGGATGTACGAGAAGCATTCCCTCTCAGTACGGGGTTTTTGGCTAGCAAGGCTGGGTAGCAAGCATAAGAGTTGAGGGAAAACAAACAAATATACATATGATGAAACCAATCATGCAATGTTCATTGAAAGCCCAAGCGATCTTAACTTGTGAATACTAAGTTTATGAGCTAATAGGAAAATTTCTCTTTCTTATGCTAGCAACTCAAATTATTATTTCTGCTGACCCAAGATAAGTTTTCCAAAACCATCTAGATTAACTTGAAGATCTCTAGAGTGATACCAAATACTAATAACAAGCTCAACCATATGACAGAAATTGAAAACTAAAATAATGTGCACAGAAAGTAAATGATGAAACTTCTCATTAATATTTCAAACCGGCAACTCACACCAACGGATACAGCGATAACCAACTAGGGAGAGACACTTCCATACTGCAAACCATCCTATATGATAACTTCTCTACTCATGATATGACTCTAATGAAAAAGTAAAAAGATGAAAGATTGTGATGAGATACCACGGCACTCCCCCCAAGCTTGGAACAAGCTGAGGGGATGCCAAAACCAATGACGAATCAATTCTTCGGTGGTGGTGAAGGTGGAATCACTCGGAGAGGAATCATAAAGCCTTTGATGATACGGCGAAGCTCAATGTTTTCCGCTTCCAGAATTTCTACCTCGACCTTGAGAATACGATATTGTTCGCGGAATTGATCGGCAACCCGGTGTGCTTCAGCTATCACAGGGAACACGTTGGCGTCTTGATCCTGAGGCACGGTCCCCTGCACATTATGAGAGTAGCGACGCTGAGGGTTAATGGATCCCACAAAGGTGGGGTTCCTCGTTGGTGCTGGTGCAGCCCTCTGGATCTCTTCCCTCAAATGTTAACCATGTCTTCCCTCCTTGCATCTATCTCTTCCTCCGTCGCCCATCCCGCGAAAGCACTCTCGTTGATGTCTTGCTGGATTTGTCGAAGACGACGTGCAGCGTAATCCTCAATGCTAGAGCTGAAGGAGGACATCTTGACCTAGAAACTCCGAACTCCTGACAGGAAAATAGCTCGAAACAGAAACACGACGAGAAAACAATATACGAACCTCGGGGGGTTCGGGGGATTATATAGCAAAAAGTTTCATAACAAAAGGAAAGTCCAGGACAAAAATGAGTCAGAGGGGGGCTCTGGGGCGCCACACCATGGGCTGGCGCGGCCAGGGGTGGGACCGCGCCACCCCGTGGTGTGGAGCCTCCGGGCTCCGTCTCCACCTCGTTTCCCGCTCATAGTTTTTCATATTTTCCTAAAACAGAAAAAAGGAAAGTTGGAAGATGTTTCGCGAATGTTTTCTTACCAAAACTGATACCTGTTCGAAAACTGACTGCAATTTCTGAAATATGCTTCTTAATAAATTCCTCTGGGATCATGGCTCGAATACAATCAACATTTTCATTATAAGGATCTCCAGAAATATAATGCTTGAGTCTTTGTCCATTCACCACTTGTGAGGAGTTGTCTTCAAGGGAAACAATTTTAATTGCCCCCGAACGATATACCTCTTCGATAACAAAAGGTCCTTCCCATCTCGAGAGTAATTTTGCTGCAAAAAAACCGAGGCGAGACCTATACAATAGCACTTTCTCACCAACATGAAATTCTCTTTTAATAATTCTCTTATCATGCCACCTTTTAACTTCCTCTTTAAAGAGCTTAGCATTTTCATATGCTTCACTCCTCCATTCATGTAAAGAACTTAAGTCAAGCAAACTTTTCTCACCAGCAAGTTTAAAATCTCTATTTAGGTCTTTCACTGCCCAATAAGCTTTGTGTTCTATTCTAGGGGCAAGTGACAAGCTTTTCCATCAACCATCTTATAAGGATACATGCCCATGGGATTTTTATAAGCAGAATTATAAGCCCACAGAGCATCATTTAATTTCTTAGCCCAATTTTTTCTAGATTTGTTAACAGTCTTTTGCAAGATAGATTTGATTTCTCTATTTGATAATTCTACTTTCCCACTAGTTTGAAGATGATAGGGTGAGGCAATTCTATGATTAACATCATATTTAGCAAGGGTTTTTTCTAAAACCACCATGAATAAAATGAGAACCCCCATCAGTCATAAGATATCTAGGCACACCAAACCTTGGGAAAATAATATCTTTAAGCATTTTTATTGAGGTTTCACCATCAACACTTTTAGTAGGTATAGCTTCTACCCATTTAGTAACATAATCAACAACAACAAGAATATGAGTGTAGATTTTTGAAGGAGGGAAAGGACCCATAAAGTCAAAACCCCAACAATCAAACGGTTCAATAACAAGAGAATAATTCATAGGCATTTCATTACGTCTAGAAATATTTCCAACCCTTCGACATTGATCACAAGATAAAACAAACTTTCTAGCATCTTTAAAGAGAGTAGGCCAATAAAAACCTGATTGTAGAACCTTATGTGCAGTTCTATCTCAAGCGTGATGTCCTCCATAAGCACTACTATGACATGTTCTCAATATCTCTTGTTGTTCATTTTAAGGAACACATCTTCTCATAATACCATCAACACCTTCTTTATATAAGTGTGGGTCATCCCAAAAATAATGCCTCAAATCATAGAAGAATTTTATTTTTTGCTGAGCTGTAAAGGTAGGAGGCAAATACTTCGAGACAATAAAGTTAGCATAATCAGCATACCATGGACTCTCTTGAGAGCTCACTTTCATAGCAGCCAACTGTTCATTAGGAAAACTATCATTAACAGGAATAGGGTCATCAGAGATATTTTCTAATCTAGACAAATTATCAGTAACAGGATTTTCAGCACCCTTCCTATCCACAATATGTAAATCAAACTCTTGTAAGAGAAGCACCCATCTAATAAGCCTAGGCTTAGCATCTTTCTATTCCATAAGGTACTTAATAGCAGCATGATTAGTATGAATAGTAACTTTAGAATCAACAAAATAATGCCTAAATTTATCACAAGCAAAAACTACGGCTAGGAACTCTTTCTCAGTGGTAGCATAATTCTTTTGAGCAGCATCAAGAGTTTTACTAGCATAATAAATAACATTTAACTTCTTATCTATTTTTTGTCCAAGAACAGCACCTACAGCATAATCACTAGCATCACACATAATTTCAAACGTAAATTCCAATTAGGTGGTTGAACAATAGGGGAAGATATTAAAGCCTTCTTTAAAATTTCAAAAGCTTCTTTACAATCTTCATCAAAAACAAAAGGTACATCTTTTTCAAGAAGATTAGTAAGAGGCTTTGATATTTTAGAGAAATCTTTAATAAACCTTCTATAGAAACCAGCATGACCAAGAATACTACAAATACCTTTGACATCCCTGGGACAGGGCATTTTCTCAATAGCTTCAACTTTAGCTCTGTCAACTTCAATACCTCTTTCAGAAATTTTATGTCCAAGAACAATTCCGTCATTAACCATAAAATGGCATTTCTCCCAGTTAAGAACAAGATTAGTCTCCTCACATCTCTGTAAAACGTTATCAAGATTCTACAAATAATTATCAAAAGAAGTTCCATAGACGGAGAAATCATCCATGAAGACTTCCACAATTTCTTCACAAAAACCATGAAAGATAGCAGACATACATCTTTGAAAAGTAGCAGGAGCATTACATAAACCAAAAGGCATACGTCTATAAGCATAGGTTCCAAAAGGATAAGTGAAAGTTGTTTTCTCTTCATCAGGCTTTCTAACAGCAATTTGAGAGAACCCAGAATAACCATCAAGAAAGCATAAATGAGTTTTCTTAGACAACCTTTCTAAAATTTGATCAATAAAAGGCAAAGGATAATGATCTTTCTTAGTAACTTTGTTAACCTTCCTAAAATCAATGCACATCCTATAACCAACCACTACTCTTTGAGAAATAAGTTCATTATTTTCATTTGGCACAACAGTCATCCCTCCTTTCTTAGGGACACAATGCACATGACTAACCCATCTACTATCAGCATCAAGGAGTTTTAATACCTCATTTCTTACCACATCTTTCATCTTAGGATTTAAACGACGTTGATGCTCAACAACTGGCTTTGCATCAGGTTCAATATTAATAGCATGCTGACATATAGTAGGAGAAATCCCCTTCAAATCATCAAGAGTATAACCAATAGCACCTATGTGTTTCTTCAATATTCCCAATAATCTCTCCTCTTCTTTACCAGAAAGTTTGGACCTAATAATAACAGGATATAATTTAAGATTGTTAGGCAAAGGATTTAAATCAAAAACAGGATCCTCCTAGGGTGGTAATGTGGTACCCAAGTCTTCCACCGGTAAATTATGTTTCAGCATCGCTGGCTGGTGTAGGAAAATCTCGTCAATTTCATTTCTTTCTTCCATAAAGACATCACTTTTGTGGTCTTCCATGTATTGCTGCAAAGGATTGTTAGGAGCAAGAGAAATAGCAGCCAATTGTTCAACTCTATAATTCTCATTAGGCAATTCAGCTTCATAAGGTGCTTTAGCAAATTTGGATAAATTAAATTAATAAGACTCTCCATCAAACTTTGTAAGGATTTTATCCTTTTTACAATCAATAACGGCACCACAAATGTTTAAGAAAGGTATACCAAATATAATAGGACAAGTATTACTAGCAGAAGTGCCTAGTACTAGAAAATCAGCAGGATATTTAGTTTTACCACATAAGCCCTCCACATCTCTAAAAATACCAATTGGAGAAATAGTTTCCCTATTAGCAAGTTGAATAATCACATCAATGTCTTCAAGTTCACAAGAACCAATTTCATGCATGATTTCTTTATAAAGCTCATAAGGAATAGCACTAGAACTAGCACCAATATCACACAAACCATAATAGTCATGATCACCTATCCTAATAGATAGCACAGGAACACTGGGTTTCCTAGATTTACCAGGATGAGAGACAATATTAGAAGCATCTTCACAAAATATAATGTGTCCCTCTTCTACATTTTCAGAAACAAGGTCCTTTACTATTGCTACTGTAGGTTCTACAGTTATTTGTTCCTCGGGTTCTACAGATTTCCTTGCACTTTTATTACCACGCTGGCTAACATATAATGTTCTTTTACCTTAGCAGGGAGAGGCATTTTCTCAATATAAGGTTCAGGCACAATAGGATCAACAGTATGAACTTCTATATCTCTAGCAGGAACACAATTAACAGTATCTTTATAAGGTGCATGCTACTTGTCCCATTACTTTTTAGTAATATCAAAATAAGAAGCAAAAGCCTTATATAAGTTTGCAACAACTTGAGAATCAAGACCATAAACAATACTAACATTGTGAAAAACATCGGATGACATAAAAGTTTTAATGCATTCATAGTCATAATTTATACCTGACTTTCTACCTTTGTCATTCTCCCATCCTTCAGTGTTTTCTTGAATACAGTCAAGAAGATCCCATTTAGCTTCATCTTTCATACGTGTAAATGATCCAGAACAAGAAGCATCCAATAAATCCTTATCATGAAAAGAAAGCCTTGCATAGAAATTATTAATAACAATACTACTGGGGAGCTCATGAACGGGGCATTTGAGCATTAGTAACTTCAATCTCCCCCATGCTTGGGCAATACTCTCTCCGTCATGAGGCCAAAAATTATATATATAATTTCGATCTCTATGAATTTCACTGGGAGGATAGAATTTAGAATAAAAGAGGGGCACAATTTCCTCCCATCCAATAGTTTGGCTATTTTTCAGCAGTTTGAACCATTTAGCGGCTCGACCTGTCAATGATATAGAGAATAATTTCCTCTTCACTTGGCTCATTGTTATACCTGCACACTTGAACAACTCGCATAATTCATGTAAAAAGAGCAAATGATCACCAGGATGGATAGTTCCATCACCTGAATAGGAGTTATTCCTAACATGTTTAATAATCTTTATAGGTATTTTATAAGGATCCAAATCATCAGGGTGTGGGTCACTTACTACCCTAGCAGTGTTAGCAGTGCCCGCAAATAAGGACTCAAAATGAGACCCAAACATAGTGTAATAAAGTTGTAGACGGTATTAAAAACAGCACTTACAGCAGAAGCTTCCTTTATCAATTCCACTTCCCAATAATGCTTCACTCCCCAGCAACGGCGCCAAAAAATAGTATTGATGACCCACAAGTCTAGGGGGTAAGCCCAAATGCAAAGGTGGTTTGGGAGTCATTAATCTTTAGATCCAAAACAGGGCTTTGTTGCTAGAAATTTTAGCAAAATTTTACAACTCTGTGGATATTCCTTGGGTAAATCTGGTCAAAAATGCATATTATTTTCAGTTTGTTCCCCATGCAGTCACTTCTTGTGGGTCTTTCTGGTGGAAAGGAATTATGCAGTTATCTGAATCTTGGTGTTCATTCTCATCTTGTGCAGTTGGGACTGGTTTCTCTGTCTTATTTTGGAAACATTCTTGGCTGGGAGATATTCTCTCACTAAAATTTCCAAGACTGTTCTCGTTTGCTAAGGATCAGCTGGCCTCAGTTAGGGATTTGAAAGTTCTTAATGACCTTTCTGATGCCTTTCATTTGCCACTTTCTAATGAAGCATTTGAAGAATTTGTTGCTCTTCAAGGTATCCTGGAAAATGTTCAGTTGAATAATTGTCGTGGGACTATCACGGCAGACGTTACCGGGGGTAACTGATCTTGGGGCAAGACGACACAGGCGTTTGGGAGAGGGTTTAGCTCAGAGGAAAACATGGTGGAAATCGATCTGGTAGCTGGCAATCAAAGTCGCCGAGTCTCCGATCTTGATATAACAACTCAACTCTTGGGTTACACTGGATGCTCGATATCAAGCGATATTGCTAGGGTTCTTGGATCTCTCTTAACTAGACCTAGGGGTCGGTTTATAAAGCACCCGAACCCCCTGGCTTGCCCTCCAAGGCGCACCCTGAATCCTACCCGGACACCGCACACAAACCCTAACTTTCCTTACCGTAACCCACAATCCGGGTCACGAGGCCTACAAATTTGGGCCTTCCAGAAGTTGCTTTATCCTTAGACGGGTCCTGCGCAGCGTCCTTTGGGCCGGGTTATACCTTGGAGTTGGCCTACCGGGTTATTATCCCTCCATCAGTAGTCCCCAAGTTTAAGCTGGATTCGAGCTGGTCTTGTTCTCCTTCATGTTCTTGATTTTAGGCATCATGTTTCAGGTGAAGCAGCGAGCTCGATCATCCAGGTTAAACTCCTGGAATAAGACAAATAATATATAAAAGGATTAAACCCGGTTATTCTTCCTGGGTTCATACGCCTCCAGGTTTATCTCAATAATATCCCATAAATCATGTTTCTTCCTGGGTTCATACGCCTCCAGGTTACTGAGATATGTTCTCTCAATATGTTGATGGTTTAGATGACCCTTTTGCAAACCTTTGACTGTAAGCCGGCTTTCGCATGGATTATCACTGCTGTACTCACTATGTAAAACAGGGTCAGTTAAGTCCCCATGGGCATCATAACTGATTGAGATTATAGGAGAACAAACAGGCCATATAAGTGCGAGTCACATCGAGCTTAAACAAGATAGGCAAGAATTATACTGGCGGAATAAAAGCCAGGTCTTAGGATTGCAGCTACAAAACTATTCAAGTAAGAGCCCCCAAGACCCGGATCAATGTTTATAAAGTAAAGGCTTAATTATGCAACATTACCCCATTGATCCGCATACTGTTGCGAAGCGCTCCGGGCCATGCTAACCGAAGTTGCGCAGCACTCTTGGGCTAAACTAATATAAATTTTTGCGAAGCGCTCCGGGCCATGCTAACCGAAGTTGCGCAGCGCTCTGGGTCCAAGCTGATATAAGTTTTTGCGAAGCGCTCCGGGCCATGCTAACCGAAGTTGCACAGCGCTCTCGGGCCAAGCTGATATAAGTTTTTGCAAAGCGCTCCGGGCCATGCTAACCGAAGTTGCGCAGCGCTCTCGGGCCAAGCTGATATAGGTTTTTGCAAAGCGCTCCGGGCCATGCTAACCGAAGTTGCGCAGCGCTCTCGGGCCAAGCTGATATAGATTTTTGCGAAGCGCTCCGGGCCATGCTAACCGAAGTTGCACAGCGCTCTCGGGCCAAGCTGATATAGATTTTTGCAAAGCGCTACGGGCCATGCTAACCGAAGTTGCGCAGCGCTCTCGGGCCAAGCTGATATAAATTTTTGCAAAGCGCTCCGGGCCATGCTAACCGAAGTTGCGCAGCGCTCTCGGGCCAAGCTGATATAGTTTTTTGCAAAGCGCTCCGGGCCATGCTAACCGAAGTTGCGCAGCACTCTTGGGCTAAGCTTAATATTTTGTCGTGAAGCACTCCTGGTTCAGTAGGGGATGACTTAGCTGTTTTGTTGATGCCTCCAACGTTGATGTCGCGGTGTAAGCCGGCAGAACGTGGAAGTTGGCCGCGGTGAGGTTGTAGACGGTGTTGAAGAAGTTGCAACTTGGTAACCCGGTTGACGGCTTCGAGTCGGTGACGGGAGCTGGAATTTTGACGAGTCATGAACCGGAAGTAACGCGATCTAAACCGGCTTGGCCAAAGCCGGAGATGGTCTTCTAAACCGGCAGCCAGAGCAGCCGGCTCTCCCTTGTCGCTTGCTCCTTCCGACCGATTTGTACGTAGATGAACTTGGCTTGGAGATTCTCGGATGCGTTGCGAATCGACATTGCCATCTCATAACTGCTTAGCCATGTTTCTGGATCCATAGTTGGCTCGTAATTCACTACTTTTCCTGGCTCTTTGAATTTTTCCGGGTAAGGTTCAGCTCTGATATTGTCCGAGAGACACTTGGGTCCCGCAAGAACGGTCGAGGCCGGCCTTGCTCGAGAAACGTGTGATACAGCGGGGGGCGCGGCTGGGCGCGGCGCTGCGGGTAGTCCATGCGCTGCAGACCCGGCCGCGGCCCTCCGAGCCCTGGAACTGTCCACAACAGCCTGTGCTGCTGATGCTGCCTGAACGCGGGGAGGAGGCGGCATTTGCTGCTGCTCTTCCCTCCACCGTGCTGAACTTGTTTGGATATTCCCTTGTTGTTGACTGACGTATGGCGTCCCGTGCATCCCACTTCTATGATCCGGATAATTGGCTTGCTGCGCCACCGCAGTGTGCAACAGATCGATTGCTTGCCGGGTCTTCTCTCCATGGGGTGACTCTCCCACGGGGATTTGATTTAATGCGAGTGTCGCCGCATACACATTGTCCATGGGATTATTGTAGTGACCTGCTGGTGTACGAAATCGTGATGGTGGCGGTGGTGGTAGATCGTTGCCGGTTGTGACTCTAGTTTGTGGTGGGGGTAACCCGGTCCGCTCATTCGCCGGATGTGTCGCTGCTGTCACCTGCTGGGGTGCGGTTCCCTGGTTCGCCACTGGTATCGGCTGATCCTGAGGTGTGATAAATAAAGCAGCCGGATTAATAACCCCGCCCGTTGCTGGTAACCTAGTTTGATGCCTTTGATGTACTCTAGATGTTTCCTCTCGGAGCCGAGTTTCCAGCGCGTCCAGCTCACGTTGCCGCGTGGCCATCCCTTGCCTTTCTGCCTCTACTTGCCTTCTTTGCTGTTCCAACGCACGACGAGCCACATCCAGATCCCTGACACGTTTCGCTGCGTTTTCTGGAGTGATAACCGTAGCAAGAACCGTGGGGTCTAGGATCAGATTATTATCGAATAAGGCCGGGTGACGCGGGTTCGAAGGACCCGCCCCTGGTATCCGGTTTCCCAGGAATCCGAACGTATTTGCGTGCAACTCCTCGTCTGCTGCACGGCTGGTCACTGATGCCGATTCTCCATCAACCCGGGCCAGAACCGGGTCTCCGTTAGCCGCGCCCTGCTGCTGGGCCAATGCCTGAGCCGCCCCGACTGCTGCCGCGGTTGCGTTTTCTTGGTTGAGATTGGCCGCGGGAGCCGTGTAGACCGCAACTCGGCGTACGATACTTGGTGTAAATTCATGCTGTTCTCCTTCGCCGTTATTCTCCTAATACCGGTTCTCCAGCAGATCCAGGATAGACTCGGTATCATCCTCTCTTTCGACCCGGTCGCGCGGGGTCCATGCCGGTTCCTCCGGCTGTTCCCACTTCGCGATGGGTTCTTCCGCCGGATATGTCGTTCCAATCGATTCTTCATCATCTGATCGGATAGAAGTGGCTTCCCCTGACACAGAATCAGATCCAAAATTGTCAGGGATCGAACCGGAAGTACATACCATACCAATGAAGACGCTGATCCGGCCGATTGTCACGACGGATCCGGATTAGAGGTGATCCGATTCTGGCCCCCAGCCGGAATCATCCACCGTCTTTTCTCCTTTATGGTCGATGTAGATCACGCCGACGACAAGATTCTCCATGTTCTTCCGAGCTTCTCCCGTGATGTAAACACCTTTGGACGCAGGCCCCACGGTGGGCGCCAACTGTCGTGGGACTATCACGGCAGACGTTACCGGGGGTAACTGATATTGGGGCAAGACGACACAGGCGTTTGGGAGAGGGTTTAGCTCAGAGGAAAACATGGTGGAAATCGATCTGGTAGCCGGCAATCAAAGTCGCCGAGTCTCCGATCTTGATATAACAACTCAACTCTTGGGTTACACTGGATGCTCGATATCAAGCGATATTGCTAGGGTTCTTGGATCTCTCTTAACTAGACCTAGGGGTCGGTTTATAAAGCACCCGAACCCCCTGGCTTGCCCTCCAAGGCGCACCCTGAATCCTACCCGGACACCGCACACAAACCCTAACTTTCCTTACCGTAACCCACAATCCGGGTCACGAGGCCTACAAATTTGGGCCTTCCAGAAGTTGCTTTATCCTTAGACGGGTCCTGCGCAGCGTCCTTTGGGCCGGGTTATACCTTGGAGTTGGCCTACCGGGTTATTATCCCTCCATCAATAATAATAAAGATGTCTGATCTTGTAATTTCAATAAAGGTATCTATACCTCCAGTAAATTCTATAAGTTGCAGTTTGCTCAGCTGCCTGATGATAAACTAGCCAAGCGGATATGGAAATCCAAATGCATGTCAAAGCATAATTTTTTTGCCTGGCTGATCCTAAATGATAGGATTAATACCAAAGATATGATTAAGATAAGGAAATGGAAGATTGATGGGACTGTGTTGTGTCCTATGTAAACAACTCTGTCTTGAGGATTGGACACATTTATTTTCCCAATGTGTTTTCAGCTCTAGAATCTGGAATTACCTGCAGATACCTTGGACTGGTAACACGGTTTTGGCTAATCTCTCCAATGCTAAAAGGAGTTTCAAAGGTCCTTGTTTCAGTGAGATAGTGATTCTTGCATGTTGGAACATCTGGAAACAGAGGAATGGAGTCATCTTCAAGTCTGAGAGACTTTCCTTCAAGGGTTAGAAATTTGGTTTCATGCTGGATCTCACCTAGCTTAGGCATAGGTTGAGTGCTTCCTTGGCTGAGAAATTATCATCATGGATTAACACCTTACTTTAGTTTGTGATAGACTATCTTAGTCTATCCTTCTCTGTATATATGTAAATATTTGTAAACTCTTTTTTGGTGGCAATAAAGGGCTGTGGGGGACTCCCCTGCAGTAGAAAATGTTTCAAAAAAAACAAGTATAGGGGGTGTATCGTAGTACTTTCGATAAATAAGATTGTCAAACCCAACGAGGAGCAGAAGGTGTTGACAAGAAGTTTCGATGAAGGAATAACTCTAAATACAGAAAGATAGATTTGTAGGGTTTTTTGATATTGCAGATAAATAAAGTGCGAGTAAATAAAATGTAGTAGTAATAATTGCAGCAAGTGGCCCAATCCTTTCTTCAGCAAAGGACAAGCCGGTAGGTTTACCTTTGATTAAGAAACATTCTTGAGGACACACAGGAGGTTTCTGTCAAGTGCTTTTGTTCCATGCAGCTGAATAATGTTAGGTGTTTTGATAAGTGTTGTGTGGGTGAACCTATGCTAATGTACCATCCCATCCAAGACTAATACATACTTGTGATTATACCTCTTTGCAAGCATCCGCAACTACAAGAAAGTGATTAAGAAATAAATCGAACCACAACTTTAAACTCCGGGATCCTAAGCTCCCTCGTGTAATGGTTTCCTAACGGGGGTTTAAGTTTCTGTCACTCCAGCAACCCCACAATTAGTAGACAAATACACGATGCATCCCCCTAGGCCCATAAATGTTGAAGTATCATGTAATCGACATTCACATGACAACACTAGGAGAATAACACCACAACTTAAATATCAAACATTAAATATTATTCAACATTACTTCACTACTAACAACTTGACTTCTCCCATGTCCTCAAGAACAACACGAACTACTCACAAGACATCATATGGATCAAAATCAGAGGTGATATAATGGATGATAACAATATGTTCATAAAGTGCAAACACCGAGAAATCTCACAAGCACCAAGTACTAACAAGTAATCCACACCGGGAGAGAGATCTAATGTAAAACAACGATATAGGCGCCTAATTTTTACCGAGGGATGACAGAGGATGATGAGGGTGATGGTGCTGGTGGTGATGATGATGATGATGACAATCTTGATGATGCCCTGAGCGATGACGGTGACGATGGCGGTGATTTCCCCTCTTCGGAGAGGAATTTCCCCGACATATTTCTCCCTGCCAGAGAGCTTTTCTCTCTCGGGTGTTTTCCGCCCCGAGGCGGCGGAGGAATAATTCTTCAACAATGGAATGAGGCTTAGGGTTTCCTGGGGGCCAAGCACGCGAAAAATACACCCAGAGGTGGGCCGGAGTGGCCACACCCCTAGGTGGCGCGGCCAAGGGGGGCGCGCCACCTCTTGGTGTGGGCCCCTGGTGGCCCCCCTATGGCTCTCCTTCTGGCTGGGTTCCACCTCTGAACTTTTAGGACACCCCCGGTGTCCCACTTCTTCTTATGATCTTATGAATTATGGTATCCCGACGGTGCTTTTTCCATCAGATTTCTGGTCCCGGTGTTTATTCTCCAAAATTTATAAAACATGCAAAATAAGATAAAATAACATAAGGGATGCATCATAACATGAAATATATCGATGAATAATAGAAAATTATGATATAAAATAGTGATGCAAAATGGACGTATCACTATTGTAGGAGCATTGGGTCTCCATAAGATGACGCAAACCAAGGAGCTCAGCAAGATGGACAGACTTGTTGAAATAATCAGGGAATGATGCCATGTGCTGAAAGTTGATATGCTTCATGGGGCAGACAAGCTTGCTCATGACAGAATACACGTACCTGTACAGAGTCTCCTGTTCTACGTGCCAGAAAAATGAATCAATGGTGGGGTCCTAATGACCAGCTGTGAACTAGTCTTTGTTGCGCCGAGTCTTGAATTCAGCTACTGACATGGTTTCCAGGTTCGAAGAGGTATTGCCTTGTTGTTTGCTGGCAAGGCGAGCAGCCCTATCTGTGTTGCACTGACGATCATACTCGCGCTTTTCCTCACACTCATGCTGACGGATGATAGTCTCATCTACATACACTCCTTCATCATTTTGAAGGAAACAACAGTATCTCTTGCGACTGGTGGTGACTTTGGGCCGAGAGCTTGAACCATCTGCGAGAAAATGCAAGGGCGAGCAAAAAGAAAAACAAACAAAATCAACAATGGGGCTCATGTTTTGTAGATTGAAATAGAACACATGGGATAGAGTCTCAGTACAGAGTCAACTGCAAGATTTAGAGGAGGCCGGAAATTCCGGCTCTGGCTGAAATTTCCGGGGGGCGGAAATTCCGGACGGGTGCCGGAAATTTCCGGCCCTAGAAAGATCGCGCCAGGGCTACGAATACAGGCCTGCAAAGAATCTCGAATCGAAACATGATGCACAAAGTGTAGATTAATAGGAGAGAAACGCGATGTGCCAGTGAGCAAAACCCTAGAAACCTAGTAGATCAAAAGGATCGGGAACCCTAAATCGTAGGGAAGACGTGACCACATACTGGGCTCCATGGAAGAAACGGAGGTGGCAGCCTCTTGATCCGAGAGGGCAGGCCGGAGGGAGAGGAGAGGAGTCAGAGGAGCGTCCGGGGAGCCCCTGTGGCGGCGGCTGCAGTTGGAGACAAAGACGAGCGGGTGATGGGAGAGGAAAAGAATTGCACAGCCTCTTCCGTCGCCTCATTGTAGGCTCCAACTGCTTACTCCGGAATATTTCGGTAGGGGGCCGGAAATTTCCGGGGACACCGGATATTTGGCCGGAAATTTCGTCCCAATATTCCGGTGTGTGTACAGAGAGGGGGCACAACGGAATGGTGGTCGAATATCTGGGAAAATATCGAATGCCGGAAATTTCCAGGGCCAGGACATGGAATTTTCCGGCCCCTGGATATTTTGCTCGGAAAATTCCGCTCTAAATTTGCGACCGTGTCTAGAGAGCGGGCACGGAGGAAATGGGGGAAGTTTCAGGGACAAAGATCAGGTGGCCGGAAATTTCCGGGCTCTCAGCCGGATTTTCTGGGCCCCCAAACACAGGTTTTCACAAAGTGATTTGAAGAACAAAAGATGAGCCACCAAAACACGAGAAAAAACAAAAGTGATGACAAAGAAAACACAAACAAAGGAAGAACAAGAAAAACGAGAAACAAATAGGGGAGAAAATGTTGGTAGACGTAGACACCGTGTTTGATTATATGCCAAGGAGCCGCGAAGATATATCTTAGGCCCAAAAGCATGACTCACGTTGAAGCACAATAAATCAAAAAATGACTAGATATGCATGAAGTTTTGATTGATTTGCGCATGATAGGAGGAGTATTGGTTCATGAATTGAAATACGCCCCCTATGTCCATGCCTACATCCAAACCAAGATATCACGTGTAATGAGGGTATCTATGCAAGGTATGAAGTGAAGTTAGACGCATCTATGACATTTAGTTTATTCCTCAAACCCCGAAATCTTGGTTCATCAAGGGCCTTCGTGAAGATATCCGCAGGTTGATCCTTGGTCGGCACATAAGAGAGATCAATATCGCCCTTCTCAACGTGATCCCGAATGAAATGATGTCGAATCTCAATGTGCTTCGTCTTGGAGTCAAGAACGCGGTTGTAGGTGATCTTGATGGCACTCTCATTGTCGCACGGGAGAGGTACATTGTCGAAGTCGGTACCATAATCTCGCAAAGTTTGCCGCATCCATAGCAATTGAGCACAACAACTTGCCGCGGAGATGTACTCGGTCTCGGTGGTGGAGAGAGCGATACAATTTTGCTTCTTGGAAGACCAACATACCAAAGATTAACCAAGAAATGGGAAACTCCCGGATGTAGACTTCCTATCCGTCTTCTCTCCCGCATAATCCGCATCCGAGTACCCTATGAGCTGAAAGCTTGAATGTCACACCCCAGATTTTGGAACACTTGTAATATAGCTAAGGAATGCAAATTTGAGAGACAACAACAAATTTTGTATTATGTTTGTGTGTACAACATATGTATGTGACCATAAGTATCTATGCAATGCAAGCAACCTTTTCTTTCAAATAAAATATCAATTTTTCCTGATGATTATTATTGTTTCTGTGAGGTTTTCCATGTGATGCTTTGATGAATTTTTGTCCCAAGTGTTGGATCAAGGTGGTTCTCAACTTAACAATATTATTTGGCTTTTTTTTAATCAAGAAAAAAAATGTAAATTGAAAATTTGGATGTTTTCCTTTGATGTTTCTATTAGGGTTAATCCGTGAAAAAAACTAGCCAGGTATCATTTTCTAGCACTTGTTTTCAATATGTTAGGGTATCCAATTTTATTTCTTGGAATATAATTGCTCTATGATATGTGGACTACAAATCTATAAGTTTGGTTTGATTTTTGGAGTTTGAAAACAAATAATTCATGCTTGTTTTTGTGGAGAGAAAATAAGACAGAAAAACAGATAATTTGGAAAACAGAGAAAAACAGAAACTTGACCTTTTTCCACCTTGTTTTCAAAACCTTCCACAACTCCAAAAATGGTTTTAAAGGATTTTTTCTGAAATTCAATATCATGGTTAACAATCTTCAACTTATTCAAAAATTGGAATCCATTTACTACTTTAAATAAGGGTGAATTTTTTTTTGAAAATGTCTGTTTCCAACACTTAGCAAAATTTTGCTAAGCCTTTTCTGAACTTTTCCGAATCTGTATTTTTACAGAAGTTTGGTTGATATTTTGAATCGATTTTTGTGCAAATGGGGAAGTGAGACCTTGCCATATGTGTTGGCCTACGTTTGTGCTAGGATTTGGTGCCTTGGATTCGTTTCTAGTTGGACCAGGGAGTGAGAGAGAGAAGAAGAAACAGAGGGGGACATGAAGAGAGAAATTAGGAGGGGGCAGCCGAGCGACACACAGTGCACGCGGCGCACGCCGCGCCACGTGCACTGTGGCCTCAACGCGGCGCTACCGTGCCTCACCTCGACATCGTGGAGTAGTGCTCACCCTCCCTATCCCTTAGCCGCCCGTTGCACCTCGTTGCACGCCCGGAGAGCACGCCCATGTGTCGCCCCGCGACACGCCCGAGAACACCCATCGCCCATGACCTCGTGCTCGCGCGCATAAAGCCACCACCCACCCCACTGCCTCGCCACACCACTCTTCACCTCCACTACACTCGCCACGACACACCCACTCGACCCCGCTCACTCCCAGTGAGCGACACGGGGGAGAAACTCGTCGCTGACCACCCAGAACATCCTGAGAAGGTGGATCTCACCTCGAGCAATCCCACCGCCCCATTTCACCTCATCCGTGTTCCCCATACCCTCTAGACCCTCCTTGACCTCTCCTCTTGCCCGTTTGTTTGCAGAAACCGCGTCCCCGTCGTCGGATCTTCCGTGGCCGCACCGCACCGCCGTTTGGAGTCGCCTTGACCATCGCCGATTGCTCGCCTGCACCGCGTCGAGCACCTGCGACATCCTTGACCACGCGCCACTGTCCAGGACGGCCCCTAGGTGAGCACACCGCCGCCTCCGTCCCGCTGCCGTGCGCCGATGTGAGAAAGAGAGAGGAGAGGAAGGAGATGAACCAGGGCTGTCGATCGTGAGGTCGACGGGCATGCCCGTGGGCCAGTTTCAACGCTAGATGGGCCGCACTGGTTTAGATCTGGCCCGTGCCCTGGGTTTTTATTATTTTTGAAAATAACATAGATGTGCACCCTAGATTTTAGCCTAGGAAAAATAGAAAAAAAAAGGGATTATTCCCAAACCAAAAATCACACTTGTAGGTTAAGATTTTCTTAACCACCTCCAAGTGATAGATCTACTTTTTGTGGATTATGTTTGCAATAGAATTTAATTTGGTAGAACCTATCTGTTAAGCCATTATTGGTATAACTTTCAAAATATGAATCCAAATCTTGCAAACTAAATTGTTTTGAGTATCCCTTAGTGATACCTATTAGTATCACTTGTCCTTGCTTGAGGGAGAGCTTCCTCGAGAAAATTCCGTGCATTTTGGTAAATGTCCAGTGGGCACTTCTAGTATTTTTGTAGGTTGTTTAATGATGATTTTTTATGTGGATCCAATTGGATGAGTTTGTGTATGATTATATATACCTAATACTAGCTTGGTGTAATTTTTATATCTCTATAATAATTATGGTATGCATAACTAGTTTTAGTACTTTTCTAGTTTTATTTAATCTTGTGTAAATAGTTTTAAATAAATACGTGTGTGTTAGATTCTTGTTTTCTAGCATGTGTAAGATTGTTATCCTCTGTTATTATGTTGTTTTATTACATAACTAGCATGTTAGGAAAGGTCTATCCTTGTTGTTTGTTGATTAGAACTTGTTTTACTAGTATATTCATTTCCTAGATTTTCCTAATGTTTAGGAAATTGTGGCATATTGCTTATAGGTTTAGTAGCTAAGTTTTGATGTTGATATGATGAGTCCAGTAACACTTTGGTACTTATTTTATGATGTTATCACCTCTTTTAGCTTGCACTTTAATTTATAGGAAAACATGAGTAGCACTTGCTTGATTAATTGCACCCTATTGTTTTCACTAGTATGACTATTTTTGTGATGATTGTTTAGTGGGATATTATTTTTCCGCAAGTGTAACCAGAGGCTTTGTGACCCTCAAAGGCCTTGGAAGGCTAGTGTAACACCCACTGTTCCCATTTCATATTGGTGAGAAATACAATTTCTCCACCATAGGCATATTCCTAGTAGTCTAGTTTTTGGTTTATGTGTGATTATTAATTGTTGCCTTTGGAATGTGGAGTGATGAATTATTTTGTGAATTGCTTGCTGTGTATATTTCTTAGCACCATTGTTTTCCTTAGTTGGTTCTGATTGTGTGTTTTTATTTCATTTTACGACGTTAGAAAATGAAGAAGGGGGTATTGGAGAAGAAGAGGCTTATTTTCACTCTTGCTATTTCCAAGAGCAAGACTTAAACCAGTACCAAGGCAAGCCATCCTAATTCTTTCTGTTATTACACTTATCATTATCTATCATGCATATTTTACTTCTGAAATTTTACAAAAATATGGTTAACAAAAACTATTTTTATTGTGGCTAATACTACTATTAATATTACTAGTAACTACTAATACCCGGAAGCACTTCCCTACAATAGATTAGTGTCTTGATTTCGGTACCCATCGTTGAATGGGTCCTTTTTTGTTAGCAACAAGGGTCTTTGGAACCCAAATAGTCTAATGATAATCATCACCATAAGAAGTACCAACATATTTAGCATACACGTGACTATCTCTATATTTCTAAGATGGGTTGTATTTTCCGACAAAGTCATTATGAGTGGCACTCCCCCTAGAGGTATCACCACCCAAAATGGTGTTGGTTTCCTTCTCTTTGATCACCTCTCGTTCTTTCACAAAGTTTAATTTTTGTGAAGGAGAAATGACCTTCTTCCTGTTCTTCTTGTACTTCTTCCTTGACTTAGCAACATAGTTCAGTCCCTCCTTTCCATTCTTGACTCTTTAAGGGATCATCACCTCATTGAGAGCCTTCTCACTTCCTACAAGATTAATTACACCACAATAATTGCTAGGCAAAGTACTAATGCTAGTAGATGAAGAGGACACAACTTGCTTATTTGATTGCTGAGCTAGAAGATTGTCACGAGATTTGGTTAGCTTGTCATGAATTTCTTTAAGAGACGTGAGCTCCTTTTCTAGTGTTTCATGATGAGTAGCAAGTTGCTCGTGAGAAATTCCTAGCTTCAACTCTTCATTTTCAAGGGTTTGTAACAAGAGCAAGAGATTGTTCATTATCCTTCCTAAGCTTAGAGACACCCATAGCAAAAGTCTCTTCAAGACTAGATAATTTCTCCTCAAGAGAAGCTCTAATGGAGCGCTCATTTTCAAGAGCCTTTTCAAGCTCTTTGTCATTGCAAGAGTGACCTTCATGGCTTTCCAAGGTCATGATAATTTCTTCTTTTTCATCTACAAGAGAGTTAACATCATCAAGTTGCCGCAAAAGGGCATTCACTTTCTCTTTAGTCTCACCTTTGAGGCTAGCCAACCAAATGCTTAGTTATTTTGCCTCACTATCTCCCTCACAAGCATTTTCAACACAATCCAACAATGAAGGAGGATTAGTGACAATGGTTTTGGAGTTGGGAGAGCATACCGAAGTGACTTTTTCCATAAGACATGTAGGTCGGATAGGCGCATTCTTATTGGGGGATTCAAATAGAGAGACAGATGGAGATGAGGCGATA
This sequence comes from Alopecurus myosuroides, assembly GCA_028641055.1. Classification (NCBI taxonomy): domain Eukaryota; kingdom Viridiplantae; phylum Streptophyta; class Magnoliopsida; order Poales; family Poaceae; genus Alopecurus; species Alopecurus myosuroides. The sequence goes on from CM054059.1 coordinate 413,356,103, forward strand.
GCTATGGAAACATGGGCCACTACTACCACTTCATCTTCTCCTTCGTCTCCGGAAATATAGGTTTCCAACACCGCCCCTTCTTGAACATAAAGAGCCCTTGGCACTCTTCTAGCGAAGTTCTTGTTTTGTGGAGCCTTGGCCTTGTTTTTGCGAACAAGCTTGCCTTCATTTTCTTCTCTTGGCTCAAAAGGGCACTCCTTCACGAAGTGATTTGCACTTCCACAATTGTAGCATGTCCTTGGTCGCTCCCCCTTCTTCTTGTAGTTATTGTTTCTAGGCGGTCTTGGAGAGCCGACCTTGTGAGCTTCACATCTCTTCCATTATCCGTGCATGGCAAGAGCAATGCACTTGTGAGCACCCGTGTAAGTGTCCCCATAGTCCTCCTCCTCATCATCATCCTCTTCAACTTCCTCAATTCGAGCAATCTCCTTAGACTTCAAAGCTAGGTTGGGTGACTTTCCCATTCCTCTAGAGAGAGCAAGAGCATCATCCGCACTCTTGTGTGATAGGGACATGGCGATGAACTCAATAAGAACACCAATGGAGTTAAGGGAATTGTAGTCTGCTCTTGTCCGGATGCTAGTGGAGAGGTTCTTCTCAAAGGGTGTAATTGCTTTTGATGAACTTCCTCTTTATCCACTCATCGGAGATTAATTCCTTTCCAAAGTCCCTCAATTTAATTACAAGGGTGACAACTCTTCTATATAGCTCCTCGGGGAACTCATCATCTTGCATAACAAAGTTCTCGGACTTGTCAATGGCCACATCATACTTGGATGATTGGATGCTAGCATTCCTCTGAAACAAAGTGTCAAGCTTGTCCCAAGATTCCTTGGCGGTCTTGCAACCACGGATGTGAGTGAGATGCTCCCTTGGAAGAGCGTTTTGAATGATGACAAGGGCGGTCTTTTTTAGTTGGGATTCCACATTCTCCATAGGAGTCAAGTTGCTCGGGTCGTGGGGATGGAACCCATGGACCACACTTCTCCACAAGGCGGTGCACGAGCAGGAAATATGTGACTCCATTTCAAACTTCCAAGAAGAGAATTCATTAGTGTTAAGCAAGGGAGAAAGTCCAACATTAAGAATGTGTGGCATGGAAACAATTGGATGAATGGATTCATAATTTTGAGGTGGTGGAACTTTTGAGTTGGAGCCCAAACCATTAGCCGTTTGAGACTTGGAGCCTCCGGAATTCTCCTTTGCCTTAGTCTTTTGTGCGGATTTCGCCTTAGCTTTAGCAATGTTATCTTCGATTTCCATATCGTCCGGAATAGTTTCCTCTTCCGAACTTTCCTCATCGGAGACATGGGGAGAATTCACGTTCCCCTTAGGTTTACCCATCATGTTCTCCAACATCTTCTTGATGGAGGAAACCTCCGAGCCAACACTAGAGCTAACCTTGGACAATTGGGTTTCGATGGTTCCAACCGTTGTCTCTAGGCTAGCTATAGTATCGGCCATTTTGGAGAGCTCCTCCTTAGAAGATTCGGGATCATCTTCTTAGGCGGTTAAGCCCGATATAAGAGCCAAGGCTCTGATACCAATTGAAAGTAGACTATGGTCAACTAGAGGGGGGGTGAATAGGTGACCTACAAATTTTAATTCTTTTTCACTTTTAGATGGGCTTTAGCAAGTAAACGACGAGGTTGTCTAGATGTGCAACTATATGAACACCCTAGGTGACAAGAAACAAGTATGCAACAGAAGTAATATGCAAAGCACAAGATAACCACATGTGTAAACAAGGATACAATGATATGTTTCCCGTAGTTCCTTGTCAAGAGAAGTACATCTATGTTGGAGAGGTGGGGATCCACCTAGGCGCTCCTCAATAGCATGGATGTGCACACCTTGTTCTCCTTGAGATTCTCCGGTGAGGGAGATTCTCATTTCCACTATGAGGTCGGCTTGAAGGCGTTGACCAAACCTTTACACGTGGTTGAGGCTACTCCACGAATGAGATGGAGGCTCTCAACAATCTGAATCTTCTTGCAACAAGGTGGAAGCTACAAGCACTAGGGTTTCTCTAGGATGACATGCAACCAAGAGATTTACAAGATCCCAAGGGCTAGAGTAAGGGAAAAATATTTATGGCTTGGTAAAGATGTAGATCTAGGCATCCTCCATTAAATCCTTGGAGGTCATCGAGTTTGGTTGGATGAGGAGGGAGATCTAGGTGTTTTGAGCTCTCAAACAATGGAGGAGAGAGAGAAATGGACGAACTAGCTGTCTAGAGGAAGAAGACATATATTTATAACCTCCTCCAAAATCTAGTCGTTGTTGTCTTATAGGGCCGGAATATTCCGGTATTAGTACCAGAAATTTCCGGGGTAGAGGTCTGGATATTTCCAAATGTCTAGGGGCGGATTTTTCAATAATTCGGCGGCTGGAAATTTCAGGCCAAATTTTCACCCCCCATATCCGAGAGCGGGCAGACAACGTCGCGTCCGTTTTCTTCTAAGGTAACAGGGGCCGGAAATTCCGGGCAAATTTCCGCCCCAAATCCAAGAGCGGGCACTTTGGACGTCCATAGCTTCATCAGCTGATCTTCTCGCAGGCCGGAATATTTTTCAATATTCTGGGGCCGGGGCCGGAAATTCCGCCCTTTAGGTACCGGAAATTTCGGGCTAACAACCTGAAATATCCGGCTTTAGAAAACCATAACTAGTTCCAGAATTTCCCGTGCGAATCTTTTTGTAGAGATTTCTGCTAATCTTTATAGATTGGAATACCATCTGTGAACACTTAAACACCACCTTAGTAGATATATCCGTGTTGTTATCATCACTTGCGATTTCACTTGCGCCCTGCCCTTAATGACACCAAGAAGGGAAATCTCTCTGCTGCCGCATACTTTACAAAGATGAAGGGCTACACATCAGAGTTGGATGCTGCTGGAAAACCACTGGAAGAAGATGATCTGATCGGTTATCTTCTACATGGCTTTGATGGCTCATACAATGCGTTGGTCACCGCTGTTGATAGCAATCCTTGAACAAAACTAGATGGTTTGTTTGGCCTGTTGACATCCTATGATGTGCGCAATGAGGACACCATGGAGTCGACCTTTGCCTCTTCTGCCAATGTGGCTCGCCGTGGTGTCCGTGAAGATCGTGGACGTGACCGTGGACGTCGCAATGACAGTCCAGATAACTGGCGTGCTCGGTAACACCGTGATGATAGCTGTGATAACAGGCGCTACTTTCGTTCTGATGATGATCACCGTGGTGAGCGCCGGTCTGATGATAGACGTGATACACGTCGTGATGATAGAGATGACAGGCGTGACACACGCAGAGATGCCAAAGGAGATAGGCGACGTGATGGAGGACAACGTCGGAATCGGTCACGGCAGTACCATAGTCGCGCCCCTACTCCTTATGTTGATGTGACATGTCAGATTTGTAAAATCCATGGTCATTCTGCGTCTGACTGCTGGTGGCGTCGTGGTCATGACAGTGATGATGAGGATGACCGTGGCAATCATGGTGATAAGAAGGCCAATAGTGCCTCCTATGGGTGGACACAAATTGGTACTCAGACACAGGCGCAACTGACCATATCACAGGGCAGTTAAACAAGCTTTCTACTCATGACAGATACAAGGGACATGATCATTTCCATACAGCTGAGGGAAAAGGTCTGCCTATTAGTCACATTGGTCATTCAATATTGCGTACCTCTCAAGATTCATTACATCTTAGAAATATTCTTCATGTTCCCACCATATCCAAAAATCTCATATCTGTTCATAGGCTTGCTTTAGATAACAATGTCTTTCTAGAATTTCACCACCTTTTCTTTTTGATTAAGGATCAGGAAACAAGAAGAACTATGTTTAAAGGTCCCTGTCATGGTGATCTCTATCCATTAGTTCCCTACTCCACTGGATCATCCAAGCAAGCTTCATAACAATAAAGTCATCTTCATCTACGTGGCATCGCCGTTTAGGACATCCGTCATCTTTTATCGTTCAACAAGTTCTTAGGAAAAATAAAATAGAGCATACTCTTGAAATAAATACTCATGTGTGTGACTCTTTTCAGTTAGCTAAAAGTCATCACTTGCCATACCCTATTTGTATTCGTGTTTCCACTGTTCCATTGGAACAAGTCTTCTCTGATGTATGGGGTCCTGCACCTATTTCTGTTGGCAAACATGCTTATTATATGAGTTTTATTGATGATTTTAGCAAATTCACTTGGATATATTTGCTCAAAAATCGTTCTGAAGTCTATCAAGTTTTTTAAAACTTCCAACAGCTTGTTGAACGCAAATTTGGGACAAAGATTGTTACAAAGCAAACTGATTGGGGTTGTGAATATGAAAAATTAAATGGCTTCTTTCAGAAAATTGGTATCACACATCATGTATCATGTCCTCATGCACATCAACAAAATGGCTCTGCTGAACGCAAGCATCGTCATATTGTTGAGGTTGGACCTGCATTTCTTGCTAATGCTTCCATGCCTCTCAAATTTTGGGATGAAGCCTTCCTTACTGCCACCTTTCTCATAAATTTGCTTCCTGCTAAAGTTCTAAATTTTGACACCCCAACACAACGTCTCCTTAATGTCACACCAAACTATGATGCTCTTCGAGTTTTTGGTTGTGCTTGTTGGCCCAATATTAGACCATATAACAAGCGAAAACTCTCTTTTGTTTCAAAAGGCGTGTCTTTTTGGGTTACAATCCTCGTCACAAGGGTGTCAAGTATGTTGATATCTCTTATGGTCGTGTTTACATCTTTAGGGACGTTGTTTTTGATGGGCAAGTTTATCCTTTTTCTTGTTTGCATCAAATAATGGTGCACGTCTAAAACAGGAGATTCTTTTGTGTAACATCCCAAGTTTTCAAAATTTAAAAGTCATCATACATACATGAGCATCATAGCATCCCTGCATTTTTGTTTGCATTTGTTTGACATTTTGTTTTGGAAAACACAAAATTATGGGCATTATTATTAATAAGCCCTATTTGGATTTTCAAACATTTTATAAAGAAAATTATTTCTTTTTGGCAAGGACAGGGCCAAATTTGTTCCTTAGGTTCTGAGCTCTCCAAAACATATTTTTATGAATTTTTCTAAAATTGTTTTGTTTTGTTTTCGTGTGAAGTGAGTTAAAAAAAAGAAAAAAAAAGAAAGGGGAAAAGGGTTTCTAGCGCAGGCCAGCCCAACTGGGCCAGCCCACCTCTCACCTCCCGCTCGCGCAGGCTGACACGGCCCACCAACCCAGCCGACGCGCGCGCAGCCTCCCTCCTTCTCTCTCTCGCTGACAGCAGGACCCGGGATGACGCCTGCTGATGTCACCGGTTTCCTGCCCCCCCCCCCCGCGCGCACGGAAACGAGTCCGAGGCGAGCACGAAATCCTCGACGATCTCCACTCTGATTCGAACGGGATTCGCTCCTATCTCCTTCGCCTACTTAACCCCCTCCTCCCCCTCTCCCTCCCGCACCCAAAAACCCTAGGTGTACGCCACTAGGCCGCCGGCAATCATCCTCGCAACCACGCTGCCCCCGCCGCCGTCTCTGACTAATTCCGGTGAAGCCAGGCCACCTCCGTCCCTCCCTCTGCCTCCATTCTCCTTCCCTCGTCGACGCGCTCCCGTTTGACATTCTTTTGCCTTGCTCTGTCCCCCAGATCGACGTAGCTGAGCGCGAGAGGAACCCGCCGTCGCCCCGAGCATCCACGGCGAGCTATTCCCGGAGGAGGAGGATGCACGGGAGCCCGCGACTGCGCCATCGCCTTCCCCTTCGCCTCGACGCCCTGATCACCACGGTACCCTCCGCCATCCTCCTAACCCCGTATAATCCTTGCTCCGTCCTCGTTCTGTATTCCGGCCACTGCACGCGCGCGTTTCCGGCCAGTTTTCCGTCGACCTAGCGCCGCCGGCCCCGCAGTTTAATCGCCGCCGTCGATTTCAATCTGACCCTCCACAACAGAGGCAGCCAGCGAAGCGGTACGGGCGATCCTAGATGTCCATCTCCACTCAGATCTGACGGTCCACGACGACGATCCGCGCGAAACGACGCCAACCAATCAGAAGCCCCCGTTGACGCTGCCCCGGATCGAGCAGTTTCTGTGTTTTAAAAATAAAAACAGAATTTTGTTCCAATCTTCAAAAATTCATATCTTGAGTTATGTTTATCCAAATTAGATGATTTTAGACTTTCTGAAATTAGCACAAGGTGTAGATTAATCTAGGCTATTCAAATTTAAAAATTGAAACGTGCACTCACATGTTATTTGTAGATCTTTATTTACACTAAATTGCTTATAACTTTTGCTCTAAAAAGTATTTTTGAGAAAATCCAATTGAGTTAGTTTTGTTTTGATGTCCCCTATGCAGTAGTGGTCGAGAAAAGATTTTAGGATGTGTTTACGTGACTGAAAACATTGAGACTAGTTTATAGCCCTTTTGGAATCCTTTTTAATGTTAAATTTTTCTAAGTGTGCTTAAATTGTGTTCCATGCATCTAACCCATCTAAGTAACATCAAAGAGAAATATTAATCATGTTTTTAGGGTTGTTGTAAGTTTTGTGCATCATGTTTTATTGCATAGTATGCATACATGTTTTTGTATTGCCTTAGTGAATTCTATGTTTATGTGTGCTTTTTTTCCTTGTCTTTGATTTTGAGGAGGAGCAAGGATTTTCGTGTGATTGTTTTTGTGCTTGTTCTTCCTTCTACCAAGGCAAGTGACATTCATAAACCACCCCATAATTTCCCTAAGTGCATTAGAGTATTTTGAAGTAGTATGCATGTTAGGGATTTTTCTCTAAGTTATTAATTTCTATGCCTTTCCCTTAGTATGTTTAGCCACCTTTCCTTGATAAATTTCGTGGCTCCTATGCTATATATACAAGTACTTAGCCATGCAACAAATATTTTAATTTCTAGCTATTGAGGAAAAATTCTAAGTACTTAACCATAATGAAACACCTGGGTGGACTAGTTGCATGGATGATGAGAGTTGAGTGTTGCCTCAGGGCCCTTTTCCAAGGGTTGAATTGAGGCATTCACTTGTGGATTGCCACCCAGGGTCGAAGAGATTTCTAGGTCCAACCAAGTTTAGAAGCTTCCAGTGCAGCCTTAAGACAATGGGCTCTGTCTTGACCAAGGAAGATGTGGGAGTTCAACTCGACAGCTTGACAAGAAGATGTAGCAGAATTATAGGTGGAACGGGTCTTTCTAGTAAAGTTGAATTCTCTTTCTGAAGGGTCATGTCTCAATTCTCTCCTTTCCTTAATGCACCCAGCGTGTATAGGAGGTTTGGGCTAATTGGGGCTTAAGGTGAAAGTGCACAACCTCTGCAGAGTCAAAAACTAAGTACTTAGCCGTGTCCCCGATAAAGGACAACTTCAAGCAGCTGGACATGGATGGATGGAAGAGTCTCAACATCAAGTTTTCATGAAGTAAAATTTAACTAAGGAAAAATTGTGTTTTGAGGTGCAAGCCTTTTGAAAAGATAAAACTATTTTACTAAGTGTTAGGAGAAAATTGGCATACTGCAAAAACTAAACTCCACCAAGCCATAAATGCATGTAGAATAGACTTGTCACCCATATCCACCAAAGTCACTTGCCAGTACATTGTTTGTACTGATTCTCCTTCGGGGGCTGCATATTCCAACGTGCAGGTAACTCGGAGGAAGAATACTAAGTTGTGGGACTGGAGTCTACACTCAACATGAATGCCTGTGGCGCATGCTGAAGATGGAGGCTCACTGCTACCATGTTTCTGCTCTATTACTTTGATGTTTAGCTAGTCAACAAGATTATGCAAGTTGTAATAAATATTTGGCTACTCTGGACTTTTGTTGTAATAATTGATACTTCTGCAATGATACTTAAAATTTTGTACTGTGGTGCTAGCATTGATCCAGGGACTAGCACTTAACACAGGTGTTCCAGCTTTATTAAAAGTTGGGATGCTACATTTTGCTTCCATCAAACTCTTACATCCATCATGAGGACACAAATATTAATGACCATATAACTACCGTTATTCCCTGTGTTGATGCTCCACAGGATCCTGAAGATACCTCTGAAAATCTAGTGCAAATTGATGAAGAAACGGGTTCTGAAAATACAAATGAAGAAACTACACAAAATGACGAAACCGACACTGATTTTGAGGATGATTCTTCTACGCAATCTGACGCGTTTGTTGCCTCTGATCCCGAGACCGATTCGCTGTCTCAGCCAGGCTCTCATGCGGGTTCAGCGTCCGAGGAGGATCTTCCCGCGTGGAGCGTGTCCACGCGCGAGTCCACGTGCGGGTCTGCGGGTGGCGAATCACCGACTGCCACGCCCCAGCCGACACGGTCTCTCGGGGGATAGCGACAACGATGCGCTGCCGGCTCCGTTTGCACCCCCGTCTGCTGCTGATTCACCTGCTCGTGGAACTTCTGCGGACGAGGAGGCTGAGGACCAAGATACAACAAAGCAGAATTCTAGAGTTTCCGGATCTTTTGCGGATGAGGATGATGTTGTAGTACTTGTGCCACGCATACGGTTTCAAAAGGGTATTAAAAAAACCCAAAAATATACGGATAACACTATAAGTTATGGAAAGCAACCGAACATATATGAGAGAAATATTATCAGACATGGGATGTTTTTAACTGCAGGTGAGCCAAGTTCATTAACAGAGGCTTTTAGTGATGAAAATTGGCACAATGCAATGAAGGAAGAATATGGAGCCTTGATGCAAAATAAAACTAGGCACCTTGTTCCACCTGGTAAAGGCAAAAATTTGATTGATTGCAAGTGGGTATATCGTATAAAAATACTTGCAGATGGTACAATTGATAGATACAAAGCCATACTTGTTGCAAAAGGATTCAAACAAAGGAATGGAATTGATTATGAGGAAACTTTCAGTCCAGTTGTTAAAGCTGCAAGCATTCGAGTTGTTTTATCTATTTTAGTCTCTCGAGGTTGGAGTCTAAGGCAGCTAGATGTCAAGAACATGTTTTTACATGGTGTTCTGGAAAAGGAGGTTTATATAAGACAAGCCCCAGTATTTGAAGACTCTCATTCTCCTAGCTATGTTTGCAAACTTGACAAACCACTTTATGGACCGAAACAGGCACCGAGATCTTGGTACTCTCGGCTCACTACAAAACTCTATGATCTTGGCTTTGTTGCATCTAAGGCTGATACAAATTTGTTTTTCTATAACAAATCCGATGTGATGATATTTGTTTTTATCTATGTTGATGATATAATAGGGAAAAGCTCCTCATAAGATGCAACTTCTGTCTTATTACAAGACCTAAATAGAATCTTTGCTATCAAGGACCTTGGTGATCTTCATTTCTTCTTGGGAATAGAGGTGAAGCAAATTCATAATGGTATTTTGTCGACTCAAGAAAAATATGCCAGAGAACTCCTTGAGAAAGTACGTATGAAACAATGCAAAACTAGCACCTACTCCTTTGTCTACGTCAGAAAAATTATCTCTTCATCTGGGTAATTTACTTGGTGCTGAAGATAACACACAATATAGAAGTATCAACAACAGTTCATTGGACAACAGTAAAAATAATTCTACGGTATATCAAGGATACAATTGGCATTAGTATAACCTTTACTCGATCATCTTCTACACTTCTTAGTGCTTTCTCAGATGCAGATTGGGCCGGATGTCTTGATGACAGACGCTCAACTGGTGGATTTGCCATATTTGTTTGTTCAAATCTAGTTTCTTGGAGTGCTCGTAAGCAAGCTACAGTCTCAAGATCAAGTACCGAAGAGTCACTAGCAAATGCCACATCACAAATTATTTGGGTTGAGGCACTTCTTGATGAACTAGGTGTGAAGATGGAAAACAAGCCATGCTTGTGGTGTGATAATCCTGGGGCAACCTATTTCTCTGCAAATCCAATATTCCATCCATGTACAAAACATATTAGAATTTATTTTCACTTTGTGAGAGAAAGAGTAACAAGCAAAAGACTACAGATCAAGTTCATTTCAAGCAAAGATCAGATTGCCGATGGTTCTACAAAATCTCTCTCTGTCAGGAATCTTAGTGAGTTTAAGCATAATCTAAATCTGTCCCAGAGTTTAGATTAAGGGAGGGTGTTAAATGTATTCGGTTAGTTTTCGTAGTGGTGTTGAGTTGTACTCGGGTACGGTTTGCATACCGACTCTACCTCTATGTCTATACGCTTCCGGATGCTATAATCTGTCTATATACCATGAACTCGAGACCCTAAGAGCATCTCCACTCGCGCCCCCAAAGGCCGTCCCCAAGCGCCTTCCCGTCCGGACGGGCCCCGAGCGCGCCCAGTCGCGCCCCCTATTGGGCCTTCCGTCCGGACGCCCCCTTGTTCCCGTCCGACAAATCCAGCCTAACCCCGTCTCCCAGGGGCTCCCGTGGGGGCACCGAACGAGTCGTTCCGCGCCGCGGGCCCTCCCTGCCAGCGACACAAGCGCCCACCAAAAACCCTTTTTGTCCCCCGACGCCTACCATTTCCTTCCCTGCCACCGCCCATCTTTATCGCCCCTTCCCGCCTCTCTCCCTCCGTCGGTGCCATGCCTCCGAAAGGGCCGCCGAGCCTGCCGCCGAAGAATGCGAAGGCCGACATGCTCGGCGTCAAGCGTCGCGTGCTGCAGCTGCACTCCTAGAAGGAGCGGCCGGAGGGCATGACCGACGCCGAGTGGGCGGCCGACCAACATCGGCGCGACGTCTCCACGATGGAGCGCCGGCTGCGACGCGAGAAGTCGGAGGCCCAGAACGCGGCGGCGGACCTGGAGCTGCTGGTCGGCGCCATCGGAGGAGGCAGCCCGGGAGGTGGCTCGAGCTCGTTGGCTTCGGCGTCGTCGTTCCGCGTGGACGCCGCGAGCACGCCGCGTTCGTAGTCGAGGCTCTGTCCTAGCCCGGGTCTCTCCCCCAAGTTCAACGAGCTCGGCGGCTATGTCGGCTACGCGTACGGCTACAGCGGCAACTACGGCGGCTTCAACCCAAACGCCGTGTTCAGCGACGGCGCGCCCAGCAGCGCCGGGACGGGACTCGACCTGAACGAGGCGTACGAGGTGTCCCCGGGATTGCGCCGGAACGGCGCGGCGTCTGGGCAGGCCCAGTCCGAGCGCGCCCTGTCGTTCGAGGACGCCGCCCCCAACGTGTTCGACGTCAGTCCCCGCGCTCTTTTCACCGACCAGGCGCCCTCCGGCGGCTACGACTTCGGCACCTAGGCCTCCTTCGGCACCTAGACACAAGATGGTGGCGAGAGCGCCGTTGTCGACGAGGAGCAAGACGTCGACAACGCCGATGATGACGACGTCCAAGATGGTGATGGCGCCGGTGACGATGTGGAAGAAGTTGACAAGGATGGAAAGAAAAAGAAGAAGAAGAGTGGAAGCCGCAACATAGCTTGGACCGTCAAAGAGGACGAGTGCTTGATCGACTCATGGAGTGCCATTAACCAAGACGTGATCGCGGGTGCCAACCAAACAAGCGACTCGTATTGGAAGCGGATCCTCTCGGAGTTTGATGAGTGCAAGTACCAAATGTCATATGTGGAGTACGTCATGGATCACAATCAAAATGCGCTAGCTCATAGATGGGCCGCAATCCAAAAGTCGGTGAACAAGTTTCAAGGAGCCTTTGAGAACATCACGGCGAGGTCGGAGAGTGTCAAGAGTGCAAAAGATCAAGTAAGTTTGTGTGTCGCATCTTCTTCTATGCTATCACAACATTCATGCATATCCTAATCTTGACTTCTCTTGTTGCTAGATTATTGATGCTATCACCTTGTACAATGCTATCAACGGGGGTAAGGACTTTGTGCTTCTACACTGCTTCAACAAGTTGCAAAACAATGAGAAATGGAAGAAGCATAGGCTCCGACTAAAGCAAAAGTCCGGCGATGCTCAAATTGAGGAGGTGGTTCTCAACTCGGAAAGGCAAATGGGAAACAAGAAAGAAAAGGCGGCGGTGGCGGCGGAGGCGATCTTGGAGCGTGTGCATGCCGCCATTGACAAGGTAATGGAGAACGTCGCGAAGAACTCGGCCGAGAGACGTGCCGCAACCGAGGCCAAATGGACGGAATTCTCCAAAAAGACGGACAAGAAGATTGAGATCGAGGCCGGCAAGGCGGCGTCCAAGAAGAGGCAAGGGGACTTCATGATTCTCACCTGGATAGATCCAACCTTGATCCGCGGGCGAGCGCGGCGTGTGACCGCCTGCGTGCTCAAATCTACGCCGAGATGGGCCTCGATCCGGCGTCCACGACGGCCATGGCGACCAACAGGGCGGCATCCTCGGCGCCCACGGTGCGGCACGAAGCGGCCCCAAGCGGCGGCAGTAACGAAACGTCGGGCGAGACCCAGGGCGCCGAGCCAGCCGGCGACGAGTTCCACGGCTACAACCCCGACCCCGGATTCCTCGGCTCCAACGACGTCGTCAACGTCGATTGACACTAGCGCGTGACGAATTCGTATGGTTTTGTAATGCCAAACCTTTAAATTATGGCTAAAAAACATAATTATGTAAGACTTTAGTTATTTTTATTTGCACAATTAAAAAACTTGGGGAAAAATGTTTTGGGGGTTTTAGTTGAGGGTGCCGAGTGAGGACGGGACACCTTCGTGGACGCGGCGCCGTCCGGAGGAGCCCCCAAAGGTCGCCGCGGACGCCGATCCAGACCTACCAGGGGCGCGACTCGAGATGCTCTAACAGGTATTTCCATCACAAAGATTAACAGGCGGGACAATGCCTCACTCACGCCTTCTAGTCCAAGTGGACCAATCATAGACTGGGAACAGACCTGCTATGCGGAAATGCTTTCCTTCTTTTTTTCAGAGTGATCGACGAAAAAAAAAGTGAAACCAGTAGCATGCTACAAACAGAACACGAGGCCCCCTTATTTTCAGCCCAAGCGAAATCTAACACTGCACAGCCCATTTCTAGCCTCCATTCTCCTTTGATTTACCATCCGCTACTCGGCCGGGCCCTGACAGGCTGGGCGGCCAACTGCTTTGCCCGCCAATCGGCGTCAACCCTATATGTTTACTATTAAGGTTGCTGTGGCGGTGGTGTCACACTTCAACGTAACTAGTAAACGTGCACGTGCAATGCACGTATAATCTTATAAATTTCTTGGTAATGCTGCTATTTAAGTTTCGCGTCATGATTGAGAACAAGCGACAAAACAAATGCGGTATAGTTCATAATACTCATATATGTACATCCAGAAGGGTGTCAAGTTTCAACTAAAAATGGTCCAATAGTAAGAGAAACACTTTTGTCACGAAATAAAATAAAATGGATATGTTCAACCAAGGCTGTAGTCCAGAAATTTGCAATTAATCGGCACTGCTATATAAGATAAACAAAGTAAGTAGCATGATTAAGATAGTAATCTAAACCTCCGAAACATATCTGCTTGTAGAGGAAGAGTGCAACAGATGCATGCATGGAAATTTATTAGAAATTGCATTTTTTAGAGGTTATAATATGGACGGATAAAGAACATAAAGCATATACATAAATCCAAAAACATGGAAGATTTTTGTATTACACATTTCCCATAAGCATGCTTCTACCTACAATGTTACTCTTTATTTCCGGTGAAGCATGGCCATGTCTTACAAAGGTATATATATAGAGATAAAGTTAACAGAAATATGAAACTCAAAAATCAATCAGGCATATGCAAACCTTCGGAGGGTTGGATTACAGCTCACAACATAAAATGAATGGACCCAGAATTAGTTTCAAGTATAAGTGAATTCAAGTTGGTACTCCAAAATATTGCATCAAAATTTACAACGATATAAATATTGATTCCCCCATTTACATGATAATTAAGCGGCACTTGGTTCATAAACAGTGGAACATGGACAAAGAACACATGGACTGTAGTTAGAATACAGACAATAAACATCAAGCCCACTAAGTCGGCTCTGTTGTTACATGGAATTCTAGGGCCTAAGTATCGATCAGAAAGAAGACCATAATATCCTGGTGATGCGCAACAGCTACAAGATAGCGGATGATCTTGGCGTTAGGGGAAAATAAAATAGAAGGTACATCGTATGCGGAGCAGCTGGACACTGAGATCATCCTCATGAAAGCGTGCCTCCTAGCCCCTCTTTCATTCACCTGAAGCTATGGTGACTTGGGCCTGGTCACCTGCTTAGTTTACCTGTGCAAAATACATCAGTTGAAGACTTGTGAGATGACAAAACTTCAGGAAGCTGACCAATAGAGACGACATAATTTTGTGATATAAAACTGGAATGTCTGAGAGAACGACCGGTTGAGTCTAAAGTAGATCAGACAATAGGGAAAAACGACATGAGGGTACAACAACATTGATATCACAATCTTCAAATAGTATCTCTGCTCAGTTTCCATTTCAAGAAATAGTTACCTAGGTGTTGGAGCTAAATTTGGTGTCTGCAATTAAAGACACAGTAATACATAAGATATTTGTCAACATCATTCCATTGAGCATTTGACTGTGAACCACAAGGCTGCATCATTTCAGAACAAAGACTAAATGGAATTTCAGTAAGACAACAATTCAAGTACACGCCCTTTTATCAGGATGCCAAGTGGTAAAACTTACAATCATGGCCAAAAAATAATATTATGCTTACACGGTAATCTAAATTCTACAGTCCTACGGCTAAATAGAAGAACCACTTAAGCGAATCACGGATTTCAGGTACCTGATGTAGGAATCAATAGAAGAACCAGTTATGCGAATCACAGATTTCTTAAACTGGGATGTCAACTTGATCACAGTTTTGAAAATTTAGTTTCCCAATTCTCTAGAGCACGTAATCTACAGACAAGAAATAGATATAAGAATTTCAGAAAATGCACAAAATCACATATATATTATATTATTGTATCCTCACACGATCAAGCCAATAGTACACCAGCTTGATAAGACTACCAATCCACATATTCATATTTAAGCAGATGCTATTAGGAAAACAACGAAATCACCAAGTCACTTTACTTCAGATGCCGCAGCCCAAACAACTCATGGTGTGTCTAATCTATCAGTGTATTTGAAGGTGTTCCCAGGGCAACTTTTCATGTTGAACTGTACCGTACAAGACATTTGAGCGGGATCTGCAAGTTTGAAGCAATTCATCTTCCAAATCGGAGTGTTGCACGTTTGCTTTGATATAACCAGAGAGAGTGACATGTTGTTGGTTATAAGCAATTTATCTTCCAAATGGACACACGCTTGGACTGCTTCACCAAGGTGATTATTAAAAATCTCCACTAAAATGAAGTTGGTTATAAACTCGTGTCCTACTCCTCAAAGAGGAACTGTATACATGATTTCAACAAAAAAAAAAGAGGAACAGTATATATGAGCGTAACAGAGCAGGATACCTGTAGCTAGAACTGAAGGGTTGTCGCTTCGGGGTCGATGTGCTGGCCAATAGCAGTGTGACGGCCGCGGCGGCGGCCGGGGCAGTGCCGCTTCGTGCAGTGCTGGCGTGGGCGTCCAGCTATCGAGGCGGCAGTCCAGGGCGGCGGCGTCCAATGTCGGGGGCGTGCGCCTGCATCCAATGGAGGCGATGTTCCCGCTCGTCGGTGTCGGGGGGCGTGCGGCGTCCAATGACGGAGGCTCAGCGGTGGGGGCGTGCGGCGTCCAGTGTCGGGGGCGTCAGTGGCAGGGGCGTGCGGCTGCATCCAATCGCGGCGCCGTTCCAGCTCGTCGGCGGGCACAGCGGGGGCGTCCAAAGTCGGAGAGCGTTCTGAGGCGTGCGGAGGCGGTGGGGTACGGCGGCAGCGTCCAAAGTCGGAGAGCTTTCCGAGGTGTGCGGCAGTGGCGTGTGGAGGCGGCGGGGCACGCGGCGGCGTCCAAAGTCGGAGAGCGCTCCGAGGCGTGCGGAGGCGCGTGCGGAGGCGGCATTGCAGGTCGGCGGTGCTGGACAGAGGCGAGGTCGTGCCTGGCGGCGGGGTAACGGCAAAGACAGGGGCAAAGAAATCTGGAGACGTGCTTGTTATTAGAGGGGGAAAAAATCTGAATAATAATTGGGTGGTTTGCCTAGAGGTGGAGGTGCGCGTCCGACAAAGTGTTTTAGGACTAACATGTACCGTGCGTTTAGATGATCGGACGGTCTGCATCATTTGGATCTGCCGTTCTGGGTCTTTTTATATTAGTGGAGATTACGTAAGGAATGCCACCGCACAACTAACTATTTCACTTCTAGATAATTACGGAGAATATGCCACCGCACTAAATTCTCTCCCATCTCTAACCATCGGTCTGCCATCGTCCTGCCATCCTCCACCACGATCGCTCTCTCGCGCAGCGATCTAGGCCGATATATCTTGGCTCGACCCACCCTCAATTACAGATAAAATCCCTAAGCATAGTCAACTCACGATCTGTTTTCTCCCTCTGTGACGCGCAGCCAGCATAGAGCTAGGGATCCACAGGTGCCTAGCACCACCGCCGCCACACAAGTGGTCGTCTGGTCGCTCCCTCAAACCACTGTCGCGTCACGTCGGGGATGCCGGTGAGCAATGGATGGTGACAATGTCGAGGGCGCCGCCGCCGAGGGAAGGCTCGTCGCCGGCCGGTGTCGTTGTCTCTTTGGAGGTCGACGTCCACTCATGAGTCGCGGGGCGGTCATCTCCCATGAGTACACCATCTTGAGCAGGGCAGAGGACCCTGCCCATTAAGGTGCCCACTTTATCGGCATCTCATTGCTGGTATGCAACAAATGAAGAAGCTCCCGGAGTCCCGACCAGTCCATGGTCCGGACGGCCATGGACGTGGAATGGATGCCAGCGCAAAGGAGAACGGCGATGCCCCTGCAAAAAGAAACTCGCTAGCCTTTGCTTAGATCGTCGCCACATCACGACGCCGCCCGCTTCCTTCCTTCACCACGTCGCCACGTCTTCACATCACGCACTGCCGCCGCCTGCTTCCCCTAATCCCCCTTGCTCGTGGTCGATGCCTACCCTAAATCCACCGGCGCCTGCAGTTGTGCCAACGTCTGTCGCGCCTAGGGCGGCCTCCTGCACTGCCTCAGCCCCAAGCGCCGCTCTGATGAACTCCCTCAACCCTAACTGGTGCGTGAACTAGCGCCCCCCAGCCTCCCGACGAGGAGGACAGAACAGCGGCCGCCCTGTCTGCAGATGTGTTAAGAGTTCTACAAATAGTGCAACCTGTGTGAGTTGCCTTAGTTGATTCTGGTGTTTATTTGCGGGAGATATGGCGGTATAGCCGTGCTTTTAGCTTCTGGTCTTGTGATCTACAAGTAGCTGGTATGAATTTATTAAGCTTGAATACTAATTTATCGAAAAAGCAACATTAAGATATTCAGATGTTTCCTTCTTCGTGTGTGTAGTGAAATTGTGTAAATGTTATTTGTTATTTATAATAATTTAGGTATATTTAATGGGCGGTACCCTCACTATGGCTATTCAAGAGAATGAAGGTCGACATTTACAATCATGCTTCCTTGCACAATTACAGTAAGAGAAGAAAAATGATGATCCGCAGGATGGGCTCATTGAAATAGAATTTTCAGGCTTACATGTTCCAAGATCAAATCAACGATTTTGCCAATGAAATCTTTCTCGGAGATGAGAGATGCCATCAGTTAGCACATATCGGATCATGGAACATCAGCATGTCTTCAAGAAGTTTGTGCAGAGGCTGTTCAGACTGAAAGTTAAATATTTTCTGTTCGCTTCCCCGACGTATTGTACAGGTTATGTATGTATATTTCTTTGGCATGGAGACCTCGGCTGGTAATTTCTAGGCAGTGGACAGTTTGGAGAGACACAATAGAGGCGAACACAGTAGACCCCAGAACATAGCACGTAATTTTAACTATACAATATGTTGTCAAGCTATTGTACATACATTGCACAGAGACCAATTTACTTTTTCTTTGTTGATATATTCTAAGAAAGGAATATTCCTATTTAGAAAAACCTTAACAAGTAAGTTAGTGATGATGGTTTGCTGATTTGTGTTACAGATTCTTGTAGTATATATATCGATTTGTTAGCTTCACGAGTTTATCCTGGCAGAATATTGAGTACGGCTGCTTGCCCCAAGACACGTTCCATTGTCGGTTCCCAAATGGGATTGTTATTTGCAAGGTTAATTACTTTTGCTCACTTCTATTTGGTGGTGAGGTTCTGGTCAGATTGGTCTAGACGGAAAGGGGCAATTCTGTGTCGCAAGAGTAGTGCTTTGCCGCATTTGTGCGAGCATCATCATTGTTGATGGATAAGTAGGTCTTATTCTGGCATCCTCTTCAGTGTTCAGGCCACTGCTTATTAGTACTGTGTTGCCTCTACCTATTGTCATCCAGAATTGAGCTCCAGCGATCACCCTTTACTGACAAATCAAGAAGAATACCTCAGACTGGACCCTGATATGAAATTGTGCAAATGAGGGACCATTGAGATCAAAACTAAATCATGTTTGTCAAAAAATAGCTTGACCATTAGTCACAAACAGAAACATATGGTCTTCTGAATGCCAACTTTGTGAAAGTTTTAAACAATGATCTCCTCGTCACTATTACTAATGCATTTTGTTTTGTTGAAATTTCTCACCGATGTCTTATTCGTGAGGGAGGTTGGCCGGCACCGCCCGTGAGGAAGGCCATCCGTCCATATTGGAGGAAGCATATCGAATTTATCGTCCATTGCATTTTTGGCGGGATACTTCATCCATGGTTCTGAACATGTTGACTCGAATGCCATATAATTGTACCTTCATAGCCTTGAGTTATGACTCATTAAAGTAGAAAATTATTTTACCAGGGCGGGGACTCGTCCAGGCTCAATCTAGATGCAAACAATGTCTTTCTGAAAAAGAGAAGGTACTCCATATTTAGTGTCTGATGCCTTCCATCTTATAATAGATTGATACAAAAATGTACTCCGCCTCCCTAGATTTGTTTTTATAGTTCTTCCTACATATGGTGATATGTATCTTCAGTCATATAGCATCTCTTGTGATATTTATGGTCTTTTTTATTTTATTTAAAAAAAAATATTGTCCCAAATAATATGGTTGAAGGATAGTGGGAATGAACACATGTATAGTTAAAAATAGATGCACATATTATTATTGAGCAGAGACCAGGATATTGGGTCAATCAATAGCTAGCTGACCTTGCACTCGGATGAGTAAGAAACGTATCAGTTATCTTATAAGGTCTTTGACGGAACAGAATATAATGCTTAGTAATGTTGTCAATTAGATTTTAAGGTCTATTTTTTTAGAGTAAATCACATGGAAATATCATCTGCTCATATATTTGTTTTGGTTTGTAAGATTGTGATGCTTAAATTTAATACTACAGGTTGCACTTAAGTTTTAGCCTCTTCACATTTACACATTTGTTTTAGCCTTTACTCAGTTTATACACTGAACTTCACAGTTTTATCATGTTTTCTGCAGGTTCATATGCTGGTGATTTTTTTTAGATGTATGCAAGTTCTTTGCAATGGAAATCATTGCCAATATTGGTAGTGTTTGGATGATTCTGTATCACTAGGTTTGTCTACACCCGGCATCACTTTCCTAAATTGTTTCTTTCACATATACACAGATTAGGACATTTCTCTTCGTATCTTAAATGTTAAACAGTAAAACTCTCTTCACACAAATTGATTTTTTCCAGTGGTCGAATGATATGCCCTGTCGCCATGAGTCATACAATTACTTGAGCTTGGCACTTTTATGGTAATTTAATGGTATATCAGGCTTCGAATTTTGCCCCTATTTGAAGATGAGACAAATTGGAACAGAAAAATATGAAGGAAAATAGAACGCTCCAAGTATGCTCCAGTTCATATGATTAGTGGCTCCAGTTTTTATGTAATGGTACGCTACAGATTGACAAGTGAGGGATGACAAATGGTGTGCATTGAGTATGAGAATAGGGCAATTATTCGCATGAAAATTCAGATATTTGGATTTGCACAATTTTGTTTGGATATTTCTGCCGAGCTAGGTATTCTGCATTATGTTTGTTGCACAAGCAGTTTTGCAATATTCTTTCAAAGTGTCTTCTATTAAGTACGTTGTCCACTGAGCAAGTGTGTAGTACTTCTGATCAGTAATCAGTATAGATCGTTTCTTTTTGCCTAAGATGTCAATATGTGCTTTGTAACCTGCCGTAAGAAAAATGAACGCAGTTTGAAAAGGAGTGTTGGTATGAGTTCCACTGCCTTTCTTACCAGTTTCCTGAGGCTTTCTTGTATGGCTCACACACCTTGGAAGTAATTTATTAAGCTTGGAGGGTCTATTACAGCTTTATATTTAATCTCATTTTTCATTGTGCCCACAAGAAACTTGTGCGATTCCATCAGCAATTTGTTTCGAGTAACTCTTAAGGAGGGCAGTGCGTTCTTGCAAGTTCCTGCAATTCCTATAGAATAAGAGAAATTGCCCACTTTATAAGGAAGACCGAGAATCAAAAACGATATATTGCCATGTTTATGAAAAAAAACGGTTGAAAAGCAGCACTATTTGAATAGACCAGTGTAATTGTTTGAATATAGTTAGTCCTGCGCATTGTCCATTTGTGATTCTGTGTCTTTCAAGGTGGTCCATTCTATCGAAATAACCATAAGCTGCACCCTGACATACATTGGGGAATTGCAATGATGTTTTATCAATATCTCAATTTTGTTGTTCCGTGTCAACTCATGGGTGACAACACATAGGAATTCAACCATTATGTTTATATGACGAAAAAAATTGAGCCCCGTAGCAACGCACGGGCATTCAACTAGCATCGCTTAATGCGAGTTGGAATACCGACTCGTCCACTTAACAGTTATAAATGGGCTGACCCATAGCTGAATGGAAATACATCGCTTAATGCGAGTTGGAGTACCAACTCGCCCACTTAACAGTTATAAATGGGCCGGCCCATCAGCTGAAAGGAAAATGTAAGAAGAATTTGGGGGAATCGAACCGGAGACCGTCTGTTCAACTCGTAGGTGCAACCACTGGGGCGAGGGAACATTTTTGTCCATATTACTCGTTTAGTCTTTTTATGTCTCCTTTTTTCTATTTTTCATTTTTTTTCCATTTCTTTGTTACTTTTTCTTTTCTGTTTTATTTTTTTATTTATTATTTTTTTGTTCGAACTGAAAAATATTGAAACTTTAAAATGTTTAAATTTGAAAATTATTCGGATAAAATATGTTTAAATTTAAATTTTGTTCAAATGAAAAAGCGTTTTTGTGTCTAACTTTTTCTTTCACCGAATTTTTTTGTTCAGAATTATTTTTGGTTCAAACTAAAAATTGTTTAAACTTTAAAATGTTCAAATTTATAGTTTTAAAATTTGAATTTTGTTCGGATAAAAAACTGTTCAAATTTTTAAATTGTTCAAATAAAAAAACCGTTCAGACTACAATTTGTTACAATTTGAGAATTGTTCATACGTAATATTTTGTTTATATTTTTGAAATCGTTCAAACTTAAAATTTGTTCACCATTTAAAAAATATTAACTTTAAGTTATATGATTTTTTCTAACAAAAGAATTTGAAAAAGAAAAAAAAATACAAATAGGCCGGCCCAGGTGTGGAGCGAGCCAGTGAGGGAGCCAGGCAGCGAGCGAGCGCGAATTTCAGTACGGCTCGCTAAAGAGCGGTACATAGGGAACCCCCCCCAAGAGGTTTGGTTCCGCACCATGAACCTCCCTCCTCCCGAGGAAATTGCACAAACCTCTAACAATTAGGTTCATTTTTGTAAGGAACTACAACTATTGAGCCAAGTTGCACAAACCTACAACTTTTGGGTACATCTGTTGCACAAAACACAAATAATCCAATTAACATATTTAACATCACATATAGCGTATGGGCCCATATTATTAGTGCCATGGTCGGTGCGTCTGGAGTTGTACATTCTCGAATGTGCAACTCTGGTGGAAAGAGTTGTCGCAAGCAGGGGAGGCTCTCTCCGGCATCCCATATAAGGTTGTGGACATCAGCTACTCCGGCGGTGTTACAGGCGCACTTTTGGAATGGTAGGACCTGACGTTGTTAGAAGCTCCATGAAAGAGTTCTTCAACGTCTAGCTCCGACCGTCGCGGGATTAATAAGCTTGCTCTGCGGGTTGTTCTTCGAGCCAATATTCCCCGCCTGTCTCCTCCTCCCACAGGTGACAGGAATGGCGAGTCCGATGGCGGTACAATATGCACTTACGGCGTCGACGACATACCCTTTGTTGCAAGGTACTGCTACTCCTATGTCCTATTCTTCCTCCATCAAGCGATGTGGCTATGAAGGGTGGATACGTCGATTGGGTGAGCAGCAGCGTTAGTTGGAAGTGGATTTGGGAAGCAATCTTCTCGAGCACCACCTCGGCGGAGGGTGACAGCCGCCCGACATCCAAGACCAACCCATGCCTATCCAGAAGCCGGTGAAGGGCTCCGGAGCATGTTTAACCTCCTATGTGAGGTCCATCTTGAGGTTTGGTGCTGCATACTATGTCTACACGAGAGCAAGTGGTTTTGTCCCCGCTTCCTAGCATGATGGCGGTGATGATGACCTGGCAGTGAAGAAAGAGAAGGACCAGATTGATTTTTCATCTTCAAGTGAGATCTTTTGTGCAAATGCTAGGAGTCTATATGTAATTTTTTTATTTTATTGGGTCCTTTGTATAATTTACCTCCACTATCTGGAATTAATGTGATGTTTCCAACAACACCGCTCGTTGTAAAAAACAAACCAGGACCTCCATCCTTAACGCTTGTAGACAGAGTCCGCCACGTTAAACTCCTTATTGGCACTGACAGCAGGCCCATACATCATATGTGTAATTATATGGTTTAATTAGGTTATTTATGTTCTGTGCAAGAGATGTACTTAAAAGTTGTAGGTTTTGTTGCAGTTCTTTGCAACAACGACACTAATTGTCGGAGGTTTGTGCAATTTCCTCTCCCTCCTCCCATCCCACCCAATCCTCTTCTACACGAGCGGCCGTGCCTGTTCCACGCCGGCCGGCCATAACCCCTAAACCCCCGGAGCCAAGTAGCCAACACCACCCGCCATGGCCGAAACTATCACCTTCCCGCTCCCCCTTCGAGCGCCCGCGCCGCCGCCTTCCTCCTCCAAGACCATTCGCCTCCAACTCCCCGCGCAGTCCCCTCCCCGCGTCTTCTCCCCCACCTCCCTCCTCTCCTCCTCCCACCCAACCCCTACCTCCTCCTCCCGCACGCCCCGCCTCGGCCGCACCCACGACCCCACTCGCCAGGGCGGCAGCGGTGGTGGTCAGGCATGGAACCTCCCACCCTCCCTCTCCCTCCCCGCTCGGCGCGCGCTCCAGTCCCTACTGTCCGACCCCGACCGCGCCTCCCCGCGCGACATCCTCTCCGCGCTCCCGCCCTCCGAACTCCCGGCCGTGCTAAACGCACTAGCCTCCCGCGGCCGCCCAGGCGTCGCGCTCGCCGCCCTCAACGCCGCGCGGGACGTCCACGGCGAGCGCGTCCTCCACCTTCCCCGCGTGCTCCCCACAGCCGTCCGCGTCCTCGCGCGCGCTGGCCGCCTCGCCGACGCGTCCGCGCTCCTCGACGCCGCGCCGGAACCCGACGCCAGCGCCTACACGGCTCTCGTATCAGCGCTCTCCCGCGCCAACCGGTACCGGGACGCGGTCGCCGTGTTCCGCCGTATGGTCGCTAACGGCGTTCAGCCCGCCCTCGTCACCTACAATGTCGTGCTCCATGTGTACTCCAAGATTGCCGTTCCGTGGAAGGAGGTGCTGGCACTGGTGGACTCCATGAAGGATCAGGGAATTCCGCTGGACAGGTATACATATAACACCCTCATTAGCTGTTGCCGTCGTAGTGCACTTCATAAGGAGGCAGCGAAGGTGTTCGATGAAATGAAGGCTGCTGGCTTCGAACCTGACAAGGTCACGTTCAATTCGCTGCTCGATGTGTATGGCAAGGCGCGGATGCACGAGGAGGCAATTGCTTTGCTCAAGGAGATGGAGCAAGGGGGCTGTCCACCCAGTGTCGTGTCCTACAACTCGCTCATCTCTTCGTACGTAAAGGATGGGTTGTTGGAACAGGCAGCAGAGCTCAAAGAGGAGATGGAGGTTAAGGGAATTGAGCCGGATGTCATTACATACACGACACTGATTTCTGGTTTTGACAGGGCTGGCAAAATTGATGCAGCAATAGGGATATACGATGAAATGCTGAGGAATGGATGTAAGCCGAACTTGTGCACGTTCAATGCATTGATCAAGCTGCATGGGGTGAGGGGCAAGTTCCCAGAGATGATGCTTGTCTTTGATGACCTCAGGTCTGCTGGATTTGTGCCGGATGTTGTGACCTGGAACACGCTCTTGGCTGTGTTTGGGCAAAATGGTTTAGACTCCGAGGTGTCTGGGGTATTTAAGGAGATGAAGAAGTCTGGGTATGTTCCCGAGCGGGACACATATGTTTCCCTCATTAGTTCATATAGTCGATGTGGCTTGTTTGACCAAGCAATGGTGATATATAAGAGGATGATTGAAGCTGGTATACATCCGGACATATCGACATATAATGCTGTTTTATCTGCACTAGCTCGTGGTGGGCGTTGGGAGCAGGCAGAAAAGTTGTTTGCTGAGATGGAGAATCTGGATTGTAGGCCAGATGAGCTTAGTTACTCTTCACTTCTTCATGCATATGCTAATGCAAAGAAGTTGGACAAAATGAAAGCTTTGTCAGAAGATATATATGCAGAGAAGGTAGAGTCACACCACGGCCTAGTGAAAACATTGGTATTGGTCAACAGCAAAGTTAATAACTTATCCGAAACAGAAAAGGCGTTCTTGGAACTCAAGACGAGGCGGGGCTCTCTAGATATCAATGTTCTAAATGCAATGGTTTCTGTATATGGTAAAAATAGGATGGTTAAGAAGGTGGAGGAGATCCTTTCACTCATGAAGGGAAGTTCTATTAACCTCAGCACTGCAACATACAATAGCTTGATGCACATGTATTCTCGCTTAGGTGATTGTGAAAAGTGTGAAAATATCCTTGCTGAGATCAAGTCAAGTGGTGCACGTCCTGATCGATATTCTTATAACACTATGATCTATGCATATGGAAGAAAAGGACAGATGAAAGAAGCCTCAAGATTGTTCTCTGAGATGAAATCTTCCGGCCTGATACCAGATATTGTAACATACAATATATTTGTTAAGAGTTATGTGGCTAACTCAATGTTTGAAGAAGCTATTGATTTAGTACGTTATATGGTTACTCATGGTTGCAAGCCCAATGAGAGAACTTACAACTCAATACTACAGGAGTACTGTAGGCATGATAAAATAGCAGATGCCAAATCATTCCTTAGCGACCTTCCTCAGCTTCATCCTGGAATATCTAAACAAGAACAACAAAGACTGTTAGAACTGTTGACTAAGCACACTTCGAGAGGTAGAGGTTGAGTATCTGACCTTTTTTTTTTCTATGAGTATGAGACCTTGTTTGTATTTGTGAGTATGACAGGTAGATATAACTGTTTTCTTAGTTGCCATTAGCACTTGTACTTCATAGTGGAAATGTACGGATTGCATTTCTCTGAAGAAACATTGAGGGAAACCACTAAGATACATTTAGTTTCTCCACTTAATTTTCTGGAAACTTGGTACATGTGCTCAAAGTTTTCCCTGTAACCAGTACATACATATTTTTCTGTTTCCTAATCTGGCGAGATTATACTAATTATCTATAGTGTATGTAATAAAGATGCAATTCTGAATGGCAGTAATATCTGGCCTTCTCATTTGTGGGGTTGTATGCACCATTCTGGGCAGACCTTATTTTGTGAGGCTTTTCTCCTCGTGTTTCATTGCAGGTGCAGCTTGATGAGTTTCCAGGGTATATTTATGTTGAATTCAGCTGATGTGAAGTCCAATCATTACTATGCTTATTGTCTTCTGGACTGCTTCCAAATGTTTCAAATCCTCCTCTGGGCTCCCTGTGCGCCAGACTACTATACATCACGGTGCTGACAGTGAAATGTAGACATGTGGCTTGTGTCAAATGCACTAAGCATCTTTCTTTGCCTCCCCAGATGCTATAAACCTGTCCTAGTTAAGGTAAGAGGGTCATCATATTTTTCTACATGCGGGTAAGAAAGCTTTGTTGATAAAGGCAAAACATGATTACCTTGCTAACGGAGCAAGTTCAGTCTTTAACAAATACTACTCAAGTAGCACCACAATGCAAGTAGATGCAACCAGCTACTGAGTAATTATTTTTTTAATACTACCTCTTTTCATAAAATATAAGACATTATTTTCCTCTGTTGAATTTACTAATTAGCGTGTTATAAACCTTTGCACTCTCATTTTCTTGCAACCCCTTGTAGAAATTCTCGTGAAGATTATGCTGATTGCAGAGAAACCTTTTGTCATAATAGTTCATTTTAGTACTGCCAGGATATGCTAATCTACCTGCAGCACAAGCTGAATCAGACAACACTGTTTGCATGATAAGATATCAGATGCCAAATCATTCCTTAGCAACCTTCCTCAGCTTCATCCTGGTTCCTGAAATACTTAAACAAGAACAACAAGGACTGTTAGAACTGTTGGCTACGCACACTCCAAGAGTTAGAGGTTGAAGTCAGACCTTGTTTGTATTTGTGAGTGTGACAAGTAGATATAGCTGCCTTCTTAGTTGTCATTAGCAACTTGCAGTTCATAGCGGATACATACAGATTGCATTTCTCTGAAGAAAAACTGAGGGAAACCACAAAGATACATTTAGTTTCTCCATGTAATGTGCTGGAAACCTCATTTTGCACATGTGCTGGAAGTTTTCCCTGTAAGTAGTACCTACATATTTATCTGTTTCCTAATTTGGTGAGGTTATTCTAATTATTTAATAATATTTATAATGTATTTAATGAAGATACAGAGGTTCATCTGTTGTATTTCTGATTAGAAGTAATATCTGGCCTTTTTCATTTCTGAGGTTCTATGTACTATGCTTAGTAGACCTCATTTTGTGATGTTTTGTTAGCATACTGTACTGTGGCTTTTCTACTCGTATTTCAATGCAGGTGCAGGTTGATGGGTTTGCAGGGTATATTTATGTTGATCTTAACTGATACAATGTCTAAACATCACTACTGTATCTCCAACTTGCTTGATTCCCTTCTGGAATGCTTCCAATGTTTCAAATCCTCTGCTGCAAGTGCAACTCCTGGTTCACGCCAGGACGCTGGCAGTGATATTCCGAAACACGTGGCATGTGTCAAATGCGCTAAGCATTTTTCTTTGCGTCCCGTGATGCCATGAACCTGTCCTAGTTAAGGTAAGAGCCCCATCATCATATTTCTCTTCATGCGGGTAAGAGAGCTTTATTGGTGAAGGTGTAACGTGATTACTTTTGCTAACTGAGCAAGATCAATCTTTAACAAATACTACTACTCAAGTAGCACCGCAATGCAAGTAGACGCAGCCAGCTACTGAGGGAGTTCAGTAGCATTCTTTTTCTTTTGTTGGATTTACTAATTGGCCAGTTATAAACTTGCATTCTCCCATTTTTCTCGCAAAATGCCCCAGAAGTTATGTGACAAGCACTAGAACTAGGAATATTCAGAGAAGTTCAGTAATCGGAGAAGAACAGAGGAAATTTAGGGAACTTTAGCTGGTTTCAGATACGCAATTCACCAACCAGGAACACTGGTGGTTCTAGGGTTTTAACCCGACATTACAAGATGAGCTCGATGGCTCTGGAATCCACTAGATATAGCGATTACAGGGGCAGTAGCGTAAATCCTATGCGGGAGTGGTTGAGGACGACAGGCTTTTGCCGGATCGCTACAGCGACGCGAGGAGACAGCGGGTCCACACGATGTTGACGAAGCGGTATCCGTGCATCCTGGCCGTCCGCTTCAGTTCTTCGGTTGCTTCCCGCCATCGTATACGTTTGAATGAGCGCGCTGAAGGATAGGTCCTGACAATCCCCCCCCCCCCCCCCCCCCCCGATAGCATCAGACCTGTCCTCAGGGATGAAATTGGGGAAAACCTTTTGGATGAAAGTTGCATCTTCCCAGGTTGCTTCCTCGACCGGTAAGTTGATCCATTTGATGAGCCATCTGACAACTGGAATTTGAATATCGCCTTGGGTCCTTGGAATCAGTTTCCTCTCGAGCAGTTGTTCAGGTTCCAGAAGGATTGTTCCATCTTCGTTGAGTAGAGGGAGGTTTGGGTTAGCCACTGCTTTGGGACCCAAGTGCTTCTTGAGCTGACTCACATGGAATGTGGGATGTAGTTTGCAGTTGTCAGGTAGCAATATCCTGTAGGAGACATTGCCAATTTTCTGCAGTACTCTGAATGGGCCATAGTACTTGGAATGCAGCTTGAGATGTCCGTGGATGCTCAATGATGTGTGCCTATAAGGTTGGAGCTTGAGGTATACCATGTCCCCAACTGACAGTGTTCTCTCAGAACGATTTTTATCAGCCTGGACCTTCATTCTGTTCTGGGCCTTGAGGAGATTATCTTTGATAAGGGCAGCAGTTTGTTCTGCAGATAGTACTGATGAAAAATCTGCAGTGAGATCAGCAGGGTATAATGCAGCCTCTGCAATCATGTTTGGTTGTCTGTGATACAGTGCCTGAAATGGGGTGATTTTGAGGGCAGTATGGTAGCTGGTATTATACCACCACTCAGCAAATGAGATCCATTTTGCCCATTTCTTGGGTTGGAGAAAAGCCAAGCATCTCAAATAATTTTCTAGGCACTGATTGACCCTTTCAGTCTGGCCATCAGTCTGAGGATGGTAAGATGTGCTGAAATGGAGTTTCACACCCAATTGTTTGAATAGCTCCTGCCAGAAGTGGCTAGTGAAAATTTTGTCCCTGTCTGTTACAATTACCAGTGGAGGGCCATGTAGCTTGAAGATATTATCAGTGAAAGCAGACACCACTGTGTTGACAGTGATAGGATGTTTAAGGGCTATGAAATGGCTATATTTAGTGAATCTATCCACCACAACTAAGACCATATCCTTGTTGCAAGAGGTTGGTAGGCCCTCAACAAAATCCATGCTAATATGAGCCCAAGCAAAATCAGGAACATGCAATGGTTGAAGAAGACCAGGGTACTTGGAGTGCTCTGGCTTATTAATTTGGCAAACAGGGCATTCCTTGATGTACTCAATGATGAACTTTTTCATAGCCTGTCAGTGGAATAATAATTTGACTCTTTGATATGTTGACCTGTGGCCTGAATGACCTCCCAGCTCAGAAGTATGCAAAGCAGCAACTAATTTTCTTTGGAGCACTGGGTCCTTGCCAACAACTATCCTGTTTTTGTACCTTCGTATACCATGTTGGAGTGTATGGTTTTTGACAGCCATAGGATCAATAGCTAGTTGAGCCAGCATTTTCTTGCATTTGTCATCTTGTTGATAACTTGTTGTGACCTCAGTAATCCAAGCAGGAGTAATAGCAGAGGCAGAGAGGGCATGCATTTTGTATTGAACTCTAGATAGGGCATCTGCCACTTTGTTTGTTTTTCCTTGCTTGTATTCCACAGAAAAATTGTAACCCAGTAGCTTGATAAGTAATTTGTGCTGGATGCCTTCAGTCAATTTTTGTTCTTGGATGTGTTTTAAGCTTTCTTAGTCTGTCCTTATGATAAGAGCTGATGCAGCAAAGTAATGTTTCCAGTGCTTTAATGCCTCAATAATAGCCAGAGCTTCTTTGTCATAGGTGGAAAATCCAGCTGCCTTAGGTCCTATGGCCTTGCTGAAGAATGAAATGGGTCTGCCAGATTGCATTAATACTGCCCCAATCCCATATCCACAGGCATCAGTTTCCAAAATAAATGGCTCAGCAAAATTTGGCAAGGCTAGGACAGGTGCTTTGGTCAATTTGTCCTTGATGCTATTGAATGCATCCATCTGCTCTTGTTTCCAGATGAAATTATCCTTTTTCAGGCTCATGAACAGGGGTTTACAAATAATGCCATAGTTTTGTATAAACCTCCTATAGTAGCCAGCTAGGCCAAGGAAACTTCTTAGATCAGATACATTAGAAGGAATGGGCCACTTGGCAACTGCAGCAATTTTAATAGGATCAGTAGCAACTCCATTAGCAGTAATGACATGACCCAAATATTCCACTTGTTTTTGGGCAAATACACATTTGTTTTCCTTGGCAAACAACTTGTTGTCCACAAGTGTTTGGAAGATTTGAGTCAAATGGTTAATGTGATCACTCATGCTCTTGCTGTAGATTAGGATGTCATCAAAGAAAACCAAGGAAAATTTTCTCAGGAATGGAGCCAAGATAGTGTTCATGAGTAGTTGAAAAGTGGCTGGGGCATTTTTCAGACCAAATGGCATCACTAAGTACTCATAGTGGCCAAAATGAGTGCTGAATGCAGTTTTCTCAATATCCTTTTCTAGCATTCTAATCTGATGGTAGCCACTTCTTAAATCCAACTTGGAGAATATCATAGCTCCCTGTAGTTCATCCAGTAAATCTTCAATTACTGGAATTGGGTATTTGTTTTTGATTGTTTGGCTATTTAATTTCCTGAAATCATTAACCACCCTCCAGGTATAGTCTTTCTTTTTCACCAGCAGAGCAGGGGAGGAGTAAGGGCTCACACTGTCTCTAATGATCTTGTTTTGAATCATTTCTTGAATGATTTTCTCCATAGCATCCTTCTGATGAAAAGGCAGTCTGTAAGGCCTTTGATTGACAATTTTGGCACCAGGGACTAAGGGTATAGCATGGTCCATGGGTCTTTGAGGAGGTAATTCTGTTGGTGTTGAAAACAATATTTGAAACTTGTGGAGTAGTGCTTGGATGAGAGGGTTGTCATGGCCTTTGTTTGGGGTGTCCTCCCCTATTTGGTGTATCAATATTACAGCACCACAGATAGGATCCTCAAATAAATTTTCAGACATATCTATTTCAGATAGAGGTACAGTTGGCAGGCTCTCATCCTTGAAGATAATTTTTGTGCCAAGTGGTGTAGTCAACTGTAGTTGCATTTCTTGGAAATCCAATTCCACTGGGCTATGGTCAGACATCCAGTCAGCTCCTAATATTGCATCATATCCCTGCAGTTTCAGTACTCTGAAATCAGTGGAAAATTCATGCCCCTGTATAGTGAAAGGGCAGTTTTTGGCCATGAATTCAGTCCAAAGTGTCCCACCATTTGCCACTTGGACCCTTTTCTTAGCTGTAGGAGATAGTTGGCAGTTTTCTTTGCTTGCCATGCTAGGAGTGATGAAAGTCGCAGTGCTACCACTATCGATCAGTGTTGTTGCTGGGTATTTTCCAATAAACAATGTTACAGTGAAAGTGTATGTTGTTGTTCCAATACCCATGAGAGCATGCATTGAGATATGCAGTTTAGGGTCTTGTTTAACCTGCATGATTACTGGTTCTTTATCCTCCAAAGTCTCAGTAAAATATACCAGCTCAGCTCCTTCAGGAAGTTCTTCTTGCATAGCATGCATTTGTGCTTGGTTTGCCATTCTGCAAACCTTTTTATGGCCAGGGAACCATTTTTCCTTGCATTTGTAGCAATTGCCAGCCAATTTTGCTTGTTCAATGAGTGCAGCAGCATTTGGAACATTGGTTTTTGTTGATTCAAATTGAACTTGTCTTCTGGCAGTAGGTGTGAAATTATTCAGAGATTTTCGAACTGGTTGAGCTTGTTCCATGCGTCTGGCTAGCCAAATGGCTTTCTGTAAATCTTGGGGCTCATGGCATTGCACATAGTGTTGAATGTTGTCTTGCAGTCCAGCTATAAAACTTTTTCTGTAGTATTCAACAGGAATAGCTGGGTTGTCACGGCGCATTAAGTTCATGGCCTGCTCGAACTTGAGTACATACTCATTCACTGTTCCAGTTTGCTGTAGAGCATGAAAAACTCTCACATTGTCGCACTCAGATGCCTCAGAGAACCTATCTTCAACATATCGACAAAAACGGTACCAGGGAAAATTTGGAGCTGCAATTCCTGTTCCTCTCCACCACTCCATGGCTGGACCCTTCAGATAAGTAACTGCGATTTCAGTTTTGAGCTCAGCAGGTGTTCTGGCAGCTTCAAAGTACATTTCCACTGTCTGAATCCAGGAAGTAGTATTGTTGCCATCAAACTCTGGTATGTTATACTTTGCTGGTTTGACTATGGCCATTGTCCTTCTCCCTT
Source organism: Alopecurus myosuroides (assembly GCA_028641055.1). NCBI lineage: Eukaryota > Viridiplantae > Streptophyta > Magnoliopsida > Poales > Poaceae > Alopecurus > Alopecurus myosuroides. The sequence continues at coordinate 413,388,278 of CM054059.1, forward strand.
CAGTATGATTATCTCTCTGATTCTGTACTCCACCAGTACCATCCACCTGGATAATCTGCATGGTATTGTGAGCAGATTCCAAGGTTGAAGGTCCAGTCTTCATCTCCAAGGCCAGTTGCTGCGGTTTGTTTCCAAAATGGGGATGGCGGTAAGGTACTTTAACCGTGCCATCCAGATGCAGTTCTTTTCCTGTTGCATTGTCATGTAAGGTGGCCGAACCCACTGTTGCCGGTGAGCTATGCAAGTCCACCGCTTTCTTGCCATGGCCATGAGGTGTGGTGTTCTGTGCAGTCATGCCCAGATCGGTGATAGCATGAGGAATGTCCCCCTTTTGTGGTGGGAAGGCCGTCATGAAATTCGTCAGAGACAGGTGTAATTCTGTCAAAGTTTTCTGAACATTCTGAAAATTGGATGCCACCGAATCACGGAATGCAAAGAATTCCGATCTATCTTCCTCTCTGGCGCGCTGGAGTGTTTTAACGTCGAGCTGGAGCGATTGGAACTCGAGGTGCTCCGTGGATACGGAATCCTCGGGATTACTCATGTCGCTGTGCCGAAATTGAGAAGAACAAAGAGGGTTTTTGTGACAGGACAGAACCTGATCTCTCGGTGTTCAGTAAACTGTTGCACAAGGGAGGAATTTTACGACAGCAAACGCTGCAACCAGCCGCTTGAGAACAATTTCTACCGTCGCCCGCACTATCGTCGTCGCCCGCCGCCGGAGTACAACCAATCTGGGAGGGTGGGAGGGATTTTACTACAGCGACGTTGTGTCTCTGTAACCTCCAGCCAACCAAACCTGTACCGATCGATCACCGCCACCAACGCCGTCTTGCGCCGCCGCCGGGAGAGGGTGGGAAGGGAAGGATTTTACGGCACCTCCAACTTCTCTTCTGCACCCAGATCCAAACGCCTCCGAGGATGGATTGGCTCTGATACCAATTGACAAGCACTGGAACTAGGAATATTCAGAGAAGTTCAGTAATCGGAGAAGAACAGAGGAAATTTAGGGAACTTTAGCTGGTTTCAGATACGCAATTCACCAACCAGGAACACTGGTGGTTCTAGGGTTTTAACCCGACATTACAAGATGAGCTCGATGGCTCTGGAATCTACTAGATATAGCGATTACAGGGGCAGTAGCGTAAATCCTATGCGGGAGTGGTTGAGGACGACAGGCTTTTGCCGGATCACTACAGCGATGCGAGGAGACAGCTGGGCCACACGATGTTGACGAAGCGGTATCCGTGCATCCTGGCCGTCCGCTTCAGTTCTTCGGTTGCTTCCCGCCATCGTATACGTTTGAATGAGCGCGCTGAAGGATAGGTCCTGACATTATGCCTGGATCCAGAGAAGGTCTCACAGAAGATTACGCTGATTGCCCAGGAACATTTGGCCATGATAGTTCGTCTTAGTACTGCCAGAAGATGCTAATCTACCTGCAGTACATGCTGAATCAGACAACATCATTAGTATTAATCATATAATCTCTATTGCGTTAGCTGGTACGTATTTGGCAGCAAGTATTCCTTTTTTTCTAGATGAAAGGCCTCCACCCGTTTCATTTCCATTAAAATGAAAACAACAGTCGTCCAACATTACAACCACGTTCTGGGAATTTAAGTTCTGCAGGCTAAAGCAAGTTAAGCATAAACAGGTAAAGAAGGTTTGATATCCAGGGAAACGGAAGCCTGCAGTATTTTCCACGTTCTACATCTTCAGATCAGGAGTACCAGGTCCCATTACCAGCATTGATTTACGCTTCTTCAGGAACTCAGCCGAGTCAGTTTCCGTGCACTGTCCTCCAGCGCATGCGCCTACTCTCCCAGTAGCGGTTTTGCCTGCGTTGGCCGCAGAGGAGCCTATTTTCTCAAAAGGCGCCCAATCCTTTGCCACATCATCGGCATGTTTTGCCAAGTCAGTTTTCCAAAATGTAATTCATTCCTAAGTTTCCATGTGTTCCACATGACAGCAGATGAAATAATATTCACTGCACAGTTTTTCTTATTGCTAACCCACAATCTAGGCACATTTTCAAGATCACTTACAATGCTAATTTGAATAATAGCAGAAATCTCCAGCCAAACCAGTTTCGAATATCACATCCAAATAACAAATGATGTTCATTTTCCTGCTCAGTACAAAACAAGCAGCTACCATCAGGGATTATTTGTCTTTTTGCTACATTATCTCTTGTGAGAATTTTATTGTGCATAACAAGCCACGGGAAGACTTGTATTCTGGGTGGGATATTAAGCTTCCACACCGCAAGAACAAAGACATGAGTCACACCTCTGAAATTAATGACTGCATATAAAGATTGAGATGTATATACACCGGAGTTGCCAAGTTCGAATACCATCTGATCTTCTTCATCAGACAAAACAATATTCCGAAGATCGTTGATAGTTCCTCCCAAAGGCTTAATAATTTTTTGACTGAAACATCTCCTAAAGAGAGCCTAATCTCACCCTCAACCCAAATATCACTAATCGGGCAATTTTGTTCATTACCGTTGATATACAGATCCCAAAACTCGATTGCTAGTAGGGGGGACTAGTGCCTCCAAACCATTGGTCTTCTCAGAACTTGATATTTTCCCATTACCAACTAGCCATTGATACCCAAATTCCGCCGCTTGCATTGCCCACAGCACTCCTTTCCAAACAGTTGACACATTCGAGTCCCTACTTGAGAAAACATTTGTTCTTCGTGTATTATACTTATATAAGACAATTTGTTTTAGATTATATCTCTTAGTCCAAGTGCACATGAGAGAAATATTCAAATCTCTTATATTAACAATTCCCATGCCCACAAAGTCTTATTTCACGCTTACTAAATCCCAATTGGTAATGTGGTACTTGTGATGCCCTTCGTAATTATCCTAAAGGCGGTGGGTCATTTGAGAGTTTATCGCTTTTATCGCCCATTTAGGGAATTTTATCACAAACATCAAATAAACCGGGATACTTTCTAAGTGCGATCTGATTAATGCCAGTCTACTAGCATAGGACAAGAGCCTACCTCACTACCCTGTGATACTTTTAATTTTTACATCGATGATAGGTTGCAGGCCTCTTTTCTAAGTTTCCCAAAATGCAAAGGAATGCCCAAGTATTTAATGAGAAACTCACTAATTTTGCACCCAAAAGCCAGAGTTAGGACATTGCATTCCTCAATGCGAACATTAATGGGAACCTGGTCACTTTTATTAAAGTTAATTCTCATTCCTGGTAGTTGTTCAAAGAAAGAAAGTATCCATTTCAGATTTGTGCCCGTTCCAATTTTTTGTTTAAGCAAGGCAAAAGCTTTGCTCATTTCATTTATTAAGAAAGAGTGTATGGGTTACAACACACGTCTCAAACCGAAGGTTCAAGAAGAACAAAAGCCTACTCTCGCGGTAAAATTGCACTCAAGCGTTTCGCATCCGATATCCCCCATAGGGCGGCATTCTTCTTAATAGACATGATTACAACGGAAGACATGGATGCGTGATTGTTGAAGACTCTCGCATTCCGTTCGGTCCAAATTTCCCAAGCGGCGAGGAGGAGCAAGGGTGAGAGGCCTTTGCGACGCCGAGCATTTACCCCGGTGATGGAGCACCACCATTCTTCGACGGATCCGTAAGAGCCCCATAGCGATATGTCAAAATCCCCCAAGCCAAGCCACTCCTTGAGGCCTTTCCAAATACGAATAGAGTACCAACATCGAAACATAATATGCGCCGCGGATTCCGGTTCCCTCTTGCATAGTTGGAACATGACATAACTTGGCCAACCCCGCCTAGCTAAACGGTCCACTGTCCACACCTTAATTTGGAGGATCAACCAAGTGAAGAGCTTACACTTTGGGGGTGCCCAATTTGCCCAAACCTCCGGCACCATGAATTGGGGGGGGGGGCAAGGCTCAAATTGTGTTGCAGACTAAAAACACCCAAAGGTCAAAGTTCTTGCAAGAGCCCTGTAATTAAGTTTTGTTGAGTTGCTTTAATAAGCATACAAGTAAACACATCTGCAACAAAACTGAAAAGAAAAGGGGACATAGGACCCCGTTGCCTCAGCCCTTTCATTGGATCTTTGTTGCATTGGCTTGAATTTTATAAAACTCAGGTTCGTTGAAAAGCCCAGGCGATATGTCCAAACGCGAGCCATCGCGACTACGTCTCCGGGGTGAGATCAGTGCGGAACTCCTTCCACCCCGGAGACCAGAGCTCTATTCAATATGGCAAATGGCTGCTGGCAACTAGGAGGGTTATGACGGGACAATTCAATGTTAGAGGAGGGATGGCTAGGAGAACTGCAGGCAGAGGTTGGGGACGGACTACCAATATCCCCTATGCTCGCAAAAGGGGCTCGAAGGATCTGAAAACCGATGAAGAAATCAGTGATACGGCATCTAGTCCACTGAAAAAACAGGCTGATATTACGGAGGAAGACAATGACGGTGTGGCCATTGCAAAGGCAAACACCTCAAAAAAATTGATCTTTGATACAGAGGCTACAGTGGAGGGGGGTTCAACCTCGGATTAGGGAGAAAGTATACACAGTGGAAGAGCAGACCTTATACCCCCTCCTCAGGGGTATATCACGCCTAGGGAGAAGAAAAGGTCAAAGAAGATCGGAGAAGGAAATACTGCAAACTCAAACGATAGCACATCGGCGGCTCCGCTCGACGGAGACCGCCGGGATCAATGAATATCCTAAGTTTGAACTGTCGGGGCTGCGGGCGGCTCGAGACGGTTCAGGAAGTTAGCAACTTGATTCAGTTGCATCGCCCCTCTTTGGTTTTTCTCTCGGAAACCAAATTTTCTGATACGAGAGCAAAGGAGTTAAGGTTCAGATTTGGCTTTCGAAATTGTTTTGCGGTAAAACGTGAAGGATTGAGCGGTGGTTTGGCCTTGTTTTGGAACAATGACTCGGTGGTGAGTTTGAATTCATATAGTAGAACACATATTGATGTCATGATTCAAAGTGAAGGCTTGGGACAGCGAGAGTGGAAGTTCACAGGTTTCTACGGGGATCCGGTTAGAGCAAGGAGGAAAAGGAGCTGGGAACTCCTTGAGTATCTTCGATCGGAGTCTGATATCCCGTGGCTGTGTGCAGGAGATTTTAACGAAGTTCTAGAAGCGAAGGAGCAATTTGGAGGAAATAGAAGGGAAGAATGGATGATGGAAGGCTTTCGAGACACCGTTGACAAGTGTCGTTTTTCTGATTTGGGTTTTTTGGGTCTTCCATATACCTAGGATAACAGACAATATGGAAACAGAAATATCAAGGTTAGGCTGGATCGAGCATTTGGAGATAATGGGTTTTTAAATATTTTCGGAAATACCGATGTGTTACATGTGCAGACTACGGAATCTGGTCATTGTGGCCTTCTTATTCGGATTAAAGGGGAGGAACAATTTATTGGAAGCAGTGGTACTAGGATCTTTCAGTATGAGAATGCATGGACTAGACATGACAGATATGGTAATACGGTTGAAGATTCTTGGGTGCCAACTATGGGTGATCTGGCCTCCGTGGCGGGTGCTCTGGGTGGCGTCCGAAAGAAATTGCAAGGATGGAACAACAGTGAATTCGGAAATGTTAGGAGGCAATTAAAGGTTATGCGAGAGAAACTTGAAAGGATGAGAGCGGAGTCTTTGGGGACTGGTCCTTCACGAGGTGAAAGAGGGCTGACAAACAGAATATCGGAAGTGCTAGCAAGAGAGGAGATCATAGCAAAACAACGATCTCTTATTCAATGGCTTAAAGAAGGCGACAGTAATACAACTTCTTTCCATGCTAAGGCTAAGGAGAGAGAGCGGCGGAATAAAATCAAACGTCTACAATTAGATGATGGTTCCTATGTGCAATCCCAACCGGCTATTGAGAATGCAGCAATTCAGTTCTATCAAGGCGTATTCAGGGGGATGCTGACACCAATCCAGGGGTTGTTACAGAGGGTTTGGAGAATAAAGTTGATGAGCAAATGAATGAGAAACTATGCATGCCAGTCTTGGATACTGAAATTGAAAAAACTCTCTTTATGATGCATCCAAATAAGTCACCGGGGCCGGATGGGTTCACGACAGGTTTTTATATTTGGCATTGGAACTTATTGAGGACTTCTGTTTGTTGTGGGGTAAGAACCTTCTTTCAGACAGGGAGTATGCCAGAGGAGGTAAATGAAACATTCCTAGTTTTAATTCCAAAAGTGAAGGAACCTGTGAAAATGGCTCAATACAGACCGATCTCTCTTTGCAATGTCTTATACAAATTTTTTTCGAAGATCCTTCCTCTTCGCCTTAGACCTTTCCTGGAGGAAATTATCTCTGAAGAGCAAAGTGCATTCGTACCAGGAAGATTGATCACTGATAATGTACTCACGGCTTATGAATGTATCCATTACTTGAAGAGGAAAAAAGGGAAGTCATGTGTGTGTGCAATTAAGTTGGATATGGCAAAGGCATACGATATAGTGGAGTGGTCGTATCTGAAGAATATTATGGAGAAATTGGGGTTTGCAGAGTGGTGGGTTAAGAGGATAATGGCATGTGTGGAGACGGTATCGTTTTCTGTTCCAGTCAATGGTGTCTTTTCGGACATTTTTAAACCCTCTAGGGGGTACGACAAGGTGATCCGTTAAGTCCCTACTTGTTTTTATTATGTTCAGAGGGACTAATTTTTCTTTTTAAATATGCTGGAACGGGATATCTGGCAAGGGGGATTCGGGTGCGTATCCATGCTCCATGGATTTCTCACCTGCTATTCGCTGATGACGGCATTGTTTTCACCCAAGCAACGGGTGCGGGAGCTAGCAGAATTAATGAGATTTTGGACAGTTATCTTTAGGGATCAGGACAGATGATAAATAAATCAAACTCGGCAGTCTTTTTCAGTAGCAATTGTACAACTGAGGCAAAATAGGAGGTTCTCTCAATGCTGAATATCCAAACAGAGGCCCTCGGCAAAAAATACTTAGGACTCCCAACTGCTTTGGGGAGGTCAACCGATGAGCAGTTTGAGAGTATTCTAACAAAAATCAAAAGATTGGTCAATGGTTGGGTTTCTCAGTATTTGAGCAGCGCGGGAAGGGAAATTCTCATTAAAGCAGTTTGTCAGGCTATACCAACATATTCGATGAGCTGTTTTAGGTTACCAAAAAAGTTGTGCAAGAATATTTGTAGTGTCATTGCAAGGTTTTGGTGGGGAGGAGATGAAAATAAACGTCGGATTCATTGGCGTAAATGGAAGGATATGGCCTTTCCGAAAAATGAAGGTGGAATGGGCTTCCGTGACCTCGAGCAATTTAACCAAACAATGCTAGCTAAGCAGGGTTGGAGACTGGTTACAAATCAAAATTTTCTGTGTGCTAGAGTACTGAAAGGTAAATATTTTCATAATGTTGATTTTATGAAGGCAACTAGGAAGAAGGGATCTTCCCATACTTGGCGAGCTATTTTGCATGGTAGAGAAGCGCTGAACTTAGGGCTAATTAAGAGAGTTGGCGATGGTACTTCTATTGATGTGTGGGATGATCCATGGATCCCGGAGAATCCCAATAAAAAAGCCTATGAGAAGGGAGGAGGAGAGCACGGTTACCAGGGTGGAAGATCTGTTGCACCCGGTAACGGGTGAGTGGATCGAAGATAAGGTACGGACAAATTTTGTTCATTCTGATGTCGAGGCAGTTTTGAGGATACATGTGGGGATGATGATGGAGGATACATGGGCTTGGCTACCTGAGAGACTCGGATTTTTCTCTGTCAGGTCGGCATATAAAACTTTGGTTCATTATGAAAGTGTGCATCGCGCTGGTTCTTCAAGTGGCTCAGATTCGCAGTTGTGGAAACAACTCTCGAAAATTACAGTGCCACCAAAAGTAAAAAAATTCTGGTGGAGAGTCATTAATAATCTTATTCCTACAGAAAGTGTGCTCTTTGATCGCCATATGGAGAGCACATGTAATTCTGATTTTGTGGTCTGTTTGAATCAATCTTCCATGCTCTCTTCAAATGCACATGGGCAAAGATGTTTTGGGCTGAGTTAAACAAAAAGGTGGGAGTCAAGATTCGAGAGCTCCGTCTGAACTCATGGGCTCGTGATGTTGTCGATGGATACAGGGTAAAAGCAGAGGACCGATCTGTCATTTTATGTGGGGCATGGGCAATGTGGTCCGAGAGGAATGCTAGGAAGCATGACAATATTCGACGTTCGATTTTGCAGTCAGTTCAATGAACGTGCGACGTGGTGGATGACCTCACGGTGATAAGCAAGGAACTGGGACAACAACCGGTTAAAAAGAAGGCTAAATGGGTCGCTCCGCAACATGGCGATCTAAAAATCAACATAGACGGCGCTTTCTTCTCTGAGACACACCAAGGGAGCACTGGTGTGGGGATTCGCAACCACGACGGAAAACTTCTGTGTGCTCAGGCCTTTTGGTACGAGTCTGCTGCAAGTGCTCTCGTAATGGAAGCTTATGCTTTTAGGGATGGAGTTCGTTTGGCGATGGATCGGGGTATCCGTAAGGTATTGATTGAAACAGACTCGAAGCAACTTGTTCAACTTTGGGAAGGCAAACATTATGACCGGTCGGAGATAGCTTCGATCCTAACAGAAGTAAGCGAGCTGTCAGGGAATCTTCTTTCTCTTACCTTAATTCATACCTCTAGAGATGCAAATGAGATGGCTCACTTATGTGCTAGGAACTGTAGTCCATCTCGAAGGAGATGCCTTTGGATAAATTACATGCCGAGATTTCTTGATGCCTGTATCACAAAAGACTGTAATACCGAATGATTTTGTTCGTAGCGTCTGCACTCTTTTCCTTACCAAGATACCTGCGGAGACCGGAAGGTTTTTAACGAGTCAACTTGTTTGCTTTATATATTATGATGTTTACTCAAAAAAAAATGCGAGCCAACGCTGACTCTTAATTTCAGGCCCTGCAGTACGTAATTCAAAAAGGCTTTGCTTCGGTGTGCCAGGCAAGGCCTATATGGATTGGCCCGCACTGCTATACTTTCTTGTCGAGAGGTATGTTGTTGGCAGCTCAAGATCGAACTCGGCGTGGTGCGGCGTACTTGAATTTCATGATGGTGCTGCGCATCTACTACTCCAAATGATGAGATCTGTGCTTTTCCCAAAGCAACTTTTACACACGCTCTAGCCTCTAGCCCTCTAGTAGTATTATCTCTAGGCATTTGGATAATTCGATCCTGCGCATACAACATGGCGTATATGCATGCGCTCCATCCATGTAGTACGAAGCTTTCTTTTGGACGGGTAAAACGTACTGTACTACCGTGATTTAACCTGTTACGAAGCTAGCTGTTGGCTTCATGCACACTACTTGCAGCAAAGTTGCAGTTGCAGTAGATGTGGATCCACATCTTGTCCCGGCCTCCGACAGGCACCCAAAAGAAATGTTTGTTCCGTTAGCAGAACGTGGCCCCGAGTACCCGCTGCTCCGCCCCTGTGTATCCGGCCGTGCGAGATGCTGCCGCCGCTGCAAAATCTTTTCTCTCTCCCCACTCGTAGCCCTAAACAGCAAAAAAAAAAAAAAAAAATCAAACACTAATCAAATTAAAACTTCAATTTCATCTAAAATTTAGAAAATAATACATACTTGAACGAAATTTAAACTGAAAATTTAAATATAAGCTAAATTTGACGCGGTCACTAGTTGAACATGCCGAAGTCGTAATCGTCGCTGCCGTCGTCGCCACGTGGCCTATTGCTCGGCCTCGTCTTGTCGACGAAGGACCACGTGCGCGCCATTTCGTCCGACAACGGCGGCGGCGGGTTGAACGACTCCAAGAAGGCCGGTACCACACCCTCCGGGTAGTCGTCTGTTGCCGCCGCCGCCTGGAGCGCCCGCATTTGCTCGAGCAGCGTCATGGGAGCGGCTCCGTCTTCGGCGTTCTGAGGGCCGGCGCTGGGCGAACTGCGCACCGTCGCCGATGCGGAGGCTACCGGAGCGGCGCATCGAGGAGCGCCGCTCTTGCTTGACGCGCAGGTGCGGCGGCGTCGACATGCGCGGCTCCGGCTTCGGCACGCGCAGTGGCGTGGGCGCGGAGCGGCGCGAAGATCCTCCCGCGGACGAGGAAGAGGAGCGGGAGATGGACGACGATGGCGTTGTCGCTACCATGCGCCTCGCGCCCCCACCTACTAGGCGTTGGCGTGGTCAGGCGCGGCTGGTCGCTGGCGTCGATGTGCGCAATCACTGCCGTCAGGGTGCGCCCCGACTGCGACCAGAACGCGTTGCGGCCGTGCTTGTTCTTTTCGTGGGCTTGGGGGACGGGGTCGGGGCCGTCCCAGCGGTACGACCGCCCGTCGTGCAGCCGCTTGAACTCCGCCTCATAACGGGCGGCGTTGGCAGCGTCGTTGGGGTTCCACTCCGGCTGGGCGCGCTGGTCCGGCATGAGCACATTGTAAAAATGTGCCCAACACTTGTCCGCCCAGCTGGCGTCACTCATGCGCGGCTGGTCTGGGTTGGGCACGCCGGCGACGCCCAGCGTGAAGCCGTGCACGACGCGCATGTCTGGCGGGCACGGATGCCACGCGTTGAACAGCGTACACGCCCGTTCCTTGAGGAGCCACCGGCGTGAGAAGTCGTTGGCGGCGAGCCTGGCGGGGTCCATGCGTGCGGCGGGACGGGGCGTGGGTGAAGGAGAAGGAGAGGACGCCGATGAGGGAGAAGAAGCAGACGGGGGTGTGGGAGGCATTATATAGGCGTGGCGGAAGGCGGTGTGGGAATCTTGCGTGCCCATCGCGTGCCCTGTGTGCGAGTGACGATGGGACGGCTCGCTGCCCTCTGCATCGCCTAGGGAGAAGACGGGACGGCTCGCTGCACTGTTCTGCTGCTTTGACTGTCCTTATGTCGCTGACACGCCGGGTCCATGGCCACGCCTTTTTCTTCCCGTTCGGAGCCCCATGAGAGCCTCTACGCCGTGGGATTGGCTGCACTTTCCGGACGGGAAGTGACAGGAAGGCCTATTGGGAGCGCGAGTGAACGTGTTGGGCCTTGTCCGGACGGAAAAAGTCTTGGGACCAGCAGCTCCATTCAGACGAGGATCCTTCCCTGGTCCCACCTCTGTTGGGCCCCGTCTGTCATGGAGCCAATGTCAGGAATAGGTTAGCCAGTGGATCCTCTTCCGCTCCATTCCCCTCAGAAAAAAAAGAAAAAAAAAGACAGCTCGATGGACCAGATCGATTTGTATAATGTGGTACCGACACGGGGGACAGGCCGATGCCGTACTCCCGTGAAAAGGCTCATGAATGATGAGCGAGGGGTCGCCAGAAAGCAGCAGCTAGCATCGCCGTAATGTACTGGACTACTGGTGGTGGGGGGACGGGTTCGAAGGAACCAGGCTGTAACAATGAATTCTCGCGTACGTGGTCGGTCCTCCTCTTGAATCGCTCGCCGTGCCCCGTGCAGGGTACCGTGCGTTTGCAAGCGATATAAACTCATAGTTGGTCACGGACTCGCGGTGAGGCGAGTAACTCAGCTCTGAACCCGCGTCCGTAGCACCGTAAAACAAGTGCAAAATAACTCTATCACCCGTAGCACTAGCACCGTAAAAATGGAGCGGACCGTGTCAGGACGCCCATCTAAAAGCTGACGCTGTTCGTGTGGAATTCCAGACCCGCCTATAGACGGGAACCAGAACCATCCCAGTCCAAGTCCGCGACAGAGCACACATAGCTGGATGTCAAATAAGCCGTTGCCGATTAGTGTCGGTGACGGCGACGCCTGGCCGCACCGCTCACCGGTAGCGTAGCGCACGTCGCTTTCGGTTGGTCGCGCGTAGGCGTACGCGTAGTGGCGCCGACGGAAAACCCGTCGTTCCGTTGCGCAGCACTCTATCGGCGTGTACCTGTGCACTGCACGTACAAAGAGCAGTAGTGGGGATCTATGCTATGCTCTCCATCCGCGCGTTCTTAGCTCTATGATTGGTACACGAGGGAGGCTTGGAATCTACGGCTGTTTGCCGCCAGCTTTTCGACTTTACTAATGCATGCCCATCATCACTAATGTCGTTGGACTGAAAACTAAATTATCGTGATCGAAAGCCTCGGCTCACCGACACACTAGGAGTAGACGAAAATACTACTACTAGCAATTGTGTGAGGTCTGCACTCAACTAATTAGGCAATTATCGTTGAGGACCCGCAACTAACCTTAATGACCAGATAACAAGGCCATCATGAGTTAAACCGACACCCTGAATCAGAGCATCGGATCATCACTCACGGAAGCTGTTTAGAGGGATGCTTCGCTTGAATATCAATGCTTATTTATGCAAGACATGTGCTTAGTCGTCTCTATTATATAAAAATAACTCCAATATGCCAGGGATAGCCTTGAAAGAATTAAGAAAAAAAATGAAGAGTTTGAAATATAACCTGAAATGGTGGGGAGCAAATGTGAGGGTAAACGAACTTAAGAAGAAGAAAACGGATTTGTGGGAAAGTTCAGGAGTTGGAGAAAATTAGTATGTTATAAATGGCAAGAAATTACAAAGCAAAGCACATGTGCGATATAACTTGATGGAGATCTATGAAAAAGAGGAACAATTTTGGCAGCAAAGATCCGGTGAACACTGGTTGTTGAAGGGGGGCAATGACACAAAATATTTTCATATATAATAACTAATGGGAGGAAGAGGAAGAAAGTGATGGTCTAACTTAAAACATGCCACTGCTTTTCTATAAAGACCTGTTGGTCTAGCTGATGCGTTCAGAGTCCGTTTGTCCAGTGAGAACTCGGTTGATAATGAAAAATTTATTAAAGCTGATAGAACAGAATTACACAGACTGTTTACTCGTGAGGAAATCTAGAATGTTCTTGATGAGGTGAAAAAAAAAGATCCACTTGAGTGTTGGGAGGTGATTAAAGCTCATATTATGGAGCCTTTTCATGATTTTAATTCCACAAATTTGACCTAGGTAAATTCAACTATGGGATCATGGAGATGTCAATGCAATTAAACAAGTATAGACCAAGTTGTTCGCTCTAGGTGTTGTTCAATTTTTTTGCCAAAGTTTTCATTATCGGAGTTGAGCTTGTCATGGATAAACAACTAAAACACTTGTCATACAACTTTCATTAAAGGGAGAAGTATTACGGATGGGGTTAAATTACATCAGGAAATACTGAAAGAACTTAAAGCCACAAAACAACAAGGTGTTGTACTAAAGCAGGACTTCTACAAGGCATATGACAAGGTAAATTGTTAGTTCCTCTCCGATTGTTGTAGACAAAAATGGTTCAGCAATAAATGGCTAATTTTGATGAGGAGTGCAGTCACATAGGGAACCCCTAAGTGTGAAGGTGAACGATGAGGAGGAAATAATTTTGGTAGTTTTAAGGATGTGAGGCAAGGAGATCTTTTCTCTCCTTTTCTTTTCAACACGGCGGGAGAATGATATGCTAAGATGGTCCATAATGCGCATGCAAGTGACTTACTCACTCAGCTAATTGATCACTGTTATAAAAAAAACCTTAGAAAATTCAATGCAATCCTGGTATGCAAATGGTGGTGGAAGCTGAAGATTGACATTGGCAGGTTTTATGAGAATAAAAATCTTTGGAAATGGGGGATATGCTATGTTACATCTAAACCTAGAGATTATGTATGCTAGACTAATATGTTGCATATTAGGCACATGTACCTAAAAGGCAGGACAATGATGGTAGGAAATGGGATGATAAGTAACTTATGAAGAGATTCTTAGTCTGGGAAAAAATCTTTACAAGAGGAAATCCCAATGCTTTATGATATCTGCAATGGTGAACAAATCTATTGCAATCATTGCTGAAAAGGGGTGGCAGTCGAGATTGAGAAGATGGTTGGATGCGGATACGAAAAATGATGTGAGATAGCTACATAACTTCTTGTGTGGTATGGCTTTGACGAATGAGACATTAAGGTCCAATTGAAAGTGGAGTGCTAGTGAGAAATTTAAAGTTAAGCCTCCGTATGATATTAAAAAAAAACAGTTCTGGTAGATCGTTTAAACACCTACGGAAAGCAAATATTCAATTGAAGATCGAGGTCTCTCTATAGTTAATTGATGTGGACGTGATCACACGTTCGTTGGGAGACCCCAAGCGGAAGGTATGACGCAGTGTAGAGTAAGTTTTCTGCTAGTAAAGAACCAGACTTATCGAACCAGTAGGACTTTGTAGTTTTGAAGAAGGTTGCTTTATCAATGGCGCCAGAAAATACTGACGTTAACGAGGCGTGGAACCTGCACACAAACACAAATTCTCTGTTGCCCCAAATTTCCGGAAGGTTGTCAATCTTCCGGTCTTGCTGAAAATAGGAGAATTAAACGTATAGAGTGTTGAAAAACAATAAAAGTAAAAACAGGACAGCAAGAAAACAATTATGAAAGTGCCGAAAAGAAGGTTTGCGATGTGAGGAAAATAGGACCGGGCGGCATAGGTTCAGTGGTGTCTCCCCAAAGAAAACAAACCTGCTGGGTGAACAAATTACAGCTGGGCAATTGACAAATCATGAACGTATAATAATACTATTATGACGAGATAAAGTTCAGGAGATCTAATATTGCAGACATTACGTCAAGACATATGGACTGCTATCTAGCATTCATCTATATCTAAATATCCGTCTCAAGAAAGCTATCCAGCAAATCCTGTCGAGACATCGTAATAGAGTTCATAGATGGGGGTGTCATGAGACTACTGGTAGAGACGTGGGGGGACGTGGTGGTACGACAACCAGGAACACCAAATTTAGCCAGGTTCGGTACGTCGCAACTAGGCGGCGTTCCTACTCCTGCAATCTCACTAAATCAGGGCTGAAGCCTGAAGTATACAAAGTACAATGTGAGAAGGGTTTCGCTAACTCGGCGAGGATCAACTTCTCGGCGAGTTGGCTTCTAGCTAATTTGTCTGTGTCTTTCTTCTCTCCCGTCCGGCTTTATATAGACAGCCGGGTTAAGGCTTCCAGAAAGGAAACCTAGAAGACTACGGTAAGTATCTAACTTGGAAAGTAAGAATCCGCCTTCTACTCCAAGTCGCACCATTTGGGCCGTGGTCCGGGTTCTTCTAGAATCCGGCTTCTGCGCGTCAGTTTACTGGGCCGCCTAACGGATTGTGATCCATTACCAATCAGGCCACCCTGGTAATCCGGCTTTTTAGGACAATGCCGGATATACCCCTAATCGGTATATATCCGACAGTAGCCCCCAAGAAGGATTGAGACTTCATTCTGCCACCTTTCGTCAATTTGCATTCCTTTCCGAGAAATGTTGGCGCTTCATCTTGATTCTTCTTTTTCCTAAATCATTCTTAACACGAAACTCGGATTTTGTCAAAATCTGGCTTTTTTCTTCCACGAGCCTTCGTGGAGAAGGAACTTCATGACGTCTGCGATGAAATCGTGCTGACATCACGCACGTTTGGGTTCAGTGTGAAACCCTGAAACGTATTTCTGACAGATTCTCGCGGGAAACGAGGAGATACCCATTATCACCCCGTCCCCTTATTTCCCGGATTTTCCGAGCGTGACACGCGTCAAAGATCCAACGGTTAAAATAGCCGTTGTGGCGCATCTCAACGCTTTTCCGGCTATAAATAGCCGCCTTGGGCCCTCCGGTTTAACCTTCCGCTCTCTCATCTCCCTCAAGCCCCCTGCGCCATTGCCACCGAGCTCAAGTTCGTGAGAGTGAGCGGAGTTCGTGCGACCGCACCTTCCCCGGAAAACGCCATCGTAGGATCCGGATCCTCATCGCGCCGCCCAAACATGACCACCGGAGAATCGCCGCGCGCTACGGAGGAGAGCTCCGTCGCCCTCGACATCGATAGTATTATTAACAACATGGACCCGCAACTGGATTCTCCCGGCCGCGCCGGAGGGAAACACCGGCAACCTGGCCCGCGGGGATCTTCCTCCCGCGGCCGAGAACGCGCCGCCGTCATCTGCCGCGCCATCTCCGCCTCTCACCACCGAGCATGCGAAAGAAAAGCTCACTCGCGGTGGTGAGGGGCTCGCCGCCACGGCCGCCGCCCGAGCGGAAGAAGACATGGAGGAAATCTCCGGGAACTGGAGCCACTGCAATGTGGTTTCGTCCCTTCTTCCGACAGTGGAGAAGGAAGGGCTCATCCAGAAGGGCAAATGGTAGTACGAGGAGGACGACTCCGAGCCATCGCTGAAAGCCGGAGAAAGGTTTCTCCTCACCTCTCACATTAGTAGAGGTATGGGATTTCCACCTTCTGCCTTCTTCCTCCAAGTCCTGAACCATTACAACATCCAACATCATAACCTTTCTCCCAACTCCATACTTTATCTAGCCGGGTTCCAGGCCCTCTTTGAAGGGTATCTAGGAATAGAACCTAGGCTAGATTTCTGGCAGTATTGCTTCGGGGTGAAGCGCAACCCCTCTGAGGGTGCTCTCCCCACCTGCGGGGCCATCTCCTTCATCCTCCGTAGGTTTAGGGAGGATTGGTTTCCAAAAATAAAAACCTTAGAATCCATCAAATTTTGGACGGGTTCCTTCTTCTATCATGAAGATGTCCCGTTTCCTTGAAAGGAAACGGGGAATTCCACCTTTCGTCAACTCTGCTGCCACTCCCCAAGAAAATTGGGCAGTGGACTCAGTTCAATCTTTGTCGGATGATCTGATGAGAATCAAACGGCGCATCGCAAAACTCGTCTCCTCCTCCCCTCCTCTTACTGGCACCGACAGATTTCTGTGTTGGTTCGGGAGACGCATCCAGCCATTGGCTTCTCGCGGAACCCAGCTTTTGTGTGACTATACGGGCCCGGAAGATGCAATGAGGGGAACGGACAAAGCGTTCTCTAAGAGGGACTTCAAGAAGTGGGTAAATCATCTGGTCGCAACTCGCGACCAGTACAAAGAAAGCCGAGAAATGTATCACGAGAGAAATCCAGCTCCAAAGGTAACATTTTTCTTCCTTGGGCACTTTCTCGGATTTTATATTTCTCCAAAGGCTGATCTCGCTGATAAGGACCTTACAACCGACGCCGAGTTGGACGCAATGCGTGACAACTTTGCAGGCGGACGGAAACGCAAGAAGCCATCCTCTGCTCAAGAAATGGTTGAACTTGACGGAATTCCTGTCGCTACTTCCAGGTAAATCATCCGGGTTTCTCTGTTCTCTGCTTTTTGTCCTCTAAAGCACTAGCATCATGGGATGTCGTGGAACTAGGGGGATGGATAGTCCTTTAGTGTACTCAGGTTTTATTCTGTATGTTTCCTGGTATTGCTAAACTTATCATGTTGATAGTGGAACCCAGCCTACTTATCAGGGGTCGTATGAAAAAAAAAACTCATAAACACGACTGCACGAGCGCTTAAAAAACCGGTTCCATTTTTAAACATTCTTCTAAGCACCTTATATTCGTGGACGACGTTACAATAAACTGGGCTGCTTAGCTTGGATCCTGAACCTTAACAAAACATCACTAATTTTGGGAGATGGTGGAAACCATTCTGTTAATGGTGATTTTCTTCTACTTGTGGGTGGTTATTAGCCAAATTTTGGTAACATAAGCTTGGTTTTCGTCTGTTTTTCTTCTTTTTGCGGTGGTTTCTTGGTTTAGCTCAAATCTTCGCAAAGAGGATCAAGGGAAATTGGAGCTATTTACACCCTATCTCATTGAATTTTCGTAAAAGCGACGAAGTGGCATGATTGAAAAAAAAAGAGTAGAATTTTCTTATATCTTGTTGCATAGGTCGGGTGGTTGTATGCAATGAGCAAACAACAAAATTATGTGAACTTGGAGTATGCTCGAAGTTTTTCGTAATATTTTCGAGTGTTTTGGTGTTGACTAGGAAGGAGATCATGATTTTGTATCTATTTTGTAGCACTACTACAGAAGTAGCAACAAACATTTATTATCTCACCAAATATATCTTGATGTCCACATTTGGGCTTATACCACGTCCAATTTTTTTTCGGTTTTGCTAAATCTCAGTGGACTGAGATTTTCTTAAGTCTCAGTCATTTTTGAGAAAAGTGCAACCGCGGTTAAAAAGAAGTGCAATGGGTTCAGTTGCACATTTCTACTCATGCACTTTTCTTGAAACTATAGTTGCACTTTTCTAAATTGACCGAGACTTAAGAAAAAAAATCAGTCAGACTGATACATAGACAGTCCCCTTTTTTTTTATAGAAATGCTCGCTACACGAATAAAATTGTCAAAACGTGTCATTCTTACTTAAGAGTAACCTTCATGTCGTGTAGAGTACTTCTGTTTGTCCAAAAGAAGTGATGTCTTGCTTCAAAAAAAAAAAATGATGTCGTGTTGAAAATACTTCTGCTCCTGCCGGGTTTTTTGCCTGAGCCAAAGTAGGCATGCGAAATGTCCAAATTGGACTGGCATTTGGACTGCGGTCGTGTTAAAATTTTCGTGCGAGAAGAGTTAGTAGCACGCCCTAGAAAGGTAACACGGCCATTTCTACTGTGTCCACAGGCGTCAAAACATGACGACGACATATTCCTTCCAGAGGAGAAGCAAGTGCCAGACACATCGAACCAGACCAGATCTGGCCAGGGCCAGCACAACACAGGGCACGCCAGGCCAGGCCAGGCCACACGGCCCCAACAGTAGACACACGTCGCATCATAAGAGAGACAGATCTACGATTAAACCAAGGGTCGGTGGAATAATACAATGATAAATAAAAAGATATAAATGAAATCTCAATTCGGTACAGCAGGAGGGAGAAAAGAATCCGAGGCGACCGTGAGTGCAAGTCCTACTACACAGGAAAGCCGGCCGGCCCGCCCGCCCAGGCTGTTAGGAAAAATAGACGAGAAATACAGCGCAAAATGCGGTGGCGCAGCTCGCCCGGAAGGGGGCGGGCAGGCCGCATGATTGCGCGTCGTGGCACGTCTCGACTGGGGGCGCGGCGTCTAGGCCAGGAGGGCGACGAGGCCGAGCGCCAACGCGCACGCCGACATGATGCTCCCTGCCATCGTTTGGATCGCGCCCTGCAACGAGGCAAATCTTAATCAGCAATCCCGTCATCAAGTGGTAAAATGCACAGTGAACAGCAAACTGAAAATGTGCTCTGGCTTCTAAACACATGAGGTGTGTGTGTGTGTAACTGTGTATGTCCCCCTGCTTCAAGTGATAACCTGCAATTGTTAACGGGCGCAGTGCAGGTTTTGAATATAAAACACTAGGAGTGGTTGATGGAACTGGCAGGAGCTTGACTTTGAAATGTTTCTTTTCTTTCTCGAATTAACTGCTCTGTCCATGGCAACGGCAGGATGCACATGCGTGCCAGGCCAGCACGCCGGGACAGGCAAAAGAATGCATATAGTACTACTCCTATTCTCGCTCATCACGTTCACGTGGTAGGTCGTGCTCGTGCACCGGCAAAGCTATGGTCCTACTAATGAAGCGCTAACAACAATTTAAGTAGCGATTGCCACTGCTAATTAATTAACGTAAATAGTAAGAGCAGTGTTAACTGTTTTGCACGCGGAGGCATTGGCACTACGTAGGTAGCAGTTGCGGCGTCGGTTGTGCGACACAGCAGAGCGAGCAGTTGCTAAATGTGAACGCGCATGGGAGTGGAGTCAGATTGGAACGTACCGCGGTGTCGGCAGCGACGTCGTCTCCAACGGGGCCGGGCGCGTCTGCGTCGTCGGCTGCCGCGGGGGCCTTGGCCTTCTTGGACTTGGACTTGGCGGGGGCCTCGGCGACGGGAGCGGGTGCCGGAGCCTTGCTCTTCTTCTTCTTGGACGACTTCTTCTTCTTCTTGGCCGGCGCGGGCGCTGGGGCTTCGGGTTTGGTGGGAATGGTGGCGGGTGCGAGTGCGACGGGCGGCGAGGCCACGGGCGCCTCGACGGGGGGAAGGAGGGCCTTGGGCGCCGGGGCAGGGGGCGAGGCGGCCTTCTTGGGTGGCGCCGCGGCGGGAGCCTTGACGGGTGCCGGGGTGGTGGTGGGTGGCGCGGCGGCGGGGGCAGGCGTTGCCGGGGTGGTGGGCGGCGCTGCGGCCGGAGCGGTGGCGGCGGCGGGTGTGGTGGTCGGCGTGGCGGCGGGGGCGGGCGTCTTCTTGGCGGGAGCCGCCGGCGTGGCGGTGGGTGCGGTGGCCGGTGCCGTGGCTTTCTGGGCGACGGTGGAGTGCGCCGCGAGGAGGCAGAGCAGCGCGAGGCAGAGAGCACCGGCGCGCGCCATTGCGGCTGTGCGGGGGTGCTGTGCGTGCGCGCGTGCGGTGGTAAAGGCTCTGCTCTGCTCTGCCGCGCTGTGTCGCTTACGATGGGAGTGGCACACGCAGCGAGAGGGGCGGGATAAATAGCACAGACAGGGGTAGGGGAAAGGCGGAGGGAGAGAGGAGAAGCGGCGGGGAGGCGGTGCCACAACTGGCAGTGGGCCAGCAGGGGCATGTGGGGGTTGGTGTCGCCGGTTGGTCCGACGCGTTCACGTGGCTCGGTGGGCTACAACCCATCGCGCGCTCGCTGCGTTGTCTCCGGGTGTACAGAACGGCACTCTACGGGAGAGAGCCGTTGGGTTGGGTCTGCGTCGTACGCTGTGCGAAGGACGGCCCAGACCTTGGGACAAGCGGACAATATGGGCTCCTTGTGTTGAGCTCGAGTAAACCATGGCTCTTTTTTACTGTTTTACCGAGTTTTACTCGGTGGACTCCTAACGGCTTTCCCTGTGTGCCGCTCTTTGCGGGCACCACACCTGGGCCGGCCCATTTGTACTTTTCTTTTCTTTTCAATTTCTATTGTTAGAAAAAAATCCATATAACTTAAAAACTAATATTTTTTAAATGGTGAATAAATTTTAAGTTCGAACGATTCCATAACATGAAAAAAAATGTTATGTATGAATAATTCTCAAATTTGAAGAAATTGTAATCTGAACACTTTTCCATTTGAACAATTTTAAAATTTGAACAGTTTTTTTATCCGAACAAAATTTGAATTTGAAAAAAAATATAAATTTGAACATTTTAAAATTTGAACAATTTTAAGTTAGAATCAAAAATAATTCTAAACAAAAAAATTCGATGAACAGGAAAAAAGAAACAAAAAAGATAATGAGAAAAAATATGAAAACAGAAAAACGAGACAATAAAAAGCTTAAAAACGAAAGTTAGACACAAGAACATGTCATAGCCCAGTGGTCGTGCACCCTATCCCTCCGCAGTTGAGTGCCGAGGTTCGAATCCCCCTTCTCCCCTATATTTTCTATGTAAGCAAAGGTTTAATGGGCCGACCTGCTCCAAAAACATATGCGGGCCAGTCGGAAAACGGAACCCTATAAGCGATATAGGGTCTGCGCTCCTAACGGTGGCTTTAACGCGAGTTAGGGTGCCAAGGCCCGAACACTGTCTTTCATTTTGATCTTCTGTTTTTTTTTCTTTTTACATTTTTCCTTCATAAAGTTGAGGAAAAATATTCACACAAATAAACAATAATTGTTTATGAAATGCTAAACGAATGTTCATACGAATAAATAATGTCCATACAAATCAGTGTTGTAGAAAACACAACATTCTTAACGACCAGAACAAATAAGCTCTCAACTCAGAACAAAATATGATGTTGATAAAAACAACATCTTGCCAACATTGGAACAGAAATATTGAAATGTGGACCAAAAAGTCATCTGGTTAAAAAATGTTTATGTTGGAATAAAGTTCTTCTATTCTAAAACAAAGTCATACCCAAGGAACAAAAAAGTATAATACGATACATTATTTGTGTATGTGTATTATGGGACAAAACTTATGTTATTGAGACAAAAGTGCAGAGGGAACATATTTTGCGTAAGCTGGAACGGAAGATTTTGGTCATGAAATAAACCACGACTAGAAAAATACAGAATCTATACTAATCGGGACAAAAAAAAATAGTGATAATGGAAAATGCGAGATGATACGAGTGCATGTAATAAATTTAAGACCACGTGGAACAAAATGTTAGCAACAAGAATTTTAGAACCCCGGAAAACAAATGGCATGTACACTCGAAACAAACAAATAGACCCAGTAGAAAAATAGGGCCTCTAAAACAAATCATGACTAGAAGACGAATAAAAAAAAACTAAACACCTGTGACAAAATTATAGTGCTTGTGAAACAAATCACAAATATAAACCAACCGGAAAAATATTGGACTATAGAACAAATCAAAAGCACAAGAGGATTTAAGGCATGTGGAACAAATCAAAACTAGGAACACAAATTTTAGACGAAGTGGAACAAATACACATTTAAAAAAAAAGTAACTAAGTCCTCTTGGAACAAATCTTGTGAAAAAAAAATTAGCCGAGTAGGACAAAATTGAAGTGATCTTGGAACAAAATCACGAATATGGGTGGAACAAATGATATTAGTTAATGGAAAACGTTTAGAGACCATGGAACAAATCATGGCAATTGGAGCAAAATTTATTACACCATGGTGTTGAGTTGCGCGATGGGGATTTAAAAATTTCGTTACGCATGCTACGCAACAACCAAGATCTTGCTATGCAGATACAAGTGATATAAATTCCAAGATCTAGATCTCGAAACCGTGTACCAGACAATATAGTAGCAGAAGAGATGTCGGTGAGGATGTCGAGGAAGACTGTAGAAGATCCTCACGCACAAGTATGTGGGTGAGGATCTTGGCGACTCCCCGTATCCAGCTGTCGGGCCTCTGGATACTAGGGTATCCAGGCCCAACTGTTGCGGCCCGGCCCGGCTGACGTACCCAAGACCGGATAGGTATGCTTCCTGGCGAGAAGGACTCCAGTTTCAGCTCCGTCCATATCTAGGCTCCTAGGGATGGAGCTCGCCGGCTCATCCTTGGGGAGGAAATCTACGTCGCCATCCATTCCTCCCGAAAGAGCTCGCGTGTTCGGCGGGGGGACAAGGCATATGCAGCTGACGACCGCACCTCCGTGCGCTGATAGAGGCTGCGCAGGGGCGCAAATCCGCTTTGGCCACGGTTACCGTTCCTATGTATAAAGCGCAGGGGACAGTTGCACCGGCCAAAGCGCATTCCCAAGATTTCCCCTTTGGTGCAAGGAGACCAAGACCGCGCTACAAGTCAAAGGAGACGTCACCGGACGCCCCCGCTATGCTACCATGGACGGTGCAGTTGTCTTCGACGACTAGGACCGTGCAGGCGGCATAGAGTACGGACTGTTATTCGCTTTGGCGCGTTGTAGGAACCCTTTCCCGCCAAATGAGCGAAAAGGAGTTCCAAACGCCATTATAAGAAGGGCCCCTTGGCCCTCGTAGAAAATAAGCTCAGATCCCACAAAAAGCCCAAGTAGTCTGACCCGAGCACAATCTCGTATTTGTACTATAGTCACCAAAGTGCAATCCATCAAACAAGCACGAGTAGAGTTTTACACCACACTGGTGGCCTAAACCTGGGTAAACTCTCCGTGTCGCCATTGTTGTCATTCTCAAACTTTCCTCGTGAAGCCTGCTCGAGAGGTGAAGGAAGTGTGTTTAGCCCCCAGTGTTTGAACCTCCTGAGAGATCTTGTCGTTGACAGACCACTCTCCGACATTTGGCGCGCTAGGTAGGGGGCTAAGGCACTCCTCCACTTCCTCGTTGCCATGGCCCCTGCCACCCAGACCAGCCCCCGCCTCACCCGATCTGAGCGCGCTCGCCGCAGGGGGCAGGTCGAGCCAACCAGCAATGACAACGACGCACCGCGACGCAACCCCACTGGCGTGGAAGGTGAACACGACGCTGAGAAGAAAGCTTCCTCTCACATGCCGCAGCAAGACGCGCCTGCGTCTCAGCAACAACCACCAGCGCCGTCAGGAATGCACGGACGCCTGGAGCAGCCCACCCCCGCAGCAGTTCTGTTGCTGGTTCAGGAGCTGCTTGCGCACCCGCCTGCATCGGAAGTACACGCCGCATGGCTCGCCCGCCTCCAGGAGCTTGCCACCGCCTTAAACGTCCCGCCGCGGGAGCCGCACGAAGGTGGCGTTGACCAGCGTAGGAGTGCGGCAGCCCATGACGTGATGTCCTCTTCTCACGGTGTAACTTCACAGGTGCAAGGCGATACCCGCACAAAGTTCCATGACAAGGCACCCACCACTAAGGTGTCTAACAAGAGCAGCAACAACTACCAGATCTTGCGCACTCCCCCAGATGCACGCGTACAAATGGAACGCTGCTACGAGCGTGAGCGGCGCACCATCCGCGACCTCGCCAAGGCCGACCGTGCCAACCTCCCAGCGGACCTTGACGCGCGCGCCACGACCTATGTCGGAGGAGCTCTCGTGTTCACCTAGCAATTTCGCACGGTCTCCTGGCCGCCAAAGTTCAACCCGACGCCACCATCTCATTACGACGGCACTACTCTTCCCCTCGACTTCCTGCAGCTCTACTGCCTCAGTGTAGGAGTTGCAAAGGGGGATGACAAGTGGATGTCGAATTGGCTGCCCATGGCCCTCACGGGTCCTGCCATCATCTGGCTCATGAATCTGTCGGAGGGATCCATCAGGTCGTTCGAGGAGTTGTGCCTCCAATTCGTCGCCAACTTCAAGGGCTCCTATGAACTCCCCTCTCCTACAACGACCTCCACGGCATCCGCCAGCGCCCTGGCAAAACACTTCACCAGTACCTACATCATTTCAGCCAAACACGCAACAAGATTGCCCGCATCACGGACGCGAACGTCATCTCCGCCTTCCGCAAAGGAGTCACCAAAGAGCGCATGCTCGAGGCACTTGGTATCAAGGACGGCCTTATCTCTGCCGTCGAGCTTGTGGACATGGCCGACAGGTGCGTCAAAGCTGAGGAGGGACGCATCTTCAGACACAACACGCCTGCCGATGAATCCAAGACGGTGGCTTCCAAGACCAAGACCAAGTCGCGGAGCGGCGATGCTGACGCCAAATGGAAAGCTCTGGCCGTTCTGGCTGCCGAGTCAGAGCGCAAGCACAGCCGCAGCGACGCCGCACCCGTGGCGGACAACTGCCCCTTATGTGAATTCCACATAATGCACTCACACGCCACAAAAGACTGTTTCCAACTGTAGAGGATGCGGGGTGACCGCCTCATGAGGATTGGTGTCCCTGGTTGGTTGGACACGTTCACGTGGCTCCGGGGGCTACAAACACATCGCGCTCGCTGCGTTGTATCCGGGTGTACAAAATGGCACTATGCGGGAGAGAGCCGTTGGGGCTGCGTCGTGCACTGTGCGAAGGACGGCCGAGACCTTGGGACAAACGGACAACATGGGCTCCTCGCTGTTAAGCTCGAGTAAACCATGGATTTTTTTTCAGTTTTACCGAGTTTTACTTGGTGGACTTGGGCGCTCCTAACCGACGCTTTAAAGCGCGAGTGTGCCAAGGCCTGAACACTGCCGCCTCTTGGGACGGCCTAGGTAGAGCTCTGTCTTTCATTTTGTTCTTCTGTTTTGTTTTTGTTTTCTTACATTTTTCCTTTACAAAGTTGAGAAAAATATTTAAATAAACAAAAATTAACTGTTCAGGAAAGGTTAAACAAATGTTCATACGAATAAATAATGTCCATACAAACAGTGTTGTAGAAAATACAACATTCTCTAACGAACAGATCAAATAAGCTCTCAAATCGGAATAGAATGTTATGTTGATAAAACATTATCTTGCAAACACTCGAACGTAAATCTTGAAATCTGGAACAAAAAATCATCTGGTTCGAAAACTTTTACGTTGGAATAAAGTTCTTCTATTCTAAAACAGAAAGTCATACCCAAAGCACAAAAAACGTAAAGTGCAAAACATTATTTGTGTATGTCTATATTATGGGACAAAACTTATGTCAGTGAAACAAAAGGGCGCAGGGAACATATTTTGTGTAAGCTTGAACGGAATCTTTTGGTCATGAAATAAACCACGACTATAGAACCCTAGATTAATTGGGACAAGAAAATAGTGATCACAGAAAAGAAGAGATGATACGAGTGAATGCAATAAATTTAAGACCACATAGAATAAAATGTTAGCAACAAGAAATTTAGAACCTCAGAAAACAAATGATATGTACACTCGAAACAAAGAAATAGACCAAGTAAAAAATAGGGCCTCTGGAACAAATCATGACTAGAAGACGGATACTTTTTTAAAACATCTGGAACAAAATTATAGTCCTTGTGGAACAAATCACAAATATAAACCAACTGAAAAAATATTGGACTATAAGGAACCAACTTTAGACCAAGTGGAAAAAAAGATTAATCGTCTCTAGAACAAATCAGAAGCACAAGGGGATTTAAGGCATGTGGCACAAATCAAACCTAGTTGAGGAACACAAATTTTAGATGAAGTGGAACAAATACACATTTAGAAAACTAGTAACTAAGTCCTCTTGAAACAAAAAAATTGCCGAGTGGGACAAAATTGAAGTGATCTTGGAATAGAATCACGAATACGGATGGAACACGTGATATTAGTGAGCGGAAAAAGTTAAGAGACCATGGAACAAATCATGTCAATTGATGAAAAAATGGAGTAAAATTTATTACACCATGATGTTGGATTGCGCAACGGGAATTTTTTTTTGCCATGCATGCTACACAACAACCAAGAGATTGCTATGCAGATACAAGTGAATATAAATACCAAGATCTAGTTCTCAAGATCGTGTACCAGACACCGTAGTAGCGGAAGAGATGTCGGTGAGGATGTCGATGAAGTTTGTAGAAGATCCTCACGCACAAGCCCGTGGGTGAGGATCTTGCCAACTCCCCTGTATCCAACACCTTGATCCAACAGAGTGAGTGTCTCACGTGTTACCTCTATGAGACTATGCACACATATGTCAGGGCCAATTCTGTAGCGCTTCACCGTCAAGGACTAGATGTTGTAGGTGTATATGAAGGTGGAGTTCTCAGCACATGAGAGAGAGAGAAAATAATCAGAAGTTAGATCAAATCGGGAGAGGACTTATACCCTCTAATTCTACTAGAGAGAGAGGGGGCTTGAGAGCCAATTATGCGTTTTGCTTTGAGCCTTGGGGTCCTTTTGTGGCACTGGATATATGACAACTTGATAACAGAAACATAACCGACAACTTTATTAAGGTTCCGCGAAGCGGTGGGATATTTCAACGAGGGTGACACAACGAGGGATACACCCTCATGTACACAACAATATCTACATTATTTATCCAATACTAGTCTTCTTCAGAGTGCGATAGCAGAATGACAAAGCACGTGATGACGAAGGGCCTAACTCCACGGGGCTCTCCCTGGATACCAGATCCTATTTCTCGTACAACGGGTACTCGGCAACAGGGGACGGAAGTTCTGGCCACACAAGAAGCCAGGTAGTGTATGTACTCGGAAGACCTCGAATTATAAACCAGCGTGACCAACTCCTATATGGCATGACATAAGTACGAGATTCAAATTCCGATTCCAAGGTTAACAGTTGGACTTAACTTACCTACTTACCTTGGTGGATTCTGAGAAAAAATCTCATACCCAACTCGAAGATTTTCACCACTCAGTAACCAACTTTGGTTCAACACAACATGACCAATGGTGGTCCAGCACTTGGCTTACTCAAGCCACAACCAACTTTGGTTGCTTAGTGACTCAGCGCAACATCAATATTTTAGTTTACCCATGACCGGACTAGCTCTAGTGTGACTTGACCCAACACCTTTTCCTCGCGGAAACAATACTAGACATCTAGTTTTGACACTCTCGAGAGGTTGCAACATTTATCCACACGCTGGGATATAAGATTGTACCGTCGGTACCAAAGTACTAAACCCTTCCTGCGACAGCACAAGCCTACATCCCCATACCGTTCACACTACCAAGACACTCTCTATGTAGCTACCGACTTGCCCAGCGGGCCAAGTCCTATGACGAAGTGAATCTAGCACGTTCCGAACACATGAGCAACACCTAGTTCCGGAACCTTCGCGAGGCTAGCCCCGACCACAACTATGCAGTACTGATACGTCCATTTTGCATCACTATTTTATATCGTAATTTTCTGTTATTCATCGATATATTTCATATTATGATGCATTACTTATGTTATTTCATCTTATTTTACATGTTTAATAATTATTGAAGAATAAACACCCGGATCAGAAATCTGGTAGAAAAAGCACCGTCAATATACCCTATTTCAGAAGATCAGAAGAAGAAGGGGGAAATCGGAGAAGTCTTAGAAGTCTTGAAGAGGGAGCCAGCCACGAGGAGACCCGGAGGGGGCCACTAGGGGCCGACACCACTAGGGGGTGCCCCCTGGCCGCGCCTGGGGGTGGTGTGGCCACCCTGGCCCACCTCTGGACGCCTCCTTTCGCGTACTTGACCCCCAAGAAGCCCTAAGCCTTTGAAAACCATCAAGGAAATATTCTGCCGCCTCCTCGGGGCGAAAAACAAAACAGAGAGGAAAGCTCTCCGGCAGGGAGAAATCTATCGGGGAAATTCCTCCGCGGAGAGGGAAATTATCGCCATCGTCACCGTCATCGCTCTGGGAATCATCAAGATCGTCATCATCATCACCAGCAACATCACCCTCACCATCCACCTCCATCCTGCTGTTACAATTAGGGTTCTATATTGTTGTTTTCCACTAGATCTCTCTCCCGGTGTGGATTACTTGTTAGTAGTTGATGCTTACGAGATTTATCGGTGTTTGCAATTTATGACCAGATTGTTATTCATCATTATGTCACCTCTGATTATGATCAATATGATGTCTTTTGAGTAGTTCGTTTAGTTATTGAGGACATGGGAGAAGTCAAGATGTTAGTAGTGGAATTATGTTGAAGTAATATCTAGTGGTTTGATATTTAAGTTGTGGTGTTATTCTTCTAGTGGTGTCATGTGAACGTCGAGTACATGACACTTCACCTTTATGGTCCTAGAGGGATGCATTGTGTATTTGGCTACTAATTTTGGGGTTGCCAGAGTGACAGAAACCTAAACCCCTGTTAGGAAACCGATGCACGAGGGAGTGTAGGATCCCAGAGTGTCTATATTTATCTTAATTACCTTCTTGTAGTTGCGGATGCTTGCATGGGGTTTAATCACAAGTATGTATTAGTCCTAGTTGGGCGGTGCATTAGCATAGGTTCACCCACACAACATCTATCAAAACAATAAATTTTAATCAACTGTATGAAACGAAAGCGCTTGACGAAGTTCCCATGTGTCCTCGAGAAAGTTTAGTAATCATAGGTAAAACAACCGGCTTGTCCTTTGCTCTCAAAAGGATCGGGCCACTTGCCGCAATTATATTTACTGTCATTTATTTACTCGCACTTCATTTATCTGCTATATCAAAAACCACCAAAAACATGTTTGCTAGTGTTTATAGTGAATCCTCTATGCAACCTGCTTGTCAACACCTTCTTCTCCTTGTTGGGTTCGACACTCTTATTTATCAAAAGTACTATGATACACCCCTTATACTTGTGGGTCATCAAGACTATTTTCTGGTGTCGTTGCCGTGGAGTGAAGTGTTATTGGTAAGTGGAATTGGTAAGAGAAACTTGTACTGTGGGTGTTGTTTTTATTTCTGTCCGCTGCTTTATTTTATTATGGAGAATCCTTTTGGTTCTATGTTTAAGAGTACTACTATTACTGAAGGGTAGTAGATGACCCATTATCTGCTGAATTGGATCCTTTTAAAATACCTATGAAAATTGTTGGACATGTTATGGATAACTGCTATTTTGGAGATGGAACTGTCCATCCCGGTTATCATTTGCTCTTTATACATGAATTATGCGAGTTATTCAGGTGTGCAGGTATTACAACGGATCAAGTTAAAAGGAAATTATTCTCTTTATCACTGAAGGGCAAAGCTGCGGAACGGTTCAAAATGCTGAAGAATGGTCAATCTATTGGATGGGAGGAAATTGTACCTCTCTTTTATTCTAAATTCTATCCTCCTAGTGAGTATTGCCCAAGCATGGGGGGGGAATGAAGTGATTAATGCTTAAATGTCCCGTTCATGAGCTCCCGAGTAATATTGTTATCAATAATTTTTATGCAAGGCTTTCTCTTCATGATAAGGGTTTGTTGGATGCTTCTTGTTCTGGATCATTCACACGTATGAAAGAAGAAGCTAAATGGGATCTTCTTGACCGTATTCAAGAAAACACTAAAGGACGGGAGAATGACAAAGGTAGAAAGTCAGGTATAAATTATGATTATGAATGCATTAAAGCTTTTATGGGAACTGATGATTTCTATAATGTAAGTGTTGTGTGGTCTTGATTCTCAAATCTTTGCAAATTGTCTTAAAGCCTTTGCCTCCTATCTTGATATTCCCAAAAAGGAGTTGAGCAAGTACTATGCACCTTATAAAGATATTATTCCTGCTAGAAATATATAAGTGCATGTTGTTAATCCTGCTGTGCCTAAACCTTATATTGAAAAAATGCCTTTCCTTGCTAAGGTAAAGGAATATTCTATTGTAGCTAGTGTGGTTAACAAAAGTATAAAGAAATCTATTGAACCTGATGAACAAATAATTGTTGAACCTACAATAGCTATAGTAAAAGACCTTGGCTCTGGAAATGTAGAGGATGAACACATTGTCTTTTTGAGGGTGCTACTAATACTGTTTCACATCCCAATAGACCTAAGAAAACTAGGGGCTCCTCTTCTTTCTGTTAGGATTGGTGATCATTGCTATTATAGTTTGTGTGATATTGGTGCAAGTTATAGTGCTATTCCTTACGAGATTTATAAAGAAATCATGCATGAAATTGGTTCTTGTGAACTTGAAGATATTGATGTGGTTATTCAACTTGCTAATAGAGAAACTGTTTTTCCGATTGGTATTGTTAGAGATGTGGAAGTTTTATGTGATAAAACTAAATATCCGAATGATTTTCTAGTACTGGGAAGCTGCTAGTAAAACTTGTCCTATTATTTTTGGTAGACCTTTCTTGACACCTGTGGAGCTGTTATAGATTGTAAGAAAGAGAAGATATTGACTAAATTTGATGGAAAATCTTATGAGTTTAATTTTTCCAAATTTGCTAGAGCTCCTTATGAATCTGAATTGCCTAATGAGAATTTTAGAGTTGAACAACTTTCTTCTATTGCTCTTACCCCTAACAATGCTTTGCAGCAATACATGGAAGACCACGAAAGTGAGGTCTTTAAGGAAGAGAGAAATGAGATTGACGATATTCTTCTTCGTCAACCGGTGATACTGAAACACAATTTACCTGTGGAAGATTTGGGTACTACATTACCACCCAAGGAGGATCCTGTTTTTGGTTTAAAACCTTACCTAATGATCTTAAATATGCCTATATTGATGAGAAGAAAACATATCTTGTTATTATTAGTTGTAAACTTTCAGGTGAAGAAGAGGAAAGGTTATTGGGAATATTGAAGAAACACCGTGGAGCTATTGATATACTCTTGATGATTTGAAAAGGATTTCCCCTACCATATGTCATCATGTTATTAATATTGAACCAGATGCAAAGCCAATAGTTGAACATCAACGTTGTTTAATTCCTAAGATGAAGGAAGTGGTAAGAAATGAGGTATTGAAACTTCTTGATGCTGGTATTATTTTTCCTCTTGCTGATAGTAGATGGGTAAGCCCTGTGCATTGTGTTCCTAAGAAGGGAGAAATGAATGTTGTGCCTAATGAAAATAATGATCTTATTCCTCTAAGAGTAGTAGTTGGTTATAGAATGTGCATTGATTTTAGGAAAGTTAACAAGGTTACTAAGAAAGAGCATTACCCTTTACCTTTTATTGATCAAATGCTAGAAAGGCTGTCTAAGAAAACTCATTTTTGCTTTGTTGATGGTTATTATGGGTTTTCTCAAATTGCAGTTAGGAAACAAGATCAAGAGAAAACAACTTTTACTTGTCCTTATGGAACTTATGATTATAGACGTATGTCTTTTGGTTTGTGTAATGCTCCTGCTACTTTTCAAACATGCATATCTGCTATTTTTCATGGTTTTCGTGAAGAAATTGTGGAAGTATTCATGGACGATTTCTACGTCTATGGTACTTATTTTGATAACTGCTTTCACAATCTTAATAAAGTTTTGTAGAGATTTGAGGAAACTAATCTTGTTCTTAATTGGAGAAATGCCACTTTATGGTGAATGAAGGAATTGTTCTTGGACATAAATTTTTTGAAAGAGGTATTGAAGTTGACAGAGCTAAAGTGGAAGCAATAGAGAAAATGCAATGTCCGAGGGATGTTAAAGGTATTCGGAGTGTTCTTGGTCATGCTGGTTTTTATAGGAGATTTATTAAAGATTTCTCTAAAATATCAAAACCTCTTACTAATCTTCTTAAAATACATACCTTTTGTTTTTGATGATGATTGCAAGGAAGCTTTTGAAACTTTAAAGAAGGCTTTAACTACTGCTCCTATTGTTCAACCACCTGATTGGAATTTTCTTTTGATATTATGTGTGATGCTAGTGATTTTGTTGTAGGTGCTGTCCTTGGACAGCGAGTAGATAAGAAACTGAATGTTATTCATTATGCTAGTAAGACTCTTGATGCTGCTCAAAAGAATTATGCTACCACCAAAAAAGTGTTCCTAGCTGCAGTTTTTGCTTGTGATAAGTTTAGACCTTATATTGTTGATTCAGAAGTTACTGTTCACACTGATCATGCTGCTATCAGATACCTTATGGAAAAGAAAGATGCTAAGCCTAGGCTTATTACATGGGTGCTGCTTCTACAAGAGTTTGATTTTCATATTGTGGATAGGAAGGGTGCTAAAAACCTTGTTGCTGATAACTTGTCTAGATTGGAAAACATTGCTCATGACCTTATTCCTGTTAATGATAGTTTTCCAAATGAATAGTTGGCTGCAATAAAGGTAAACTCCCAAGATAGTCCTTGGTATGCACATTATGCTAATTTTATTATTTCCAAGTATTTGCCTCTAACATTTACAAATCAACAAAGAAGGAAATTATTTTATGATTTCAGGCATTATTTTTGGACGACCCACACTTATATAAAGAAAGAGTAGATGGTATTATGCGAAGATGTGTTCCAGATCATGAACAACGAGAGATTTGAGAAAGTGCCATGGTAGTGCTTATGGAGGTCATCACACTGGAGATAGAACCGCACAGAAGGTTCTACAATCAGGTTTATATTGGCCTACTCTCTTTAAAGATGCACGTAAATTTGTTTTATCTTGTGATGAATGTCAAAGAGTTGGTAATATTTCTAGACGTAATGAAATGCCTACGAGTTATTCTCTTGTTATTGAACCTTTTGATTGTTGGGGATTTGACTTTATGGGTCCGTTTCCTCCTTCGAATGGTTACACTCATATTCTTGTTGCTGTTGTTTATGTTACTAAATGGGTATAAGTTATACCTACAAAAAGTATTGATGGTGAAACCTCTTTAAAAATGCTTAAAGATGTTATTTTTCCTAGGTTTGGTGTGCCTAGATATCTTATGACGGATGGAGGTTCTCACTTTATCATGGTGGTTTTATAAAAGCCCTTGCTAAATATGATGTTAATCATATAATTGCATCATCTTATCATCCTCAAACCAGTGGGCAAGTAGAATGATCATATAGAGAAATTAAATCTATCTTGCAAAAGACTGTTAATAAATCTAGGAAAAATTGGTCTGATAAGTTTAATTTTTCTTTATGGGCTTATAGAACTGCTTTTAAAAATCCTATGGGTATGTCTCCTTATAAAATGGTTTATGGAAAATCTTGTCACTTGCCTTTAGAATTAGAACACAAAGCTTAGTAGGTAGTGAAAGAACTTAATAAAGATTTTAAACTTGTTTGTAAGAAAATAATGCTTGATTTGAGTTCTCTAGATGAATGGAGAAGTGAAGCTTATGAAAAATCTAGACTCTCTAAAGAGAAAGTTAAACAATGGCATGATAGGAAAATTCTTAAAAGAGAGTTTTATGTTGGTGGTAAAATTCTATTGTGTAGGTCTCGTCTCAGATTTTTGGCAGGAAAATTACTCTCCAGATGGGAAGGACCTTATGTTATCGAGGAAGTGTATCGTTCGGGTGCAATCAAAATTGCTTCCCTCTTGACGCCCATCCCTTATGTTATGGAAGAATTTATTCTAGTAACAAGCAGGGACCAAGACCATTTGTTCCAGGTCTCATCCCCATCCCTGGAGTGGAGGAAGCTCTTCGACTCGCAGATGAGTTCTGCGATTGATATCGAGCTCTAAGGACGGAGATGGAGATACTTCAAGAGGTGAACGACAGATTTCACGATATGCTAGAGTGTTTCCCTACCTTGATTGAGAAGAGTTCACTACCGCCCAAAAAATTAATTCATCATTGGTATTGGCATCACCTTGGCTTGTTCCAAGCTTGGGGGAGTGCCGCGTATCACACCTTTATCTTTCACCTTTTTAACTTTTAGTAGAGTCATATCATGAGTAGAGAAGTTATCATATAGGATGCTTTGCAGTATGGAAGTATCTCTCCTTTAGTTGGCTTATCGATGTATCCCTTGGTTTGAGTTGCCGTTATGGAATATTAATGAGAAGTTTCATCATTTACTTTCTACACTTTATTTTAGTTTGCAACTTTTGTTATATGGTTGATCTTGTTATTAGTATTGGTATCAATATTGGAGCATCAAGTTAATCTAGTTGGTTTTGGAGAACTTAGCGTTGGTCAGTAGCAACAATACTTTGAGGCTTAAGTAGAAAATAGGGAGTTGCATGTAGATATATTATTCCATGATCTTTCTTTCTTGTTGGCTCATAAGCTTAGTATTTCAAGTTAAGATTGTTTGTACTTCCAAGGAAGATTGTATTATTGGTTCTATCATATGTATATTTGTTTGTTTTTCCCTCAACTCTTATGCTTGCTACCCAACCTTTCTAGCCAAAAACCTGGTCATTTGTGTCCACCATAACTACCTATATGTGGTATTTAACCGCCACTCCATGTAAATTGCTTGTGTGCTACCTTTAAACCTTCAAAATTACACTTGTTTTTTGCCCCCTGTTTTAGCTCATGAGAACGCAAATATAGAAACTTTATCTCACTTGTTGATTGGACTTTACACACCTAGACTAGTGGCTTCATCCGCTTATCCAAATGCTAGAAGAGCTGGCATCAGGGTTCCCAGCCCCAAACTTAATCACTACAAATTATCTTCACTATTTTTGCCCCTGATTTATCAGTCAAAGCATAATTATGTAAACAAAATAGAAGAGGGATGATCTGCTGATTTCAGTTAGCGTCCTTCAATGGGAGCCGCTCTTGTAAGGTATAGTTGGCTTGTGACGGATACGTCCATTTTGCATCACTATTTTATATTGTTATTTTTTGGTTATTCATCGATATATTTCATGTTATCCTTATGTTATTTCATCTTATTTTGCATGTTTCATAATTATTGGAGAATAAACACCCGGACCATAAATATGATGGAAAAAGCACCATCAAGATACCCAATTTCCGAAGATCAGAAGAAGAGCGGGGGATACCGGAGAGGTCTTAGAAGTCCCGAGGAGGAAGCTAGCCAGAAGGGCAGACATTGGGGGCCACCAAGGGCCCAAACCATGGGGTGGCACGCCCCCTGGCCGCGCCGCCAGGTGGCGTGGCCACCCTGGCCCACCTCTGGTCGCCCCCTTTCGCGTACTTGACCCCCAAGGAACCATAAGCCCCAGAGAATCATCGAACAAATATTCCTTCGCCTGCCTCGGGGCGGAAAACAACACAGAGAGAAAAGCTCTCCGGAAGGGAGAAATCTGCCGGGGAAATTCCTCCCCGGAGAGGGGGAATCATCGCTATCGTCACCGTCATCACTCCGGGCATCATCAAGATCGTAATCGTCATCATCATCACCACCAGCACCATCACCCTCACCGTCGACCTTCATCCCGCTGTAACAAGTAGGGGTCCTTACTGTTGTTCTTCATTAGATCTCTCTCCCGGTGTGGATTACTTGTTAGTAGTTGATGCTTACGAGATTTATCGGTGTTTACACTTTATGACCAGATTGTTATTCATCATTATATCACCTCTGATTATGATCCATATGATGTCTTGTGAGTAGTTCGTTTAGTTCTTGAGGACATGGGAGAAGTCATGATGTTAGTAGTGGAATTATGTTGAAGTAATATCTAGTGGTTTGATGGTGCTATTCTTCTAGTGGTTTCATGTGAACATCGAATACATGACACTTCACCTTTATGGGCCTAGGAGGATGCATTGTGTATTTGTCTACTAATTGTGGGGTTTCCGGAGTGACAGAAATGTAAAACCCCGTTAGGAAACCGATGCATGAGGGAGTATAGGATCCCAGAGTTTAAGGTTGTGGTTAGATTTATCTTATTTTCTTTCTTGCATTTGCGGAGCTTGCAAGGAGTTAATAACAAGTATATATTAGTCCTGGTTGGGCGGTGCATTAGCATAGGTTCACCCACACAACACTTATCGAACAATAAATATTAATCAACCTGTATGAAACGACACTTGACGAAATTCCCATGTGTCCTCGAGAACGTTTGGTAATCATAAGTAGAACAACCGGCTTGTCCTTTGCTCTCAAAAGGACTGGGTCACTCACTGCAATTATGTTTACTGTCTTTTATTTACTCGCACTTTATTTATCTACTATATCAAAAACCACCAAAAACCTGTTTGCTAGTGTTTACAGTGAATCCTCTATCCAACCTGCTTGTGAACACCTTCTGCTCCTCGTTGGGTTCGACACTCTTATTTATCGAAAGTACTACGATAAACCCCCTATACTTGTGGGTCATCAAGACTATTTTCTGGCGCCGTTGCCGAGGAGTGAAGCGGTATTGGTAAGTGGAATTGGTAAGCGAAACTTTTACTGTGAGTGTTGTTTTTAATTCTGTCTGTTGTTTTATTTCATTATGGAGAATTCTTTTGGTTCTCTGTTTAGGGGTACTGCTACTATTACTGCTAGGATAGTAGGTGACCCGTTATCTGCTGAATTAGGTCCTTATAATATATCTATGAAAATTGTTGGACCGTGTTATGGATAACTGCTATTATGGAGATGGAACTGTCCATCTCGGTGATCATTTGCTCTTTATACATGAATTATGCGAGTTATTCAGGTGTCCAGGCATTACAATAGATCAAGTTAAAAGGAAATTATTCTCTTTATCGCTGAAAGGTAGAGCTTTTGAATGCTCTAGATTACTGAAGAATGGTGAATCTATTAGATGTGAGGAACTTGTACCTCTCTTTTATTCTAAATTTTATCCTCCAGTGAGATTCGTAAAGACAGGAATCAAATATATATTTCTGGCCTCATGATGGAGAGAGTATTTCCCAAGCTTGGGGGCGAATGAAGTTATTAATGCTTAAATGGCCCGTTCATGAGCTCCCGAGTAATATTGTTATCAATAATTTTTATGCAAGGCTCTCTCTTCATGATAAGGATTTATTGGATGCTTCTTGTTCTGGATCATTTACGCGTATGAAGGAAGAAGCTAAATGGGATCTTCTTGACCGTATTCAAGAAAACACTAAAGGATGGGAGAATTACAAAGATAGAAAGTCAGGTATAAATTATGATCATGAATGCATTAAAGCTTTTATCGGAACTGATGATTTCTATAAGTTAGTGTTGTTTGTGGTCTTGATTCTCAAATCTTTGCAAATTTTCTTAAAGCCTTTGCTTCCTATCTTGATGTTCCTAAAAAGGAGTATCACAAATATCATGCACCTTATAAAGTTATTGTTCCTGCTAGAAATATAGAAGTGCATGTTGTTAATCCTGCTGTGCCTGAGCCTTATCTTGAGAAAATGCCTTTCCCTGCTAAGGTAAAAGAACACTCTACTGTAGCTAGTGTGGTTAACAAAAGTATAAAGAAATCTATTGAACCTGATGAACAAATAACTATTGATCCTGCTGTAGCAATAGTGAAAGGCCTTGTTTGTGGAAATGTAGAGGATGAACATATTGTATTCTATGAGGATGCTTCTAATATTGTCTCACATCCCAATAGACCTAAGAAAACTAGTGTTCATGTGCTTTCTGTTAAGATTGGTGATCATTGCTATTATGGTTTGTGGGATATTGGTGCAAGTTCTAGTGCTATTCGTTATGAGCTTTATAAAGAAAGTATGCATGAAATTAGTTCTTGTGAGCTTGAATATATTGATGTGGTTATTCAGCTTGCTAATAAAGAAACTATCTTTCTGATTGGTATTGTTAGAGATGTGGAAGTTTTATGTGGTAAAACTAAATATCCTACTGATTTTCTAGTGCTAGGTAAGGCTGCTATTAAAACTTGTCCTATTATTTTTGGTAGACCTTTCTTGAACACTTGTGGTGCTATTATAGATTGTAGGAAGGATAAGATATTGACTAAATTTGATGGAAAATCTTATGAGTTCAATTTCTCCAAATTTGCTAGAGCTCCTTATGAATCTGAATTGCCTAATGAGAATTTTAGAGTTGAACATCTTGCCTCTATTTCTCTTGCTCCTAACAATGTTTTGCAGCAATTCATGGAGGACCATGAATGTGAGGTCTTTATGGAAGAGAGAAATGAGATTGACGATATTCTTCTTCGTCAACCGGTGACAATGAAACATAGTTTACCTATGCAAGACTTGGGTACCACATTACCACCCAAGGAGGATCATGTTTTTTATTTAAAACCTTTGCCTGGCGATCTTAAATATGCTTATATTGATGATAAGAAAATATATCATGTTATTATTAGTTCTAAACTTTCAGGTGAAGAAGAGGAGAGATTATTGGGAATATTGAAGAAACACCGTTGAGCTATTGGATATACTCTTGATGATTTGCAAGGGATTTCTCCTCTATGTGTCAGCATGTTATTAATATTGAACCTGATGCAAAGCTAGTAGTTGAACATCAACGCTTTTTAATTTCTAGATGAAGGAAGTGGGAAGAAATGAGGTATTAAAACTCCTTGATGCTGGTATTATTTTTCCTATTGCTGATAGTAGACGGGTGAGCCCTGTGCATTGTGTCCCTAAGAAGGGAGGAATGACTGTTGTGCCTAATGAAACTAATGAGCTTAATCCTCTAAGAGTAGTAGTTGGTTATAGAATGTGCATTGATTTTAGGAAAGTTAACAAGGTTACTAAGAAAGATCATTATCCTTTGCCTTTTATTGATCAAATGCTAGAGAGGTTGTGTAAGAAAAATCATTTTTGCTTTCTTGATGGTTATTCTGGGTTTTCTCAAATTGCTGTTAGAAAGCAAGATCAAGAGAAAACAACCTTTACTTGTCCTTATGGTACTTATGCTTATAGACGTATGCCTTTTGGTATGTGTAATGCTCCTGCTACGTTTCAAAGATGCACGTCTGCTATTTTTCATGGTTTTTGTGAAGAAATTCTGGAAGTATTCATGGACGATTTCTCCGTCTATGGAACTTCTTTTGATAACTGCTTGCACAACCTTGATAAAGTTTTGCATAGATGTGAAGAAACTAATATTGTTCTTAATTGGGAGAAATGCCACTTTATGGTGAATGAAGGAATTGTTCTTGGACATAATATTTCTGAAAGAGGTATTGAAGTTGATAGAGCTAGAGTGGAAGTAATAGAGAAAATGCCCTGTCCCAGGGATGTTAAAGGTATTCGTAGTGTTCTTGCTCATGCTGGTTTTTATAGGAGGTTTATTAAAGATTTCTCTAAAATATCAAAGCGTCTTACTAATCTTCTTCAAAAAGACGTACCTTTTGTTTTTGATGATTGTAAGGAAGCTTTTGAAACTTTAAAGAAGGCTTTAACTACTGCTCCTATTATTCAACCACCTGACTGGAATTTACCCTTTGAAATTATGTGTGATGCTAGTGTTTTTGTTGTAGGTTCTGTTCTTGGACAGCGAGTAGATAAGAAATTGAATGTTATTCATTATGCTAGTAAGACTCTTGATGCTGCTCAAAAGAATTATGCTACTACGGAAAAAGAGTTCTTAGCTGTAGTCTTTGCTTGTGATAAGTTTCGACCTTATATTGTTGATTCAAAAGTTACTATTCATACTGGTCATGATGCAATTAGATACCTTATGGAAAACAAAGATGCTAAGCCTAGGCTCATTAGATGGGTGCTGCTTTTACAAGAGTTTGATTTGCATATTGTGGATAGGAAGGGTGCTGAAAATCATGTTGCTGATAACTTGTCTAGATTGGAAAACATTGCTTATGACCCTATTCCTGTTAATGATAGTTTTCCAAATGAACAGTTGGCTGCAATAAAAGTAAACTCCCAGGATAGTCCATGGTATGAAGATTATGCTAACTTTATTGTTTCCAAGTATTTACCTCCAACATTTACAGCTCAACAAAGAAGGAAATTCTTTTATGATTTGAGGCATTATTTTTGGGATGACCCACACTTATATAAAGAGGGAGTAGATGGTATTATGAGAAGGTGTGTTCTAGATCATGAACAACGTGAAATGAAAGTGCCATGGTAGTGCTTATGGAGGACATCACGCTGGAGATAGAACCGCACAGAAGGTTCTACAATCAGCTTTCTATTGGCATACTCTTTTTAAAGATGCACGTAATTTTTTTTATATTGTGATGAATGTCAAAGAGTTGGTAATATTTCTAGACGTAATGAAATGCCTATGAGTTATTCTCTTGTTATTGAACCTTTTGATTGTTGGGGATTTGACTTTATGGGTCCGTTTCCTCCTTCGAATGGTTACACTAATATTCTTCTTGTTGTTGATTATGTTACTAAATGGGTAGAAGCTATACCTACAAAAAGTGTTGATGGTGAGACCTCTTTAAAAATGCTTAAAGATGTTATTTACCCTAGGTTTGGTGTGCCTAGATATCTTATGACTGATGGAGGTTCTCACTTTATTCATGGTGGTTTTAGAAAAAACCTTGCTAAATATGATGTTAATCATAAATTGCCTCAGCTTATCATCCTCAAACTAGTGGACAAGTAGAATTATCAAATAGAGAAATTAAATCCATCTTGCAAAAGACTGTTAATTAATCTAGGAAAAATTGGTCTGATAAGCTTAATGATGCTTTATGGGCTTATAGAAGTGCTTATAAAAACCCCATGGGTACGTCCCCTTATAAAATGTTTATGGACAATCTTGTTACTTCCCTTTAGAATTAGAACACAAAGCTTATTGGGCAGTGAAAGAACTTAATAAAGATTTTAAACTTGAAGGTAAGAAAAGAATGCTTGATTTGAGTCATCTAGATGAATGGAGATGTGAAGCTTATGATAATGCTAGACTCTTTAAAGAGAAAGTTAAACAATGGCATGATAGAAGAATCCTTAAAAGAGAGTTTCATGTTGGTGATAAAGTTCTATTGTATAGGTATCGTCTCAGATTTTTTGCAGGAAAATTACTCTCGAGATGGGAAGGACCTTATGTTATTGAAGACGTGTATCGCTCGGGTGCAGGTCAAAATTTCTTTCCTCAAAGATAACACTACACAAGTGGAAAATGGGCAAAGACTCAAACATTCTATTTCAGGGGATTCTTATGATGAATATGTTGATATTATTCAAGTAATGACTCCAGAGAAGTTTATTAGAGGGAAGATTCCAGAATCCGAGAGTTCATTTTCGAATAGGTAACAGTTCTATTAAGAAAAAGTTCGTAGATTACTTTCAAAGTTATAAATTATTCATATATGGAAAATATGAAAAATATCGAGCCGAAGAAGGGTAGGAGATGGTGCCCGAGGGCGCCACACCACCTGGGGGCCCGGGCCCACCCCTGGCCGCGCCACCCTATGATGCTGGCGCCTGATGACTCCCAAGTGCAGGAGATCAATTGTAGTACCTTTCGATAAGTATTTGAAATGTCAAACCCACGAGGAGTTGAAGGTAAGCTATCTATTCTCTAAAGCCCTATAACCCTCTTATATGGTTGTTTATGCAAAGCAATAAGTTTGACTAAAAGGAACTAACTAATTAAAAGCAAGTGGCGTGGAGTGTGGTTTGTCTAGTAACTAGTGAAGCAAGTTTAAAATGCAAGTTTCTAAGCAAGTTTCACAAGTAGCAAGCAGCAAATATCTCAAGTATCTCAAGGGAGCAAGTGTTCTAGCAATAGGTGTTTCGTTCGTGTGGTTGTCACAATTAGTGAAGCACATGTTTTAGTCTTAGTTGTTTCTTCTAGGAAGGAGCCATGAATAGGTATAGTCAAGTAAATGATCTACAACCCCTTATGATGGATCATGTGGCCAAGTAAATGACTGCACACGATTTATTAAGACATAAAGTCCCACCATAGCCTTACGTTCTAAGGTCCCCTATATATATCCCCCAATAACTTAACTTTGTGGCTCGGTCTCAGGTTACTGTCACTCCCAAGTCACCACCACTCCATTATGCTACCGGTGATCACCCTACATGCATTCCCCAACATATGCATGCACTCATATATTGTACATAAAGACAATCATAGAAGATAACAAACTTGTATGCAACCAATCAACAAACTATTTCACCATTGCCAAGAACAATTCACTACTCAAACATAGACGGGGAGACACAATACATCAAGGGAATATAGTATTGCATCACACATCGTGTTTGCCAAGAGATTACAGTGGAGAGATGGATCTGATCTTGATGTAGATGTTGATGATGAACACGCCGGAGGGGGTGGAGCCCTCCGGGGGTGATCCCGACGGTGTTTCCCCCCTCCGATCTTCTCCGGCGGTAGCCTTCTGTCTCTCTGTTTTGTGGTTTCGTCTCTCGGCGCTGCCTCCTCCTCGAAAAGGCCAGGGGACCCTTTATATAGTCGTTTTTAGGTCACGAGACACTCGGGAGAAGAAAGATCGACGGCATCGGAGCCACGGGGGCAAAAAGGGGGCCTCTCACGCGGAATCTGACCGCGTGGAGGGTCCTCTTTGCCACCTGGTTGGCCTTTTGGCCCTCTACTTTGGCCCATGGTCTTCGTCTCAAAAATTCTGAACCGTGCTCTTTGGACTTTCCCTTTTTGGAGTCTCGAAGCTCCCGGAAAGTCTGAAACACTAAAAATTACGTTTTCTGGAAAAACAGGGTTAGAAGAAAAAGAAGGGGGATTGTTTAGAAAATCCCCCAAATCATTATAAAACATGAATACAAGTTTCTAATATGTAGGAAAAACAAGTAATAACATGCAAAGTTCATGTATGCATTTTACATGCATCAACATCCCCAAGCTTAACCCATGCTCGTCCTCGAGTATGAAGGTGATAAAACTAACATGGACTTTGCATATTGAAACAATCATGGGATATCAAGGAGGATTATTCATGCTACATATAATCAAATGATTAATACTAGAAATGAGTAGCAATATACAATTCATGTTGTAAGAAATATCAAATATGCAAGCAAAGATGCTTCATGAAAGTTCACAAAGTGTATAATGAAATAAAAGCACTATGGA
The DNA here is from genome assembly GCA_028641055.1 of Alopecurus myosuroides. Lineage (NCBI taxonomy): Eukaryota > Viridiplantae > Streptophyta > Magnoliopsida > Poales > Poaceae > Alopecurus > Alopecurus myosuroides. The sequence goes on from CM054059.1 coordinate 413,431,592, forward strand.
CCAAATGCATACACAAAATGAAAAATAAAATCCTATATTGGTCAAAGAATAGCATAATGGAAAATAGAAAATATGGTGGACACTTTGGAGAAAATTGAGTAGAGGTAAAACATGATCAAGTCTTATTTAGCCTCTAAATTATTCAACTAAAATTACTAACTGAAATGTGGTATCCATTGATCTAGGACTCTCATTGCCCCTTTATCACTAGCATCTTAAATGGTGAATGTTGAAGTAATGTGAATGACAAGGTGGTTGAAAGTCTCATGCCCCGTGAGTGTGAAAACCTACTCCATGATTACTCAACTTAAGATTCCTAATAAGCTTTGTACAATCATAATAAGTATTAATGACATCATAGAGAACCGCAAAGAGGTACCTCTTGCCCCATGACATGGAAACAAGCCCATGTCACAATGACAAGACAAACAAACGGAGTAGACTCATCATCCTTTTTTATTTTCATTCACTATTATGCATAGCTTCTTATTTTATTGTAGGATGTGTTGTAGAGTCACTCAAGCTGTAAGTAAATTTCCACCATGATAAAGCATGGCTTGGGTTAGCGTCCCAATGCGTTTCTCTAGTCATATATATACTTACTCATCAAAACTTACTATTCCTCTATTTTATTTCGGCATGGCAGGAGTCCAAAAACAAAAGTACATGATATCAACCAAATGTAAATTTTTGTGCAATGTTGAAAGCTTTCCGGTGATACACGTTTATAGCTAGATCCCAACCACACACTTGTCAAACGCAAAACTTGTGGCTCCCATTATTGGGTCATGTTTATTAGATGCATAAAAAGTAAAGTGTGCCTTCAAAAGTTCGTGAGAGTCCTATCCCAAGTTCAACCCATGACAATTAATAAAGTGAATATCTTAATTTAGAACATAAATAACACAATAACATGGTGAACATACTCGGAATAGCAATGAAGATAATGGGAAGATATGGTGGACTCACTGGAAATACTTGGCTAAGGAGTGTTGGAAACAAGTTTTTACTTGTTGGAATTTTTAAATATTTGGCTAGCAAGAGGGAGATAGTTGAACAGCTACTATGCATGAAAATGTCCATAGAACTACTCATTTCATGACAAACTAAATAAACCAGCAATTAACATCAAGGACATGAATAAGATATAGCTCAAGACAACATTATTGCAAATTTCTACACATAAAAAGCCTATAAATCATGCAAACATATGTAGCTCTTCAAATCAACCATGACATCCCTATTCCAAGTCATAATACTAGTATCCAATACATTCCAACCCCAAACTCCAGTAGCTCAATCTCATATAAAATGATGGGTGTGGTCTTATCAAAACAAAAATAAAAACAAAAACTAGACGCTTCAAGTCTCTACGATAAATGCTTTGCTTAGAAAAACAGAAAGTAGACGTATGCTAACCAAAAGAGTGTAGCTCCAGTGGGGTGTTCATCACATACCCAAGCTTATGGCTTTCACCATTCTTGGATGTCTTGAGGCGCAGATCCTCTATTCCCTGTGAAAAAAACTTCACAAAACATGTTTCTCCCATTCTTTTTCTGTGGGGTGAGATTAGCAAGGACGAATAAATCACATACTTGCTGTGCAAAATTCCAAATCAAATGCTTCAGTAGATAGACAATAATGTTCATTATGTTGTATGTTCACTCTCTTGCTTGAAAGAATCATGGAAATTCGATTCCCAAGCCCAAAGAGTGCATAAAACAAAAGAAGGCAGAATCTGTCCAGAAAAGCAACAGAAGCAAAACGAACGTTTTTCCCTAAGCTATACTCGTCAAAAAATTAAGCCAATTTTTGTGCTTACAGAGGACGAAAAGTTGTAGAACATACCAAAAAATGATATCAATCCTACATACCAATAAAAAACGTAAAATCATACGGTGAGCAGACTCGTACTGAAACAGAAATTTCATGCACTAGGATAGCAACTTATAAGTCCAAATGGGTTTGACTTGACTCTTTATTTAAAACTCCAGAACTAAAACAAAAAAAACTAATATCTTGAGACAGCAAGAGGACACTAGGAAAATCCAAACAAAAACAACCGGGTTGCCTCCCGTAAAGCGCTTTCTTTATAGCCATATAGCTAGGCTTTACTTACTTAACATCATGATGGTTGGAGTGAGGTGGCTCGGCATCCCCAAGCTTGGATTCTTGTACTTATTTTATACATGTAGGGTGAGCCCAGGGGTACATCCCCAAGCTTTATTGTTTGTCCCTCTTGATCTTTGTTCATCTCACTCAACTCTTCCTCCTGAAAAATTCTTCTTACACAAATCTCAACATAAAACTTGATTAGAGGGGTTTGCCTCCATAAATAAAATCCACACAGGTACAGCAAAGACACATCATGAGTTGATTCTAAATATTTACTACTGTCACTACAGTTGTGCATTGCTCCTTGATCAAAAGAACCACACAAAACACAAGTAATGAGAGCAATGCAAAATAAAGACATAATCTGCCAAAAACTGAACAGCCCGTAAAGAGTGAATTTTTAGAGGCACTTAAGTTGCTCAAATCAGAAAACTTAAAACTAATGAAATATGTAGTGATAACTAAATATTGCTTTCGTAAATTACCAGGTCAAAATTCCGCTTCTGTGATTTTAAACATTTTTCGCAGTGAAGTTCAGGAATCTGTTTTCTTGACAGCTAATTACTAGTGTTTAATCCTATCTCTCATATAAGATTATTCTTGCCATTTAAGATGAGAAATAAGACAGAAATGTGATGTTACAGTAGTGAACTAATATTTTTTATTGTTTTTAGCTTTGGAAAAAGTTTTAATGATAGAGACTTTGCAATGGTTTCATTGGCATGAACAACACATGTTCAAGGTCGACCCCAACTTCTCCATTACTCATCCTTCTCATTTACTTCCCCAATTTTTTTTATAAAATGAAAATCTTAAACTAAATGATACATAACAGTAGGTAAAGGCATTTTACATGTTTTAAAGACATAAATGTGTGCTCAAACCGAATAGGAAATTAAAGCATAAGGAACACACCAAAAAAATATTAAACAATTTATTTTTAAGTCTAACCCATTTCCTATGCATTGGCAATTTGTAATGAAAAAAATAAAAGACGCACATAATAGAAAGCATAGAAAGGTAGATCAAGTGCAACTTCAATACTTTCAGCATAAAGAGGGGAAACTTAATATTGTTGAAATATGTGTAACCATGTTTCCCTCTCTCATAATAATTTTCAGTGGCATCATGAATAGATTCAACAATATGAATATCACATAAACATTCTTATCATGAGCCACATGCATAAAAGAATCACTACTCTCCACATAAGTAAAATCCTCATTAGTGATAGTGGGAGTTAAACATTCATAATTTTCATTACAATCATCATATATAGGAGGCATAGTATCATCAAAGTGAATTTTCTCCTCCAAGCTCGGGGAACTAGAAATATCATGCTCATCAAAACCAACTTCCCCAAGCTTAAAACTTTCCATAGAATCAGCAAGTATATCATTTTTATCCTCAATAGTAGGGGGACTAAAAATATCATATTCATCAAGAAAAACTTCCCCAAGCTCAAGGTTTTCCTTAGCAATAAAGGTGTTCAAAGAATTAGTACTACCACAAATATGATTGTTGTGCAAATAATTTTTCAATTTCTCCTCAAACACTTCATGTCCTAATTCAAGGTAGATATTATACAGTTCTAAAATTGTTTGGTTGTTTTCCATTTTATAATTTTTTTTTGTGTTTTAGGTTTATATGTTAGTATGCAATGCAAACAAGAATAAAAGCTTAGCACAACGATCCCCGGCAACGGCGCCAGAAAAGTGCTTGATGACTCCCGAGTGCAGGAGATCAATTGTAGTACCTTTCGATAAGTATTTGAGTGTCGAACCCACGAGGAGCTGAAGGTAATCTATCTATTCTCTAAAGCCCTATAACCTTCTTATATGGCTGTTTATGCAAAGCAATAAGTTTGACTAAAAGGAACTAACTAATTAAAAGCAAGTGACGTGGAGTGTGGTTTGTCTAGTAACTAGTGAAGCAAGTTTAAAATGCAAGTTTCTAAGCAAGTTTCACAAGTAGCAAGCAGCAAATATCTCAAGTATCTCAAGGGAGCAAGTGTTCTAGCAATAGGTGTTTCGTTCGTGTGGTTGTCACAATTAGTGAAGCACATGTTTTAGTCTTAGTTGTTTCTTCTAGGAAGGAGCCATGAATAGGTATAGTCAAGTAAATGATCTACAACCCCTTATGATGGATCATGTGGCCAAGTAAATGACTGCACAAGATTTATTAAGACATAAAGTCCCACCATAGCCTTACGTTCTAAGGTCCCCTATATATATCCCCCAATAACTTAACTTTGTGGCTCGGTCTCAGGTTACTGTCACTCCCAAGTCACCACCACTCCATTATGCTACCGGTGATCACCCTACATGCATTCCCCAACATATGCATGCACTCATATATTGTACATAAAGACAATCATAGAAGATAACAAACTTGTATGCAACCAATCAACAAACTATTTCACCATTGCCAAGAACAATTCACTACTCAAACATAGACGGGGAGACACAATACATCAAGGGAATATAGTATTGCATCATACATCGTGTTTGCCAAGAGATTACAGTGGAGAGATGGAGCTGATCTTGCTGTAGATGTTGATGATGAACACGCCGGAGGGGGGTGGAGCCCTCCGGGGGTGATCCCGGCGGCGTTTCCCCCCTCCGATCTTCTCCGGCGGCAGCCTTCTGTCTCTCTGTTTTGTGGTTTCGTCTCTCGGCGCCGCCTACTCCTCGAAAAAGCCAGGGGACCCTTTATATAGTCGTTTTTAGGTCACGAGACACTCGGGAGAAGAAAGATCAACGGCATCGAAGCCACGGGGGCAAAAAGGGGGCCTCTCACGCGGCCAAGGAATCTGGCCGCGTGGAGGGTCCTGTTTGCCACCTGGTTGGCCTTTTGGCCCTCTACTTTGGCCCATGGTCTTCGTCTCGAAAATTCTGAACCGTGCTCTTTGGCCTTGCCCTTTTTGGAGTCCCGAAGCTCCCGGAAAGTCCGAAACACTAAAAAGTACGTTTTCTGGAAAAACAGGGTTAGAAGAAAAAGAAGGGGGATTGTTTAGAAAATCCCCAAATCATTATAAAACATGAATATAAGTTGCTAATATGTAGGAAAAACAAGTAATAACATGCAAAGTTCATGTATGCATTTTACATGCATCAGCGCCCCGGAGCCCCTCTCCTACTCGATTTCGACCTAGACTTTCCTTTCGATACTCATATTTTTGCTATATAATCCCACAGATCCCCCGAGGTCCGTATATCGTTTTCTCGTCGTGTTTCTGTTTCGACCTGTTTCTGCCAGGATCTGTTCCAAGCTTTGGGGAGTGTCGCGGTATCACACCTTTATATTTCACCTTTTTTACCTTTTAGTAGAGTCATATCATGAGTAGAGAAAATATCATATAGGATGGTTTGCAGTATGGAAGTATCACTCTTTAGTTGGTTATCGTTGCATCCCTTGGTTTGAGTTGTCGTAATGGAATATTAATGAGAAGTTTCATCATATACTTTCTACACTTTATTTTAGTTTGCAACTTTTGTTATATGGTTGATCTTGTTATTAGTATTGGTATCAATTTGGAGCATCAATTTAATCTAGTTGGTTTTGGCAAACTTAGCATTGGTCAGTAGCAACAATACATTGAGACTTAAGTAGAAAAGAGGGAGTTGCATGTAAATATATTATTCCATGATCTTTCTTTCTTGCTAGCTCATAAGCTTAGTATTCTCAAGTAAGATTGTTTGTACCTTCAAGGAAGATTGCATAATTGTTTTTATCATATGTATATTTGTTTGTTTTCCCTCAACTCTTATGCTGGCTACCCAGACATGCTAGCCAAAAACCTCTACTAAGAGGGAATGCTTCCCGTGCATCCAAACCTTGAGCCCCAAAACCTGGTCATTTGTGTCCATCATACCTACCTATATGTGGTATTTAACTGCCACTCCAAGTAAATTACTTGTGTGCTACCTTTAAACCTTCAAAATTACACCTATTTTGTGCCCCTGTTTTAGCTCACGAGGACGCAAATAGAGAATCTTTATCTCACTTGTTGATTGGACTTTACACACCTCGACTAGTGGCTTCATCCGCTTATCCAAATGATAGAAGAGCTGGCAGCGGGGTGCCCGCCCCCAAACTTAATATTCAAATTCTCTTGACTGTTTTTGCCCCTGACTTATCAGTCAAAGCATAATTGTGTAAACAAAAGAGAAAGAGGGATGACCTTCTATACCGGTTGTGTCCTTCAATGGGATCCGCTCTTGTGAAGTCTAGTTGGCTTGTGACATACTGTATTAGCTGTTTGCCATTCGTTGACATAAACATACCCCGCTCTCAAAATTGTTTTCAATGACTTTGTTTATCAAATAAAAAGCTCTAGCACATGAGTTAATCCCTGCTTCCCTCTGCGAAGAGCCTATCTTTTACCTTTATGTTGAGTTAGTAAACGGACTCCTTTCTGTCTTAAGCAAGCATTTGAGTTGTTGTGATCCATCCATCTATATGTTGATTTACTCAATCATGTCCTTTATTTTTCCTTGTTTAGTACAAATGTTTTTATATGATTGAATATCACTTTGAAAGTTATCAATGACTGCAAAGAGACTATTATAATTGAGCATGATAAACTGTGCAATATAAGCTCTAGTATTAAGACTCTCATCGAAAGATGAGTACACTGTTAATTATTCTCTGACCAAGAACGAAGTTTGCCATCAGAAATTATGATTTCCTTTTGCACCTTTATTGTGATCTCCTCTACTTGTTTCAAGTTTAATTATATGAGAGGAAGTTGCTGTCTAAAATGACTTGTTCTTTGTTAGATGTGATGCTTCTTGTCTGAATTTTATTTATCGACACCTCACTCCATAAACCTGTGGTCATGTTTACCGAGTTCAGTTTTGTTTGGGGACAAGCGAGGTCTAAGCTCGGGGGAGTTGATACGTCCATTTTGCATCACTATTTTATATTGTTATTTTATGTTATTTATCAATATATTTTATGTTATGATGCATTACTTATGTTATTTCATCTTATTTTGCATGTTTCATAATTACTGGAGAATAAACACCGGGACCAGAAATCTGATGGAAAAATCACCGTCGAGATACCCTATTTTAGAAGATCATAAGAATAGGGGGATACCGGAGAGGTCTTAGAAGTCCCGAGGAGGAAGCTAGCCTGAAGAGCAGCTAGAGGGGGCCATGAGGGGCCCACACCATCTGGTGGTGCGCCCCTGGCTGCGCCGCCAGGTGGTGTGGCCACCCTGGCCCACCTCTGGTCGCCCTCTTCCGCGTACTTGGCCCCCAGGGAACCCTAAGCCCTAGAGGATCATCGAAGAAATATTCCGCCGCTCCCTCAGGGCGGAAAAAGCAGAGAGAGAAAAGCTCTCCGGCAGGGAGAAATCTGCCAGGGAAATTCCTCCCCGGAGAGGGGGAATCCTTGCCATCGTCACCGTCATCACTCCGGGCATCATCAAGATCATCATCGTCATCATTATCACCACCAGAACCATCACCCTCACCGTCCACCTTCATCCCGATGTAACAATTAGGGGTCTTTATCGTTGTTCTTCATTATATCTCTCTCCCGGTGTGGATTACTTGTTAGTAGTTGATGCTTGTGAGATTTATCGGTGTTTACACTTTATGAACAGATTTTTATTCATCATTATATCACCTCTTATTATGATCCATATGATGTCTTGTGAGTAGTTCGTTTAGTTCTTGAGGACATGGGAGAAGTCACGATGTTAGTAGTGGAATTATGTTGAAGTAATATCTAGTGGTTTGATATTTAAGTTATGGTGCTATTATTCTAGTGGTGTCATGTGAAAATAGACTACATGACACTTTTGTCGCACCCTGATTTCTAGGGGATACTCACCGTACGAACTGGATAGCAGATGCTTGGATTATGGGGCATAACTGCTCCCACGTCCCAGCTTCCTGGTAGGCCTGCGCTTATGCGCGACAACACAAGCCCTGCTATTCCATCGTCGATGTAAACTATCCACTAGAGATCAAAGGCACTTCCGTCGACGTACTTCAAACCATACACACATGGTACGTCAACGGCGTTTAACAAGTGATATCACAACAGATCTCTACGACACAAAAGATCGAAATAAGTTGCAAATGGCTCTCATTAGAGCAGAGATAGCAAATACAATCATTCAGAGGACACATGTCCCAACAATACATCATTATCATACAGCGGAAGCATTCAACATGTCTGAGTACAGACAAGAACCAAATAGGCCTAAGAGGCCAGAAACAAACAGACGGAGCCCATCCACGAAGTCTCGGATCCTGCCCGGGTCCGCTATCTACTCGTCAGCAGTCTCGTCAAACTTCACGTAGTTGCCACCATGAAGATCCTCGGAAACGTCGTCTGCGTAAACCACAGCCCCAAAGGGGTCAGTACATAAACGTACTGGCAAGCAAGACTCACAGTTCACCAAAGTGTAACCCGTCAACACCAAGCACAGATGCCTTGGGTTCAACGGAAGAGAGGGGATATAAAAGATGCTGCAACTGGATGCGCTAACCAACTACAGAGATTCTACCACTTCCGGCTAACAGAAAGGAGATAAGATCGAGGATTGTAACCAACTGAAAGATAACTTCAAACACAACCCATCCTGGATCTCGCCCCTTATCCAAAGAAGCAATCCGAGGATAACTCACACAGTTGTAATAATGATGGTTCAAATTATTGTGTCAATAAGCCTATTACTAGTCAAGTTATTAATCAGTGGGTGTAAAGTTGTTAATCATTAGGTTTAAATTGTCCTGAGTACTTGTTAGCCAGTACTTTCACCAAGTAATCCATAACCGCGGAAAACACGGCTTCTCGAGAAGATTATCCCTGCAGGGTTGCACCAATTTGGCCGTACACTCATGAATATCCCGCCAGATGGGATGCCTCCCACCAAGCGGGGCACTCAACACAACCAACCATTCTTCGCATCAAGCCCAAAGAACCTTGGGCGCACGGCTAATCGAGCCCAGAAGAAAATGGACCCTCATAGCACTCTAAGAACGTGTCCCCCTATATGCCGACTACAAAAGTTCCACCCTGGCCTGGGCTCGCAAAAACATGATGCGGCAAATGGAAAACACGAACTAAATGAGGCGATTTGGACGAGATGCGAATCAGGTCAAGTTGAGGGGGGCGCCCATACTCGCTTCCCAAATGCGGGTAGTGCGCTCATCATGGATCAGTAGACAAGACCCTTTTCCTATTAGGGTCGACACTAGCAGGCTTCAAAACCTCTCATGGGCCTCCTGCCGGTGCCTTATCATCAAATTTATTATTAATAGCAACATTAGCATGATTGATTGATTAAACATCGAGCCCCCACAACGTAATAGATATAGTAACAGAAAGTAACGGATAACAGACTCGAGCAAAACAACCTAAGCATGCTAGTAAGACACTGGCTCAAACAATGGGTATAGGTATGGAGGTGAGGCAATATCAGGTTTAAGGGATTCATGTGATAGGTTCGTAACAGAAACAACTACTACTAAGGCTAGCAGAAAAGAACAACGGAAAAAATCGGTAACCAATGTTGAAAGGAACACAGTGGTTCATGTGAGTGATAACTTGCCTGCAAACCCAGTAGCCTGGTACTGAGCTAACTCCTTAGAAGGGGTGTCGTAAGGATCGTCGGTCTCAACGTCGTCGTTTATCCGGGAAGAAGCAAACAAACAAGGCATAAAGGTAAACAATCATTATCATGGCATTGTGCACAATCAAGGATGATGCATGACATGTTAATAGATGCATCAAAATAAACTAACTGATATGATAACACAATTTAAATGGACATATATGCAATTTTGAGTTGCATATGAAAGGCCCATGGATTTTGGTTAGATTATTTGTTTTCCAACTATTCAACAGGTGCTAGTGGTTTAGTATGATGCATGCAACAGGAAAACAGCAAAATAACAACATAAGAATCAAATTTAAATAGGGTGTAGCAATTTAGAAGTTTATTAGTAATTTAGGGAAATTTTGGGTGCATTAGAGGTGACACACAAGTATTTGTTGTTTTCAACCAATTAAATTGTTCAAAACAATTAACAAAGTTGATATTTGAATAGATCATCAAATTTTAGTTGGATTACATGTTTCACATTTTGAAATTGGAATTTGGATTATTTAATTATGAATTAAACAATATTAAACACTTTTTAATTGCATTAACAAGATTTAAATGGTTTAGGCAATTTTAATTATTCAAAACAGAAAACAAAAATTATATTTGAAAAGGTGAGATGAAATGGTATGGAAAACATATTTTATTTGCATTATTTGGAGTTGGCATGAATTATTTATGAATTATTGCAATTTACATTTGAATTATTCAAATTTGAATTTTAAATGTTTTTGGAAAAGTCAAAACAGTGCACAAATGGAATAATTGGAAAGATCTTTTGATTTGGATCAGAAAACATATAAAGTTTTTATCTATTGGAATTATAAATTGAAAGTTATTAATTTTTGAAGTTTTTGTGTAATTCTGTTTATTAAAAAGAAATTTGGAATTCGCAGAAAAACTTTTTGTACCGCACTGGTACTTACACTTGCCCACTGCCGCGTGGGCCAGAGGGGCCAGCGTGGCGCGGACCAGGCTGGGTGGAGGCTGAGGTGGCCACGGGGTCACTGCCAAGCGGGCCCCGCGGGGAAAAACTCCCAAAAAAAAGGTTGGGTCGCGGGGATTCGAACCGGGGGCGCGGTGCGGCGCACAGTGGCGGGTTACCACTGCGGTGGAGCTGTCGTTTGGTTCAGAGATGGGAGCGTTGCTTTTTGTGGTTCAGTCTCCGTCAGATATCCTGACGAAACTGAACCCAACCTGCTCCCTGTAACTCGTTCGTCGACGACGGAACAGATCGGCGTCGATCGCGAGCTGTGGCGACGGGCGCGCGAGCAGGGATGCAGTAGGTGGTGCGTGTGCGGAGGCAGACAACGAGAAGGGGGACGGGAGAAGGACGGTGACGCTCACCACGGATGCTTGTCGTCGAGGCGAGGTGGCTGCCGAAGGTGGTCGCCGGCGGAGGGAAGACGTGGACGGCGGCGGCCATCTGGTCCTCCTCTCGCCGCCGCGTCTTCAGCAAAAATGAAGGCCAGGCCACGGGGGCTCCATTCCCGTGGCTGGCTTGGCCCGAGGAGGATTGTGGCGAGGGGATGGCGATGGTGTTGGTACTGACAGTGGTTTTCGGACAGGTTCAGGCAACGTTCAGCAGAGAGGAGGGAGTTGGCAGATGGCGGCGCGGCGGAAGGGGACTAGGGCTCTAGGGTTCAGGGTAGGCAGGTGGGTAGGTAGATATAGACCTTGGAGCTTGTACGGCGACAATCGGAGCGAGGGAGGAGGAATCGTGTGGTCAGGGAGGAGATCGTACAGAGCTGACGTGCGCTGGGAGGAAGACGACAACAGAGCTGAAGGGGTACTGGGCCAAGAAAAATGGATGGGCTTGGGCTGCTGTGCTCCCTCTCTCTCTCTCTCTATTTTCCTGTTTTCTGTTTTTATTATTTTTTTTGCTGAGAAACAAATGGAAGGAAAAGGAGAGTTTCCAAGTTAAATAAAAGTTTTGGTAAAAGAATATGGTTAGTTCTATTTTCAATTAGCAACCCAAAACTAGCTTTTGTTTTCCAAGGTTTACAAATTTAATTGTTGTTTGTTAATTAAACCAATATTTGAAAGGATTTTTAATATGAATTAAACCTTATTGAAAACAAACATTTTTTATAGGGTTTACCCCTAAGATTTAAGGTGATTAAAGATTACAAATAGGGTGGTGAACTTAAGGTTTCAAAAGGTATTGATTTGAGAATTGGTTTGAATTTGGGTAATTTGATAATTAAATAATTATTGATGAAACCCATGTTTTTATTAGGGTGACCCCTATGATTCAATTTGGTTAAATTAGTTGATTAAATTCATAAGTTCAAATTGGTTCTGCTTGATGCATTGATTTGAAATTGAAAGTGATTTGGGATTTAATTGATTGAATAAAACCAACAATTTCATAGATGAACATTATGGAAGAAAAGAAAACAATTTGGTTGTTTTTATTTGAAATAACATTTTGGAAATTGTAACATCACAAGGATGAAACAAAGGGTTTGAATTTTGGTTTGGAATTCAAATAGAAAACAAAGGAAAACAATTGAAAACAGTTGGAAAACAAATGAAAACAGAGGAAAACAAATGGAAAACAAACAAAACAAATGCAATCAACATGATGCCATGATGCAAAACATAAAATAACAGATAGCAAACATTCTAAAGGCTATTTTTCAGACTTGGAATGTTACAAAACGCCCCCCCTTGAAGGAATCGCGCCCCGAGATTCCTACTGAGAAAAGAAAAGGTCCGGATACTTCTTGGGAAGATCCTCTTGAGTTGTGTCACGTGAAACACATCGTGCACATTGGATAGACGTCATGGAATTTGGAAACCACCGGAACATTTTCAAGTAAAGGGAGAGGTTTTCTATTGAGGGTGTATAGCTGAATGGAACTTGATTCATTTGGAGAATAGATTATCTGGCTAGAATGGTGGAACAAAGTTATTGACATCAATGCAACACCAAGAATAACATCAATGTCAGAATCATCAACATGAGAGTAACGAGGAATATGTGGCCTCCCATTAGAATTGGATTGTTCTTACTTATCTTGGAAGTCAACATTTGAGATTCCGGAGAGTGAACGGTGATTTGATTGCTTAGTGGAACCAGAACTGGGTTGTATGTTGTGGAAAAGATTGTTGACACAAAGGAATGTGATGCTCCGGTATCAAATAGCACCTTAGCTGGATAAGAGTTTACGAGGAAGTTTTGATTAGACTCCGGTAGAAGATTTGAAGTGGAAAACAACAACAAGATTTCAACGGACGAACAGGATGTTGAGAAGAACAGGATATCAACATCGGGAAAACGAGAACAAAACTCCTGAGGTACTACGGAAAACCCATCCGGGCTTCTAAAGGATCAATATCTACTGCTTAAAGAATAGAGGATCTGCTTCCGGGGCTTACACGCCTCCGTTCTCAATCATGAGTAGGCAACATGATAAATCATGTCACAACCACCTCCATTCCTATGGTCTAGTAGATATAACCATCCTAGAGAAACCAGAATTCGTGAAATCCTAACTTGAAAGTTTAGATGAGAAGGGAAAACAACGTTACACTTCCTTACCAGAAAAGGGGAGGGAGGGTGGGGAAAGAAGAAAAAGAACAGAATTCCTACTCTCACGTTTCATTTTTCCTATATAGCTACAAAATAGTTTCTAGACTCAACTGCGACCAGTAAAAAGGGATCCTACAGGCAGACAGGCTCTGATACCATTTGTCGCACCCTGATTTCTAGGGGATACTCACCGTACGAACTGGATAGCAGATGCTTGGATTATGGGGCATAACTGCTCCCACGTCCCAGCTTCCTGGTAGGCCTGCGCTTATGCGCGACAACACAAGCCCTGCTATTCCATCGTCGATGTAAACTATCCACTAGAGATCAAAGGCACTTCCGTCGACGTACTTCAAACCATACACACATGGTACGTCAACGGCGTTTAACAAGTGATATCACAACAGATCTCTACGACACAAAAGATCGAAATAAGTTGCAAATGGCTCTCATTAGAGCAGAGATAGCAAATACAATCATTCAGAGGACACATGTCCCAACAATACATCATTATCATACAGCGGAAGCATTCAACATGTCTGAGTACAGACAAGAACCAAATAGGCCTAAGAGGCCAGAAACAAACAGACGGAGCCCATCCACGAAGTCTCGGATCCTGCCCGGGTCCGCTATCTACTCGTCAGCAGTCTCGTCAAACTTCACGTAGTTGCCACCATGAAGATCCTCGGAAACGTCGTCTGCGTAAACCACAGCCCCAAAGGGGTCAGTACATAAACGTACTGGCAAGCAAGACTCACAGTTCACCAAAGTGTAACCCGTCAACACCAAGCACAGATGCCTTGGGTTCAACGGAAGAGAGGGGATATAAAAGATGCTGCAACTGGATGCGCTAACCAACTACAGAGATTCTACCACTTCCGGCTAACAGAAAGGAGATAAGATCGAGGATTGTAACCAACTGAAAGATAACTTCAAACACAACCCATCCTGGATCTCGCCCCTTATCCAAAGAAGCAATCCGAGGATAACTCACACAGTTGTAATAATGATGGTTCAAATTATTGTGTCAATAAGCCTATTACTAGTCAAGTTATTAATCAGTGGGTGTAAAGTTGTTAATCATTAGGTTTAAATTGTCCTGAGTACTTGTTAGCCAGTACTTTCACCAAGTAATCCATAACCGCGGAAAACACGGCTTCTCGAGAAGATTATCCCTGCAGGGTTGCACCAATTTGGCCGTACACTCATGAATATCCCGCCAGATGGGATGCCTCCCACCAAGCGGGGCACTCAACACAACCAACCATTCTTCGCATCAAGCCCAAAGAACCTTGGGCGCACGGCTAATCGAGCCCAGAAGAAAATGGACCCTCATAGCACTCTAAGAAGGTGTCCCCCTATATGCCGACTACAAAAGTTCCACCCTGGCCTGGGCTCGCAAAAACATGATGCGGCAAATGGAAAACACGAACTAAATGAGGCGATTTGGACGAGATGCGAATCAGGTCAAGTTGAGGGGGGCGCCCATACTCGCTTCCCAAATGCGGGTAGTGCGCTCATCATGGATCAGTAGACAAGACCCTTTTCCTATTAGGGTCGACACTAGCAGGCTTCAAAACCTCTCATGGGCCTCCTGCCGGTGCCTTATCATCAAATTTATTATTAATAGCAACATTAGCATGATTGATTGATTAAACATCGAGCCCCCACAACGTAATAGATATAGTAACAGAAAGTAACGGATAACAGACTCGAGCAAAACAACCTAAGCATGCTAGTAAGACACTGGCTCAAACAATGGGTATAGGTATGGAGGTGAGGCAATATCAGGTTTAAGGGATTCATGTGATAGGTTCGTAACAGAAACAACTACTACTAAGGCTAGCAGAAAAGAACAACGGAAAAAATCGGTAACCAATGTTGAAAGGAACACAGTGGTTCATGTGAGTGATAACTTGCCTGCAAACCCAGTAGCCTGGTACTGAGCTAACTCCTTAGAAGGGGTGTCGTAAGGATCGTCGGTCTCAACGTCGTCGTTTATCCGGGAAGAAGCAAACAAACAAGGCATAAAGGTAAACAATCATTATCATGGCATTGTGCACAATCAAGGATGATGCATGACATGTTAATAGATGCATCAAAATAAACTAACTGATATGATAACACAATTTAAATGGACATATATGCAATTTTGAGTTGCATATGAAAGGCCCATGGATTTTGGTTAGATTATTTGTTTTCCAACTATTCAACAGGTGCTAGTGGTTTAGTATGATGCATGCAACAGGAAAACAGCAAAATAACAACATAAGAATCAAATTTAAATAGGGTGTAGCAATTTAGAAGTTTATTAGTAATTTAGGGAAATTTTGGGTGCATTAGAGGTGACACACAAGTATTTGTTGTTTTCAACCAATTAAATTGTTCAAAACAATTAACAAAGTTGATATTTGAATAGATCATCAAATTTTAGTTGGATTACATGTTTCACATTTTGAAATTGGAATTTGGATTATTTAATTATGAATTAAACAATATTAAACACTTTTTAATTGCATTAACAAGATTTAAATGGTTTAGGCAATTTTAATTATTCAAAACAGAAAACAAAAATTATATTTGAAAAGGTGAGATGAAATGGTATGGAAAACATATTTTATTTGCATTATTTGGAGTTGGCATGAATTATTTATGAATTATTGCAATTTACATTTGAATTATTCAAATTTGAATTTTAAATGTTTTTGGAAAAGTCAAAACAGTGCACAAATGGAATAATTGGAAAGATCTTTTGATTTGGATCAGAAAACATATAAAGTTTTTATCTATTGGAATTATAAATTGAAAGTTATTAATTTTTGAAGTTTTTGTGTAATTCTGTTTATTAAAAAGAAATTTGGAATTCGCAGAAAAACTTTTTGTACCGCACTGGTACTTACACTTGCCCACTGCCGCGTGGGCCAGAGGGGCCAGCGTGGCGCGGACCAGGCTGGGTGGAGGCTGAGGTGGCCACGGGGTCACTGCCAAGCGGGCCCCGCGGGGAAAAACTCCCAAAAAAAAGGTTGGGTCGCGGGGATTCGAACCGGGGGCGCGGTGCGGCGCACAGTGGCGGGTTACCACTGCGGTGGAGCTATCGTTTGGTTCAGAGATGGGAGCGTTGCTTTTTGTGGTTCAGTCTCCGTCAGATATCCTGACGAAACTGAACCCAACCTGCTCCCTGTAACTCGTTCGTCGACGACGGAACAGATCGGCGTCGATCGCGAGCTGTGGCGACGGGCGCGCGAGCAGGGATGCAGTAGGTGGTGCGTGTGCGGAGGCAGACAACGAGAAGGGGGACGGGAGAAGGACGGTGACGCTCACCACGGATGCTTGTCGTCGAGGCGAGGTGGCTGCCGAAGGTGGTCGCCGGCGGAGGGAAGACGTGGACGGCGGCGGCCATCTGGTCCTCCTCTCGCCGCCGCGTCTTCAGCAAAAATGAAGGCCAGGCCACGGGGGCTCCATTCCCGTGGCTGGCTTGGCCCGAGGAGGATTGTGGCGAGGGGATGGCGATGGTGTTGGTACTGACAGTGGTTTTCGGACAGGTTCAGGCAACGTTCAGCAGAGAGGAGGGAGTTGGCAGATGGCGGCGCGGCGGAAGGGGACTAGGGCTCTAGGGTTCAGGGTAGGCAGGTGGGTAGGTAGATATAGACCTTGGAGCTTGTACGGCGACAATCGGAGCGAGGGAGGAGGAATCGTGTGGTCAGGGAGGAGATCGTACAGAGCTGACGTGCGCTGGGAGGAAGACGACAACAGAGCTGAAGGGGTACTGGGCCAAGAAAAATGGATGGGCTTGGGCTGCTGTGCTCCCTCTCTCTCTCTCTCTATTTTCCTGTTTTCTGTTTTTATTATTTTTTTTGCTGAGAAACAAATGGAAGGAAAAGGAGAGTTTCCAAGTTAAATAAAAGTTTTGGTAAAAGAATATGGTTAGTTCTATTTTCAATTAGCAACCCAAAACTAGCTTTTGTTTTCCAAGGTTTACAAATTTAATTGTTGTTTGTTAATTAAACCAATATTTGAAAGGATTTTTAATATGAATTAAACCTTATTGAAAACAAACATTTTTTATAGGGTTTACCCCTAAGATTTAAGGTGATTAAAGATTACAAATAGGGTGGTGAACTTAAGGTTTCAAAAGGTATTGATTTGAGAATTGGTTTGAATTTGGGTAATTTGATAATTAAATAATTATTGATGAAACCCATGTTTTTATTAGGGTGACCCCTATGATTCAATTTGGTTAAATTAGTTGATTAAATTCATAAGTTCAAATTGGTTCTGCTTGATGCATTGATTTGAAATTGAAAGTGATTTGGGATTTAATTGATTGAATAAAACCAACAATTTCATAGATGAACATTATGGAAGAAAAGAAAACAATTTGGTTGTTTTTATTTGAAATAACATTTTGGAAATTGTAACATCACAAGGATGAAACAAAGGGTTTGAATTTTGGTTTGGAATTCAAATAGAAAACAAAGGAAAACAATTGAAAACAGTTGGAAAACAAATGAAAACAGAGGAAAACAAATGGAAAACAAACAAAACAAATGCAATCAACATGATGCCATGATGCAAAACATAAAATAACAGATAGCAAACATTCTAAAGGCTATTTTTCAGACTTGGAATGTTACAACTTTACCTTTATGGGCCTCGGAGGATGCATTGTGTATTTGTCTACTAATTGTGGGGTTGCAGGAGTGACAGAAATCTAAACCCCTGTTAGGAAACCGATGAACAAGGGAGTGTAGGATCCCAAAGTTTCAGGTTGTGGTTAGATTTATCTTAATTACTTTCTTGTAGCTGCGGATGCTTGCAAGGGGTTTAATCACAAAGATGTATTAGTCCTAGTTGGGCGGTGTATTAGCATAGGTTCACGCACACAACACCTATGAAAACAATAAATATCAATCAACTATATGAAACGAAAGTGCTCGACAAAGTTCCCATGTGTCCTTGAGAACGTTTAGTAATCATAAGTAAAACAACCGTGTTGTACTTTGCTCTCAAAATGATTGGGCCACTCGCTGCAATTATATTTACCGTCTTTTATTTACTCGCACTTTATTTATCTGCTATATCAAAAACCACCAAAAACCTGTTTGCTAGTGTTTACAGTGAATCCTCTATTCAACCTGCTTGTCAACACCTTCTACTCCTTGTTGGGTTCGACACTCTTATTTATCGTAAGTACTACGATACACCCCCTATACTTGTGGGTCATTAAGTACCGACTAGTTCGCTAACTGGGTAGCATCAAAAGGGGTTTGACAAGCTATTTGGCTATGGTTTGCCCATACGTACGACGCATGGTTGTGCTTGGAAGTGGCACTAACGACTCAATGAAATCAGGAAAAGTGGTTAGTCATTAGTCAAGTTTTAGCACGGTGATCTTATTCACATCAAGAAATCAACAAACGTTAGTCCACAATAATATCATAACATCAACGTTAATAAAATGGTGACACCCACTTCACCGCACTCCGCCGTTTCTTTCAGAAAAGCGGAGGGTTGCATGGTTTCATCTAGCATGGCAATAGGAGGGACTCCAACGCTGCCTTAACACACCAATTCAACGAGGATATGGGGAGGCCATGGTTTCTCTCCGAAATAACAATTCATATCATGCATTCTATCGTTTTCACAAGCAAATAAATTCAAATAAAATCATAGCCATCTTGGAAACTGAATGTTTAAGGGTTGAGGGCTTGCGTTCAACACGGGTTTTTCAAAGGAGGATTTTGATCTATAAAAACAATTTAAAAGGAATTAAAAACACTCCAAATGGTATCTAATAAATCACCAGAAAATAAATTTCAAATTGAAATTTGGCTAATGCCATTTGATAGAGTTTTTAAAACAAAGTCATTGCAAAAACATTCATGTCATTTGGACCATTATTTTTAAAGATA
Source organism: Alopecurus myosuroides (assembly GCA_028641055.1). Taxonomy (NCBI): domain Eukaryota; kingdom Viridiplantae; phylum Streptophyta; class Magnoliopsida; order Poales; family Poaceae; genus Alopecurus; species Alopecurus myosuroides. The sequence goes on from CM054059.1 coordinate 413,450,784, forward strand.
TGTTTTTTCAATGTTCCATCTCCAATCTGTTTTTCTTCTGGAAAATAAAGAGAGAAGTAAATCCAAATGTACGGGAGACCAAGTCAAATTGACAGCGGGCCAGGGGTGGCCCACTCGTGAGCGACTCCATGCCCGCGCGAAGTTATGGAGGCTAGGGTTTGCCTCTCTGGCGAGCTCACCGACGCGACATCATCGACAACGGCCACGGGGGCGCTCAGGGAGGGTGGAGGGCTCAGCGTCTCAAGGCGAAGCTAGGGGTGGTGCTTGCCTAGCCAGCGGTGACCCACAGCAGCGGCGCCGTGAACGTCTGCTAGAGCAGAACGACGGTGAGCTCAGTGGATCCTCTCTAGGCCATGGGAGGGGTTTTGGTTGGATGCCAGGGTGGTGGGTGGACCATGGCGAGCTCCGGTGGTGGCGAATCGGGATATGATGCCGCGGCGGTGGCGATCAAATCACCGGCGGCCAGAGGCACGCCTGGGCTTGGGACATGATGAGGGGGTTTAGAGTGGTGCTGAGGCTGATGCGAGGTTCTACGACGTTGAGGGGGCTTACATAGGCTCCCTGCGAGCTGCCGCCATTAATGGCCGACGTAGTGGGGCCGACGCGCGCGTGGGCTTGCAGCAGCAACGTGTAGAGAGAGTGGCGGCCTGCGTAGGTGCTCTAGGTGGCTTGGCGGGTGTGTGGTAGGGTGCGGGCTAGCAGGGCCGACGTAGCAGTAGCGCAGCAAGGCAGGGGTGATGGTGCAGGACTGCGCTCATTGGGAAAACCCAAGAGGAAGGTATGATGAGCACAGCTGCAAGTTTTCCCTCAGAAAGAAACCGAGGTTTAATCTACTAGTAGGAGAAAGAAATCACTTATGAAGGTTGAAGATAGCTGATGTTGGCAGGGCGCACTACCAGGTTCAGCAGCAACGTGGAATCTATACAACACAATCAAAGTACTTTGCCCCCAACGAAACAGTGAGGTTGTCATTCTTACCGGTTTTGCTAACACAAAAGATTAGATGTATAGTGTGGAAACTAGTACTTGTTTGCAGTAAATGAAAAGAGAACAATGATGGCAATGAATGAGAGGAAAACAGTAATTGCAGTAAAGAAAATAGCGGTTGTATTATCAGTGTAAATGAATGGACCGGGGTCCATAGTTCACTAGTGGCGTCTCTCCAAAACAAATAGATAACATGCTGGGTAAACAAACTACGGCTGGGCAATTGATAGATATAAAGGCTGCACCGTAGTGCATATTCATGACATGATGATTACTATGTGATTCATGCAGGCATTGCAATATAATCAATAGACCGTTATCCAGCTGCATCTATGACTAATAATCCACCCTCGGAGCGTCATCCAATCAAACCTCAGGTATTAAGTTGTAAGCAACAGATTATTGCCTTAAGTAAAGTGTGTAATATAAACAATGAAAATATTGTTGTTTTCTCCCTAATGGCAACAACACATCCCCCACCCGTTATGTTTCTCTCACTCGAGCATGAGTGAAAGGGAGGAATGAAGCCACTATCGAGCATAAATACTCCCTCTTGGAGTTAAAAGTATCAACTTGGCCAGAGCATCTACTAGTAACGGAGAGCATGCAAGATCATAAATAACATAAACATGATAGATGGATAATCACTGGACATAGCATTCAATATTCATCGGATCCCAGCAAGCACAACATGTAGCATTATAATAAGATGATCTTGATCATTTTACGCAGCTCACACGATCTAAACATGAGGCATAAAGAGGAGAGAACAATCATATAGCTACTGCTATGGACCCGTAGTCCAAGGATGAACTACTCACGCATCACTACGAAGGAAAGCATGGTGATGAAGAGCCCTCCGGTGATGATTCCCCCTCCCGACAGGGTTCCGGGGAGAGCTTCGGAACCCTCCCGAACTAGGGTTCACGATGACGGCGGCTACAAAACTTTTCGTGGATGGAGGCTCGGTTATTTAGGGTTAACCCGATGAGGAGCTTAAATAGGCGAGAGGGCAATGTCGGTGGGTGGATAGGGGGCCCACACCACCTGGTGGCGCGGACAACGGGGGTCGCGCCACCCTATGGTGTGCTGGCTCCAGGGCCCCCCTACGGACTCCGTGTACGTGACAGATTTCTAAGACCCTATGATTTTGTTTTGTCCAATTCTAAGAATATTTTCAGAACAACTTTTCTGAAACCAAAAACAACAGAAAATAGGAACCGGCTCTGTGGCATCTTGTTAATAGGTTAGTCCCAGGAAATCCAAAAAAATGACATAAAGTGTACAGAAAACATGTAGCATATGGCATGAAAATAACATGGAACATCAGAAATTATAGATACGTTTGAGAGGATTCGCTAGCGCTTGGCATGCCGAGATGCTCTAGGGAGGATAATCTCGCTTGCGTGGCTCTCCTGGAAAGGGTTAGGGAGAGGGAGGAGGTCACCTGTAATGACCACGAAGTGGCGGCGCTCTCTGGACGCCATCGTGCTGGGATCGGCATCCTCCAGAGCATGCTAGGACCGACATGGGCGTGTATCTCCTCACGAGGACTTTCAAAACTGAAATGGCTTCCCACCGGCTATAAAACATCATTCCCAACAATTTTTGTGAAGGTGGCTGCCGAGTATTCTTAGTTAGGTTCATGGCAAGGGGTGCCATAAGCCTGATGGTAGAGCCGTGGGTGGTAACATACGGGGAAAGCCGAAGGCGAGGACATATTTTACCCAGGTTCGGTACATCGCAGCTAAGGCAGTGTTCCTACTTCTGCAATCTCACTAAATCAGTGCTGAAGCCTGAAGTATACAAAGTACAATGTGACTCTAAGGTTTCGTTATCTCGGCGAGGTTGTACTCTCGGCGATCTAACTTCTAGCTTCTATCTTCTGCCTTTACGGCTGCTCTCGTCCGTCTTTATATAGATTGACGGACTAGGGCTTACACGAAGGAAACCTTCAAGTGTACGGAAAGTATTCCTATTCTTGGAAAGCAAGACATCCGGCTTCTTCTCCAAGCCGGATCACATATTGGGTTGTGATCTGGATTCTTCTAGAATCCGCCTTCATGTGCGTCAGGTTACTGGGCCGCCCAATGTTCCATTACCTGTAGGCCACCCTGATAATTCGGACTTTGGCCAATGCTGGATATACCCCCATTTGGCATATATCCGAAGCCCCCAAGGAGAGTTAAGACCTCAATTATTCGCCTTTTCCTGAAAATAACACTTCCAGCAAAAAACCATCTTTAGTCTTGAATCTTCTTCTTGTCGCCATTTTCATGCCAAACCCAGCTTTCCAGAATCCGGCATTTCTTTCATGAATCTTCACTCAGACGGAACCTGTGATGTAAGCGAAGAAATCATGCGTACGTCACGACCGCTCGGTTTCAGTCAAATACTGAAAACGAATCCGTACTAGATTTGGCGCGAGAAACGAGGAGATTTACCATCATCACGCCAACTATCTGTATTCCGGATTTACAGCGGGACACGCAGCATATGAATCCAACGGCTAATTTAGCCGTTGGAGCCATCTCAACGCAAGCAAAGGTTATAATTACCATTCACTCCCCCTCCTATTTCACCTTCCCGCACTCACTCCCGCGACTCCCCCGAGAAGAACACTCGAGAGCTCCTGCGCACACTCGAAATCGAGAGAGAGAGAGAGAGAGAAAATGGATCTCATCGCGGGGGCCTTCTACCATCGGTTGATCCTGCTCCAGGACGGCACAACGCCCCCACGAGATGGACACCGGAGACAGCGCACCGGAGCCGTCGACATGCCACCCGTGGAGCCTATCGTGGGCTCAACGGTTCTTCTTGCGCACACCTCCGCCACAATGATAACGGCGGAGGCAAGTTCTTCCTTTGCTCCGGTGGCCTCCCCGAGCGCACCCATGGCAACTCCACAGACTTCTTCGGGTGTGTCAGCAGGGGGAAACCCTAGCTTCCCCGCTGGATCTGCGCTGCCTTCCACCTCTACTACTCTGTCGCCTCCGATCCCCAAATCGGGGGATGATGAAATCGTCGCTCGCACTGGCGAGGACGTAGAGGGTGACGCCACCGATGACGACGAGGAAGAAGAAGGAGGTGAAGCTGGTAACTGGATCCGGTGCAACACTTCTCTGGCTCTCCTGCACAACTTGGAGAAAGACAGATTCATTCTCCAAGACAAATGGCGGCTGGAGAACAAGGACGAAGAGCCGCAGCCAAAAGACGAAGAAAGAATGATTTTATCTTCCCACATTCTGCGAGGTATGGGGTTCCCTCCATCGGCTTTTTTTCTCCAAGTTCTCCAGCATTATGGTGTTCAACCCCATAATCTTTCACCGAATTCCATCCTTTACATAGCCGACTTTTATGATTTGTTCGAAGGCTACCTAGGAATATAACCTAGGTTAGATTTCTTTCAGTATTGCTTCTACGTGAAGCGGAATACTTTCGATGGTCTCCCACCCATTTGTGGAACCATATCTTTCAACCTGCACCATGGAAGGTAGGTATGGTTTCCCAAGATAAAAACCAGTTAATCCGTCAAATTTTGGACGAGTTCTTTCTTCTATCATCAGGATGTCATGTATCCTGGAAAGGTTACAGGCATTCAAGCTTTCAAAAATTCTGTCGCCTCTCCCAGGGAAAACTGGGCTATGGACGTTGTCCAGTTTGTGCCTCCAGACCTCCTAAGGATCAAAAGGCGGGTCGCCAAGTTGGTCGCCTTCACTCTGACTCTTACAGAAATGGATACGGTTCTTTACTGGCTCGGACGGCGGATCCAGCCCCTCGCCTTCCACTCCGGCCACCTTCTTCGCGAGTATACTGGCGCAGAGGATGCCAAGCGGGTTACTTCGACAGCAATGTCGGAGAAAATCTTATGGAAAAGGGTGAATCACTTGGTGGCTACCCGCGACCAATACATTGAGAGCCTGCCAATGTTCCACTCCAAGAATCCTCCTCCCAAGGAAATGCATTCGTTTTTAGAGGTTTTATACTTTGCAAATGTGAATACATACTAACTGCTTTTCATACTTTATTGTAGTTTGAAACTCTTACAGAGTATCAGCGGGTATCTGCAGAGGAGGAAAGAGCTGAAAGCTCGCTTTTTAGCGGACAGATGCAGAAAACGCAAGAACATTGTTGCCTCTGCTGATGTCATTGACCTTGACGGGGTTCCCGTTACAAATTCTAGGTATTTTTCATGCTTTCCTTTTTCCATTGCACCAATTTTATCCGCCTCTTGTTTTAATCTCATTTTTCTTTCTTTCCAGTCTCTCTCCCGCTCCTCTAAAGGGGAGAGGATGGAAGAAACAAAAAGTAGTCTCCCGCTGGGGAAAGACTTCCCCGACCGTCGCCGCAGATACTCCCATGGCGGATGCTTCGGAAAAGCATTATGTCCCTGCGGAAGACCCGGACTTCCCCCTCCTCAGTCAGTCCAGCCAGCCCGATGCATTCACTCCGGATGTGCGGGAAAGGGTGGTGCATCAAGAAGAAGGAGGGCCGTCTTTTGTCCAAGTTGACGAGGATGTGCCATCCTTTGACCAGAAATTTAAGGTAAAGCAGGAAGCGTGTTTTGACGAACAAGGATATATGCATGCCTCGGCAAGAAAACAATTCGTCAAAGCCCCCCGAAATATAAACCATCTCTTTCACCTATGTCAGCGTGTGTGAAATACCTTCGGACTGAGTGAACTGAAAGGGATCTACTTCTCCTTAGACCACAGTTACGTGAATACGCTCGTCTTGGTTCATCCCAATGTCTTCCAACGTCCCGGCTTCTGGAATAAGGCGGAGTTCTACTTCGGACTCGCTCCTTATACCGTGGCGGGTTCGGGATCTCTCACGCTTGTGAGGATGTTCGTATCTTCCGGCTCTTTCATCCGGGTTTCTTCGAGGTGACATTTATTTTCTGTCTTTATCTTCTTTAGACTGACAGTGAGCATTATTGTCGTTTTTCCGGTCGTCATTGCAACGGGTTTTGTATTCTTTTCTCCTTTCGGCGGATATGACCCTGTTTTGGATGTTGCATCCCTGTCGTGTGGAATTTTCTTGTCCTTCTTGGGGTCCTCATTATTTCCCTTTGAACTTTCTGAATTTCTAGGTTTGCTTGGATCAGGCTCTGCAACTGCGGTTGCACGCGTGACAATTTTACATAAAGTTGAACTATCATGCAATTTGTCGGAATGCGCTTGGCCATGATGCTACTGTTGTAATGTTTTTCCTACGAAAGCATACACTCTCTGAAGATTTTCTTCTTTGGAGTAAAGGTCGTCATTAAGGATGGAGAACGCAGCTTCTGCGTTGTCAGCAACAGTCTTATAGACGTGTTCTCCCTTAGCATTTGTGCTGTTAACTTGTCTTTGCCAAGACGGATTATCCAATCGCCTTTTGTCTCACAATTCTTCTGGCTTTGCGACTTCGGGTAACTTTGTAGGTTTTATTCAAGATCTATTCCGTCGTTCGTATTCCTTGATTTATTCCCTCTGTGCTTTCATGGCGGCTTGGGTTTGCAAGAGGCTTTCTCGATACCAGACAAAATGTTGTTGTTGCCGCATTATGGCTTGCCTCCTGGCCTCCAGCACTTCCGGTGGTTCGTTTACTCCTACCGGGGTTTGTATCAGATCAAGCTCACCTTGTTCCGACATCTGGGGAACTGGTACTAGCTCGATCTATTTCTTTTCTTTCCCGCCATTTTTGCACCACTACATCCAGCAACTTCTAGGTTTTCATTGGCTATATCATTGATACATCTCAAACGTATCCATAATTTCCGATGTTCCATTTTGTTTTGATGCCATATGCGACATGTTTCTTATACACTTTATGTCATTTTTATGGATTTTCTGGGACTAACCTATTGACAAGATGCCATAGAGCCACTTCCTGTTTTCTCTTGTTTTTTGTTTCAGAAAAGTTGTTCTGGAAATATTCTCGGAATTGGACGAAACAAAATCCTAGAGTCTTAGAAAGTCGTCACGTACACGGACTACAGAGGAGATCCGGAGGGAGGGGGGCATCAGGGCTCCACACCATAGGGCGACGCGCCCCCTCCTGGCCGCGCCTAGAGGTGGTGCGCCCCCTGGCCACCCACCGACGTTGCCCTCTCGCCTATTTAAGCTCCTCCACGGGTTAACCCTAAATACCCAAGCCTTTTCCACCAAAAAGATCCGTAGCCTCCGTCATCGTCAACCCTAGTTCGGGAGAGTTCTGGAGCTCTCCCCGGCACCCTGCCGGGAGGGGATTCATCACCGGAGGGCTCTTCATCACCATGTCTGCCTCCGGAGTGATGCGTGAGTAGTTCATCCCTGGACTACGGGTCCATAGAAGTAGCTAGATGGTTGTTCTCTGTCGCACCCGGACTTCTAGAGGATACTCGCAGTTCCTTTGAACAGTAGTTGATTGGATTACGGGGCTTATCGGCACCCGCATCTCTTACGAGTAGGCCAACACACGTATGTGTGACAACCAACCCCTACTGTTCATCGTCTACGTAAACCATCCCATAGAAATCAGGATACTACCATTGACGTACTTCATACCATACACACATGGTACGTCAACGGCGTTTAACAGAATGATAGCACAACATATCTCTAAGACACAAATAAATAGAAATAAGTTGCAAATAGCTCTCACTAGAGCAGAGATAGCAAATACAATCATCCAGAGGACACATGTCCCAACATATCATCATTACATCTCAGCGGAAGCATTCAAAAGGTCTGAGTACAGACAAATCCAAATAGGCTTAAGAAGCCGGGAATGAAAGGAAAACGGAGCCCATCCACGATGTCTCGGATCCTGCCCAGGTCCGCTATCTACTCGTCAGCAGCCTCGTCAAACTCCACGTAGTAGCCATCACGGGGATCCTCGTAAGCGTAGTCTGCGGAAACCACAGCCCCAAAGGGGTCAGTACAACAACGTACTGGCAAGCAAGACTCACAGTTCACCAAAGTGTAACCCGTCAACACCAAGCACAGATGCTTTGGGTTCAACGGAAGAAAGGGGTGATACAAAAGATGCGGCAGCTGGCTGCACTAACCAACTACAGATACATACTACAACTTCCGGCTAACAGAAAGGAGATAAGATAGCGTATCGTAACCAACTATAACTAACTCCAAACAAACCCATCCTGGATCTCGCCCCTTATCCAAAGAAGCAATCCGAGGACAACTCACACAGTTGGATTAATGATGGGTCAAGTTATTGTGGCAATAAGACTACTACTAGTCAAGTTATCATTAGTTAGGTATAAGTTGTTCTGAGTACTTGTTAGCCAGTACTTTCACCAAGTTAACCATAACCGCGGAGAACACCGCTTCTCGAGAAGATTTATCCCTGCAGGGGTGCACCAATTTGGCCGTACACGTAAGAATATCCCGCCAGACGGGAATCAAACCCACCAAGCGAGGCACTCTACACAACGTGCTGTGCGTGCGCGGCTAATCGAGCCCCACAAAGAAAAGGGGACCCTCATAGCACTCTAAGACCACGCCGCCCTAAATGCCGACTACAAAAGTTCCACCCTGGCCTCGGGTTCGTACCTGCATATGAGTGCATCAAATGGAAAGCCCGAACTAAGTGTGGCGATTTGGACGAGATGCGAATCGAATCAAATTGAGGGGGGCGCCCATACACGCTTCCCACATGCGGATAGTGCGCTCATCATGGATCAGTAGACAAGACCCTTTTCCTAATTAGGGTCGACACTAGCAGGCCTCAAAACCACGCCGGGCCTCCTGCCGGTGCCTTATCAGCAAATTATTATTACCTCAAAATTAGCAGGTTGTTGTTTAACATCGAGCCCAGAACATAATGGAAATATAGTAACAGAAAGTAACGGTTACAGACTCGAGCATAAACAACCCTAAGCATGCTAGTAAGACACGGGCAACAAGCAAAGGGGTTATAGGTGTGGAGGAGAGGCTATATCAGGGTTCAAGGATAACATGTGATAGGTTCGTAACAGAAGCAATTATTCATAGGGCTAGCAGAAATAGACAACAGAAAGTATCGGTATCCAATGTTGAAAGGAACACAAAGGTTCATGTGAGTGAATACTTGCCTGCAAACTCAGTAGCCTGGTACTGGGCTAACTCCTCAGAAGGGGTGTTGTAAGTATCGTCTGTGTCAACGTTGTCGTCTATCCGAGAAGAAGCAAACAAGCAACGCAGAGAGACAAACAATCAATAACATGGCATAATGCACAATCATGGGATGATGCATGACCATTTAATTGATGCATCAAAATAAACTAGTTGACATGGTAACAACATGATTAGATGGACACACATGCAATTTGAGTTGCATATGAAAAGCCCATCAATTAAGGTTGGAATAATTGTTTTACAACTAATCAACAGGTGAAGGTGGATTAGTATGATGCATGGATGAGGAAAACAGAAAAATAACAACCATAGGGACAATTTGAAATCAGGTTTACCAAGTTTGGAATTTTAGTTATTAAGTTAAGGAATTTTGGTCCCTTAAAGGTGTTACACAAGTAGTTGTTGTTTTCACCAATTCAAATTGTTCAAAACAGATAACAAAGTTCATATTTGAAAAGAACACAAAATTTTAGGTGGATTACATGTTTCAATTATTGAAAAAGGAATTACAATGATTTAATTATGCATTACACAAGTTTAAACAAGATTTAAATGAATTTAAAACAAGTAGGAATATTATTTGAATTTTATTTGTTCAAAACATTAAACCAAATTCATATTTGAAAAGTTTATGTTTTCTGGTTTGAAAACATATTTTATAAGTTCAAAAATAATTTAATTTGAGCAAGTTATGAATTTAGCAAATTTAAATGATTTAAACAAGGTTTAAATTATTTAAGCAATTTTAATTATTCAAAACATGAAACAAAATTTATATTTGAAAAGGTGGTTTAAAATAGCATGGAAAACATATTTTATATGTGTTATTTGAATTAAGTATGAATTACTTATGCATTTAATCAAATTTTAAATGAATTGTTTGAATTTGAAATTTGAATGCATTTGAATTATTCAAAACATAAAACAAATGGTTTAACTAGGTAGGGAATTAAATTTGGTTCAACAAACATATTTTATTTTTATTATTTGGATTTATAAAATAAAAGTTATTAGCATTTTATTTGCAGGGACCAATCTGTAATGAAAAAGGATTTAAATTAAAATGAAAAACTGGGGCAGAACGTTTTCTACCTCGCAGTGGCTAGCCCTAGCCACTGACGAGGGGGGCCCTAGGCACTGTGGCCCGCGTGTGTGCACGCGTGGCAGCACAGGCCACTGGCAGGTGGCCCCTGCCTGTCAGCTGCTCGCGCAAAATGTTGGGTTTTATTCGCGCGGGGCAGGGCTCGAACCTGCACCCTGGGGCGCGCGCGCAAGTGCTGCTACCAGTGCAGTAGCGAACGTGTTCGTGTCAGTATAGTGGACGCAGCTAGGTTGAGGTTCAGTTTCGTTTAACTGAACTTTTCGGCGCGCGTTTCTGAACCTTGACAGAGGGGCACGGAGGCTCAACGGCGGCGAGCTGCTGCTCGTGCTCGTGTGGTTGCGCTGCGGGGTGCTGTGTTGATGTGCGCGTGCACGCGTTGCAGAGAGGAGGAAGGAGAGGGGTGAGGAGCAGGTGATCACCTCGAGGGACAGAAGGGGGAAGCAGGCGCAGGGCAGAGGTGGTCGCCGACGACTGCTGCGAGGATGGCGGCGGAGATCCAGGCTCCCTCCGGCACGGTGGCGGTGTCGAGGGCGTAGCTGGAGTCGAGGGGAGTTCGTTCCCGGGGTCAGCGTGGAAGGTGGGGCACGGGAACGGCGTCGATCATCGCGGGTTCAGGAAGTGGAGCTCCGGTGAGGTTGCAGGGAGGTGGATTCCGGGCAGAGATGGAGGAAACGGAGGGGAAAACGGCGGCGAGAGGGAGTAGGTGGAGCTAGGGCAGCTCGGGGGGCTCGGGTAGGGTTTTATAGGGGGCTAGGGCGCACGGTGGCCGTCTACTGTGGCTGCCGTCGACATGGCGGTGGCGGATGCCCTACCGTACAGCGAGAAGAAGAGCGAGGAGGGGGAGCGAACGGGTACCAGGCCGTGGGGAGCTGGGCTGGGCCGTGCTGCTCCCCTGCGCTGTGCGTTGGTTTGCTTTTTTTTTCCTTCTATTTTTTTTTGCTGAAATGTAATAGGAAGAAATAGATGAGTTTTGGGTTTAGAAAAATTAGGCAAAAATTTTATATTGCTTATTTATGTAATAGCAACAACTACCAAGTTCTGTTTTTCAAAATGATCAAAATAAAAATGTTGCTTGTAATTTAATGGAATTTGAATTAATTTTGAGATTAAGTGATGTATTAAAAACAAACATTTCAAATAGATTGAACCCTCAATTTTATTTGCAACAAATTGCTTAGAATTGTTTTGTGAATTTCATTAATTCCAAAGGGGTTGCTGTTTGGAATTTTTATTTGAATTTTGAGTGCAATTTGAATTAAGTGGATTATTAAAGAACAAATTAATAGTTGAGCTTTTTATTTTTCATGGAAACAATTGGATGTTTTATTTGAACCTTTTATTTGGAAAGTTGTAACATAACAAGTATGAACAAAGCATTTGAAATAATGTTTGAATTTTCAATTGTGAAAACAAAGAAAAACAGATGCAAACAAAAGGAAAACAAATGCAATGATTAAGATGCCATGATGCAAAACAATAATTAAACAAGAATCAAACATTCTAGGGTGGTTTTTCATACTTGGGATGTTACAAAACGCCCCCCCCTTGAAGGAATCGCGCCCCGAGATTCCTACTGAGAAGAGAAAAGGTCCGGATACTTCTTGCGAAGATCCTCTTCGGTCTCCCACGTTGCCTCTTTATCGGAATGATGGGACCACTGCACTTTCAAGAACTTGGTGCTCTTCTCGCGAGTCTTACGCTCGGTCTCATCGAGAATTCGAACAGGGTGCTCCTCATAAGATAGATCATCTTGCAGTTCAATGGAATCATGATCAACTGCACGATCTGGATCTTTGAAACACCTCTTGAGCTGTGACACGTGAAACACATCGTGCACCTTGGATAGCTTTTCTGGAAGTTCAAGACGATAGGCATTTTCCGCACGCCTTGAGAGAATGTTGAAAGGACCAATGTATCTTGGTGCAAGCTTTCCTTTCACACCAAAACGATGAGTGCCTCTGAGGGGAGTTACACAGAGATATGCCTTGTCACCAGGTGCATAAATCATATCCCTGTGCTTGCTGTCATAATAGCTCTTCTGACGAGACTGAGCAATCTTGAGATTGTCACGAATGATACGAACTTTCTCTTCGGCTTCCTTAACAATGTCAGGGCCTAAGAGTGAACGTTCACCAGCTCCAGACCAATTGATTGGACTCCTGCATCTGCGGCCATAGAGAGCTTCAAATGGTGCCATGCCTAGGCTTGCTTGGAAGCTGTTGTTGTAGGAGAATTCAGCATATGGAAGGCAATCCTCCCATTTCATGCCAAAGGAGAGACCACATGCTCTGAGCATATCCTCGAGAACCTGATTGACTCTTTCGACTTGCCCTTGAGACTGAGGGTGATAAGCTGTGCTGAACAGAAGTTTGGTGCCCAATGCTTCTTGAAAGCTTTTCCAGAAATGAGAAGTGAATATGCTTCCTCGATCTGAGCTTATTTCCAATGGAACACCATGAAGAGGAACAATCTTTGCGGTGTAGAGCTCTGCTAACTGGCTAGCTGAGATTGTTTCTTTGACAGCAAAGAAGTGAGCTACTTTAGTGAGACGATCAATAACAACGAAGATTGCATCGTTGCCCTTCTTGGACTTTGGAAAACCAGTGACGAAGTCCATTTCAATCATGTCCCACTTCCACTCAGGAATTTTCAGAGGTTGGAGAAGACCGGCTGTTTTCTGATGGACAGCCTTAACACGTTGACAAACGTCGCATTCAGAAACGTATTGAGAAATTTCACGTTTCATGCCAGGCCACCAATACAGTGTTTTGAGATCCTGGTACATCTTTGTACTTCCAGGGTGGATGGAGAGAGGAGTTTCATGAGCCTCCCTGAGAATGATATCTTTGAGACTTTGAACTTGAGGAACTGCAATGCGTCCTTCGAAGAACACAGTTCCCTTGTCATCGATTGAGAAGGACTTAAATTTCTCCTTGCCTTCTTTGATGTGCTGTACCATCTTCTTGATTTCAGCATCACGAAGTTGTTCAGAACGAATCTTGTCCTCGAGAGTTGGGATGGTTGTCAAGCTTGCAAGATAGCCTTGAGGAACAAGACCAAGGTTCAGCTTCTGGAATTCTTCATGAAGTGGAGGTTGGCTTTCCATGATCATGAGATTATTGCAATACGACTTGCGACTGAGAGCATCGGCCATAACATTAGCCTTGCCTGGAGTGTAAGAAATGGTAAGATCAAAGTCTTTAATCTTTTCAATCCATCTCCTTTGCCTGAGGTTTAGATCTGGTTGAGTGAAGATCTATTTCAGACTCTTATGATCGGAAAAGATTTCAGTGCGATTACCCAACAAGTATTGCCTCCATTTCTTGAGGGCAAACACAACTGCTGCAAGTTCAAGGTCATGTGTGGGATAATTTTGCTCATGTGCATTCAACTGTCGTGAAGCATAAGCCACAACTTGACGTTCTTGCATAAGAACTGCACCTAGACCTTGGAGAGATGCATCGCAGAATATTTGGAAAGGTTTGGTAGTATCTGGGCCAACCAGAACTGGTGTAGAAGTGAGTTTAGTCTTCAAGAGATTGAAGCTTTCATCACATTGTGGAGACCAAACGAACTTCTTGTCCTTCTTTGTGAGATCAGTGAGAGGTTTGGCAATCTTTGAGAAGTTTTGGACGAAACGACGGCAATAGCTAGCCAAGCCAAGAAAACTTCGTACTTGCTTCACTGTCTTAGGAGGTCTCCAATCAACAATTGCTTTAACCTTTTCTGGACCAATGGCTATGCCCTTGGCAGAGATGACATGACCAAGGTAAGCAACTTCTGGAATCCAGAACTCACATTTGGAGAATTTGGCATATAGACGATGCTCGCGAAGTTTCATGAGAGTGAGACGAAGATGTTCTTCGTGCTCTTCCTCGGATTTTGAGTAGACCAGAATGTCATCAAGATATACCACAACGAACTTGTCGAGGTATTCATGGAAGACAGAATTCATGAGTCGAGAGAATGTCGCCGGTGCATTGGTGAGACCAAAGGACATGACGGTGTATTCATATAGACCGTACCGAGTGGTGAAGGCTGTTTTTGGAATATCTTCCTTTCTGATCTTTATTTGATGGTAACCCATTCTCAAGTCCAACTTGGAGAATATTGAGGCTCCAGCAAGTTGATCAAAAAGATCATCGATACGAGGAATTGGATACTTGATTTTGATGGTTTTCTCGTTAAGAGGACGATAGTCAACAACGAGTCTCTTTGTTTGATCCTTCTTCGCAACGAACAGAGTTGGGCAACCCCAAGCCGAGGAACTAGGTTGAATGTAACCTTTTTCCATGTACATATCGATTTGCTCCTTCAACAATTTCAGTTCAGGAGGAGCTATCTTGTATGGATGCTTAGAGATTGGAGCGGTACCTGGTTCAAGCTCGATCACGAACTCAACTGCTCTGTCCGGAGGCATCCCTGGCAACTCTTCTGGAAAGACGTCAGGGAATTCACAAACCACCGGAACATTTTCAAGTAGAGGTAGAGGTTTAGCATCGAGGGTGCACAGCTGAAAGGAACTTGATTCATTTGGAGAATAGACTATCTGGCCAGAAGGGTGGAACAGAGCTATTGACTTCTGAGCACAATCAATCGTAGCTTTATTGGCCTTCAACCAATCCATGCCAAGAATGACATCAATGTAAGAATTGCCAAGCAGTATGAGAGAAGCAAGGAATATGTGACCTCCAATTAGGATCTGATTTCTGTGACTGATCTTAGATGTTTGCATAGTTGCTCCAGGGGAGTTTACTACTAGCAGGGAACCCAAACCAACAAAAGGGAGTTTAACTGCTGTCGCAAAGATCTTTGACACGAAAGAATGCGATGCTCCGGTATCAAACAACACTTTAGCTGGATTAGAGTTTACGGGAAATGTACCGAGAACGACGTCGGGAGCTTCCTCAGCTTTGTCGATCTTGACATGATTCACCCTTGCGGTCCTCCCGACAGGCCTGTTGTTGGAGTTGAAGGCTTTAGCCGGGGGAGCACGCACCATTGCCTGGTTTGTGTTGGGACGAGGTGGTGGTGGAGGTAGCTGCCTCTGAGTGCACTTGTCAGCGTAGTGCCCCGTCTGCTTGCACTTGAAGCAAGTGACGACACGAGGAGGATCTGGCCTTGTCTGCCCCATTGAAACCCTCTGACCATGCATCTGAGCTGGGTTGGGTGGGCGGGGAGCGAAGCCTGGAGAAGCTTGGGCATATGGAGCCCGAGTGACAGCACCATTTGGCACCCAGATGCGGCGCTTCTGCGGAGGGTGGTCATGTTGGAGGAGGAACCACCCTCACGCGAGTGCTTTCGAGACTCCTCGAACGCCTTGCGCCCATTTTCTTCATTGAGCGCGGTGTTAACGAGCTCCTCGAAGTTGTTGGCCTTGATGTTGGTGAGGGCGTACTTGAGTTCCGGGTTAAAACCTCTGCGGAACCTTGCCATCTTCTTAGCCTCAGTGGACACCTCATCACCAGCGTTACGAGCGAGGCAATTGAACTCACTCTGATAGCCAATGACGTCCAGCTTGCCCTGCTTGAGTGAGCAAAACTCTTCACACATCCTTTCCATGAGACCATCTGGAATGTGGTGCTTCAGGAAGGCTTCCTTGAAACAAACCCAGGTGATTGGATAGCCAGCTCTCATGGTCTGGTAGTTTTCCCACCAAGTAGCTGCCTGACCCTTCAGGAGATAGGAGGCATACTTGACCTTGTCTTCCTCAGCAACGTGAGCAATCTCCAGAGCCCTAGCTATCTCACGGATCCAGTCATCAGCATCCAGAGGCTCGCGTGTTGCCACGAAAGCTCTCGGCCCTAGACTGAGAAACTCCTTGATACTGACTCGTGGAGCATTCTGGTTGTTATGCTGATTAGTCTGGAACTGGGCCATCTGGGCCATGACTTGGGTCATCTGAGTCAACAGCTCCGTGATTGGCGGTGGCTCAGGCGGGGTGTTCCTTGTTGGCGGCATCCTGAATGGAAATGCATTTTAGCACAACAACAGAAAAAGGATAGACTTGGTAACCGAAAGAGAGATTATTCCGACGCATGAATAGATAACCAACAGGTACATCATCACATGTTCAAATACATCAGAATATCCAACACACCATAAATGGTTCGAATGCCAAAGGATAACTAACATAACTAAGAATGGATGCATCGGTACTCCCATGCTCATCACGCAGGACGGCGACTAGGAGTACGGCGAGAGGTACGGTGAGGAGCACGCCCACGAAAGTAGGTAGAACGACGATCCACATAGACCTGACGTGGTCTGAGAGCGACTCTAGGTGTGGTGTAGTACATAGCGTCGACTCCCTATGGTCCAAAGCGTGGAATCCCAGTGTAACCAGCACCAAGGTTAAGGAGTGGACCTCTGATCGGCTCGTAACCTCCAGCATCTGGCAGACGACGACCAACTGGCTGATCGAAACGTGCAAAGCGCTCGTCTCCAACAAAGTCTGTGGTGTACGTCGCCAGACGAGTCAAAGCAAGGTAGAGCTGCTCTCTGACTGAAGCCAACTCCTGAGATAGTGTGGTGGCAACTGCGTCACTATACCTCACAAACTGAGCGGTGGTGTGCAGCCTGGAGTTATCATGCTCGTAGACATCCAGGTTGTCGTAGAGAGTGAAATGAGCTCCCTCCGAAGTGATGTAACCACGGGGGATGTGGCGATAGATAGAATCGTCAAATCCCCAGTAGTCAGCACGAAGGACGGTGAGACTCACATAAGCTGCCTGCTGCACGGCCATATCCACTATGGAACCTACTGCCTCGTAGCGGTGGACGACGCTCATGCCATCATCTGACAGAATGTAGACGATAGCCTGGTAGTAGGTCTGGTCAAACTCTCGCTGCTGCTCATAGACCTGGTACTCTGGTGCCCAACGGAACCCCAGATAAGTGACCATGTCCCTCAGCATCTCCGGATAACCGGCAGTGCTCTCGCAACGAGTCATCCTAACCACCTGCGGGTAGAACCTGAGATCCATCTGCAGATGATCGGGGAAGTTTTGATTAGACGCCGGTAGAAGAACTGAAGTGGAAAGCAACAACAAGGTTTCAACGGACGAAAAGGATGTTTAGAAGAACAGGATATCGAAGCAACAACGGGAAACACGAGACCAAAAACTCCTGAGGTACTACGGAAAACCCATCCGGGCTTCTAAAGGATCAATATCTACTGCTTAAGGAATAGAGGATCTGCTTCCGGGGCTTACACGCCTCCGTTCTCAATCATGAGTAGGCAACATGATAAATCATGTCACAACCACCTCCATTCCTATGGACTAGTAGATATAACTATCCTAGAGAAACCAGGATACGTGGAACCCTAACTTGAAAGTTTAGATGAGAAGGGAAAACAACGTTGCACTTCCTTACCAGAAAAAGGGAGGGTGGGTGGGGAAAGAAATAAAATGGCAGAATTCCTACTCTCACGTTTCATTTTTCCTATATAGCTACAAAATAGTTTCTAGACTCAACTGCGACCAGTAAAAGGGATCCTACAGGCAGACATGCTCTGATACCATTTGTCGCACCCGGACTTCTAGAGGATACTCGCAGTTCCGTTGAACAGTAGTTGATTGGATTACGGGGCTTACCGGCACCCGCATCTCTTACGAGTAGGCCAACACACGTATGTGTGACAACCAACCCCTACTGTTCATTGTCTACGTAAACCATCCCATAGAAATCAGGATACTACCATTGACGTACGTCATACCATACACACATGGTACGTCAACGGCTTTTAACAGAATGATAGAACAACATATCTCTAAGACACAAATAAATAGAAATAAGTTGCAAATAGCTCTCACTAGAGCAGAGATAGCAAATACAATCATCCAGAGGACACATGTCCCAACATATCATCATTACATCTCAGCGGAAGCATTCAAAAGGTCTGAGTACAGACAAATCCAAATAGGCTTAAGAAGCCGGGAATGAAAGGAAAACGGAGCCCATCCACGATGTCTCGGATCCTGCCCAGGTCCGTTATCTACTCGTCAGCAGCCTCGTCAAACTCCATGTAGTAGCCATCACGGGGATCCTCGTAAGCGTAGTCTGCGGAAACCACAGCCCCAAAGGGGTCAGTACAACAACGTACTGGCAAGCAAGACTCACAGTTCACCAAAGTGTAACCCGTCAACACCAAGCACAGATGCTTTGGGTTCAACGGAAGAAAGGGGGTGATACAAAAGATGCGGCAGCTGGCTGCACTAACCAACTACAGATACATACTACAACTTCCGGCTAACAGAAAGGAGATAAGATAGCGTATCGTAACCAACTATAACTAACTCCAAACAAACCCATCCTGGATCTCGCCCCTTATCCAAAGAAGCAATCCGAGAACAACTCACACAATTGGATTAATGATGGGTCAAGTTATTGTGGCAATAAGACTACTACTAGTCAAGTTATCATTAGTTAGGTGTAAGTTGTTCTGAGTACTTGTTAGCCAGTACTTTCACCAAGTTAACCATAACCGCGGAGAACACGGCTTCTCGAGAAGATTTATCCCTGCAGGGGTGCACCAATTTGGCCGTACACGTAAGAATATCCCGTCAGACGGGAATCAAACCCACCAAGCGAGGCACTCTACACAACTCAACTCTTCTTCGCATCAAGCCCAAAGCACCACGTGCTGTGCGTGCGTGGCTAATCGAGCCCCACGAAGAAAAGGGGACCCTCATAGTACTCTAAGACCACGCCGCCCTAAATGCCGACTACAAAAGTTCCACCCTGGCCTCGGGTTCGTACCTGCATATGAGTGCATCAAATGGAAAGCCCGAACTAAGTGTGGCGATTTGGACGAGATGCGAATCGAATCAAATTGAGGGGGGCGCCCATACACGCTTCCCACATGCGGATAGTGCGCTCATCATGGATCAGTAGACAAGACCCTTTTCCTAATTAGGGTCGACACTAGCAGGTCTCAAAACCACGCCGGGCCTCCTGCCGGTGCCTTATCAGCAAATTATTATTACCTCAAAATTAGCAGGTTGTTGTTTAACATCGATCCCCAGAACATAATGGAAATATAGTAACAGAAAGTAACGGTTACAGACTCGAGCATAAACAACCCTAAGCATGCTAGTAAGACACGGGCAACAAGCAAAGGGGTTATAGGTGTGGAGGAGAGGCTATATCAGGGTTCAAGGATAACATGTGATAGGTTCGTAACAGAAGCAACTATTCATAGGGCTAGCAGAAATAGACAACGGAAAGTATCGGTATCCAATGTTGAAAGGAACACAATGGTTCATGTGAGTGAATACTTGCCTGCAAACTCAGTAGCCTGGTACTGGGCTAACTCCTCAGAAGGGGTGTCGTAAGTATCGTCTGTCTCAATGTCGTCGTCTATCCGAGAAGAAACAAACAAGGAACACAGAGAGACAAACAATAAATAACATGGCATAATGCACAATCATGGGATGATGCATGACCATTTAATTGATGCATCAAAATAAACTAGTTGACATGGTAACAACATGATTAGATGGACACACATGCAATTTGAGTTGCATATGAAAAGCCCATCAATTAAGGTTGGAATAATTGTTTTACAACTAATCAACAGGTGAAGGTGGATTAGTATGATGCATGGATGAGGAAAACAGAAAAATAACAACCATAGGGACAATTTGAAATAAGGTTTACCAAGTTTGGAATTTTAGTTATTAAGTTAAGGAATTTTGGTCCCTTAAAGGTGTTACACAAGTAGTTGTTGTTTTCACCAATTCAAATTGTTCAAAACAGATAACAAAGTTCATATTTGAAAAGAACACAAAATTTTAGGTGGATTACATGTTTCAATTATTGAAAAAGGAATTACAATGATTTAATTATGCATTACACAAGTTTAAACAAGATTTAAATGAATTTAAAACAAGTAGGAATATTATTTGAATTTTTATTTGTTCAAAACATTAAACCAAATTCATATTTGAAAAGTTTATGTTTTTCTGGTTTGAAAACATATTTTATAAGTTCAAAAATAATTTAATTTGAGTAAGTTATGAATTTAGCAAATTTAAATGATTTAAACAAGGTTTAAATTATTTAAGCAATTTTAATTATTCAAAACATGAAACAAAATTTATATTTGAAAAGGTGGTTTAAAATAGCATGGAAAGCATATTTTATATGTGTTATTTGAATTAAGTATGAATTACTTATGCATTTAATCAAATTTTAAATGAATTGTTTGAATTTGAAATTTGAATGCATTTGAATTATTCAAAACAGAAAACAAATGGTTTAACTAGGTAGGGAATTAAATTTGGTTCAACAAACATATTTTATTTTTATTATTTGGATTTATAAAATAAAAGTTATTAGCATTTTATTTGTAGGGACCAATCTGTAATGAAAAAGGATTTAAATTAAAATGAAAAACTGGGGCAGAACGTTTTCTACCTCGCAGTGGCTAGCCCTAGCCACTGACGAGGGGAGCCCTAGGCACTGTGGCCCGCGTGTGTGCACGCGTGGCAGCACAGGCCACTGGCAGGTGGCCCCTGCCTGTCAGCTGCTCGCGCACAATGTTGGGTTTTATTCGCGCGGGGCAGGGCTCGAACATGCACCCTGGGGCGCGCGCGCAAGTGCTGCTACCAGTGCAGTAGCGAACGTGTTCTTGTCAGTATAGTGGATGCAGCTAGGTTGAGGTTCAGTTTCGTTTAACTGAACTTTTCGGCGCGCGTTTCTGAACCTTGACAGAGGGGCACGGAGGCTCAACGGCGGCGAGCTGCTGCTCGTGCTCGTGTGGTTGCGCTGCGGGGTGTTGTGGTGATGTGCGCGTGCACGCGTTGCAAAGAGGAGGAAGGAGAGGGGTGAGGAGCAGGTGATCACCTCGAGGGACAGAAGGGGGAAGCAGGCGCGGGGCAGAGGTGGTCGCCGGCGACTGCTGCGAGGATGGCGGCGGAGATCCAGGCTCCCTTCGGCACGGTGGCAGTGTCGAGGGCGTAGCTGGAGTCGAGGGGAGTTCGTTCCTGGGGTCAGCATGGAAGGTGGGGCACGGGAACGGCGTCGATCATCGCGGGTTCAGGAAGTGGAGCTCCGGTGAGGTTGCAGGGAGGTGGATTCCGGGCAGAGATGGAGGAAACGGAGGGGAAAACGGCGGCGAGAGGGAGGTAGGTGGAGCTAGGGCAGCTTGGGGGGCTCGGGTAGGGTTTTAGAGGGGGCTAGGGCGCACGGTGGCCGTCTACTGTGGCTGCCGTCGACGTGGCGGTGGCGGATGCCTGCCGTACAGCGAGAAGAAGAGCGAGGGGGGAGCGAAAGGGTACCAGGCCATGGGGAGCTGGGCTGGGCCGTGCTGTTCCCCTGCGCTGTGCGTTGGTTTCCTTTTTATTTTTTTTCCTTCTATTTTTTTTTTGCTGAAATGTAATAGGAAGAAATAGATGAGTTTTGGGTTTAGAAAAATTAGGCAAAAAATTTATATTGCATATTTATGTAATAGCAACAACTAGCAAGTTCTGTTTTCCAAAATGATCAAAATAAAAATGTTGCTTGTAATTTAATGGAATTTGAATTAATTTTGAGATTAAGTGATGTATTAAAAACAAACATTTCAAATAGATTGAACCCTCAATTTTATTTGCAACAAATTGCTTAGAATTGTTTTGTGAATTTCATTAATTCCAAAGGGGTTGCTGTTTGGAATTTTTTATTTGAATTTTGAGTGCAATTTGAATTAAGTGGATTATTAAAGAACAAATTAATAGTTGAGCTTTTTATTTTTCATGGAAACAATTGGATGTTTTATTTGAACCTTTTATTTGGAAAGTTGTAACATAACAAGTATGAACAAAGCATTTGAAATAATGTTTGAATTTTCAATTGTGAAAACAAAGAAAAACAGATGCAAACAAAAGGAAAACAAATGCAATGATTAAGATGCCATGATGCAAAACAATAATTAAACAAGAATCAAACATTCTAGGGTGGTTTTTCATACTTGGGATGTTACATTCTCTCCTATTTATGCCTCATGTTTAGATCTTGTGAGTTTCCTAACATGATAAAGATCACCTTATTGTAATGCTACATGTTGTGTTTGCTGAGATCTGATGAATATTGAATGCTCTCGAGTGATAATCAAGCTATCATGTTCTTTCATGTGTATGTTATTTATGATCTTGCATGCTCTCTGTTACTAGTAGATGCTCTGGCCAAGTTGATGCTTGTACCTCCAAGAGGGAGTATTTATGCTCGATAGTGGGTTCATGCCTCCCTTTCACTCACGCTCGAGTGACAGAAACGTAACGGGTGGGTGATGTGATGTTGCCATTAGGGAGCAATCAGCAATGCTTTTTCTAAGGATAATTTTATTGTTTACATTACACACTTTGCTTAATGCAATTATCTGTTGCTTGCAACTTAATACCCAAGGTTTGCTCGGATGACACTCTGAGGGTGGATTATTAGTCATAGATTCAGTTGGATAACGGTCTATGTATCTTGTTGTAATGCCCGCCTGAATCACATAGTAATCATCATGTCATGCATATGCACTATGGTGTAGCCTTTATATCTGTCAATTGCCCAACTGTAATTTTTTTATCCAGCATGCTATCTATCTGTTTTGGAGAGACTCCTCTAGTTAACTGTGGACCCCGGTCCATTTCTTTACACTGAAATACAACCACTGCAACCACTGTTTTCCTACTGCAATTATTGTTCTCTTTCATCTATTGGAAACAAGTACTACGTTTCACACTATACGTCTAATCCTTTGTTTCATCAAAACCGGTGAGATTGTGTAACATCCCTGATTTTTGGAAAATGCAAAAATCACAAAAATTTGAAACTTTTGTTTTCATGTCAATATCAATCACCAAAAACAAATAAAACTCAGACACAAATGAAATATTAGGTCCTATACCAAGTTTATTGGAATTAGAAATCCAATTATGCCCTTGTTCCTTAAACCCTAAAACCTTATTCAAAAATAAATTTCTTAATTATATAAAGGGAATATCTTTTCATCAACAAACCTTTAACTAAAATGTTTACAACTCCAATATTAAATTAAAGATATTTTATGGTAACAAAAATCAAAGATTTATAACCCTTAATAAAGTTCTAAGCCTCAAAGGTATTTGATGAGAATAAAATTGTTAATAATAACTTTTAGTTGTTATTCCAAGTTTTAAACATGAAGGGGTGAAAATGAAATGCATTGCTTTGAAAATAACATAACAAAAGGTTTTAGAAAACAATATCATGACTTGTGGTTTTATTCAAAAATTTATTGATCAATTAATTGATAAGAACTAATTAAATAACATTAAGTTACTATTAGTAAATCCTTCATATCCTAAATTTATAAAATGTGAAAATGGTTTATAAATGGCTTTCCAAAATTTATAAATGACATGTAAAATGCCTTTGAAAATTTATTTATATAATAACATCAATTTATTATTTTCTAAATTTTAAAATGGCCTTAAAGTATTATTAGTGTTTTATTTATATTTCAAAATATAAAATTGAGAAAACCAAGATGAAATAACTTTCAAAATTATGTTTTCAACATTTATAATGTCACTAAAATTTAAATTGACCAATAACATTGTTTCATAAATTATTTAAATTAAAAATCACATTTTGTGACTATTAAGGAATTATTCAAATTTCCAAAATTCAAAAAATAAAATATGTTGAAAAGTTTACAAAAATGGTACTGTTGGAAAGTATTTGAAATTCTAAGAATTTATAAATTTGTTTCATGTTAATTGGATTTATAAAACAGAAGATATAATTAAAACAATTAATCAGGAAATAAAAGAAAAATCTGGATGACGTCATTGCTGACGTCACCATCGTCTCCCTCCTCTCGCTGAAATCACGCCCGTGACAGGGGATTTCAAATCCCGTCGATTCCTCGCCATTAAGGTCGTTAATGCCTTCCCCCTCTGACTCTATAAGATGCCCACGGCCTCCTCTCCATTTCCCCTCTGGATTCCCCCTCTCTCTCGCCACCAACACAGAGGAATAGCTCGCCGGAGTTCCCTTCCTCCGTCGGCATACTTCATCGATTCCGGCCACCGTAGCCTCTTCCCTCCGTCCTCTCTTGTCCTCCTCTCCTCCCCAGGACTCAGCGCATCTCCTCATGTGCTCTTTGAATTTTTTTGCGCAGGGAATCGAGCACGCCATGCGCATCTGCGCGTCGCCGGAGCCCGCAACGTCTCCATCCGCTCGCCGTTCCCGGAAGCGAGGACCACCTCCGTTGTCTCCATCGTCTCAGTCGTGTTGCGCCGCACGCCGTCGTCACCTCCGTTGAGCCGGAGAGCCCCTGGATCGTAACCTCCGGCAACTCCCGAGAGCAGCGCCACCGCAACGGCCATTTCCGGCCAGCCCCGCCGCCACTGTAAGCTCCCATGCCCCTTGACCCTAGATCTAGATCTGGACGGCCTAGAATAGAACCCCCCAGCGAAGGGGTAAGCCACCGTGGGATCTGGATCCAACGATCCAGATCGACCCACTTATCCACATTAGCAACCCAGTCAGCACGCCACGCCAGCGCACAGTCAGCACCCCTGACCAATCAGAAAGAGCCACGTGGCCAGCCTTTAATTCAATTATTTTCTCCCGCTGAAATCAATTAGCAGTTTTACAGATTAGTCCCTGCAATTTCAAAACCTCATAACTTTTAAACCACTTAGCCAAATTTAGCAATCTTGGACTTTTTGAAAATCCCTTGACAATTAGAAACTTTTGGCACTGGCCAAATTCAAATTTGACAAACTTAAATTTGTTCAAATTCAAATATGCTTGTTTGGTGATTTTTGGCATAATTCAAATTCTACAAATCCAAAAATTGTAAATAAAATATATTTGGAAACCTTAGGATGTGTAATTTCATATCCTCTGTCCCAAAATAATAATTGAACAAATTAAAATTGAATTTAGAATTTAGTTGTCTATTTGAGTATTTTTGACATAGATTAATTTCTATAAATAATTTCAATATAGTTCCTTTTGCAAATTTGTTCCATTTGACAACCTTGAACCAGAAACAACCTTGCCCAACCATTTTGGACATCCTTGGACCATGGCCATGTGTTTTTGAACAAAAACCCAACATAGTGTTACATCCATTTTCACCATGACTTAGGAATTGTTTTCAACTATTATTATTTGATGTTATGTCCATTTGGAGCCAAGCCATGTCCTTAGAATGTGCCAATCACATATAGTACCAAGTAGTGAACTTTAGTTTTCTATCTTCTCCATTTCCCCATGCTTGCTTCAAGATTTCACCAATTTGGAATTTGTGAGAACCATGAAGTGAAATGGAGGACTCAACCATCTAGAGATTTTTCAACATGAAGATAGAAGACCAATGAAGGACTTAGCAAATAAAACAAACTTTAGAAGCATCTCCAAGAAGTGGAAGCACTTAGAAGACAAAACCCCTTTCTCTCTAAGTCTTTTTTTTCCTTTCCTTTTCTATTCTTCACTTTCAACTTAGTGGCAACATGAAGAGGAACAAGGAAGATCATTGAAGAAATTACTTAGGCTCCACAAAAATCTGAAGCATACCACATCAAGTTCAAGTATATGAAGAAATGAAGAAGAAGACTCACCTCTCCCATTCTATCATCTTGTCTCATTTTCCCTCTATTTTGACTTAGTGGTATTTTCACATTTGTTGAATAAAACACTTAGTAGTGACCACACCACTTGGGAAACAACTAGTGAGAACACCATGAAGAATATCAAGACCAAGAGAAGCACCACACCAAGGAAGGAAACAACTTAGATGGCATGATGATGATCTTGAAGAAGGCAATCATATGAGGTCTAGAAGCAATCCATACAAGTTGAAGAATAACAAGTTATTTTTGTCCAACCATTGACCCAAATGGAAAACCCAAGACTTAGTAATATTTTCCCTTTGATGATGAAGTTAGTAGACCTACCCTAACCACCATGGAAAATACTAACATAGTCACTCAAATATTTTTGAAGGTGAATATGACCAAGTGGTTGCATGTATTAGTTTAGTTGAAGAAGTAATATGTTTATTCTTAGTGAACTCTTGGAACTTCCTCGACAAGTATGGTTATAATAAAGTTAGATCACATCAAGCTCAACCTAGTCCTTCCCAAGTAAACCATTGGAATTTCCTTAACAAGTATGAGACCATTAGAGAATGAATCTTTCAACTCAAACCTTGACCTTGTCCTAGCCAACTTGGTCCAACTCTTTTGTTATGTTATTTGATATGTTTGCTTTCTGCACCTATGTGTTTGATTGCTAGTATGCTTGTTTATTTTGTTATTGTGTTTTCAATGAATAGATTGTACGGAGAGCAACGATATTTTGTGAAGAGAGTGTGATAGCTTCACCAACTTCAACAAGGCAAGTAACACACCATCATCTACCCATTATTTTCTATATGCATTAGTTGATTTTGATTAGTATGCATGATAGGAAATTTTACTAAGTTATACTATGCTATGCTATTATCCTAGTAGTGTGCAGCCATCCCTTTTACCTTGTTATTTTGATAGCCTTAGAATTTATTAGGTGCTATGCAATGTTACAAATGGTTTTACTAGATGTTGAGGAAAAATCCTAAGTATAACTAATGAATGAACCACCTGGGTGGAAGTGGTAAGACTGGGTTATGTTGAGTGTTGCCTCAGGGCCCTTGTTTAAGGGTTATTCCACTTGAGGTTGTCACTTGCGGATGGCCACCCAGGAACAAAGAGATTACTATGTCCTTCTAAGTTTAGTAGCTTCCCGTGCAGCCTTTTGACATTATGGGCTCTGTCTTGATCAACTAAGTTGTGAGAGTTCAGCCCAGGCTTGACAAGCAGATGTAGCAAAATTATAGGTGGAACGGGTCTTGCCGGTGGGTTTGAATTCTTCTTCTGAAAGATCTCGTCTCAATCCTCTCCTTTCCATGATGCACTCCGGGTGTATAGGATGTTTGGGCTAATTGAAGACAAAGGGTGAAAGTGCACAAACTCTGCAGAGTCAACAAACTAAGATCTTAGCCGTGTCCCCGGTTATGGACAACTATGAGCAGCTGGACAAGGATTGACGGAAGAATCTCATCACCATTTTCAATAAGTAAAATTTTGACCAAGTGAAACAATATTGTGGTGCTTGGATCTTAATCCAATGTTGCCACCCTTTTGAAAAGAAAAGTTGGTTTTACAAAAGTGATAGGAGAAAACTGGCTTTATGCAAAACTTAGCCAAAACTCCACTCAGCCAAATAAGCATGTAGTATTAGTTTTGCCATTTATATCCACCATAGTGTTACTTGCCAATACATTAAATTTTATTGACTCCCTTGTGGCTGCATATTCCATATTGCAGATGTTTCTGAAGACGAGTGAGGATTTCGTTTAGGATCTCGAGACTATCGCCAACATGTTTTGCCTGTGGCACATTAAGAAGATGGGCTCAATGTTGTACTATGTCTTCCGCTGTATTTCTTTGTTTTCTGCTAGTCTTCTAAGACTATGCAAGTTGTAATACTATTTTGTAAAGACTGGATCATGCGAAGCAATAGAATTTGATGCATTTGCATGATATTTCATTTTGTATTGTGGTGCTAGCAATTGATCCAGGGACTAGCACAATAACACAGGTATTCCATCTTTATTAAAAGTTGAGATGCTACAAAATGGTATCAGAGCATTGTGTTGCCTGTAGAATTCGAGAACCTAAGTTTGGAGAAGACCCTAGGATAGAAAATTTCCTATGTTCAAAATTTCTATAAACAAAACAACCATCTTAATTCTTCTCATATAATCTCATCTATTATTCACCTCCAAAATTTTCTTGATGACCTACCTCTTCAATACCATCAAGACAGGAATTTTGATGACCATACCCAGAAGTGCAAGAAGTATTTTCACCACATGAAGACCTACACTCAAGATTATTGAAGAACTTCAAGAAAAACATAGACTTCACAACAATCAAGAATACCCCAAGACATTGAGAGAAGGTTTTTGAAGAAACTCAAGAAGATATAGATGAGACCACCAATCTAGTTACTTGGTTAGAACAACGTTAACGTGTTAGTGTATTGATCATACCAACGAGTGGGGTATGACAATATTAGTGTTTTCTAAAAACCATGTTGTTTGGTGTGGTGAATGTAATGCTTTATGGTTGTTATGTGTTGTTTGCAAGATGAGTTTCCTTGATCTGAAATATTTGGATAGGAACCTTCCTTAGCTATCTTTCTAACCTCTACCACAAAGGAAAGTTTTACTCAAGCCAATCTCAATTCAATCTACACTCCAATCTAATGAAAATAGACTACCCACAAAAGTTTCTTTTAAGGGTGGTAGCCACCAAGTTTGTTCTGAAACCCAGTTACCCAATCCTTCTTTCTAACCTTCCCAAATCTCGGGACGAGATTTCTTTTAAGGGTGGTAGTCTGTAACATCCCTGATTTTTGGAAAATGCAAAAATCACAAAAATTTGAAACTTTTGTTTTCATGTCAATATCAATCACCAAAAACAAATAAAACTCAGACACAAATGAAATATTAGGTCCTATACCAAGTTTATTGGAATTAGAAATCCAATTATGCCCTTGTTCCTTAAACCCTAAAACCTTATTCAAAAATAAATTTCTTAATTATATAAAGGGAATATCTTTTCATCAACAAACCTTTAACTAAAATGTTTACAACTCCAATATTAAATTAAAGATATTTTATGGTAACAAAAATCAAAGATTTATAACCCTTAATAAAGTTCTAAGCCTCAAAGGTATTTGATGAGAATAAAATTGTTAATAATAACTTTTAGTTGTTATTCCAAGTTTTAAACATGAAGGGGTGAAAATGAAATGCATTGCTTTGAAAATAACATAACAAAAGGTTTTAGAAAACAATATCATGACTTGTGGTTTTATTCAAAAATTTATTGATCAATTAATTGATAAGAACTAATTAAATAACATTAAGTTACTATTAGTAAATCCTTCATATCCTAAATTTATAAAATGTGAAAATGGTTTATAAATGGCTTTCCAAAATTTATAAATGACATGTAAAATGCCTTTGAAAATTTATTTATATAATAACATCAATTTATTATTTTCTAAATTTTAAAATGGCCTTAAAGTATTATTAGTGTTTTATTTATATTTCAAAATATAAAATTGAGAAAACCAAGATGAAATAACTTTCAAAATTATGTTTTCAACATTTATAATGTCACTAAAATTTAAATTGACCAATAACATTGTTTCATAAATTATTTAAATTAAAAATCACATTTTGTGACTATTAAGGAATTATTCAAATTTCCAAAATTCAAAAAATAAAATATGTTGAAAAGTTTACAAAAATGGTACTGTTGGAAAGTATTTGAAATTCTAAGAATTTAGAAATTTGTTTCATGTTAATTGGATTTATAAAACAGAAGATATAATTAAAACAATTAATCAGGAAATAAAAGAAAAATCTGGATGACGTCATTGCTGACGTCACCATCGTCTCCCTCCTCTCGCTGAAATCACGCCCGTGACAGGGGATTTCAAATCTCGTCGATTCCTCGCCATTAAGGTCGTTAATGCCTTCCCCCTCTGACTCTATAAGATGCCCACGGCCTCCTCTCCATTTCCCCTCTGGATTCCCCCTCTCTCTCGCCACCAACACAGAGGAATAGCTCGCCGGAGTTCCCTTCCTCCGTCGGCATACTTCATCGATTCCGGCCACCGTAGCCTCTTCCCTCCGCCCTCTCTTGTCCTCCTCTCCTCCCCAGGACTCAGCGCATCTCCTCATGTGCTCTTTGAATTTTTTTGCGCAGGGAATCGAGCACGCCGTGCGCATCTGCGCGTCGCCGGAGCCCGCAACGTCTCCATCCGCTCGCCGTTCCCGGAAGCGAGGACCACCTCCGTTGTCTCCATCGTCTCAGTCGTGTTGCGCCGCACGCCGTCGTCACCTCCGTTGAGCCGGAGAGCCCCTGGATCGTAACCTCCGGCAACTCCCGAGAGCAGCGCCACCGCAACGGCCATTTCCGGCCAGCCCCGCCGCCACTGTAAGCTCCCATGCCCCTTGACCCTAGATCTAGATCTGGACGGCCTAGAATAGAACCCCCAGCGAAGGGGTAAGCCACCGTGGGATCTGGATCCAACGATCCAGATCGACCCACTTATCCACATTAGCAACCCAGTCAGCACGCCACGCCAGCGCACAGTCAGCACCCCTGACCAATCAGAAAGAGCCACGTGGCCAGCCTTTAATTCAATTATTTTCTCCCGCTGAAATCAATTAGCAGTTTTACAGATTAGTCCCTGCAATTTCAAAACCTCATAACTTTTAAACCACTTAGCCAAATTTAGCAATCTTGGACTTTTTGAAAAGCCCTTGACAATTAGAAACTTTTGGCACTGGCCAAATTCAAATTTGACAAACTTAAATTTGTTCAAATTCAAATATGCTTGTTTGGTGATTTTTGGCATAATTCAAATTCTACAAATCCAAAAATTGTAAATAAAATATATTTGGAAACCTTAGGATGTGTAATTTCATATCCTCTGTCCCAAAATAATAATTGAACAAATTAAAATTGAATTTAGAATTTAGTTGTCTATTTGAGTATTTTTGACATAGATTAATTTCTATAAATAATTTCAATATAGTTCCTTTTGCAAATTTGTTCCATTTGACAACCTTGAACCAGAAACAACCTTGCCCAACCATTTTGGACATCCTTGGACCATGGCCATGTGTTTTTGAACAAAAACCCAACATAGTGTTACATCCATTTTCACCATGACTTAGGAATTGTTTTCAACTATTATTATTTGATGTTATGTCCATTTGGAGCCAAGCCATGTCCTTAGAATGTGCCAATCACATATAGTACCAAGTAGTGAACTTTAGTTTTCTATCTTCTCCATTTCCCCATGCTTGCTTCAAGATTTCACCAATTTGGAATTTGTGAGAACCATGAAGTGAAATGGAGGACTCAACCATCTAGAGATTTTTCAACATGAAGATAGAAGACCAATGAAGGACTTAGCAAATAAAACAAACTTTAGAAGCATCTCCAAGAAGTGGAAGCACTTAGAAGACAAAACCCCTTTCTCTCTAAGTCTTTTTTTTCCTTTCCTTTTCTATTCTTCACTTTCAACTTAGTGGCAACATGAAGAGGAACAAGGAAGATCATTGAAGAAATGACTTAGGCTCCACAAAAATCTGAAGCATACCACATCAAGTTCAAGTATATGAAGAAATGAAGAAGAAGACTCACCTCTCCCATTCTATCATCTTGTCTCATTCTCCCTCTATTTTGACTTAGTGGTATTTTCACATTTGTTGAATAAAACACTTAGTAGTGACCACACCACTTGGGAAACAACTAGTGAGAACACCATGAAGAATATCAAGACCAAGAGAAGCACCACACCAAGGAAGGAAACAACTTATATGGCATGATGATGATCTTGAAGAAGGCAATCATATGAGGTCTAGAAGCAATCCATACAAGTTGAAGAATAACAAGTTATTTTTGTCCAACCATTGACCCAAATGGAAAACCCAAGACTTAGTAATATTTTCCCTTTGATGATGAAGTTAGTAGACCTACCCTAACCACCATGGAAAATACTAACATAGTCACTCAAATATTTTTGAAGGTGAATATGACCAAGTGGTTGCATGTATTAGTTTAGTTGAAGAAGTAATATGTTTATTCTTAGTGAACTCTTGGAACTTCCTCGACAAGTATGGTTATAATAAAGTTAGATCACATCAAGCTCAACCTAGTCCTTCCCAAGTAAACCATTGGAATTTCCTTAACAAGTATGAGACCATTAGAGAATGAATCTTTCAACTCAAACCTTGACCTTGTCCTAGCCAACTTGGTCCAACTCTTTTGTTATGTTATTTGCTATGTTTGCTTTCTCCACCTATGTGTTTGATTGCTAGTATGCTTGTTTATTTTGTTATTGTGTTTTCAATGAATAGATTGTACGGAGAGCAACGATATTTTGTGAAGAGAGTGTGATAGCTTCACCAACTTCAACAAGGCAAGTAACACACCATCATCTACCCATTATTTTCTATATGCATTAGTTGATTTTGATTAGTATGCATGATAGGAAATTTTACTAAGTTATACTATGCTATGCTATTATCCTAGTAGTGTGTAGCCATCCCTTTTACCTTGTTATTTTGATAGCCTTAGAATTTATTAGGTGCTATGCAATGTTACAAATGGTTTTACTAGATGTTGAGGAAAAATCCTAAGTATAACTAATGAATGAACCACCTGGGTGGAAGTGGTAAGACTGGGTTATGTTGAGTGTTGCCTCAGGGCCCTTGTTTAAGGGTTATTCCACTTGAGGTTGTCACTTGCGGATGGCCACCCAGGAACAAAGAGATTACTATGTCCTTCTAAGTTTAGTAGCTTCCCGTGCAGCCTTTTGACATTATGGGCTCTGTCTTGATCAACTAAGTTGTGAGAGTTCAGCCCAGGCTTGACAAGCAGATGTAGCAAAATTATAGGTGGAACGGGTCTTGCCGGTGGGTTTGAATTCTTCTTCTGAAAGATCTCGTCTCAATCCTCTCCTTTCCATGATGCACTCCGGGTGTATAGGATGTTTGGGCTAATTGAAGACAAAGGGTGAAAGTGCACAAACTCTGCAGAGTCAACAAACTAAGATCTTAGCCGTGTCCCCGGTTATGGACAACTATGAGCAGCTGGACAAGGATTGACGGAAGAATCTCATCACCATTTTCAATAAGTAAAATTTTGACCAAGTGAAACAATATTGTGGTGCTTGGATCTTAATCCAATGTTGCCACCCTTTTGAAAAGAAAAGTTGGTTTTACAAAAGTGATAGGAGAAAACTGGCTTTATGCAAAACTTAGCCAAAACTCCACTCAGCCAAATAAGCATGTAGTATTAGTTTTGCCATTTATATCCACCATAGTGTTACTTGCCAATACATTAAATTGTATTGACTCCCTTGTGGCTGCATATTCCATATTGCAGATGTTTCTGAAGACGAGTGAGGATTTCGTTTAGGATCTCGAGACTATCGCCAACATGTTTTGCCTGTGGCACATGAAGAAGATGGGCTCAATGTTGTACTATGTCTTCCGCTGTATTTCTTTGTTTTCTGCTAGTCTTCTAAGACTATGCAAGTTGTAATACTATTTTGTAAAGACTGGATCATGCGAAGCAATAGAATTTGATGCATTTGCATGATATTTCATTTTGTATTGTGGTGCTAGCAATTGATCCAGGGACTAGCACAATAACACAGGTATTCCATCTTTATTAAAAGTTGGGATGCTACAGATTGATAACCTCACTACTTCGTTGGGGGCAAAGTAATTTGATTGTGTTGTGTAGATTTCACGTTGGTGGTAAACCGGTAGTGCGCTTTGCCAACATCAGTTGCATCAACCTTAGGAAGTGATCTATTTCTCCTACTGGTCGATTCAACCTTGGTTTCTTTCTGAGGGAAAACTTGCCGCTGCACTCTTCACACCCTATACTAGGGGTATCCCAACGAGCATCAACCTTCATCGAGTTTTTCTGGCGCCTTTGCCGGGGAGTAAGAGGATTTCTGCAAAGGGGAATCTCTCACTCCAATCTCTTTACTTTGTTTTTGTTTTTCTTAGTTTATTTTATTTTGTCTTGTTTCCTTCTCTTTATAAAAAACACACAAAAAATAGTTCTTATTCTAGTTGTTATTTTTATTCTGTTTTTAATCTTGCTAAAATGAGTACTCCTGAGAACACTAAGTTGTGTGACTTCACTATCACATACAACAATGATTTTATTAGCACAACTATTGCTCCATCTGCTCCTACTATTGGTTTTTATGAGATAACGTCTGCCCTGTTAAATCTTGTTATGAGAGAGCAATTTTCTGGTGTTAGTACTGATAATGCTGCCGCCCATCTTAATAATTTTGTTGAACTTTGTGAGATGCAAAAATATAAGGATATAGATGGAGATATTATTAAACTAAAATTATTTCCTTTCTCTTTGAAAGGAAGAGCTAAAGAATGATTGCTATCTTTGCCTAGAAATAGTATTGATTAATGGACTAAATGTAAATATGCTTTCATTGGAAAATATTATCCTCCTGCTAAGATTAAATCCTTAAGAAGTAGCATTATGAATTTTAAGTAACTTGATAATGAGAATGTTGCTAAAGCTTGGGAAAGAATGAAATCTTTGGTAAAGAATTGTCCCACTCATGGACTGACTACTTGAATGGTCATCCAAACCTTTTATGCAGGCCTGAAATTTTCTTCAAGAAACCTTATGGATTCAGCTGCTGGAGGAACCTTTATGTCCATCACTTTGGGTTCTCAACAAAGCTTCTTGATGATAAATTATTCTGAATGGCACACTGAGAGAGCTCCACCAGGTAAGAAGGTAAATTCTGTTGAAGGAACCTCTTCCTTGGGCAATAGGCTTGATGCTATTATGTCTATGCTTGTTAATGGCCATGCTCCTGTTGATCCAAACAATGTTCCTTTATCCTCTTTGGTTGCTCAAGAAGAGCATGTTGATGTGAACTTCATTAAAAATAATGATTTCAACAACAACGCTTATGGGAATAATTTTAGTAGCAAGAATTATAGGACGTATCCTTATAATAATGGTAATGGTTATGCCAACTCTTATGGTAATTCCTACAACAATAATAGAAGTGTACCCTCTGATCTTGAGACCATGCTTAAGAATTTTATTAGTACACAAACTGCTTTTAATAAATCTGTTGAGGAACAGTTTGGCAAAATTGATGGTCTTGCTTCTAAAGTGGATAGCCTTGCTCTTGATGTTGATCTTCTTAAAATAAAGTTTGTGCCTCATGATGTTAAAGAAAGCAAAACTTTGAATGCCATTCACGTTAGAATTGATGACAATGTTAGGATGTTAGCTGAATTGCATGCTAGATGGGAAAGAGAAGATAAAATAGCTAGAAAGAATAATATAGCTAATGTTTGCACTATTACCACTACTAGTAAAATTGAAGCTTCTAATGCTAGCAAACCTTCTATTATTAATGGTAAATTAACTGGTGTTAGCAATACCTCCACTTCTTCTGTTAAACATTTAAAATTTCCTGAAACCACTACAACTGTTCCTAATAAAAGTGTTGAAATTTTTCGAAACATGGGAGACAATGGTACCATTACCTTTGATAAAAATGATCTTGACTTTGATGATTGCAATATATCTGAAGTAATTGAGTTCCTAAAAAATCTTTCCATTTTTCCTAATGCTAGTGCTATGAATATGGCTTTCACAAAACATATTATAAATGCTCTCATGCAAATTAGAGAAGAAGAGTTAAAATGTGAAGCCTCTATCCCTAGGAAGTTAGATGATGGTTGGCAACCCATCACTAAAACGAAGGTGAATGATTTTGATTCTAATGCTTTATGTGATCTTGGTGCTAGTATCTCTGTCATGCCTAAGAAACTTTATGATATGCTTGATTTGCTACCGTTGGAACATTGTTATTTGGATGTTCGTCTTGTTGATAATGTTAGAAAGAAACATTTGGGGAGAGTTTATGATGTTATTATTATGGTTAACATTAACCTTGTCCCCGTTGATTTCATTGTTATGAATATTGAATGCAATGCTTCTTGTTCTATTGTTTTGGGAAGACATTTTCTTAGAACTGTTGGTGCTGTTATTGATATGAAAGAGGCGAATATTAAATATCAATTCCCAATCAAAAAAGGTATGGAAAACTTTCCTAGGAAGAGAATGAAGTTGAGTTTTGATTCTATTATAAGAACAAGTTACAATTTGGATGCTTCTTCACTTGAAAAATACTTGATTCTAGTTTTCTAGGCCTAGCTAAAAGGCGTTAAAGAAAAGCACTTCTTGGGAGATCACCCATGGTTTATTTTTTATTTGTTTTTTATGTTTTATTGCAGTCAAGGTGTTGTTTACTTATGTAGCAGCTCCTTTGTATCTTTATTTTCTCGCATTTTTTGTGTCAAGTAAAGTCTCTAGTGAAAGTTGAGGTTAGATTTGGATTTCTGCGCAGGGAACGGATTTCTGCTGTCCACCGTTAAATTCGTGATCATTCACAAAAAGATCCAAATGATCCGCAAATATTTGTGATGATTCCTCAACTAATTACGAAACTTTTTCTAGCTTTGCATTTTTCGATTTGAGCAATGTAAGTACCTCGAAAAATTTGTATTTACAGATTGTTCTGGTTTTGACAGATTCTTCCTTTTTACTCGCATTCTCTCTTTTACTATGTTGAGTGGATTTCTTTGCTCCACGAAACATCAGTGGATGTAGTGAATTTTTAAAAATTATTAATAATGCTTGTGTCCAAGGAGAACATGTGAATTTTTGATTGTGCACTAACCCTCTAATGAGAATTATATTGAGTTTGGTGTGAAGGAAGTTTTCAAGGGTTAAGAGAAAAGGGTGATATAGTGTGATCAATAAGAGTGAAAAGCCAAAGCTTGGGGATGCCCCCGTGGCTCATCCTAGCAAATTCTAAGAATACGCGATCATCTAAGCTTGGGGATGCCCAAGGCATCCCCTTCTTCATCAACAATTTATCAGGTCACTTCTAGTGAACTATATTTTTATTCGGTCCCATCATATGCACTTTACTTCGAGCATCTGTTTGTTTTTTGTTTTGTTTTATTTTGTTTTCCTTGTTGCAATAAATATGTTTGGAACCCAGCATTCTTTGTGTGGGAGGGAGAAACGCTCTGCTTTTTCATATGAATACTCGTTTCTTCCATGCTTGTATTCTTAGTTTTTCTTCTAGGTGCTGCAAATTCTATTAGCTCCTCTTTTTCATGCATCTCTTATTCAGAGCTATTAGTTCCAGTAGAGTAGTGTTAGTACTCTCTTATTTCATTGCTATATTACTTGGAGAGTTTGTGTTGATATATATTGTTTGGTGTTTGATGGAAATAGAAAATGCTACGTTTGGTAGACGGTATGTTGCGAAAGACACTTGCATGCTGTTGTAGATCATTAGACGGTTTCACTTGATTATTTTCTGTTGTTTTGAGATATTAATATGCTTAGTGGTAAAACTGCTGGTTTAGTAAGGTAAAAACAATTAATGATTGGTCTAAAAGCTTGAACTATGCCACACTCGAAAAACCATTTGATAGTATAATGGTATATGGCTTCCTCTGCTAATAACAATCATAATGGCTTTTTGTTACGCTCTACGGTCGGGGTAGACAACAGTGACTTGTTACTGCCACGGACCCTCTTGGAGTGACTTTCATTATGCCTTGTATGATCATATTTCTAGTTGCAATCTTTTAACTTGTGAGTTCTAAGTTGCGGTTTTCTAGCACTTCCACCATCCATATTTGCTAGCCTCTTCGGTACTGTGCATTGCCTATTCTCACATTGAGAGTTGGTGCAAAATTCGCCGGTGCATCCAACACCCGTGGGAGGACTCTGTTCTCCTACACATAAGCCCAAATATCTTCCTAAAAACAGCCACCATACCTACCTATCATGGCATTTCCATAGCCATTCTGAGATATATTGCCATACAACATCCATCTTCATTATGTTACTTGTTACATGTTTCATTGTTATTTTGCATACTTCTACCGTGGCAGGAGCATTTAGTTTTATACATCAGAGATACTTCAGTTTCAGTTATGAGTACTAAAAGTGTGATGATTCAGTTATGAGTTCCAGTGAGGTTATATAAAAAAAGAAAAAGGCAAAAAAAATAGAGGGCCAAAGAGAGATAATAAAGAGAGAGGGTGAAGCATTACTATCATTTATTCCACACTTGTGCTTATTTGGCACCAATACTTCAGTTTGGAGAGAGTTTATTGCAATGATGAGCCTCCTCAAAAGTGCTCTAGGTCTTCGTGAGCAAGAAAGTTGGATACACCCCACTAGTTCCATTGGAGAGCATTCGTTGTGTGGCAATCACTACTCCTTGCATAGCTTTGATTATAAGACTTACTCTTGTCTAATGATCACTTTCAGTTGTGTGAGACTTTCTTACATTAACCTTCCACCCCCCCCCCCAATAATGTTCTTTTAGCCATAACATCCTGGTGCCAGGGACCAATACAGGACGCTTGCGTGTTTTGAGTGCACAAATAGTTTGATGATTTTCCTGCGTGCATACTGTTGTCACATGACTTGATCCTAACAGGAGTTGTTGTGAGAGTTTGATGCTTAGGATGATTATATTGTTGTTGAAGCTTAAATCATCTTTAATATACTTTGCACAGTTGATCGTCTTTTAGTATTGATTCATTGAAAAGTTTTACTTTGTTCTTCCTAATGGTTTATACATTACTCTATTTGATATTAACTATAAATGTAGCGGCCCAACTTTTAATAAAGATGGAATACCTGTGTTATTGTGCTAGTCCCTGGATCATTTGCTAGCACCACAGTACAAAATGAAATATCATGCAAATGCATCAAATTCTATTACATCGCATGATCCAGTCTTTACAAAATAGTATTACAACTTGCATAGTCTTAGAAGACTAGCAGAAAACAAAGAAATACAGCGGAGAACATAGTACAACATTGAGCCCATCTTCTTCATGTGCCACGGGCAAAACATGTTGGCGATAGTCTTGAGATCCTAAACGAAATCCTCACTCGTCTTCAGAAATATCTGCAATATGGAATATGCAGCCACAAGGGAGTCAATACAATTTAATGTATTGGCAAGTAACACTATGGTGGATATAATTGGCAAGACTATATCTAAATGCATATTTGGCTTGGTGGAGTTTTGGCTAAGTTTGCATAAAGCAAGTTTTCTCCTATCACTTTTGTAAAACAAACTTTTCTTTTCAAAGGGTGGCATCATTGGACTGAAATCCAAGCACCACTACTACTGTTCACTTGGTCAAAATTTTACTTATTGAAAATGGTGATGTGATTCTTCCGTCCTTCCTTGTCCAGCTGCTCATAGTTGTCCATAACCGGGGACACGGCTAAGATCTTAGTTTGTTGACTCTGCAGAGCTTGTGCACTTTCACCTTCAGACCCAACCCAACCCAAACATTCTATACACCCTGAGTGTATTAAGGAAAGGAGAAGAATCGAGACAAGATCTTTCAGAAGCAAGAATCCAACCCAATGGCAAGACCCGTTCCACCTATAATTATGCTACATCTGCTTGTCAATCCCGGGCTGAACCCTCACAACTTAGTTGATCAAGACAGAGCCCATATGACTAAAGGCTGCACTGGAAGCAATCTAAACTTGGGGAACATCATAATCACTTTGTTCCTGGGTGGCATTCCTTCAAGTGAACAACCCCTCGGGGAGACACTCAACTATCAACAGCCAAACAACCAAATCCACCCAGGTGGTTCATTGAAGTTGTTACTTAGAATTTTTCCACAACATCAAGTAAAAATCATTTGTCACATTGCATAGCATCTATCAAGTTCTAAGGCTATAAATAACAAGGATAAAAGAGATGGCTACACACTACTAGGATAATAGCATAGCATAATATAACTTAGTAAAATTTACTATTAATTCATACTACTCAAAAATCAACTAATGCATATAGAAAATAATGGGTAGTTGATGATGTGTTACTTGCCTTGTTGAAGTTGGTGAAGAATTACACTCTCTTCACAAAAGATCGTTGCTCTCCGTACAATCTATTCATTTAAAACACAACAACAAAATAAACAGACATTCTACCAAACAATCATACAAGTGAAGAAACATACAAAGCAACAACCATGGAAAAAGGGATGTAACCAAGTTGGATAGGACAAGTTCAAGGTTTGATTTTTAAATAATATATTTTCTAATGGTTCAATACATTCCAAGGAGTTTCCAAGGTTTTACTTGGGATGGACTAGGTTGAGTTTGTAGTGATCAAACTTTATTATAACCATACTTGTCGAGGAAGTTCCAAGAGTTCACCAAGGATAAACATATTACTTCTTCAACTAAAGTAATACATGCAAACACTTGGTCATATTCACCTTCAAAATATTTAAGTGACTATGTTAGTATTTTCCATTGTGGTTAGGGTAGGTCTACTAACTTCATCATCAAAGGGAAAATATTACTAAGTCTTGGGTTTTCCATTTGGGTCAATGGTTGGACAAAAATAACTTGTTATTCTTCAACTTGTATGGATTGCTTCTAGACCTCGTGTGATTGCCTTCTTGAAGATCATCATCATGCCATCTAAGTTGTTTCCTTCCATGGTGTGGTGCTTCTCTTGGTCTTGATAGTCTTCATGGTTTTCTCACTAGTTGGTTTGGGTATGGGATGGACACAATTACCACTAAGTCAATTTGAAAAGAAAGAAATGGAAGGGATAGGAAGAGAGAGAAAATGTCTTCTCCTTGATTTTCTTCATACCCTTGTACTTCATTGAATTGCTTCTTGTTGTTGTGGAGTCTAAGTCCTTCCTTCAATTTCTTCAATGATATTCCTCATATCTCTTCATGTTGCCACCAAGTTGATATTGAAGTTTCATTCTTGTGCTTGAGTCTTGATCTCCATTTTGCTGACTTGGTGAATTCTTGAAGCAAGAATGGGGGAGTGGAGAAGTAGATAGAACACTATAGTAATAGTGTTTGAGGTTCACTACTTGGTACTATATGTGATTGACAACTTCTAAGGACTTGGCTTGGCTCCAAATAGACATATCATCAAGGAATAACAGTTGGAAACAATTCCTAAGACATGGTAAAGATGGATGAATCACTAGGTTGAGTTTTTGGTCAAAAACACATGGCCATGGTCCAAGGATGTCCAAAATGATTGGCCAAGGTTGTTTCTGGTTCAAGGTTATCAAATGGAGCAATTTTGCAAAAGCAACTATATTGAAATTATTTATAGAAATTAATTTATGTCAAAAATACTCAAATAGACAACTTAATTCTAAAATCAATTTTAATTTGTTCAAATATTATTTTGGGACAGAGGATATGAAAGTACACATCCTAAGGTTTCCAAATATATTTTATTTGCAATTTTTGGATTTGTAGAATTTGAATTATGCCAAATTTCATCAAACAAGCATATTTGAATTTGAACAGATTTAAGTTTGTCAAATTTGAATTTGGCCAGTGCCAAAAGATTCTAAATGTCAAGGGCTTTTCAAAAAGTCCAAGATTTCTAAATTTTTCCTTATGGATCAAAAGATATGATAGATCTAAGATGCAGGGACTAATCTGTAAAACTGCTAATTAATTCTAGCGGGAGAAAATTGAATTTACAGGCTGGCCACGTGTCTGGATCTGATTGGTCACTAGTGCTGACTGGGTGTCTACGTGGCCTGATGACTGGACGGGTGACGTGGTTAAGTGATTGGATCTGGGCCGTCAGATCCAGATCCAACGATAGCATACCGCTTCGGCTTGATTTAATCCTACGCGTCGGATTTGGATCAAACGGCTACAGGGCAAGGTTTACCTCGAGCCGTCGGAGAGGTGGCCAGAAATGGCCACGGGGTGGCCGGTGATGCAGTTCCTCGACGGCGGCGGAGTTCCGGTGGCTCCCCGGGCTCGGGAAGGGGTCCAGAAGTCGTGGCGCGTCACAGTGAACTTGATGGGGACCTTGGGGACGTGCGGCGAGCTCTGTGGCGACGACGATGAGGAGACGAGGTCACGGCGACTCCGGTGGTCGTCGGGGCTGAGGTTCCGCTGCGGGAAAAAGAGAATTAAATGGATGAGGAGTGGTAGGAGGTTGAGGGGAGGAGAGGTAGTGCGAAATCGGTCGCGGGGACCTACTTCTGTGGCCGGAAACGATGACGAACTCCGGCGACAAATTACAGGGCCACGGGGGCGTAATCGAGCCGAGAGGGAGAGGGGAAACAAAGAGGGGGTCATGGGCTCTTTATAGTGCCATAGGAGGAAGGTTTTTATGGCCTTAATGGCGCATAATCGAGGGGCGAAAAATCGGGAAGAAACTGCCGTGGGTTTCCTTCTGAGGAAGAAGATGATGACGTCATGGGTGACGTCATCCACTATTTTCTTTTTATTTCTGTTTATTTAATTGAATCATAATTTCTGTTTTAAGTATCCAAATGACATGAAACAATTTTCTAAATTCTTAAAATTTAATTGCCTTTCCATAAAAGCCATTTTCACAAACTTTTGAACATATTATATTTTTGGAATTATGAAATTTGAATAATTCATTAAAAGTGACTTAATAGCATTTTAATACTAAATCAAATTTAATTTTGAGAAATGGTTTTATAAAAATACAGAGACATTATATAAGTCAAATATCATTTTTGAAAATCATTTACACTTGTATTGCTATTTTATATTTTGAAATAGAAATGATTTCACTAATAGCATATTAATGCCATAAAAAAATATATCAATTATATAAATGAAAAATATTGGTTGAATAAAATATCAGAGACATCAATGTGATCAAATAACATTTTCCCAAAATAATATTTAATGGTTTTCATATTTCATGATTTTAAAATATGTAGAAACAAAGATAGTCACTTAA
Organism: Alopecurus myosuroides; assembly: GCA_028641055.1. NCBI lineage: Eukaryota > Viridiplantae > Streptophyta > Magnoliopsida > Poales > Poaceae > Alopecurus > Alopecurus myosuroides. The sequence continues at coordinate 413,493,434 of CM054059.1, forward strand.
TAGAAAACATTAATTTTTATATGATTAAAACAATTTTTAGAAATATTTTCTATGGTTCAACTATTGTTTTCTAATACCCTTTTAGGAACTTTCAGATTGTATATTTTCAACATATTAGTGAAACCACAATTAGTATCCTTTTTGTTATATTTCAAACATAGAGAATTATTTAATAAATTTGGAAATGGGGTTTAGTAAAAGTAGAAAGGTTTCCCCAAATGAATATGTTGTTTTCCCAAATGAAAACATTGTTTTCTCAAAGTGTCTTACTTGTTTTAATAAACAATTTATTTCCATAGCACTATATTATTTTGTTGATTGAAATAACACTTGGAAAACAAGGATCCAACTTATATCTATTTGGGGGTTATCAATAATAGTGAAACCCTTTTTGGAGACAAGAAAATATTAGAGATAGCAACTCTCTGGTTTTTATATATCAAAAATATTTTCAGGATGATAATTGGGTTGAAAACATGTTTGGAGTAAGGGTTTTCTTAAGAAGAAATATTTTCTTTATGTAGAAATATTTATTTTGAAATGACTTTAGAGTTTATGGAATAGAGGTATATTGGATTTTCATTTCCAAAACATTGGAACATGTATTGTTTTCTTTTGTTTCTTGCATCTCATTGGTTTTTGGTGACTTGCATAACATGAAAACAAAAAGTTTCAAATTTTTGTGATTTTCGAGTTTTTCCAAAAATCAGGGATGTTACAGACTACCACCCTTAAAAGAAATCTCGTCCCGAGATTTGGGAAGGCTAGAAAGAAAGATCGGGTAATTGGGTTCCAGAACAACTGGGTGGGCTACCACCCTTAAAAGAAACTTTTGTGGGTAGTCTAATTTCATTAGATTGGAGTGTAGATTGATTTGAGATTGGCTTGAGTAGAACTTTCCTTCGCGGTAGAGCTGTAGACCAACATAGGTATGTTGGACTACCTTTGACACTGAGGGGTCACTCTTTGGGTCAAATCAAAAGTCTTTGGGTTCCTCTCAACTTGGTCTTTTGATGTGCTTGGAAAATCTTCCATCTTGTTTGATACCTCCAAGATTGGCTTGATCCTCACCGAAAATAGTACATTTTTAGTAACACTAACATAGGGTCATTATTGTATTCTACCATTCTATGGTTAAGGTTTAACATCATCGTCTCTCTAATAGGTATGTCACTCGGATTTAACACTCCTCATAGCAAAAGTAAATAATGTGAGTAGTCACCATGGGGGCCAATCCATGTTGCACTCAATCATTACCTTGTACTTGGATTGATGAATCTTGATAATAACACTAGGTCACCTCACTTGTCTAACAGAAATTTTCCAATCTGTAAGACAAACTTGAGCTAACTATCATTTCTCAACTAGTGGGTTTCGTAAAACTCCTATGTAACACAAACTGGATAGTTGTGTTTCTTCATTATTTCTTCTCTTGGTGTAGTTGGCTCTGAAATCTTCATTCTCATGCAACTTGGGGTTCACTTGTCTTTCTTCGCTTGTTGATTGGCTTGATACTTCTTATTAGGCAGTTGGCATTGATTCATGGATGTGATTGTTCCTTCACACAGAAGAAAGAAATTTGATACTAGCATTCCTCAAATGGGATGGCTTGTGTATCAATAGGGTAAAGGTTGTATGATTCCAAATGGTTCTCACTATGGTTGGTGAATGATTATGGTGTTGGGTTTGATCTAGTAGGGATGAGTAGAGATTTAGAAAGATGGCTAAGGAAGGTTCTTATCCAAAATAGTAGATCAAGGAAACTCATCTTACAAACAACATCTAACAAACAATCTTCACACCAAACAACAAGGTTTTTGAAAACAAACTAATATTGTCATACCACACTCATTGGTATGATCAACACTTCTAACACGTTAACGTTGTTCTAACAAAGTAACTAGATTGGTGGTCTCATCTATATCTTCTTGCATTTTTCTTCAAATTCTTCTCTCAATGTCTTGAGGTATTCTTGATTGTTGTGAAGTTTGGGTATTTCTCCAAGTTTTCTTCAATTGTCTTGAGTGTAGGTCTTCATGTGGTGAAAATACTTCTTGCACTTCTTGGTATGGTCATCAACATTTTTCTTGATGGTATTGGAGAGGGAGGTCATGTAGAAAATTTTGAAGGTGAATAATAGATGAGATGATATGAGAAGAATCAAGATGGTTGTTTTGTTTCTAGACAGTTTGAACATAGAAAGTCTTCAATCCTAGGGTCTTTTCCAAACTTAGGGTCTCGAATTCTACAGGCAACACAATGCTCTGGTACCATTTTGTAGCGTCCCAACTTTTAATAAAGATGGAATACCTGTGTTATTGTGCTAGTCCCTGGATCATTTGCTAGCACCACAGTACAAAATGAAATATCATGCAAATGCATCAAATTCTATTACATCGCATGATCCAGTCTTTACAAAATAGTATTACAACTTGCATAGTCTTAGAAGACTAGCAGAAAACAAAGAAATACAGCGGAGAACATAGTACAACATTGAGCCCATCTTCTTCATGTGCCACAGGCAAAACATGTTGGCGATAGTCTCGAGATCCTAAACGAAATCCTCACTCGTCTTCAGAAATATCTGCAATATGGAATATGCAGCCACAAGGGAGTCAATACAATTTAATGTATTGGCAAGTAACACTATGGTGGATATAATTGGCAAGACTATATCTAAATGCATATTTGGCTTGGTGGAGTTTTGGCTAAGTTTGCATAAAGCAAGTTTTCTCCTATCACTTTTGTAAAACAAACTTTTCTTTTCAAAGGGTGGCATCATTGGACTGAAATCCAAGCACCACTACTACTGTTCACTTGGTCAAAATTTTACTTATTGAAAATGGTGATGTGATTCTTCCGTCCTTCCTTGTCCAGCTGCTCATAGTTGTCCATAACCGGGGACACGGCTAAGATCTTAGTTTGTTGACTCTGCAGAGCTTGTGCACTTTCACCTTCAGACCCAACCCAACCCAAACATCCTATACACCCTGAGTGTATTAAGGAAAGGAGAAGAATCGAGACGAGATCTTTCAGAAGCAAGAATCCAACCCAATGGCAAGACCCGTTCCACCTATAATTATGCTACATCTGCTTGTCAATCCCGGGCTGAACCCTCACAACTTAGTTGATCAAGACAGAGCCCATATGACTAAAGGCTGCACTGGAAGCAATCTAAACTTGGGGAACATCATAATCACTTTGTTCCTGGGTGGCATTCCTTCAAGTGAACAAACCCTCGGGGAGACACTCAACTATCAACAGCCAAACAACCAAATCCACCCAGGTGGTTCATTGAAGTTGTTACTTAGAATTTTTCCACAACATCAAGTAAAAATCATTTGTCACATTGCATAGCATCTATCAAGTTCTAAGGCTATAAATAACAAGGATAAAAGAGATGGCTACACACTACTAGGATAATAGCATAGCATAATATAACTTAGTAAAATTTACTATTAATGCATACTACTCAAAAATCAACTAATGCATATAGAAAATAATGGGTAGTTGATGATGTGTTACTTGCCTTGTTGAAGTTGGTGAAGAATCACACTCTCTTCACCAAAGATCGTTGCTCTCCGTACAATCTATTCATTTAAAACACAATAACAAAATAAACAAACATTCTACCAAACAATCATACAAGTGAAGAAACATACAAAGCAACAACCATGGAAAAAGGGATGTAACCAAGTTGGCTAGGACAAGGTCAAGGTTTGATTTTTAAATAATTTATTTTCTAATGGTTCAATACATTCCAAGGAGTTTTCAAGGTTTTACTTGGGATGGACTAGGTTGAGTTTGTAGTGATCAAACTTTATTATAACCATACTTGTCGAGGAAGTTCCAAGAGTTCACCAAGGATAAACATATTACTTCTTCAACTAAAGTGATACATGCAAACACTTGGTCATATTCACCTTCAAAATATTTAAGTGACTATGTTAGTATTTTCCATTGTGGTTAGGGTAGGTCTACTAACTTCATCATCAAAGGGAAAATATTACTAAGTCTTGGGTTTTCCATTTGGGTCAATGGTTGGACAAAAATAACTTGTTATTCTTCAACTTGTATGGATTGCTTCTAGACCTCATGTGATTGCCTTCTTGAAGATCATCATCATGCCATCTAAGTTGTTTCCTTCCTTGGTGTGGTGCTTCTCTTGGTCTTGATAGTCTTCATGGTTTTCTCACTAGTTGGTTTGGGTATGGGATGGACACAATTACCACTAAGTCAATTTGAAAAGAAAGAAATGGAAGGGATGGGAAGAGAGAGAAAATGTCTTCTCCTTGATTTTCTTCATACCCTTGTACTTCATTGAGTTGCTTCTTGTTGTTGTGGAGTCTAAGTCCTTCCTTCAATTTCTTCAATGATATTCCTCATATCTCTTCATGTTGCCACCAAGTTGATATTGAAGTTTCATTCTTGTGCTTGAGTCTTGATCTCCATTTTGCTGACTTGGTGAATTCTTGAAGCAAGAATGGGGGAGTGGAGAAGTAGATAGAACACTATAGTAATAGTGTTTTAGGTTCACTACTTGGTACTATATGTGATTGACAACTTCTAAGGACTTGGCTTGGCTCCAAATAGACATAACATCAAGGAATAACAGTTGGAAACAATTCCTAAGACATGGTAAAGATGGATGAATCACTAGGTTGGGTTTTTGGGGCAAAAACACATGGCCATGGTCCAAGGATGTCCAAAATGATTGGCCAAGGTTGTTTCTGGTTCAAGGTTATCAAATGGAGCAATTTTGCAAAAGGAACTATATTGAAATTATTTATAGAAATTAATCTATGTCAAAAATACTCAAATAGACAACTTAATTCTAAAATCAATTTTAATTTGTTCAAATATTGTTTTGGGACAGAGGATATGAAAGTACACATCCTAAGGTTTCCAAATATATTTTATTTGCAATTTTTGGATTTGTAGAATTTGAATTATGCCAAATTTCATCAAACAAGCATATTTGAATTTGAACAGATTTAAGTTTGTCAAATTTGAATTTGTCTAGTGCCAAAATATTCTAAATGTCAAGGGCTTTTCAAAAAGTCCAAGATTGCTAAATTTGGCCTTATGGATCAAAAGATATGATAGATCTAAGATGCAGGGACTAATCTATAAAACTGCCAATTAATTCTAGCGGGAGAAAATTGAATTTACAGGCTGGCCACGTGTCTGGATCTGATTGGTCACTGGTGCTGACTGGGTGTCTACGTGGCCTGCTGACTGTACGGGTGACGTGGTTAAGTGATTGGATCTGGGCCGTCAGATCCAGATCCAACAATAGCATACCGCTTCGGCTTGATTTAATCCTACGCGTCGGATTTGGATCAAACGGCTACATGGCAAGGTTTACCTCGAGCCGTCGGAGAGGTGGCCGGAAATGGCCACGGGGTGGCCGACGATGCAGTTCCTCGACGGCGGCGGAGATCCGGTGGCTCCCCGGGCTCGGGAAGGGGTCCAGAAGTCGTGGCACGTCACGGTGAACTTGATGGGGACCTTGGGACGTGCGGCGAGCTCTGTGGCGACGACGATGAGGAGACGAGGTCACGGCGACTCCGGTGGTCGTCGGGGCTGAGGTTCCGCTGCGGGAAAAAGATAATTAAATGGATGAGGAGTGGCAGGAGGTTGAGGGGAGGAGAGGTAGTGCGAAATCGGTCGCGGGGACCTACTTCTGTGGCCGGAAACGATGACGAACTCCGGCGACAAATTACAGGGCCACGGGGGCGTAATCGAGCCGAGAGGGAGAGGGGAAACAAAGAGGGGGTCGTGGGCTCTTTATAGTGCCATAGGAGGAAGGTTTTTATGGCCTTAATGGCGCATAATCGAGGGGCGAAAAATCGGGAAGAAACTGCCGTGGGTTTCCTTCTGAGGAAGAAGATGATGACGTCATGGGTGACGTCATCCACTATTTTCTTTTTATTTCTGTTTATTTAATTGAATCATAATTTCTGTTTTAAGTATCCAAATGACATGAAACAATTTTCTAAATTCTTAAAATTTAATTGCCTTTCCATAAAAGCCATTTTCACAAACTTTTGAACATATTATATTTTTGGAATTATGAAATTTGCATTAAAAGTGACTTAATAGCATTTTTAATACTAAATCAAATTTAATTTTGAGAAATGGTTTTATAAAAATACAGAGACATTATATAAGTCAAATATCATTTTTGAAAATCATTTACACTTGTATTGCTATTTTATATTTTGAAATAGAAATGATTTCACTAATAGCATATTAATGCCATAAAAAAAATCAATTATATAAATGAAAAATATTGGTTGAATAAAATATCAGAGACATCAATGTGATCAAATAACATTTTCCCAAAATCATATTTAATGGTTTTCATATTTCATGATTTTAAAATATGTAGAAACAAAGATAGTCACTTAATAGAAAACATTAATTTTTATATGATTAAAACAATTTTTAGAAATATTTTCTATGGTTCAACTATTGTTTTCTAATACCCTTTTAGGAACTTTCATATTGTATATTTTCAACATATTAGTGAAACCACAATTAGTATCCTTTTTGTTATATTTCAAACATAGAGAATTATTTAATAAATTTGGAAATGGGGTTTAGTAAAAGAAGAAAGGTTTCCCCAAATGAATATGTTGTTTTCCCAAATGAAAACATTTTTTTCTCAAAGTATCTTACTTGTTTTAATAAACAATTTATTTCCATAGCACTATATTATTTTGTTGATTGCAATAACACTTGGAAAACAAGGATCCAACTTATATCTATTTGGGAGTTATCAATAATAGTGAAACCCTTTTTGGAGACAAGAAAATATTAGAGATAGCAACTCTCTGGTTTTTATATATCAAAAATATTTTCAGGATGATAATTGGGTTGAAAACATGTTTGGAGTAAGGGTTTTCTTAAGAAGAAATATTTTCTTTATGTAGAAATATTTATTTTGAAATGACTTTAGAGTTTATGGAATAGAGGTATATTGGATTTTCATTTCCAAAACATTGGAACATGTATTGTTTTCTTTTGTTTCTTGCATCTCATTGGTTTTTGGTGACTTGCATAACATGAAAACAAAAAGTTTCAAATTTTTGTGATTTTTGAGTTTTTCCAAAAATCAGGGATGTTACAAAAAACCACAACCTTTATTCATTTGATCCTAGTTTACATGCTTTACATTATGATGATCAGGTTTATGTTGGTAGCATGCCAACTCGGAAATTATTTGTTTTTATCGTTTACCTACTCGAGGACTAGTAGGAACTAAGCTTGTGGATGCTTGATACGTCTCAAACGTATACATAATTTCTGATATTCCATGTTGTTTTCATGCCATATGCTACACGTTTCTTATACACTTTATGTAATTTTTATGGATTTCCTAGGACTAACCTATTGACAAGATGCCACAGAGTCAGTTCCTGTTTTCTGCTGTTTTTGGCTTCAGAAAAGTTGTTTGAAAATATTCTCGGAATTGGATGAAATAAAATCCCAGAGTCTTAGAGAGTCGTCACGTACATGGAGTCTGGAGGAGACACGGAGGGGCCCCTCAGGGGACCCACACCATAGGGTGGTGCCCCCTTCTGGCCGCGCCTAGAGGTGGTGTGGGCCCCCTGGCCACCCACCGACGTTTCCCTCTCTCCTATTTAAGCTCTTCCACGGGTTAACTCTAAATACCCGAGCCTTTTCCACCAAAAATATCCGTAGCCGCCGTCATCATCAACCCTAGTTCGGGACGATTCTAGAGCTCTACCCGGCACCCTGTCGGGATGGGGAATCATCACCGGAGGGCTCTTCATCACCATGCCTGTCTCCGGAGTGATGCGTGAGTAGTTCATCCCTGGACTACGGGTCCATAGCAGTAGCTAGATGGTTGGTCTCTCCTCTTTATGCCTCATGTTTAGATCTTGTGAGCTTCCTAACATGATCAAGATCATCTTATTGTAATGCTACATATTGTGTTTTCTGGTATCTGATGAATACTGAATGCTATGTCTAGTGATTATCAATCTAGCATGTTCTTTCATGTGTATGTTATTTATGATCTTGCATGCTCTTCTTTACTAGTAGATGCTCTGGCCAAATTGATGCTTGTAACTCCAAGAGGGAGTATTTATGATCGATAGTGGGTTCATACCTCCCTTTCACTCACGCTCGAGTGACAGAAACGTAACGGGTGGGGGATGTGCTGTTGCAATTAGGGAGAAAACAACAATGCTTTGTCTAAGAATAATTTTATTGTTTACATTGCACACTTTGCTTAATGCAATTATCTGTTGCTTGCAACTTAATACCCAAGGTTTACTCGGATGACACTGTGAGGGTGGATTATTAGTCATAGATGAAGTTGGATAACGGTAAATGTATCTTGTTGTAATGCCTGCATGAATCACATAGTAATCATCATGTCATGCATAAGCACTACGGTGCAACCTTTATATCTGTCAATTGCCCAGTTGTAATTTGTTTACCCAGCATGTTATCTATCTGTTTTGGAGAGACACCTCTAGGGAACTGTGGCCCCGGTCCATTTCTTTACACTGATATACAACCACTGCAACCACTGTTTTCCTACTACAATTATTGTTCTCTTTCATCTACTGCAAACAAGTACTACTTTCCACACTATACGTCTAATCCTTTGTTTCAACAAAACCAGTGAGATTGACAACCTCACTGCTTCGTTGGGGCAAAGTAATTTGATTGTGTTGTGTAGATTCTACGTTGCTGTTGAACCGGTAGTGCACCCTGCCAACATCAGATGCATCAACCTTTAGAAGTGATTTCTTTCTCCTACTGGTCGATTCAACCTTAGTTTCTTTCCGAGGGAAAACTTGTCGCTACACTCTTCACACCCTACACATGTAGTCTCCCAACGAGCATCATCCTTCATCAATCATCCAGTTTATCTGATTTTTTCTTCTGGGTTTTGGCGAATAACATCTCGGCGGACTTTTTCTTTTTCTTGGAGGAAGGTTTTATTTTATGAGGTTCGTCTCCCATCAATTCCCTAACATCAGGATATTCCGGGTCATCCTCGCCCTCTTCTTCTGTGTTCTCATTATCATTTGGTGGAGGTGTTTTGGAATCTGCTTCCATTTCTTCCTCATTGTCCGGCTTTTTGGTCGGTCTAGCCACGAGTACTTCGTGAAAGCTACCATGCATGGAGTTGATCTTTCTTTCGAAATCATCACCATCATCATCGGAATTTGTGTTGCAAATGCAGATCCAGTTTCCGAGTCAAGCTTTGCTTCAATCGTAGAAGGGTGGATTCGGCTTCCGAGCTTGTCGCCCGATTGGCAGATGTCGGGTCTTCCACCTTTTCCGTGGGTTTTTCATTATCTTCCTTTTCCACGGGACCTTTGTCTTACATGTTTTCGGCGATATCTGATTGCACCATGCCAATGAAGTGTGATCTGGGGTAGGCATCTCCTGAGTGGCACTAAACCCAGTCATGCTTTGACGATATGCAGACAATAAATCTTGGTCTATCCCAATGTATGAATAAGGCAGATCCGTTCTAAATCCGGCGTCAAAGCTGTCTTCTACTGAGAATAGGGCGGGTGGGATAAATTTTCTTCCACGACGGAAACCCATTGCTTCCGCCGTTAGACCTATGAAAATATCAAGCACTTACGAGATGAAACCTTGCCAGCAGATAACATCCGTTGTCGACGAAGCGTCCGATGTTTCCGTTGAATTCCAGGCTTCCGACGGTTATTGTACTACCAATTCCACCGAGTATCCCCGGTCGAAACGTAACTTCCGAAGCCATGGCCCCACGGTAGGCGCAAACTTTCGATTATTCTTAGTAAGGTTCATGGCAAGGGCTGCCATAAGCCTGATGGTGGAGTCCTGGGTGGTAACGTAGGGGGAAACCCGGAGGAGAGGACGCAGTTTACCCATGTTCAGTACGTTGCAGCTAAGGTGTCGCACCTGGACTTCTAGAGGATACTCACAGCCCGCTAAACAGTAGATAAATGGCTTACGGGGCATACCGGCACCCGCATCTCAATATGAGTAGGCCAACACGTAAACGTGTGACAACCATCCTCTACTATCCATCGTCTGCGTAAACCATCCCATAGAAATCCGACTACTTCCATTGACGTACTTCATAACATACACACATGGTACGTCAACTGCATTTGAACAAGTGATATCACAACAAATCTCTAAGACACAAAGAAATAGAAATAAGTGGCAAATAGCTCTCACTAGAGCAGAGATAGCGAATACAGTCATGCAGAGGACACATGTCCCAACAAGTCATCATTACATCACAGCGGAAGCATCCAAAGTGTCTGAGTACAGACAAGATCCAAATAGGCCTAAGCGGACGGAAACGAAAAGACGGAGCCCATCCACGATGTCTCGGATCCTGCCCGGGTCCGCTATCTACTCGTCAGCAGCCTCGTCATACTCCACGTAGTAGCCACCATGGGGATCCTCGGAACCGTAGTCTGCAGAACACGCAGCCCCAAAGGGGTCAGTACAGACGAGTACTGGCAAGCAAGACGCACAAGATACCAAAGTGTACCTGTCAACACCAAGTACAGATGCCTTGGGTTCAACGAAAGATAGGTGATATAAAGATGCGGCAGCAGGCTGCCTAACCAACTACAGAGACACGCTACAACATCCGGCTAAGAGAAGGGGATAAGATAGCGTATCGGAACCAACTACCACTATCCTCAAACAAACCCATCCTGGATCTCGCCCCTTATCCAAAGAAGCAATCCGAGAATAACTCACACAGTTGGATTAATGAAGGTTCAAGTTATTGTGTCTATAAGCCTATTACTAGTCAAATTATTATTAATTAGGTGTAAGTTGTCTAATCATTGTTAGCCAGCCCTATCACCAAGTCATCCATAACCGCGGACAACACGGCTTCTCGAGAAGATTTAACCCTGCAGGGGTGCACCAATTTGGTCGTACACGTAAGAATATCCCGCTAGACTGGGATCAAACCCACCAAGCGAAACACTCAAAACAACCCAACTCTTCTTCGCATCAAGCCCAAAGAACCACGTTCTGTGCGTGCGCGGCTAATCGAGCCCCCACGAAGAAAAGGGGGACCCTCATAGCACTGGAAGACCACGCCGCCCTAAATGCCGACTACAAAAGTTCCACCCTGGCGCCGAGGGTTCGTACCTGCATATGCGTGCATCAAATGGAAAGCCCGAACTAAGTGTGGCGATTTGGACGAGATGCGAATCGAATCAGAGTTGCGGGGGGCGCCCATACACGCTTCCCACATGCGGTTAGCGCGCTCAACATGGATCCAGAGGACAAGAACTTTTCCTGAGTTCGACACTAGCAGGCCTCAAAACCATACCCGGCCTCCTGCCGGTGCCTTATCATCAAATTAGCATTACCTCAAACATTAACAGGTTGTTGTTTAAACATCGAGCCCCCCAGAACATAATAAATATGGTAACAGAAATAACGGACAACAGACTCGAGCATAAAAAACCCTAAGCATGCTAGTAAGACACAGGCAACAAGAAACGGGGTTATAGGTGTGGAGGATAGGCTATATCAAGGTTACAGGATAACATGTGATAGGATCGGAACACAATCAACAAATCTTAAGGCTAGCAGATTAGACAACGGAAAGTATCGGTATCCAGTGTGGAAAGGACACAATGGTTCAGGTGAGTGAATACTTGCCTGCAAACTCAGTAGCCTGGTACTGGGCTAACTCCTCTGAAGTAGTGTCGTAAACCTCGTCTGTCTCAACGTCGTCGTCTATTCGAGAAGAAGCAAACAAACAACGCAGAGAGACAAACAATCAATAACATGGCATAATGCACAAACATGGGATGATGCATGACAATTTAATTGATGCATCAAAGATAAGCTAGTTGACATGGTAACATAATTAAATGGGCCCATATGCAATTTGGATTGCATATGGAAAGGCCCATGAATTAATGTTGACTTAAATGATCTACAAATAACCATCATGTGAAAGTTGATTAGAATTATGCATGGATGATGAAAACAATAAGAAAACAACAATAGCTTAAATTTGATATGTTGTTTACCAAGTTTGGAAATTTATTTATTAAGTTATGAAATTTGGCTTCTTAAATGAGTTACACAAACATTTATTGTTTTCACCCATTTTAATTGTTCAAAATAGATAACAAAATTCATATTTGGAAAGTACACAAAATTTTATATGGAATACATATTTCATTTGTTGAAAAAGGATTTAAAATGAGCAAGTTATTAATTTGACAATTTTAAATGCATTAAATAAGAAACAGTTGTTTTCAGCAATTTAATTTATTTAAAACAGAACACAAAGTTGATATTTGCAAAGTACATGAAAAATTGAATGGAAAACATATTTTATATGTTCAAAAAGAATTTAGTTTGGCCAAGTTATTAATTTAGCAATTTTAAATGATTTAAACAAGATTTAAATTATTGAACCAATTTTAATTATTCAAAACAGGAAATAAAGTTTATATTTGGAAAGCTTGTTCAATTTTGCATGGAAAACATATTTTACATGTGCCATTTGAATTAAATTTGAGTTAGTTATGAATTTGACCAAATTTGAGAGAGTTGTTTGAATTTGAATTTTTTGAAACCATTTGAAATGTTCAACACAGTATGCAAATGGTTTAAACATGTAGAGAATTTAATTTGGTGTGGCAAACATATTTTATTTGTTGAATTTGGAATTTTTATGCCCAAGTTATGAATTTTGCAATATTTAAAGCATATAACAAGTAATAAATGTTTTCAGCATTTTAAATTATTAAAAACCAAAAACAAAGTTGATAATGTGGTAGAGCATTTAAAATGGAGTGGTTTTCATGTTGAAAGTTTTGCAATTTGAGTTTCCAAGCAAAAGTATTAAATTACAAAGTTTAGGCATTTTTATGGTTTATTAAAATAACCAGGGACTTAGGAAAATTTACAGGGACTTGTGTGAAAATAGGAATGGATCTGGTTGTGAAGATATTTTCAGATCTGGATCTGGAAAAAAAGAAAAGAAAAGATGTGTTATTCCGCGCGGGGGGGGGGGGGGGGGGGGGGGAGTCGAACCCAGGACCTCCTGGTGCGCGCGCACGGGTTGCAACCAGTGGGCTGCTGAACTGTTTTTGATAGGTATAGAGCGCGCGGGTTTTTGAGGTATCGTTTCGGGTCTGTACTGACGAAACTGAGATTCGTTTCAGTTAATTGAACGAGGACGACGAGGAACCACGGACGGCGAGCTGCTCGCCGCGGCTGCTGCCGCGCGCGCGGGAGTGGGCGCGTGCCCTGCTCGCGGAGGGAAAGGAGAAGGGGGAGAGGGGAGAGGAGAGAGGGGAGAGGGCGAGGGGTGTGCTCACCGTGGCCCGAGCGAGCGGGAGCAGGGACAGGGAAAGGAGAGGGAGGGCGACATCGACGGCGGCAACACGCGGACGGCGCGGTGGATCTGCCGCCTCCCGGGCTCCTCCCTGGAAGCGAACTGGAAGAGGGCGACGAGGGCGTTCCGTTCCCGGGGTCAACAGGCGTCGAGGTGGCCTAGGGCGACGGCGAGTGGAGCTTCAAGTTCCGGTCATGGAGGCCATGGTTGGGGTTCAGAAAGAACACTACAGAGAGGAGGTAGGGAAAGGAAGAGGGAAGAAAGGAGGCGACGGCGGCTGGAGGAGGAAGAAGGGAACTAGGGTTTCGGAGGGGAGGAGAGGGAGTTAAGTAGAGGAGGTGGAGGGGAGCAGGAAAGCTGCAGGTGGGGAATGTCTCCCCTCCTCTGTCTCCGTACAGAGGAGGAAGACGACAGGGGGTGGGCGCCTGGGCTCGTGGGGGTGTCGTGGGCTCAGCCCAAGTGGGCTGGCCTGCCCTCCCCCTCTTCTTTTTTTTGCTGAAAGGAAAAGAAAGGAAAAGGAGAGAAATAGAAGGGGTTTTTGGGGATGAAAAATTTTGGTGATAATTTTTATTAGTTATTTATTACAAAAGCCCAGTTGTGCAACATTTTGTTTTCCAAAATTTTAAATTTTTATTGCTGTTTGAAATTCAAATGGATTTGAGTGAAATTTGCAATAATTGATTTATTGACAATTAGGCAAGTTAATACTTTGGAAATTCTAGTTTATTGGAAGCAATTGGATGGTTTGATTTGAATGTTTCATTTGAAAAAATTGTAACAGACCAAGTGTGAAACAAAGGTTTGAAATGTGATTTGAAATTCAAATGGAAAAACAAGTGAAAACAAATGCAATGCTTATGATGACATGATGCAAAACATAAATTAACAAGGAGCAAGCATTGTAATGGTGTTTTTCATACTTGGGATGTTACAAAACGCGCCCCCCCCCCCCTTGAAGGAATCGCGCCCCGAGATTCCTACTGAGAAGAGAAAAGGTCCGGATACTTCTTGCGAAGATCCTCTTCGGTCTCCCACGTTGCCTCTTTATCGGAATGATGAGACCACTGCACTTTTAAGAACTTGGTGCTCTTGTTGCGAGTTTTGCGCTCGGTCTCATCGAGAATGCGAATAGGGTGCTCCTCATAAGAGAGGTCTTCTTTCAGATCAATGGAATCATGATCAACTGCACGACCTGGATCTTTGAAGCACCTCTTGAGCTGTGACACGTGAAACACATCGTGCACCTTGGATAGCTTTTCTGGAAGTTCAAGACGATAGGCATTTCCTGCACGCCTTGAGAGAATGTTGAAAGGACCAATATATCTTGGTGCAAGCTTTCCTTTGACACCAAAACGATGAGTGCCTCTGAGGGGAGTTACACGGAGATATGCTTTGTCTCCAGCTGCATAGACCATGTCCCTGTGCTTGCTGTCATAGTAGCTTTTCTGACGAGACTGAGCAATCTTCAGATTGTCACGAATGATGCGAACTTTCTCTTCGGCCTCGTTAACAATGTCAGGGCCTAAGAGTGAACGTTCACCAGCTCCAGACCAATTGATTGGACTCCTGCATCTGCGGCCATAGAGAGCCTCAAATGGTGCCATGCCTAGGCTTGCCTGGAAGCTGTTGTTGTAGGAGAATTCGGCATATGGAAGACATTCCTCCCATTTCATGCCAAAAGAGAGACCACATGCTCTGAGCATATCCTCGAGAATCTGATTGACTCTTTCGACTTGCCCTTGAGACTGAGGATGGTAGGCTGTGCTGAACAGAAGCTTGGTGCCCAAGGCTTCTTGAAAGCTTTTCCAGAAATGAGAAGTGAAGATGCTTCCACGGTCTGAGCTTATTTCCAATGGAACACCATGAAGAGGAACAATCTTTGCTGTGTAGAGCTCTGCTAACTGACTAGCTGAGATTGTCTCTTTGACAGGAAAGAAGTGAGCTACTTTAGTGAGTCGATCAATGACAACGAAGATTGCATCGTTGCCCCTCTTGGACTTTGGAAAACCAGTGACGAAGTCCATTTCAATCATGTCCCACTTCCACTCAGGGATTTTCAGAGGTTGGAGAAGACCGGCTGTTTTCTGATGAACTGCCTTGACACGTTGACAAACGTCGCATTCAGAAACGTATTGAGCAATTTCACGTTTCATGCTAGTCCACCAATACAGTGTCTTGAGATCCTGGTACATCTTTGTACTTCCAGGGTGTATGGAGAGATGAGTTTCATGAGCCTCCTTGAGAATGACATCTTTGAGACTTTGAATTTTAGGAACTGCAATGCGTCCTTCGAAGAACACAGCTCCCTTGTCATCCACTGAGAAGGACTTAAATTTCTCATTGCCTCCTTTGATGTACTCTACAATTTTCTTGATTTCAGCATCGCGAAGTTGTTCAGAACGAATCTTGTCCTCGAGAGTTGGACTGGCTGTCAAGTTTGCAAGATAGCCTTGAGGAACAAGACCAAGGTTGAGCTTCTGGAATTCTTCATGAAGAGGAGGTTGGCTTTCCATGATCATGAGATTATTGCAATACGACTTGCGACTGAGAGCATCGTCCATAACATTAGCCTTGCCTGGAGTGTAAGAAATGGTAAGATCAAAGTCTTTAATCTTTTCAATCCATCTCCTTTGCCTGAGGTTTAGATCTGGTTGAGTGAAGATGTACTTCGGACTCTTATGATCGGAAAAGATTTCAGTGCGATTACCCAACAAGTATTGTCTCCATTTCTTGAGGGCAAACACAACTGCTGCAAGTTCAAGGTCATGAGTGGGATAATTGAGCTCATGTGTGTTCAACTGACGTGAAGCATAAGCCACAACTTGACGTTCTTGCATAAGAACTGCACCTAGACCTTGGAGAGAAGCATCACAGAATATATGGAAAGGTTTGGAAGGATCTGGGCCAACCAGAACTGGTGTAGAAGTGAGTTTAGTCTTCAGGAGATTGAAACTTTCATCACATTGTGGAGACCAAACGAACTTCTTGTCCTTCTTTGTGAGGTCAGTGAGAGTTTTGGCAATCTTTGAGAAGTTTGGGACGAAGCGACGACAATAGCTAGCCAAGCCAAGAAAACTTCTTACTTGCTTCACCGTCTTTGGAGGTTTCCAATCAACAATTGCTTTAACCTTTTCTGGATCAATGGCTATGCCCTTGGCAGAGATAACATGACCAAGGTAAGCAACTTCTGACATCCAGAACTCACATTTGGAGAACTTGGCATAAAGACGATGCTCGCGAAGCTTCATGAGAGTGAGACGAAGGTGTTCTTCATGCTCTTCCTCGGATTTTGAGTAGACAAGAATGTCATCAAGATATACCACAACGAACTTGTCGAGGTATTCATGGAAGACAGAATTCATGAGTCGAGAGAAGGTCGCCGGTGCATTGGTGAGACCAAAGGACATGACGGTGAATTCATATAGACCGTAGCGAGTGGTGAAGGCTGTCTTTGGAATATCCTCTTTTCTGATCTTTATTTGATGGTAACCCATTCTCAAGTCCAACTTGGAGAATATTGAGGCTCCAACAAGTTGATCAAAAAGATCATCGATACGAGGAATTGGATACTTGTTTTTGATGGTTTTCTCGTTCAGAGGACGATAGTCGACAACGAGTCTCTTTGTGTGATCCTTCTTCGCAACGAACAGAGTTGGGCAACCCCAAGCTGAGGAACTAGGTTGAATGTAACCTTTTTCCATGTACATATCAATTTGTTCCTTCAACAACTTCAGCTCGGGAGTTCCTATCTTGTAAGGATGCTTAGAGATTGGAGCAGTACCTGGTTCAAGTTCGATCACGAACTCAACAGCTCTTTCCGGATGCATTCCTGGCAACTCCTCTGGAAAGACGTCAGGGAAGTCGCAAACCACCGGAACATTTTCAAGTGAAGGTAGAGGTTTTGCATTGAGGTTGCATAGCTGAATGGAACTTGATTCATGTGGAGAATAGATTATCTGGCCAGACGGGTGGGACAGAGTTATTGACTTTTGAGCACAGTCAATTCTTGCTTTATTGGCTTTCAGCCAATCCATACCAAGAATGACATCAATGTCAGAATTGCCAAGCAATATGAGAGAAGCAAGGAATATGTGGCCTCCAATTAGAATTTGATTTTTGTGACTGATCTTGGACGTTTGCATAGTTGCTCCAGGGGAGTTGACCACTAGCGGGGAACCCAAACCAACAAAAGGGAGTTTAATTGTTGTCGCAAAGATCTTTGAAACGAAAGAATGTGATGCTCCGGTATCAAACAACACTTTAGCTGGAAAAGAGTTTACGTGGAATGTACCGAGAACGACGTCAGGAGCTTCCTCAGCTTTGTCGATCTTGACATGATTCACCCTTGCGGTCCTCCCGACAGGCCTGTTGTTGGGGTTGAAGGCCTTAGGCGGGGGAGCGCGCACCATTGCCTGGTTTGTGTTAGGACGAGGTGGTGGTGGAGGTAGCTGCCTCTTCGTGCACTTGTCGGCATAGTGCCCCGTCTGCTTGCACTTGTAGCATGTGACGACACGAGGGGGCCCTGTCCTTGGCTGTCCCATCGAAGCCCTTTGATCATGCATCTGAGCAGGGTTGGGTGGGCGGGGAGCGAAGCCTGGAGAAGTTTGGGCGTATGGAGCCCGAGTGCCAGCACCATTTGGTACCCAGATGCGGCGCTTCTGCGGAGGGGTGGTCATGTTGGAGGAGGAACCACCCTCACGCGAGTGCTTGCGAGACTCCTCGAACGCCTTGCGCCCATTTTCTTCATTGAGCGCGGTGTTAACAAGATCCTCGAAGCTGTTGGCCTTGACATTGGTTTGGGCATACTTGAGTTCCGGGTTAAAACCTCTGCGGAACCTTGCCATCTTCTTAGCTTCAGTGGACACCTCATCTCCAGCGTACCGAGCGAGGCGATTGAACTCACTCTGATACCCGATGACGTCCAGCTTGCCCTGCTTGAGTGAGCAAAACTCTTCACGCATCCTTTCCATGAGACCATATGGAATGTGGTGCTTCAGGAAGGCCTCCTTGAAACAATCCCACGTGACTGGCATCCCAGTTCTCATGACCTTGTCTTCTTCAGCTACGTGTGCAATCTCCAGAGCCTTGGCTATCTCACGGATCCAGTCATCAGCGTCCAGAGGCTCCCGTGTGGCCACGAAAGCTCTTGGGCCCAGACTGAGAAACTCCTTGATGCTGACTCGTGGAGCTGTCTGGTTGATGTGCTGATTAGCCTGGAACTGGGCCATCCGCGTCATGACTTGGGTCATCTGAGTCAACAGCTTCGCGATTGGCGGTGGCTCAGGCGTGTTGTTCCTTGTTTGCGGCATCCTGAATGGAAATGCATTTTAGCACAACAATAGAAAAGGATAGACTTGGCAACCGAAAGAGAGATTATTCCGACGCATGAATAGATAACCAACAGGTACATCATCACATGTTCAAATACATCAGAATATCCAACACACCATAAATGGTTCGAATGCCAAAGGATAACTAAACATAGCTAAGAATGGATACATCGGTACTCCCATGCTCATCACGCAGGACGGCGGCTAGGAGTACAGCGAGAGGTACGGTGAGGAGCACGCCCACGAAAGTAGGTGGAATGACGATCCACGTAGATCTGACGTGGTCTGAGACCGACTCTAGGCGTGGTGAAGTACATAGCGTCGACTCCCTGTGCTCCAAAGCGGGGAATCCCAGTGTAACCAGCACCAAGGTTAAGGACTGGACCTCTGATCGGCTCGTAACCTCCAGCATCTGGCAGACGACGCCCCACTGGCTGATCGAAACGTGCAAAGCGCTCGTCTCCAACAAAGTCTGTGGTGTAAGTCGCCAGACGAGTCAAAGCAAGGTAAAGCTGCTCTCTGACTGAAGCCAACTCCTGAGATAGTGTGCGGGCAACTGCGTCACTGTGTCTCACAAACTGAGCGGTGGTGTGCAGCCTGGAGTTATCATGCTCGTAAACATCCAAGTTGTCGTAGAGATTGAAGTGAGCTCCCTCCGAAGTGATGTAAACACGGGGGATGTGGCGATAGATGGAATCGTCAAATCCCCAGTAGTCAGCACGAAGGACGGTGAGACTCACATAAGCTGTCTGCTGCACAGCCATATCCACTGTGGAACCCACTGCCTCGTAGCGGTGGACTACGCTCATGCCATCATCTGACAGAATGTAGACGATAGCCTGGTAGTAGGTCTGCTCAAACTCTCGCTGCTGCTCGTAGACCTGGTACTTTGGTGCCCAACGGAACCCCAGAAAAGTGACCATGTCCCTCAGCATCTCCGGATAACCGGGAGTGCTCTCGCAACGAGTCATACGAACCACCTGCGGGTAGAACCTGAGATCCATCTGCATATGATCGGGGAAGTTTTGATTAGACGCCGGTAGAAGAACTGAAGTGGCAAGCAACAACAAGGTTTCAACGGACGAAAAGGATGTTGAGAAGAACAGGATATCGAAGCAACATTCGGGAAACACGAGACCAAACACTCCTGAGGTACTACGGAAAAACCCATCCGGGCTTCTAAAGGATCAATATCTACTGCTTAACGAATAGAGGATCTGCTTCCGGGGCTTATGTGCCTCCGTTCTCAATCGTGAGTAGGCAACATGATAAATCATGTCACAACCACCTCCATTCCTATGGACTAGTAGATATAACTATCCTAGAGAAACCAGGATACGTGAGATCCTAACTTGAAAGTTTAGATGAGAAGAGAAAAACAACGTTGCACTTACTTACCAGAAAAGGGAGGGTGGGTGGGGAAAGAAATAAAAGAACAGAATTCCTACTCTCACGTTTCATTTTTCCTATATAGCTACAAAATAGTTTCTAGACTCAACTGCGACCAGTAAAAGGGATCCTACAGGCAGACAGGCTCTGATACCATTTGTCGTACCCGGACTTCTAGAGGATACTCACAGCCCGCTAAACAGTAGATAAATGGCTTACGGGGCATACCGGCACCCGCATCTCAATATGAGTAGGCCAACACGTAAACGTGTGACAACCATCCTCTACTATCCATCGTCTGCGTAAACCATCCCATAGAAATCCGACTACTTCCATTGACGTACTTCATAACATACACACATGGTACGTCAACGACATTTGAACAAGTGATATCACAACAAATCTCTAAGACACAAAGAAATAGAAATAAGTGGCAAATAGCTCTCACTAGAGCAGAGATAGCGAATACAGTCATGCAGAGGACACATGTCCCAACAAGTCATCATTACATCACAGCGGAAGCATCCAAAGTGTCTGAGTACAGACAAGATCCAAATAGGCCTAAGCGGCCGGAAACGAAAAGACGGAGCCCATCCACGATGTCTCGGATCCTGCCCGGGTCCGCTATCTACTCGTCAGCAGCCTCGTCATACTCCACGTAGTAGCCACCATGGGGATCCTTGAAACCGTAGTCTGCAGAACACGCAGCCCCAAAGGGGTCAGTACAGACGAGTACTGGCAAGCAAGACGCACAAGATACCAAAGTGTACCCGTCAACACCAAGTACAGATGCCTTGGGTTCAACGAAAGATATGTGATACAAAGATGCGGCAGCAGGCTGCCTAACCAACTACAGAGACACGCTACAACATCCAGCTAAGAGAAGGGGATAAGATAGCGTATCGGAACCAACTACCACTATCCTCAAACAAACCCATCCTGGATCTCGCCCCTTATCCAAAGAAGCAATCCGAGAATAACTCACACAGTTGGATTAATGAAGGTTCAAGTTATTGTGTCTATAAGCCTATTACTAGTCAAATTATTATTAATTAGGTGTAAGTTGTCTAATCCTTGTTAGCCAGCCCTATCACCAAGTCATCCATAACCGCGGACAACACGGCTTCTCGAGAAGATTTAACCCTGCAGGGGTGCACCAATTTGGCCGTACACGTAAGAATATCCCGCCAGACGGGGATCAAACCCACCAAGCGAAACACTCAACACAACCCAACTCTTCTTTGCATCAAGCCCAAAGAACCACGTGCTGTGCCTGCGCGGCTAATCGAGCCCCCACGAAGAAAAGGGGGACCCTCATAGCACTGGAAGACCACGCCGCCCTAAATGCCGACTACAAAAGTTCCACCCTGGCGCCGAGGGTTCGTACATGCATATGCGTGCATCAAATGGAAAGCCCGAACTAAGTGTGGCGATTTGGACGAGATGCGAATCGAATCAGAGTTGCGGGGGGCGCCCATACACGCTTCCCACATGCGGTTAGCGCGCTCAACATGGATCCAGAGGACAAGAACTGTTCCTGAGTTCAACACTAGCAGGCCTCAAAACCATACCCGGCCTCCTGCCGGTGCCTTATCATCAAATTAGCATTACCTCAAACATTAACAGGTTTTTGTTTAAACATCGAGCCCCCCAGAACATAATAAATATGGTAACAGAAATAACGGACAACAGACTCGAGCATAAAAAACCCTAATCATGCTAGTAAGACACAGGCAACAAGCAACGGGGTTATAGGTGTGGAGGATAGGCTATATCAAGGTTACAGGATAACATGTGATAGGATCGGAACACAAGCAACGAATCTTAAGGCTAGCAGATTAGACAACGGAAAGTATCGGTATCCAGTGTGGAAAGGACACAATGGTTCAGGTGAGTGAATACTTGCCTGCAAACTCAGTAGCCTGGTACTGGGCTAACTCCTCTAAAGTAGTGTCGTAAACCTCGTCTGTCTCAACGTCGTCGTCTATTCGAGAAGAAGCAAACAAACAACGCAGAGAGACAAACAATCAATAACATGGCATAATGCACAAACATGGGATGATGCATGACAATTTAATTGATGCATCAAAGATAAGCTAGTTGACATGGTAACATAATTAAATGGGCCCACATGCAATTTGGATTGCATATGGAAAGGCCCATGAATTAATGTTGACTTAAATGATCTACAAATAACCATCATGTGAAAGTTGATTAGAATGATGCATGGATGATGAAAACAATAAGAAAACAACAATAGCTTCAATTTGATATGTTGTTTACCAAGTTTGGAAATTTATTTATTAAGTTATGAAATTTGGCTTCTTAAATGAGTTACACAAACATTTATTGTTTTCACCCATTTTAATTGTTCAAAATAGATAACAAAATTCATATTTGGAAAGTACACAAAATTTTAGATGGAATACATATTTCATTTGTTGAAAAAGGATTTAAAATGAGCAAGTTATTAATTTGACAATTTTAAATGCATTAAATAAGAAACAGTTGTTTTCAGCAATTTAATTTATTTAAAACAGAACACAAAGTTGATATTTGCAAAGTACATGAAAAATTGAATGGAAAACATATTTTATATGTTCAAAAAGAATTTAGTTTGACCAAGTTATTAATTTAGCAATTTTAAATGATTTAAACAAGATTTAAATTATTGAACCAATTTTAATTATTCAAAACAGGAAATAAAGTTTATATTTGGAAAGCTTGTTCAATTTTGCATGGAAAACATATTTTACATGTGCCATTTGAATTAAATTTGAATTAGTTATGAATTTGACAAAATTTGAGAGAGTTGTTTGAATTTGAATTTTTTGAAACCATTTGAAATGTTCAACACAGTATGCAAATGGTTTAAACATGTAGAGAATTTAATTTGTTGTGGAAAACATATTTTATTTGTTGAATTTGGAATTTTTATGCCCAAGTTATGAATTTTGCAATATTTAAATCATTTAACAAGTAATAAATGTTTTCAGCATTTTAAATTATTAAAAACCAAAAACACAGTTGATAATGTGGTAGAGCATTTAAAATGGAGTGGTTTTCATGTTGAAAGTTTTGCAATTTGGGTTTCCGAGCAAAAGTTATTAAATTACAAAGTTTAGGCATTTTTATGGTTTATTAAAATAACCAGGGACTTAGGAAAAATTTACAGGGACTTGTGTGAAAATAGGAATGGATCTGGTTGTGAAGATCTTTTCAGATCTGGATCTGGAAAAAAAGAAAAGAAAAGATGTGTTATTCCGCGCGGGGGGGGGGGGGGGGGGAGTCGAACCCAGGACCTCCTGGTGCACGCGCACGGGTTGCAACCAGTGGGCTGCTGAACTGTTTTTGATAGGTATAGTGCGCGCGGGTTTTTGAGGTACCGTGTCGGGCCTGTACTGACGAAACTGAGATTCGTTTCAGTTAACTGAACGAGGACGACGAGGAACCACGGACGGCGAGCTGCTCGCCGCGGCTGCTGCCGTGCGCGCGGGAGTGGGCGCGTGCCCTGCTCGCGGAGGGAAAGGAGAAAGGGGAGAGGAGAGAGGGGAGAGGGCGAGGGGTGTGCTCACCGTGGCCCGAGCGAGCGGGAGCAGCGACAGGGAAAGGAGAGGGAGGGCGACGTCGACGGCGGCAACACGCGGACGGCGCGGTGGATCTGCCGCCTCCCGGGCTCCTCCCTGGAAGCGAACTGGAAGAGGGCGACGAGGGCGTTCCGTTCCCGGGGTCAACAGGCGTCGAGGTGGCCTAGGGCGACGGCGAGTGGAGCTTCAAGTTCCGGTCATGGAGGCCATGGTTGGGGTTCAGAAAGAACACTACAGAGAGGAGGTAGGGAAAGGAAGAGGGAAGAAAGGAGGCGACGGCGGCTGGAGGAGGAAGAAGGGAACTAGGGTTTCGGAGGGGAGGAGAGGGAATTAAGTAGAGGAGGTGGAGGGGAGCAGGAAAGCTGCAGGTGGGGAATGTCTCCCCTCCCCTGTCTCCGTACAGAGGAGGAAGACGACAGGGGGTGGGCGCCTGGGCTCGTGGGGGTGTGGTGGGCTCAGCCCAAGTGGGCTGGCCTGCCCTCCCCCTCTCTTTTTTTTGTATTATTTTTTTTTGCTGAAAGGAAAAGAAAGGAAAAGGAGAGAAATAGAAGGGGTTTTGGGGGATGAAAAATTTTGGTGATAATTTTTATTAGTTATTTATTACAAAAGCCCAGTTGTGCAACTTTTTGTTTTCCAAAATTTTAAATTTTTATTGCTGTTTGAAATTCAAATGGATTTGAGTGAAATTTGCAATAATTGATTTATTGACAATTAGGAAAGTTAATACTTTGGAAATTCTAGTTTATTGGAAGCAATTGGATGGTTTGATTTGAATGTTTCATTTGAAAAACTTGTAACAGACCAAGTGTGAAACAAAGGTTTGAAATGTGATTTGAAATTCAAATGGAAAAACAAGTGAAAACAAATGCAATGCTTATGATGACATGATGCAAAACATAAATTAACAAGGAGCAAGCATTGTAATGGTGTTTTTCATACTTGGGATGTTACATAAGGCGGCGTTCCTACTCCTGCAATGTCACTAAATCAGGGTTGAAGCCTGAAATATACAAAGTACAATGTGAGTCTATGGTTTCGTTATCTCAGCGAGGTTGTACTCTCGGGGATCTAACTTCTAGCTTCTTTCTTCTGCCTTTACGGCTGCTCCCGTCCGACTATATACATATAGCCATACTAGGACTTACAGGAACGAAAACTTGAAGTATATAGAAAGTATTCAGATTCTTGGAAAGTAAGACATCCGACTTCTTCTCCAATCCGGATCACATATTGGGCCGTTATCCGGGTTCTTCTAGAATCCGCTTTCCTGTGCGTCAGGTTAATAGGCCGCCCAATGAACTTCGTTCCATTACCGGCGGGTCACCCTGATAATATGGCATGTGGCTAATGGCGGATATACCCCTATTTGGCATATATCCTACAGTGTCAACCGCTAGTTTGAAACTTGGCCCATATACAGAATTTCCAAAAAAAAAATCTGGTCAAAGTGGCATCTAGGGTTCTTAGAGTTTAAATGTGGTTGGCTTGGTTGGTGTTGTGGGTCCTAAGGTGGAGGTGATCAATGTGATCTTATCCTGGCCCCTCTCCAAAAATAATGAAAAAGTTTAAATGACTTTTCCAATTTATTTGTTTTTAGGGCAGAAGAAAGACAGGAGAAAGTATGCAATATTTTCTTAAGAACATATGAAATATTTTCGCATATTTGGGTTCGCCATTACTAAGGGAGTGTCGCTGAATTTTTGGTGAATTTTTAGAGAAGCATAACATACACTTCCTTTAGAAAGGTGGGTTTTGTGATTATTGGAAAACATTAATCGAGAAATTGTTTTGGGGTTTGAATGTTGTGGGGCTGGCCAATGCTGAGTTGTCTGAGGTAGAGGGCCTTGAGGAGAACCTCTCCTGGTCATCCCTCATCATGGTGAAAACATTTTTACCAAGGCATCTATTTCTACTAGGTTTTGGGCAGTAAGAAAACAGAGGTGAAATGTGGAATTTTTCCTAACAACCTATGTGCTATTCTTACATATTTGAGCCCCCAATCGAGTGGAAAGTGCTCCTGAATATTTGGCAAATTTTGGGGGTTTTATAAAATATACTTTCTTTGAAAATCCGGGTTTGGTGGTTTTTGGAAAACTAAATAAAAAAGAATATGCATGGGTTCAAATTTGGTTTTTGAGTCCAAGGTGGTGTAGGTAGAGGGTATGGGAAACAAGGAAAGGAAATTACCAAGGCATATGAAAAAAGGTGTGAGAGTGAAAAATCAAAAGGTGGTGGAAAATATAGAGAAAACATGGGAAAAACGCAATCCTGTTTTGGGAGGGAAATATTTAAAGCTCAAATTTTGGGGATGTTACACCTTTATATAGTGGGAGGAGGGGGAGACTTTCCAAAAACAGAGAGGAGTCCTAGTTATGCTAGGAGGAGGTGGACGCACAACCCTCCTAGCCCAACAAGATTGGTGAGGTGGAGTCCAACTCCACCTCCCTCTCCTTCCCTTTTCTGTTTCTCCTTTTCTTTTTTTCCTTTTCTTTTATCCTTTTTTATCTCAATTAAATCCAGGAAAACTACCAAGATGACTAGTACCATTATGTGATGCCACTAGGGCCCACCTGGCAGCCCCCTAAAATACCGAGATGACTACACCCCCTTTATGGAAAGTCTCTGGAACTGCTCTAGAACCATATGACCCCTTTAGATAAAATCATCGATATTATCTAACGATGTGAGAAATATATTTCGGACACCCTAGGACATTTCATGCCCCCTGCATTTGCTCCGTAAATCGTATAGCCTCAATTTCTCTCTCATAAGAACTTCAAAATAAATCCCGGTAGTAATAGTTTCTATTACTCTCGGACATACAGTGCCCTCATTATAAATTCTCTCCAATATATAAAATATATCTATCATGCAGAAACTCCATTCGGGTGATACTCCTAGTTGATCCGGACCTACCGATATACACAAAAAACAACCCGAACTTAAGTGTGTTTCCCCTACTGGTTCGATAGTGTGTGGACATGAAGGTGAAAACTCTTTCCTTTTCAATAATCAATAACGGGGCCATGGATGCCCATATTGACTCACACATACTATATGAATAAACTGCTGAGTTTGTTGGTTATTATACAATTCTCCCATTCCTCACGATACCGAACTTATTCGATACTATTGATTCCAGTATTGCCGTGAAACAATCACTAGCTCACTTATACCCTTGTCTTGTCTCGTTAACCGGTAAGTTACATTTTTACTCGTTACTGTATTATGATATCCCACATATGATGTATCATCATCATGCATTGTCTGCAAAACTTATGGATATAAAGAATACCAAGTGGTCCCACGCATGTATCTCTCTTTTTACGGAGGAGTAATTTCCATCTCACAACATCGAGATAAAATACTCCTTTAGAATTACCCAATGGCTACCTTTATGCTCGCCCAGTTTACGATGTGACTCTTGATAGTACCAAAGTAAAACCTTCAGAATATATTATCCCAATAACCTAATGGTCAAAGGATGCATTGTAATATAAGTGTGATGTGATATGGTTCTAAGGACAAAGATATCTTAGTAGAATCTCTTAGCATATCAATTTACTTAGGGAATAACCAGTCATATTGTTTCGTTCCAACAATATGCTATTCATTAATGCTAACATAAACAAAGTCCAAAACCAGGAAAACATAGTCATCAAGTATCCAATGAGGTAAAAGGCAAGACTAGGGTTTAATTACGTATTCATGTTACGACACGTGAGCGTGAGTTTTCCTCTGAATCTCATATTCAGGAACCACTTCAGTTATATTATAGTAATATGAATCATAATTATGAAACGGATGTATAAATATTATTGCATTTTGGGCATACATCCAACACACAAAACAAAACATGGCTCTTCGAGAAATTGAAAACTAGGCGAAGGGGAGCAAACTTTTAATGAGAGTAGAACAAATCATGAATACCGCCGAAATTAAACGAATCGAACAAGGACAACCAAATTTTTGTGGGCATAAAAACTAATCATAATTTTGGTATAAAAAATGATTTGATTGAGTACAACACAGCTACTATGAAACAACCATTCCAAGAAAAAAAAACACTCTTGGAACAAACTCATGACCACAGTTGAAAGTAGTGAATAGAGGAACATGATTAATTTGACTACTGATCGGTCAAATCATGACTACGCATTAAATTAAAATTTTGACTAAGTGGAACAAAATTGGGCACTTCTAGAACAAAAACATCACTACAAATAGAACATATTTTTTTTATTACTCGAACCTAAATTTCACCTTAGGGAACAAGAATACTAGTAGTTAGAACCAAAATTTAGAATAAAAGGAAAACAAATTTAACAATATGAACCGACAACGGTCGCAAAAAAACTTAAGAAAATGTTTGTTAAAATATTGGAGAAAAATAGAAGCATACACTGAAAAGAAAATTACGAGTAAAAATAATGCGAGATGAAATAAACTATAAGGGCTCCTTTGATTCATAAGATAGGGAAAGTAAAGGAATAGGAACCTTGTAGGATTAAAATTGTGCCAAAAGAGTTTTTCAACGAGGTTGGAGCTCATGTTATATTTCTATATGATTTACACTAGAAGATTTCTATATGATATGATCTTATGAATCAAATAACATGTATAGGAAAATTTTCTATAGGATCCATTCTTATAAAAATCCTGTGCATTCGTTTGCATCTAAGCGGCCTAAACCATGAAATCGCAAAAAGAAGGGAAATAAAGCCGTTGGAAGTAACCTGAACGTGAAGAAAAACCCAATCGGTGGAATTCCTTTCGATTGTATTTTATGTTTTTGTTTGTCTTTTTAGGGGACTTGCTTTCGATTGGTGG
Organism: Alopecurus myosuroides; assembly: GCA_028641055.1. Lineage (NCBI taxonomy): Eukaryota > Viridiplantae > Streptophyta > Magnoliopsida > Poales > Poaceae > Alopecurus > Alopecurus myosuroides. The sequence continues at coordinate 413,521,945 of CM054059.1, forward strand.
ACAGCGCTATGCATCAAGCTCTCCCGCAATGCATGTTGGGCCGCGATAACTGGTAGCTCCGCTGCGGGCCAACGGTATGAGCCGATGAGCGATACGGAACCATTTCCCTTGATGAGTGTGTCAAACAGTGGCTTAAAAGCAATTGGTGGATTTGATACCACCGAATGGAAAGTGGAAACGGTACAAAGTCTCGTTCCGGGCTGGGCCTAGGAAGCTAGGAACACATCTGGCCACTTCGCGCGCCTCCTCGGATGATGCTGCCCTGTTCGACGCAAGTCCTCCTCGTGGGCCGGCCCATCTCACGTATTTGTTTTCTGTCTTTGTTTTTCCTGTTTTTATTTCTTAGTTTCTCTTTTCCAAGACTGAATAAACATTTTTTAAATCTGAATAATTTAAAAATTGTCCATTTCGATAAAATTCCACCGTTACTCAAAAATTGTTTGTTTTCAAAAACTTGTTCACCTTTTGAAAAAAAATTAAAAAAATAGTCATTTAAAAAATGTGTTCATCATTTTTCAAAGAATATTTTATATAAAAAAATGTTAAATTTTACAAAATAATTTATTTAAAACTTGTTCATTTTCAAAATTTGTTCACTTAAAAAATTGTTTAAGTTTTTCAAAAAATTGGACTAAAAAGCGATACTAGGCCTGTCCTATTTATCAGATCCTGCCGGCTCTCGCGGGCGATCCCCGCTAGCGCTCGCAACGAGCGCTGCATAGGAGGTCCCCTGTTCGAAACTCACACCAGACCGCAGTTTTTCCAAATTTCGCTCTTTTTTTCTTGTCGGCAAGAGTCTTCTTGATACAATAACTTTAGAAAAAGATGGTCTTTTGAAAGTCTGGTTAGTTTAACGCGGGCCCTCCCATGTTGACACATGTCACTCGCGGATGGTCTGTTCTAAGCACGGATGGGTAATTCCAAAATTATATCATGGGCGTATTTTTAAAAGTATAAAATACATGTATACTAAACAGAAAAGCTATTGTACATGCACGCATGGGTGTGAGAGCAATCAGTACCGTTGGTGGGGTGTGGGGTGCTTTGAGATCCGAAGAAAGAGAGGAATAAGAGAATGGACTTTCTCTCTTTTCTGCATCTTTTCGAAGCCCAGGATTCGCGGCTGATGGGACAGAAAGAGAGCGGCCCGACACATGCGGCTGTACCAGACCCAGGATTCGCGGCTGTACCACAACATGGGCCATTCACTGTTCTATCAGTCCGTGCGTAGCCTTTTTGCAGCCGGCCGTAGCCCCTGCGTGCTCATGCCCCCTCCCATCTCCGTCATCCCTTCACCTTTCTTCCTCCTCGATTAGCACCCCCCCAGTTCTGCAACCCCAACTCCCCTGCGCTATCGCTCCTTGTTCATCCACTATTTTTTGACAGCCATGTCTGCCGAATCATCCCACCGCAGCAGCAGAACTGGGTGCACATGGAATCCTCTCCCCCTCGCCTAGAATCGCAGGATCCAATCTCTCCCACTGAGTCGTCGTGTTCCTGTAAAATTCCCCTTTCACTCAAAACATTAAACATCACACACCCCTAGGAACCCATCCCATGAGCACTACGCATGCCAAAAGGCAGGCACCACGCATGTAAGGCTTCAACCCCAGTAGCATTTTCTTTGTTGCTGATCGTTGAGTTTTTGTTGCTAGAAATCGCTCCAACTCACCATTTTATTTTCTCGCAAGAGAGGTTCTCATGCAAAGTTTGGATTTGGGTAGATCTGGTGCACGTCTACGTCGACCAGATGGTAAATAACTATTCGAAAGATTTGAGGCAGGAGCTAGAAGAGAAGAGCCACATCTGCATCCTCACGGAGAGTGAGATGGTGGACCAGAGACATCTCACCAGGCGCAAACCGCAGAGCTCAATGCTCAAGTCGAAGCTCTTCGGTCACACAATGCCGCCGGCTGCCAAGTTCAAGAAGCTTCGTCGTTTCCTCCTTATATCTGTAATTGGCTTGTTCCTAGCAGCTCCCGCTAGCTTAGTGTTCACCATGGCCACACTCGCCATTGTAGCTCTGTTGTGGCTAGCCCCCATCTGAATCAGTTTAGTCTAGTGTAGAATTATGTGGCTTAGTGGCCACCTGATCCGGGCAGTAGGCTGCTACAAGCTGCAATTATGCTCCTTAGTGCCCATTTTCAGTTAAGAGTTATAAACATGACATACTTGTACAAGAAGACACTGATACAGGTCATCTTCCTGAAGAGCTAAAAAGTGATCACTCGAGAGAGAGAGCTTTGCAAAAAGAAGGACTCCCAAAACATCTGCAAATTACAAAACATGGAGGTCCAGTCCTGCTAAAAATAACACACAACACCCAGGCCAAACACTTGACATCTAATACATGCGGCGATGTTGTAGACTCCGATTGACCCGAAACGGTAGCGGCCGCTCAACGTGTCGTCCATGGCTTGATAACCAGCGTCTGAAGAAGACTAGCCATCTTCAAGTGGCACCAACACGGCTGCAAAATCACGTTGCTGGCCATCATGTTTTCTCCATACTCCGCCACTGTAGGACTAGCCTGTTTATGTGTGGAAGCAAGTCAAAATTGTTCACTTGAACAGCGCTGTCCCTAAAACTGTCATGTCGTAGTACAATAGAACTTACCTCGATGGGTTCAAATATCAGGATCAATTGGTTCACCGGCATTTATGCATGGTCCTCTTGGTCATGGAAGTATTTCCTGGGAAGACAATAAATTTGCGACATGGATCAGAGAGATGCGATAAGACATCAAGGAGCTAAAATCTAGACCTTTTTTTTTGCATAATTTCTCAGGGGCAACTGGCTCCAGAATATGCGTAGTTGTCCTAGAGGGTGAATTCCTCGAGGCAAATTACACTGCTCGGTTCTGTTTATTTTTGAAGGAAGGCAAATGCCGGTGCGGTATGAAGTTACACATCATAAGCAATAGGAGGAAAAGAATAAGAAATCACGAGAGACTACAATGGATGAATGCCCCCGAAAACGAACAACAGCCCCCTATTGATCTCCAATTCTAGCCAAGAACACGAATGCAGCTCAGAATAATTCAAGTAAACATCTAAGTAAATAGACCATTTTGGGTAGAATCCACCCCAAGCCTTTTCCATTTGCTAAATTAAAAAGGACGGGCATACACAACAGAGATTGTGATTTGTTTTTAGCTCTTACCTTTTCTAGTAATTGGTAGAATTGCTGGCACCGTCTTCATCGATTCCTATGCTCCAGATGCGGCACCGGCCTCATGCGGTCCCTTAGTCCCTTCACTCGCGCTCTCCTCTTCTCCATCAAGCGGAGCAAAGGATGAACGCGGATGTCGGATGCATGAGCTCGGCGGCGTCCGCCGACATGGGGAACAAATCGTCTGGTGGCACTGCCCCACCCCAGCTCTTGTGAAATGTCTCCCATCTGGACTACTCTTTGCAGTCATGACCTGCAACGGGCACCATTTTTGCCTTCAGTACAGCACCTACGCCCGAGGGAGGAAATACGGTGGAACCCAACTGAATAACCTATACCTGGATGGAGGAAGGAGGAGAAAACTACATGGAACTGCTCTTGTATCCAGCCTCCATCCCCTGCATCGAGCAAGCAAAACTGGCTATCAGATGTTGATATGCACCGGAAGGATTGGTGGTGGGAGTATGGAGAAGAGAAAGGGTGCTTGGGATCAGCAGCCGTTCCGAAATGTTTCGGCCTCGATGGGCGGATCCATGAGCTCGTCGGCGGCACGGGGCGTGGGGTAATGTTGTTCTCCACCTACTGAGCCGGCCAAAAACTTGGATTCTGTCACATCTAGAGCCCCTATGTCCTCCATATCCTCCAGAGATGCAACAAAAAAAATGCAGTCAGGGAACAGATGAAGAAGCGAGGCGCGAGGAGAAATGGAGGAGAGGAAGATGCGGTACACATGTGCCAGCCGACCAAAAATTGTAGACGATGGTTCCGCCTCGACGACGGGAGGGCTTGTACGGGGAATAAGGGTGTGGAGGAGGAGGGTGGTGGAGGAAAAGAAGCTGGGCAGCGCGCCGGCCACACGAGATCTGAAAAGAAGAAGAGGGAAGGAGCGGCAATGGAGGAGGGGATTATGCGGTATGGCCGGAGGGGACTATGCGGTATGGCCGGTGGTTGGCTGTCAGCATGGAAGGGTGACGACGAGTCAAGATTCTCCTTGATTCATGGCTGAGAAAGGTGCAGAGTTCACGGTAAAGGTACAGGTCGACGCGACATATTAAACGAGGAGAAAAACTAAAGAGGAAACCAAAATGTTGGCTGACAGATTGGCGCACAGATCTCAAAGCCCCACCAACGGTACTGATTGCTACCACACCCATGCGTGCATGTACAAAATCCACTCTCGTATACTAAAATCTCAAATATATATATATATATATATTGCGCAAGTACACCGAAATCCTTAAATACAAGTAAAAAATCGAAATACAAAAGTACATGCATATAAAAAACCGAAGTACACAAATTTTGTACGAATTAAAATGTACATTGAAAGCCGTATACAAAACGACAAGTATAGTAAAAAAACCAAAGTATAAAATTACAATAACCGGAAAACGTTCCTCAAAATTCCCGACCGAAAGTATCCTAAAGTCCCGAAGTTCCGATGAAAGATCCAAATAATATTTCATTTAAAAAATTGGTTTTGGAAATATAGAATGGAAAATCTGCATCCTCACTTCTCTTATATTATCTTCCCCTACTTTCCTTCTCCTTGCACTACAAACTTTTTGTAAAAGGAGAAGTCGCTACTTGAGGAGATAATAACGCACAAGACAGCTTTAAGAAGGCATTATTGTGACGTTGATTGGTTCTGAAACAAGCCTGATTTGGCCATTTTATACAAACATATCACACATATCTTTGCCTCTTAAAAGGACTACGGAAGTGGCCACGGGGTCAATCCCGTGAGCTATATCTGCAACAAATTTTGGTTGATGCGGTAGAAATCTTGGTTGGCGCCATCATACCCTATTTTCCTACAGTGATATCAGAGCCGATGATGTCTAGTGATAGATTCGGATCTTTTGCATATGTGATATGTAGATGGGGTATAATCGATGTGATTGATTGTATGAATTCGAGTCTTTTGCATATGTGATATATAGGTGGGGTATGATTGATGTGATTGATTGTATGTAGTAGATATTTCGATCAATGATTTGGATTCCGTGATCGTGATAAAAAAGATCATCGAACGACATACCCCTACCGGCCAGTTTCCACCATCGGGATAGACTCTGACATGTACATCCAATTGTAGTATGCTAAGAACAATATGATTGCTCGAATCGGAGTCTAGATCATATACGATGTGCATGAGATACACAGCGTGACAGATTGGATCTGCCGTCGGTTTCGAAAAATTTGCAGAAATGTTCAGCCCCTGTAAAATAGCTGTAACTTCTGCATATGACCTCGGATCGAGAAATTTCATGAGATGAAAATTTTGCGTAACATTTTTTTGATTTTAGCTAATTTATCTTCTAGAACAGACTTTTAGCCCCGACAAGTTTCAGTGTTAGAACGTTTAACTCGTTTTTGCATATTTTGTGACCGGTATGGCCCTATATGTATCTGATGCATGTGTGTAATATTTTCACAACATGTGTGTCATGAGTATGTCAACACGGCTGGAGCCATGTTGTGTTGTCACTTATTGTTTTAACGGCCTACGTGCCGATTTGTGATGATTCCCACTATCCATGTAATATTTCTTTCTAGTTGTTAGTAGTAATAACTTGTAGAAGTTCTTGGAGGATTCTTCCCTTGGGGGCTTGGCGCTTATGGACCATGGAGATGGAGATAATCATGGTGAATAGGTTTTATGGAGATGGAGATCGCCATGTGAAACGGCCTATACTGTGTCACAACTGTGTGATTGTTATTCTTGTTGTTTTACTCCTATGCATGTTAGTTTTGTATAAGTAGAACGATCCCTCACCAATGTTAAGTTTATATCCCCAAACTAAAACTTGCACCATATGTCTTCTACGATTGATGGTGGGTCTGTTGCAGCAGGGCGCCATCAGTTTTTGTTGACTAGGTGGATTTTTATCGGTTATGTGGTACGACTGTTGCAGCAGGGTGTCATCTGCTCATCCTTACGCTCATAAAGGGTTAGTTAACTCATCAACTAAATATTAACGATTAAGCACCTTGGGGCATAACGGTTGGCGTTTTGACAAGGAGATGTCACCCAACAACAAGAGTCATGTGTGATATGATTAGCAAGTGTTTCTTATCGATGTACCTTGTCTTCTAGCAGTAATGCAGACGTCACTAGTCGACTTGTTCATTGCATATCTTGAATCACTAAGTACCAATAGAGGGATATTGGTTTTAGTGGGAGTAGACTATGTTAAAATTGTTTACTATCTTTTACTCTAGCATGGATCATTCTCTTAGTATTTTGCATATTTTTTTGTTGTAGATCTATGACACATAACAGACAGTCCACCCCATTTGCATATCCTTGAAAATGAAAAGTTAAGTGGAACAAAATATTTGGATTGGATCTGAAATATGAGAATTTTCTCAGGGCTGAGAAAAAGAAAAGTGTTCTGGATATTCCAATCCCAGATAAACCTCTTGACACCAGCACTGCTGCCATTAGGACTACGTATAAGAGAGCATGTGATGAGTCTCTTGAGGTTAGTTGTCTTATGCTTGCTTTCATGGAACCAGACCTTCAAAAGCAGTTCGATGGCTAGGAAGCGTATGATATGATCATTGCATTGAAGGATATGTTTCAGACCTAGGCCAGGACTGAAAGGTTCAATTGCTGGATGTATGCCCAAGAGACACAAAATCAGTTTTATGATTAATATATTATGTTTTTATGCTATAACTTCTATTGTTACTGAATATGAGATTAAGAGAAAAACCCATACGCACGTGTAGAAACATAAACACACCGTTATAACCCTTTGTCGTGTCTCATAGAAAAACTCATTAATATTAGATGACCATGTTTTCCTGGTCATGGACATTTGTCATGTCAATATTAATGGGAGAACATTGTTGTTTTAATCTTGTGGATAGGTAGACCCAAGTAGTTGATATACTACGAGATTAGTTTTGTTAAATAGTATCGTCACAAGATGGTTATTTTGTTTTCTTCCTTAGACCATGGGAATATACGATGATGTTCACCGCAAAGATCATTTTGGTATAGTCAAGTATTACACCGTAAACTGAGTGATCAAAAAGGCTAACACTAGGTGATATCGAGTGTGTTCTTATCATCACGATAGTTCAAGACCGGGAATTACTCCTCTAGATAATAGAGAGATACATACAGGATCCACTCGGTGAAGTAGTATCGATAAATACTATAACACAAAATGAGTAAAAGGAATCATACCAAACATCAAGAATAATGTGATATGATGATTAAGAGATTAATCACAGTCTTATCAGTCATCTCGTCTCGATGTATTGTGGTATCGTAGAGTAATAGGAACTTACTTAATAACCAACATGTTTGGCAGTTTTCCTCGTATAACTTGTAGGAATCTATATGGACATCCACATTCCTGATGTTGATTATTGATTAGGAAAATAGTTTTCCAATCATGTCTACTAGTTCTAGAACTTGTAAGGGTCACACTCTTAAGGCATCAAAGTCTGTTGTTTGCCATGGTTGGTCCGAAGGAGAGCGGGTATCATTCGGGTAATTTCGACGTGATAGATTGATATTTAAGAGAAATTACGGAGGACATGGGATGTCCCGGGATGTCAGAAATATGTTTCTGACATCAATAAGTAATGGTCGATGTATTTACGATATCACAGAAACAAGTCTGGTGTCAATCAGAGCCGTTTCAAAGAAGTTCCTAAGAGAGAGAAATATTTTGCACGCTTTACGGAGCAAGTGCAAGGAGGCATTAGATGTCCCGGAGATGTTATAATATATTTATAACATTGTTAAATAGAGTCGGTGATTTTATATATAGGGTTAATGGGGTTCCGAAAGAGTTTCAGGCGGCAGATCTGCCCCCATGGCCGCACCCATCATATGGGAGCTGCCAGGTGGGGCCAATGCAGCCACCTTGTGAGGGCTGCCAATTGGGTATGGATTCCCCCCCCCTCGCCCCCAAGGCAGGTTCCCCCTCTTCCACCTATAAAAGAACCCCAAGCCCTAGGACAAACATAACAATTGGACTTTAGCCTCTCTCTAGTAGAATTAGAGCCTCTAATTAGAGACTCTCTAATTGGATTAGAGCCTCTAATTAGAACCCTTTTAATTGGATTAGATCTTATAATTAGATCCTCTAATTGGTTTAGAGCTTCTTCTAATTGGGAGAGGATGTATCATCTCCCGATTAGACCTAGCTCTAATCTTACTCTCTATCTTTCCCATGTGTTGGGATATCTCCACCTCAATGTAAACCTGGGGTGTCTAGTCCTGGACGGCGAAGCGCTGGAGGATTTTGATGGACGTATGTGTGCGAGATCGCAGAGGGGTAACATGTGATACCCTTGCTCTGCTGGATCCAAAAGGTGAGATACGGGGAATCAGCAACAGTCCCACCGCCAGGCTTAGTCATGAGACTCTTCATCAGGCTTCACCGACATCGCATCGACACATCTTCCGCGCTTCATGTCGGTAACGTATCAGATCTATCCCGGCACGTACCTTCACAGTAGAATGTGTATTACATAGGACGGAAAATCTTAAATTCTGCTACGTGACCCAATAGTGGTATCAGAGCGGTCTATGAGTACGTACACGTACGATCTAGAGCACCGGTGAGTGCGGGCATTGCATAAGTTTGTGCAAGTATATTATAAAGTTCTCTAATATTTCGATTGTTTATGATTGCTTCCCAATAAGTTGTGTTGATTTGTTTTCAACGACATAGTGAGATTTTTACAAACTTCTGACAATCTTAGGACGTTCGAGTTGCCCCTAGCATATCTCGTCTAGTCCGAAGAAGTGTTTCAGTATCTTTGGGTCCTGCTATAGTTGGATTCGTGGACGACATGATGGATGGGACATATGGATTGGATCCACACGGGGATCCTGATTATGAATAAGTTTATATTGAGGCTCAAGAAGTTTTCGTAATATCAGTGTTTCAATCACCCCACAATGTCAATCTAGCAACATGAACAAGCATGCCTGATTTTGTTCGTAGGTAGTAATGGTTCACCCCATAGAAACTGTAACCACGTAAAAGTTGCAAACACAAGTGTTAGATCCGTCTAGATTGTTTTCGCATAGAATGGGTTGTAATGTGGTATAGTCTGTTATCATTCAGGATTTGTATGAAATGCTATCCACTGTATTTATTTTGACCTGCGAGTTAATTTAAAACATGATGGTTGAAAACCATGTGATTGCAATCTTTGGCATGCGTGCCCATGCTTTAATTAAGTGTCTTACAGATAGGAGAAGACAATGGAGATGGTGATCAAATGTCGTATACCTCGATAAGGATCCATGGAGCAAAGAAGGAGTTCTGAGCCCAGAAGACAAAAAGAACCATACTGCATCACTATTAAACTGTCTAGGATGGTTAGACCTTTTTATGCACCATTTTGGTTGCGGAGTAGTTTTGATTATTAGGGTGATTCCTCGCTTGAAAAATATCAAGCTGATCTTGCTCTTCCAAACCGTGCACAGTCAAACTAGTCCATGCTCACATTCACAACTTGTATCCAAGGGTCAATGTGTTCTTAGGACCTTATAGACGGGTATGGACTGGTAACTTGTATCCAAGTATCAATACCATACAAGCAGGATCAATAGTTGGTTGTCTTGATATTCTGGCATGATAGTCATGAGCTCGGAGCACATACACCAAAAGATGAACGAGACTCACATGAGATGTGATTGACCAGTAGACCTACCCTTAGGATTATGATTAGTCGCCAAGATGTATCCATCCTTCTGATCATAAGTCTAATGTGAATCTCGAGTAACTGAATATCTATTACGAGGAATATCAATTTTAGTGGGAGTGCACAGTTGGTTAAGTATTTGGTTTTAACCAAGTACAATTAATCATGATAACAACTAGGGTATTTTTCATAGATTGTTATAGAGTTGTATATTTATCCCACCTACACATTTAGTTAGTTGATTGATTTACATATCTGGTTAAGGAAACCTTTGCGAATTTATTTCGTAATTTCAGGTTTGCCCTCAAATTGTAAGGAAAAGTCTTATTGCAATATTTTGTTAGAATTGCTCAGTGTATGTCAATGAATGAGATTCATGACATGCATGGATGTAATCCGAAGAGCATTGATTTCTACTAATATTGTCTCCATAAGAATATCCCAATTGAAGCTCCGTGAAGTTATCAACATTTCGAAGTGTGACATGCACTTGTTGACATAAGGATGGATGTGTATAGTTTTATGCACACATACATGCAATTGAGATACATATGGAGATGAAAAAGTTATTTCAGATACAAATAATATATGAGATATCTCAAGAACTAGTTTGTGAAGAAACGAGGATAAAAATTCGGTGAATTAACGTATGTGTACTAAGCTTGTTACATACGAGGATTGGAGACATTAAATGTCTCAGTCTTCCAAGAAATTGGGCACCGGTTTTAATCTTGTTTTCTTTTAGGTAAAGGCTCTTGGAGCTTTGTCATTATTAATGACTAAGGGAGAAGAGTGATTGTGAATGAATTTATTCATTACACTTTGGAATCTAGAAGAATACTTATCATAAGTTAACGATTGACACAGTGATAAAGTATCCTAGTACCACTAGTGCCATTCTTAATATTGAATGTTCTCAAAGAGAGGAAACATCGAAATAGGGACTAGTGAAAGTTTATGGCATAAAAGTAAAATCTGGTAAAACCAGCTTGTGTATAAGTTATTGATTTTCAAAAGTGCTAGTAAGTTTGGTTCTTGGGTATAGTGATTTAATCACATGAGGAAATCATAGATATGATAGATGATGATATATCCATGTATCCATGAGTTGTAATAATGTGTCCTGAATAGTATCTTTGTATAGATTGGCAAGTGTGTGAATTGTTTGTGAAACTCTTTACTTACATGGTTATTCTAATTATATCCCTAGTTGGAGTTCACGAGAGGACACACCTGAATATTAGACTAGCACATGTATTGGTTGATGTATATGTTTTGCATGTCATATACATGGTGATGTAAAATTAATAATGTGGACTCATGTTGTGAACATGTGGTTAGGCTAACCCACCTTGAGACGCTGCAACAAAGTTCATAGTTCTCTCTCTACATGACGTGATTGCTTTGTCCTTAGACCTGTTAAGGATACATAAAGGAGATTTGTTTACTTTACTGGACTTTTGAACTTAGAACACTAACACTTATTATCGCATGCTCTTGAGATATGTATCGATTTACTTTCGGGCTATCAAACGCTACACCGTGACATGGTGGTTATAAAGGTAACTTTTGGATTTGTCATGAAGCATGCTGCGAGGCATGGCCAAGTCAAGATGGGATTTTCCCCTCTCTTGATGAAAGAGATATTTCTTTGGACCCCTCAAGTGATCGGATCCAAAAATGCATGACCGTGCTACACAAGGTTAACAGCTAACCTACTAAGGTATTTTGAATCACATGATCGATAAAGAGTGACCAGCTATGAGCATGATCAAATATCGTGAGACAAAAGGAATGGCATAAATATGTGATGGTTCATCCGATGCGATCTTTACGAGCGTTTAGGAGTTGACACGTTTTGCTAGAGGTCGCTATCAACTAATGTTCGAGTAGGTACTCGTGTTATGTCTAAACGTGCGTAAACCTAAAGGATCACACACTTAAGGTAGTAGAAGCAGAATTCGGATTGGTTCCTAATTGGGCTGGAAATGGACTCCATAGTGGGTTGTTTAGTGGCAGCCCATTATAGGTACGTCTATATAAACTGGAGGAGGATGGGCATTTTAGGCTGGCCAGGTCCGCATCACTTTCTACCGTAGCCACCGTCTCTCCATGCCCCTACCGTCCGCACGGACCTAGTAGTCCGGTAAGCGGTGCTTCCACGATGCACGTGTGGATACCGATAGAGGTGCTGCATCTAGTGGTAGCGACGGGGTCCATAGGATTCATACGACTACCCTGCCCCGACCCGCTTCACCGAGATCGACACTGGGTATCTATGACCTGCAACAGATCTTGGTTGACGCGGTATAATTTTTTTTAATTTGCACTAGTGTAGCCTACTTGTTTTCCTACAATTTGTATTGTCATTTTCACGAGGCGCCTACATCAAAACTAGTCAACTCTTCTTCTAATTCATGTACGGTCATCAGCATCCTGTATAAAGTGTTCACTCTTTCCACTAGGGTTCACCTTCGCGAGTATGAAGACTTTCCCAATATTTTACGAAAAGAAAACCAAATGAATCAGTTGTAGATTTTTATCAAGCTTCTATATTACCCCAACACATAGTTGCCAATCCATTAATATCGACACTTCTACTCACTAGCAAGAGTTGAAGAATCCACCAAAAGTATTGTGTAAACATATTAAGTCCGGTATGTGCGCAATCATTTTTCTCAGGACGCCAAATATACTAAATTGGCCTATCATTCTCATAAATATGGCAATTTAATTTTCCACCCACTTCCCCTTGACCGTGTTATATTTAGTGACAGTGAGATTATGCGAGATTAGCTCTAGCTAAATCTTAATATTTAAAGAATTTTTTATTTTCCACAAAAGTTTGAAATATCTATCTAGCAATTGCTTAAAATGTAATTATGCAAAGATTATTCGCCCATTTCAACTTGGGAAGGTCTTGTTCATCACCAAATTATGCATCTCTCACATTTGATCATGCAAGTTCACATTAAAGCATATGTTGAAGATAAAATTCCATTTTATTATGGCCATCACTATGAAAGATACATCCTATTCACTCAGATTTCATACGGTAAGAGAATTAACTTTCAGAGTAGACCCACAACAACATATCCCAAAATTCATTATGTTTTTTTGTTTGATAGAACCATGAGGATAGTACCATCCTCCCTACCATCATCCTCCGTCGTAGATACAATTATCTTACATGAGAAAAATTGTACCAACGAGCATAATCTGTGTTTTGTGTTTGATCGAACCATGCAGATGGTATGATTTTTAGCTAGTTAGTCATGCTTTCTTCATGGAGGTGCTGGTGTTGGCTTGCTGACACATTTGGACTCAAAGGAATGGGGCTATCTTCAGGAATGAGAGACCCTCTTTTGCTAGGTGGAAGGAGGGGTTTATACATGACATCCTTCTTTTAAGGCATAGATGTAAAGCTTCTGGTCAAAAGGATCTGTTAGATTGGATTAAGGCTCTCCCTTAGGTTTTGAGGCTTTTCCCCTCTAGGGTGGTTTGTTGTTTTGTATAGTGCTTTTGTACATATGTTCTTTTTTTTAAGTTACTTTGTTTTAATAAAGGTGGGATGCTGTGGGGATTTTGCCTCAAAGTTTTAAGGTAAAAAAAAAGGTCTAAACACAGAGGATGATGTCATGTAGAATAAAAGATCTATGCATCTATTCCCGTATTAGTGGTTGTGTGGTATTTTGGTTTTGCAGATTAACGGTTTTTTATACGAAAAATTGTTGTGCGGCGCTTCTTCTAACTTGAGGATGATGGCGGCGACAATGGTGCCCACTTCCTTAAATCCTTTTGAGGTCCAATCTTCTCCAATATGATAACAACTACCTTTTTTCGAATCAGGAGCTTTTTCCTTGGCCTCTACATCAAAGCGATGAACACGACCTTTATATATCGCTAATAAAAATGTAAAGAGTAGCACCAAGCATCCACAATCTGTTACAACTCAGAGATCACTTAAACTAAACATAAAAAAATCTACCATCCAAAGATAGCCCCCCATTCCGGTTGAAGATATTCCGAACAAACGTCATCGGCCGAGCGCAACCAGACTCTATAAAACCATGTTGATCCACTGGAAGAAGGAAAGACCACATGTTGACCAATACAAAACCCTATTGACAGCCTACAGAAAATGAGACACTTTTGCCTTGTTAAACACTATGTCATTGAGGCAACTCCATATTGCCCAAAGGAAGGCCGAAACACCAACACGAATACGTGCGTTGGTCTTCCTATCAACACCATTCAGGTAATTTCCAAACAATTTTGATACGCTAGAGGGCGAGAAAATATTAAAATTAAAATGAATAAGCCTCCACATCTGAGAGATAAAAGGACAAGAGATAAATAAATGATCAATAAACTCGTCTGCATCGCCAAAAAAACATTTCTTGCAACCTATCCAATGTATCCTACCCAAATTATCTTTTGTTAGCAACACTTCTCGGTGAACCTTAAGCTTCCACAAATATTTATCAGCATACATAGACTTCAACGAAAAGAACCCGTAAGTAGTAAAGATTCCATTTCAGCCAATCTCCCCGCCAAGTGTATCCACGACGTCCTTTTATTACCCGTCAAAGCCCGTCTAAATTAGATATTCAATGGCACTTCTGACAAAACATTATCGGCTGAAACATTTTTGTGGCGCACAATATTTAGTCAGAGAGGGATACTCATCCGCCAACGATCGATGTTCTAACCACACATCCTCCTAGAAGCGAGCTTGGAGCCCATTGCCAATGGCAAAACACCATCCAGTAAAGAACTCTTGTTTTACCCACATGACCCCCCTCCAAAAAGGAGAATCGCCTAGTTTCGCTTCCACTTGAGATAGAGATTTGGTACCAACATACCTATTATATGAAATAGCTCCTGCCAAGCACCTTCTTCGTGTAGCATCTTAAACATCCACTTTCTTAGCAATTTTTTTTCTTCATATCAAGAACCTCAATCCACAAACCCCCTTCGTATTTCGGTCTACTTACAATATTCTATTTATTCAGTCCATATTTTCCCCTAATGTTCATGGTTTGCTAGAAGAAGCCGGATCGATAAAAGTTTAATATTTTACGTTCCCCTTTGTCTATTTGAAATAAAGACAAAAAAAGAACATTGGCAAACTTGTAAGGATGTATGGGGGCATATTTCCTAAATAAGAACCCAGTTACCCTCGAACCTATCCTCCACCGTACCATTTCCATTCTCTATTAAGAAGCCTCCTATAAAAAATGGGAATTTCCAAGTATTTAAAAGGAAGATACCCCACTTCACAAACAAATAATCGGCGATAGCCGTTTTGCACTTCTTTTGCGTTGTCAAAACAGTAAATCTCACTCTTATAAAAATTTATTATCAAAACACTTCGATAAGTCAATGACACCTTCTTGCTGCCACGATACGTTCAACACTCTTATCTATTATCTATTGGGGGAGCCTCATGTTGCTAATTAAAATCCTTAAATGTTAGTCTGACTTGTGAATATTTGGTATTTGTGGTTTATTCACTGGTGTCGTGGTGGATTGTTGAGATTCAAGAAGTAAGTTAGAGGGTAACTGGTTCAAATGGCCTTGATGTAGCTCTTAGTATTACCATGAATCTTTACCATTCATATTTGTGTTTTGCTGTGGTGTAACCAAACGCCTTCTGCTACATAATCGCCTTCTTCTCAAATGAGGGGGGACTATTATGCCAACAGAGCACATTAAAGGTAGACGCAGTACCATCGTGAGACCGAAGGATATTGTACATCTTCAGGTCTTGGACTAACGAACTTATGCCGAAAAATGTGCCGTGGGTACTATGAGCTTGACATCCAAAGCTGACAGACTGCGCGCGCATTTCTTGGAAAGAGCCGAGACAGATTTGAACCTGCACTGAAATTTTAGCATCCGCGGGCATGCATGCTAGGCTACTACCTGAACAAGCTTTATCAGGAAAGGCTAAAGCAAACCACCCGAAAACTTGTGTGCATTGTACTAAAGCCGCTTTGGATCATATCAAAGGTATGCCCGTCCTGCAATCCGGCTTTGTTCTAATCAAATCAAAGATGTCACAACATAAAAGAACAGGAAAAAAGGAACGGGGGTTGCTGCCGATCGAGTGAAGCTTCTGCTGCTTTCTATGTTTCAAAGATGGCATTGCCCACAAGAGAACAGACACTGGCCAACTTGTCAAGCAACGTCTCTACTCTCCAGATGACAAGATCTACGAGGTTAAAGGTGCTCATCTGACACTGATTAGCACAAAGGACGATCCATTATTGAGAGGAGCTCCCCCAGTTCATGGGTACATGTCTGTCT
Organism: Alopecurus myosuroides; assembly: GCA_028641055.1. Lineage (NCBI taxonomy): Eukaryota > Viridiplantae > Streptophyta > Magnoliopsida > Poales > Poaceae > Alopecurus > Alopecurus myosuroides. The sequence continues at coordinate 413,538,112 of CM054059.1, forward strand.
CGGTTCCGCGCTTCTGAAACACTAGGGAGCCACTTGAGATATGAAACGGAGAGAGAGAACAGCGGAGAAGATCGAAAGAAAATGCAACTGGGTAAGCGCTATAGCTAGTGTTAAATAAATAAATCTGGTAGCTGCGGAAACAAAGGAACAGCTAATACGTCCAGGGGCGGTAGGGCCAAATGATTTGGAGCATAGCGTTCTTTGTGGCCTATAGAAAGCTGACACAAAAACATTTAGATCCCATCCATCCATGGATCGATCGGACACAGAGCGCCTCGGTACAAGCGACGCAAATTGATGCCGAACGCTGTTCCTCACATGCAGATTTGTGATCTTGCTCCTTGGCAAGATTATGTCGGATTCCTTCCGCGGATATGTGTAAACAAATGCCAGAAGCATCATTCATGTTATCGCCGCACATGGTTGCTGGTCTGCGTTCTTTCAGGGAAAAAATCCATTTCAAACCCTGAACTCATAGAGATTCGGCGAAATGAACCCCAAAGTCAAAATCCCTGTCGATTGCACCCTGAACTATGCAATCCCGGTCTAAATTGAACCCTAGACGTGTTTTTCAGAGAAACAAAATAAAATTCTAATTATCCACTTCCACTGACTAAGATGGCCCACCTGTCATGTGCATCTTGTACCTCAGTCTCCGTCCAATCTCAAGTTCTCAACTGAGATCAACGACGGCTTGGACTCATGGCTGTGGACAGCGGCACGCGACGGGCGTGGGACAACTCGTGGCCGACATGGGGCATGGAGGAGGCGACAGGATACTGCTGCTCAGGGCGGAGACGGAGTAGTACAACGAGGTGCTGCTGGGCGGGGTGCTGCCCGGCCGGCTGCCGCACCCAGCCGGTTGGATGCATGTTTTGTTGTGCCACCACAATCGCCAGATTCGATGTCAGATCTAGGAGCTAGACTCGTGGCCAGAGCGGCACAGAGCTCATGGTCAACGGACCCGCGTGCTCGGCGGCGACGGCGGCGCGTAGCCGGCATAGGGCAAAGGTGCGGAGCGCGGTTTGCGCAGGGCCAGGTGGCCAGAGCAGCACGCAGCGGGTGCATCTCGTGGCCGCTGTGGGGTGAAAGTCGGCGTGTTGGACAGCGCCAACGTGGCCAGTACGCAGCGGGCGCAATTCATGTTCGGCGCCCGGCGTGGCGGCGGCGCTACCAGGACGCGAGCGCAGGCATGCTGGGCGGCCGAGGCGCATCCAGAGTGAGCGGCGCGGGCATGCTGACGGGATGTGGCATGCTCGACCATGTACGGTCCCAATACTGAGTGAATTGGAGAGAAAGAAATAAGAAAAAAAATGAATATGACATGTGGGTCCTACTGTCAGTGAGAGAGTAGTTTGTAATCACGGTCCGTGGTGTATTTCCCGGTGTGCCAAACAGGTCTGGGGCTCAATTTAGACCGGGATCGCATAGTTCAGGGTGCAATCGACGGGATTTCGATTTTGGGGTTCATTTCGCCGAACCTCTATGAGTTTAGGGTTTAAAACGAACTTTTTCCTTCTTTCAGGGTAGTCAGTTTTACCCGTTTAGGGGACATCGACCTGGCGATACACGGTAATGGTACGGCCGCAGGGCCAAGTTTATCCTGTGAATCCTGCGGCATTTCAGAGGAAAAATCTCACGGGAAAAATGAGATCAACCGTGCTAAAAAATAATAATAACAGAAGACGTAAAACTCAACCGTATGATTGGGATTAAACAGGATTAGCATGCGTTGGAGCATAATGACACTATCAGTGTGATGTGCGGGTCTTTTCTATCTGGGTATCTCTCTCCGCACTGCAAGCTGGAGTGGCACAAATGGTGTAGCAGTGCCTGCCATACTAGTGCTTCCATCGATTGGAATTTGGAATCAACGCACGAGGGATTGTGCTGAAAGCAGGGCGCAATTGAATACAAGAGACAAAAGTTGGAGCTACGTTTTGCGCCGAAATTGGAGACTACCAATGATTCCACGCATGGAAAGGTGCACAAGATGTTGCTATCACTATGGTAGTTAGTACTAGTAGTCTTTTTCTTGTTACCAACTCTTGAGTAGAACACAAATCAGTGGAGACTTGTACAGTCAGAACTAGCATTAGTGTGGCAACACTTGAGTATAACACAAATCAGTGAGGACATGTACGACCAGAACTAGTAGCACTACTGGTAGTGCGGGGTTTAATCGAAAATGCCAAAGTGAGCTCGAACTCCAAGCACCCTGTTATTTTCAAAATTCAAAAAAAAAAAAAGGTTTTGAAGGCTTCACAAAATTCTGAGAAAATTCCACATGCACATGAGAATTGTGTTCTACATGTGTGTAGAATCACAATATGGATCACGTTATACTCTAGGCTACACAAAAGTGACAAACTTTGACAATTTGTGGGTCAAAAAACATTGTACTCCCTCCGTCCACTTTTATAAGGCCCACTTCTTAGCATTTCAATAGTAAAAAGTGGGCCTTATAAAAGTGGACGGAGGGAGTACCTTGGATGAAGTGTTTCATATTGAAAATTTTCAAACTTAATAGAATATATATGTATATACACAAATTGCTTGCAGGTATTTTTTAAAACTTCAGGTACTGTTCATTTTTTTTATAATACCAGGTCTCCTCGAAACAGCCTTTACGCCCCGCTGTATAAATAAAGCAACTAAAATACCAGGTCTCGTGGAGCCCGAGGTCAAAAACGTTGTGATCACTCTGTTCTAAAATAATTGACTCAAATTTATCTAAATATGAGTTTTAAGACGGAGCGAGTACTTGGTATCTAAATGCTTTGCTTTTGTTTTTGAGGAGTACTAGCAAACATGCCCGTGCGTTGCTACGGAAAATCGATAATGTATATTTTACAAAATATGCTTTTTTATATCTTAGGACTAAAAATTGGGAAACGCTGGTTATCCCCCGGAGGACGTTCCTCCGGGTCGACAGGATGGCACACGTGCCCCGCGTGGCCCACCCACCACCGCTCTGTACCTTCCTCCCTTCTCTTATCCTCTCGCTCGTGGGAAAAATTCCCCAATTCGTTTCTCCCAGCTCCAGCTCCCACACCTCCGGCAGCTCGCGCCCGCCTCCATCTCCGGCAGCTCGCGCCCGCCGCCGGCCTTCATCTACGTGAGTGCCAACCACCGGAGACCTCTCCTTCGGCTCCCTTTTGGCTGCCTTAGGCTGCTCTAAGCCGCTCCATCACCGTCGTGCTGCAGAGAGGGGCCGACGTCATGGCTGCAAGGTGTGGTCGACGGAGCTCCGAGCGGGGCGATGATATACTCCCATCGGCGAGGGGTCGTGCTCCCAGCGGCGAGAGGCTGTGCTCCCCACGGCGGGATGGCGTGCTCCCCGCGGCGAGATGAGATGCTCCCAGAGGCCGGAGAGGAGATGCTCCCGTGGAGATGTTCCCGATAGTTGGGCGGCGATGCTCCCGACGAGCTCGCTGGTGCTCCGATAGTGGCGCCGCGATGCTCCCATGGCAGCGCCGCGATGCTCCCGACAAGCTCGACGGTGCTCTGACTGTGGGGCGGCGATGCTCCCATGGCAGCGCCGCGATGCTCCCGACGAGCTCGCCGGTGCTCCGATAGTGGCGCCGCGATGCTCCCGACAAGATCGACAGTGCTCCGATAGTGGGGCGGCGGTGCTCCGATAGTTGGGCGGCGATGCTCCCGACGAGCTCGGTGCTCCGATAGTGGGGCGGTGGTGCTCCGATAGTTGGGCGGCGATGCTCCCGACGAGCTCGACGGTGCTCCGATAGCGGCGCCGCGATGCTCCCGACGATCTCGACGGTGCTCCCATGGCAGCGCCACGGTGCTCCCATGGCAGCGCCGCGGTGCTCCGATAGCGGGGCGGCGATGCTCCCGACGACGCTTGTCCGTGCTCCCATGGCAGCGCCACGGTGCTCCAGCAGGTGGGTGGTGATGCTTCCGATGAAGCTCGGCGGGGTTGCCATGGCGTTTTCGACGAAGCTCGACGGTGCTACTCCCCCAAAGGCTGCGGTGGCATTTTTCTAGCAGGCGGGTGGTGATGCTTCCGGCGAAGCTCGACGGTGGATTTGCGAAGTTACGGCGGCGTCTTTCGCCGGCGACGTATTCCGGGATCTTCTCCGGCGACGAAGCGGGGGCTCATGGATTTTGCGACCGGACGCGGTAGGAGACGATGGTGGGAGAGGGGACAGCGGTGTGGATGGGCGTTTGACTTTTTGTGTGCGTGAGCAGTCCCGTGTGCACATGCGTCAGTGGTCCATAGACACGTGTCGAACGCATGAGGCGGAGGATCGAAATTTCGCATCCCCCGGGGGACGCCCAGCATTGTCCCTAAAAATTGCAGCATGAAACAAAACATCAAGTAGCTAGATGCAAAGAGTGTCAGATTTACCACTCAAGTACATTTTTAATTCATTTTGATATCTCTAAATTGCCCCAAGATCATTATAAACCCTGAAAGAATAGTATTAGTTTCAAAGTTAATAAATGAACAATATAAAAACACACCATGCCTTAAGATATATGAGCTACCATGTATTGCTATGTTCCTTAATTCAGATGAAACATGCCCGTGCGTTGCTACGGAAAATCGATAATGTATATTTTACAAAATATGCTATTTTAAATCTAGTTAGGACTAAAAATTGCAGCACCAAACAAAACATCAAGCGGCCGGATGCAAAGAGTGTCAATTTTACCGCTCAAGTACATTTTTTATTCATTTTCATATTTCTAAATTTCCCCAAGATCATTATAAACCAAGAAAAATAGTATTAGTTTCAAAGTCAGTAAATGAACAATAAAAGAAACACACCATGCCTTAAGATATATGAGCTAGCCATGTATTGCTATGTTCCTTAATTCAAATGAAGCAGCATAACCTTGATGTAATGTCCCGCCATATTCATAAGCTGGAATAACACCTCTGATCTGCCGATGATGCGTTACTCCAAGGTTCCAAAATATGGCTTGAGTGAGTATTTGTAGACTCCATCATTGTCACGAGTAGAGACATCTTGTTATAGACCGGTGTGATTCCCTTTGTCTTGGGAACAATTTCGAATCTTAACTTCAAGGTGGTGTTAATCAACATCCATCCCTTCATTAGTTCATATGTATTATCATATCTCCAATCTGAACTGAAAGTTTCTCTGAAACTTTCCCTTACAATGTAGATTGTCATGAACAAAGCTCGAGAAAGCATCACAACACCATAGGAAGCAGCTGGCCGCACTATGGACTTTTCTTTTATGGAGGTTCACCTTAATCTTCTGAACTATTCGTAACAGTCTGCAAAGAAATTCCCAGGCTACCCTCTCCGGCTTCAGATTTTTAGATTGGTACAATGTACTGAACAATAAAGACAAAAGATATATGCACTCTACTCTACTTATCAGCTGGGGACATAGGCACAAATTCTGAAGGACAAGAGAACCATGAATTAAGAAACTGACGGACCACTGGTTCTACTGAGCTCGGCCTCTCTGTCTTCACCGACGAGGAAAACTGCAGCCTAAGCTACCAACGCTGAAAATTGAGAAGATGTTCCCGTTCTTAAGCGTGTCAGCGCCCCGAACATCTTGACGCGGCCACCAGCGCCAAGGTCGGACATCTGGTAGGCAATGGGCCAGCGAGCTGAGCGAGAACCCTGAGATGTCGCAGGTCTGGCCGTCCTTGGGAGCCGCGAGGAGCGCCTGTGTGCTTCGTGCCGTCGTCGGATGGGTGGAGGCCCATGCGACCCACCCGCGTACGACGCCGGCGCTGCGCGCTTGGCATGGCCTTGCCGGAGAATCTCCATGGCAACATAACGGGGGGAAACAACCAACGGTGTCCTCGTCACTGACCATGGAGGAGTCGGAGCTCGTTGAGTATGTCGGGGCGGAGCCGAGCGGCCATGGAGGCGGCGTTGATCGCCATCTCATCGACGATGAATTTGACCTGGCTCTCTCTGATCATGTTGTCCTCGATCGGGCGATCTGAATAGGCTGCATCGGGGAAGTAGCAGATGGAGGTATTGTGGCCAACGAATCCCTCGACCCACGCTGAAGAGAAGTTCGGCAGCAGCCGTGGAGCTTGATCATGACTACATGTGCTTCCTGGGTATATTAGATGCAGAACAGGGCAGGTAAAACAATTCAAAGCAGGACTCCAAATTTCCCTTTTGTTTTGGACTCTGGCAAAAGGATGAGGCCCGCGAGCGAACAGTACAAACGACTCTGAGTGGAAACGGATGATAGATGGCGTGCACAACGCAGTGAAGTCGTGTCCCTGTTGGACTTCTCTGGCTTGCACAACGCAGTCAAGTTGTGTCCCTGTTGGACTCGTCTTGGGCTCGGCCATCGATCGCAAGGCTAAGCAAGGAGACGTAAGAACTACTCTAACCACGTACGACGTACCATCAACGGACCATCACGGCAGTAAGCCATAGATAGATTAGGTAAAAATAAAGATATAGATCCCAATAGGTATAACTTACCGATGGCAATGTGGGTAATTTGTGTCAATTTTGAGGGCAGTTTCAATGACCTACCAAACCAAACCAAACCAGGGAAGCCTTAACGCCTTTATTATTAGGTATAGATATAGTACCACTTCCTTGTGTAAACTTATACGGCACTACTACCAGCGAAGTACCGCACAAGAGTGAACGGCAACGACTTGCGTGCGAAGAAGAAAATGAGTGAATGCCAACGACTTGAACCTGTGAGATGTACTACTAGTCAAACTCTGTCAGATATTAATAAGTCAACTTTAGCGCCAAAAGGAAACGTGTCCACTTGGCCACTTAGTTAAGTACACATTCGCTCCGGCACAACGTGTGAGGTCCTCAACAACCGATCTATCCACCCACAGCGTGAAAGAAACTAGTCTCAGGGCATGTTTGGCTGCCCAGGACGACCTCATTCAGCCCGAGCGATCACAAATTTCGTGCGTTTGGTTGTCTAAGTCGGCTCGCATATCATCGAAGGAACTTTAAAACTGGTCAAAATGTGATACACCGTCGAATCGACCATTTTTCAGAGCCAAGCTGAAGAGAGCCACTCGTGTCTCTCCCTCGCATGCATTGGAAACCGTGGGAAATTAGACGTTTCGGATTAACTCCCCGTTCCCCTCATCCCAACCCTATTTCTCACCTTTTCTGTTCCAATGGCCAGTGTCTTCCACCACCGCGCCACCCCCACACACTCTTCCGGCACAACACCGGCAGCGTCGCGCACTCGCTATGGGTCGAGTCGTCCGAAACGTGTCGACGAAGGAGCTAGTGGGGATGTTGCGGTCTTTCCTTTTATGACTAATTCATTAGATGCTTGATGACTGTATTTTCCTAGTCATGGACAATGTTTATGTCCGCATCAATGAGTAGCATATTGTTGGAAGGGAACAATATGGCTGGGTATTCCCTAAGTAGATTGACATGCTAAGAGATTGCATTAAGACATCTTTGTCCTTAGTGTAATATCACATCATGGTTATATTACAATGTGTCCTTTGACCATAAGGTTACCGGAGTAGTATATTTTAGAGGTTTTACTTTAGTACTATCTAGAGTCACGTCGTAAATTGGGTGAACATAAAGGTAGCCACTAGGTAATCTAAAGGAGTATATTACCTTGATGTTCTGAGATGTGAATTACTCCTTCGTAAAAAGAGGGATACATGCCTGGACCCACTCGGTATTTTTGGTATTCATAAATTCTGCAGACAATGCATGATGACGATATATCATGTGGGATATTATAATACAGTAACGAGTAAAATAAAACTTACCACTTAACGACACAAGACAAAGGTATAGTGAATCAGATATTGTTTCACGACAATACCGGCATCCATAGTCTCGGTTATTTTGGTATCGTGAGTAATGAGAAAATTGTATAATGACCAACATGTTGAGGAGTTTATTCGTATAGTTTGGGAAGGTTTTCGCAACCAAAAACTAGAATCGGCCGTTATTTTCCAGTTCTGAGCGGTTTTCAGTCACGGCTAGAGATGCTCTAAGCATCTAATCTTCTAATATTTAGGAGTCCATGAACCCTCGCTGGTCCACAGTTAGAAGGATGAGCCACACGTTGACACAATATAACGCTCTGTTGGTAACCTGCAAAAACAATGAGGAACTCCCACTTTATTACAAACTATATCATTTCGGCAATTCTAAATTGCCCAAAGAAAATCAGCTACCCCTACACATAAATTTGCTTTCATTTTTCTGTCATTTCCATTAAGCCAGCTACCAAACATATTGGTAATATTTATAGGATGTGGGATATTAAAATTAAAACGAATAAATCTCCAAATTTTACGAAAAAAGGAACAAGAAAGAAAGAAATGACAATAGACTCTTTTGCATCATAGAAGCACATTTTTTGCATCTCGTCCAATTCCTTTTTGCAAAATTATATTTAGTCAAAATGACTCATCTATTTAGAAAACATAAAAATATCTAAATTTTTAGTGGTATCTTAAGTCGCCACAAATATTTACACAAAAATATTGTGTGACCATTCATGCAATCGGCATACACGGATTTTACTCTGAACAAACTTGTGGCCGTTAATCTCCACTTAAACGAATCCGGTTAATATGAAAGTGTGACGTTAATTGAACTTTCCATTATATGCATCCATGTGTCAAGCTTATCACCCACAATAGCCCTTCTAAACCGTGGATTGGGTGGTGCAACTGAAAGCACGTCCGCAACCAAGACTTTCTTGTGTCGCACAATTTTCAAAAGGGTTGGATACTCTGTCGACAGGGTATTTCCTCCCAACCAAACATCTTCCCAAAACCTTTCTTTCTGGCCATTACCAACAACAAAAGATCCACAAGAAAGGTAAACATTACGAACAACCATAATGCCTTTTCAAAATGGTGAGTCTGTAGGTTTCTCTTCTGAGACAAGGACTTGCCTTTTAGGTACTTGTTGCATAATAACTCATGCCAAACACCTTCTTCACCCAAAAATTTGTAAAGCCATTTTGCAAGCAAACACTTATTTTTTATATCCAGAACCCCAATCCTCAACCCTTATTGGTCTTTCGATGTACAAACAATGTTTCTTTTTGTCAACCGGATTTTTTTCTTCGCGGCTCTAGAGGCACCGTAATGATGTGATCGTGATCGATAGCGCGACACCTTCGGTGGAGACAGTGATCAAGAGGATTATGGAGGAGGCCGAGCGTTGGTGCGCGACGAAACTATTTAGGGGTGGTCTAGGACGAGTGGATCGGTGGAGGTTCCGTGAGTAGTCCCTAGTTCTAATGTTGTTGGTGGATTGCATTCTCGACGTCTTTGACGATCGCATTGTATTTCGGTCTCGGTTGGCCTCTTCTTCTATGAAAATGATATGTCTATCAATGACGTATCCTTGAATAATAATATAAAAATCCTTTTATCAATACCTCGTACCACGTGTTCAACAATGGATATAAAAGAGAAGGAATTACGGTGAAGAAAGAATTATGTGACAGACTCATCCCTTCGCTCACCTCACACGAGCTAACAAGAAAATAAAATTAGAGCTTGGTTTATTGTGATATATATCTTTCAACTTAATTAGGTCGGTCTGAGGAAGTTCCAAAACAAGTACATATTTGGTGACACTAGAGAAAATGTAGTTTAGTGGAAGAGTTAGGTTTTGGAATAAGGAATTCTCACTTTCCATTTCCTGCCATCTAAGCATGAGGGTCAATCGAGATAACTCCAGGTGATTAAACATATTCATATAGAATATGCAGAAATTGGTATACGTATTAACATAAACACCGGAAAAGTTTCTTGCTCTAATACACAAACAGGGAATCAAAGTTTCTTAAATTTGACCATGTTTATGTAAAAAGTACCAATATTTATATTACCAAATTAGTATCATTAGATTCATGATGAAATATATTTTCACAATATATCTATTTGGTTTCATAAATATTCCCATATGTTTATATGAAATAGGTCAAACTTTGAGATAACTTTGATAGTATTGAACCTTATATAATATGTTCATATTTTCAGTTGTTTTCTTTAACAATTTTGAGCTTCAAGCCACCTAGCACACCCATTCTCCTTTCCTTCCCAAAAGATAATCGCCTGTTTATCCCTTTTTTAATTTTAAATATGTTGAAATGATCGTTCATATTATTCTTATACGCAATTGAATTTAGACAAATTTTAGATTTTATATGTTAATTTTTAGGAATTTTTGTATTGTATTGTATTCTCCAAAATTAGATATTAGTCTTAATTTGAAGATTTTATAATATGTTGAAGACCCAAAAAAAGGACTTAGCGATCACCATTTCCATCATTTCTTCTTTTTCTTACTAGTTTTTTTTTTCTTTTTACACGTTCAGATTTTTTTCTCCCCTCTTCTTGCTCATTCCTGCTCCTATTGAGCCAAAAATAAACATGATTCAATTGTTTATTTGATAATTTAGACTGCTATAATCCAGTGTCACAAATGATACATGATCAGAGTATTTTTTTAGTGGCTGACTCCACCAACTATATTAACATTGTCTTATATTATTCATGTATTCCAAACTATTGTTTGGACGCAACAACAACAACAACAACAACATCAGAGCAACAATCACCCCCACTTTCTCAAGGAGAAAATTGTGGTTCAAAACTCTCGACATGATATAGTCGTCGAGGAAGTGTGTCCATTGTCATATCTCATTTGTATGCCTCATTGGCGGAGTTTGGCCCAATATTTGGGGGAAGAAATGGGTTAAGAGGAGCAAAATAAAAAGATTTGGGCCAAACTAGAAGGTGAATTGTCCTAGAGAAGTTGCTTCAGATAATTTCATCACACTGGGGGCAGCCCCCCTCCTCCCCCCCCCCCCCCCCCCCCAAATTCCCACCGCGATTTACTTGGGAAATTTGATCTTACCATGTCAGTTTCCATTCGAATAGTGTGTGTTACATTTTCATATTATGTTTCGACCGCTCTTACAAATTACAGTGAGGTATGAAAGTAACTTATAATTACTAAATTATTATTGGTAAATAGTCACTTCATGATGTTCCGTAAATTTAGATACTAAACATTAATTTATATTCTCAAATAGTTTACTTACTTTAACACTCTTTTGAAAGTTCAGAGTAGTGTATGATGATGTACAAGCTTAGATCTTCCTTAGCAACCGTTATAGGTCCAGGAAACAGATCCATTAATTTAGATAATGACAAGCTCTTTTCCCCACAGTGCCTTCACAACATTTATTAATTTTTGGTTGCATTTAATCATTATGAGAAGTAATTTTTTTTGGGTTCTTCTATATAGAACTGTATATCGCTAAAATTATATCCATAATAATATATGTAAAATAATATCTGACATATTTCTATTTACTACCCCCTTTGTCTAGTCTTTTGCTATTTACTACGCCTTTGTCTAGTGTTTTGTGTTTAAACGGCTTATAATTTGATATGAAGGTAGTACAATTTGGGAAAGGGGAGTAGCTTGAAATCTTCTTTTCATATGTAGAGGACATGATCTCAAGACCATCAGCCATGTATTCTATGTCATCGCTGGAATTGTGCGCTTTGAGTTTCCAATGGCTTTCTTGGGTTTGACGTTGGCCCTGGCGTCGTCTATCATGTACAAGCCTTCACATTCAAGTTGTGGCACCTCGCCTACTATGTTGTACGACTCTACGATCTCGTAAATGTGAAACGTTGCATCACCATTACAGAGTTCATTTCATTTCTTCTCGACGTGGGAAAGAAAAGACACAAGCAGCCTGAGTATATCCATGTTTTTTGGCGATGCGCCAAGTGTGCATCTTCATCGTTGCAGTATCATAGATAGGATTGACTATCTGTGTGATGTAGAGCCTACTTCTTTCCCTATCGGTGCGAATGGGCCTAGAGGGTTTGCTTCGGATAATTACTTTAGGCTGGGGGCAGTCCCCCCCCCCCCCAACTCAATGTAGATCTACCATCGGTATGCCTTCATAAATTTGTAAGGTCATCACGATTTAATTGGAAATTGGATCTTACCGTTTCAGTTTCGATTTGAATAGTGTGTGTTACATGTTTGTATTATGTTTCTAACGCTCTTACAAAGTACAGTGAGGTGCGAGAGTACCTTATAATTGCTAAATTGTCACTTCATGATGTTGCATAAACTTAGATACTAAACATTAATCTATATGCTCAATGAGTTTACTTACTCTAACACTTTTTCGAAAGGACAGAGCGGTGTAGGGTGTACGAACAAGCTTAGATCTAGCTTACTAAGTACTATAGGTCCAGGTCCATCATTTGAGATAATGACAAGCATCTCTTGCCCACGGTTCCATCACAACATTTATGATTTTTGGTTGTATTTGATCATTATGGGAAGCAATGATTTAGGGTTCTTGTATATAGAATTGTATATCGCTAAAAGAATAATTAGAATGGTATATGAAAAAGAATATTAGACACATTTCTATTTACTACCCGTTTGTCTAGTGTACAGTGTCTAAACATCCTATAATTTGATATGAAGGTAGTAAACTTTTGAGGGGTGATGGGGGGGAGTAGCTTGAAATCATGTTTCATATGTACATGACATAATCTTGAGACTATCAGCCATATGTTCAATGCCATCACCGGAATCGTGCGCTTTTGGTTGCTAATGTCCCTCTTGGGTTTGATCTCAGCCCCGGCGTCATATATCTTGTACAAGCCTTCGTAATCAAGTTGTGGCGCACCCGTTGACTATGTTGTATGAATGTGAGACTCTGCATCATCATTATAGAGTTCATTGCATTGCATATCGGCGCGGGAAATAAGGATACAAAAACTTTGAGATAGTTTGACTTTATAACTGTTGGATGTATGTCCAAAAGGAAATAATACTTATACATCTATTTCAAAATTGTGATTCATATTACTATGCTATAACTAACGAGGTTCATGAATACGAGATTCAGAGAAAAACTCACGCTCACGTGTAGTAACATGAACACCGTTTTAAACCCTAGTCTTTCCTTTTACGACTAATTCATTAGAATCTTGATGACTATATTTTCCTAGTCATGGAGATTGTTTATGTCAGCATCAAAGAATAGCATATTGTTGGAAGGAAACAATATGGCTGAGTATTCACTAAGTAGATTAATATGCTAGACATCTTTGTCCTTAGTGTCATATCACAACATGGTTATATTACATTGTGTCTTTTGACCATGAGGTTATCGCAGTATGATACCTACAAGTGCACAGGTTCGCTAAAGCATCATTTCGTGGAAGTATGATCTCCCGATTTATATCGATCCCACGGTGAGCTGATCTGGTAAAAGTTTTTAAGACTACCTTTGTCACACACAAGTTGTCATACTTATATGAATTGACTCACGTAAATATTAATTTGTTTAAACCTGCGGAAAACGGAGGGTGAGTTGTGTGGAAATAGAAATGGAAAAACTTACTAATAATAAATAATTGAAAGAAAGAAATATAGTAATGTTGTGTTGTATTGCTTATGGATGAAGTAGGCGCGAAGAGATTCTGGTCCATAGTTCTTGTGAATGTGCTTGATGGAGGTAGCGGATATGTGATATATATTCTCTTCTATTGAATGCTCGGTAGGCGAGTCACCCTGAAATAGTTAAATGTCCCCATGCCTGGCTCTATTTATCACTATTTTCATGCTTACCTGTTCCATTGCCATTGTCAGTTCATCTATTTAAAACCATTAGGTTAGACCAATGCATTAAGTTTGATGGCTTCTCTTGATCCTCTTGGTGTCTTCACTCCTCATTGATATCTCCACTTGTCACTTAAGAGGTCGCAGAATTGTTGAACAACAAGTATATGTTTAAGTAGGTCTCTAGTAGTACCATGTTACCAAAGCACTAGATAACAGACATTATGCACACCATAACCACGTAATCCTATAAACAATATAAAAAAGACTCTCACGCATAAGATGAAATCAATTAGCACAAACATATATTACAAATCCCCTTCATCTCCCTCGCCTGCGGGGATTTACTCGCACGTGAGAGAGTTAGCAAACATGAACTCGATAATTGAAAGTGGAAGGTTCATCTCTATATTACCTTAGCAAGTCACAATAATCCTTGGATCAACGAACACAAAACTATATTTCAATCTATGGGAGAGTTATCAAAACCCTAAACTTATTACAACGATGATCTCAATCTCTCTATGTGATGGTGGAATGGATGGTGCGGTGGATGGTGTTGAAGATGGCGATCTCCGACCGGATCAGACAAGGCTTCTACTCTCCGGATCTCCTTCTTCTTCCTTCTAGCTCTTCTGGTGGCGGTTGCGTCTGTTTTTCGTCCATGGCCTCTTCACGAAAGTTGTCCCTTTTGATGTGCTGGAGGCGGTGTAAGGACCCCAGACCGGCAGTCTGAAACCCTACGTATGCATACATTCACGATCCCAGAAAGATCAGTCGTGAACAACATACACAGTTGGCACACAGAAATACATCATCCATTACACGAATACATAAAGGTATTACACAAATGATCACATGATCAAGTCTAGCACAACTGCCAAAAGGGCAGGCACTTAACAAACACAGCGGAAGACAAATAAAACACAACGTAGTTGAGCCCAAGTCACGCCTTAACCTACAGGCTGCTGACCCGGAGACAATCCTAGTTCGCAAAGCCGTCAACTCCGTACTTCTCTTCATAAATATCCTTTTGAGGGTCCTTCTCCAAATCTGATAAGTAGATACCAGGGGCGAAACCATAATGAGTACATTTGAATGTACTCAGCAAGACATCCATCATGTCACTTACCAACATGCAAGTATGCTTATATGGTGGAATAGGTAGGCTATAAATAGGGTTCACTATCAATGGTGTTCATATATGATGACACCACAGTTGCAGTCAGGTTAATCTGTATCTTCGTTGAAGAAGATACTTCAGAATAAAATAATATAGTTTTATTTCTCTTGTAGATATCACATGTACAAGAGGTTTGGTAAAGTTTTGTTTAAAGAATATTTTCTCTTTGCAAAACTTCTTGGAATCAGTTTTCCAGAATTCTTGCGTAGAGTAGAAAAGGTTTTCTTTGCAAAACATTTTGTTTTGTATAACATCGTCTGGCTTTTCATCATCGACGATACCTCCACGGTATAAGTTTCCATTCCTTTCCGAACTTCACAAGTTCAACACTTCCTTTCCAAAATTCTCTTTCAAAAACTTCCTTTTTGAAAACATTGACACAATGCTAGCTACATGGCCATTCAACTGTCCATATCCGAGGACGCGGCTTCTTCGAAAAAGTTGTACTCTGCAGAGGTGTACACATCCACCAGATCCAGTACACCTCCCGTGAAACAACCACGGACTGTAACAACAGTATGTAAACATCAGGTATCTGATCATAACCATCCACTATGTTCAAGCTAGAATATGCCTATCTCTCAGTTTTAATCTCCTCGGCACCATGTCGCACATCGCCATGACAGGAGACTCAACCGATGCAACCGGAGGGAAAATTAATCCCACACTTTATATGCCTCAACATTGGGAGTTTTGACGACATTCGGTTCGAGGGTACGACGTCCCTTATAGCGATTGAGATAGCACACACTAATAAGAACAAACTTCAAGTTAAGCCCCTTGCCCATGTTGGGGTAGGGTGGCAGTACGGTAAAGGTTGTCCGGCGAAGACTAGGTTATGTGTCATTTTTGAAAAACACCACTTTCTCAAAAATGACCACTTCCACATTCCTCCGGAGAACAAGGATCCGCCTTTTCTCCGGGGTTTTCCGTAAAGCCTTTGTTTTGTAGAATCACAATTTTAGGGTGTCCACTTAGGGACTAGTATATTTGATGGTAATAAATACCATATGGTGGCCTATGGGCTTGGTATTACCAAGTTTAACTACTGGCATAATAATAACCTATAATATAGTATAGTAGTAATTTCCACCTCAAAAATAGTTTTGATAATCAAGTTTTTTTGTAAAACTTCAGAGGTAAAACATGCATGATATATAATGGTAAGTATTGTATCAGCAAGCAATCAGGATGCTTGCCTGGTATCTCTTTGTGTCCCTGGTTGTTGGAGTGACTGGAACTTGAAACAGAGCTTCACGACACTTCCTTCCTCTTCGTTTTTCTAACGCCGTAAAAAGAGAATAAAGGACACACATTCAGAACCAAACAAGACAAACAAGGCTACAAGTAATACATACAGCAAGCACTCAAGAAGTACCACCCAAGTTCTCAATTTTTCCCTTAGGAAAAATTGGCATAAAAACTATAGTTGAAAAGTCTGCTTTTTTTCCTAGTGTTTATGTGTGGCCAATTCAAAGATTCTTGGTTAAGAACACCATGGACCAGTGGGGTAAAGCACATGTTACTAGACAGTAGGGTGTCACATAAAACACATTTTGATGTCTAAAAATTCCCACAACAATCTCTATGGCTAGCACACATAATTTGCTAAATTACTCAAGTGGTGAAATAAGCTCATGACAACAAGTCAAACCTATTTTTCCACCATGAGGCAAACATACCAGTGGGTGTTCCACTAGCAAATATGCTCACCAAGAGGTTAATAAGCCTCTGGTCACTTTTATAAAAGTGCTCAAAACAAACAAACAAGCATCCAAAAACTCCTACTCATACTAGTAGAAAATTTAGGAAAAATACTAGACTAGTTTAGGCTACACTAGTTAATTTTATGCACAAGTGTGCAAGCTAGCAGAGGAAAAATACTCCTCTAACCAGTACCACAAATGCTACTGGATCCCACAAAATATCATAAAAAGCATAGCTAGGAAACAAGGAAAAACTATGCTTAAAAAGCTACACATGTGAGGAGATTAATTCCTAGTCATCCAAGTGTTACTCATGCTTTTATGCTACTTAAGAGGAAACCTATCAGAGGTGAAAACCCTAAGATAATAATGCCACAAGTACATTCCATCCTCTGGTTTTCCACACCAAAGATTCATATTTTTCCCTAGGGGAAAACAAGACAAAAAGCATACATGAATATCCTAGTATGAAATTTAGACTTTAAGCATTTCTATTTAAATCTATTTCAAACACAAGCACCAAGTATCTTGAGGTTCTATAACCAAAATAACAGTACCTAAATGGTACTAGTTTCATGAGAATTAATCTAGCAATAAGCTTAAAAAGCATTTAAAGATCTACTCAAAACATATATAAAAGAAACACATCTAGTGTGGGGGAAATAATGTTTCCACCAACAATGCAATGAAACCAGTGGGTGTTCCACTAGCATATCAAAGCATTAAGAGGTCACAATGCCTCTGGTCCACTTGCTAAAAATTTAACAAAAGACTAAACAAGCTTCTAGTGCAATAACAATACTAGCAGAAAATAATAGGGTGCTTAAATAAGCAAGGCACTGCTACTCATGTTATTGTTTTCACACAAGTGAAAACTTTAGGGGTCAAGTACTCATAACAAACTTATCAAAATGCTACTGGACCTATGGATACAACCCAAAAATATGTGGTCACAAAACCACAAATATTAATACCAAAAATTCCCCACATGAGGGAATTTTTCCAAACATCCTCATAGTAATGATTAAGCTACTCATGCTTTTCTACCAACTCAAATGCAACATAGCAGAGGTGATAACAACACAAAATCAGTACCAATATGGTACTGGATACAATCAAAAATCCAAGTGCTAGCACATCAATTCATCACTCAAAAATGCTATGCAAATATTAACTAGAGAATAATCAAATGCTATTAACAAAAATTCTATTTCTTCTCAACTCACGTCCACACAATCTAACATGCTAAAATATCTAAGTAACACTTAGAAAACAAGTTCACACAACTTGTACATGCTAGAAAACAATATGGAAACACAAAAATATCATAACACAAATTAATTACTTAAAATGCCAAAATGGCAGAAATAAGCAAAACAAGGATCTGTCCACCAAATTTTATAGGATGCTCTAAAAATTAAACCCTTCTAGTTTTAGATAGTCCTAAACATATACAAGACCATCCAATTTGTTTTGCATCAAAATTCATCTTTAATTAATTTATAAAAATCACCAAAGTGCTCACTGGTGTTTTACCAAATTGCATGCCATTTCAAAAATACAATGAATTTGGAAGCAAGGTTAACTTCTTCAGTTAGGAAATTTCAAGGGCTTTCCAATGCGATTGGCCTCACTTCATTTAGAGTTGTAAAATAAAAATGGTGCTCATTTTGGTGTTTTCTGGTAGCTGTTACCAAAACATTTTTCATTTCAAATCTATCCATCCAAATGTAGGTCTACAACTTTGAGGTGGTTTAGAATTAGTTGATGTACCACTGTGATTTTTGGTTTGGTCAAACTCATCCTTTAAGTTAACTTTTAGGCTCAAAAGTAAACATGCTCTTTTCTGTAAAGATTTAAAAAGAAAAACAGCAGGGATGGGCCAGATCCACTCGTGGGCCGGCCAGAACCTTTTTCCACCGCGAGCAGATCTAGCCGCAGTCGCTGATCAGCGGGCCAGAGCGCCACGGAGGCATCCACGCGGGCACAGCCGGGCCCCACTGGCCAGTTTGACTCCTTCCGCGCGGGTCAGCGCGCTGACGCGAGTGTCGCGTCACCACAGCGTCATCGCCGGCGGGAGACGCCTCCGGCGAGCAAAATCCTGCGAATCCGCACATCATTTTACGAATCAAAGGCATATACGGGTTCCCCTCGACGTCGTCTACCAACTAGGGCCAACGTCGTTTCCAGGGAGAGGGTCTGAGAGCAGCGGCGACGGCGTGCGGCGGCGGCCGGACAACGGCCACGACGCGGGGTCGTTCTAGGGGGTTAGGCAGGGGGAAAAACGACGGCGAGGAGCGCCTGCTCACCCCACACGTGCGTGGACGCTCGACGAGGACGGAGGAAGCTCGAGGCGGCGGCGATAGCTCGCCGGAGCCCGCCGGACTCGAGGAAGAAACGTGGACGGCGCGGGCTTCACGAGTCATTCCGGCTCGATTCCTTGTGCAGGGAGGGTCATCACGTCGAGGCGGAGCTGATGGCGCACACGGCTGCCGGCGGCGAGCTCCGCAGCGGCCGAATCGACGTGGAGCTCGAGCTAGGGTTTCGGGTTGGGATTTTTTTGTACAGAAGAGAGAGGAGCTCGAGTGGGGAGAGAGAGGGGGCAGGTAAGAGTCCACATGGGGGGGGTTTTATCTATCTAGGAGTCTTCTACTCGAAGGCAATGGAGCATGGGCTCCCATGGCGTCATCTACAGGAAGAAGAAGGACAAGTGTGACTCGGATTACATTTTGGTCCCTGGAGAATTACAAGTAGGTCCATGTACTCTCTGAAAATGGATGTTTTCCCTAAGCAAACAAAGTTTAAATTTTAAATCCTTTTGCCCAAAATTCTAATTAGTTGAGATACACAACATATATGAAAATTGGCTCAATTGGTGAAACTTTATAATTCAAAGTTGTTCAAATTTGAATTCTTACATAAATGGACATTGAATTTATTAGACTACTTAGGAGCTTCCAAAAATGATAATTTTTGGCACACATTCCTTATTTGATGTGTTACTTATGTGGTAGAAATTTCAAGTCATTTAGAGTTACTTCATAGAACAAACTTGTTCAAATTTCAAAAAGGTGCTGTGAAGAAAACAGGGGTTTTTGGAAACTTAAACAATTCAAAAACTTGTTTCCTTTTGGTTTTCATCCTTATTTATGATATAGAGCAAGTGGTATTTATTTCATGGCATTTGGAAAAAGTTTGTAGAACAAACTTGTTCAAAATCCCAAATGTTGCTGTGGAGAAAAATCATGTTTTCAGGGCTTTAATGGATTCAATTTTTGGTCTCCTCTTGTGTGTGTTCCTTATTTGATATAAGGAAGCAATGGTATGAATTTCAGATCATTTGAGGAAAGTTTCCAATAGTAACTTGTTTTAGTTTTCTGTTTCTAGAAATATTGGAATTTCTATTTAATAAAGCACTAGGCTTTTCTTTATCAATGCTTTGCCAAAATATTTATGTGACTAGAGATAGCAAGTAAATGCTCTCTCATACTATTGTTTTTAATCTTGCAAGGTTGGAAAAACATTTGATAATATTTTGGTGAAGCATTTAAGAATGCCTCTTTTTCTGATAATCCTTTATGGAAATTTTATTAAGTGTTTCCTCTTCATTAATTTAGGTCTTGGAATTATATTCAACATGTATGGGACTCATAAGATGTTTTTGGAAAACTCTTTGATCAATATTCACTTGAGAAAATATTGCCAAAGTCATTGGAACAATATGTTGAATATTTTTATCATTGGAACAATATGTTGAATATTTTTAGTTTACTGCTTTGCTATCCTTTTTAAGTTTGCTTTCAATTTCTTAGCCATGTAAGATTATATAACTAGTTTGTTTAGTTGCACTCAAACAAACACAATCAAAGTTTAATTGTCAAGCAATTAGCAAAACAACTATGTTAACATGTATTCCAAAATTGGGATGTGACAGGTCTTCCCCCCTTAAAAAGAATCTCGTCCCCGAGATTCACAAGCGAGGACTAAGGGAGGGCCAACAAACACAATGTTAGTGTTGGAGTGCAGGTGCTTCCCCCCTTTGACTTTTCTTGGGAGGTGGGGTACATCCCTAAATTAGCAAATTCACTATTAAAAGAAGTACACCAGTACTTGTTTTAGGTCCAAAACTTTGTTTCCTAGTTTGAACAAAATTAAGGTTAGTGCAGAACTACCTGAAAAAAAATACCGTCAATTTTTACATGAGTTCCTAGCTATATCCCACATCTTACATAACACATATGGAGTGGTGTACCACTCTCATAACAAGGTATATAAGAAGCTAAAATATAGCTTGTGGGTGCAAGAGGTTAGGTTGCTAAGGTAAAACAAACAGACAGAACAATACCCATGGCAGTGGTTATTACTCACCACAAGCAATTATCACTTACTATGTTCATGATTTTGGTTGGATATTAGTTTCATAAAGTACTCTTAAGCACAATCATAACACAAGTATAAACTCATGCTAAGGTAAAACATTTAAACAAAATCCAATAAGCACGCAAACAACACCACAGATGAATAGACTATTTATTCACTAGGTTATTGTTTATTAGAGGTTTTGGAATCCATCAATCATGAACAATTTAGCAAACAACCTGTAGCTAAAAACCAATGAAGCTAATCAATCTTCACCCAAGATAAAACTCCTATTACACAGGCATAAAAGGTCTGCACAGATAACACACTAGTATGAAAATCTACACCAGCATGCTATAAGTGATAATCATATCCTATAACTATAGAACATGTAACTAAATAATTCATGGCATTTTAACAGAAGTACTAACTTCCTAAACATGCTATATCAACACATATACTCATAAAATAAAAAGAGGGTAATACTAGAGCAAAAATCACCATTTTCTAGTGGTGAACTAGTTTAACTCTAGAGAAGCAAACCATGCTATCATGATGTTAAAACTAAACAAGCAAGTCATGGATATAAATGTACCTAATAGCAGTACATAAAACTTACTCATGTTAGTAAGCACAACATCAAAACAATCCCATGAAGCAGCTATTAAACCTGCATAAATTAATTCTAGCAGTTTATGTTTTTGTTAAACAATTACTAGCAAGAAGCAAGGTATAACTCACACAACCAGTAGCTATGCAAGTAATGAAAAGTTATTTAAACCTTTTCATAAATCCATACACTCAATTTAAAATCATTCACAAACAATCTACCAATCAAGAGGAATTTATTTTATTTGCGAACAATTTAATTTCAGCACACGGCAGTGAAACATTTCTTAACATGATACCCCTAAGGAATATTATGCTAATACAAGGATCACACCTAAACATACTAGTATTTACTAGTAATAAATAAACTTCTCACTTGCATAAGTGAAAAGAAACAATTATATTTTCCATGGTGGAAAATAAATATCAATCACATAGTGAAACATGCTATTTTCACACATGTGTATGGTTGGGGATTTTCATCCTCAAGCCAAAATGCAATGGGACCAGTGGGCTATGGCCTACTAATACCAAGTAAAAATAGGTACTAAACCTCTGGTTACTCATGAAAAACTTTGCATACTAGATAAAAATATAATGCTATTTAATCTAGTGAAGCAATACTAGTGCATACTGATAGCAATTCTTACACATGTTGTTTTATTAAAAGACGTGCAAGCTAATCATAGGTACAATCATCAAAATAACAGTACCAAAATGGTACTGGACTCAAAGAAAACATAGCACAAAATTTATCAAAGCATTCACACAAAGGTCTATCTTTCACAATAATTCCAAATAATAAAAACTGGAAAAATAGCAAATGTTACTCATGCTTTGCTATAAGATCTCATGCAAGTTAATGAAGATAACAGCATATAAATAACAGTACCAAAATGGTACTGGATCTATCATAACCATAACAAAAATCTAGGTACAACAAATCTATAAGGATTTGCCCACTCAACAATCCCAATAATAAAACTGGAAGGTAACAAATGCTATTTCATTCTTATTCGAGTTTCCAATCATGCACACACTTTCTAGGGTAGATTTATTGTAAGAAAACAATATAATAACAAGTCCTAACAACTCCATATAAGTTAGGAAGCAAGATTTAATAAAACACAAATTTATTTCAATCAAGAGCACACAAAGAAACAAAAACAGGAAAACTGTTGTTTTCTTGATAACCACTTCATTTCATCGTTCACTTAATTTCTAAACTCCGAATCTCATAGTACCTACAATGTCTACCAAGTTTTGATTTCCAAAGTAGATACACCCGATATCCTATTGACTAGTAAACGAATAGGTCATCATCTTATTTTCTCATGACTTCTCCTTTTTACCAACTATATTGAAAAGTGCCATAAGTCACTTAATTTCTTGGTTTAGAAAGAGTTATAAGTAGTTCACATGCTTTGGTTAGGTGTCAACCTAAGATTAGGAAAAACATGTTAGTCTTGTTAGCTTTCCATTAAATAATGTTTGTCCGACAAGATACGACTAGCGTCATCGTATGTCGAATATTGAATTGTGCTCTTTTGATTGGCTTTTGAGGGGGTTGCGCATCATGGCATGTGAAGACTTCTTTTGCACTTTTCTCCAGAGGAGGGAGGTATATAACTTTTAAAAGGGATTTCTCTTGTTTGGTCTTTTAAAAGGGAACATAAAAAAAAAGTGCAACGTTTAGCTAACAGGGTAAATAGAGTCTTTTGCAAACAGACAAAACATATAGGTTTTGGTCAGTATTGGTTGGTTTTCTTCACGCCTTTTCTTCTTTGAAGGTTTTCATTGTTGGAGCTTTATCTGTTGGAGTGCATCACTGGTAGCAATGCTATCAGCTCGTGTGGCTTGATGGTCCTCTATATAGGCCCAACGGTGCTTTCATTGATGGTGGGGAAATGGTGGTGGTTCACGACGGGTCGCATTATGAAGCGAAAACAAGTATAAGTCTAAGCAACAAA
The DNA here is from genome assembly GCA_028641055.1 of Alopecurus myosuroides. NCBI lineage: Eukaryota > Viridiplantae > Streptophyta > Magnoliopsida > Poales > Poaceae > Alopecurus > Alopecurus myosuroides. The sequence goes on from CM054059.1 coordinate 413,561,554, forward strand.
TTCTTGTTTTTGAATGCTATACTAACATTTTTGCTTGCAAAAATTTAACACGAGGCGATTCAAAAACAAGAGCGGGGCAATCACAAATTTGTAAAATTTGAGCACTCCGCAGACATATAAAAGCCTAGATGAACCAAATTCTACACCACACAATAGCACACAGTCCTACGGACACACATAAACAAGCCAAAACACACAAGCAAGGCTCCATTGGGGCTACGTCAGGGGATGATCCAAAAATCCTAGAAGTGGCTGAAGAACTATATTTACTGCTGACCAACATTACAGTAGAGCTAGGCAATTATTTTGGTCTCTCGGGACATCGGCAGGTATAAAAGTTTTTGTATGGAAACAAGATAATTGAAGTAAAGTTTTTGATGAAACTTTATGCAACAATCTGTTTTTGAAACTCCAACTATTTTCTGGACAGAAAACTTCAAAGACGAGAGATGTTTCAAAAACAGAGCGGAGCAGTTGCAAACAAGTAAGAAATAAACTCTTAACCGAGAGAGATACCAACTCTATAAGGCCCGCCCTTCGAACCACCGTTCAAGGACGCCCTTGATATGCATTTAGAGTCTTTTGAAAAGATCAGAAGGAGGGGAAAATATACTAAAATTCCCTTGGATAAAAATAATGTAGATAGCAAATAGGTTTTTACTCAAAAATAATTTTCTTTCCTATCTGACGTCCATGCTAACTAAGGTCTCCTAAGGTCAGGATGGCTCTGATACCAACTCTGTAAGGACCCCAGACCGGCAGTCTGAAACCCTACGTATGCATACATTCACGATCCCAGAAAGATCAGTCGTGAACAACATACACAGTTGGCACACAGAAATACATCATCCATTACACGAATACATAAAGGTATTACACAAATGATCACATGATCAAGTCTAGCACAACTGCCAAAAGGGCAGGCACTTAACAAACACAGCGGAAGACAAATAAAACACAACGTAGTTGAGCCCAAGTCACGCCTTAACCTACAGGCTGCTGACCCGGAGACAATCCTAGTTCGCAAAGCCGTCAACTCCGTACTTCTCTTCATAAATATCCTTTTGAGGGTCCTTCTCCAAATCTGATAAGTAGATACCAGGGGCGAAACCATAATGAGTACATTTGAATGTACTCAGCAAGACATCCATCATGTCACTTACCAACATGCAAGTATGCTTATATGGTGGAATAGGTAGGCTATAAATAGGGTTCACTATCAATGGTGTTCATATATGATGACACCACAGTTGCAGTCAGGTTAATCTGTATCTTCGTTGAAGAAGATACTTCAGAATAAAATAATATAGTTTTATTTCTCTTGTAGATATCACATGTACAAGAGGTTTGGTAAAGTTTTGTTTAAAGAATATTTTCTCTTTGCAAAACTTCTTGGAATCAGTTTTCCAGAATTCTTGCGTAGAGTAGAAAAGGTTTTCTTTGCAAAACATTTTGTTTTGTATAACATCGTCTGGCTTTTCATCATCGACGATACCTCCACGGTATAAGTTTCCATTCCTTTCCGAACTTCACAAGTTCAACACTTCCTTTCCAAAATTCTCTTTCAAAAAACTTCCTTTTTGAAAACATTGACACAATGCTAGCTACATGGCCATTCAACTGTCCATATCCGAGGACGCGGCTTCTTCGAAAAAGTTGTACTCTGCAGAGGTGTACACATCCACCAGATCCAGTACACCTCCCGTGAAACAACCACGGACTGTAACAACAGTATGTAAACATCAGGTATCTGATCATAACCATCCACTATGTTCAAGCTAGAATATGCCTATCTCTCAGTTTTAATCTCCTCGGCACCATGTCGCACATCGCCATGACAGGAGACTCAACCGATGCAACCGGAGGGAAAATTAATCCCACACTTTATATGCCTCAACATTGGGAGTTTTGACGACATTCGGTTCGAGGGTACGACGTCCCTTATAGCGATTGAGATAGCACACACTAATAAGAACAAACTTCAAGTTAAGCCCCTTGCCCATGTTGGGGTAGGGTGGCAGTACGGTAAAGGTTGTCCGGCGAAGACTAGGTTATGTGTCATTTTTGAAAAACACCACTTTCTCAAAAATGACCACTTCCACATTCCTCCGGAGAACAAGGATCCGCCTTTTCTCCGGGGTTTTCCGTAAAGCCTTTGTTTTGTAGAATCACAATTTTAGGGTGTCCACTTAGGGACTAGTATATTTGATGGTAATAAATACCATATGGTGGCCTATGGGCTTGGTATTACCAAGTTTAACTACTGGCATAATAATAACCTATAATATAGTATAGTAGTAATTTCCACCTCAAAAATAGTTTTGATAATCAAGTTTTTTTGTAAAACTTCAGAGGTAAAACATGCATGATATATAATGGTAAGTATTGTATCAGCAAGCAATCAGGATGCTTGCCTGGTATCTCTTTGTGTCCCTGGTTGTTGGAGTGACTGGAACTTGAAACAGAGCTTCACGACACTTCCTTCCTCTTCGTTTTTCTAACGCCGTAAAAAGAGAATAAAGGACACACATTCAGAACCAAACAAGACAAACAAGGCTACAAGTAATACATACAGCAAGCACTCAAGAAGTACCACCCAAGTTCTCAATTTTTCCCTTAGGAAAAATTGGCATAAAAACTATAGTTGAAAAGTCTGCTTTTTTTTCCTAGTGTTTATGTGTGGCCAATTCAAAGATTCTTGGTTAAGAACACCATGGACCAGTGGGGTAAAGCACATGTTACTAGACAGTAGGGTGTCACATAAAACACATTTTGATGTCTAAAAATTCCCACAACAATCTCTATGGCTAGCACACATAATTTGCTAAATTACTCAAGTGGTGAAATAAGCTCATGACAACAAGTCAAACCTATTTTTCCACCATGAGGCAAACATACCAGTGGGTGTTCCACTAGCAAATATGCTCACCAAGAGGTTAATAAGCCTCTGGTCACTTTTATAAAAGTGCTCAAAACAAACAAACAAGCATCCAAAAACTCCTACTCATACTAGTAGAAAATTTAGGAAAAATACTAGACTAGTTTAGGCTACACTAGTTAATTTTATGCACAAGTGTGCAAGCTAGCAGAGGAAAAATACTCCTCTAACCAGTACCACAAATGCTACTGGATCCCACAAAATATCATAAAAAGCATAGCTAGGAAACAAGGAAAAACTATGCTTAAAAAGCTACACATGTGAGGAGATTAATTCCTAGTCATCCAAGTGTTACTCATGCTTTTATGCTACTTAAGAGGAAACCTATCAGAGGTGAAAACCCTAAGATAATAATGCCACAAGTACATTCCATCCTCTGGTTTTCCACACCAAAGATTCATATTTTTCCCTAGGGGAAAACAAGACAAAAAGCATACATGAATATCCTAGTATGAAATTTAGACTTTAAGCATTTCTATTTAAATCTATTTCAAACACAAGCACCAAGTATCTTGAGGTTCTATAACCAAAATAACAGTACCTAAATGGTACTAGTTTCATGAGAATTAATCTAGCAATAAGCTTAAAAAGCATTTAAAGATCTACTCAAAACATATATAAAAGAAACACATCTAGTGTGGGGGAAATAATGTTTCCACCAACAATGCAATGAAACCAGTGGGTGTTCCACTAGCATATCAAAGCATTAAGAGGTCACAATGCCTCTGGTCCACTTGCTAAAAATTTAACAAAAGACTAAACAAGCTTCTAGTGCAATAACAATACTAGCAGAAAATAATAGGGTGCTTAAATAAGCAAGGCACTGCTACTCATGTTATTGTTTTCACACAAGTGAAAACTTTAGGGGTCAAGTACTCATAACAAACTTATCAAAATGCTACTGGACCTATGGATACAACCCAAAAATATGTGGTCACAAAACCACAAATATTAATACCAAAAATTCCCCACATGAGGGAATTTTTCCAAACATCCTCATAGTAATGATTAAGCTACTCATGCTTTTCTACCAACTCAAATGCAACATAGCAGAGGTGATAACAACACAAAATCAGTACCAATATGGTACTGGATACAATCAAAAATCCAAGTGCTAGCACATCAATTCATCACTCAAAAATGCTATGCAAATATTAACTAGAGAATAATCAAATGCTATTAACAAAAATTCTATTTCTTCTCAACTCACGTCCACACAATCTAACATGCTAAAATATCTAAGTAACACTTAGAAAACAAGTTCACACAACTTGTACATGCTAGAAAACAATATGGAAACACAAAAATATCATAACACAAATTAATTACTTAAAATGCCAAAATGGCAGAAATAAGCAAAACAAGGATCTGTCCACCAAATTTTATAGGATGCTCTAAAAATTAAACCCTTCTAGTTTTAGATAGTCCTAAACATATACAAGACCATCCAATTTGTTTTGCATCAAAATTCATCTTTAATTAATTTATAAAAATCACCAAAGTGCTCACTGGTGTTTTACCAAATTGCATGCCATTTCAAAAATACAATGAATTTGGAAGCAAGGTTAACTTCTTCAGTTAGGAAATTTCAAGGGCTTTCCAATGCGATTGGCCTCACTTCATTTAGAGTTGTAAAATAAAAATGGTGCTCATTTTGGTGTTTTCTGGTAGCTGTTACCAAAACATTTTTCATTTCAAATCTATCCATCCAAATGTAGGTCTACAACTTTGAGGTGGTTTAGAATTAGTTGATGTACCACTGTGATTTTTGGTTTGGTCAAACTCATCCTTTAAGTTAACTTTTAGGCTCAAAAGTAAACATGCTCTTTTCTGTAAAGATTTAAAAAGAAAAACAGCAGGGATGGGCCAGATCCACTCGTGGGCCGGCCAGAACCTTTTTCCACCGCGAGCAGATCTAGCCGCAGTCGCTGATCAGCGGGCCAGAGCGCCACGGAGGCATCCACGCGGGCACAGCCGGGCCCCACTGGCCAGTTTGACTCCTTCCGCGCGGGTCAGCGCGCTGACGCGAGTGTCGCGTCACCACAGCGTCATCGCCGGCGGGAGACGCCTCCGGCGAGCAAAATCCTGCGAATCCGCACATCATTTTACGAATCAAAGGCATATACGGGTTCCCCTCGACGTCGTCTACCAACTAGGGCCAACGTCGTTTCCAGGGAGAGGGTCTGAGAGCAGCGGCGACGGCGTGCGGCGGCGGCCGGACAACGGCCACGACGCGGGGTCGTTCTAGGGGGTTAGGCAGGGGGAAAAACGACGGCGAGGAGCGCCTGCTCACCCCACACGTGCGTGGACGCTCGACGAGGACGGAGGAAGCTCGAGGCGGCGGCGATAGCTCGCCGGAGCCCGCCGGACTCGAGGAAGAAACGTGGACGGCGCGGGCTTCACGAGTCATTCCGGCTCGATTCCTTGTGCAGGGAGGGTCATCACGTCGAGGCGGAGCTGATGGCGCACACGGCTGCCGGCGGCGAGCTCCGCAGCGGCCGAATCGACGTGGAGCTCGAGCTAGGGTTTCGGGTTGGGATTTTTTTGTACAGAAGAGAGAGGAGCTCGAGTGGGGAGAGAGAGGGGGCAGGTAAGAGTCCACATGGGGGGGGTTTTATCTATCTAGGAGTCTTCTACTCGAAGGCAATGGAGCATGGGCTCCCATGGCGTCATCTACAGGAAGAAGAAGGACAAGTGTGACTCGGATTACATTTTGGTCCCTGGAGAATTACAAGTAGGTCCATGTACTCTCTGAAAATGGATGTTTTCCCTAAGCAAACAAAGTTTAAATTTTAAATCCTTTTGCCCAAAATTCTAATTAGTTGAGATACACAACATATATGAAAATTGGCTCAATTGGTGAAACTTTATAATTCAAAGTTGTTCAAATTTGAATTCTTACATAAATGGACATTGAATTTATTAGACTACTTAGGAGCTTCCAAAAATGATAATTTTTGGCACACATTCCTTATTTGATGTGTTACTTATGTGGTAGAAATTTCAAGTCATTTAGAGTTACTTCATAGAACAAACTTGTTCAAATTTCAAAAAGGTGCTGTGAAGAAAACAGGGGTTTTTGGAAACTTAAACAATTCAAAAACTTGTTTCCTTTTGGTTTTCATCCTTATTTATGATATAGAGCAAGTGGTATTTATTTCATGGCATTTGGAAAAAGTTTGTAGAACAAACTTGTTCAAAATCCCAAATGTTGCTGTGGAGAAAAATCATGTTTTCAGGGCTTTAATGGATTCAATTTTTGGTCTCCTCTTGTGTGTGTTCCTTATTTGATATAAGGAAGCAATGGTATGAATTTCAGATCATTTGAGGAAAGTTTCCAATAGTAACTTGTTTTAGTTTTCTGTTTCTAGAAATATTGGAATTTCTATTTAATAAAGCACTAGGCTTTTCTTTATCAATGCTTTGCCAAAATATTTATGTGACTAGAGATAGCAAGTAAATGCTCTCTCATACTATTGTTTTTAATCTTGCAAGGTTGGAAAAACATTTGATAATATTTTGGTGAAGCATTTAAGAATGCCTCTTTTTCTGATAATCCTTTATGGAAATTTTATTAAGTGTTTCCTCTTCATTAATTTAGGTCTTGGAATTATATTCAACATGTATGGGACTCATAAGATGTTTTTGGAAAACTCTTTGATCAATATTCACTTGAGAAAATATTGCCAAAGTCATTGGAACAATATGTTGAATATTTTTATCATTGGAACAATATGTTGAATATTTTTAGTTTACTGCTTTGCTATCCTTTTTAAGTTTGCTTTCAATTTCTTAGCCATGTAAGATTATATAACTAGTTTGTTTAGTTGCACTCAAACAAACACAATCAAAGTTTAATTGTCAAGCAATTAGCAAAACAACTATGTTAACATGTATTCCAAAATTGGGATGTGACAGGCGGTGGCATGCGGTACGGTGGGTGGTACGATCGGTACTGACCTTGCTAAGGTCGTTAAACGCCTCTGCGAATTAATTTCGATTTTCCTTTTTCTAGAATTGCTTGTTTTCCTCCAATTATCATTAAAATGTATCATTTCCTTCCTTCTTAGTAATATTTCTGATATCTTCATGAATAAATGAAACATCTCCAAATATTGCAATGTTTGGGTTAGTGTAGGATTGAAAACCATATGAAAATCTAATAAAACAAGGGGGAATGGCTAGAGAAAATAGCACCAAAAATAGGGCCATCAACTCCCCCAAGCTTACACCATTACTCGCCCCGAGTAATATAACAAATAAAACAAAAAGGAACATGGCTCTTAACAAGAAACCAAAATCAACTCAAGGTATTATGCCATTTCGCTTGTTCATTATTCCTACAGTTTTAAATAAAACGATAATAACATTTGCTTGGTTGCATCCTAAACACTCGCTGCCTAACCGCTCAATAATTTGTTAACTGAAAGAACATTGCTTACAATAATAGTTTCAAGATCTTAACAGGCAGTGAGGTACAATAAAAAGCTCCTCTCCTTGATGAGAGTAAAAACAGTTTGGATTGATGAATAATTCTTCTTATTAAAACATTGGTGCAAAGCATGTACTTTTAATTTTCTCCTCCACCTTTAAAGTTTCCAAATTGGATTTAATTGCCTTGCTAACTGGTTATGAGAGTAAAACAAGTAAAGAATGCTTGGTGTTGAAAAAACAAAGATGGTTAGACCAATTATATTGCATGACGTAGTGATGAAAAATTACAATCATCTTGCCACTCATAACCAAGATGTGAGAGTCAAGTGTTGAAGTGGCAAATTATAATTTTTCCGTTACAAGATCCCTTTTGCTCAAGCCGATATCCAGGATTTCCCCCGGGTAGATTATTCGTTGGCTAGAGCAACAGTCAACGCCATCACTCATGGTACGTTGCTCATTAGTTAGCGGAGTAGTGGTTTTAGTCAAAATTAAGATGAGTACCCATGGGCTCTCAATGGATTTAATGGTTGAAGTTGACTTTTTATATAATTAAACCAAGGAGTTCATAAATACTTAGCACCAGTTTAACAATAACAATTTAATCTTTCAATATCATAGTGTGGAGGATAAATCAAAGTCATACTTAAACAACAATGAGCAATATTTCTTCCTTTCTTTTCAGATCATCACAAAAATTAATAAATAAAATTTTCTAAACTTTGGATAGTGCATCATTCATCAAGTTAAAAATAGTGACACTAGCATTGAAGGAAACATTCTGGGAGCTAACAAACTAGACAGGGAACAAGCTCTAGGTGCAACCAAACAAATAATAATATCATCATATTTAATCTTGCAAGAGCTAGGAAAACGAGAGTGACATACCTCCTCTTGCTAGTTTGGTGCTTTCTTCAATCCATTTTCCATTTTCGTTTCCTTGCCATCTCACACGAGCTGAGATTCTCTATGAAACAAAAACAAAAATGAAAACAAAGAGAAACAAAAAAAAATATACAAAAGCTCTAACTAATTTTTGTGTGGTTTTCAAATAAAATAAAGAACGAATAAAAGGGTACTCTAATTTTCTTGTATTTTTTAAAAGAACAACGATAAACAAACTATTCTAATTTTTTTGTGTTTTTGAATAAGAATGCAAGTGGTTAAATTAAACATGCTACAAAAAACAAATGACACAAAAAAATGAAATAAACATGAATGCAAAAGTGTGGAGGATTCTCACCTCCCCCAAACTTATATTTTTGGACTAAATGGGCTAACCGGTTGCCGCCGTTGGTGGTGGTTCTGTCCCCACAAGTTCATGAATTTGGTGAAGCTCGTGCCGAGGTAGTCAAAGTTGGTGCTCACACCCTAGAGTGCTTGCTCAACCTCGCCCACTCGTCCCACGAGTTCAGTGTACTCCGAGCGGTCAACAAAATTACCTTGTATTTTTCGTGGCGGTGTTGGTGCTTGGTATCCCCACTCACCTCACATTCCTCCTTGTTGCTGCTGGTGCTCCTCTCGGCCAGCGTATTCGTCCCATCTTCCCTCCTCAGCTGGCTCCTGAGGGTCCAATCCATCTTCGTTGGGGTCGTGGATGCGACCAACGTGCGTGGGAGCGCCGTGTAAACTTGCCCTGACAGGTCCGGTGAAGGTAGTGGTGTCTCGGGTGGGGTGACATAGATGGATCGGGGCCCATGTTGTTCCAAGGATCTGGTGTTTCACGACAAGGGTGAATTTGCGGATTTAAAAAATAGTCGGAATAAATCCAAGGACCTTACGTTGGACAAACCACATAGTTGAGTGTGAAACTTGTATCAAGCCTAAGCCTACTTTTAAAAAAATGACACACCTTTGCAGAGTGTATAAAATTACACTGAGGGAAAGGAAACTTAACCGATTCTCATACCCATGAGGGTTGAGAAACTTACTTTTTGGATCTAAACCACCATTTTTATAAATTTTCCAAAAACTTGCATCGTTTCTACGACCGTTGGTCATGACATTAGCTAGTGCATGAAAAGCCAAAACATTTTCTTTCCTTGAGCTTGGTGAGTAACGCTCGTTACTCAATCTGTCTGGTGATTCCTTTCTTAGACTTTGAGGAGGCCACCAATGGAGTAAACGATGAGAACACCGAAGGCGAGGAGTACTACTATGAAGCACCAGACCGGAGGAGTCGAAGGAGTCAACTACATCATCGCATACGGAGCAGACAACAATGAAGAAGACGAACCATCAGAGTAGTTAAGCGAGTCTAGACTAGTATTGGAAGGGAGGCTAGTCGAGCAGCTTTAGGATCTAAACTTTTAAGCTATCATCATTCTCTCTTTACTTCTGCAAGTGTTTCGTCAACTATCTCAAGTTGACTTTGAAATGTTTAATCTTTCTCTGACGAATGAGGAAGAGTATGAAGATTTTGTTCATTTTTGTCTTGTAATAATAAGTTGTATGAACTAGTGGACAAACAATGTTTCCGTTGTACTACTCTGAGGGATATATTATTTATGGATAAGTACTTCCGTAAGTATGATGTCAACGACTTGTACACTATACATGCAGTGGTGTACTGGGTCACTTCAGCGAAATAGTCGGCGTAGAGTACGCAATACCCCGCCAGTTGTTGGCTCGCCTTACTTCCGCGGCAGCGTGGCGCCGATCCGCCCTGCCGTGATTTTGCATTCTAGGCGAACAAGTCGGTAAGAGAGGAAAGAATCATCATGTGTTCTTCATCATTGGTGGCGGCTTCGGCCTTTTCTTCTAGCAGGGCTGCGGACATCTCCCCGTCGTTGGAAGCTGAGTACGCAAAACGGCGAAGACCTTGCGGGCGCTGTCGGCGCGAAGCTACCGGCGAGGTCGCCCTGCCGCGAAAACTCCGCTAGCAGTGGGTGGTGATTTTGAGAGGCGAAGGTGAATTTCTAGCTGCGGGTTTGCAGCGGAACCCAGAGGAGTAGCACCGGCGGTGGAATGGCGCTCAAGGGGAAAGCGGATCTGTGCGGTCGGTTAGGTGAATCTGGGAGGGGAAAAGACGTTCTCTCGCCGCCAGAGCTGGCCCAACCACCTTTTTCTTTCCGTCGGAGCTCCAAATTGCCTCGCGATGTGCTAGGTTCGGCCTGAAAATGCCGGATGAAAATTCGGCCGAAACCAACGGAATTCGGTGTCGTCGGAAGACTGGGAGAAAAATACTTTGCCGCGAAAAAAATGGCCTAGGGGCGGTGTGTGGGGCAGGAGGGGTGTGGATGGAGACTCTTAGAGCATCTCCAACAGTCGTTGAATACAGAGCGCGTGCGGCAAAAACGCTCTTTTCGCAGCCTCCCATGCGCGGGCAGCCTCGTGGGCGGTTCCAAATGTGCCGAGGCCGATGCACAAGATTTGGCACCGCCGTCGCGCCTCGTCACATAAGAAGACGAGCGTCGCAGTCGCCTACAGGACCGCTGCCTCGCCTTTGCCGAATTAGACGAGCGCACGATGGCCGAGTGGCTCGCCCACTTTCCTGAAGACGTCGCCGCTGAGCGCGCTTTCTGTGAGCAGCGTCGAGCGGATCGCGTGGCGCGGCGGGCGGCAAAACGAGCCCGACACGATCCAGCCGTGGCACAGCTCAAAGCCGACGCCGCCAATCGCAACACGCCTGATTGGACATCGGACTACCCTTGTCTGGACAACCTCGGACGTCACCACGTGGGTCTCCGACGCTGGTTCTCCGATTAGGAGTTTCTTTAGTTTAAATTTCTGTTTAAAGTTGGTCTGTAAACGGTCAAACTATGTTTTAATTTAAAATTTTAAATCTTCGTCTTTAAATTTATTATTGCTTCTAGAATTGTTGTCGAAACAAGTTTTTGCCCCGCTTTATAAATAAAACCAACAACCGAATTGATACAAAGTAATGAAGGGAACCTATTACAAAGCAGGTCAAAGATAAGAAAGAAAAACAAGGAGAACCAAACTTGCCACCGAAGACACCGGAACGAGCCCGCAGGATGAGCCTCCACGACGAGGCCCCCAAGAGGGTAACGACGTATCACGTCGCCAACGTCGAGACCTAGAAGGTCAAAGGTTTTCACCCGGAGCTCTAACGTGACGAAGGTAGCCACAACAACACCCCAAGAGGGTAACGATGCCCTCAGGCATCGCCACCATTGGCGCCAAAGCGCAAAGTTTTCACTCGGAAAAACCTTCACACACTATCCCAACCGATGGACCGCCCGCTAATCCTGAGAATGGTCTCCAGACCACGACCTAGGAGTTGCCGCCACCAACACCAAGAACCCCCGCTGCCAGCTACTCGCCATCCACACGGTCAAAAAACGATGCCATCACCACGGCCACGTCGCTCGCTACAGAGACACCCGTGTAGTTCACCTCCCAGGGCCGCCGTCCCGGCATCCCGAACTCGAGTCCCGTGAGCGTCAACATTGCACCGCGAGACCAACGTCTCGGTCGAGGTAGGTCGGCAACAAATCGCAAATTAGGCGACAAAGGTTTGCTGTTTAGTTTACGGACCCTTGAAGAATAGCTAATGGAGAATTTAGCATTTCACTTCTTTTTTAAACGTGGGATTGCGGTGGCCCTTACCTTAGTGCACAAAGGCAGCTGCTGAAATACTATTTATATATTTGAAATAATTTGCAAAGTGCCTCTGTTCTCGGGTCAAATCCCGCACGACCGCTGACCGTGAACAGTAGTGTCATGTTTCGGCTTGCAACCACCGGCAGCGCTAGTGCCACCAGTACTCATTGTTGACGCGACCCGGACGTGGCACACGCATAAAAGCAAAGCGCGCACAGAAATTGGCGAGAGGAGAGGGGAGGAGGTGACCGATCCATCCAGGCAACAACGTTCGAGTTCGTGGGACAGTAGGCGAGGCCAAGCGTCATCATGCCAGTCACACCCATCGGACAGCGTGCTCGGCGCCCAAGGACGCTACAATAATTTGCCTGCACAAACGGGAGGGCACCCCATCAGCAGCTGACTTCGTACACCGCTGCACTCCGGCTACTTCCTACACGCCTCGCATGGTTCGCTACCCCGTACTACGTGACTACTACGTCCAAAATCTGCAAAAAAAGAAAAAAAAAAAACACCGGTGTTGTGTTTCTCTCGCAGAAATGAAATAAAAACGGAAACGTAGTACTGCCGACGAGCAAGCAGGCTGCGGCTGCTGCAACGATGGGCACATAGAAAACATTTTCTCGTTATCGCAGGCACGCCCATCACGCGGCAGGCTCGCGTTGCGTTTGCCTTTGCCTCAGCTCAGGTCCATGGTCAATAAAGATAAACAAAAAAAAAGCGCTGAGCACTGAGCACTGAGCAGCAGCAGCAGTAGATGCCATGCCACCGCAGCAGTGGCAGCAACAACCCCGCCCAGCGGCGCCGTGGCACTGCCAGCGGGCCCCGGCGGCAACTGTTCTGACGAGTCAGGGGGGAGGGACCCGTACGTGGTACGGTGGACCAACGACAGAAATGGAGGAGGCGCGCGCGCGCGACCAAGTGAATGCCGGTGATGTACTGCTGATCTCAGCATCCGATGCAATCCCGCTGTCCTTCTCGTTCTCCTCCCTTCCACGAACAAAACAAAGCTACCTACTTGGTTAACTTCTAAGCGAGATCTGCGCTGATCGTACTGCTAGTATACTGGTAGCAACTTGTAGCTTCCTGATGGAGTGTGTCACTCTCATGTGCTAATCTGGGCACAGTACAGTGTTAAGACAGAAATCTGGAGCTATTTTCAACTTCAGCTGCCCCCTTTCTTCTGGAAGAGGTAAAGCAGCGGCGCCAAGCTCAAAATAAGCACCAGTACTAGGTATCAAATATCATCCGTCAAGTGGCACTACCGAGAAAAATGGCGGCGGTAACACGAATGGATGGCCACGATTAGTACAGCTCTGGATGGCAGGGTGAAACAAAAAGTTGCGCTAAAATTTCTGCATTCAGAGGATAATGATCCATCCAGGCCAGGAAACACGAGTGGCCTGTGAACATTTACGCTCCTATTTACAGAGACGATGAAGCAACGACAGGTTAGTGTTGGATTGGATCACTAGGCAGGCAGAGGAAAATCGATCGAGCTCTAGTATGAACAAATTGGGCTGGTGGTTTAATTCTCTCTACTAGCAACGCAGGAGCTAATTAATTCTTCACTCTGCTTATACTTCCACTCGCCACACGATCTTCTCGCCCCCGCCGCGACCTCCGGCGCCGCCGCTGACGTTCATGCCGGCAGCACCGTGGCCGTGGGCGCGCTCTACGGCGGCGACGCGAGCGGGGTGTATGGCGCCGGTCTTGGCGGCGCGGTCGCCGTGCGCTGGCGGCAGCTCGCAGGCCTCGCCGACGGAGCCGGACCGGATGTCGGCGGGCGGGATGAAGCAGTCCACCGACAGCCCCGGCACGTTGAACGCCACCTCCTCGATGCTCCAGGCCTCCTCCATGCGCGTCTTGGTGTGGCTCATGGCCGCCTCGCCGAACCGGAACAGCGTCACGGCGGAGCGCCCCGCGTGCGCGATCATGATGCCCTCCACGGCGCGGTAGTCCTCCAGGGAGGAGCTGATGGTGGTCTCCCAGTACACGGCGTCCCCGCCCGAGTGCGGCTGGATGCGCGTGAGGTGCGAGTCCTCGATGTGCACGATGAGGCCCGTGCGCTGGCTGAAGTAGCCGAACAGGACGTGCCGGATGATCTCCGCCGGCCCCTCGCTGCGCAGCTTCAGCGTCTGCGGGTCCGCCGACAGCTTCAGGATGAAGCAGTCCTCGCCGTTCACTTTCTTCTCGCCCACGCACCGCGCCTCCGCGAACAGGCCCGCCGTCGTCAGCGGATCGAGACCCTGCAGCACCGTTACAAAGTTCCTCTCTCCGTAAGCACCTCACGGAAGTTGGTCGTCTCAGAGATCTTTCAGAGGGAAGGAGCTAACTAAAGGTGGCAATGTCGGGACCTGGAGGACGCGGCGGAGGGGGCGAACGGGGCCTTTAGCGGCGTGGGCGCCGAGCCAGGGGGTGTGGCGCCAGACGAGGCGGCCGTTGCAGCCGGCGTGGACTTTGCTGCCGCCGACGGCGAGCTCGACGTACCACATGCCGGGGGCCATCGTCCAGAGCACGAATCCGCCCTGCTCGACGGCAGCGGCGCCGCGGCCGCTGGGCCCGCGGTTCTTGACGACGCGCGTGGCGGTCTCGAACTCGGACGCCACCATCCGCACCTTGCCCATGGCGTAGGCGTTCCGCACCGACTGCAGCATCTTGTAGCCGCCGGAGGCCGCCATGTACTGCTGCAGGATGTACTGCGCGGACGACGACTCCTGCGATTGCCACAACAGTGAAGCGCAAAGGTCAGTACCAGATGTAGCAGCACACAACCTCCATAAACCGCGAAACCAGTCGCTGGGACTGGGCACGGAAGCGAAACGAAACAGGACGTACAATGGGGGTGCCCTTGATGGAGAGGAGGAGCACCGGGTCGGCGAGGTTGGACGAGATGGGCGCGAGCGGGGCGCCCATGACGCCGAGGAGGAGGCGGAGGTCGGAGTGGCGGAACGAGCCGCTGGAGCCGCCAGGACCGGCGGCGGAGGCCATGGAGGGCGTGCGCGTGAGGTGGCCGCGGACCCACTGCCCGAACCCCTCCCTCCGGCCGGAGTCCTCTCCGACGAAGTCGCCGGCGGCGAGGCGGTCGGCGTCGGGCCCCTCGATGAGCGGCTCGAGCGCCTCGCCGCCCGGCCGAAGGCTGCCGGAGCGCGCGATGAGCTGCTCCGGGAGGTACTGCTGCTGCTGCTGCTGCATCTGCTTCTCCATCGGCGGTGGCGCCTTGCGGCGGCGCGGGATCAGCATTCTGGCCGGCGACGCGCTCCTCGCCGGAGTCTTGCCCCGGGACCTCGCCGGCGACAGCCCCCGCACCACCTCGTCCTTCAGCGCGCGGAAGAAGCCCTGCTTCCGCTCCTTCTCCATCGCGGAGGTCGGGCAGGAAGGTAGCGCGCGTCCGCGGCGAAGGGGAGACGCGAGTGGATTTTGCTTGCTTGCTTCACGAGGAGGGCATGGAGAGTGCGGCTAGGACTAGGAGTGGAGTAGAAGAAGAAGGGGGAGGAGGAGGAGTGGGGAAAATGTGAAGCGAGTGCGAGGGGTGGACGGCGACGGGGGTGGAGATGGGGCGGAAAAGAGGAAAAGATAAAGGGCGAGATGGGGAAACCGTTTGACGTGAGAGCGCAGGGGCGAAAGGGAAAGAGGCGGGCGGAGGTGGAGGATGTCGGGAGGAGAGAGAGCGGGCCAGCCCAAGTGTGCTTTTCTCTCGCTTGCTCCTTCGCGCTTTCTTTCGCCAGGGTCACACAAAAATGGCGAGGCCGGTCTGTAGACAGAACGGGATTAGAATCCGGATAAGTTTTTGAATTTCGCCGTGGGTCGAAGAAGATGATTGAGCGCCATATCGATCACGGACATTTGGGTTTGGACATGCACGTACTGCCAAGATGCGAGGGAGTGGGTAGGTAAATGTGATGGATTGGTGCCAAATTTCAGTGTCTGTAGCCGCCAATTTAGTGCGCATGCTCCTGGATTTACGGTTCGCAAACGTGACAGTCTCTTTCAAACTTAATCGATGGATGTCTTGGAAGCAACGGAATTGGGTACTCTACTAGAGCAAGAACTTCCGTCGGTACCACCATTCCTTGCGAATGAAGTACCGGTACCAATGTGGCAGGAGCAGCCCGTACCATACAGTACAAATACGTCCTAATTCCCACCGCTTGCAGTGTCTACTGTGTCCTAGACCCAACACGCCGGTAGCATTGAAATCAACCAACATTCTTGATGCTAGTATTGCGAACGGGTTTTCCTAGGGTCTTTTGTTCGCAAAATCATGGTTTGGTCGCAGACAGCCTGCCCGCACACCCGAGACGGAGGAGGCGAGCCCTCCCCACGCCTGCTCGCTCCAACGTGCAACTATCGCTTTCTGGCCCCAGCGCCACCATATCGCCCCCTCCCACCAACACCCGCCACGGTAACGGGCAAGCACGCGAGAAACGCACCCACAACCCGGCCTGCCAAGATGGCGGCAACCCGCGCAACGCATCGGCGCGAACCAACGGGCTAGGCAGAGGCAGCGCCGCGGCGGCATCGGCAGATACGCCAAAAGCGCCGCGCGAGGCCTCGTGGGTGCGGCCGGGTGAGACGGGCACCCAGGGCACGTGACGCGCTCGTGTGGCCGGAAGGCGTGGCAGCGTCGGCGTCGTCGCGTCGTCGATGCCCGGCCCGGCGCGCAAGTGTTGGTGTGTGACTTTGACCTGCCGTTGCGCTGTCGGCTGCCGCGCTAGCGCGTCTGTTTCCCTGCCGGGCGAGCTCCTTGCTTGACCGAGGCGACGTGATCGCCCCGCGGGGCACGGCTCGTGAGCGCCATCAGATCTCTTCTCGCCCGTTGCGTGGATCGCTAATCGGAAGGCCTCAGGCGCTACAGAAGTCCACTAAGAGCAAAACAATATTCAGTTTTGCTAACGGACTAGACAAGTCCACTAAGAGCAAAGGAAAGCTCACTGTCAACATGACATTCATGGGTGTTAGCGAGGCAGCTCAATCGACACTGTTTCGATGCCGTTTGGTCCGTTCGCGTCCAAATCCATCCGCGCGGGGTAAAATCACGGCCCGACGCACGAGGATGTTTTCGTTGTCCAGCCAATTTTCTCCCTAGTTCTATCCTGGACCGCCTGTCTGTGCCACGACTTTGTCACTCCGACGCTTTCGCTCCCGCCTCCCAACTCGAAACACCTGATGCGCGCCCTTGCTGCCGCCGCCGCCGTCGTCGACGGCGAAGCCGATGCGGCCGATCTGTTCCCCGCCCGTCCCGACGTGTCCGATCCGTCGGACGACCGCCTCGCCGCGTCCAAGAAGAAGCCGAAAAACAGCTCACCCCGGCGCAGAGGACGTCGGAGTCCCAGAAGCGCGACGACCGGAGGAGGAGGCAGGTCGCTTCGAAGGCTGCTGCTAAGGCCATTGAAGCAGTTGTCGGGCCCGTGCGGCGAGCGGAGGAAGCGGCCATCGCCTTCAAAGCTCTGCAAGCTGGCGTCCAAGTTGGCACCCTAGCAACCCACCACATGTTCGGCATCATCGTCGAGCCGGAAGCTGTTGCGGCGGCGGCGTCCAACGTCATGGCCGCTAGCTCGATCTCATCGGTTCACAAACCTCCAACGACAGCAACCAAGGTGGGACCGAGGTGATCGATGTTGATTCCGCATTGGCGAAGAGGCCAAGGGGGAACAAGAGCACCAAGATGGAGATGAATCGAGATGCTTCAACAATCGCCTTGCAAGATACCTTGAAGGTGTTCATCGCCTAAAAGGAGAAGAGCACCGAGAAGAAGGAAGAGAGGGAGAAAGAGAAGTGTCAGGAAAGGGATGAGAGGGAAAATAACTTCCACGAGCTCCAAAAAAAAGAACATTGAGCTCGATGCGAAGAAGGTCGGGGTGGAGGTGACCAATGCCAAGACAAGGCCAGCCAAGGCCGAGCTCAAGGCACAAGAGATCGAGGCCGCGACCATGACCATTGACTTGATGACCTTGACCCCAAGGAGGAGGGCCTAGGTCGAGAAGAAACAGCGGTACTACATGTAGAGGGATGCTTGATCATCTCCTCGGTCCTATTTTGTATTCGTGCATGAACATTGGCCGGGGCACACATGGGGCCTTTCACGGCATAATTCTTTTGGCACTATATATAATGTCAATGAGCATTCTATTCTTTTGGGTACTACGAAACTGTTCTAAATTCATCTATTTGTTGGGTGGTATGTATTTTGGTGCAAACTGGGGAATGATCGAAAAAACTGGCGCGGGCGGACCAAATGGGTCGGCATGTTGGGTTCACTCGCGTGAGGAGGCCGGACATGGACCGGATGACCCTCCGATTCCTGACCCAAACGGACGAAAACAGAGCACGCGCGGACCCTAAATGGGTCGGCGCATTGGAGTTGCTCTTAGGGTTGTCAATAGGTCTCCAAACATAGAATTTGGTCAATTGGAAACTGTTGTTATGCTCGCTATGATAATTGTTGTGCGTAACAAGAATAAAGTTTCCTCGTCTCCTCCTTCACCTCATTAGCGTCAATCTCGTAGGTTGCGTTTAATCGTCTCGTTGTTGCTCCCTTGGAATTTACGTGTCTTACACGTTTGATATGAGGATATTCGGATCGATTCAAAAGTTCAATACTCATAAATTTGCCTCTAGGTGATGATCCTTAACGATAAAAATTATTCTCTCGTGCAATTAATCTACCCGTTTACTCCGTTCGTGGTCCATGTTAAAATGTGTAGAAAATTTGGACATTTTTATGTAGTTGTGTGCATGACCTAAAGGAACGTTGAGGGATACTTTTATCCGACGTGAATGGCGACATGATTTATGGATTGGGACCCCAGCTTTTAGGCGTTTATTGTTTTCTTATTTGCTTGTATTTCCCTTGTGTCTTATATTTTCGTGACATTGTGGTTGCGGCTCTGTGCATGCTATTTATGCGGTAATGCTTAATACTCTTAAATAATAAAAAGCCCCTTATCAAAGAAGACTTGGCGGCAATCATCAACAAAGTCAGGCGTGTCGATGGGTCACCCAGTGGTTCTCATTAGGTGGTCAAAGGACATCGATGAATTTTATTATGTTTAGGATGATTCATACTTCCTTCCATTTTTATAACCTTTGTTTGGATGTAGAAAAATAGCCTGGAATTGCCGATTTAGAATTCCCTCACCGAATTCTCGTGTTTGGGGTGGTAGAGGAATTGAGCTCCGAAAAGTTGGTCTGATTCCAGGCCATCCACCCACACGCGTCCCCTCCTCGCGAAAAAATTCCGAGCGAAGAAGGTCGGAAACACTAGGAAAAATTACGTCGACGCCCCCACGTGTACTAGTTCGCTCTCTCGAGCCTAGCGAAACAGGCCCCAACTCCTCCCTCGCGACTCATCTCCCCCGCGCTTCCTGGACGCCGCCGCCTCCGCCGGGTGAGTCTTCCGCTCCGGCTGCTCACTCTCCCCTTTGTCTCCTCTCTCCTCTCTCATCTCCCGCACATTTGTCCCCTCCCTCCATTCCCTCTTAATTATTTCCATGGCGGCATGACCTCGTCCGCTCCCAAACCCTAGCCATGGCGGCATGACCTCGTCCGCTCCGGCCGAAATCGATGCGCCTTGAGTGGGGAATGATGGTGGCATGGGAAGGACGACGAGAGTGGAGCCTCCCCGCCCGTGTGGAGCTTGATTTTTTGTTCTTACCAAGTAGGGTAACACAGTGGTAGTGAAACTGGCAGATCTTTGGTCTTGTGTTCTGTGTACCTTATTAGATGCAATCAAATGAAGTCGAATTTACAGCTCGAATTTCTGTATTGCCGAAAAATACTGATTAGCTTCAACTATGCAAATTTCTAGGAGAATTTAGGAGCTCGAATTTCCACGGTATCAAGGTATATTATCTACTACTACTTCATGTGTGTGACATGATGTTATTTTGTCATTTCGTCACATGTTTTTGTAATTGTTTATTCCCTATAGATGTTGTGAATAATTCATGGGCATATGGTGTGTGCATTGTAGTTTTATTCGTCATGTCTAATCAAGAGTTGGTTGCCTACATTACCGAAGAGAATAGAATAAGAAAAATATAAAAAGGATATTTTTTGACAAAGAAGTATTTTGAATTGTCATGTCTACCATTTGATATCTTAGTTCTTATCGGGCATCGAGGAATTTTGGATGCTTCGATGATGATGCGGAAAAGTTTGCATATTGGAAGTATATATTGAAACATATTTATGGGCGGGGGGGGGGGGGGGGGGGGGGGGGGGGGGGGGGGGGGGGGGCGGAGATATCTTTCTATGATAAGTTGCGCTTAACTAAAAGAAACTTCCATGATCTTTGTGCTATGTTGCGTGAGACGTGTGGTCGCAACGATAGCATGTTCGTGACGGTAGAAGAAAATGTTGTTACGTTCTTACAAGTTATTGGACGTGGACTTAAAATGAGGATGTTGGGTGGAATATACCAGCGTTCTTTGGATACTATGAGTAGGCATTTTTGTATTGTGTTATCAGCCATCTTGTCTCTAACTAAGGACTTCATCAAGTTCCAGATCATTCTATCACCCCTCCTAATGATTAGAAGTGGAAGTGGTTTCCTAATGCACTTGGAGCACTAGATGGGGTGTCATATGCATGTGTTTTTTAATGCCGCTAACAAAGGGAGGTATATGAACAGACACCATGAAATCACCACTAACATGCTAGGTGTGGTTGACTGGAACATGAAATTTCTGTATGTTCTACCTAGTTGGGAGGATTCAACATCAGACTCCAGAGTGCTAAAAGATGTTATGAGAATTGATCTTGAAGATGCATTTGTTGTACCATAGGGTATGACTCTTTCTATTTGCGTTCCATTTCTCATATTAAATTGTTAGCTCACTTATGTGTTTCTCAATAGGAAAGTACTATCTTGTTGATGTTGTCTATACCAATGGAGCTAGATTTATATCTCCATTTAGATCCATTCAGTACCATTTGAAAGAGTGGGATTCAAGTCAACAAAAACCCCAAAATGAGAAAGAGTTTTTTTTTACCTTGTTTCATGCTCGCACTAGAAATGTTGTGGAGAGAACATTTAGCTTGTTGACGAAAAAATGGGCCATCTTGCGTTCTTGTTCTTTCTTTGACATGACGATCAGGTAAAACATGTCCATCTGGTTGTTCACATGGGACAATTTTTTTATAGATTTGACTTATTAATGTGTGTTGTTTGTTACACAACTATGCAAGGGATCATTTGTTGCTCGAGAAAGTTGATGTTGAGCTAGCGGTTATGACTCCTGAACCTGCAGATGATGCTACTTTAATTAGAAATGTCCATAAAATAAATGCATGGCTATTTTTCCTACATCCAAATATAACATAATAGGTTTGGATCCTCGTTTCGGGAAAATCACCATAAGAGAGAAATAATGCCAGTGTAGGCAGAATTTTATATGAGATATAACAAAGGATATGAGATGTCCCGGGATGTTAGAAATATGTTTCTAACATCGCTAGATAAGATAAATTATTTTATCTATCTATAGGGGTCACAGTGGTCTGGAAGAGTTTCGGGGGACTTTCCATACAAGGGGGCAGTGCCGGAAGGGGGTATATTTCCTAGTGTGGGCAAACCCTAATTTTAGGGGCTGCTAGGTGGGACCGAGTGACGGCGATGCAGTACATTCTACTATAGCTCGTAGGAGCCACAAGAAACCGTCTGAAGAGTCGACCCAAAAATAGATACATTTGTTGGGAAGACTTCGAGTATGACTTCATGCAAAATTTCAAATCCACCTGCAAACGACCAAAAATAGTCGGGCAGTTGAAGGCATGCAGACAACGATCAGACAAGAACATCCGGGAATACATACAACGATGGACTTCCTTAAATAATAGCGCAGAGGATATCTCAGAGGAATACCAATTTCCAGCTTCAGGGATGGACTCCGCCGGATGGACCTTAAAGGGTACATTGGCCGAGTCCAGGTCAAAACGGTAAGCGATCTGAGGGAGATAGACAACAGCTGGGCCGAGGGTGAGGATTTAGCTCCTAGCACCCACCCACCCTCACCCGAAGAAGATGGCATGGCCATCTCATACGCGAACAAGGGAAACAGAAGATACAACCGCGACTTAGCACGACAACTAAAGCGCAAAAAATACATCTTTGACGAGATGGGACCCGAGATGGTAGGAGCAAAATTTCTAGGGAGCCACAGCAACTGCTACCGTAGGCAGGGACGCGAGCAACCCTGAGAGCAAGAACACGAGAGAGGGAAAGAGCAGAAGCAAGAGTGGCAATCGTGAAAGATTCGTGCGGGCAGACTACCACCCATGTCAATCGAGAAGCAACTCGAAGGAACCTGCCCAAACCACATGTACGCAGACGACAATGTAGTCCAGAGGTCCAATCACAATTTAATAGACTGCCACAGATTTAAGCTTCTCATGGAAGCGTCATACGAAAAAAAGGGAAGCCCAGCAGGCAAGTTTCCCCGCTGTCCCAGGAGCATTACCGGTAGGTGCGACACCTCCACCTCCAATGGAAATAGCTGCCCCGCCCCCACAACCACCTCCAGCATAGCCAACACCCAGGCCACAACAGTGCAGCATCGATATAGTGGGTTACCCGGACGAGCAAATGTACCCAGAGCCAAAAGAAAAGTTGTACATGATACTGAAAAGCGCGCCATCTAAAAGGAGCCAAAAACTCATCACAAGGCAGGTGAACTTGGCTGAGACATCACCCCCTGCAACACCCAGGTTCCTAGACTGTTCAGACGCAAGCATCACATTCTCTAGGGCTGACCATCCGGCCCGAGTTCCCTACCTAGGAAAGGCTGTGCTGGTACTCAAAGCACAAATCGAGGGCTACGACCTCAGCCGTATTTTCATGGACAGAGGAAGCGGAAGCAACATCATCAACACTGACACGCTGAAGCAGATGAACATATCGGTGAACAATCTGAAGCGGTTAGAAAACTCATTCCATGGGATTGTACCCGGGAAGGCAGTAGAGCCCTCAGGAACAATAGAACTAGAGGTGATCTTTGGAGAGCGTGAGCACTTCAGGAAGGGTAAACTTGACTTTGAGGTAGTCGACTGGCCATCACACTACAATGCAATACACGACGGATCAACATTCGCAAGGTTCCCGGCTATACCCCACTATGTGTACCTGATGCTCAAAATGTCAGGACCTCGGGGAATCATACCAGTGTACGGAAATTACAAGAAATCTAACAGTTGTGACGTTGATATGTTTCAAACATATCTATAATTTTTGATGCTCCATGCTTGTTTTCTATCCAATGCCTTTATGTTTTCCACATGTTTTCACTTGTTTTCCTTCATTTTTCTGAATGTTTTCATACACTAACCTATCAACAAGATGCCCGAGACCAGTTGTTGTTTTCTTTTTTGTTTCTCTATTTCAGAAAAGTTCTTAAAGAAATATTCTCGGAAAGGGATGAAAATCCACGGAGATCATTTTTTTCCGGAACAAAGACGGAGTCCATAGAAGAGCCGGAGGGGAGCCAGGGGCCCCCACGAGGGTGCCAGGCATGGCCCCACCCTAGGCCATGCCTGGTGGGCCCCTGGGCACCCTGGCCACCGCCTCTCGTCGCCTCTTCGCCTATAAGATGTCCTCAATCCTAATTTTATTGGAGACAGAGTTTTTTTCCACGAAACATATAGAGAGGCACCATCACCTCGAAAGTCCAATATAGGGCTTCTACGGTCCTATTTTGGCACCCTGCCGGAGGGGGGAATTTTCATCGGAGGCATGTTCATCGCCATGATTGCTCCACGATGATGTGTTAGTAGTTTATATCGGGACTACGGGTCCATAGCAGTAGCTAGTTGATAGTTATATCTGTTATACCTCGATGTTTAGAGTCTTTTAAGGTGCCTCACATGACCGAGACCACCGTTATGTAATTGTGTATGCTGTTTTTCTGGGATCTGATGAACCATGAGATTATGATTATTTTGTTCATGTCAATCTGAGATGCTTCACCTGTATTTTTAGAGAGTTTTAATGTTGTCTTGCAATGCTCTCCGGTGTTTATGATTACCTTGGCCACGTAGTTGTTTTCACCTCCAAGAGAGGGTTTATATGCTAGATAGTTGGTTCATGCCTCCTAAACATCTGTGCTCGAGTGACAGAAACGTTACGGGTGGGGGATGTGTTGTTGCCACTAGGGAGAAAACAGCGGTGCTCTTGTCTAAGGATGAGAACCATTGCTTACGTTACGTACTTTACTTAATGCATTTCTCTGTTGCCCAGAAAGGAATTACTTTGTTGCTGCAACTTAATACCAGATAGATTTGCTGGATAGCTTTCTTGAGGTGCAATTTTAGATATGGATGCATGCCTGATAGCGGTCCATATGCCTTGTCATGATTCCTACAATGTTTGAACCCGTGAACTATATCTTGTCACAATAGTATTGTTATACGTTCATGATTTTTCAATTTCCCAGCTGTAATTTGTTCACCCAACATATTTGCTTTCTTTGAAGAGACACCACTAGTGAAACTATGGCCCCCGGTCCTATTTTCCTCATTATTCTAACCTTCTTTCAAGCACTTTCATCATTGTCTCCTTATAGTACCGTTTTTTTACTTTTATTACCCTTCATTACTCTATACGTTTAATTCTCTAGTTTTCAGCAAGACGAGAGGGCTGAAAACCTTCTCGGAAAGTTGGCGACAAGAGAGAGTTTGTTGTTGTGTGAAGGTTCCACGCTTGTTGACGCGCCAGACAACAAGCAGCCTTCTTCAAGTCTTCGAAGTCTTACTGGTCGATAAACCCTGGTTCCACAATTGGGGGGAATTTCTGCTAGACTACATCATACCTTCCACTTTGGGTAACCCAACGAACGTGTGATCACATCTAAAGCATCCAAGAACTTTTCTGGCGCTGTTGTCAGGGACTTCGAACTTCAGCAAGGGGAGTCTCACACTTCCACTTTCTTTATTTTGTTTTGTTCTTGCTTAGTTTACTTCTATTTAGTCTTGTTTTCTCTATCGAAAACCCCAAAAAAATTGGTTCTCTAGTTTCCAGTTTTTTATTTCTGTTGTTAGTTTATTTTATTAGTATGTCTAGCTCTACTCCTTTTGTTATGTCTCCCAAGGCTGAGGTCGTCACCTTCAAATAAAGAGGCGGGGAAAGTTCAAAATATGCTTGGTATAGAATTAATGATGCTCAAAATAGATCCACTAAAAAGCAAGCCACCACTATTCTTCTTAGAAATTTGTATGTGGGTGTCACCAATTGGTACAAGTATATCTTTGACACGTTAATGTGTGGAAACTTTTTATGATCACACACTTTGGAATCTCTTAATATTATTGAAAGCTTAGTGGGAAATCCTTCTATCGATGAAATTAAAATTGATATCACTATGGAACATGTGCTAAATAGGTTGGATTCTATTGAGGAGAATATAATTAATATTAAGAAACAAAATGAGCTATACAAGGAATTAATCGAGCATGTCGACAAACTAGATGGTGGTATAAACAGTATTTCCAAAAGGTTAAAAATTATTGAAACTACAAAAGTTAATGAAAATCAGCCATCTAGAATAGACAAAATTGACGAGGTTATAGAAAATTTTGGGTCTACCTTGTCCTCTCTTAAAACTAAAAAGGTTGAAGCTGGAGCATGAAAGAATCCTAAATTCATGTATGTCCTTAAGAATCCCGCACCAAAAATTAATTTATCTACTAAAGAAGGGGGGTTCTAAAACCATAGAGGAGGCATCTAGTGTGAGCAAAACCAATGGCACTATTCTTGATTCACCTAGTATTGTAAACAAATTTATCTCAGAGAACTCTCCTAAAAGAACTAGCTTCACTATTGAAAAAAACTTTGATGATCTTGATGATGTATATATTGATAATACTTGATTTGTTCTTCATCCCCAGCTAAAAAGCATTAAAGAAAAACGTTTGTGGGAGGCAATCCACTTTGTTTTCCTTTTGTTTTGTTTTATTTGAGTCTTGGCAGTTGTTACCTCTGTAACAACCGCTCCTTATCCTTTTTATTTTGTTTTTGTGCCAAGAGTAACCTCTAATAGAGAGGTAGTGTGATTTGCGTAACTTGCTCTTTTCGTCCAGATTTTTGCGCTTCACCAAAAACCTTGGTTCTCTGAGCTAGATCACGAAGAATTTTTAATATGACCCCGGTTGTTATCTAAGTTCGATTATTTTATCACTTTTTTATTTGAGCTACAGAAGTGTCTCGAAAAAATCATCTTTACCTGATGTTCTGTTTTGACAGATTTCTGCCAATATTTGCATTTGCCTCTTAATGTTCTTCTTTTGTGATTCTTTCGGGGGGGGGGGGGGGGGGGTAAAAGAAGGTGTGGTAGTAGCTAATTTTTGAAATGGAGGATTAGACTTGTGTTGAAACTGAACCGAGTGGATTTATTACAAGCGTCAAAGCTTGGGGATGCCCAAGGCATCCCCTTCTTCATCAACAAAAATACCAGGTTTCTTTCAAAACAATACATTTTTATTCGTTCACACGATATGTGTTAATCTTGGACCGCCATTTTATTTTTCTTTCTTGTAGTAATAAATGGTTGGATCCTAACATATTTTATTTTGGAGATAGACACGCTATGTTTTCATTATTTAGAACACTCTAGTTTTCACTCTTATTGTTCTATGAGTGTTCAGTTTTTGCTAGTACTGCGTTTAGCTCGTGTTTTTTCACTCAATTTTTTCAGAGCTTGTTGGTTTGCTTTAGAATGATTATCTGTCTGGTCTTTGATGATTATTTTCTTTGATAGTTCTTTCAAATGAGTTGATTGGTGCCGTGGTGGTATCACGACAGATGCCATAGGATGGCTAAAGTGTTGGGGACGATGGACGCTGGAGGTATCCGGGGAGGGATCGCACGGTGAGTAGCCGCGCGTAAGGTATCTCTAGCACTGCAAACAACAAGATCTACCCAGGTTTAGGGCCCTCGTGTGGAGGTAACACCCCTACTCCTGCCTCTCTATCTATATGTGTGATCTCCGAGTAGCCACAGTACAAAGTATGCCTCTTGGCCGAGTAGCCACTCGGCTGCTCTCTCTAGCTCTAGTGTTGTCTCTTGTAATAAATGCGAACTCAAGTAACGTCCCTCGCGCAGGAGGGGGTAGGGCACCTTATATACTGGTGCCCAACCGAATAAAGAAAGACTATAAGGTACACTTGATGGGACATGCCCACTGCAGGACAGCGCACGCCTCCGGCTTCTCGTTGACGCGGGCGCGGGAAGTCGTCGCGCCGTTCGGGAGATGGGACCTGTCCACCTTGTCTGTGAGATAGGGTAGGCCGCTAGACCTGTCCTGTCCCCTCTGTCAGTGACATGACTTGACAGGCGCCTACCACACTGTAGCCACGTCGTAGCGCGGATAATCACGCGCTCCGTAAGTTGAGCCGCACGCCGGTACGGACGCAGGATACGCGGGATCTCTTGTCAGAATGGCTCCATTGACTTTTTGCCCGAGTAGGAACACAGTCCATCTACTCGGACCACTTGACCGCTATCCGGACGAATACAAACTTGCTCAATATCTCCTCTTGGTCTTCAATACTTACGACCGGATAGAGACTACCGGGTAGAGGGGTACCGGGTAGCCACCAACCCGGCCAACAATACCCTGATCTTTGCCTTTTACCACTTGCCTTACCCCTACTCGGGGGTAACCCCCCGACATTAGTCCCCGAAGCTGGTAGAGTCCTGCGAACTTGTTCACTGGGCCCTGCCAGCTTAAACAAAATTGCCTTCTCGAATCGGTAATGCCGAGTTGCACCCCAACTTTGAACCAGTAACCCCTTCTCAAATCTCTTCAACTGCGGTTACGAGATAACCTTCCTGGTAGCTGAGTAGAGCAATTTCTCTTCTGAGCTGCCGAGTAAAATAACTTAGTGAAATTTCGAACACGATCCCGCTGAATCAGACCAAATCCACCTCTCCGTGTCGCTACTGGGCACGTGTCAAACCCCTGTGCCCCCGACGCCTCGGTGCCAGGGACACGGCAGGCCACGCGCCAGCCCGTGCACACAGGGCCCACAAGCCCGTTAGGTCACGTCAACCGTACTCAAGAGCCCACGATCCGGACGTGGGATTAACTGCGCCCGTTACACGCGCGTTTTGCGCTGTGTGCGTTTCTAACGGCCGCTTAACCCACGCCGCACGATCATTGCCCACGATCAATGCCACGATCAATCCACCGGTAACGGCAACTCGAGGGGGAGAGATAAATACCCCCGCGACGTTCCCTTCTCCTCTTTCCCGTTCTTCCCAATCTCACGCCTCCTCGCCTCTCCGTCGCCGTCGAGCACACCGCCATTGCAAGCACTCATTGCACCGCTGCTCCACGCACCGCGAGAGAGACAGAGAGAAGTGCCTCCGCTCAACTCCGTTGATTCCAATCTCCCACGAGCACTTCCGCCTCCATGGCTCCGCGCGGAGACGAGGATGCTGCCGCCCGAGCCGGCTGGGAGGGCTCGGACGTCACCGCCGAGGACTGCCAGTGGCTTGTCAACACGCGCCGGATCCCTCCCGGCGTCGTCTGCAGGCATCCAGGTACCGAGATCATCCCGAAACCCGACAAGGAAGAGTACGTTGTCTTTCTCTCCCATTTCAAACGTGGCTTCGGCCTTCCCATCTCCAATTTCCTTTCCGAGTTCCTCAACCACTTCGGCCTCCATCCGCATCACCTTCCACCAAACGCCATCCTCATGCTATCCATACACGCCGTCGTGTGTGAGGCCTTCTTAGGTGTCTACCCGACAATCCACACATGGGAAAGATACTTTTTCTTTCGCAAACAGAGTATTCCCGATCCTGGGAACACCAAGAACGCTCGCGCGATGACCCAGACGGGTAGCGCCATGACGTTGCAGCGCAAGACCGGGCACCACCCGAGGGTCAAAGGATTGGAAACCGTGCGCAAGTGGCAGCGCGGTTTCCTATATGTGAAGAATGTTGCTGCCGAAGAGGGGAAGCCTATCGAAGACCGGATAGGGCTCCCAAAATTCAAGAATGCACTGCCCACCGGGCAGCACTGGGGCTACGACCCCAAGAAGACTATCCCGGACGTCCTCCAGGTTGAGCGACGCCTGACCGAGTTGATCCCGGAAGGGTTCCTTCAGGACGATCCCATCGTGTGTTGGATATCACGCCGGGTACTCCCGCTCCAGCACCGGTCACACAAGATGTGCCACATGGGAGGACCCTGTGACTGCACAAAGACAACGACGTTCGAGCTCAGCAAGGCTGAGGTGGCTATATGGGCCAGGTCCATCATGCAGACCTCGCTCTCTGACAACCGAGCGTACGGCTTCGTGCCGTATAGCCGCCTCAAGCCCATTGAACAGGTTAGCGTTATGTGCTTTGTGTTTGCACCTTGATACCGAATAGGTAGCCTCTCAGCTTTGTATGCTTAATCTTTGCATGCTGCACCGAGTAGGTCATCATACTTTTCCTTTTGGCTCTATATGCTTTGTGTTTGCACGCCGTGTCGGGTAGGATTACTCAGCCTAATATGCTTTGTGTTTGCATGCTGTCCCGAGTAGATATCCTTAGCTGAATATGCTTTGTGTTTGCATGCTATCCCGAGTAGAAATCCTTAGCAGAATATGCTTTGTGTTTGCATGCTATCCTGAGTAGAAATCTTTAGCCGAGAACCCAGCTCACTGTGCTTCATGTTTACCTCAACAACACATCGATCGCCAGCTAGAAGAAGACAATGAGATCTTCGAGGCCAACTGGTCCAAGGACCGAGAAGAGGATGATGCGACCGCCTACGACATCCAAGACACCTTGTGCATCCCTCACGCCAATCAGCCTGGTAAGTCTCGAGTTGATGCGTCTATTCGGGATTGGTCCGAAGATGACGAAGGTGATTGAGTTCACCTCTATGCTTGCCAGCAATCTGCTTTGCCTCTCTTTCCTTGCTTGTTGTAATTCCCTTCTTCTTCTACTCTGCAGAGGACCCCGAGCTGGATGACGAGGATGAAGTCCTGGTCGTCGATCCGATTTCGATGGCCGCTCCCAACACTCGGAAGAGGGTTGGCAGTGGTTCCCAGGCACCTTCCCCAAGAAAGCCAAGAAGACAGCCGTGCCCAAGACCGGTGCTTCCAAGAAGAGAAAAGCCCCTACCCGCAAAGGGTAAGTGTTCTTCCGAGTAACCTTAACTTACTTCCGCTTCTTGTTGCATCATTCCCTTGATTCCCTTCTCTGCTTTCTGACCTTGTACTACTCTTACTTCCAGCGCGGCTCTTGATGCTGACGCCGCTACCTCGTCCGCCCCTCAGACGCATACGACTACGCCCCGAGAAGAGATTGTTCATCTCTCGGATGATGACGAAGACCAAAGGCCACTGGGAAGGGCGCGTGCGTCCTACCCAGTTGATGAAGAGGAAGATGCTGGCGCCGAGAACGACGGCGCCAGGGTAGAAATAGACCTCACCACCGAGCAGTCGCCGCCTGACGCGCGGCCAACTGCTCGGGAAGCTGCCAACGACGAGACACCATCGTCTCCCCCAGCCGCATCAGCTGGGGAAAACACTGAGCATGCTGCCGAGCAGCAAGGAGACGATGCCGCCCTGGAGCGGCCAGACGCCAACCCCGAGCAGCAGCAAGACACCAACGCTGCAGCTCAAGATGATCCCGTGGCCGGGCCGCGGGTAGACGACACAGTTGACACAAGGCCAGACCCCGCTGCAGAGCAAGGGGTAGAAGAAGACGTGGTGGAGCTCACCCATCAAGACCAAGTGCAGCCGGATGCTGCACCAGGTAGCCGGCCACCAGTGCCGCCAACTCAACAGGTGACTCCACCCCGTGCACCAACTCCTCCACCAACTCAATCAGCACCGATACATCCTCAACCTACTCTGCAAGTACCACCGCCTTCTCAGCCTGCCACTTCTCCAAGTGCCAAAAAGATTATCACGAGCGAGGCCACCCGGATACAGCCGAAGCGCAATGCTTCGCAGGCTGGGCAGCAGATGCCGCCTCCCAAGCCACGAGGTGATCCTTCCGGGAAGCAGGTGAAGAGCACCCAGCTTACACTTGTTCCCTCTGGTTTGAACACCAACCCGGCTGCCTCCGGGGTTACCACTGGCCCAGACGAGAAGCGGAGCGCTGCCTTCCCCGAGTACATGATGACCCTGTCGCAACAGCACAAGATCCCGCTATCCAAGGGAGAGAAGCGACTAGCCGTTCTGAAAGAAGGTCAAGCTGTGGGAACCACTAAGTCCAAGGGGAAGAAGGCAGCTACTCCCGAGCTCTTTTCGCGTGGCGAAGAAGACGACGAAATTGAAGGAGAAGGCCTCACTGCCATCCTGGACCGAGTCGGCTTCGTCGATCAGGCCTGGAACAACCAGGCACACGGCAACCCCAAATGGAATGGTATGCAGCTGGGCGAGATCGACCACTACCGCATCGACTGGAACAAAGCCGATGTTGGTTCTGTCGCCATGACGGTTGCCAGCCCTGCCTGCACCCTTGCCGGGAAGCTCTTTGTTATGCGCAAGAACATTGAGGACATTGAGCAGGGATGCGCGGTAAGCGTTTCTTCTCCTTCTTGCATTTTCCGAGTTGCTGGTTTCTTCTTTCTCTTCTCGTTTTCTCTTTTCCTCTTAGTCATTCCCCAGTCCCCGAGATTCAGGCCGAGTAGTTGAAGACTCAACCGAGTTAACATCTACTCGGGACAAGTCTCCCAATAGACTTACACTTTTTCTCTTCATCTCCGCGGAATAGCGTCCCGAAGAGGACTAGGGTTTTCCGTCGGCTGCTCTAGAACCACCGCATCGCTAAGGATCGTATCGCGGCTCTTGAAGCCGACAAGAAAGACAGCGAGGCGATGGAAAAGCTGACTCTGGAGCGCACTCTCCAGATCTCAGAAGTTGAAGGTAAGCTTTCAGCATTTCGGTTTATGCGTTTTGTGTTTACGCCCGTGTTTGATTTTTTGCTTTATCTTAGTTTACTCTACAGGCAAGCTCAAGGACTTGATGGACAGACACCGGGACTGCGAAGTCTTTGCTGCCTCTGCCCAAAGCAAGATCCAAACTCTGGAAGGTGAGCCTCTTTCCCTCTTCTCTGCGATTGTGTCTTTTTACTTATCTGGCTACTCTGCTGACAATGATGTTCTTCTCGCAGAAGAGTATAAGAACTTCCGGGAGCAACATTTGAACTGCCTTATGCCTGCCGAGGTGCAGCAGCAGTTGGAAACCCGAGAAGCAGAGATTGAGAAGGAGCGCGCTGCCGAGAGGGCGGAAAACGAGAAGCTCCATCTCGAACTCCAAGCCGCACTCCAAACCACCATCAATCATGTTGACGAGAAGAATAAAATTGAGATGACCACCAAGGACGATAAGAAAGCACTCGAGATGGAGATCTCAATGTTGAAGGAACATAACCGGCTTCTTGTTACTCAGATCACGGAATCACGTCGCATCGAAGACAGGCACATCTCGGACGAGAATGACTGGAAGATCAAGCTGGGGCAACTGCTGGTTGAAATGGAATGTGAGTTGCCGCTCCCCCTTTCTTCTTCTTTGTTTTACTTCTTCTCGGTATTGCTTCTTCTCGGTTCTGCTTCTGACTCAACCTAGTTCCTTACGAAGATATCTTCCTGGAACTCCGCTCCGCTGGCATGCCCGCTATGGAGAAGGCGCGACAGGCCAGGGCTACCGCCGATCTACCTATTGACAATACTTCCACCATCAACGACTACCTTCTCAGCATCAAGACGCAGATCCGCTCCCTCAAAGTTCTGGGCACCTCCATGGTGTCCACTTGTATCAAGCTTCACAAGCTTTTCTGGCCCGAGAAGGAGGTCCCGGAAACTTTCCGTGAGATTGCTGACCATCTGGACGAGGTCAAGGTAGAGCTCAAGAAGTGGCGGGCTTCCGCAGCTCGGGCAGGAGCTGACGAGCTGCTGCACTTCGTCTTGAGTTGGTATGAGAACCTGGACCTCCAAAAGATCCGCGAGCGCCGAGAAGACTCCAAGTGGACCGACGATTCGGATTGCGTTGCTCGCCGAAAAGAGGTGGCCTATGAGGTCGCCTCCTACGCCGAGACCAGCGTCTACATCGACGGCCTCCCTGAGCCGGACACCGAGCCAGAAGATGATGATGAGGAGGACGGTGATGAAGACGATGACGACGAGGAGGGTGCCGGAGATGAGGGAGCCGAGCAGGAGGAGACCAAGGAGGCTGAGGAACCCGAGCAGCAGGGCAACACGGAGGAATCCGAGTTGACTGCCAACGCGGGTGTCGAGCAGCCGCAGCCCGCCACTCAGGAGGCCACTATCACCACCGAGATGGTGATCCAGCAGCCAGCTCCTGAGTTGGGCGCGACTGGTGTCTACCCGATGCCTAGCTCCCAGTCTACTCCAGCCTCCAGCTCAGCAACGGACCCCATCTCAGCGGCCACCGCAACCTCCGATCAGACTGCCTCCGTCAACACCGATGCTGACAACACGGGCTCCACTGCCGTGTAATTCCTGCAAATCTTTATCTCCAAACTCTTATTAGATCCCCGGGATGCCGGGTGCATATGTAACCAAAACAATTATGTTCGTTGCTACTCAGTTTTTATTTTAGTTGAAGTTTTTAGCAACTCTGGCTCAATGCCGGGTTGCGTTAATATGCAAGTCCCCGAGTTGCATTTTTTATCCACTCTCTCTTTTCGTCTCAGCTCTTACCTGCCACTTGTGGCTTTTTTGGTAGTCGAGTCACAAGATTTCAAAGTTTGAGTTTCAAATACTTAGCCACTTAGAAAAATTCATAGTAACGCTGCCCACCACTTAGCCGAAAAAAGACAACAAAAACAGTAAAGAACACTCTACTCGGTTGCTGCACCCCTCTTCTCCTCAGCCATTTTTCGTGTGCTCATTGACCTTTGGCTTGTTCTCTTGCTTGCCATGAAGCCGGGTTGCGGACAGCAGCAGAGTCGAAGAGTTGGCCCTTAGGTTTAAACACATTACTAAATTTGCTTATGAAATTCTAAGTAGAGCAACCGAGTAGACAAAGTAAAACAGAGTAGAACAACACAGAACAAATTTGGACAAGGGCAGTCCCCGAGTTTGAATTCGGAGTGCCTACTAGAATTTTAACTCGGTTGAGGAGATACATACAACTTTCTGCTCATGAATGAAAACGGCGGAGTAGAGCTACATTCCAGGGGCGCTTAGATTCCTCTCCAGCTCTATCCGGCCTGTTCTTCTGGGGTGCCTGTGCGTCAACTAGATAGTAGGCATCATTGTGCAGAGCCTTGCTCACAATGAAAGGCCCTTCCCACGGAGGGGATAGCTTGTGCATCCCGGCCGTGCGTTGCACGAGCCTAAGGACCATGTCTCCTTCTCGGAAAACCCTTGGGTTCACTTTCCGGCTGTGATAACGCCTCAAGTTTTGCTGATAAACAGCTGAACGTGACAGAGTTAACTCTCTTGCTTCTTCTAGCAGGTCAACGTCATTTTCTCGAGCTTCTCTCGCCTCCGCCTCAGTGTAGAGGGTTACTCGGGGCGAGTCATGCTCTAGGTCAGTGGGCAACACGGCCTCAGCTCCATATACCAGGAAGAATGGTGTGTATCCGGTTGATCGGTTAGGGGTAGTCCTTAGACTCCACAACACCGCCGGCAACTCGTCCAGCCAACAACCAGGTGTTTTCAGCAATGGCTCCATCAGCCTTGGCTTTATGCCGGATAGCACCATGCCATTTTCTCTCTCAACTTGCCCATTGGAGGCGGGATGCGCAACAGATGCAACATCTAGCCGGATCCGCTTCTCCTTGCAGAATCTCGCAAAAGCACCCTCAGCAAAGTTTGTGCCATTATCAGTGATGATGCTGTGCGGGTAGCCGTATCTCAGGATCACATCCTTCAGGAAACTCACAGTTGTGGCTCCATCACACTTCCGAATAGGCTTGACCTCAATCCACTTGGTGAACTTGTCAACCATGACCAAGATGTGAGTCATGTTGCCTCTAGCTGGCTTGAAAGGACCCACCATATCCAAACACCAAACAGCAAATGGCCAAGTAATGGGAATGGTCTTCAACTCGGAAGCTGGCATATGAATCTTACTTGCAAATCTCTGGCAGCCGTTGCACTTTCTCACTATATCTTCAGCTTGCTTCAAGGCAGTGAGCCAAAAGAAACCATGCCGGAAAGCCTTGTTGACCAGGGCCCGAGAAGAGGCGTGATGTCCGCACTCTCCCTAGTGTATCTCCACTAGAATTTCTTCTTCTTCCTCTGGCTCAACGCAGCGTTGTAGCATGCCAGTAGGACTTCTTCTATGCAGCACACTATTGAGTATAGTGTAGCCCTTGGATCTTCTCTGTATCTGCCTGGCTGTAGCCTCGTCGCTCAGCAAGGTGCCATCTGTTAGAAAGGATAATATGGGCAGAGCCCAACTCGGTGTCTCCCGTGTGGGAAACACCGGTTCGTCCACTTCCATTGGATCAGCCATCAATACTTCTTCTGAGTTGGAGACGAGTCCCCGAGTACTCGGCAAGGACCCCCTCGATGAATGCGACCGTCCCCGGGTTGAATGAGCAGTCCCCGGGTTGGAGACGATAGTCCCCGGGTTCTCTTTTGCAGCCTCCCAGTCAATCTCCATTGGAAAAGCTTCCTCTCCCGGCAGAGAAGGAACAAAGATTGACTCCGAGTTGGGGGATGGCTTGATAGATGGCTTCCTCAAATGCTCCAAGGCAATCCCAGCCGGGATGAACTGCCGAGAAGATCCCAACTTGGACAACTCATCAGTTGCGTCATTCTCTGCTCGGTGTATATGTTGGAACTCACATCCTTCAAAGAAGCCAGTCATGGTTTGCACCAGAAACCGATATGATGCCATGTTGGCATCCAGAGCATCCCAGGTGCCGGATACCTGCTGCACCACCAAATCCGAGTCGCCATAACAGATGATGCGCTGCACGCCAACCTCCTTGGCTACCTTCAAGCCGTGTACCACGGCCTCATACTCGGCCACATTGTTAGATGCCTTGAAATGAATCTGCAGCACGTACTTGAGTTGATCTCGCTTGGGTGACGTAAGCACTACGCCAGCACCAAGGCCTTCCTTCACTTTGGAGCCATCAAAATGCATCTTCCAGTAGTTGGTTTCCGGCAAGGGAGGCTCATACTGCACCTCAGCCCAATCCACTAGAAAATCTGCCAGAATCTGTGACTTGATGGCTTCTCTTCTCGCGTACAGAGGAGTGTACGCGGCTAGCTCGATCGCCCACTTGGCTACTCTGCCACTTGCTTCCTTGTTTCCCATGATATCCGAGATGGGAGCAGAGCTCACCACTGTGATGGGATGCTCTTGGAAATAGTGCTTCAGCTTCTTGGCGCCCAGGTACACGCCGTAAGTCATCTTCTGGTAGTGCGGGTAGTTCTGCTTGGAGCTGGATAGCACCTCACTGAGATAGTACACTGGCCGCTGCACAGTCTTGCCTTCCTCTTCTCTTTCCACCACAATCACCACACTGACTACTCGGTTGGTTGCTGCAATATACAGCAACATTGGCTCTTTGGGTAGCGGACTAGCCAGGATGGGAGCGCTACCCAGCATGGCCTTCAGTTCCTTGAATGCTACATCAGCTTGTGGTGTCCAGACAAACTTGTCACTCTTCTTCATCAATTGATAAAGAGGCAAGGCCTTCTCGCCCATTCTGCCCAGGAAGCGGCTCAGAGAAGCCAGGCATCCAGTGAACTTTTGCACATCCTTCAGTGATCTCGGCAAAGACATGCTCTCTATAGCTTTTATCTTTGAAGGATTGGCTTCAATGCCCCGACTGGATACCAAGAAGCCGAGTAGCTTGCCAGCCGGGACGCCAAAGGTGCATTTAGTCGGATTCAACTTCATCTTGTACTTGCGCAAGTTGGCAAAGGTTTCCTCAATATCACTAAGCAGAGTATGTGTTTTATTCGTTTTGATGACAATGTCATCTACGTACACCTGCACATTTTTGCCAATTTGATCATGCAAGCATTTCTGCATGCATCTCTGATAGGTAGCCCCAGCATTCCGCAACCCAAAGCACATGACACGATAGCAATAAGCCCCGTACGGGGTAATAAAGGCAGTCTTTATTTGATCATCCGGGTTGAGAGCTATCTGATGAAAACCAGAGTAGGCATCTATGAAAGACAAAAGCTCACAACCAGCAGTGGAATCGATCACCTGATCTATGCGGGGTAGCGGAAATGGATCCTTGGGGCAGGCCTTGTTCAGGTCGGTGTAGTCCACGCACATGCGCCATGCGGTATCGGCCTTGGGGTCCTCCTTCTTCTTCTCAACCATAACCGGGTTGGCTAGCCAGTCCGGATGCAATACCTCCATGATAAAGTTGCTTATCAGCAACTTGGTGATCTGATCACCGATGGCTTTCCTCCTCTCATCACCAAAGCGGCGCATAGCCTGCTTAACCGGCTTGGCGTCATGCCGCACATGCAGCGAGTGCTCAACCAACTCCCTCGGGACGCCCGGCAGATCCTCATTGGACCATGCAAAGACATCCCGATTCTCACAGAGGAAGTGGATGAGCTCGCTTTCCTATTTCTCTCCCAACCCGGCGCCAATGATGGCAACACGGTCTGGGAACTCAGGATCAACCTGGACCTTCTTTGTCTCCTGGGACGCCTGGAATGCAGTTCCGTACTGGGAACTCGGCATGCCAGGCGCACCGACTTGCGCTGCTTGTGCCAAAGCCACCACCTCGTGTATCTTCTTCTTCTCGGCAGCAATGACCATGGACTCCGCCAGCTGAGAACTAGCAGACGCGCATTCCAAGGAACGCTTGTAATCACCCGAGATGGTGATGACTCCATTGGGACCAGGTATCTTCATCTTCAGGTAGGCAGCATGGGTAGAGGCCATGAACTTGCTGAGGGCAGGCCTACCGAGTAGAGCATGGTAGGGGCTCTGAAGATCAACCACCTCAAACTGCAGGCTCTCGGTGCGGCAGTTCTCCCTGGTACCGAATAAGACATCCACCCAGATGCGGCCGATTGGAGCACAAGATACTCCCGGCACAATGCCATGGAATGTGGTCCTGCTGGGTAGCAACATGTTCTCGGCAAGGCCGAGCTTCTCCAGTGTATCCCGGTACATGATGTTGATGCTGCTGCCGTTATCTATCAGCACCTTGCTGAACCTGACATTCTTCTGAGTTCCCAAGAAGGTGGGATCCACCACCAGAGCATAGCTACCCGGGTTGGGCATCACCCTGGGATGATCAGCTCTGGACCAAGTGATCTCTTGGTTGCACCAGTGCAGGTAGTGAGGCACAGCTGGGATCACATCATTTACCTCCATCGCACGCCTGTGCAGTGACTGCTTGTCGGCTGGCTCGGTGGTGAAGATCATGTAGCTCTCGTGGTGTTCCTGGTACTGGTTGCGGTCTCCCCCACCATTGTTGCCGTTGTTGTTGTTGTTGTTGTTGTTGTTCCTGTTGTTGTTGTTGTTGTAATTGCGGTTGTTGTTGTTGTTGTTCTAGAAGTTGCGGTTGCCGTTGTTGTAGTTGCGGTTGGCTCCCTGAGCCACTTGGTTCACGCTTTCCCTTCTCGGAAACACTGCAGGCCAGGGAGCAGCTGCCCGAATAGGCTGCACATTGGCATTCGCAGGTGGCAGAGGAGGAGGAGGAGGCAGCTGAACAACGTCCTCATTCTTGATTTGGTCCCACCAGCTGCACTGCCGGGTAGTGTGGTTGGCTGGCCTACTCGGATGCCGAGTATGGAAGCTGCATGGCCCAACCTTCATGTTCTCAAAGATAAAGCTTGGAGCTGGATCCGGGTTGCCGCTACCCTGCTGGGGAGCATCGTATGGCTTCTTGATGCCTTGGCTCTGATTCTGGTTCTGCCCGTATTGGGCTCCAGCAGTTTTTTGCCTTTGGCTACTCCCAGCAGCCGTAGTCACAGCATTCACCTCCTCGGGATCATACCGAGTATCAATGCGGTCACCTCTGCGCTTGTTTCTGAAGTCATTGCGCCTGCTGCTGTCATGGTGCTTCCTTCTCGGCTCAGGAGAATCAAGCAGAGGCTGAGTTGGGTCACCGAGTGCATACATATCTGCAATCTTGATCGTCTCGGCGAGCGTACTCGGCATCTCTCTCTGCAGCTTCTGCCACAACATGCTGCCATGCCTGCAGCCCTGAGCAAACCAAGTAATGGCCTGGGCCTCATTCACACCTTCACAGGTGTTCCTCAAAGTGCTCCACCGAGTAAGGTACTCGCGGTCAGTCTCCTCTTCCCGCTGCTTGCAAGCGGACAGTTGCTGCGGCCTATTCGGCCTCTTGTACGTGCTGGTGAAGTTGCTGATGAAGGCTTCCGAGAAGTCTAGCCAGCAGTTGATGCTATCTCTGGGCAAGTTGTTGAGCCAAGTCCGAGCAGGGCCCTCCAGCATCTGCGGAACATACCGCACAGCCCATCTCCGGTTGCCGCCTGCAATGTGCACAGCGGTAACGTAGTCGCTTAGCCAGTCTTCCGGCTTGGTGCTGCCATCATAGCACTTGGTCCCCCTAGCCAGCTGGAAATGGTTCACAGAGGGCTCCTCCATGATGCGGCGACCAAAGCAATCTGGGCCAGGTGGCCCCCTGTTCTCGAGCTGCGCAGACCGATTGATCCGGTCCAGCTTGTATCTTGCATCACTGGGCTCCAACATGCGGTCACCCAGACGGTCAGTGACATCTCTTGGGTCAGCATAGCCGGCTAGCCCCATCGCCGAGTACCCATCATCGTAGCGGTTTTCCTGCACAACTGCGGGCTGCACCACCGGGTTGGCTGCTGGCGCAGCCGCACGCGGCTGTGCTGCCGCTGGCTGCTGCGTCCTCTGCCGAGTAGGCTGGGCGGCAGGACGCCGAGAAGGTCCTGCATGGTCTCCTTCTTGCCTCTTGCTGTGAGCTTTATTGGCTTGATAGCCTGCTCCTGCAGTGTTGTGTTTCTGACCGGGCTGCCGCGGCACAGCGCGCTGTTTCGCGGCGACAGCCGGGTCGTACACCTGCATCTGTTTGCTCTTCCCCGAGTTCACACTCTGGTTCCTCTCACTACCAGGAAGCGGTGATGAGGCCTGATCCGTAGATCTGACCGCATGCGAGTGCACAACCTGAGAAGCGCCAGCACCCGGATTGGCTTTCCGGAACTCCTCGTTCTGCCTAGCAGCCTCTAGCACTAGCTCATTGAGCCTATCCTGCTGCCTAGCGCGCGCGTCGCCAGCGAGATGCGGCAACTCAGCAGCCACTGCCTCTGCAGCCCTAAGAGTTTTGGCGGGGGTACTATACTTGGGCCTTGTAGCAGTGTCTAAACTAGCAGACTGGCTAGCAGCCCCACCAACTACTGCCATCTCAGCGCCTAAGTTGCGACGAGTAGCGCCTAGCTTGCTAGGCTTCCTAAACACAGGAGTAAAACCGTGGGCCCTGTTGTACTCATTTTGGTCTAGGTTAAGCTCAAGCCTAACCTTCTCCAGCTCCTGGGACTCCGCGAGTAGCGCTTGACGCTGCTGCTCGAGTTGCGCCCTCATGGTCATGAGCTCAAGCTCGGTGGGAGGCGGCATGCCCATCCGCACGGCGGATGCCGGTATCGTCGTAGTCGTGGAAGGAGGCACGTAACCCGGAATGTTGTGGGGCGCGTCGTAGGGCTTGTGAACCCTTGGGCCAGTACTTGGGCCAGCAGGTTCCTCGATGACTCCCGCGGTAGCGGTCGCGCCTTTCCCGGCATCGATAGCCGGGCCTGTCATCATCACCTCCACGCTGTCCGCAGAGCAGCCAGAAGGCTTCCCGCGGGCAGCGAGTACAACAGGAGGATCTTCCGCGACGAGCACCTCCTCCTGGAACTCGCGGATGACGGTGGTGGCGACGTAGACCAGATGCGTGCCGAAGGAGAGCACCGAGCCGCCTGCCGGCATGGGTCTACCGCCGAAATCTCCGGCGTTGTCGGTGACGAAGTCGAAGGAGCCGAATCTGTGGACAAGGCCACAGACCACGCGCTCCCCCGTAGCAGAAACGAGTCCCGTCCGAACATGAACTCCAGCCAGCGCCGCTGGTAGCCCCACGGTGGGCGCCAACTGTCGTGGTGGTATCACGGCAGATGCCATAGGATGGCTAAAGTGTTGGGGCCGATGGACGCTGGAGGTATCCGGGGAGGGATCGCACGGCGAGTAGCCGCGCGTAAGGTATCTCTAGCACTGCAAACAACAAGATCTACCCAGGTTCAGGGCCCTCGTGTGGAGGTAACACCCCTACTCCTGCCTCTCTCTCTATATGTGTGATCTCCGAGTAGCCACAGTACAAAGTATGCCTCTTGGCCGAGTAGCCACTCGGCTGTTCTCTCTAGCTCTAGTGTTGTCTCTTGTAATAAATGCGAACTCAAGCAACGTCCCTCGCGCAGGAGGGGGTAGGGCACCTTATATACTGGTGCCCAACCGAATAAAGAAAGACTATAAGGTACACTTGATGGGACATGCCCACTGCAGGACAGCGCACGCCTCCGGCTTCTCGCTGACGCGGGCGCGGGAAGTCGTCGCGCCGTTCGGGAGATGGGACCTGTCCACCTTGTCAGTGAGATAGGGTAGGCCCCTAGACCTGTCCTGTCCCCTCTGTCAGTGACAGGACTTGACAGGCGCCTACCACACTGTAGCCACGCCGTAGCGCGGATAATCACGCGCTCCGTAAGTTGAACCGCACGCCGGTACGGACGCAGGATACGCGGGATCCCTTGTCAGAACGGCTCCATTGACTTCTTGCCCGAGTAGGAACGCAGTCCATCTACTCGGACCACTTGACCGCTATCCGGACGAATACAAACTTGCTCAATATCTTCTCTTGGTCTTCAATACTTATGACCGGATAGAGACTAC
The DNA here is from genome assembly GCA_028641055.1 of Alopecurus myosuroides. Lineage (NCBI taxonomy): Eukaryota > Viridiplantae > Streptophyta > Magnoliopsida > Poales > Poaceae > Alopecurus > Alopecurus myosuroides. Next base: position 413,603,309 of record CM054059.1, read on the forward strand.
CGGGTAGAGGGGTACCGGGTAGCCACCAACCCGGCCAACAATACTCTGATCTTTGCCTTTTACCACTTGCCTTACCCCTACTCGGGGGTAACCCCCCGACAATTGGTATTGGAGAAGACTAAAATATTTCGTGCTTATAGGGCGCAACAAAAAGCTTGTTTTGACTGTGTCTTAGACTTTGGCATGTCATGTTAGATTTATTTTAATTGTATGGTTAGTAGTATATGATGTATCATGACTAGTCTCAAATAACTGAGAGTGCTTAATCTGCCATGAAGATTAAATCATGTGTTGTTTCATCATAATGAAGCATGGTATTGTGGTATTCTCCTTTGAATGATTTATTTGGATTGACTTGGCGCATGCTCACACCATGTTATGACTATAAACCAGTCACCTTTAGCCTTGATGATCATTTAGTTTTTGAATCGTAATATCACTTCATTCTTTGATTAATAATGTTTTGTTACTATGCATGATTGTGGCTGTTATTGCTCTCTTAGTTGGGCGCTCTCAGTCTCTTGCTAGCTTTCACTCTGTACCGAGTCTGAGCTCTACTCATGCATCCGAATCCCAAAAACCAAAGTTTTCCAATGCGTCCACCTCTACCTATATGTGGTATTTCATTGCCACTCCAAGTAAATTTCTTGTGTGCTACCTTTAGACCTTAAAAATTATTAAACATGTTTTATGTTTCTGTTTTAGCTCATGAGGAAGTACTTTAAAGTTTATCATGGTTTATGTCAAGAAAGGTTCTTCTCCCTTATTTCACCTGATGAGTATGGAATATGTGCTCATCTAAATTTGCAGACAACTGGTGCCAAATAATATGGATTCAAATAATATAAAAAGTCAGCTCCCCATGGATTGATGAATGTTGATGGGCACCCATGCATACGATTATCTCTAGTGTGTGTAAGACAAGGTGGGGGAACTGACAACCATAAGAAAAAAATGCTAATGAAAACCGCTCTAAAAACGCCAAACACTTTTCTTGACATGGGTTATGATAAGTTTTTCATTACCACTCATTGACATAGACATACACCTCTCTCAAAATTATATTTCCAGTACCTTTGTTTTATTAAATAAAAATCTCTAGCACATGAGTAATTCCTGCTTCCCTCTACGAAGGGCCTTTCTTTTACTTTTATGTTGAGTTTTCATCTTCTTACTTTATGCACTAGTTAAGAGAGCATATTGTCATTCTGAGTATAATGTGCATAATCCCAAAATTTATTATTGATTTATTCATGATTATTGTATTGCTTGCTCTCAAATTATTTGTATCTAGTCACCATTTTAAACTTTGAAGGTGTCCTGGAATTTATGTTTTGCTACCACACGAAGGACAAGCTGGATACCACTTTATTATGTTTTTCTTTATGATTGAAACAGCGGTATCACTTTCAATGAATTATTACTCATTGTCTAGTTGCTAAGTTTACATTACTTCAAATAATATTTATCATGCCTTTGTTAAAGTAGTTTGATCTCAGCTTACAATGCTTTCACATAACGTTGATCAAGATTGTGTTGGCTTCATGTCACCTCAAAAATTATTTTGTTATCACTTACCTACTCAAGGACGAGCAAGAGTTAAGCTTGGGGATGTTGATACATTCCAAACGTATCTATAATTTTTATGCTCCATGCTTGTTTTCTATCCAATGCATTTATGTTATCCAGATGTTTTAACATGTTTTCCTTCATTTTCTGGATTTTTTCATACACTAACCTATTCACAAGATGTCCCAGGCTAGTTGCCATTTTCTGTTGTTTTTCTATTTTAGAAAAGTTCTTAAATAAATATTCTCGGAAAGGGCTGAAAATACATGGAGATCGTGTATTACCCAGAGCAAAGAAGGAGTCCAAAGAAGAGTCGGAGGGGAGCCAGGGGGTGCCAGGCGTGGCCCCACCCTAGTCCGTGCCTAGTGGGCCCCTGGGCACCCTGGTCACTGCCTCCTGTCTCCTCTTTGCCTATAAGATACCATCAACCCTAATTTTATCTAGGACGGAGTTATTTTCCACGAAACATACAAAGAGACAACGTCACCTAAAAATTCCAATCTAGGGCTTCTGCAGTCCTGTTCCGGCACCCTGCTAGAGGGGAGAATCGTCACCGGCGGCCTCTTCATCACCATGATTGCCTCCACGATGATGCGTGAGTACTTCATCTCGAGACTACTGGTCCATAGCATTAGCTGGTTGGTAGTTCTCTCTGTTGTGCCTCCATGTTTAGAGTCTCGTGAGCTGCCTCACATGAGCAAGACCACCGTTATTTAATTGTGCATGTTGTGTTTGCTGGGATCCGATTAACCATGAGATTATGATTATTTTGTTCAAGTCAATATGAGATTCCTCACCTATATTATTAGAGAGTTTTAATGTTGTCTTCCAATGATCTTCGGTGTTTATGATGTACTTGGCCACGGAGTTGTTTTCGCCTCCAAGAGAGGGTTCATATGCTAGATATTGGGTTCATGCCTTCCTTACATCTGTGCTCGAGTGACAGAGACGTGCCAAATGGGGCATATGTTGTTGCCACTAGGGAGAAAACAACAATACTCTTGTCCACGGATAAGAACTATTGCTTACATTACGTACTTTACTTAATGCATTTGTGTGTTGCACACAAAGCAATCTCTTCGTTGCTGCAACTTAATACCAGATAGATTTGCTGGATAAATTTTTTGAGGTGCACTTTTAGATATGGATGCATGCTGGATAGCGGTCCATATGCCTTGACGTAATTCCTATGTTGGTTGAACACGTGAACTATATCTTGTCATATAGTATTGTTCTACGTTCAGGATTTTTCAATTTCCCCATTGTAATTTTTTCACCCAACATGTTTGATTTCATTGGAGAGACACCACTAGTGAAACTATGGCCCCGGCTGGTCCTATTTTCCTCATTATTGTAACCTTCTTTCACGCACTTTCATCATTGTTTCCTTGCAACACCATTTTTCCTTTTATTACCTTTCATTACTCTATACCATAAATTCTCTAGTTTTCAGCAAGACGAGAAGACTGACAACCTTATCGGAAAATTGGGGACAAGAGAGAGTTTGTGTGTTGTGTGCAGGTTCCACGCTTGCTGACGCGCCAGACAACAAGCAACCTTCTTCAAGTCTTCGAAGTCCTACTGGTCGATAAAGCCTAGTTCCACAATTGGGGGAATAGTCCGCTAGACTACATCATACCTTCCACTTGGGGTAACCCAACGAGCGTGTGATCACGTCTAAAGCATCAGAGATCGAGTTCAACAGAATATCACAATCGTTTGGGATGCAGTAGGAGCTGGCAGATATAGCAGCCGCGACTGATCACTCGCTGTTCCCCTTGACTAAGAAAACAACACCCGAGATGGAATTCGACGTGAAGAAGGACACCACAACACATCAGGTTCACCCGGCTGATCCAGCAAAGAAAGTACTCGTGTCTAACACGCGGCCTATCGCATTGGTAAATGCGCTCGTCGAATTTCTCCCTGAGAAGTGGAAAGTCGCCGCATGGGCCCTAGCGGACATGCTAGGAGTTTCCAGAAAATTCGGCGAGCACTCACTCGAAATCTACAAGGATGACAAGCCAATACGGCAATCCACATTCGCAATTCAGAGCCAAAGTAAAGAGCAATAGGAGGAGAGGTTAACAGGATGCTAGCAATAAAATGCATTCGAGAGATCAAAATAGGAACTTGGCTCACAAACCTGGTGCTCCTAGCCAAGAAAAACACTGAATTACTGCAGATGTGCTTCGATTACACCTCATTTAACAAGTACTTCCCCAAGGATTGGTTCCAACTGCCACACATCAATGAAATCATTGACTCGACCACTGGTTGTGAGAGACTCTCCTTCCTCGATGCGTACCCGGGTTACAACCACATTTACACGAAGAAAGAAGATGAAGAGAAGACCGCGTTCATCACTTTGTTCGGTGTATACTGCTACACCACGATGCCCTTCGGGTTGAAGAATGCGGGTGCTACGTACCTGCGGATGATGCAAAACTGTCTGAAGGCGCAAATTGGGAGAAATGCGCAAGTTTATGTGGATGATATTGTCGTCAAGTCAAAAAAGGCAGTAACCCATTGACGACCTCTGAGAGACCTTCGCAGCACACGACGAGTATCAAATCAAGCTGAACTCATAGAAACTCCCCTTTGGAGTACATCAGGACGACCTACTCGGGTACATCCTGTCTGCCAAAGGTATTGAGGCAAATCTAGAGAAAATACAAGCTATCCTCACAATGGAAGAGCCAGAAAATGAGAAAAGTGTGCATCAGTTATCTGGGAGAATTGCAACACTTGGCAAGTTCATAACCAAGCTTGGAGAAAAAGCACTACCTTTCTACAAACTGCTCAAAAAGTTAGATAAATTTGAGTGGACACCCGATGCCCGGGACGTTTTCCACCCACTCAAACGGACATTATTGACTCCACCTATTCTAGTGGTACCTTAGGAAAACGAGCCAATGTAGCTATACATCTCAGCAACAAGACATGTGGTAAGCATGGTGCTAGTCGTAGAGAGACCCTAGAAAGGGTCCATACACAAAGTACAACACCCAGTATACTACCTTGGTGAAGTACTATCATCATCCAAACAACACTAACCGCATTACCGGAAGCTAGCTTATGGAGTTTACATGACAGCCCGGAAACTTTGACATTATTTCCAAGAGCACCAAATCGCAGTGATGTCTAACGCACCACTGCCAGAAATACTCAACAACTACAATGCAACAAGCCAAGTGGACAAAATGGGGAATCGAGCTGGATTTCTGTGATATAACCTATGAGATAAGAAAAGAAATTAAGTCACAACTACTCCCATTTCAAAGTGGCTCAAGTTGGAACAACCCAGGCTGCCGGACATGTCGAGTAACTGGACAATGTACTTTGACGGGTCCAAACGGAAGGAAGGACCAAGAGCAGGAGTGGTACTCACATCCCTGATGGTGCAGGTGTTGCACTCATTGGGAAAACCCCAAGAGGAAGATATGATCAACACAACAACAGTTTTCCCTCAAAAAGAAACCAAGGTTTAATCGACCAGTAGGAGGAAGGAGTAACTTCAGAAGGTTGATGCATCTGAGATGGCAGGGCGCACTACCCGTTCAGCAGCAACGTGGAACCTACACAACACAAACAATTCACTTTGCCCCAACGAAGCAGTGAGGTTGTCAAGCTCACCAGTTTTGATGATAAGAAAGAGATTAAATGTATAGTATGGAAAACAGTATAAGAACAGTATGAGAACATGAGCAGCAGTGTGAAAACAGTGGAAGCAGTGTGAAAGCAGTGGAAGCAGAGTGTGTATTATGAGAATGAGAAAATAGACCGGGGTCCACAGTTCACTAGAGGTGTCTCTCCATAAAAGATAAATAAAATGCGTGATGAAAAAATTACAGTTGGGAATTGACAGAAATGAAGGTTGCACCGTAGTGCATAGGCAAGACATAAATATTACTATGTGATTCATGCGGGCATTATAACAAAATACATAGACCGTCATCCAACTGCGTCTATGACTAATAATCCACCCTCTGAATATCATCCGAACAAACGTTGGGTATTAAGTTGCAAGCAACATATTATCGCAGTAAGCAAAGTGTGTACTGTAAACAATGTAAACTAAGTAAACACCGTTGTTTTCTCCCTAATGGCAACGGTACGTCCTCCATCCGTCACGTTTCTGTCACTTGAGCATAGATGCAAAGGAGGCATGAACCCACTATCGAGCATAAATACTCCCTCTTGGAGTTACTAGCATCTACTTGGACAGAGCATCTACTAATAACAGAGAGCATGCAAGATCATAAATAACATAAGCATGAAGATAACATGATAGATTGATAATCAAAAGACATAGCACTCAACATTCATCAGATCCCAGCAAACACAACATGTAGCATTACATAAAGATGATCTCGACCATGTAGGGCAGCTCACGAGATCTAAACATGAGGTACAAAGTGGAGAAGACAACCATCTAGCTACTGCTATGGACCCGTAGTCCAGGGATGAACTACTCACGCATCACTTCAGAGGAGGGCATGGTGGTGTAGACCCCTCCGGTGATGAATTCCCCTCCCGGCAAGGTGTCAGGGAGAGCTCGGGTGTTTCTCGGGACGAAGTGGTATATTTTTAGGGTTGACGTATCGAGGGGTATAAATAGGCGAAAGGGCGATGGTGGTGGACGCCCGAGGGGCCCACACCTCCCCCAGGCGCGGCCGGGGGGCGCGCCGCCCTATGGTGTGGCCCCCCGCCGGGCCTCTTCGGGACTTCGTGGAACCTTCGAGAATTGTAAGACTTTCGGGCTTCGAATTTTCCAATTCCGAGAATATTTCAAGAACAACTGTTCTGAAACTAAAAACAATAGAAAATAGGGAATTGGCTCTGTGGCATATTGTCAATAGGCTAGTCCGGAAAATCCATAAAAATGACATAAATTGTATAACAAACATGTAGGAAACAACATGAAAACAACATGGAACATCAGAAATTAAAGATAAGTTTATGACGTATCAATCCCCCAAAGGCGACATGATGCTATACGTCCGGATGAACTTAAAAAATGCATCAAACAATGAACCCGAATATGAAGCACTCATTCACGGGATGAAGATGGCCAAAGCATGCCGAGCCACTCGACTCGTCATATATGGTGACTCGAACCTTGTGGTGCAGCAAACCATGAAGGAGTGTGACGCCACATATTTGTTGTAACTGTTACAATTTTAATTCAATAAAAGGCTGGGGGAGGTTGCCCCACACTAGAAAATTCAAAAAAAAGGAGTGTGACGCCCCAGCTGAAAATATGGCCGCTATGTTGAACTCTACAATTAAATAGAAGGAGAATTTGATGGGTGCGAGATGCAACACATTGGCAGAGGGAGCAACTCGGAAGCAGATGTTATGGCAAGAATCGGGTCCACCGGCGCACTCACTCTACCCAACATTTTTAATGAGGATATTAATCATCCCTCTATTAAACACAAGGTAGTAGCTATAGAAACAACTAACACCAAGGGCTCAAAGGCTAGAACTACGAAGTCGTTGGATGAAGAAACAGAACCCACACCTATGGACATACCAGAGCAAGTTCACTAAGTCAAAATTACCTGGATGTAGCCGTTGATCAATTACATGGCACGGAAGGAGATCCCTGAAGACCAGGCAGATGCACGTCGAGTGATGCGCAGAGAAAAAACATTAACCATCCATGATGGGAAACTCCACAAGCCTAGCATCTCAGATATATTACAGAGGTGCGTAACCCGAGAAGAAGGAAGAAAGATACTACTTGATATCCATCAAGGAACTTGCAGGCACCATGTAGGAAGCAGAAACCTAGTTTGCAAAGCATTTAGAGTAGGATTTTTTTGGCCAACTGCAGAACTCAACGGTAAAGGCATCGTACAACACTGCGAGGCCTGTCAAATGTTCGTAACAAGACCCAATGTACCTGCCATAGAACTTCACATGATACCACTCGCGTGAACCTTTGCGTAATGGGGACTCGACATGTTCGGAGCCCTCTGTCAATCGTCAACGGGGGTGTACACCAGGCTGCTGGTGGCAGCCGACAAAATTACTAAGTGGATTTAAGCCATACCTGTCACATTACTAGATGAAGAATCAGTGATGAAATTCATTAGATCGATCATGCATAGATTTGGAGTCCCACACAATATTATCACGAACAATGGAACCAACTTCACAACAGCAGAGTTCCAAGATTATTGTAAGGGGATGGGAATTAATGTCAGCTACGCATCAGTGGCACATCCGAAAACAAACGGGAAGGTGGAGCGATCAAACGGGTTAACCACAGCTGGACCCAAAAAACGACTGCTAACACCACTCAAACGAGCCGCTGGAGCATGGGCAAAAGAGCTGCCTTCAGTACTTTGGAGCATGCGAACCACACAAAATAGATCGATAGAATACACAACGTTCTTTATGTTGTACGGAGCAGATGTAGTGTTGCCAGCACAAGTGCGGTACAACGCTCCCCAAGTAGGTGTCTAGAGGGAAGATGACTCGAACAGGGCATTCGAAGATGCACTCGACCTGGTAGACGAGGCTCGGATCACAACACTCGCGTGTACAACCGCATACGAGCAAGGCTTATGAAACTACCACTCTCGCCGAGTGTGTAGCAGAACCTTCAATGTGGGAGACATGGTGTTGCAGCTGAAGCAAGGAAGCCATGATAAGTTGACATCTCCTTGGGAAGGACCCTACACGATAGGGGAAGTACTCGTAAACGGTACATACAAGCTCAAGGACAAGAAGACATGGAACTTTGATAATGATGTGATCACACGCTCGTTGGGAGACCCCAAGCGGAAGGTATGATGCCGTCTAAAGTAAGTTTCCCCTAGTATAGATCAAGAGTTATCAAACCAGTAGGACTTCATAGTCTTGAAGAAGGTTGCTATATTAATGGTGCCAGAAAGTACCGATTGACAAAGCATGTAACCTGCACACAAACACAAACTCTCTCTTGCCCCAGCTTTTCGGTCTTGCTGAAAACAAGAGAATTAAACGTATATAGTCTTGGAAAACAATAAAATTAAAAAAAGGGAACAACGAGGAAACAATGATTAAAAGTGCTTAAAAGAAGGTTCACAGTATGAAGAAAATAGGACCGGGGGCCATAGGTTCACTAGTGTTGTCTCTCCAAAGAAAACAAACATGCTGGGTGAACAAATTACAGCAGGGCAATTGAGAAATCATGAACGTATACCAATACTATTATGAAGAGATAAAGTTCACGAGTTCTAACATTGTAGGAATTACGTCAAAGCATATGGACTGCTATCCAGCATGCATCCATATCTAAAAGTCCACCTCAAGAAATCTATCCAGCAAATTCATTGGTATTAAGTTGCAGCAACGAAGTGATTGCTATGTGTGCAACAGACAAACGAATTAAGATCAATACGTAATGTAAGAAGTGGTTCCCATTCGTAGACAAGAGCACCGTTGTTTTCTCCCTACTGGCAACAACACATCCTCCCCCGCATATTTCTGTCACTCGAGCGCAAGCAACAAGGATGCATGAACCCACTATCTAGCATATAAACCCTATCTTGGAGGTGAAAATAACTACATAGCCATGGTAATCTATAGCATTCACACATTTAAATAATGCAAGAACATATGTGTTATTGTGCTAGTCCCTGGATCAATTGCTAGCACCACCGTGTAAAATGAAATATCATGCAAATGCATCAAATTCTATTACATCGCATGATCCAGTCTTTACAAAATAATATTACAACTTGCATAGTCTTAGAAGACTAGTAGAAAACAAAGCAATACAGCATAAAACATAGTACAACATTGAGCCCATGTTCTTCATGTGCCACAGGCAAAACAAGTTGGCGGTAGACTCGAGATCCTAAACAAAGTCCTCACTTCTTCAACTAAAGTAACACATACCAGAGTGTAACACTTAGTTGTTTTCATCAAAACATTTGATTGATCTAAGTTAGTCTTTCCACTTTGCTTAGGGTAGGTCTAGAATCAAATCAAGACAACAAACAAAAATAAATGCTATGATGAAGTTTTGGGTTTTCCATTTTGGTCAAGGGTTGGACAAAGCTACTTTCTAACTCTTCAGCTTGTATATATTGCTCCAAGTCTTCACATGCTTGTCTTGTTGAAGATCGTCTTCATGCTGCTATTGTAGTTTCCTTCTTGTTGGAACCTCCCTTGAACTTGATAATTTCTTCATGGTTTTCACTTCAGTAGTTGGTTTAGGAATGGTATGTGCACAAACTAAGGGTTGATCTTGATCTCATGTGAAAATACCACTAAGTCAAAAAGGGAAGGAAAGAATTAAGGAGGAGAAGAGATAAAAGAGAGGGGATGTTTTCTTCTTTATATCTTCATGAATTTCCACTTCCTTGAGTTGTTGTGGAGTCTAAGTACTTCCTTCAAATTTCTTCAATAACTTCCCTTGTAGTCCTTCATGTTACCACCAAGTTGCTAGGATTCATCTTCTTATGCTTGAATCTTGAAGTAGGAATAGGGGTGTTGAGAAGTAGATAGAAAATAATAGTACTAGTATTTTTGGGTTCACTAGTTGGCAATGTATAAGGTTGAACCTCACTAAGGACTTAGCCTTGGTCCAATATAACCACAACACATAGAACCATATATGCAAAAAAAATTCTAAGACAAGTGTAACATGATGAGAAACCTATGTGTGAAAAATTGGCCAAGTCTTAATGGAAATGGTTCTAGTATGGTCAAGTGGTTGGGGTACTGGTCTCTATGGTATAAGGTTACCAAATTTTGCAACTTTTCTTAAGAAAACATTTTTTAATTATTTAAATTATGTCTAAGTACCCAATTGGCCATCTAAAATCTAAAACACTTCAAAAATAATTCAAATAGGATTTTGGGCAGTGGGTGCTGTTAGTACACATTCTAAGGAACCCAAAGAAATTTGGTTTGCTTAAATTGGATCTACATAATTTGAATTATGTCAACTTTTATCAAACAAGCATATTTGAAATTGAACATATTTTAATTAGTCAAATTTAAATTGGGCCCCTTCCAAACGTTGTACATGTTATGGGGATTTCAAAAAGTCCAAGTTTTTAAATTTGGAGTTGTGGTTGAAAAGTTATAAGGTTTCTAAGTTACAGGGGCTTTTTCTGCAAAATTGCTATTCTATTTTTATTCGGAAATAAATCCAGAGACGGGCTGGGATAAAAATGGTTATCTGTCACACAGGACGACGTACAAGACCTGGGTTTGGGCCGGTTATGCGCAGCGCAGAGCAACAAATAAGCAACGCGCGCAGCTGACTTGCCGTGCTCTAATTGGCCTGTACCTCTTCGCGTTAGTGATCTAACCTGGCTTTAGGATCGGGATCTAACGGCTCTGATTGAAGGGAGAGGGAGCTAGAGTTTCTAACTCACCGGATAGCTGCCGGAAATGGCCGGGGAGGCAGCGCGATGCTCGGTGATGGACGGTTTTGATGCTCCGGTGGACCTCCGGGCACGAGATGATGATGGTGACGCGCGACGCAGCACCACGGAGATGGTGGTGATGACGGCGTGTTCTCATAGGGCTTCGCACGACAGCGCAGTGATGTTTCGCGATGGCTGCCTCGGTGTTCTCCGGTGAGCTCGCGTGCAACAGAACGGCTGCACAAAAAATTCAAAAAAAACGCATGAGCAGGGGCGCCATGATGTGGGGAAGAGAGGATACCAAAAAATGGCGACGGGGATTCACTAGTTTCATCGGAATCCTCCACATACAGTGGCGGAACAGAGGAACTCTGGCAAGGAATACTTGCGGCCTAGAGGCGAGATCCGATGGGGCGAGCGGGGGGAAATGAAGAGGAGACTCGGGGCTTTAACCGAGAGGGGACAAGAGGGATTAAGGCGGTCTTAATCGCCGGAAATTAATCGGAGAAAATCAATGGCCGAAACTACCATTGCAGTTTCCTTGCGTTGAAGACGAGATTACGTCACCCATGAAGTTAGCACAATTTTTTTATTTCCTGTTTTCTTATTTATTTTATATCTTCTGTTTTATAATTCCAATTCACGTGGAACAAAATTCTAAATTCATATTATTTAAAATACTTTCCAACAGTACCACTTTTGTGGGGTTTTCATCATTTTTGAATTTTTTCAAATTACAAACTCAAATGAATTCATAATTGCCTTATTATTCCAATTAAATGGAAAATGATAAATAAAATAGAAAATGAGTTTGATGAAATTTGAGTAGCTTTATAATGATCAAATATCATTTTCCAGAACCACTTCAACTTGTTTTCATATCTTTAAAGTTTTAAAATATGAAGAAAACATAATAGTCACTTAATAGAAAATTTCATTATTAATTTGAATTAGGGTTTAATAAAAATAAAGGGGGTTTTCTCAAATGAAGAGTTGTTTTCTTAATTGAAAACATTTTTTTCCAAGGTACTTTACTTGTTTTCATAACTCAATAATATATATAACACTTTATTGTTTTGTTGATTGACATAATACTTGGAAAACAAATAACCAACTTTATCCATTTGAGGTTAATAATAATAGTGAAATATTTTTTGGAGACATGGAGACAATATTAGAGATAGCAAATCTCTGGTTTTAATTATCATAGTCATTTTAAAAATGGTAGTTGAGTTGAAAACATGTTTGGTAAAGATGTTTGCTAAGAAAATATTTTATTCATATGAAGAAACAGATTTTTTTTTAAAAGGGTTTAGGGTTTATGGAATTAAGGCAATTTGGATTCTTTATTCCAATTACATATTGTTTTATTTTCTTTCTTCCTTTTATTTTTTGCGACTTGCTTCACGAAAACAAAAAGTTTCAAATTTTTGTGATTTTTGAATTTTCCAAAAATCAGAGATGTTACATAATCATAAACATCGGATAGCTTTGCAAGATAAGATTAAAAATCTCTACACATATAAGTGAACATCTTAAAGTGACATGAACAAAATATTCACAATCTCATGGTTAATCGGATCACAACAAACACAACATGCACAATTACATAACAGTGGTCTCGATCATGTGAGGCAGCTCATGAGATCAAAACATGGAAGCATATGGGAGAGAACAACCATTTAAATACTAGTATGGACCCATAGTCCCGAGATGAACTGCTAACGCATCTGTCCAGGGGGTGATCATGGCAATATAGAGGCCTCCAGTGACGACTGTGGTGACCCAGCACACCACTGCATGTGTATTGCGCAAGTCGATGACATAATACTCATAGAAGGACTTATCCGTGAATATTACATCCCTTAGAGTAGTACAACAGAAACATAGCAGGTCCAGGCAAAACTATAGGATACAAACTTCATTACAAACTCTCGAGAATCTATTTGAAGAAGCAAAGAAGATCTCATACAAATGAAACATCAGAAGAAGCAATTCGAAGATCTAAGCTGGAGAAGAACTCAACCTCAGAACTAAATCCACTACGGCTAATGTCAGCCCTAATCTATGGCTTATAACAGCTAACTCCAAGAATGGACTCCACCTACACCTTGATAGCTTCTTCTCCATCAGCGTTGTTGGTGATGATGCTTCACGATGACGACTTTCATCAGGATTCACTCTAAGCAGAGGTCAAACGGGAACGAATGAGTAACGAGCGTTACTCAGCAAGCTCATGATATATAGTGGGTAGTTTGATGCACTAACTACAGCTTTAGACTCGAAAGAGTCATAAGCTAATGCAAGGTTTTGTAAATCTTTCTTCAAGAGGTTGCTTTTAATTCCGAAAACTATGCCTGGCAGACCATCACAGGACTAGAACTTCATGGAGTTGCCTTTCCTGTAGCGTTCGCAGTTCCTTCCCGGAACAGGGGGTAACATGCCACATCTTTTTACACTCTGCAGAGGTGCGTTACTTTACCCATGGACGACCAAGACCATGTTGCACAACCAGGTGTACATTCCTGTCCACTCCCACTCAGGTGTGGGGACCGGTTGTTGGTCCAAGCCAAACCGTGCTTCTCCGCACAACACATGCCCACCCATTTCTGCCAGCAGGTTGAACGCCTGATTCCACCCCTCACGATGGAGATCTACGCGCCCCTGGCAGACACTCATAGACCCCAGAGTCCGTGGGAATCAAGGGATCCCACCCATGTGCATGTAGTCTCGCAAGACCTACAGCGTACGTCTCTGGCAGTCCGTTGACATGCGAATGAGAGAAGATCACAGCTGACTTACTCCCCCCATAGAAGACCCATGGTCAACGCGGTATTTACGGTGCATCGAGTTCTGACGACATTTGTGATTAATTCCTAGGTAATACTTTCCCATGCAGATGGAACCTTCCTTTTACCTATTCATCTTACCATGGTCCCATCCGCCCACCAAACAGAACACTACCACTCGGGTAGTCATTCAGGTAGTCACATTATTATAAAATAGGATCATGCATTCTTTTGAGAACAGGTGGTAATACGATAGGTTTTTTTTCAAATAGTTAGTTATGAAGTACTGCAAAGGATATGAGCAAGTGATGAACTTGCTTGTGATTGACATATCCATAATAATCAATGTCTTCGGGTTCGAGGGTCGCGTAGAGAAATCACGAGATCTGAAAGATAGCAAAGTAGTCCTGTAAGGACTACAGAAAACACTGGCAAGGATGATACATGCATAGTAATGAGATGCATCGTGAATTACCCTGGAAAACACCCCAGCTTACAGGTGTAAGCCATGTTTGATACGATATCTTAAGCACACAGGTTTTAGGTGAAATGTTTCATTACTTGTGGTGATGTGGTTCTTAGTTCTTTTAGACTTACATATGTTTCACTTTTACTTAGAAACAATTGTTATCATGTTTAGTTAGAAGTGGTTATTACTTGGTTAGGCAATAAGACAATGACACATGGAAAACAATTATTGAAAAGATAAGAGTCAAATTTTGTTTTATATTCGAAAAGTGTAGAGCATATGACAAAGAGTTTAATTGAAAATGATGAACTAGTACAACGAACTCTATCACCACAATACGTGCTAATGACTTGTGATGATAGGTTTAGTAGGTGTGAAAACATGTGAGTTTTATTAATAAGGAAAATAATATTAAGGTAGTTATTGCTGGTTATAATGGAATATTATAGAATTCCATTACACCTTTAGAAACAAGTTTATGAGTTTAACAAAATGTTTTGTGTTTGACATATTTGAGTTGAAAATGTTTTTCTCTTTAATTTGGCATCTCATTTGAAGTATTCTGAACATATTTGAATAAGATATTAATTTATTAATTTTAAATGAATTAAATGAGTAGGAAAATATAGCACACATGAAAAATTGGTCAAATGACTATGAAAACATCATAGGTGAGTTGCATATGTCATTTGGAGCATTTTGGTATATAACTTGTATTTTTTCTGATTTTATGAATTATTTATTAATTTTCTCTATTTTTTAATGATTTAATTTAATTCAAAAATTATTTAATTTTAAATTTTGTTAAATATTTTTGAAAAGTTCATAATCACTTAGATTATATTTTTCTGTTTTATTTGGTATATTATTTGTATTTTTATGAGTTATAGATTTAAAGTTATTGAATTAATAAAATTATGGATTATTCTGTTATTTTTGAATTGACATGTGGGTCCTACCTGTCATATCGATTTTTTAATCAAAAATAAAAGAAAAATAAAAATAAAATTAGACTTGACGTCATGGTGATGTCACAATGACATCAACCGAGCTTGATCCTCACAGATGGATTTCAATCCATGAACTCGGTGCAAAATTTGCTCAATTAAATCTCTCTACCAGGTAGAGGTGCCAACGGCGAGTCGCTAGGCAGCGGCGCGGTGACCAAATGGTCACCAGCGGCTCGCCGGCGTGCATGGACGCGGCAGCGCATCACGGTTAACAGCGACACGATGAATTCATCCACGAAATCCACAACGGAGGGTACCCACTCGTGCGCGAGCTCACCAGGAGTGTGTTGGTGACGGTGGTTGAGCGCGGCAAGGTCGGAATCGCCGGTGAGCTTCCACGGAGGCCGGCGGCTGAAGAAGAAGGGAACCGCGCGATTCTCTGGCCTCCCTCCTTCCCGGCAAACGAGGCTCGGTGGAGAGATACAGGACGTTGAGGCGGAGCTCTGGGTGGTCTCGGTTTCTTCCGGCGTGGCCGGAGTCGACCGCGCTGAGCAGCGGCCGGAGCTAGGGTTAGGGTTTCGTCTCGGTTCGGTACAGAGAAAGAGTGAGATGCAGCGAGGCGAGAGAGAGTGAGAGAGCACGGCTCTCCTCCTTGGGCCTTATCCACACGAAGGGATGAAACAGGAGACGACACGGCGACGGTGACTCGACGTCGACCGCCTGTGCATTCTGTCCGGAAAGGAGGAAGAAGAAAAGAAATAAACTTTTATAGAAAACCCCCTGGAAGTTTTTACAAATTACCTAGAAGTCCTTCTGTTAATGAAAACTGCAAAGAAACATTGTTTTCAGGGCCTTTTTTAGAAGAGAAAATTTATTAAAAATTAAATTTCATTTCCTCATCAAAAATGCAATCTCACCATGTTTTGTTTTGGTGGAATTGGATATTATTAGAATTTTTTATTTAGGGTGCTAAGTTAAGTAGTTTTGTTGTTTTCACTCTATTTAATTTATTAAATGTCTTAAAATTTATTTTAGGCATGAATATCACATTCACTCAACACACATATGGTTCCCAAGTGGTGTGTTATAATTGGATCATATTGGATACCATTCCTTATAGAAAGTAATTTGGTAAAACTACTTAGTACTGGTGAAAGTATAAGGATGCCGCCTAGAGGGGGGGGGGGTGAATAGGTGCTTTAAAATAATTACGGTTTAGGATTGAGTAAATGAGGAATAAAACTAGCGTTTAATTTATCAAGCACAAAACCTATGCAAGCAAGGTTTACCTATGTGCACCAAAAACTTATGCTAGGCATGATATACAACTATGAGATAGCAAGATAGATGACTTCAAGCATGATGGCTATCACAAAGGTAAATGCATAAGTAACGAGCTAGAGTATAGTAATAACCGAAGCACAAGGAGACACCAGTGTGATTACCGAAGTTCCTTCCCAAGGGAAGTACGTCTTCGTTGGAGAGGTGGGGAGCCACCTAGGCGCTCCTCAATAGCACGGATGTGCACACCTTATTCTCCTTGAGCTTCTCCGGTGAGGGAGATGCTCGTTTCCACTATGAGGTCGACTTGAAGGCGTTGACCAAACCTTACACGGGGTTGAGGATATCTCCACAACTCAATTGGAGGCTCTCAATGAAGCTTCTTGCAACAAGGTGGAAGCCCCAAGCACTAACCGTCTAGGGTGCTCAATACACCCAAGAGGAACAATCTCTCCGGTGTCCAATCACCCAAGAGTAACAAGCACACAAACTTCTCTTTCACGAATCTCGTGGGGAACTCAAAGCGATGCACCTAATGCAATGGCAAGAACACACAAAGCGGTCCAGAAATTCTCTCCCAAATCCCACCAAAGAAACTAATTCTATGGAGGGAGGAAGGAGGAAGAACAAGGAAAACAACAAATGAATCCCTAGATCTAGATCCAATAGGTTCCCCTCACAAAGAGGAGGGATTAATTGGTGAAGTGGTAGATCAAGATCTCCTCTCTCTTTTCCCTCAAGTGGAAGCAAGAATCATTGGAGGGATTGAGAGATAGCAAGCTTTTGGAGGTCAGCAATGGAGGTCAAACTTGACCAAAAGGTTAGGGAACCATTGGGGAAGAAGGCCCCTTAAATAGGTCACCCAAATATCCAACCGTTGGAGGCAAAATCGCGTAGGGGTGGAACCTCCGGTGAAACCACTGGAACCTACGCCGCCCGGATGAGTTAGAACACCAAAAGGGCTGGAAAACTGCCCCAACCACCAGAACCTCCGGTGGTTTCACCGAAGGTTCCGCCAACATCATCCCGAAAGGGTTTCCGGCGGAGCCACCACCGGAACCTCCGGTGGTGGAAAAAACTGCAGAACACCCTATATGAAAACGGTCGTAACTTTTGCATCCGGACTCCGTTTTCGATGTTCTTGGGCTCGTTGAAATCGCAACGACGAGAAATACAAGAATATACAGAGAAACATCATAGTCCAAAATGGGAATATAAAACCAAATGATGAAAGGTTTTTCCTATCAATAAAGGACAACCGGTAGAAACCTCCAACAACAAAAATGCGATAAGTTTTTCATATGAAATCCATTTTTGATGAACTTGAGCTTGACATGAAGAACATGACAAGCTCTAAAACCTTACATGGATAAAACCCAAATAAGAACAAAGAAGGATGATGCCAGGTATGCAAAGGTTTGATCTCTCTACGATAGATACGATCAAGATATGCATTCAAGAGCCCCTCTTGATAGTACGGTTATCTATCCTATTATCCGGTCACCCAACTAGCATAATGAGACCGATAAAATAGAAACCCTATCTAAGTCATACCTTTGCCTTGCGCAATACAATTGAGCTAGATGATGACGATCTTGACTCTCTCAAGTTGGATCTTCTTTCTTGATCGTGCTTGCTAGCACATGCTCCGCTTGATGAAGACTTGCAAGTTGCTCCCCCATACACCACTATGGGAGAGGATGCTTCCCCATACACCATTATGGGAGAGACCTTTAATGGAAAATCTTCACGAGGCCACAAACTCCAAAAGGATGGCAAGCATCAAACATAGGATTTCTTCTAGATGCTTCACTTGAGCTTCCACGTCAAGCTAGGTGACGAACACCGCTTGACGATGACATAGACCATGGGCAATATGAAATCTTCCTTTTTGTTCATGACCATGGAAAGATACCTAACCACACATAGAGATGACACACACACATATATGGGTTAGATCACAAATCTATATTGACAATTTCTTACCATACCATGAGATACACAATCCCACTTGGTACATCTTGTAGCTTTGTGTGTTGATCACTAGCTTGATCAACCTTGTATCTTTTATTCTCACTTCAAATGATGGTGTCTTGAAGATAACCATGAAGGATAACCTAATACTTTTCTTCAAGACACACTAGCAATAAGCTCAACTCAAACCATGACCATTCTTCATATAAATCCTTGAATATAACAATGGCCATCAAGGAAGCTAATAGAGTTCAACACATGAACTCCATTATTTCCTATGGACAAGATCTACAAGGATAACTCAATGAAAACATTAGTCCATAAGGATTGTCATTAATTACCAAAACCACATATGGGGGCACCATGCACTTTCAATCTCCCCCATTTTGGTAATTGATGACAATCCCTTTTTACGAGGGTTTATATGATGAATTAAGCAACCATTCAAAACAAAGAGCAAGGATGCAATAGCATGGAAGGCAAATGCTTAAGAACGAAACTAAAGCATAGAACCAAATTCCCTTAAATCCTCTAAACTTCTCCCCCATTGGCATCCATTGCCGAAATGGGAAAAAATATTACAAGACCAATATAATAAGAGCTCCCCCATAGTGTTTGCATTCCTCATTATATGAGTGAAATCAAGAGCATATATCCAACTAGGAATAGATGGAGGGAGATCAAACTATATTGAGGATCCAAAGATTTACAAGCAAAGTCAAATTGAAGGATACTTTCATAAAGAAGAAACCAACCAAAGGATTCGAAGAACCGATTGACCAAAATCAATATTATGATAAGATCAACCAAGTGTTCTAGAAAATAAAGAGGGAACTCCCCAAGGTACATGCACAATGTTAGATTTGAATTACTATATAATGTGCACAACATGGAATCATCACTCCCTTCTAGATAATTTTGAACACAAACAAGAGCAAGGGAATAGATTGGAAATGAAGCAAAGAAACTGGAAAACAAACAAGAGTTGAGCAATTAAGATCAAGAAGCGAAAAGTAAAGATTTACTCAACCGAAAGAGATGAGTGTGACAAGGAAAGACATTTGTAGGAGACTAATAGAATGAGCAAAGCTTCATCATAGTCTTTAAATATATGGGGCACATAGTGCATATCATGTCTTTCCCATACACACAAACCAACAAATGATAAAACACATAGGTCCACAAGCTTTATAAGATGCAAAAGTAATACCAAAAGAAAAGCAAAGCTTGTGCCTTTTAGGAACCACCAAGGAATATAAAGCATTAAAACATGGTCACTAAAGAAATAGAATATCAATTAAAGATGTAACTATTCTCGTGTGTATAAGTTTCTAAGTGGACACCAATCACAAAGATATATATCCACAAAGAAATATGCACACACAAAAATAGGTACAAAGGTGAAGAACATGATATCCAAGATATGTTCATAAATATACCAATAAATTTTTTCCTTGAAAGCAAAGCACTAGGCTTAGTTTAATCTTAATGGGATATAGATGGATAAACAATAAACTCATCAAAGCATCACAAATATCACAAGGGAAAAGTGATAGCTGGAATGCTTCGAGGAAGGTAACACATATCACAGAAGATTCAAATGGTTTTTTGAGAATTCATCAATATTGCATATGAGAAAATTCAATTAGAAGTTACTAGATTAATATACTTGGGATTGGTGAATCATGAAATGATTATAAATATCCCCTTAGTATGTAATCATCCCGGCTTACTCATAGTTGCACTAAAGATGTTTTTGATAAGACATTTGCAAGAGCCAAATGGAGTGCAACAAATGGAATTCATGCCAAGATGCAACCTACACAAGGTTGAAAGCTATAAATGTATGCATGGAATAGATACTTGTTACCGAGACGGCATTGGTGATGAAGAGGATGCGAATTTGATAATCATCGTAGCTTGACTCCTATAATACCATGGTGAGAACACCTTCCTTATGAATGGGGAAAGCAACCAATGTATCTCCATTGTACCTAAAAACAAAAATCAAGTACAAAATGGTTCCCAAACTTATTGGGTCCAAAGTAGTTAGAACAACTACAATACATAGGACAAACTCCACATAAATATGTGCATATTAATATGAATTTGAATTTCATGCACATCTTAGCCATTTAGGATTCGATGGAGTTTATCCTATATATTGGATCAACGAAAGTAAGCATGTCAAAGGATATACATAGTAAATATACATGCACAAAACTTTCAAGAACCAAACAAGATACAAATTTTACAAAATACCAATTAAAACAAAGAAGGCACTCACAAGAGATAAAATCAAACGAAGTGTCCAAATTATATCAAAACCCCAAATCAACACATGATTTAGAAAACCAAATAGAGAAGATAACAAAAAAAAATCAAAGAATAAACAAACCCTCTACACTTTTCATGATGGCACAAAAAGTACCAAGACGAAAAATGTTCGTCTTTCCAAAGAGACAAGTCATTGGGATAAAATACCAATTTAAAGACAACAAGTGTTCAAACACATATATGATAGTTCTTCCAATAATAGTGCATTAATTATGATATTGCATTTTAATACAAGATGCACACAATGGAATCATTACTCTCCATATATATTGTTCAAACACTAGTCAAGCTCAAGAAAAGCAATAAGATGAAATACCAATTAAAGAATTGTGTTCTACTCAATGTAGGATAGCTTCCCAAAGAAATGCAACACAAAGAAGTATGACTTTGAATGAAAGTGCACACGAATGGGATCATTGCTTTTCCTAACTCAAGAAAGCATAATTTTTTTTTTGAGTAGAGCAAGGAAGACACAAAGGATTTTGAACCAAACAAATCCTTGGCAAGAAACAAGGCAATTTTAGAGCAATGGCCAAAGTAAATATGATCAATAAACTTACCACAAATTATTATAACTTGTCAAAGACAAGAGATGTATGGAGATATTTCTCGGTGGTATATTTGTTCACAATCATATTCACAAAACATAAGCATGTGGTAAAAGATAGGAATGAAAACACCATACTTAAATAGAGATTCTTGGTGGCTTCAAAAGTTGAATGATCATGCAAAGAAATGATTAATATATCAAGAAGCAACCGGTTCCCGAGAAGGTAAATTCTAGTGCTAATTTGTGGAAAACCGCACCAAGAAACTCTCTCAAAAATAACATACCAAAAGATGAGCAAATAAAATCATTCAAGCAAATTGAAACTTGTTTGAGCACACATGCCACATAGGAACAAGGTAATTAACAATATCAATTCTATGTGGCAAAACCTTAAATGTTCACATTCTTTAGGCTTGTAATATGCACAAACATATTACTCCCCCATTATGTGATAATCCGTATTTTCTTAGCAAGAGGCAAACAAAGACCAACTTGAGATAATTAATAGACATTAGAATTTGAATTTCTCATGAGTATGAGATACCACATAGAGACTAGATAATATTGAAATATCAACACTATTTGGTATTTCTCATGTACACACATTGTAGGATTGTGAAGTGCCAAAGGCATATTACTCTACCAAAATGGGATAGTCCATTAATTACTCAAAAGAGCCAAATAAGATACACACAAGATGCAATTAGGCTCAAAAGAAAACTCACACATACATTTTGTGCGAACCGACAAACACATACTAGATTACTCAAGGATAAGTAAGTAGTAAGCACAAAATATACACAATACAAGCAAGGTACAAAACCAATACATGCAAAGGGGCAAGCAACTTTCAATGTATATATATAATTTATTAAATACAAGTTACCACAAGAAGGAGCATGGAATATGAGATAGAGACGTGATAATACAAATGACTTGGCTTAAGGAAAATATACGTGATGAAGATCCCTTAATTATTCATGATATAGCCAAGTCTCCAAAGCCCTCCGATAACACCTATTGATCAAGTTTGTGCTTGTTGGTCCCCAACCAAGTTGGGTCCTAAGAGGTTAGTCACAATAGGCTTGGCAACCCAAATGTTTCTTTTCTTGACACCACTTTGAGTACCAACATATTTGGCAAACACATTACCTACATTATCCTTCCGAATGGAATACATATCATAAATTATGATAGGGTTGGATAATGTACAGTGCATGCAGAATCAAGATGGCCCTTTTCACGACATAAGTAGCAACAACCACTCCTTCCATTCTTATTAGTTGATTTCTCAACTTGAGAAGCATTAGCTTGAGTCTTCATGGGAAGAGGCCTTTTCTTGAACTTGAAGTTTAGATTGAGGTTGAACTTGTGGCCGCTTCCCTTGTTGCTTATCGCTAAGTTTCTTCTTTTTCAAAGGGCATGATCTAACATGATGCCCTTCAACCTTGCACTTGAAGGAAACAATCTTGGCCAAATTATTGTCTTGTTCATGGCCCTTCATCTTGTCGACCTTGGACTTGTTCTTGTGATTGGAAATGAATCCAAGTCCTCTCTTGTCATTGGGGGATTTTTGTACACTCAACATATTGTCAAGTGTGAATTTCCCTTTATGACACTTCTCCAAGTCTTTCTTCAATGAAGTGACTTGGGCCTTGAGCTCTTTGATTCCCTCTACATGGTTAGTATCAACACAAGAGCTAGAGGAAGTAGATGCATCATTATTAGAGCAACAAGGTTAGGAAAGCAGTTCATCATAAGATGTGGGAACATTGTGAGAGGATGAATTACTAGGACTAGGACAAGTCAATATAGTATTTAAAGTAGATATTGTGCCTTTGTCCACATGAGGCTCACATGATGCTACCTTGGTTAAGATAGACTCATGAGATAATTTTAGCCTCTCATGGGAGACTAGAAGATCCTCATGAGAGCTTGAGAGATTTTCATGAGTTTCTTCCAATTTCCCATAATTAATAGTTAGCAACTCAAGTTTAGCACGTAGCTCAACATTTTCATTTAATATGGATGCTTCACAAGAAATAGAGTTAGTATCACAAGCATCATCATTTTTAGCTTTGAGGTCATTATCAAGAGCAAGATATAATTCATTGTCCCTTCTAAGTTTAGAAATGCTAATAGCATAGGTTTCTTCTAGACTATATAGTTTCTCTTCAAGAGAATATCTAAGGGAACACTCTTTCTCAAGATCCTCTTCAAGCTCTTTGTCATTGCTAGAATGACCACCATTATGAGTTTCCAAAATCACGATGATCTCCCCCTTTTCATCTACAAGATAGTTAGACTCATCAAGTTGTTCTAAGAGAGCATTCACATTTTTTTTGGTCTCACCAACAAGGCTTGCTAACCATAAGCCTAATTTCTTAGACTCATCATCACTACTATCATCATAATATATATTGGGGTTCAAAGTGGAAGATACCTTTGAATCCTTGGCCATGAGGCAAAAGGTGGTAGATGATGATAGATCATTACTTGAGGCACCACTCAAGTCCACATCTTGTTACATAGATAGTTGGGTTTCCTTTACACTGTTAGCCATACAAATACTAGAGGAAACACAATCATTTTTATGAGGGGAACAAGATAAAGCAAGCATATCATCATGAGATTTAGTCAAGCAATGTCGACATGATATGCAAAGACTATCAACACAAGCATGTAAAACATTTTTGGTTCTAGTTGTGTTTAAGTCCAAAGATGAGGCATGACAATAAGATATAGATGAAGGATCATCAATAATAAGCTCACTATCATTATTGCAAAGCCTATCACTACTCACCATCTCATTAGTTTGTGGCTTACCACATGTTGGTGAAGTAGAAGAAGTTGAGAACACATCACGACCGGAAGTGGAGAGATAACAATCATCCTCTCCAACATTGGACAAACCATATTTATCTTGAAGCTTTGTCCATAACTCATGAGCATTCCCGATAGGAAAGAGTGGTTTAATAACTATAAGGCTCACAAGAAGGAAAAACGCATTAATAGCAAGAGCATCAAGAGATAAGTTTTTCTCTTCCTCTAAAGTTGGATTTTGAGGATCCTTTGGAGGAGAAAAACCCATCTCTACAATTTGCTCCATATGTGGGTCCATGACACAAAAATAAATAAGCATGCGAAATTTCCAAACATCATTGTTTGTGCCATCGAAATGAAATGTGGGATCGTGCACTAATTCACTAAGCGACATCATTACTCTCAAGGCGGTGAAGCGTAATAATGAGAGCCCTCTCTCGGATACCAATTGAAAGTACAATGATTCCGCTTAGAGGAGGGGGGGGTGAATAGGCGCTTTAAAATAATTACGATTTAGGCTTGAGTAAATGCGGAATAAAACTAGCGTTTAATTTATCAAGCACAAAACCTATGCAAGCTAGGTTTACCTATGTGCACCAAAAACTTATGCTAGGCATGATATACAACTATGAGATAGCAAGATAGATGACTTCAAGCACGATGGCTATCACAAAGGTAAATGCATAAGTAACGAGCTAGAGTATAGAAATAACCGAAGCACAAGGAGACACCGGTGTGATTACCGAAGTTCCTTCCCAAGGGAAGTACGTCTTCGTTGGAGAGGTGGGGAGCCACCTAGGCGATCCTCAATAGCACGGATGTGCACACCTTATTCTCCTTGAGCTTCTCCGGTGAGGGAGATGCTCGTTTACACTATGAGGTCGACTTGAAGGCGTTGACCAAACCTTACCAGGGGTTGAGGCTATCTCCACAACTCAATTGGAGGCTCTCAACGAAGCTTCTTGCAACAAGGTGGAAGCCCCAAGCACTAACCGTCTAGGGTGCTCAATACACCCAAGAGGAACAATCTCTCCGGTGTCCAAGCACCCAAGAGTAACAAGCTCACGAACTTCTCTTTCACGAATCTTGTGGGGAACTCAAACCGATGCACCTAATGCAATGGCAAGAACACACAAAGTGGTCAAGAAATTCTCTCCCAAATCCAACCAAAGCAACTAATGCTATGGAGGGAGGAAGGAGGAAGAACAAGGAAAACAAGAAATGAATCCCTAGATCTAGATCCAATAGGTTCCCCTCACAAAGAGGAGGGATTGATTGGTGAAGTGGTAGATCTAGATCTCCTCTCTCTTTTCCCTCAAGTGGAAGCAAGAATCATTGGAGGGATTGAGAGATAGCAAGCTTTTGGAGGTCAACAATAGCGGTCAAACTTGCCCAAAAGGTTAGGGAACCATTGGGGAAGAAGGCCCCTTAAATAGGTCACCCAAATATCCAACCGTTGGAGGCAAAATCGCGTAGGGGTGGAACCTACGGTGAAACCACCGGAACCTCCGCCCCCGGATGATTTAGAACACCAAAAGGGCTGGAAAACTGCCCCAAACACCGGAACCTCCGGTGGTTTCACCGGAGGTTCCGCCAACATCATCCCGAAAGGGTTTCCGGCGGAGCCACGACCGTAACCCCCGGTGGTGGAAAGAACTCAGAACACCCTATATGGAAACGGTCGTAACTTTTGCATCCAGACTCTGTTTTCGATGTTCTTGGGCTTGTTGAAATCGCAACGACGAGCAATAAAATAATATGCAGAGAAACATCATAGTAGAAAATGGGAATATAAAACCAAATGATGAAAGATTTTTCCTATCAATAAAGGACAACCGGTAGAAACCTCCAACAACAAAAGTGCGATAAGTTTTTCATACGAAATCCATTTTTGATGAACTTGAGTTTGACATGAAGAACATGAAAAGATCTAAAACCTTACATGGAGAAAACTCAAATAAGAACCAAGAAGGATGATGCCAAGTATGCAAAGGTTTGAGCTCTCTACGATAGATACGATCAAGATATGCATTCAAGAGCCCCTCTTGACAGTACAGTTATCTATCCTATAATCCGGTCACCCAACTACCATAATGAGACCAGTAAAATAGAAACCCTATCTAAGTCATACCTTTGCCTTGCGCAATCCAGTTGAGCTAGATGATGACGATCTTGACTCTCTTAAGTTGGATCTTCTTTCTTGATCGTGCTTGCTAGCACATGCTCCGCTTGATGAAGACTTGCAAGTTGCTCCCCCTACACCACTATGGGAGAGGATGATCCCCCATACACCATTATGGGAGAGACCTTTAATGGAAAATCTTCACGAGGCCACAAACTCCAAAAGGATGGCAAGCATCAAACATAGGATTTCTTCTAGATGCTTCACTTGAGCTTCCACGTCAAGCTAGGTGACGAACACCGCTTGACGATGACATAGACCATGGGCAATATGAAATCTTCCTTTTTGTTCATGACCATGGAAAGATACCTAACCACACATAGAGATGACACACACACATATATGGGTTAGATCACAAAGCTATATTGACAATTGCTTACCATACCATGAGATACACAATCCCACTTGGTACATCTTGTAGCTTTGTGTGTTGATAACTAGCTTGATCAACCTTGTATCTTTTCTTCTCACTTCAAATGATGATGGCTTGAAGATAACCATGAAGGATAACCTAATACTTTTCTTCAAGACACACTAGCAATAAGCTCAACTCAAACCATGACCATTCTTCGTATAAATCCTTGAATATAACAATGGCCATCAAGGAAGCTAATAGAGTTCAACACATGAACTCCATTATTTCCTATGGACAAGATATACAAGGATAACTCAATGCAAACATTAGCCCATAAGGATTGTCATTAATTACCAAAACCACATATGGGGGCACCATGCACTTTAAACTGGTTCTATGCACTGTTATGAAAATCACTTAATAGAGAATTTTATTCTATGTCAACCCAAATGATTTTAACGGGTGAACGAACTTGTTTTCTTATATGATACTAGGTCATTTTCATAATTGAAACTCTTCACAATTTTGATTGACATTTTACTTAGGTAAGTTCAAGTCATGTTGGTTGTTTTTAGTACTTGACCAAGTGGAAAACATGAGTGGTTTTGAAATCTTATTTGCTTGTTTTCAACATAGGTTCCAAATGTGGATATTATCTCATGTTTGTTTAAGAACATGTAATCCTTTACATGGTTATGTATGGATAAGTTTTCGTTATCATTTGTTAGTCTTACATATGAAAAGGATATGGAAAACAAGATATTAAGCATGTTACCGCTAACCTCCACATATCAAGACATGTGGATGAAATGGGTGGTTATTATTTCATCCATGATAATTGTTTCCATTAAAGATATTATTATAAGTTCATCATCTCTGATGATCTTGACAGAGGTTATTGGTGCTCTATTATATCCTAATGATTCACTGTATAATTTCTTATGATCCCTTACCGAGGCAGTGTTGCTTATTGTGGTCTTCTGTTGCTTGATGTTCTTCTCTCTAGTTGCCACTAGTCTTCTGTTATCACCTTTTTGCATTGCAGGTAGGTGCCTATCTTGGTTTCCAACCTCATCTGTCTCACCATTGTGGTGAAAACATCCAATTACTCCAAGCAAGGATTTTACTTAGATGATTATAAAAGTATGTAGGTTTGTTTTATGACATCAAGTTACCATATGCATGTAAGAAGAATTTGTTAACAAGTGGGCCAGACTTGCCTCCAAATTACTACTCTTATACAATTGGATGAGATGTACTAGGTTATATGATCTTATGTTTATTTGTGTAAGACACTCAAGTGTTTGAGTATACAAAAGTGATTGTTAACAAGGTGTACAAGCTTGTTACCAAACTACTTCTATATAACACTAACATTGGAATATCACACCATTTCAAGAGAGTTAATAAGACCAGGTCAGGATATAAGAGTTTCCAAGTACTCTTATAGTATCTTAGAGTAGCACTTCTAGCACACCCTAAATAATCCTCTTGAAGATCTTCCTGTGGTAGTTACTCTTTTCTTGTGGGTGCTTCTCTTGCAGAATGATTTTGAGAAGATTGGAAACAAGATATAATGGTTTAGCCAAAATAACAAGATCTAGGTTAAGAGTTAGTTCATGCTTTTATTATCCTTCCATATACTTCTTGTTGTATTTCCCAAAGTATATGTACTTATATCATATATGTTTGGTGTTACTTAGCTATCCATTCAATTCCTCTAGAAGAGGTTATAACTTGTTGTTACTCCATACTTGTATCCAAAGATAATTTATTTGTTGAAGGTTGATTTGAACAGAAGTGTGGAATGCTTATGGAATGATGAATTAATAGTATGTTGATCAAATGGTTCATTGATGTGTTGATATTTTAGATACTAACTTGTATAAGATGAACGAGACAATAAGAATGTGAAGCTTATTGGGTTTTTAAGGACTTATGTCATAGTTTTTATTTGTTTTCTCCGGTGTCATGATTATACTTTATATTCTTCATTTGTAATCTTTGTCATGCATAATGTAGACATTGAGATTTGAAATCATCATATGGAATGATCAAGACTTAATAGTAGCGTGAGAAGATTTATTTCTTCTTTTTAGGTACTTCTTTTATGATGATGAGATATGTACATATTTGATAAATATGTTAATACAATTATTATGTCATTTCTCACTTGTGGTTTTTGAGTTAACACTTGTTGTTATCATTTGTGATCTATTGAAACTTTATTATTTACTTGTGATGGTTTACCTTATAATTATGAGATGATTTATAAAGATGTTATGGAAATGAATTGATAATTTAGGGAGTTGTTGTTTTATAAAAGATCACATCTCTGTTGATGAGATGGTTAAGTTGTGCAATATTATCTTGTGGAAGTGTGATCATTAGTTATGTGATTTGGATACTCACCCCTCTTTGAATTCTAGATATATAATGAATTATCCCAAGTCACTTAAAGACTTGTGATTAAGGTTGTTGAGAGTTTGCGTTGGTCACAACCAACAATGGTTTGAGTAACCAGATGATGTGGTTTCTTAAGATACTTGTTATAAAGATCACTCCAAATATACACTTGACTAGATGAACTAGACCTATTTCATCATGTCAAGTGAAACTTTGGTCACTTTGATTCGTTTAAACTTTCGCGCCAAAATTTCCCGTACTTTTAGATGCATGCTTTGCAAATGCACATATTATATTTAGATCCTTATAACCTCCCAAACATCGGGATGTTACAGTATCTCCCCCTTAACAAGAACTGCATCCCGAAGTTGAACATCTCTCACATAAAAAATGGTAGAGAGAACTTCTGTAGACCGTTGAATCTTCACATCTGTTTTCTTGTGTTGACCTTGGCATGTGTAGCCTCTTGTCTTGGTTGTTTACCTTCCACTGTCTTGCACTATGACCTAATACTTTACATGTTATTATGACCACTCTGTTTTGTCACTAAACCTTCCTAATAGTCTCATGAAGAACACGTGGTATTTCCACCATATAGTGGATACCAAGTTTCGTTCTCCGAAAGGGATCTTGACCTTCGACCAAAGAAAGGGAGAGGTGGTTTTCCTTCCCTAGATTCATGGAAGGACTTTTTGACTCTAAGGTTTCAAATTGATCGAGAAATAGGTATGGTTTTCTATCTCTCACAACTTTTCAAAGAACATTTGGTATATCCACCAGGTGATGAATAACCAATAAGATTCTTCCGGTACACTGGATATTGTCTATGGTTAGTCTTCCATTTGGTTCTATCTAATGGCCTCAAGAGAAATACTGCTCAATTAAACTTGTACAACGTAGTGTACATTGACTAAGACTCAATTTTTAGTGAAAATATCTTCGAATTTCCTTGAGTTTTAACTTTTCCTACAAATGACTACAGCCTATTCCACTGGTTACCTCCTATGGTCCTTCTATATCTTTGGGTTTCAACTTCTACAAGGTGACTCTATGATCAGATTTCTCAGCTTCTACCTATTTTCTTCTCGAATATAGCTACTCATGTGATTTTCTTGGCATCACTTGTGGTATACCTCCATGTGTTGATGGAATATGTCACCAACTCCAGGCAAGATGGGGACTATGGTCCATTCCCATCAGTGGCTTCATTGACTTCTGCCTTCTTGACTTCATGGACTTCTAGAGCTTTGGTAGATGCTTCCATCTGCTGATAATTCAGACCGCTCTCATACTAATCTTATACCCTCTAGACCAGTAACATCAAGGTAGAACTCAGTGTTTGCACATGAATTTGCACATCAAGTTCAATCTTTATGTGCAGATCTAGTCAATCAAAGATCCAGATAAGATTCAATAAACCCCAAATGCAGTTATCGCACATGCATTAAAAGCCTGTGAAACAAAAGTACTTAGAGTAAAACATCTCAAGTACCAAGGCTCTTAAATGCTATACACTACAAGTAGGTATATAGTACCTTGTAATCCTAGTCTACACAACCACTCTTTGTCTAGATAGTTACTCCAGTTGCATGCCTTACTGCAATGGAATAAACCAAGACAAAATGATCCTATAGTAGTTGTTTTTGTAACTTGGTTCCATATAGGACTAAGTACTATGTCAATTGAATTACTTCATCTTGATTACGATAAACTTCTCATGACATCGGTTGATCCTTCATGGTGTTGATCACATCGTAGGAGTAGTATGGTAGCTTCCCTCAATGCATATGTCTTCTCCTAATTCTATCGTATACTATTATTTTAATCAACTCTAAACTTGATAACTAAGGATATGGTATATACCCCATAGTTACCAAAGTTTTAATAGCTCTTAATGATTCTCAAATATCCCTTCTTGATGACTCCTACACTTACTCTATACCATGTTCTACTCCATCCTATTCATTCATATAATGGGGTAATCATCACTGCGACTTATTCATCTCTAACTATGTCACAACTCTCTTTTTCTCAATAACGCTGATACATGATAGACTTCTAACTATTTATACCTAGGTATAAAGAAAATAGATTAGTAGATTTACTCAAGTTGAGTAAGAAATTCTATACAAGTATGATCATATCATTCTCAAGTGAATGGTCATCATAGTTGTAGGAAATGTGATTTAGATAAGATGGCTTCCTCTAGTCTTTACCAACCTACAGATCTCCTAAAAGGTTTTAAACCTAAGATCACTTCGCTCTGATACCATCTGTGGTGACCCATCACACCACTTCATGTGTAGTGCGCAAGTCGATGACATAATACTCACAGAAGGACTTATCCGTGAATATTACATCCCTCAGAATAGTACAACAGAAACATAGTAGGTCCAGGCAAAACAATATGATACAAACTTCATTACAAACTCTCGAGAATCTCTTTGAAGAATCAAAGAAGATCTCATACAAATGAAACATCGGAAGAAGCAATTCAAAGATCCAAGATGGAGAAGAACTCAAGCTCAGAACTAAATCCACTACGGCTGATGTCAGCCCTAATCTATGGCTTATAATAGCTAACTCCAAGAATGGACTCCACCTACACCTTGATAGCTTCTTCTCCATCAGCGTTGTTGGTGACGATGCTTCACGATGACGACTTTCATCAGGCTTCACTCTAAGCAGGGGGTCAAACGGGAATGAATGAAGAACGAGCGTTACTCAGCAAGCTCCTGATATATCGTGGGTAGTTTGATGCACTAACTACGGCTTTAGACTCGAAAGAGTCATAAGCTAATGCAAGGTTTTGTAAATCTTTCTTCAAGAGGTTGCTTTTAATTCCGAAAAATATGCCCGCCAGACCATCACATGACTAGAACTTCATGGAGTTGCCTTTCCTGTAGCGTTCACAGTTCCTTCCCGGGAGAGGGGGTAACATGCCACATCTTTTTACACTATGCAGAGGTGCGTTACTTTACCCATGGACGACCAAGACCATGTTGCACAACCAGGTGTACATTCCTGTCCACTCCCACTCAGGTGTGGGGCCCGGTTGTTGGTCCAAGCCAAACCGTGCTTCTCCGCACAATGCATGCCCACCCATTTCTGCCAGCAGGTTGAACGCCTGATTCTACCCCTCACGATGGAGATCTACGCGCCCGTGGAAGACACTCATAGACCCCAGAGTCCGTGGGAATTAAGGGATCCCACCCATGTGCATGTAGTCTCGCAAGACCTACATCGTACGTCTCGGGCAGTCTGTTGACATGCGAACGAGAGAAGATCACAGCTGACTCTCCCCCCTGGTCAACGCGGTATTTACGGCGCACCGGGTTCTGTCGGCATTTGTGATTAATTCCTAGGTAATACTTTCCCATGCAGATGGAACCTTCCTTTGACCTATTCATCTTACCATGGTCCCATCCGCCCACCAAACAGAACACTACCACTCAGGTAGTCATTCAGGTAGTCAATTATTATAAAAATAGATCATGCATTCTTTTGAGAACAGGTGGTAATACGATAGTTTTTTTTTGCAAATAGTTCGTTATGAAGTACTGCAAAGGATATGAGCAAGTGATGAACTTGCCTGTGATTGACATATCCATAATAATTAATGTCTTCGGGTTCAAGGGTCGCGTAGAGAAATCCCGAGATATGAAAGATAACAAAGTAGTCCCGGTAAGGACTACAGAAAACACTGGCAAGGATGATACATGCATAGTAATGAGATGCATCGTGAATTACCCTGGAAAACACCCCAGCTTACAAGTGTAAGCCACGTTTGATACGATATCTTAAGCACACAAGTTTTAGCTGAAATGTTTCATTACTTGTGGTGATGTGGTTCTTAGTTCTTTTAGACTTACATATGTTTCACTTTTACTTAGCAACAATTGTTATCATGTTTAGTTAGAAGTGGTTATTACTTGGTTAGGCAATAAGACAATGACACATGGAAAACAACTATTGAAAGATAACAGTCACATTTTGTTTTATATTCAAAAAGTGTAGAACATATAACATAGAGTTTAATTGAAAATAATGAACTAGTACAATGAACTCTATCACCACAATACGTGCTAATTACTTGTGATGATAGGTTTAGTAGGTGTGAAAACATGTGAGTTTTATTAATAAGGAAAATGATATTAAGGTAGTTATTGCTGGTTATAATGGAATATTATAGAATTCCATTACACCTTTAGAAACAAATTTATGAGTTTAACAAAATGTTTTGTGTTTGACATATTTGAGTTGAAAATGTTTTTCTCTTTAATTTGCTATCTCATTTGAAGTATTCTGAACATATTTGAATAAGATATTAATTTATTAATTTTCAATGAATTAAATGAGTAGGAAAATATAGCACACATGAAAACTTGGTAAAATGAATATGAAAACATCATAAATGAGTTGCATATGTCATTTGGAGCATTATGGTATATAACTTGTATTTTTCTGATTTTATGAATTATTTATTATTTTCTCTAATTCAAAAAATTATTTAATTTTAAATTTTGTTAAATATTTTTGAAAAGTTCATAATCACTTAGATTATATTTTTTCTGTTTTATTTGATATATTATTTGTATCTTTATTAGTTATAGATTTAAAGTTATTGAATTAATAAAATTATGGATTATTCTGTTATTTTTGAATTGGCAGGTGGGTCCCACCTGTCATATCGATTTAGAAATAAAAAATAAAAGAAAAATAAAATTATACTTGAC
Source organism: Alopecurus myosuroides (assembly GCA_028641055.1). Taxonomy (NCBI): domain Eukaryota; kingdom Viridiplantae; phylum Streptophyta; class Magnoliopsida; order Poales; family Poaceae; genus Alopecurus; species Alopecurus myosuroides. The sequence goes on from CM054059.1 coordinate 413,637,107, forward strand.
GTCATAGTGATGTCACAATGACATCACCCGAGCTTGATCCTCACACATGGATTTCAATCCATGAACTCAGTGCAAAATTTGCTCAATTAAATCTCTCTACGAGGTAGAGGTGCCAACGGCGGGTTGCTAGGCAGCAGCGGCGCATCACGGTTAACAACGACACGATGAATTCGTCCACGAAATCCACAACGGTGCGTACCCACTTGTGAGCGAGCTCACCAGGAGTGTGTTGGTGATGGTGGTTGAGCGCGGCGAGGTCGGAATCGCCGATGAGCTTCCACGGTGGCCGACGGCTGAAGAAGAAGGGAACGGCGCAATTCTATGGCCTCCCGCCATCCCGACAAACGAGGCTCGGTGGAGAGATACATGACGTCGAGGCGGAGCTCTGGGTGGTCTCGGTTTCTTCCGGCGTGGCCAGAGTCGATCGCGCTGAGCAGTGGCCGGAGCTAGGGTTAGGGTTTCGTCCCGGTTTGGTACAGAGAGAGAGCGAGATGCAGCGTGGAGAGAGAGAGTGAGAGATCACGGCTTTCTTCCTCGGGCCTTATCCACGCGAAGGGAGGAAATAAGAGACGACATGGCGACGGTGAATAAACGTCGACCGCCTGTGCATTCTGGCCGGAGCGGAGAAAGAAGAAAAGAAATAAACTTTTATAGAAAACCCCCTGGAAGTTTGTACAAATTACCTAGAAGTCCTTCTGTTAATGAAAACCGCAAAGAAACATTGTTTTCAGGGCCTTTTTGAGAAGAGAAAATTTAATAAAAATTATATTTGAATTCCTCGTCAAAAATGCAATCTCACCATGTTTTGTTTTGGTGGAATTGGATATTATTAGAATTTTTTATTTAGGGTGCTAAATTAAGTAGTTTTGTTGTTTTCACTCTATTTAATCTATTAAATGTCTTAAAAATTATTTTAGGCATGAATATCACATTCACTCAACACACATATGGTTCCAAGGTGGTGTCTTATAAGTGGATCATATTGGATACCATTCCTTATAGAAAGTAATTTGGTAAAACTACTTAGTACTGGTTCTATGCACTGTTATGAAAATCACTTAATAGATAATTTTTTTCTATGTCAACCCAAATGATTTTAATGGGTGAAGGAACTTTTTTTCTTGTATGATACTATGTAATTTTCATAATTGAAACTCTTCACAATTTTGATTGACATTTTACTTAGGTAAGTGCAAGTCATGTTGGTTGTTTTTAGTACTTGACCAAGTGGAAAACATGAGTGGTTTTGAAATCTTATTTGCTTGTTTTCCACATAGGTTCCAAATGTGGATATTATCTCATGTTTGTTTAAGAACATGTAATCCTTTACATGGTTATGTATAGATGAGTTTTTGTTATCATTTGTTAGTCTTACATATGAAAAGGATATGGAAAACAAGATATTAAGCATGTTTCCACTAACCTCCACATATCAAGACATGTGGATGAAATGGCTGGTTATTATTTCATCCATGATAATTGTTTCCATTAAAGATATTATTATAAGTTCATCATCTCTGATGAGCTTGACAGAGGTTATTGGTGCTCTATTATATCCCAATGATTCACTGTATAATTTCTTATGATCCCTTACTGAGGCAGTGTTGCTTATTGTGGTCTTCTGTTGCTTGATGTTCTTCTTTCTAGTTGCCACTAGTCTTCTGTTATCACCTTTTTCCATTGCAGGTAGGTGCCTCTCTTGGTTTCCAACCTCATCTGTCTCACCATTGTGGTGAAAACATCCAATTACTCCAAGCAAGGATTTTACTTACATGGTTATAAAAGTATGTAGGTTTGTTTTATGACATTAAGTTACCATATGCATATAAGAAGAATTTGTTAATAAGTGGGCCAGACTTGCCTCCAAATTACCACTCATATACAATTGGATGAGATGTACTAGGTTATATGATCTTATGTGTATTTGTGTAAGACACTCAAGGGTTTGAGTATACAAAAGTGATATGTTAACAAGGTGTACAAGCTTGTTACCAAACTACTTCTATATAACACTAACATTGGAATATCACACCATTTCAAGAGAGTTAATAAGATCAGATCAGGATATACGAGTTTCCAAGTACTCTTATAGTAGCTTAGAGTAGCACTTCTAGCACACCCTAAATAATCCTCTTGAAGATCTTCTTGTGGTAGTTACTCTTTTCTTGTGGGTGCTTCTCTTGCAGAATGATTTTGAGAAGATTGGAAACAAGATATAATGGTCTAGCTAAAATAACAAGATCTAGGTTAAGAGTTAGTTCATGCTTTTATTATCCTTCCGTATACTTCTTGTTTTATTTCCCAAAGGATATGTACTTATATCATATATGTTTGGTGTTACTTAGCTATCCATTCAATTCCTCTAGTAGAGGTTATAACTTGTTGTTACTCCATAATTGTATCCAAAAATACTTTATTTGTTGAAGGTTGATTTGAATAGAAGTGTGGAATGCTTATGGAATGATGAATTAATAGTAAGTTGATCAAATGGTTCATTGATGTGTTGAGATTTCAGATACTCACTTGTATAAGATGAATGAGACAATGAGCATGTGAAGCTTATTGGGTTTTTAAGGACTTATGTCATAGTTTTTATTTGTTTTCTCGGGTGTCATGATTCTACTTTATATTCTTCATTTGTAATCTTTGTCATGCATAATGTAGGACTGAGATTTGAAATCATCATGTGGAATGATCAAGACTTAATAGTAGCTTGAGAAGATTTATTTCTTCTTTTTAGGTACTTCTTTTGTGATGATGAGATATGTACATATTCGATAAATATGCTAATACAATTATTATGTCATTTCTCACTTGTGGTTTTTGAGTTAACACTTGTTGTTATCATTGGTATTCCATTGAAACTTTATTATTTACTTTTGATGGTTTACCTTATAATTATGAGATGATTTATAAAGATGTTGTGGAAATGAATTGATAACTTAGGGAGTTGTTGTTTTATAAAAGATCACATCTCTGTTGATGAGATGGTTAAGTTGTGCAATATTATCTTGTGGAAGTGTGATCATTAGTTAGATGATTTGGATACTCACCCCTCTTTGCATTGTATATATCTAATGAATTATCCCAAATCACTTAAAGACTTGTGATTTAGGTTGTTGAGAGTTTGCGTTGGTCACAACCAACTATGGTTTGAGTAAGCAGATGATTTAGTTTCTTAAGATACTTGTTATAAAGATCACTCCAAATATACACTTGACTAGATGAACTAGACCTATTTCATCATGTCAAGTGAAACTTTGGTCACTTTTGATTCGTTTAAACTTTCACGCCCAAATTTCCCGTACTTTTAGATGCATGCTTTGCAAATGCACATATTATATTTAGATCCTTATAACCTCCCAAACACCGGGATTTTACAACGACCGCCCTCTCCGACAGGGTGCCGGAGCAGGACTCCAGAAGTCCTAGACTGGACTTTCAAGGTGACGGTGCTTCTCTATATGTTTCGTGGAAAATAACTCTGACCTAAAATTTTTAGGGTAAAAGACAATTTATGGGCAAAAAAGGGACTTGGGGCGGTGCCGGAGGCTCCTAGGGGCCCACCAGGCACAGCCTAGGGGGCGCGCCTGGCACCCTCCTGGTGGCACGTGGCTCTTCTCTGTCTCTCCTTTGGACTTCGTCTTTGTTCCGGGTAAAAATTGATCTCCGTGCATTTTCAGCCCTTTCCGAGAATATTTCCTTAAGAACTTTTCCGAAATAGAAAAATAGCAGAAAACAACAACTTCCCGGGGCATCTTGTTAATAGGTTAGTCCGTGAAAACATACGGAAAATGAAGGAAACGATAAAAAAGATGTGGGAAACAAAAGTTATTGGATATAAAACAAGCATGGATCATAAAAAATTATAGATACATTTGCAACGTATCAGACGTCTCACAGCTAGATCGTTTTTATGCCTAGTTTTTCTTACATTAAGTACAATTATAATAAGGCTAGTTTAGCCACCTTTGTACACTGCATGAAGAAATGGAGTAAAATTACCCTTCTGTCGCGGGCTCTTTATTTTGTATGTTTCACAGTTACCATACATAAAACAATTGCAAATCAATCGCATCCCCACTCGAGTGTAAGAGAATCCGCAGTCATCCTCAAAATACTCGGGGGCTGTGCAGCAAATAGTTTAAAAAGAAAAAGGGGTGACTCCCAGCGGCGGTCGCACTCGGGGGCTGCGCAACAAACAATTTAAACAGGAAAAAAGTGGTGACTCCCAGCCGTGTTCACACTCGAAGCACTCGGGGGCTATGCATCAAACAGTTTAAACCAGAAAAAAGGGGGGTGACCCCCAGCTGTAGTCGCACTCGAATCACCCGGGGTTGCACAACAAACAGTTTAAACAGAAAAAGGGGTGACTCCCAGCCACGGTCGCACTTGAAGTATTCTGGGGCCATGCAGCAAACAGTTTGAACATAAAATAAAATGGGGTGACTCCCAGCCGTGGTCGCACTGGAAGCACTTGGGGGCTGCGCAACAAACAATTTAAACAAAAAAGGGGTGACTTCCAGCCGCGGTTGTACTCAAAGCACTCGGGGGCTGCTAAAAAACAGTTTAAACATAATAGGGGTAACTCCCAGCCGCGGTCGCACCCGAAGCACCCAGGGGCTGCGCAACAAATAATTTAAACAGAAAAGGTGTAACTCCTAGCCGCGGTCGCACCCGAAGCACTCGTGGGATACTCAACAAAAAAATTAAACAGAGAAGGGGAAACTACTAGCCGCGGTGGCACCCGAAGCACTCGGGGGCTGCACATCAAACAGTTTAAATAGAAAAGGGGTAACTCCCAACCGCAGCCGCACCCAAAGCACTCGGGGGCTGCGCAGCAAACGGTTTAAATAGAAAAGAGGAAACTACCAGCCGCGGTCATACTTGAAACACTCGGAGGTTGCGTAGAGAAAAGTTCAAACATAATTAACCTCCTAGCTGTAATTGTATTTGAGATACTCAGAGGCTGCTTAGTAGAAGGTTCAAACAGAAAAATAGGATCAACCTACGGACAAGATACTATAAGTCTGTAATATAACGACTCAGATAGAAATGTACGAGTAGATCAAGAATGAAGCACTTGAAGACGCGCGACAGAAGCTCACGCCCAAATACATTCACTTGGATGCTGAAGCCCCGATATCGGAAGAAACTACAAAAATACAATCATAAACAAGCCATGTAATTAGAAAGTCATTTACAACATGAGTCAAAAAAATTGAAGACATCCCTAAAACTCAGGGATCCATCCACTCGCCAGTTGTACATCTGTATCCTCCTCTACCAGACGCATGAGTGCAACTGCAGCGAGATCTACTTCGTCACATCGAGAGCTCATATTGACACGCTGACGACCCGTAGGAGCAAGAGGACCTCTAGCAATCCCACTCAAACTCATACGGGGGTAATAAGTTTTTGTGGCTGCCAGCGCAATCTTCGCACCACCAACTAGTTGATGGTGAACTAGCGCCTTGGCATGGTCGTAATTGCCGAAATTCCGCATCAAATCGAAGAGTCCCTCTAGCAGCTTGTTGAGTGGAAACATAGCACCATATATATTGCGGAAAATAGCATGGCACGACCCAATTACCCCACCCACTTTTTAAGCTCGAGTCCGCAGGGTCAAAAGCACTCGCTACTTGTTGACATTATCCCAAAATGAGGAAGAACTGTAGGCATCAAGTTTTTGGCGTTCTTCCTAAATATATAGGAATTCTTCAGCGGAGTTCTCCCAAATACCTACAGAAGTACAATCACTCGAATTAAATGGCCAATCTAAGTCGAGCCAAGACAGACAATGTAACCTAGAAACTTACAGGTTAGATATGTGGATATGGAAGCTAGTTCAGCCAGAAGAAAATCTTCATGATCACTAGCAGCTTTCTCCTTGTACCTAGAGACTTTGAGTTGAGCCTTAACACCCTTAACCTCCTCTTCTTTGCTCAAAAATTTTGTGAGAAAAAATTGCACTAAATATTCTGTGGAGTTCACTTGAGAGTAGCGAGTAATAGGAGGATTTGAAGAAGAATCAGGTTCTAGCATTCGAGTACTACTACCGCCTGAGTTGACGAGTCGGTAGCTCTGGGTACCTAGAGAAAGGGGAAGACGATTTTCAAGACTCGGTATACTAATCTATTTGAGTGCTTGGCAGTATTTTACTACCTTACACTCGGGGGCTACTCCAATCGGGAGAAACATTCTAGAAAAATACAATAACAGAGAAATAACTGAAGAAATATCATTCATCGTCAAGAGAGTGGGTTCCTTGTAAGAAAAAGGAGGATTTTCTGCACTAAGGAACCGCACCTACAGAAACTATGATACAGAAAGAAACTAATACTCGGCAGCTGATTTGAGAACGTCTTCAGCAGCCCGAGAAGCTTTTTCCCAAGCCTAGAGCATGTCTAGGAGTTCATGGAATAATATGACGGAGTAGTTAGTAAAAGGTTCGACGTCTACCTCTTTCCCACTCGAGTCCTTAGGTGGTCCACTCAATGCCGCTCCAAAGTCCCCTTCGATGTCGTGTGCCCGCGCAAGAGTAAGAACTATTTCGGCTCCTGAGAGGGTCTTCTCTCGACTGAACTCAGATAAGACATTCATGTTATGAAACACGCCCATGAGAGCATCCAAAATGGGTGGCATTGGGTGGCCAGGAAACAGGCAATCATGAAAAGAAACGAGCATGCTTCGGAGCTTCGCGAGTACCTCTTTCGCCTTAGACGCTTGCTCCTCAAAAGAAGTGATAGCGTCTGATACGTCCATTTTGCATCACTATTTTATATAATAATTTTCTGTTATTAATCGATATATTTCATGTTATGATGCATCCCTTATGTTATTTTATCTTATTTTGCATGTTTCATAATTTTTGGAGAATAAACACAGGGACCAGAAATCTGATGGAAAAAGCACCGTCGAGATACCATATTTCAGAAGATCAGAAGAAGGGGGATACCGGGGGTGTCTTAGAAGTCCAGAGGAGGAGTCTAGCCAGAAGGAGAGCCGGAGGGGGGCCACCAGGGGCCCACACCATGAGGTGGCGCCCCCCTTTGGCCGCCCCACCAGGTGGTGTGGCCACCCTGGCCCACCCCTGGGGGATATCTTTCGCGTACTTGGCCCCCCGGGAACCCTAAGCCCCAGACCATCACCGAAGAATTATTCCGCCACCACCTCGGGGCGGAAAACACCCAAGAGAGAAAAACTCTCTGGCAGGGAGAAATCTGTCGGGGAAATTCCTCTACGGAGAGGGGAAATCATCACCATCATCACCGTCATCACTTCGGGCATCATCAAGATCGTCATCATCATCATCATCACCACCAGCACCATCGCCCTCATCATCCACCATCATCCCGCCGTAACAATTTGGGGCCTATATCGTTGTTTTACATTAGATCTCTCTCCCGGTGTCGATTACTTGTTAGTAGTTGATGCTTGTGAGATTTATCGGTGTTTGCACTTTATGACCAGATTGTTATCATCCATTATATAACCTATGATTATGATCCATATGATGTCTTGTGAGTAGTTCGTGTTGTTCTTGAGGACATGGGAGAAGTCAAGTTGTTAGTAGTGAAGTAATGTTGAGTAATATTTAATGGTTTGATATTTAAGTTGTGGTGTTATTCTTCTAGTGGTGTCATGTGAACGTTGACTACATGATACTTTACCATTTATGGGCCTAGGGGAATGCATCGTGTATTTGGCTACTAATTGTGGGGTTGCTGGAGTGACAGAAACCTAAACCCCCGTTAGGAAACCATTACATGAGGGAGCGTAGGATCTCGGAGTTTAAAGCTATGGTTAGATTTATTTCTTAATTACTTTCTTGTAGTTGCGGATGCTTGCAAGGGGTATAATCATAAGTATGCATTAGTCTTGGATGGGACGGTAAATTAGCATAGGTTCACCCACATAACACTTATCAAAACACTAAAGATTATTCAGCGGCATGAAACAAAAATACTTGATAGAAACCTCCAGTGTGTCCTCGAGAACGTTTGTTAATCATAAGTAAACCCACCGGCTTGTCCTTTGCTGAAGAAAGGATTGGGCCACTTGCTCCAATTATTATTATTGAATTTCATTTACTCGCATTTTATTTATCTGCAATATCAAAAACCCCTACAAATATATCTTTCATTATTTACAGTTATTCCTTCATCGAAACTGCTTGTCAACACCTTATGCTCCTCGTTGGGTTCGACACTCTTATTTATCAAAAGTACTATGATACACCCCCTATACTTGTGGGTCATCAAGACTATTTTCTGGCACCGTTGCCGGGGAGTGAAGCGCTATTAGGAAGTGGAATTGATAAAGGAAGCTTCTGCTGTAAGTGCTGTTTTTATTACTATCTACTGCTTTATTACACTATGTTTGGATATCCTTTTGAGTCCTTATTTGCGGGCACTGCTGCCACTGCTAGGGTAGTAAGTAACCCACCGCCTACTGATTTGGATCCTTATAAAATACCTATAAAGATTGTTAAACATGTTATGAATAACTGCTATTCAGGTGATGAAACTGTCCATCCCGGTGATCATTTGCTCTTTTTACATGAATTATGCGAGTTGTTCAAATGTGAAGGTATTACAATGGGCCAAGTGAAGAGTAAATAATTCTCTATATCATTGACAGGCCGAGCCGCTGAATGGTTCAAACTGGTAAAAAATAGCCAGACTATTGGATGGAAGGAAATTGTGCCTCTCTTTTATTCTAAATTCTATCCTCCTAGTGAAATTCATAGAGATCGGAATTATATATATATTTTTTTGGCCTCATGACGGAGAGAGTATTGCCCAAGCATGGGGGGAGATTGAAGTTACTAATGCTCAAATGTCCCATTCATGAGCTCCCTAGTAATATTGTTATTAATAATTTCTATGCAAGGCTTTCTCTTCATGATAAGGATTTATTGGATGCTTCTTGTTCTGGATCATTTACACGGATGAAAGATGAAGCTAAATGGGATCTTATTGATTGTATTCAAGAAAACACTGAAGGATGGGAAAATGACAAAGGTAGAAAGTCAGGTATAACTTATGATTATGAATGCTTTAAAACTTTTATGTCATCCAATGATTTTCATGATGTTAGTATTGTTTATGGTCTTGATTCTCAAGTTGCTGCAAACTTATATAAGGCTTTTGCTTCTTATATTGATATTCCTAAAAAGGAATGGGATAAGTACCATGCACCTTATAAAGATACTGTTGATTGTCTTCCTGCTAGAGATACAGAAGTTCATAACGTTGATTCTATTGTGCCTGAACCTTATATTGAGAAAATGCCTTTCCCTACTAAGGTAAAAGAACATTCTATGTTAGCTGGTGCAAGGAAACCTGTAGAACCCGAGGAACAAATAACTATAGAACCTACAGTAGCAATAGTAAAGGGACTTGTTTCTGAAAATGTAGAACAGGGACACATTATATTTTGTGAAGATGCTTCTAATATTGACTCTCATCCTAGTAAATCTAGGAAACCTAGTGTTCATGTGCTATCTGTTAGGATAGGTGATCATTGCTATTATGGTTTGTGTGATATTGGTGCTAGTTCTAGTGCTATTCCTTATGAGCTTTATAAAGAAATCATGCATGAAATTGGTTCTTGTGAACTTGAAGACATAGATGTGATTATTCAACTTGCTAATAGGGAAACTATTTATCCGATTGGTACTCGTAGAGATGTTGAGGTCTTATGTGGTAAAACTAAATATCCTGCTGATTTTCTAGTACTAGGAACTTCTGCTAGTGATACTTGTCCTATTATATTTGGTAGACCTTTCTTAAACACTTGTGGTGCTGTTATAGATTGTAAAAAGGAGAAAATCCTTACAAAGTTTGATGGAGAGCCTTATGAATTTAACTTATGCAAATTTGCTAAAGCACCTTATGAAGCTGAACTACCTAATGAGAATTATAGAGTTGAACAATTGGCTGCTATTGCTCTTGCTCCTAACAATCCTTTGCAGCAATACATGGAAGACCACGAAACAGATGTATTTATGGAAGAAAGAAATGAAATTGACGAGATTTTCCTACATCAGCCAGCGATGCTGAAACATAATTTACTGGTGGAAGATTTGGGTATCACATTACCACCCAAGGAGGATCCTGTTTTTGATTTAAAGCCTTTGCCTGACAATCTTAAATATGCTCATATTGATGATAAGAAATTATATCATATTATTATTTGTTCTAAACTTTCTGGTAAAGAAGAGGAGAGATTATTGGGAATATTGAGGAAACACAGAGGTGCTCTTGGTTATACTCTTGATGATTTGAAGGGGATTTCTCCTGCTATATGTCAGCATGCTATTAATATTGAACCTGATGCAAAGCCAATTGTTGAACATCAACGCTGTTTAAATCCTAAGATGAAGGATGTAGTAAGAAATGAGGTATTAAAACTCCTAGATGCTGGTATTATTTAACCTATTGCTGATAGTAGATGGGTTAGTCCTGTGCATTGTGTCCCTAAGAAAGGAGGGATGACTGTTGTGCCTAATGAAAATAATGAACTTATTCCTCAAAGAGTAGTGGTTGGTTATAGGATGTGTATTAATTTTTGGAAAGTTAATAAGGTTACTAAGGAAGATCATTATCCTTTGCCTTTTATTGATCAAATGTTAGAGAGGTTGTCTAAGAAAACTCATTTCTGCTTTCTTGATGGTTATTCTGGGTTCTCTCAAATTGCTGTTAGGAAGCCTAATCAAGAGAAAACAACTTTCACTTGTCCTTTTGGAACCTATGCTTGTAGACATATGCCTTTTGGTTTATGTAATGCTTCTGCTACTTTTCAAAGATGCATGTCTGCTATCTTTCATATTTTTTGTGAAGAAATTGTGGAAGTCTTCATGGACGATTTCTCCGTCTATGGAACTTCTTTTGATAATTGTTTGCAGAATCTTGATAAACTTTTGCAGAGATGTGAGGAGACTAATCTTGTTCTTAATTCGAAGAAATGCCATTTTATGGTTAATGAAGGAATTGTTCTTGGACATAAAATTTCTAACAGAGGTATTGAAGTTTATGGAGCTAAAGTTGAAGCTATTGAGAAAATGCCCTGTCCCAGGGATGTCAAAGGTATTCGTAGAATTCTTGATCATGCTGGTTTCTATAGAAGGTTTATTAAAGATTTATCTAAAATATGAAAGCATCTTACTAATCTTCTTCAAAAGGATTTACCTTTTGTTTTTGATGAAGATTCTAAAGAAACTTTTGAAATTTTAAAGAAGGATTTAATATCTGCCCCTATTGTTCAACCCCCTGATTGGAATTTACCATTTGAAATTATGTGTGATGCTAGTGATTATGCTGTAGGTGCTGTTCTTGGTCAGCAGGTAGATACGAAGTTAAATGTTATTCATTATGCTAGTAAAACTCTTGATGCTGACCAAAAGAATTATGCTACCACTGAGAAAGAGTTCCTAGCTGTAGTTTTTTCTTGTGATAAATTTAGGTAGTATATTGTTGATTCTAAAGTTACTATTCATACTGATCATGCTGCTATTAAGTACCTTATGGAAAATAAAGATGCTAAGCATAGGCTTATTAGATGGGTGCTTCTCTTACAAGAGTTTGATTTACATATTGTGGATAGGAAGGGTGCTGAAAATCCTGTTGCTGATAATTTGTCTAGATTAGAAAATGTCTCTGATAATCCTATTCCCGTTAACGATAGTTTTCCTAATGAACAGTTGGCTGCAATAAAAGTGAGCTCTCAAGAGAGTCCATGGCATGTTGATTATGCTAACTTTATTGTTTCCAAGTATTTGCCTCCTACCTTTACAGCTCAGCAAAGTTGACGTTGGAACCTCCCAAGGGGCCAGGGTGAGCGACGCGGGACGTGCCAGAGCGTGCACGAGCGCACCCGCGGGCACACGGCCACACCCGAGCGTGCGCCACCGTCGCTCCCTCTATTTAACCAGCCCCCGAGCCCCTACCCTAGTGCACCACCCTCCCCACACCTCACTATCACTCTCCACCCTGCCCAATGCCCCCGAGCTGCCCGCGGTAGCTCGAATCGCCGGGATTTCTCCGCGGCCACCGCGACAGCACGGGGTAAAATACTCTCACCTCAGGCCACCACAGACGCTCCTACCCACCTAGATGCACTCCCCTAAATCCGTAGACTCATCCTGAACCACCCGACGTCCCCTCGTTTGCAGAAACCCCAAAGACCTCGTCGGAGCCGCCGCAGAGCACGAGCACGGCGCCGTCGACTGGAGCTACCCCGCGTCGTCGCTGTTGTACCCCTACACTGCATCGAGCTCACGCGACTCCCCTAACCCCTTCCTTTTGCCCTGCAATCCCCCTAGGTGAGCCCCGTCTGTCTCTCGCCGCCGGTCTGTGTGAGCTCGCCGGAGAAAAAAAAAAGAAACGAGGGAGAGAAAGGAAGAACGGCCGTGCGCCGTAGATCTCCAGATCTACGACCACGCTTGAACCGCGAACCGGTACGCCCGTTCCCGCGCGTCGCGGAAGCGAGGCGGGCCACCAGGCGCAGTTGGGCCGCGCCACCGTGCGTTGACCAGCCCACTGCCCTGTGTTTAATTCCTTTTTGAAAATATCCAGGAAATGGTTGTTTGCTTTATTCGAAAATGAAAATGCTAAGCTCAACAATAAAATGTGCAAAAATTCCCAGAGGTGCATGAACAAAATCTTGAACGTTGGAAACAAACAGATCTGGTTTTGGGTGAACGAGGAACAAATGAAAAATCATGAACTGAGGACTGTCTGTGAGAATGAAAAGGGCATAACTTTTGAATGGAATGTCTAAAATGAGCAAACTAAAATTCCTAGAGTAGATCTTGACTAGATCTACCAGTAGGACTTGACCTCACCCCAAGGTGAGCTACCATTTTGAAATGGTATCCATTTTGGTACAACACTAGTAGCATGTTCTGTGAATTTTAGGATTTACTTTATAGCACTTTTTGATGGAATCCAATTGGATCTGTTAGATATTAGATAGATGTAACATCCCTAATTTTTGGAAAGCCCAAAAATCACTAAAAATTGAAACTTTTTTATTTTAATATTATGCAAGTCACCAAAAAACAATGAGAGGAAAGAAATAAAAGGAAAGAATACATAACTAAATGGAAATTGAATTTAAGAATCCATTATATCTCTATTCCATAACCCCTAAAAGCCCATTCAAAATAAATATTCATTAATCAAAGAAATTGTTTTATCTTAGAAAACCTTATTTTATAACATGTTTTCAAATCAACTATTACTTTGAAAATGTTTTATAGCTTTTGAAACCAGAGAATTATTATCTCTAATAATTTTTATGCCTCAAAATTTTTTTATGAGAATAACAACTATTTATATTTATATGCAAATGTTATTCCAAGTTTTAAACATAAAGTGCTATTCATAAAATGTTTTGCTTTGAAAATAACATAAATAAGAATTAGAAAACAATATTATGACTTGTGGGAATTTTTTTTCCAAATTTTATTAAGCCACTTTTATATTTATTTAATTTTCTATTTTTAAAATGGCATTAATTGCTATTAGTAAATCACTCATATCTTAAAAATATAAAGTATAAAAATGATGTGAAATGACTTTAAAAAAATTTATATTTGACATGTTAAATGTCTCTAAAATTTTATTTAATCAAAACCTCATTTTATTATTTTTCTAATTTTAAATGTACATTTATCACTATTAGTAAATTATTTATATTTTCAAAAATATGAAAAGTGAAATGTGTTCAAATGTTTATAACAATGTTCCAAACAGAAAGATATTATTTTTACAAATTTTTAGAAATTAATTTGAGGTCAATTGGATTATTAAAACTAAAGATAATAAAAACAGAAATAAAAAGAAAAAGAAAAACAGAAAGATGATGTCATGATGACGTCACCTCGTCATCAAGCTCAGCCGTTTCCTCTCTCATCTGTTTCTACCGAATTGAATCCCTTTCAATTCGAGCAATTAAGCTCGCAATCAACTCCCCTCTCTGGCCTGCCTTATTGCCCTGAGTCTCCTCTCCATTTCCCCTCCCTCCCCCTTTCGAATCGTCCCTAGGCTGAGGAGGATTTCCTCGCCGGAGTTGCTTCCACCGTCGGCCGTTTCATCGATTCCGGCCACTGTAGCTCCTCTCCGACGCCCTAGCTTGTCCTCCTCTCCTCCCCTTGTCCTGGCGCATCACCTCATGAGCTTGCTCGAATTTTTTCTCCGCAGGAACTGAGTTCGCCGTCCATCCTGAACTGCGCCCGTGCTCGCGCCATCATCAGCCGTGCGCCACCGCTGATAGGAACCGTACCCGAGCACTTCGTGGTGGCCATCGACCTCGCCGTGCCCCTCTGAAGCCTGTAGCAGTCTTCCTCGAGCCCGGGAGCCTCTACATCGTCGCCGCCATGAAGTCTGCGTCTCCGGCCACCGCGCGGCCTTTTTCCGGCAAAACTCCGGCGGGAGGTAACCCTATCCTCTCCCAGATCTAATCTGAGCCGTAGATCCAGATCCAACGCGTATAATTAAATCACTTACCGAAGAGGTATTGGCGAATCACACAGCGCCACGCAGGACGCGCGTTAAGTTCCTTAGTTGTCGCTCGAGCAACGCCTAACCGGCCCAGGCCCACCCCTTATCTGTCGCCCAGCGCAACAAATAGCAGCCCATTTTTCTGTTTTCTTCCGGAATAGAAAATAAATATTAATTTTTGCAGAAAAGCCCCTGCACCTTAGATCTATCATAACTTTTGATCCATAGGCCCAAATTTAGCAAACTTGGACTTTTTGAAATCCCCTGTATGTGTAGAATCTTTTAGAATTGTCCAAACTCAAATTTGACAAAATTAACTTGGTTCAAATTTAAATAAGCTTGTTTGATGAATTTTGGCATAATTCAAATTCTACAAATCCAAAAATTCCAAATAAAATATAATTGGAAACCTTAGGATGTGTACTTTCATACCCTCTGCCCCAAAATAATTTTTGATCAAATTAAAATTGAAATTATAATTAAGTTGTCTATTTAGTATTTTTGGCATAGAATTAATTTTATAAATAATTAGAATATGTTCCCTTAAGCAAAATTGCTCCTTTTGGTAACCTTGAACCAGAGACATCAGTACCTAAACCTTTTGGAAAACCTTGAATCATTTCCTTGTAAGTTGGACCAAAAATCCATCTTAGTGAACCACTAGTTGATCATGCCTTAGATTTTGTTTCTATTCTTTCTACCATTGTTTGTTGTGGCCATTTTGAATCCAAGACCAAGTCCCTAGTATGTAAACCATCTAAGAGACTAAGTAGTGAACCTCAAACACTAGTACTATAGTTTTCTATCTACTACTCCATCCCCCTATTCTTGCTTCAAGAATCCATCAAGTTAGAAAATGGAAAACAAGACTCAAGCAATAGAAGGCTCTTCACTTTCAACTTGGTGGCAACATGAAGAGCTACAAGGAGGATCAATGAAGAAATTTTGAAGAAAAGACTCCACCACTAGAAGCAACTCAAGGAAGTACAAGTGTGAAGAAATCCAGAAGAAAACATCTCCCTCTCTCTTCTATCTTTCTTCCTTTCTCTTGACTTAGTGGTATTTTGTGCCCATCCCATAACCAAACCAAATTAGTGAAGTGAAAGCCATGAACAAATCTATCAAGACCAAGAGAAGAATCCATCCAAGGAGGAAACTACAATATAAGCATGAAGATGGACTCCTAGAAGACAAGCATATGAAGGCTTGGAGCAATCCACACAAGTTGAAGAATAACAAGTTGTTTTTGTCCAGCCCTTGACCCAAATGGAAAAGACCAAGACTTTAACTTGTTATCTCCTTTGTTATGAAGTTAGTTGAACCTAGACCTAGCCTAAACCAAAACGGAAGGACTAACTTAGATCACTCAAATGTTTTGATGAAAACAACTAAGTGTTACACATGATTATGTGATTACTTTAGTTGAAATAGTGAGATCACCTTGGTGAACTCTTGGAACTTCCTAGATAAGTATGTTTATAATAAAGTTAGATCACATCAAACTCAACCTAGTCCTTCCTAAGTAAAACCTTGGAAACCCCTTAACAATGTATTTAACCATTATAGAATGTATCTCTCAAAACTCAAACCTAGACCTTGTCCCAGCCAACTAAGTTAAACTCCTTTGGCTGTGTTATTTTGTGTTATTTGGACTTGTTTGCTTGCTAGCATGTTTGTTTATTATGTTATTGTGTTTTCAATGAATAGATTGTACGGAGAGTAACGATATTTTGTGAAGAGAGTGTGAATTCTTCACCAACTTCAACAAGGAGGGTAACACACCATCAACTACCTATTATTTTTATATGCATTATAGAGTTTTGAGTAGTATGCATGATAGGAAATTTTACTAAGTTATATTATGCTATGCTAATATCCCAAGTAGTGTGTAGCCATCCTTCTATATCCTTCTAGTATAGAAGACATTGAACTTAGTGGAATTGCTATGCTCTTCAAATGTTTTATTTGGATGTTAAGGATAAAACTACCAAGTTTAATGAATCACCTGGGTGGAAGTGGTAAGACTGGTTTATGTTGAGTGTTTCCTCAGGGCCCTTGTCTAAGGGTTATTCCACTTGAGGTTGTCACTTGAGGATGGACACCCAGGAACAAAGAGATTACCATGTCCTTCTAAGTTTAGTAGCTTCCCGTGCAGCCTTTGGTCATATGGGCTCTGTCTTGATCAACTAAGTTGAATGAACTCACCAGTGCTTGACTAGCAGATGTAGGGGGTATAGGATGGAATGGGTCAAGCCTGACGGTGGTGGAATTTCTTCTGAAAGATCTCATCTCAATCTTCTCCTTTCCTTAATGCACTCAGGGTGTATAGGATGTTGGGCTGATTTGAGTCTAAAGGTGGAAGTGCACAAGCTCTGTAGAGTCAACAAACTAAGATCTTAGCCGTGTCCCCGGTTATGGACAATTTGAGCAGCTGTACAAGGAATGACGGAAGAATCTCATCATGCCAACTTCATAATAAAATTTTGATGGGTGAACATGGGTAGGAGTTTACCCTGATTTCTATCAGTGGTACTCCTTAATTTTAGTTAAGGTTCATTGGTTTCTATCAGTGATACCTATTATAGATGAATTGTTTTATGATAAAAGATAGGAGAAAACTGTCTTTATGCAAACTTAGCCAAAACTCCACTCAGCCAAATAAGCATGTAGTATTAGTCTTGCCATTTATATCCACCATAGTGTTACTTGCCAATACATTAAATTGTATTGACTCCCTTGTGGCTGAATATTCCATATTGCAGATGTTTCTGAAGAAGAGTGAGGATTTCGTTTAGGATCTCGAGACTATCGCCAACATGTTTTGCCTATGGCACATGAAGAAGATGGGCTCAATGTTGTATTATGTTTTCCGATGTATTTCTTTGTTTTCTTCTAGTCTTCTAAGACTAAGTAAGTTGTAAACCTATTTTGTAAAGACCGGATCATGCGATGTAATAGAATTTGATGCCTTTATATGATATTTCATTTTGTACTGTGGTGCTAGCAATTGATCCAGGGACTAGCACAATAACACAGGTGTCCTTACATTATTTAAATCTGGGAACGCTACAAAATGGTATCAGAGCATTGTGTTGCCTGTAGGTTTTGAGACCCTTAGGTTTGGAAGCCATTTTTGATCATGTTATTATATCCTTAGAGTATTTTGGATCCTAGCGGCATAGTGAGATGAAGCGGCCCGGACAACTTTACGTGTCCACGGACACGAGACCGTTCCCTGATTGGCGAGCGGGTGCCAGTATCTCTCACTATAGTGAATATCCAATTTGCAACAAGTTGTTAATAACCCATTGATCACCCTAGAATTGAAAATTTTCTATGTTCAAACTTTCTAGAAACAAAACAACCATCTTATTTCTTCTCATATCCTCTCATCTACTATTCACCTTCAAAACTTTCTAGATGAACTACTTCTTGAATACCCTCAAGGCAAGATTGTTGATGACCATACCAAGAAGTGCAAGAAGTATTTTCACCACATGAAGACCTACACTCAAGATTATTGAAGAACTTGAACAAAAACATAGACTTCCCAACAATCAAGAACACCTCAAGACAGTGAGAGAAGAATTTGAAGAAACTCAAGAAGATATAGATGAGACCACCAATCTAGTTACTTTGTTAGAACAACGTTAACGTGTTAGTATATTGATCATACTAATGAGTGTGGTATGACAATATTAGTGTTTTCTAAAAACCATGTTGTTTGGTGTGATGAATGTGTTACTATATGTTTGTTATGTGTTGTATGCAAGATGAGTTTCCTTGATCTGATGTGTTGGGGTAGAAATTTCTTTAGCCTCTTTCTAATCTCTACTCTTTCATGCTAAGCCAAACCAAAACCCATACCCATTTACCAACCATATTGGGATACCATATGAAGTGAAAGAACAAACCTTTCACCCAAGAATGTCATGACTAGTTTTCTATAGAGACACAAGACAAACAATTGAGGAATGTCACAGATTTCGAGATTTTTTTTGTGAAGGAACAATCACATCCATGATCAATGCCAACTACGTCATAAGGAGCAGCAAGCAAATCAACAAGTGAACAAAGACAAGTGAACCCCAAGTTGCATGAGCTATGAAGATTTCAGAGCCAACTACACCAAGAGAAGAAATAATGAAGAAACACAACTATCCAGTTTGTGTTACGTAAGAGTTGTACACAACCCAATAGTATGAGAAAACGATAGTTTAGCTCAAGTTTGTCTTACAGATTGGAAACTTTCTGTTAGACAAGTGAGGTGACCTAGTGTTATTAAACAAGATTCATCAATCCAAGTACAAGGTAATAATTGAGTGCAACATGGATTGGCCCCCATGGTGACTACTCACATTATTTACTTTTGCTATGAGGAATGTTAAATCTGAGTGACATACCTGTTAGAGAGACGACGATGTTAAACCTGAACCATAGAATGGTAGAATACAATAATGACCCTATGTTATTGTTGCTGAAAAAGAACTATTTTCGGTGAGGATCAAGCCAACCTTGGAGGTATCAAAAAAATGGAAGATTTTTCATGCCATGAGAGTTTCGTTAGAAATAGCATGGTGTTTGCTTTCAAGGATGACAGCAACAAGATGGAAGATTTTCCAAGTACATCAAAACACCAAGTTGAAAGTAATCTAAAGACTTTTGTTTGACCCAAAGAGTGACCCCTCAGTGTCAAAGGTGGTTCAACATACCTATGTTGGTCTACAGCTCTACCGCGAAGGAAAGTTCTACTCAAGCCAATCTCAAATCAATCTACACTCCAATATATTAAAATAGACTACCCATGAAAGTTTCTTTTAAGGGTGGTAGCCCACCCAGTTGTTCTGGAACCCAGTTACCCAATCTTTCTTTCTAGCCTTCCCAAATCTCGGGACGAGATTTCTTTTAAGGGTGGTAGTCTGTAACATCCCTGATTTTTGGAAAGTCCAAAAATCACTAAAAATTGAAACTTTTTATTTTCATATTATGCAAGTCACCAAAAAACAATGAGAGGAAAGAAATAAAAGGAAAGAATACATAACTAAATGGAAATTGAATTTAAGAATCCATTATATCTCTATTCCATAAACCCTAAAAGCCCATTCAAAATAAATATTCATTAATCAAAGAAATTGTTTTATCTTAGAAAACCTTATTTTATAATATGTTTTCAAATCAACTATTACTTTGAAAATGTTTTATAGCTTTTGAAACCAGAGAATTATCATCTCTAATAATTTTTATGCCTCAAAATTATTTTATGAGAATAACAACTATTTATATTGATATGCAAATGTTATTCCAAGTTTTAAACATAAAGTGCTATTCATAAAATGTTTTGCTTTGAAAATAACATAAATAAGAATTAGAAAACAATATTATGACTTATGGGAATTTTTTTTCCAAATTTTTTTTAAGCCACTTTTATATTTATTTAATTTTCTATTTTTAAAATGGAATTAATTGCTATTAGTAAATCACTCATATCTTAAAAATATAAATTATAAAAATGATGTGAAATGACTTAAAAAAAATTATATTTGACATGTTAAATGTCTCTAAAATTTTATTCAATCAAAACCTCATTTTATTATTTTTCTAATTTTAAATGTACATTTATCACTATTAGTAAATTATTTATATTTTCAAAAATATGAAAAGTGAAATTTGTTCAAATGTTTATAACAATGTTCCAAACAGAAAGATATTATTTTTACAAATTTTTAGAAATTAATTTGAGTTCAATTGGATTATTAAAACTAAAGATAATAAAAACAGAAATAAAAAGAAAAAGAAAAACAGAAACATGACGTCAGGATGACGTCACCTCGTCATCAAGCTCAGCCGTTTCCTCTCTCTTCTGTTTCTACCGAATTGAATCCCTTTCAATTCGAGCAATTAAGCTCGCAATCAACTCCCCTCTCTGGCCTGCCTTATTGCCCTGAGTCTCCTCTCCATTTCCCCTCCCTCCCCATTTCGAATCGTCCCTAGGCTAAGGAGAATTTCCTCGCCGGAGTTGCTTCCACCGTCGGCCGTTTCATCGATTCCGGCCACTGTAGCTCCTCTCTGACGCCCTAGCTTGTCCTCCTCTCCTCCCCTTGTCCGGGCGCATCACCTCATGAGCTTGCTCGAATTTTTCTCCGCAGGAACTGAGCTCGCCGTCCATCCCGAACTGCGCCCGCGCTCGTGCCATCATCAGCCGTGCGCCACCACCGATAGGAACCGTACCCGAGCACTTCGTGGTGGCCATCGACCTCGCCGTGCCCCTCTGAAGCCTGTAGCAGTCTTCGTCGAGCCCGAGAGCCTCTACATCGTCGCCGCCATGAAGATCTGCATCTCCGGCCACCGCGCGGCCTTTTTCCAGCAAAACTCCGGCAGGAGGTAACCCTATCTTCTCCCAGATCTAATCTGAGCCGTAGATCCAGATCCAACGCGTATAATTAAATCACTTACCGAAGAGGTATTGGCGAATCACAGAGCGCCACGCAGGACGCGCGTTAAGTTCCTTAGTTGCCGCTCGAGCAACGCCTAACCGGCCCAGGCCCACCCCTTATCTGTCGCCTAGCGTAACAAATAGCAGCCCATTTTTCTGTTTTCTTCCGGAATAGAAATTAAATAGTAAATTTTGCAGAAAAGCCCCTGCACCTTAGATCTATCATAACTTTTGATCCATAGGCCCAAATTTAGCAAACTTGGACTTTTTGAAATCCCCTGTATGTGTAGAATCTTTTAGAAATGTCCAAACTCAAATTTGACAAACTTAATTTGGTTCAAATTTAAATAAGCTTGTTTGATGAATTTTGGCATAATTCAAATTCTACAAATCCAAAAATTGCAAATAAAATATAATTGGAAACCTTAGGATGTGTACTTTCATACCCTCTGCCCCAAAATAATTTTTGATCAAATTAAAATTGAAATTATAATTAAGTTGTCTATTTAGTATTTTTGGCATAGAATTAATTTTATAAATAATTAGAATATGTTCCCTTAAGCAAAATTGCTCCTTTTGGTAACCTTGAACCAGAGACATCAGTACCTAAACCTTTTGGAAAACCTTGAACCATTTCCTTGTAAGTTGGACCAAAAATCCATCTTAGTGAACCACTAGTTGATCATGCCTTAGATTTTGTTTCTATTCTTTCTACCATTGTTGTTGTGGCCATTTTGAATCCAAGACCAAGTCCCTAGTATGTAAACCATCTAAGAGACTAAGTAGTGAACCTCAAACACTAGTACTATAGTTTTCTATCTACTCCTCCATCCCCCTATTCTTGCTTCAAGAATCCATCAAGTTAGAAAATGGAAAACAAGACTCAAGCAATAGAAGGCTCTTCACTTTCAACTTGGTGGCAACATGAAGAGATACAAGGAGGATCAATGAAGAAATTTTGAAGAAAAGACTCCACCACTAGAAGCAACTCAAGGAAGTACAAGTGTGAAGAAATCCAGAAGAAAACATCTCCCTCTCTCTTCTATCTTTCTTCCTATTTTCTTTCTCTTGACTTAGTGGTATTTTGTGCCCATCCCATACCTAAACCAAATTAGTGAAGTGAAAGCCATGAAGAAATCTATCAAGACCAAGAGAAGAATACATCCAAGGAGGAAACTACAATAGAAGCATGAAGATGGACTCCAAGAAGACAAGCATGTGAAGGCTTGGAGAAATCCACACAAGTTGAAGAATAATAAGTTGTTTTTGTCCAGCCCTTGACCCAAATGGAAAAGACCAAGACTTTAACTTCTTATCTCCTTTGTTATGAAGTTAGTTGAACCTAGACCTAGCCTAAACCAAAATGGAAGGACTAACTTAGATCACTCAAATGTTTTGATGAAAACAACTAAGTGTTACACTTTATGATGTGATACTTTAGTTGAAATAGTGAGATCACCTTGGTGAACTCTTGGAACTCCTCGACAAGTATGGTATTAATAAAGTTTGATCTCTTCAAACCCAACCTAGTACAACCCAAGTGTTTTCTAGGAACTTACTTATGAATCCATCATAGTATGAATCTTTTCAAACTCCAGCTTTAACCAACCCTGGCCATAGTAGATAACCATAAACCTTTTTTCTATGGTTGCTACTTTGTATGTTTTCTTCATTTGTTTGTTTGATAGTATGTTTGTTATTGTGTTTTCACTGAATAGATTGAACGGAGAGCAACGATCTTTTGTGAAGAGAGTGTGATATCTTCACCAACTTCAACAAGGCAAGTAACACACCATCAACTACCTATTATTTTTATATGCATTATAGAGTTTTGAGTAGTATGCATGATAGGAAATTTTACTAAGTTATATTATGCTATGCTAATATCCCAAGTAGTGTAGCCATCCTTCTATATCCTTCTAGTATAGAAGACATTGAACTTAGTGGAATTGCTATGCTCTTCAAATGTTTTATTTGGATGTTAAGGATAAAACTACTAAGTTTAATGAATCACCTGGGTGGAAGTGGTAAGACTGGTTTATGTTGAGTGTTTCCTCAGGGCCCTTGTCTAAGGGTTATTCCACTTGAGGTTGTCACTTGAGGATGGACACCCAGGAACAAAGAGATTACCATGTCCTTTTAAGTTTAGTAGCTTCCCGTGCAGCCTTTGGTCATATGGGCTCTGTCTTAATCAACTAAGTTGAATGAACTCACCAGTGCTTGACTAGCAGATGTAGGGGGTATAGGTTGGAACGGGTCAAGCCTGACGGTGGTGGAATTTCTTCTGAAAGATCTCGTCTCAATCTTCTCCTTTCCTTAATGCACTCAGGGTGTATAGAATGTTGGGCTGATTTGAGTCTAAAGGCGAAAGTGCACAACCTCTGCAGAGTCAACAAACTAAGATCTTAGCCGTGTCCCCGGTTATGGACAATTTAAGCAGCTGTACAAGGAATGACGGAAGAATCTCATCATGCCAACTTCATAATAAAATTTTGATGGGTGAACATGGGTAGGAGTTTACCCTGATTTCTATCAGTGGTACTCCTTAATTTTAGTTAAGGTTCATTGGTTTCTATCAGTGATACCTATTATAGATGAATTGTTTTATGATAAAAGATAGGAGAAAACTGTCTTTATGCAAACTTAGCCAAAACTCCACTCAGCCAAATAAGCATGTAGTATTAGTCTTGCCATTTATATCCACCATAGTGTTACTTGCCAATACATTAAATTGTATTGACTCCCTTGTGGCTTCATATTCCATATTGCAGATGTTTCTGAAGAAGAGTGAGGATTTCGTTTAGGATCTCGAGACTATCGCCAACATGTTTTGCCTGTGGCACATGAAGAAGATGGGCTCAATGTTGTACTATGTTTTCCGCTGTATTTCTTTGTTTTCTGCTAGTCTTCTGAGATTAAGCAAGTTGTAAACCTATTTTGTAAACACCGGATCATGCGATGTAATAGAATTTGATGCATTTGCATGATATTTCATTTTGTACTGTGGTGCTAGCAATTGATCCAGGGACTAGCAGAATAACACAGGTGTCCTTACATTATTTAAATGTGGGAACGCTACAATAGATCTATGTATTCGTAGATTGGTGTAAATTTTTGAGCTCTAGAGTTAACTTGGCAACAGATCTAAGAAAATGCACTTTTCTGTTAGAAATAAAATGAATAGATTTGTTTTGTAAATGATTGTTTGCTAGTGCCAATTTGTTTTCTAGCATGTATAAATGATGTGTTGTGGGTTCTTAAGTAGATTACTCACAGAGATGCCATGTTAGAAGAATCCATGCATGTATAAGTTTTGTTTGGGCATTAGAACAAGCATAGTAGAAATCCCTAGTTTTATTCCATTAAGATTTGTGATATGATGCTTAGATAGATTTTTATCCTAGTTGTAAAAGTATTTTTCACTTGGATCCAGTACCATTTTGGTACTGGTTATTACATGTTTTCTTTTCTGGAAGTTTGCCTTTACTTCCTTTAGAGATGCATGCATAGGTTTAAATATTATTGCTAGTGTTAATGTTTGCACTAGAATAGCTAGTAGCATTTTGTACTATGAATTATTTTGCGTCCACAAGATGGACCAGAGGCATAATACCTCTCAAATGACATGGAAAACCTAGTGGAACACCTACTGGTTCCATCTCATTTGGTTGAGAAACAAACTAGTTCAACTATAGTAGTTGTGGTAGTAATAGTGAATATTATTATCATTGATGCATGCTTGTGTGGAATTATTTTAGGAGCTTGTGTATTATTTTTGTGAGTGTTTTTGCTTGCTGTATGTTATATTTGAGTCAAGATGTTGTTTGGAAAGGTTCTGATAGAATGTATCCTTTTTCCTTTTACGACGATAGAAAACGACGAAGAAATAGTCGGGGCGGGAGGATATTATTACCATACTTGTTGTGAGCAAGACCAAGATCCCCAGTACCTCCAAGGCAAGCCGTCCTTAAAGCTTGCTGTTATATTCCTACTTATCAATATGCATGATCTACTTCTGAAGTTTTCAAAAACTTGATTACCAAACTATTTTATTGAGTGAATATTATTACTACTACTATATGTATAGTATATAACACTTGCCATTAGTCAACTTGGTGTTACCAAGCCCTTAGCCACCATAAGGTATGTAAATACCGTCTACGATATTAATCTTGAGTCACTAAGTGGACACTTTTAAAATGTGCTTATGCAAAACAAAGATGTTCCTATGAAGAGTCCACGGTGGAAAGGCGGGACCTTGTTTACCAGAGGAAAACGGGAAGGTGTTTTCAAATGTTTTAAAAAGGCACATAACCTAGTCTTCGCTGGAAAACCAAGATGTACTGCCACTCTACCCCTATATGGGTATGGGGCCTACCTTGATGCTTGAACTTGTTAGTGTGTGTCTCATTCCAAGATGCTATAGAGAAGGTGATTCTCTGAACCGAAGTGTCGCCAGGAGGGAGAAATGGGACATACACAGTGAGGGATTAAGTTCTCCTCCGGAAGCGACAGCTGGGCCTCCTAACGAGGCAGGGCGGGACCTGATGCCGGGGAGACAACCCACCTAAAGGAATGAGCATATACTAGCTTGTGTCAGAGTGGACAGTTAGGATCAATTCTCTGGTGCTTGCATATCGCTGTGTCGATCCATGGGTGGTCCATGGCAGAGTTTTGGATCTAGTGGAATGTGTACCACCTCTGCAGAGTAAAACTATTCAGAATAGCCGAGCCCTCGGATATGGGCAGTTGAAAGGCCATGTAGCTAGTATTGTGCTGAGTTTTCAAAAGATGTTTTCAAAACAGAAGTTTAGTACCTGGAAGGTACCGATGAAGTTTGGACATGTGGTTCCAAGAAGTTTTGCAAAGAAAAACTTCCTTTTATGAAACAAGTTTATAAAACCTCTTGTACATGCGATATCGACAAGAGAAAGAAAATTATATTAATTTCTTCTGAAGTATCTTCTTCAACAAAGATACAGATTAATATGACTGCAACTATGATGTCATCTTACATGAACATCATTGGTAGTGAGCTCTATGTATGGCCTACCTATTCACCATATAAGCATGATGCATTTGTAAGTGTATAAAGGATGTCTTGTTGAGTACATTCAAACGTACTCATTTGGTTTCGCCCCTGGTATATACTTGCCAGACTTTGAGGAGGTACCACATGAGGAGGAATGCGAGGAAGAGTACTATTCCGACGACTACGCGAACTAGGCCCTGCTCCCGGTCAGTAACCTGTCGGTGAAGGCTTGACATGGGCTACCTACGTGTATCTTCCGCTGTTTCGTTGTTGTAAGACTTTGTCTGCCCTGCGTGGCAGTAAATAAAGACTTGGTCATGTGACCATTGGCTTGTAAGACTGCTTTTATTCGTGTAATGGATATTGTATCTGTGTACCACTTTCGTATGTTGTTCACGACTGATCTTCCTAGGATCGTGAATGTATGCATATGAGGGGTTCTGAACCTTCCGGTTTGGGGCCTCTACAAAGATGACGTTTAAACTTATCTAATTTTCTAGTACATAGAGTTTTGGTAAATCCATCAGCAATCTGATCCTTACTCGATATGAACCGAACCTCAAGTTGTTTGTTGGTAACTCGTTCTCGAACAAAATAGTAGTCTATCTCAATTTGCTTGGTACGAGCCTGAAAAACTGGATTCGCAGAAAGGTATGTTGCCCCAAGATTGTCACACCATAAACAAGGTTTCTGCAAGAGAGTAACACCAAGTTCTTGTAATAGTGCTTCCATCCAGATCATCTCAGCAGTAGCATTAGCTAGAGCCTTATATTCAGCCTCAGGACTGGAACGAGAAACAGTATCCTGTTTGCGCGCACTCCATTAAATAAGATTTGGGCCAAAAAAGATAGCAGATCCACGAGTAGACCATCGATCATCCAAATCACCTGCCCAATCAGCATCTAAAAAGGCACTAAGCAATGTAGACATGGACTTCTGAATTGTGAGACCAATACTGATAGTACCATGAACATAACGCAATATGCGTTTGACATCCGTCCAATGATATGTAGTAGGAGCATGAAGATATCGGCATATTTTGTTGACAGAAAAAGATAAATCAGGGCATGTTAATGTTAAATATTGAAGAACACCCACAATGCTCCTCTACCTGGTACTATCCTTAGAGTCAAGCGGAGTTGCTGCAGTCAATGATAATGGCTCACTGACAGAAAGTGGTGTGGGACAAGCTGTGCATGTAGTCATACCAATTCTTTTAAGCAGATCTGCAGCATATTTTTCCTGTGTCAACACCAATCCATCACATGTCCTCTTGACCTCAATACCCAAAAAATAATAAATATCCCCTAGATCTTTGAGAGCAAAATCAGTGGCAAGACTATGAAGCAAAGCAGAGATGGCAGTATCTGAAGAGCTGGTAACTAATATCATCCACATAAATAAGAATAAACATAGTGATGCCAGACATGTTAAAGAGAAATAAGGAAGTATCTGCTTGTGAGGGAACAAAGCCAAGATCATGCAACTTAGAACTTAACCGAGAATACCATGCTCGAGGAGCCTATTTTAATCCATAAATGGCTTTGTCCAATTTGCAAACATAACTAGGAGTAGCGGAAGACTCAAAACCAGGTGGTTGTCTCATATAAACTTCCTCCTCTAGAACACCATGTAAAAACACATTCTTGACATCTAGCTGTCGTAAACTCCAGCCTTTGGAGACTGAGAGTGCAAGAACAAGTCGAATAGTAGCAGCCTTAACAACAAGACTGAAAGTGTCCTCATAATCAATGTCATATCTTTTCTTAAAACCCTTTGCCACAAGTCGTGCTTTGTAACGATCAATTGTACCATCAACATTTTTCTTGACACATTAGATTCATTTGCAATCAATAACATTCTTATGAGAGCTGGGAGGAACCAAGTGCCAGGTTTTGTTTTGTAGAAGAGTTGCAAATTCTTCGTTCATAGCATGTTTCCAATGAGGATCACTAAGAGCTTCTTGTAAATTGGTAGGTTCTCCTAAAGCAGTGAGCAAACCATATTTGACAAGATGTCCAGAATAAATGTTTGGGAGCTTACCATATGGAACCGTGCCATCTTTAAATTCTTGGGGCTTGCGAATTCCTTGTTGTAATCGTGTTTGTCGCGGAGCAACAGCAGGAGGCTGCACAGAAGATCCAGCAGGATCCGACACAGCAGGGCTGTCGGGTGCATCAGCTGACACAGCAGGGTTGTCCGGTGCATCAGCCGCACGGGTCTCCACATCGTTGTCCCCCTCTCTCTCGCTGTCCCCTGGGCTGTCGGGTGAAGGCGACGCACGCTGTTCGACGCCTGGGTGCATGCTGCGAGCCGACAGGGGAGACGTGGCGGCATCCGGATGGCCAGAACCGGAGCAATCATTAACACGCACAGGGGAACGCGCTGGCAACGGATCCGAGGTAGATTGGTGCAGATTTTCAGAAGAATCTACCTCGGGATCTTCATTTTCTATTCTGTCCTCATTCTCTTGACTAGAGCCATTATTTTGTGTGCTGTTTTCACCAAAAATTTCAGAATTGTCCATGGTTTCTTCATCTGGATTTTCAGGAGCATCTTCGGGAATATCCTGTGGAGGAGCAACAACAGGAACAATATGCAACATGTGATCATTAGTGTGCACACCCCTATCATGAGAGTCCAAAGAAGCCGTATTGGAAGGAAGAAGAAGAATTTATTCACGAAGACGACGACCAGCATTAGGATGAAGAGAGGCAAATGGAAATACATTTTCATCAAAGAGCACATCACGAGAGATGTAGACACGGCCTGTAGACACATCAAGGCATTTTACACCTTTGTGAAGTGGGATATAGCCAAGAAAAACACATTGTTTGGATCGAAAATAAAGTTTGTGTTTATTGTAGGGACGTAGATTTGGCCAACATGCACAACCAAAAACACGTAGGGAATCATAGTTGGGTGTAATGCCAAGAAGTTTTTCTGTTGGAGAGGCAAATTGAAGGACTTTCGAGGGTAGAAGATTAATGAGGAACATGGTTGTAATAAAGGCATCATCCCAATATTTCAATGGCATGGATGAGTTAGCAAGTAAAGAAAGACCTACTTCCACAATATGTCGATGTTTGCGTTCAGCAGAACCATGTTTTTGGTGAGCATGAGGACAAGAGACATGATGTGTGATGCCTACTTTCTGAAAGAAAGAATTTAATTTTTCATATTCACCACCCCAATCAGTTTGCATGGTGATAATTTTACGCTCAAACTTGCGTTCAACAAATTGTTGGAAATTAAGAAACACTTCATAGACATCTGACCGTTTCTTAAGCAAGTAAATCCATGTGAACTTACTATAATCATCAATGAAACTTACATAATAAGCATGTTTGCCAAGAGACAAAGGAGCAGGACCCCATATATCAGAAAATATCTGTTCCAAAGGGACAGTGGACACACTAGTGGATACATGATAGGGAAGTTGATGACTCTTCGCTTGTTGGCAAGCATCACATATGTAAGGATTTATTCCAGACACATATGAAAGCTTATTTTTCCTAAGAACTTGCTAAACAATAAACGAAGATGGATGTCCTAGACGACGATGCCACGTGGATGATGAAGGCTTGATGGTGACAAAAGCATGCTTGGAATTGCCCGTTGAAATAGGAATGAGAGGATAGAGGCCACCATGATAATGACCCTTAAACACGGTTTCCTTCGTTTCCTGATCCTTAATTAAGAAAAAGAAAGGATGAATTTCAATAAAGGCATTGTTGTCTAGGGAAAGTTTATGAGCGGAATCTAAATTCATGGAGGAACTAGGGACATGCAAACCATTGCGAAGATGTAAAGAGCTATGTGGGGGTGTGCAAAACCGAATGACCAATGTTAGCAATAGGTATACCTTGTCCACTGGCATTGTGTACTTGATCACGTCCATGATACGCATCATGAGTTGTAAGTTTGTTCAATTGTCTCGTGAGATGATTTGTAGCACCAGTATCCATATACCAATTTGTGTCAACACCATAAGCACCCTTGCCAGGAGTGGGAGTAGGGTCCTCATCCTCAGAAATCATCATCACAATAGCGCCACCAACAGTTATCAGCTGAATGACCCTCTTTTTTGCAAATTTGGCATATGACACCTTCCTGCCAAGGAGTGGGCATACGGTCTGGTTTTCCACGACCTTTACCACGGCCTCCTTTTGGACAACGTTGTTGGTCCTATCGTTGGTCTTGGCGCTGCCCCCCTTTGTTGTCATTGCGTCGTTGTCCCCCTCTCTGATCATTGCGTGGGGACTGCTGAAGTGGAGGCCGAGGAAGCTGCATTGGAGGACCATAACCTTGCCCCATCGGAGGGCCATAACCTTGCCCCATCGGAGAGCATAACCTTGCCCCCGGCCATAGCCTCCATAGCCGGAGTGACGACCATATCCCGGTTGCAGACCATAAGGATGGGCACCAGATCCTTGCCCGCCTTCATAAGAACTAGGACGCCATGGTGCAGCATTGACCGACGACGTAAACGTCCCGATGGACTGACCAGAGGAAGCCAGCATGTTTTCGCGATACTCAAAAGCAAGCAATTGAGAACACATGTCATTGAGGGTTGTAGTTGGGGCAGCATTGAGGGAGGCAACCAAAGGATTGAAGGAGCCATCCAAGCCATTGAGTATGCAGTCCTTTAGTTCGTCATCATCAATCTTCTTACCAGCATCAGCAAGCTCGGACGCAAAACCCTTCATCTTGGATATGAAAACAGTGGCCGACATGTCTAATTTTTTTTGTGTTGGTGAGGGCGTTGCGGAGAGAGGATACCCGTTCTTTGGATTGTGTGGAATTCAGATCATTGAGCGCCTGTCAGACATCCACAGCATGCTCAAGGCCGAAAACGTGAGAAAGTACATCCTCGGACAGGGAGTTGACAAGATAAGTCATGACATTCTGATCCCGGGTGATCCAAGTTTCATATGCTGGATTAGAAGTCATTGTCTTTTTCCCATCGGTGTCAACTTCAATGTACTCATCTGGAACTGGTTCTTTGCCCTCAAGCAAAACCATGACATGCGCACCACGAAGGGCAGGCAGAACTTGGGCCTTCCAGTAGAGAAAATTCTCGCGGGAAAGCTTGGTAGCCGGCGGTGCAGCGAGGGAACCCGGAGCAGATGCGGAGGAAGCCATCGGAATCGTGGGAGGGCAGGGTGGGTTTGAAGATCTTGAGCCGGATCAAGGATGATCGAGCAAGTTTTGTTGGTGTCGTGAGCCTGATCGAAGCAATCTGGCGAGATTGTGTTGTGATCGTGAGCCACTGCGTGGAGGCAGCAGTGAATCCAGATCCTGGTCGTCTGGTCATCTAGTCTTGGAGTCTTGAGCCTGATCAAGCAAGCGAGATCGTGTTGTTGTAGATGTGCAGCGGCGGCGGCGGCGACAACTAAAAGGGAAGAGATTGCTCTGATTACCATGTTGGTTTTGGAGAGAACGGTGCCCTCGTTGGAGGGGCCGTTTGCATGTTATATTGGCCTAGAAAAGCCCTAGGCGGGGCAAAATACAGAGGAGAGTTGGATACGGTTAGGGTACTACCCTATACCGCATAGGACTCGAATACAATGCCAGAAAACATCTAACATTCAACTGGTCACCAACACTAGCTAATAAAAAGAAAGATAAAACTAACAAATTAAATATAAAATAGGTCCTTGATCAGTCTAGTAACATCACAATAGCGTCCCTTTTGAAAATACGGTATGGTCAACCTGAACGTGGTGAATAGGTGTCTAATATTTTTATTTATTTTTCTTTTAGTTTGGGCTAAACAAGTAAAAGACAACTAAGTGAACAAGGTATGTGATACGATACAAAGTACTTTCTTCCCCTCTAAGTTGGAGTATGAAAATGAAGCAATAAGTAAGGCACAAGAAAACAACAATAGAGAAGACAATGAGATAAGGACATGTTTTCTGTAGTTTCTTCCCGTCTACGGTTGGGGGGTGAGGAGCCACCTAGATACTCCAATAGCACGGAGTTTCCTCTATAAGATTTTCTGGTGAGGGAGTGTTATTTTGTGGTGATCCAAATTCACGTATGCTGATAAAAGGCCGAACTTTTGACGAGTAGAGCGGAGCGCCTTGAGTTGTTACCGAGTTGGAGTTAGTTTCACCGTTACCGACCTAGTTAGGTCAGGACCGCCTTTATATACCTATTGTAAGCCGCCGCACGGGATAAGCCACACATTGTAAATCCCGACGCGTTTGTAACCTCACCCGAAATAGTGAAGTATTGTTGGCTGACGCCCGTGGTTTTTTCTCTTCCTTGTTGGAAGGGTTTTCCAAGTTAAAATCTCGTGTCCCCGTTGGTTAGATCTTGCTTAATTTCATCGTTGTTTTGCTATTGCGTGTAACAGGGAGGAGTTTGTTTCCACTATGAGGCCATCTTAAAGACGGTGAATAAATTGTACACAAGGTTGAGCGCTCCACGACTTAACTGTAGGCTCTCAAAAACATCCGAACCTTCTTGCAACAAGGTGGAAACACCAAACACTATGAGTTTTCTAGGTTTACAAGCCCCCCAAGAGATTACAAGATTACTTGATTTCATATCTAGTTCTATTAGTTTTTATTCTCATCATATAGGATTGTTCACCTAGTTGCATAATCTAGAGAACCTATATTTGAGAAATCCCCAACTAAAAGAAAAGGAAGTAAAATTTGTAGTTGCCTATTCACCCTCCTCTCCTACTCAACCCTCTCGATCCTTTCAACTCGTATCAGAGTCTCGGCTCTTCATTAAAGGCTTTACCACCTAAAGAGGAGGATGACTACATCGGAGAATGGTGGGGAAACCCGCCCGACGTCTCGGCTGCTCTCGCCATATATTTCGTAAAATAAATTTAGGAATCTATGCTAGAGAAATACGAGAAGAGAATAGAAGATAAACTAATAGAAAAAAATCTCATCCTCACCTACCAAAATATCTATTGAAAATGTAGATAAGAATAGAATCCCTATCCTAAATCCTGACATATCTAAGGGAAACTCTTCAGGTGACTCTAATAATGTGAACCATTTGTATAACATTGCACCAAATGTCCAACACCCTCATATAAAAAACATTGGTGCACCTCCTTCGGCGTATAGCTCTTGCTTTACTAATTGGAAATATTCTATGAAGTCTTATGTGTGCAATTCATCGATTCAATTATGGGGAATCATTGAAAAGGGGTACTATCAGCAACTCAACTCACATGCAATGCACATGCTTGATAAGGCTATAACCAATGAAGGTGTTGAACACATTAGATCTCTTCCAACCGCCAAAGAAGTTTGGGACTATCTAGTTGAATTGTATCATGGCAACACAAGCATGCAATGCTCTAAGAAGACTATCCTTCAACGTCAACTCACTGAACTCATCATGAAGGATGGAGAGACCCTAAAAGAAGTCCACAGAAGAATCAAAATTCTTGTGGTGTCAATGAGGGATATTGGATTCAAAGATGTTGATAATGATTGGTTCAAAAACAAGTTTCTCCAAACATTGATACCATACAACGAGAACATGGTAATGAATGTGTATGCAAGGCGTACTTCCTATCTCTATCCCCAAGTGATTTCTTTGGAACCTTTGTAACCTTGAACATGATTAAGGAGTCCTCAAAAGACATCATTGCTCGTGTGAATGGTGTTAGGAGAGAGAATCTTTCCTTGAAGACCAATACTCATGAAGGGAAGGATACTAGTGAGGTCATTGGGCCCATCCATGTGCCCTATGATAAAGAGAAGTTGAAATCTTCGAGTAAGTGCTTGGCTCTTGCATCACACCATTGGTGGAAGAAGGGAGATCTCACCTCAGGATATACAAGGAACAAAGGGAAGGGAATCTCAAGGGAGTCAAGTGAAAGTGATAAGAAGTCAAGGACTTGCTTCAGTTGTGGTGATAGATCTCATTTTTTGGGACTTCCCTTTCAAGAATAGAGTTGATAATGGTGGAAGGCTCATCAATAAACCCAAATTCATACCCAAGGCCAAGAACTTCATGAAGAAAATGCCTCCAAAGGCACTGATCGCAAATGAATAAGAGTATGAATTCGGTAGTGATGAAAGTGATGACGATGTTGAACAAGTGGGAATGGCGGCCTTACCAATAGGGATAATTCCCTCAGCATTGGGATCTCTCTTCACGAATCCCAACAACAAGAAGGGCCCCACCAACCTGAAGTTCCTTATGGCTAAGGGCACTTCTACAAAGGTGACTCCTTCACCCAAAATCATTATATCCTCTACTCCATATCTGTTAGATTGTGTTGAGGATGTCAAGGACAAGGACATGACAAATGATGGTCTTGCCACTTTTGCGAAGTCATTACATGGCGAGTCAAATCTAGTCTGTGAATCTCTCATGTTCCAACTTCGTGAGGAAAATGACCTCACTAATGATCATGAAGATAGGATAGTAGTGTTGGAGGTATGCCCTAGAGACAATAATATTGAATTATTATTCTACCTCCAATTTCAGAGTTAAGTTTATGTCATCATGCTACAACCGCTATGGTACTTGAAAAGTGAGTTTTCAAAGGAAAATCTTTGTGCGGGTGTCAAGAAATAAATAAACAAGAGTTCCTAATCTTGTCTCTAAGATTATCTTATGGTTTGTGAGATGATCAAATTTTCCTGATCATGGACTTGGGCTAAAGTCTAGCAAAACATAAGATTTTATTATTAGGGTAACAATAGTACGGAACCGACCCAAGTGTATGTTGTTGCTAAAAGAGAATAAACAATCATGATGTATTTTAGCAAATACATATGAAGGTGTGATTGACTATATTTCCTATACTATGAGAATATCTAGTGACCACACGATTGAAATTTATGCTTTGGGTATGATCAACCGTCTTCCTATAACTGGGGATCATAACATTGATATTTGGGTATGACCTAGAAAGTGTAATGGGAATTACTCCTCCGTAAAAATAGAGATACAAGTCTGGGCCCACTCGATATTCTTGATATCCATATGTTCTGTAGACAATGCATGATGCTGATATATCGTATGGGATATCGTAATATAGTAACGATTAAAAGGAAGCTTACCGGTTAACGAGATAGGAAATGGTATAGTGAACCAAAGATTGTTTCACGGCAATACCAAATCTATAGTCTCGGGTAAGTTCGGTATCGTGATTAATGGGAATATTGTATAATAACCAACAGGTTCAACAGAGTGTATTTCACATAATGAATGGGAGTTAATATGGGTGTCCATGGCACCGCTATTGATTATTGAGATGGAAATAGTTTCCAGTTTCGTGTCCATACACTATTGAACTTGTAGGGGAAAAACACTTAAGTTAGGTCTGGTTTATGTGCATATTGGGATCCATAATAGAAAAATCGGCGTAAATATTAAAAAAAATTAGTTCATAGCAGCATAAAAGTCATTAAAATAGCGTAAATATGTCTATTTTTGTCATATTTTTATAGCGTCACATAAATAATTTTTTTACGACATGGATATATTTTATTACGTTCTACTCGACATAAGGAATACTACAAAATTTACGTGACGTAAAAATCATGTACCGTTGTGGAGATAGAGGGTGGGTGTAGAATAACTATTCTATACCCTGAATGTCAAATAGCGCTATATATATATATATATCAGATTGAATTTATACTTAGGACATTAGATATCCCAAAGTAATGAAAACAATTTCTATTGCTGCCGGAATTTATTTCGGAGTTTTTCTAAGAGAGAAAATAAAGTTGCACGCTTTCTAGAGCATGTGCAAGGGGGCACGAGATGTCCCTGGATGTCGAAATTATGACATCGTCAGATAAGGTTGATGATTTTTATTATAGGGGTCGCAGGGTTCCGCAAGAGTTTCGGGAAAAACCTGAGAAGTATATCGAGTGGGGCCAAGGGAACCAAACCAATGCGCATTGCTCCTCTCTGGTATTTCCATGTTTGGTTGAAGAGATAAATGGAAAAGGAAAAAAGGAGGGAGAGTTGGACTCCACAAGAAGTCCAACATGATTCCTCCTAGTAGGATGGTGCGACCACCTCCTTGGTGGATTGGGGGACGGAATCCTCCCTCCTAAGAAGTTCTACCCCTTCTCAACCTATAAAAGGAAACCCAAACCCTTGAGGCAAAACATATCAATTAGCCTCGTGCCTCTCTCTCTCTCTCTTGTAGAATTAGAGCCTCTTATTAGACTATCTAGTTAGAGCCGCTCTAATTGAGTTAGAGCTTCTTCTAATTGGGGGTTTGAGGTGTGTCCTCCCAGTTATATCTAGCTTCTAATTTATCTCCCTCTCGTGTGTCGAGAACTCCACCTTCTTATACAATTATAGCGCCTAGTCCTGGACGGCAAAGCGCTGCATAATTAGTCCGACGTATGTGTGCAAGCTTTCAGAGGGGTAACACGTGAGACCCTCACTTTGCTGGATCAAGGTGCTGGATATGGGGAGTCGGCAACATCCTCACCCATAGGACCGCGCGTGAGGATCTTCAACAGGCTTCATCGACATCGTCACCGACATCTCTTACACTTTTATGGTGTCTGGTACATGATCCCGAACTTGATCTGGGAATTGTTATCACGTACACGCAACCCAGTAACCGTAACAATCCATAATCAACGGGCTAGTCCAGTAGAGGCTTACACGGTGTTGTTTATAAGACCACACATGCTTTATGTTTCCGGTTAATACAATTCTAGCATGGGGTATAAACAACTGTCATGAACATGAAAATATGATAATGACATTATTTTATTATTGCCTCTAGGAAATATTTCCAATAGAAGCAACCCAAAGTTGACGGAGATGACTCTAGTGAGCAGTTAGACAAGACCATCTCCTACAACAAGTGGAACTGCAACATGCTTGACTGGTTTGCATTTATTGAAGTTACTTCTTAGCCTTCCACCTCCAATGTGCACGCCGGAAAGCAAGCATCTGATGACGATGAGGGGGAGGAGTTCGAGTATGAGGAGGAGGAGGAGGAGGAGAGTGAGGAGGATTCCGGGTGATCCTAGGGTTATATAGCATCACTCTTCCCCCTTTTAGCGTCTCGATGCCAAAGGTGGAGAATTAGTTCTATTTAGGATATCACCGGGCCTTTGCATGGGTCGGGCACATGATTTCGTTATTTCGTTTGCCTATTATAATCTTGTGTCCATTTATCTTAGTTGAACAATTTCATTTCATATATGTTAATCTCTATCGATGTGTGTGTGGTAGGACATGCGGTGCATCGGTGTCTGCTTCTATAAGTTAAAGAATTTGTTTAATTATCTTTATTAGCATCATTCCTCTTCTTTATCACTTTGCACCTTGATGTCTACGCACGCTTCTATTCTTGTAGATAGTGTTGAGCCTCCAAGTGCAGAGGTTTGTAGAACAGCAACAAGTTTCCCTTAAGTGGATCATCCAAAGTTTATCGAACTCGGGGAGCTAGAGGTCAAAGATATCCCTCTCAAGAAACCCTGCAATTAAGATACAATAAGTCTCTTGTGTCCCCAACACACCCAATACACTTGTCAGGTGTATAGGTGCACTAGTTCGGCGAAGAGACAGTGAAATAAAGTAATATGGATGATTATAAGTGGTAATTGCAATCTGAAATAAAAATGGCAGCAAGCAAACATGTAGCATAACTGGTTGTAAACGGTGTTTCAATGCTTAGAAACAAGGCCTAGGGATCATACTTTCACTAGTGGACACTCACAACAATGATAATGTAATTGAATAAACAAATATATTCTCTTCACTATGCTACTCTGAACCACTCTCCGGTTGGATAAAGAACACCAATTTATTGCGTAGAGCTATAAAAGCATACCTTAAATTCGCATTCCTCATCTAGGCAACCCCACACTATCACCTTGAGCACACTAGATGGTTCCAGAAAAACACCACAATTTCATAGAAATATCCAACACAGACTATATAAACTTTAGCCTAAGAGTCACACACGGTGCACACACTGTCACCTTCACACCGTTGGACAAGGTGTCTTCGGAGTTCACATTAATAAAACCAGTTGAGTATCATAACAGATGAATCACATAAATATCACACCATGGGAGAGAGAGATGAACCACATAGCTACCAGTAGAGCCCTCAGCGCCGGGGGAGAACTACTCCCTCCTCATCATGGGAGTCAGCAACAGTGATGAAGATGGCGGTGGAGTCGATGGAGTTAGCTCCGGGGGCAATTCCCCATCCCGACAGGGTGCCGGAACAGAGATTTCTATCCCCCGAAACTTGTCTTCGTTGGTCGCGGAGCTATGGAACTTTTCGTGTATGGAGGCTGATTCTTTTAGGGTTTTTGCGTCAGGGGCAATATATATGCGAAAGGGCGATGTTGCTGGGTGCCCGAAGGGCCCACACCACATGGTGGCGCGGCCAGGGGGCGCGCCACCCTATGATGTGGCCGCTTCGGAGCCCCCTTCGAGTCTCCTCTAGACTCCGTGTACGTGATAGAAAAATAGGACCATGCGATTAAGTTTCGTCCCATTCCGAGAATATTTCCAGAACAACTTTTCTGAAACCAAAAACAGCAGAAAACAGGAACTAGCATTGTGGCATCTTGTCAATAGGTTAGTCCCATGAAATACATGAAAAATGCTATATAGTGTATAGAAAACATGTAGCAATTGGTATACTATCAACATGGAACATCAGAAATTATAGATACGTTGGAGAGGTATCAAGCATTCCCAAGCTTAGTTCTACTCGTCCTCGAGTAGGTAAAACGATAAAAGAAATCTGAGGTGACATGCTACCAACACAATCTTGAACATCATATTTGTAAAAGCATTTTAAGATGAGATCAAACTACTTTAAACATAGGCATGAAAGATATAATTTCAACAATGTAACTTAGCAACCATGTTGCAACATGAAAAGTAATACAAACAAAAGATCATGAATAATGATTTACTAAAAGGTACATGTTTGTTTCGAGCATAAAGAAAACATAGCAAAGTGGTATTCTGCTTGTCCTTAAAAGGAGACCAAAACATAAATGCCAGGACACCTTCAAAGTTCAAGTGGTGACTAGAAACAAGTAATTTGAGAACAAGTAATAACATTTCATGAATCAATCAATAATAAATTTTGGGACTGATGCACATTATACTCAGAATGAAAACTACGCTCTCTTAATTGGTGCATAAAGTTAGAAGATGAAGACTCAACATAAAAGTAAAACAAAGGCCCTTCGCAGAGGGAAGCAGGGATTAACTCATGTGCTAGAGCTTTTTATTTTATAAACAGAGGTAGTGAAAACAATTTTTTAGAGAGGTGTATGTCTATGTCAACAAATGGTAATAAAAAACTTATCATAACTCATGCCAAGAAAGTGTTTAGACTTTTGAGAGCGGTTTCCGTTGATTATTTAGTTTGGCACTTTCCCCCCACCATGCCTTTCACAAACCAGGGCTAGCCATATCCACGGGTACCCACCAACTTTCATCAAACCATGGGGAAGTGCCTTTTTTATTATATTAATTGGCACCAACTCTCTGCAAATTTAGATGAGCATGTATTCCATTCTCATTGGGTGAAAGAGGGAGAATAACTTTGCTTTACATAAATCAAAATAAACTTTAAACTACTTCCTCATGAGCTAAAACAGGGGCACAAAACAGTATAATTTCGAAGGTTTTAAAGGTAGCACATGAGAAATTTACTTGGAGTGGCGGTTAAATACGACATATAGGTAGGTATGGTCGACACATTTGGCAAACTTTGATTTTTGGGAGTTGGATGCACGAGTGATGGGTGCTGACGCTGGTAAACCCCAAGAGTAAGGTTGTGAAGAGTGCAGCGGCAAGTTTTCCCTCGGAAACGAAACTAAGGTTGAATCGACCAGTAGGAGGACACGAAATCTCTGAAGGTTGATGCGGTTGATGTGGCAGGGCGCACTACCGGTTCAGTAACAACGTGGAACCTACACAACACAATCAATTCACTTTGCCCCAACGCAGCAGTGAGGTTGTCAGTCTCGCCAATTTTGCTGATAATAAAGGGGTTAGATGTATGGTGTGGAAATAGTATGAGAACAATATGAAAACAGTAGTAGTAGTGTGGAAACAGTGGAAGCAGTGTGTGTATTATCATTATGAGAAAATGGACCGGGGTCCATAGTTCACTAGAGGTATCTCTCCATAAAAGATAGCTAACATGCGTGGTGAACAAATTACAGCTGGGCAATTGATAGATAAAGATACATGCATGACATAAAGATTACTATGAGATTCATGTGGGCATTACAACAAAATACATAGACCGTCATCCAACATCATATATGACTAATAATCCACCCTTCAAATATCATCCAAACAAACGTTGGGTATTAAGTTGCAAGTAACGGATAATAGCATTAAGCAAAGTGTGTAATGTAAACAATGTAAACTAAGTAGACATCGTTGTTTTCTCCCTAATGGAAACAACACACCCTCCATATGTCACGTTTCTGTCACTCGAGCACAGATGCAAAGGAGGCATGAACCCACTATCGATCATAAATACTCCCTCTTGGAGTCACTAGCATCTACTTGGTGAGAGCATCTACTAACAACGGAGAGCGTGCAAGATCATAAATAACATACACATGAAGATAACATGATAGATTGATAATGAAAAGACATAGCATTCAATAATCATCGGATCCTAGATAACACAACATGTAGCATTACAAATAGATGACCTCGATCATGTGAGGTAGCTCATGAGATCTAAACATGAGGCCTAAAGTGGAGAGGACAACCATCTAGCTACTGCTATGGACCCGTAGTCCAAGGACAAACTACTCACGCATCACTCCAGAGGCGGGCATGGTGGTGTAGACCCCTCCGGTGATGAATTTTCCCCTCGACGGGGTGCCGGGGAGAGCTCCATAACCCTCCCGATCTCGGGTTGATGATGGCGGCGGCCTCAGGTGTTTCTCGGGAAAAGTGGTATATTTTTAGGGTTGACGTATCGGGGGGAATAAATAGGCGAAAGGGCGATGGCAGTGGACGCCCGAGGGGCCCAATCACCCCCAGGCGCGGCCAGGGGGCGTTTCCCTATGGTGTGGCCCCCCTTCGGGCCTCTTCGGGACTCCGTGGACCCTTCGGGAATTCTATGATTTCCAGGCTTTGAATTTTCCAATTCCAAGAATATTTTCAGAACAACTTTTATGAAACTAAAAATAGCAGAAAACAGGGAACTGGCTCTGTGGCATCTTGTCAATAGGTTAGTCCCGGGAAATCGATAAAAATGAAATAAAGTGTAAGGAAAACATGTAGTATAAGGCATGAAAACAACATGGAACATCAAAAATTATAGATATGTTTATGACGTATCAACATCCCCAACCTTAGTTCCTACTCATCCTCGAGTATGTAAATGACAAAACAAATAATTTATGAGGTGACATGCTACAAACATAAACTTGATCATCATAGTAATGTAAAGCATGTAAACTAGGATCAAATGAATAAAGGTTGTGGTTTATAGTTGATATCAAATAGAATAATGTATAAATCATTAGGAAGAACAAAGTAAAACTTTTCAACGAATCAATAATAAAAGATAATCAACTGTGCAAAGTATATTAAAGATGATTTAAGGTTCAAGAACAAAAATATAATCATCCAAGGCATCAAACTCTCAGAGCAACTCCTGTTAGGATCAAGTCAAGTGACAACAATATGCACGTAGGAAAATCTTTTAAATAATTGCGCACTCAAAACAAGCAAGCGTTCTGTATTGGTTCCTGGCACCAGGATGTTGTGGATAAAAGAACATTATGGGGGGGGGGGGTTGGATGGTCAATATGGAAGAAAGTCTTACACAACTGAAAGTTATCATTAGACAAGATGAAGTCTTATATTCGAAGTTATGCAAGGAATAGTGATTGCCACACAACGGATGCAGATAGAGCTATAAGTGTATGAAAGCTCTCCAATGGAACTAGTGGGGGTGCATCCAACTTCCTTGCTCATGAAGACCTAAAGCACTTTTGAGGAGGCTCGTCATTGGAATATACAAGCCAAGTTCTATAATGTAAGTTCCCCACATAGTTATGCAAGTCATAATATGAAAACTCTCTCCAAACTGAAGTAATGATGCTAACCACAAGTGTGGAATAAATGATAGTAGTGCTGCCCCCTCTCTCTTTTTTCTCTCTCTTTTGCCTTTTTTTATCTTTTTGGACATTTTTTATTGTTGTATTTTTTTAATATATAACCTCACTGGTAGGGGCAACACTCTATTTTACAATGAATCAACACACTTTTAGTACTCATAACTCAAACTGAAATATCTATGATGTATGTAAAACTAAATGCTCCTGCCAGTGTAGCAGTATGCAAAATAACAATGAAGCATGACAAGTAACATAATGATGATGGATGTCGTATGGCAATATA
The DNA here is from genome assembly GCA_028641055.1 of Alopecurus myosuroides. Classification (NCBI taxonomy): domain Eukaryota; kingdom Viridiplantae; phylum Streptophyta; class Magnoliopsida; order Poales; family Poaceae; genus Alopecurus; species Alopecurus myosuroides. Next base: position 413,679,467 of record CM054059.1, read on the forward strand.
TCTCAGAATGGCTATGGAAATGCCATGGTAGGTAGGTATGGTGGCTGTTTTAAGGAAGATAATTTTTGGCTTATGTGTAGAAGAAAAAAGTTCTCCCACAGGGTTTGTATGTACTGGTGAAGTTTGTACCAACTCTCAATGTGAGAATGAGCAATGCACAGTACCGAAGAGGCTAGCAAATATGGATTGGGGAAGTGCCAGAAAACCGCAACATAGAACTCACAAGTTAAAAGATTCCAAATAAAATCATGATCTCACAAGGAATAATGAAAATCACTCCATGAGGGTCCGTGTGTAACATCCCAAGTATGAAAACCACCCTAGAATGTTTGTTTCTTGCTTTATTATTGTTTTGCATCATGGCATCTTAACCATTGCATTTGTTTTCCTTTTGTTTGCATCTGTTTTTCTTTGTTTTCACAATTGAAATTCAAACCAATATTCAAACCTTTGTTTCATACTTGTTATGTTACAATCTTTCAAATAAAAAGTTCAACTCAAAACCTCAATTGTTTCCATTTTAATCCATAGGGTTCAACTATTTAAACTTGTGGCTTTTAATCATTCATTTAACTCAAATTCCATTCAAATTCAAATACATTTTCCAAACAGCAACTATGTTGAACTTATGAAAATTACACAACAATTCTAATCACTTGTTTCCATTTAAATTATATGTTAACCCTATTTAAATCTTGTTTTCAATAAATCACTTAATAATCAAATTCATTCAAATTTGAATCAAATTACAAACAACATTTTTATTTTGATCATTTTGAAAAAACAAAACTTGCTAGTTGTTGCTATTACATAAATAAGCAATATAAAATTTTTACCTAAATTTTCTAACCCCAAAAATCTAGCCCTTTTCTCCCTAATCCCTTGCAGCAAAAAAAAACAGAGGAAAAAAAAATAAAAAGCACAGGAGAGGGGGAGAGGCAGGCCCAGCCCACCAGTCGCTGCAGCCCGTACCCCATCTCCCCCAACCTCCGTACGCTGACGTCGGCAATGGACAGCGACCTGCTGCCCCACTGCTCCACCCCATCCCCCCTCCTATATCTACTCCTCAGCCCCTCGAAAACCCTAACCCTAGCCGCACCCGTCTCCCTCCTCTCTCCCATCTCCGCCGCCATCGAGGAGAGGCGCCGCCGTTTTCTGCTGCCTCCGGCCGCCGCTCGCCGGACACGGCGCCGACGCCTCCGTCTCCCTCCGTCCGTGCTGCGACCACCCCTGCGAAGAGGGTAATCCCCTCTTTCCATTCCCCTACTTCCCTCTTGTTTCCTTGAAGTAGATGCATCGAATTCTTCCATGCCAAGGCGCATCCTTTGCCCTGTTCGTCGACAGAGAGAACGACTGGATGTTTTCGTTGCAGTTCAGTTAACATCGATTAGCTAGGTACAAAACCAACCCGACACCGTATCCACCAAACAACCGCAGCAGACCAACTGGTAGCCGCACGCTGCGCGCGCCCAGCAGCTCGCGGGATCGAATCCCAGCACCCCACCTTTTCTGTTTATTTTTCCGAATTGGATTCAGTAGGCGATTCTGAACCTTAACCCCCCTCCGATGCCCCTTTCTGTCAGCAAACTGCACACCACCGCAGTGGTTGCTGTCCACTGCGCGCTAGCAGAGGGCAGGGGTTCGAATCCCACCCCCTGCAACTAAAACCCATCTTTTTCATTCTTTTTTTCCTAGATCCAGATCTACTCTAAATTGCACCCAAGTCCCTGCTACATTTATCTAGGTCCCTGTTATTTTCTTTCCAAGTCCCTGTAACTTTTCTAGGTCCATAGTTATTTCTATAAACCATAAAAATGCTTAAACTTGGTAATTCAATAACTTTTTTTTGGAAACTCCAATTGCAAAACTTTAAACATGTAAACCACTCCATTTTAAATTCTCTACCCAAATATTTTTTTTTTTTTACTGTTTTGAATATTTTAAATTGGTGAAATATTTGAATTCTTGTTTAATTCACTTAATTTTGCAAAATTCATAACTTGGGCATAAAAATTCCAAACTCAACAAATAAAATATGTTTTCCATCCCATTTTCATGTACTTTGCAAATATAAACTTTGTTTCATGTTTTTAATAATTATAATTGGTTAAATAATTTAAACCTTGTTTAAATCATTTAAATTTGCTAAATTCATAACTTGCTCAAATTAAATTATTTTTGAACTTATAAAATATGTTTTCATACTAGCAAAGTATAAACTTTTCAAATATGAAATTGGTTTAATGTTTTGAACAAATAAAAATTCAAATAAATTCATACTTGAATTTAATTCATTTAAATCTTGTTTGACTTGTTTAATTCATAAATAATTCATCCTAATTCCTTTTTTAATAATTTAAACATGTAATCCACCTAAAATTGTGTGTACTTTCCAAATATGAATTTTGTTATTTGTTTTGAACAATTAAAATTGATGAAAACAACAAATGCTTGTGTAACACCTTTAAGGAACCAAAATTCCCTAACTTAATAAATAAAATTCCAAACTTGGTAAACCTTATTTCAAAATTGTTCTATTGTTGTTATTTTTCTGTTTTCCTCATCCATGCATCATACTAATCCACTTTCAGCTGTTGATTAGTTGTAAAACAATTCTTCCAACCTTAATTCATGGGCTTTTCATATGCAACTCAAATTGCATGTGGGTCCATTTAATCATGTTGTTACCATGTCAACTAGTTTATTTTGATGCATCAATTAAATGGTCATGCATCATCCCATGATTGTGCATTATGCCTTGTTATTGATTGTTTGTCTCTTTGCGTTGTTTGTTTGCTTCTTCTCGAATAGACGACGACGTTGAGACAGGCGAGCTTTACGACACCCCTTCTGAGGATCTAGCTCAGTACCAGGCTGCTGAGTTTGCACGCAAGTATTCACTCACATGAACCACTGTGTTCCTTTCAACATTGGTTACCGATACTTTCCGTTGTCTATTCGGCTAGCCCTATGAATCGTTGCTTTTGTTCGATCGTATCACATGTTATCCTTTAGCCCTGATATTGCCTCACCTCCACTCCTATAACCCCGTTGCTTGTGCCCGTGCCTTACTAGCATGCTTATGGTTGTTTTGCTCGAGTATGCTATCAGTTACTTTCTGTTATCATATTTGTATTATGTTCTGGGGCTCGATGTTTAAACAATCAACCTGTTAATGTCTGAGGTAATGATAATTTGATGATAAGGCACCGGCAGGAGGCCCGGCGTGGTTTTGAGGCCTGCTAGTGTCGACCCTAATTAGGAAAAGGGTCTTGTCTACTGATCCATGATGAGCGCACTATCCGCATGTGGGAAGCGTGTATGGGCGCCCCCCTCAATTTGATTTGATTCGCATCTCGTCCAAATCGCCTCATTTAGTTCGGGTTTTCCATTTGCCGCATGCATATGCAGGTGCGAACCCTTGGTACCAGGGTGGAACTTTTGTAGTCGGCATTTAGGGAGACACGTTCTTAGAGTGCTATGAGGGTCCCCTTTTCTTCGTGGGGCTTGATTAGCCGTGCGCTCACTGTACGGGGTTCTTTGGGCTTGATGCGAAGAAGAGTTGAGTTGTGTTGAGTGCCCCGCTTGGTGGGAGGCATTCCATCTGGCGGGTTATTCTTACGTGTACGGCCAAATTGGTGCACCCCTGCAGGGATAAATCTTCTCGAGAAGCCATGTTTTCCGCGGTTATGGTTGACTTGGTGAAAGTACTGGCTAACAAGTACTCAGAACAACTTACACCTAACTAATGATAGCTTGACTAGTAATAGTACTATTGACACAATAACTTGAACCATCATTAATCCAACTGTGTGAGTTATCCTCGGATTGCTTCTTTGGATAAGGGGCGAGATCCAGGATGGGTTTGTTTGGAGTTAGTTATAGTTGGTTACGATACGCTATCTTATCTCCTTTCTGTTAGCCGGAAGTTGTAGTATGTTCTGTAGTTGGTTAGTGCAGCCAGCTGCCGCATCTTTTGTATCACCCTTTCTTCCGTTGAACCCAAGGCATCTGTGCTTGGTGTTGACGGGCTACACTTTGGTGAATTGTGAGTCTTGCTTGCCAGTACGTTTATGTACTGACCCCTTTGGGGCTGTGGTTTCCGCAGACTACGCTTACGAGGATCCCCGTGACGGCTACTACGCGGAGTTTGACGAGGCTGCTGACGAGTAGATAGCGGACCCGGGCAGGATCCGAGACTACGTGGATGGGCTCCGTTTTCCTTTCATTTCCGGCTTCTTAAGCCTATTTGGATTTTGTCTGTAATCAGACCCTTTGAATGCTTCCGCTGTGATGTAATGATGATATGTTGGGACATGTGTCCTCTGGATGATTGTATTTGCTATCTCTGCTCTAGTGAGAGCTATTTGCAACTTATTTCTATTTATTTGCGTCTTAGAGATATGTTGTGCTATCATTCTGTTAAACGCCGTTGACGTACCATGTGTGTATGGTATGAAGTACGTCAATGGTAGTATCCTGATTTCTATGGGATGGTTTACGTAGACGATGAACAGTAGGGGTTGGTTGTCACACATACGTGTGTTGGCCTACTCGTAAGAGATGCGGGTGCCGGTAAGCCCCGTAATCCAATCAACTACTGTGCAACGGAACTGCGAGTATCCTCTAGAAGTCCGGGTGCGACAAATGGTATCAGAGCCTGTCTGCCTGTAGGATCCCTTTTACTGGTCGCAGTTGAGTCTAGAAACTATTTTGTAGCTATATAGGAAAAATGAAACGTGAGAGTAGGAATTCTGCCCTTTTATTTCTTTCCCCACCCACCCTCCCTTTTCTGGTAAGGAAGTGCAACGTGTTTTTCCCTTCTCACCTAAACTTTCAAGTTAGGATTTCACGTATCCTGGTTTCTCTAGGATAGTTATATCTACTAGACCATAGGAATGGAGGTGGTTGTGTCATGATTTATCATGTTTCCTACTCACGATTGAGAACGGAGGCGTGTAAGCCCCGGAAGCAGATCCTCTATTCCTTAAGCAGTAGATAGTGATCCTTTAGAAGCCCGGATGGGTTTTCCGTAGTACCTCAGGAGTTTTTGGTCTCGTGTTTCCCGATGTTGCTTTGATATCCTGTTCTTCTCAACATCCTTTTCGTCCGTTGAAACCTTGTTGTTGCTTTCCACTTTAGTTCTCTACCGGCGTCTAATCAAAACTTCCCCGATCGTCTGCAGATGGATCTCAGGTTCTACCCGCAGGTGGTTCGGATGACTCGTTGCGAGAGCACTGCCGGTTATCCGGAGATGCTGAGGGACATGGTCACTTATCTGGGGTTCCGTTGGGCACCAGAGTACCAGGTCTACGAGCAGCAGCGAGAGTTTGACCAGACCTACTACCAGGCTATCGTCTACATTCTGTCAGATGATGGCATGAGCGTAGTCCACCGCTACGAGGCAGTAGGTTCCACAGTGGATATGGCCGTGCAGCAGGCAGCTTATGTGAGTCTCACCGTCCTTCGTGCTGACTATTGGGGATTTGACGATTCTATCTATCGCCATATCCCCCGTGGTTACATCACTTTGGAGGGAGCTCACTTCACTCTCTACGACAACCTGGATGTCTACGAGCATGATAACTCCAAGCTGCACACCACCGCTCAGTTTGTGAGGCACAGTGACGCAGTTGCCAGCACACTATCTCAGGAGTTGGCTTCAGTCAGAGAGCAGCTCTACCTTGCTTTGACTCGTCTGGCGACGTACACCACAGACTTTGTTGGAGACGAGCGCTTTGCACGTTTCGATCAGCCAGTTGGTCGTCGTCTGTGTCACGACCCCGGACCCAGAGATATACATACTGTTATGTGCTCCTAGCCATGGACTCACAAGGGCTTCAGGGTTACCAGCCCCGGCCGCAACAAACAACGGCAGGCAGACTGGATTCATCGGCACGTAGTCCGGATCCCCAGTCTACTACTCCTTGTATCCATGCTAGTCATAACTAACTATGCATATCAAAGCGTCCACGAATCGAATGAAACTGAAGGAAACGGGACCAAAGCTATACAGAGATGCTATGTGTCTAGAAAGTGCAACAACAATCGAGGGTTACTGGGGTTACCTCGCCCCAGGCCGATCACATCGACAGGCGGGCTCGGACATGGATCATCGGCTCCACAACCCCTCGACTGCGACAACTATGCAGGCATAGCCAAAACTGTATAACAACGGGCTCGAAACCAACAACCGATCAAAGCAGCACTCTAGACATTGAAGTTGTATTAAATAGGTGTTACTAGAGTATAGCTTACAAGCAGAGGTCACACGACCCAACATTACATTAGACAACGGAAAGCAAATTATGTTGCTAATCAACAAGAACCAAAAAGGCCTAAGAGGCCGCAACATAAGGCGACATCCCAGCCCATAGATTCCAGGCTGCTACCTGGGAACCCCAAACTACTCGTCGATGTCCACGTTGAAACACCACCGAACCGAGGAACTCCACCTGAACCAAGTTGAAGCAAACATGAGTACGGGAGGTACTCAACAAGACTTAGTTAACCTATTATATATCTGCTTCTTCTAGAAAGAGTTATGAAGGTTATTTTGCGTAAAGCCATCTTTGTTTTTTTTTCCAAATTGAGGAAGGAGTAGCACGTCTCATGGAGTATTTTGAAAACAGATGAGAAAGCTACTCAACTACTGATATCATCATCTTTTTAATCCACCAACTCATATCAGCACCTCGTGCTTCAAAGATCACCTCCTCAAGTTGTTCCACTACCTCATGCTACAAGGTAACCCCTCTCGGCATCTCCGAGGAGGCATCCTTCATTCGTTATCAACAAGTTTTAGTCATTCCGTTCAAGTTATCTATGATCACAGAATCCGACACCAAGTCGTCCTTAACCGCGGACACGGCTTTTCGAAAAGATTTAACCCTGCAGGGGTGTACAACTTTAACCACACGTATCAACCAACTCTTAATGCCACCGGTGGTAGCACTAGTCCGGGAAGTGCCGGCAGAGGGAGGTTGACCACGACCTTTCCCTTGCTTCGCCTATTCCATGAGTCGCTCCGAGTAGAGATGGACCGCCAATAGGGAGTGGCCATCTCCTGCCGGGTCTCTATCGTTGTGCGCAATGCTCGACGGTTACCTACCCGCAGAGCGCCGATACATCGCCACGTCCTAGTTTTGAAAAGGTTTTAATATCCCCGCAAATCCAAATGGAAAGCCCAAACTAGGCAACTCATGGAACAAACTAGGCAAGTTGAGACCGAGGGGAATTCAGTCCCCGTGTGGATGCACGCTCAGTCTTGGCTCGAAGACGAGAACTCGCTCCTAGGGGCATGAACGAGACAACCACCACAGACCCTCTGTGGTCTCATCATCCACACCTTTAAATCATGCTAAACAACTGATCTTAACTTTCCACAACATGCTATCATACTAGATTCATTCACGGCTCTGATTCATCAACCGGATGGAGCGGAGATCAACAGACATGTATGACTAAGCATGGCATATTTGAGGCTCTGGCGATACACACAAACAACTCCTATGTCTGCTCGGAGCATTGAATCATGACATCTGGGTTATGCAAATAAATAGGATAACTCTATCTATTGACTCAAGATACATTGGAATCGAATGCAATTGTACGAGAATCAAAAGTCTTTCGAAACCATATATGGGCAGATAAGAGGTTATGCTTGCCTTGCTTCAAGAAAACCAGAGAAAGTCTTCGGGAATAAGTGCTTGACTTGTCGGTTAGGATCAAGTATTCGTCATGGAACGACTGTCCTTCTCTTCGGAGTCGGATTCTATCGAGGGGGGGAAAACACCGAAACAAAGAAGAACAATCAACCATGGCATCGGTGCAATGCGCAATATGTATGCATGAGCAAGTTAATGCACTGAAATAAAGCCCTAGGCATGATCGTTGGGTTGCTAGGGTTCGTATGTCAGTTAAACATTTTTACTGAAATTAACCCGAAATAGACCCCGGAGGGCAATTCGGGCAATTCTAAAAGTGAGTGCAATTTTAGTAGCTCAAACAGGTTTAAAAACATCATAAGTGGATTGCATATATCATTTTGAGCATTTTGGTATATAACTTGTATTTTTCTGATTTTATTGATTAAAATCTTATTTATTTATTTTAGATGATTTAATTGCATTTAAGTAATGCCCAAAAATAAAGTTTGTCAAACATGTATGAAAGTGACATATTTGGGTTGGAAATGTTTTTCTGAACAAAACCATATATTACTTACATTTTTCTGAGCAATATTTGAAGAGATATTAAATTATCAAATTTTATTCATTTTCTGCAATTTATTAAACAGAGGGCCCACGTGTCAGTTGAATTCCATTTTTCCAAAACAGAGAAAAACATGCGCTGAGGTCAGCGTGACGCAGAGGTGACATCACACGGAGGTGATCTTCTCAGATGAACATGCAATCGGGCGATTGATCGCGAATTCGATGTATCGAAGTGGCTCACGAGGTAGAGGAGACCTCGGGGAACCGGACGGTGCCGGCGGACAGACCAAACGGTCACCGGAGCAACGCCGGCGAGCACTGGCGCGGCGGCGGCCGGCGTGGAACAGCGGCGGAAGGCTACAGAGGGAGAGAGGGGGAGGCAAGGGCATCCAGGGATGCGGGAGCTCACCCTGAGCGCCGTGGAGGGGTCGGGGAAGCAAACGGAGGCCGGTGGCCGCCGGAATCGACCTCGCCGGCCGGCGGCCGGAGTTGGGAACGGCGGCCCGATTCCCGCCGTGGAGGCCATCCCGGGAAACTTCCTTCGACGGGGAGATGCGGGGCGACCTGGTGAACCTCGTGGGGTGCTCCGTAGGGCGCGGAAGGGCTCGAATCGGCGGCGCCATGGAAGTGCATCCAAGCTAGGGTTTCGGTTCGTTCACAGTAGGTGATACAGAGGAGGAGGGCACGATTGGGGGAGACCAGGTGAGAGAGGAAGTCACGGGGCTCTCCTTGCCCCTATCCACGCCACGAGGGAAGCAGGACGTGGCGCGGGGGAAGCCGTCGGCGAGCTTCTGTCCTCCTGGCTGGAGGAAGAAGAAGACAAAAGGCATTTTGCGAAAACCCCCAAATATTACTGAATTTTACAAAGAGGTCCATTTCTCTATAAAAACAGGACAGAAACAGGGTTTTTGAGGGCCTTTTTCAAAACAGAAAATTTGGCAAAAATCATTTTTGGAAAGCTCATGAAATTTCCAACAACACCATGTGTTACTTTGGTGTAATTGAATTAATTTTCAGAACAAAATTTTGGAACCCCTTTTAAGTACTATTTGCTGGAAATTTTCTCAAACCTTATGAATTCACAAACCAAATTGGTTAAAACATGATTTAAATTTTTGTTTGATGCATGTATGAGATGAACACACACCACACACCCTAATGTAGCAAACTTGGGATGTTACAAATCTACCCCCCTTACGAGAATCTCGTCCCGAGATTCCCGAAGGAGAAGAAAGAAGGAACACCGGTTTTGAACGATCTTCTCGAACCTTACGGTTCTTTTCTCGAAGAGGCTGATCCGTAGCGCTTGTGAAGATTCCAGCGGCTACACCTTAAGTGAGAGGGAAAACTCTTAGGAATTGATCTTTACAAAGATCGAGTATCTCATGGCTAACTCATGACAGGAGTGTTCATAAAGAACTGTTGAGTTAACAAGCATGAAACACCTCAAGATAACGGAGGGAATAGAAGATAGTTTCAAGTTTGCGGACGATTGGTCTTGAAAGGACTTAGAATATGAGGTTTGCACAAAACTGTAAATCCTTTTGAAAAAGAAAGGTTGGACAACTTGTGAAATCGAGGTTTTCTTCAAACAGATAACCAAGATGGAAAGGATTGTCTGGGATTCCAAAACATAATATCCACAGACGTGGGAAAACACGAGAAAACACTGTAATCGTGTATCGAAGAAAAGTTGATACATGATCGTGTTCACTCTTCGGAGTGGACACGGAAGATAACAGAATTTCCATTCCGTCAAAACTTTGTCGAAATCTTTGTCAAAGATCGGAATGTTACTTCATGACAGAAGATGAGTAACCAAAGGATGTTGTAACACCGTAATGAAGGAGGAACTCGTGGTCATGCCATAAGGCCGGTTAACCAACGAGGATTGAAACACCGGAAGGAATAGGGATTCTCTTTCCTGTTGTGGTTTGGACGTAGCGATACATCTGCCACATGGTTAAGATCCCATGGCTGAAGTGACTGACAAATTCACACAATGTGTGAGATGAACAGAACTTCAGGTACAAACAACTTGAGAAAGGAAACTGATCAACGGCGGTTACAAAACACCACGAGATGATTTTCACGATGAACTTGTTTCCACCAGAACAAAGGTTTTGGAGGTTCAACGGAGAGATGTTGGAAAAAACCAACTTCCAAGTTATCTTGGACGTTCTAGATACCAATATCAGACTTATGCAAGCCTTCTATAGGTACTCAAGTGAAATTTGAACTTCAGTTCAAAAAAACGGTAACAAAAACTTGTTAGAATGAACCACACCAAAATTCTCACGGAGAGTGGTTGTTCTTACGGATACAAGGATATGTGACATTAGGCCTTCCGGCTAATTGTGTCAACCACCACATCAACCATGCCGAATTTTCAAATGGACCTCATTCAGCACCCTTGAGGAAACACCAACCATCCTTGCTGCTTGAGATTCAGCTCTGGTTAGTGGGTTGATAACTCAGACTCGATATGTTTGACAAGTGGTTGCACCGGTTATCAACGAGATACATTTACTAGATTCTCAAGATATGGACTATGATGCCACGCTCAAGAAGATCAGCAGGATTGCAGAACTCATGTATTAGCAACTTGAAAAAGACGGTTGCACCTACATGACTACTTGCAAAAGAATACATCGGAGTCCTTGTTGGGGAGACGATACAAAGATAACGAAGTTTTTAGGCTTCTTCTCTTTTGCGAACCATCAGTCAGGGGCTTAGTGTGGATGCAAACTTATTCAAGTAAATGGAGGTAACAACCAACCATCTTAAGAATACTCCACACATACATGACCGACTGGAGATTATTCCCGAGGGAACAATGGAACTATACTCAGATCCATGGCGACAACTTTCACCATAAACACATGGACCGGAGTAAGCCACTTCGAACATCCAGAACACAACTTCATGATGACACGAAGATGGTTCTCGAAAGTTTCCAATATTGTTTCCATTTATTCAACATGAACCTCTTGCAACTTGAGAAAATAGGAATGTCATCGATGGGCTCGACAACACGACTATCATAACACTCCAAGAAGAGGGATTCATATGCTATATGAACAAGGCAAAATATTGGTCAGACTGAAGAACATGAAGGTGTACTCGGGCAAAACACCATGAGTGAAAACACCATCAAGATAGTCCTTGAATCTGAGCTTGATTTGACGATAGCCCAAATCAAATCAAGGTAGAATGACAACATTTCCGCAAAGGAGATACTATCCTACTTCAACACGAGGAAAACTAGATATCCCTTAACAAAGGATCATGTTATGCGGAGCTTTTGACTTTCAACGCTCCAAGTTGTTGTTTTAAGCTCAACCAACTAGTCTAGGATATCCAGCTTAGTTTTCTTGGAGAAAGAGGAGTATTTACAATTACCCCTTGTTTAGACACAACGGTCAGGTAACAACCTGGTGATACTTCTAGAAAGACAACCAGAATATCACGAACCACCGGTATGTCTTGGAGTTCGGAAGGGAGGTTTGCTTTTCAAAGCAACTGATATGGTCTTGAGAGCTTTAGTGTGAACCTAACTCTTTGATCAAGAATGTGCACCAGAATGAACGGATTTGGTAACACAGTCAACTTCAAATAAAGATCGGGTGACCAATAGTACTAAGAAGGATACAGATGTTTCTTAGACTTTTCAAAGCAATAGAAATTGCTAGGAATAGCTGATAACCATGTCAATGCACACACCCATCATTCTCATGCATTCAAGCTTAGAGGAAGGGCGAGTGAGGACATGTAGGAGCATCACTTCATCATTGAGGCCATGAACTTAACACAACCTATTGATATGTAAGAGTGTGATACTCACAGGTGGAACAGAATAGAAGCTAATGAAACTTCTTCAATCTGCGAATTACAAAACTTTGACTTGGTCCTAGAGATGGACGAGGTTCTAGAGTTTGTTTCTCCTGACATACCAAGGTGGAATGTTTTGACAGAAAACAAGAGCAAATGCATTGGAAGAATCCAACACCATATGTAACTTGGTTTCCAAACAACGGACGAAATTCGGAAAGCAACTAAAGAGTAGGAACATGCTCTGGAAAATCCTGAGATCACGTTGGATGCACGGGTTAATACTCATGTGTGGAACCCATGCCAAAAGGTTGGTATAGCTGAACCAAGAAGAAAGATATGAGAATCATAAAGAACACTCTTGTCATGGTCCCTTTTGATTCCTAGAGAAAACCTATGGCTATTGAAGCTGAGGTTACCTAGCCATCCCGAGGTAAAACAGATTCTTCATGATCCAAGGAAACAGAACTTGAGTTAAAGGTCAGCATCATGTGTTGATGGCATGAGCATCACATGGTTAAGAAACCACATGGTTCAGCATACCGCAGTTCAGCACATTCCGGGACCTTCGGTTCAAATCCAAGGTTGAAAACACATCGAAAGGAGTAACTACTATCTGAGCGCCTCAAAGGACACTACAATTAGCAATCACGGAGTATCTTTCAAAAGACAACGATAGCTCCGGAAGAACTTGAGCAGAGGATAACGAATACATTCGAGATGGAAAGCAGATCTCGAGGTTCAGGATTTAGAACTTTGAAACATGTAGGAATGTGGAATCCGGACAACTCTGAGAGATTAGGATGGGAAGGAAATCTCCCAGTTTAAGAGATAACGGAACATGGAACACACATGACTCTAGAAACTATAACACTAGGTCAACTTGGATAAAAACGTCCTTGCCAAAGAGGGCACCTGGGTTTTGAATGACTAGAAGGGATAGCAAAACCTTTTCAAATCCAAAACAGGTAAGATGACCCAGAGTTTAGAGCGATACCAGATACGGAGTAAAAAGAATCCTAAGAAGGTTTTCACAACTCATTTGAGGTTTCAAAGTAGTTTTCACAAACACTAGACTCGACATCGACCAAGCAGTAAGGTTTTCCTACAGGCAGTCCTGCTCTGATACCAACTCTTGTCACGACCCCGGACCCAGAGATATACATACTGTTATGTGCTCCTAGCCATGGAATCACAAGGGCTTCAGGGTTACCAGCCCCGGCCGCAACAAACAACGGCAGGCAGACTGGATTCATCGGCACGTAGTCCGGATCCCCAGTCTACTACTCCGTGTATCCATGCTAGTCATAACTAACTATGCATATCAAAGCGTCCACGAATCGAATGAAACTGAAGGAAACGGGACCAAAGCTATACAGAGATGCCATGTGTCCAGAAAGTGCAACAACAATCGAGGGTTACTGGGGTTACCTCGCCCCAGGCCGATCACATCGACAGGCGGGCTCGGACATGGATCATCGGCTCCACAACCCCTCGACTGCGACAACTATGCGGGCATAGCCAAAACTGTATAACAACGGGCTCGAAACCAACAACCGATCAAAGCAGCACTCTAGACATTGAAGTTGTATTAAACAGGTGTTACTAGAGTATAGCTTACAAGCAGAGGTCACACGACCCAACATTACATTAGACAACGGAAAGCAAATTATGTTGCTAATCAACAAGAACCAAAAAGGCCTAAGAGGCCGCAACATAAGGCGACGTCCCAGCCCATAGATTCCAGGCTGCTACCTGGGAACCCCAAACTACTCGTCGATGTCCACGTTGAAACACCACCGAACCGAGGAACTCCACCTGAACCAAGTTGAAGCAAACATGAGTACGGGAGGTACTCAACAAGACTTAGTTAACCTATTATATATCTGCTTCTTCTAGAAAGAGTTATGAAGGTTATTTTGCGTAAAGCCATCTTTGTTTTTTTTTCCAAATTGAGGAAGGAGTAGCACGTCTCATGGAGTATTTTGAAAACAGATGAGAAAGCTACTCAACTACTGATATCATCATCTTTTTAATCCACCAACTCATATCAGCACCTCGTGCTTCAAAGATCACCTCCTCAAGTTGTTCCACTACCTCATGCTACAAGGTAACCCCTCTCGGCATCTCCGAGGAGGCATCCTTCATTCGTTATCAACAAGTTTTAGTCATTCCGTTCAAGTTATCTATGATCACAGAATCCGACACCAAGTCGTCCTTAACCGCGGACACGGCTTTTCGAAAAGATTTAACCCTGCAGGGGTGTACAACTTTAACCACACGTATCAACCAACTCTTAATGCCACCGGTGGTAGCACTAGTCCGGGAAGTGCCGGCAGAGGGAGGTTGACCACGACCTTTCCCTTGCTTCGCCTATTCCATGAGTCGCTCCGAGTAGAGATGGACCGCCAATAGGGAGTGGCCATCTCCTGCCGGGTCTCTATCGTTGTGCGCAATGCTCGACGGTTACCTACCCGCAGAGCGCCGATACATCGCCACGTCCTAGTTTTGAAAAGGTTTTAATATCCCCGCAAATCCAAATGGAAAGCCCAAACTAGGCAACTCATGGAACAAACTAGGCAAGTTGAGACCAAGGGGAATCCAGTCCCCGCGTGGATGCACGCTCAGTCTTGGCTCGAAGACGAGAACTCGCTCCTAGGGGCATGAACGAGACAACCACCACAGACCCTCTGTGGTCTCGTCATCCACACCTTTAAATCATGTTAAACAACTGATCTTAACTTTCCACAACATGCTATCATACTAGATTCATTCACGGCTCTGATTCATCAACCGGATGGAGCGGAGATCAACAGACATGTATGACTAAGCATGGCATATTTGAGGCTCTGGCGATACACACAAACAACTCCTATGTCTGCTCGGAGCATTGAATCATGACATCTGGGTTATGCAAATAAATAGGATAACTCTATCTATTGACTCAAGATACATTGGAATCGAATGCAATTGTACGAGAATCAAAAGTCTTTCGAAACCATATATGGGCATATAAGAGGTTATGCTTGCCTTGCTTCAAGAAAACCAGAGAAAGTCTTCGGGAATAAGTGCTTGACTTGTCGGTTAGGATCAAGTATTCGTCATGGAACGACTGTCCTTCTCTTCGGAGTCGGATTCTATCGAGGGGGGGAAACCACCGAAACAAAGAAGAACAATCAACCATGGCATCGGTGCAATGCGCAATATGTATGCATGAGCAAGTTAATGCACTGAAATAAAGCCCTAGGCATGATCGTTGGGTTGCTAGGGTTCGTATGTCAGTTAAACATTTTTACTGAAATTA
Source organism: Alopecurus myosuroides (assembly GCA_028641055.1). Classification (NCBI taxonomy): domain Eukaryota; kingdom Viridiplantae; phylum Streptophyta; class Magnoliopsida; order Poales; family Poaceae; genus Alopecurus; species Alopecurus myosuroides. The sequence goes on from CM054059.1 coordinate 413,694,818, forward strand.
ACCCAAAATAGACCCCGGAGGGCAATTCGGGCAATTCTAAAAGTGAGTGCAATTTTAGTAGCTCAAACAGGTTTAAAAACATCATAAGTGGATTGCATATATCATTTTGAGCATTTTGGTATATAACTTGTATTTTTCTGATTTTATTGATTAAAATCTTATTTATTTATTTTAGATGATTTAATTGCATTTAAGTAATGCCCAAAAATAAAGTTTGTCAAACATGTATGAAAGTGACATATTTGGGTTGGAAATGTTTTTCTGAACAAAACCATATATTACTTACATTTTTCTGAGCAATATTTGAAGATATATTAAATTATCAAATTTTATTCATTTTCTGCAATTTATTAAACAGAGGGCCCACGTGTCAGTTGAATTCCATTTTTCCAAAACAGAGAAAAACATGCGCTAAGGTCAGCGTGACGCAGAGGTGACATCACACGGAGGTGATCTTCTCAGATGAACATGCAATCGGGCGATTGATCGCGAATTCGATGTATCGAAGTGGCTCACGAGGTAGAGGAGACCTCGGGGAACCGGACGGTGCCGGCGGACAGACCAAACGGTCACCGGAGCGACGCCGGCGAGCACTGGCGTGGCGGCGGCCGGCGTGGAACGGCGGCAGAAGGCTACAGAGGGAGAGAGGGGGAGGCAAGGGCATCCAGGGATGCGGGAGCTCACCCTGAGCGCCGTGGAGGGGTCGGGGAAGCAAACGGAGGCCGGTGGCGGCTGGAATCGACCTCGACGGCCGGCGGCTGGAGTTGGGAACGGCGGCTCGATTCCCACCGTGGAGGCCATCCCGGGAAACTTCCTTCGACGGGGAGATGCGGGGCGACCTGGTGAACCTCGTGGGGTGCTCCGTTGGGCGCGGAAGGGCTCGAATCGGCGGCGCCATGGAAGTGCATCCAAGCTAGGGTTTCGGTTCGTTCACAGTAGGTGATACAGAGGAGGAGGGCACGATTGGGGGAGACCGGGTGAGAGAGGAAGTCACGGGGCTCTCCTTGCCCCTATCCACACCACAAGGGAAGCAGGACGTGGCGCGGGGGAAGCCGTCGGCGAGCTTCTGTCCTCCTGGCTGGAGGAAGAAGAAGACAAAAGGATTTTGCGAAAACCCCCAAATATTACTGAATTTTACAAAGAGGTCCATTTCTCTATAAAAACAGGACAGAAACAGGGTTTTTGAGGGCCTTTTTCAAAACAGAAAATTTGGCAAAAATCATTTTTGGAAAGCTCATGAAATTTCCAACAACACCATGTGTTACTTTGGTGTAATTGAATTAATTTTCAGAAAAAAAATTTGGAACCCCTTTTAAGTACTATTTGCTGGAAATTTTCTCAAACCTTATGAATTCACAAACCAAATTGGTTAAAACATGATTTAAATTTTTGTTTGATGCATGTATGAAATGAACACACACCACACACCCTAATGTAGAAAACTTGGGATGTTACAGTCTGCCAGATGCTGGAGGTTACGAGCCGATCAGAGGTCCACTCCTCAACCTCGGTGCTGGTTACACTGGGATTCCACGCTTTGGAGCACAGGGAGTCGACGCTATGTACTTCACCACACCTAGAGTCGCTCTCAGACCACGTCAGATCTATGTGGATCGTCGTTCTACCTACTTTCATGGGCGTGCTCCTCACCGTACCTCTCGTCGTACTACTCACCGCCGTCCTGCGTGATGAGCATGGGAGTACCGATGTATCCATTCTTAGCTATGTTTAGTTATCCTTTGACATTCGAACCATTTGTGGTGTGTTGGATATTCTGATGTATTTGAACATGTGATGATGTACCTGTTGGTTATCTATTAATGCGTCGGAATAATCTCTCTTTCGGTTTCCAAGTCTATCATTTTCTGTTGTTGTGCTAAAATGCATGTCTATTCAGGATGCCGCCAACAAGGAACACCCCGCCTGAGCCACCGCCAATCACGGAGCTGTTGACTCAGATGACCCAAGTCATGGCACAGATGGCCCAGTTCCAGACTAACCAGCACAACAACCAGAATGCTCCACGAGTCAGTGTCAAGGAGTTTCTCAGTCTGGGCCCAAGAGCTTTCGTGGCAACACGCGAGCCTCTCGATGCTGATGACTGGATCCATGAGATAGCTAGGGCTCTCGAGATTGCTCACGTTGCTGAGGAAGACAAGGTCAAGTATGCCTCCTATCTCCTGAAGGGTCAGGCAGCTACTTGGTGGGAGAACTACCAGACCATGAGAGCTGGCTATCCAATCACTTGGGGTTGTTTCAAGGAAGCCTTCCTGAAGCACCACATTCCAGATGGTCTCATGGAAAGGATGCGTGAAGAGTTTTGCTCACTCAAGCAGGGCAAGCTGGACGTCATTGGCTATCAGAGTGAGTTCAATCGCCTCGCTCGTTACGCTGGTGATGAGGTGTCCACTGAAGCTAAGAAGATGGCAAGGTTCCGCAGAGGTTTTAACCCGGAACTCAAGTACGCCCTCACCAACATCAAGGCCAACAACTTCGAGGAGCTCGTGAACACCGCGCTCAATGAGGAAAATGGGCGCAAGGCGTTCGAGGAGTCTCGAAAGCACTCGCGTGAGGGTGGTTCCTCCTCCAACATGACCACCCCTCCGCAGAAGCGCCGCATCTGGGTGCCAAATGGTGTTGTCACTCGGGCTCCATATGCCCAAGCTTCTCCAGGCTTCGCTACCCGCCCACCCAACCCTGTTCAGATGCATGATCAGAGGGCTTCAATGGGGCAGCCAAGGCCAGGGCCTCCTCGTGTCGTCACTTGATACAAGTGCAAGCAGACGGGGCACTACGCTTACAAGTGCACGCAGAGGCAGCTACCTCCACCACCACCTCGTCCCAACACAAACCAGGCAATGGTGCGTGCTCCCCCGGCTAAAGCCTTCAACTCCAACAACAGGCCTGTCGGGAGGACCGCAAGGGTGAATCATGTCAAGATCGACAAAGCTGAGGAATCTCTTGACGTCGTTCTCGGTATATTACCCGTAAACTCTTTTCCAGCTAAAGTGTTGTTTGATACCGGAGCATCGCATTCTTTTGTGTCAAAGATTTTTGCCACAACAAATAACTTAAGTGTGGTTCCACTAAGCAATCAAATCATTGTTCACTCACTGGGATCTCAAATGTTGACTTCCAAGATAAGTAAGGACAATCAAATCCTAATTGGAGGCCACATTTTCCTTGCCTCACTCATGTTGCTGGGAAATTCTTACATTGATGTCATTCTTGGTATGGATTGGCTGAAAGCTAATAAAGTAAAGATTGACTGTGCTCAAAAGTCAATAACTCTGTTCCACCCCTCTGGCCAGATAGTCTATTCTCCAAATGAATCAAGTTCTGTTCAGATATTCACCCTCGATGCAAAACCTCTACCTCTACTCGAAAATGTTCCGGTGGTTTGTGAATTCCCTGACGTCTTTCCAGAAGAGTTGCCAGGGATGCCTCCGGACAGAGCAGTTGAGTTCGTGATCGAGCTTGAACCAGGTACTGCTCCAATCTCTAAGCATCCATACAAGATAGCTCCTCCTGAACTGAAATTGTTGAAGGAGCAAATCGATATGTACATGGAAAAAGGTTACATTCAACCTAGTTCCTCCGCTTGGGGTTGCCCAACTCTGTTCGTTGCGAAGAAGGATCAAACAAAGAGACTCGTTGTTGACTATCGTCCTCTTAACGAGAAAACCATCAAAAACAAGTATCCAATTCCTCGTATCGATGATCTTTTTGATCAACTTGCTGGAGCCTCAATATTCTCAAAGTTGGACTTGAGGATGGGTTACCATCAAATAAAGATCAAAAAGGAAGATATTCCAAAAACAGCTTTCACCACTCGGTACGGTCTATATGAATACACCGTCATGTCCTTTGGTCTAACCAATGCAGCGGCGACATTCTCTCGACTCATGAATTCTGTTTTCCACGAATACCTCGACAAGTTCATTGTGGTATATCTTGACGACATTCTGGTCTACTCAAAATCTGAGGAAGAGCATAGAGAACATCTTCGTCTCACTCTCATGAAACTTCGCGAGCATCGTCTATATGCCAAATTCTCCAAATGTGAGTTCTGGATTCCAGAAGTTGCTTACCTTGGTCATGTCATCTCAGCCAAGGGCATAGCCATTGATCCAGAAAAGGTTAAAGCAATTGTTGATTGGAAACCTCCTAAGACGGTGAAGCAAGTCAGAAGTTTTCTCGGCTTGGCTAGCTATTGCCGTCGTTTCGTCCAAAACTTCTCCAAGATTGCCAAACCTCTCACTGATCTCACAAAGAAGGACAAGAAGTTCGTTTGGTCTCCACAATGTGATGAAAGTTTCAATCTCCTGAAGACTAAACTCACTTCTACACCAGTTCTGGTTGGCGCAGATACTACCAAACCTTTCCAAATATTCTGTGATGCATCTCTCCAAGGTCTAGGTGCAGTTCTTATGCAAGAACGTCAAGTTGTGGCTTATGCTTCACGTCAGTTGAATGCCCATGAGCAAAACTATCCCACACATGACCTTGAACTTGCAGCAGTTGTGTTTGCCCTCAAGAAATGGAGACAATACTTGTTGGGTAATCGCACTGAAATCTTTTCCGATCATAAGAGTCTGAAATACATCTTCACTCAACCAGATCTAAACCTCAGGCAAAGGAGATGGATTGAAAAGATTAAAGACTTTGATCTCACCATTTCTTACACTCCAGGCAAGGCTAATGTTATGGCCGATGCTCTCAGTCGCAAGTCGTATTGCAACAATCTCATGATCATGGAAAGCCAACCTCCACTTCATGAAGAATTCCAGAAGCTAAACCTTGGTCTTGTTCCTCAAGGTTATCTTGCAAGCTTGACAGCCAGTCCAACTCTCGAGGACAAGATTCGTTCTGAACAACTTCGTGATGCTGAAATCAAGAAGATGGTAGAACACATCAAACAAGGCAAGGAGAAATTTAAGTCCTTCTCAATGGATGACAAAGGAACTGTGTTCTTCGAAGGACGCATTGCAGTTCCTCAAGTTCAAAGTCTCAAAGATGTCATTCTCAAGGAGGCTCATGAAACTCCTCTCTCCATCCACCCTGGAAGTACAAAGATGTACCAGGATCTTAAGACTCTGTATTGGTGGCCTGGCATGAAACGTGAGATTGCTCAATACGTTTCTGAATGCGACGTTTGTCAACGTGTTAAGGCAGTTCATCAGAAAACAGCCGGTCTTCTCCAACCTCTGAAAATTCCTGAGTGGAAGTGGGACATGATTGAAATGGACTTCGTCACTGGTTTTCCAAAGTCCAAGAGGGGCAACGATGCAATCTTCGTTGTCATTGATCGTCTCACTAAAGTAGCTCACTTCTTTGCTGTCAAAGAAACAATCTCAGCTAGCCAGTTAGCAGAGCTCTACACAGCAAAGATTGTTCCTCTTCATGGTGTTCCATTGGAAATAAGCTCAGACCGTGGAAGCATATTCACTTCTCATTTCTGGAAAAGCTTTCAAGAAGCATTGGGCACCAAACTTCTGTTCAGCACAGCTTATCACCCTCAGTCTCAGGGGCAAGTCGAAAGAGTCAATCAGATTCTCGAGGATATGCTCAGAGCATGTGGTATCTCTTTTGGCATGAAATGGGAGGAATGTCTTCCATATGCTGAATTCTCCTACAACAACAGCTTCCAGGCAAGCCTAGGCATGGCACCATTTGAAGCTCTCTATGGCCGCAGATACAGGAGTCCAATCAATTGGTCTGGAGCTGGTGAACGTTCACTCTTAGGCCCTGACATTGTTAAGGAAGCCGAAGAGAAAGTTCGCATCATTCGTGACAATCTCAAGATTGCTCAGTCTCGTCAGAAAAGCTACTATGACAGCAAGCACAGGGATATGATCTATGCACCTGGTGACAAAGCATATCTCCGTGTAACTCCCCACAGAGGCACTCATCGTTTTGGTGTGAAAGGAAAGCTTGCACCAAGATACATTGGTCCTTTCAACATTCTCTCAAGGCGTGCGGAAAATGCCTATCGCCTTAAACTTCCAGAAAAACTATCCAAGGTGCACGATGTGTTTCACGTGTCACAGCTCAAGAGGTGTTTCAAAGATCCAGATCGTGCAGTTGATCATGATTCCATTGAACTGCAAGAAGATCTATCTTATGAGGAGCACCCTGTTCGTATTCTCGATGAGACCGAGCGTAAGACTCGCAACAAGAGCACCAAGTTCTTGAAAGTGCAATGGTATCATCATTCCGATAAAGAGGCAACGTGGGAGACCGAAGGGGATCTTCGCAAGAAGTATCCAGACCTTTTCTCTTCTCAGTAGGAATCCCGGGGCGCGATTCCTTCAAGGGGGCGTTTTGTAACATCCCAAGTATGAAAACCACCCTAGAATGTTTGTTTCTTGCTTTATTATTGTTTTGCATCATGGCATCTTAACCAATGCATTTGTTTTCCTTTTGTTTGCATCTGTTTTTCTTTGTTTTCACAATTGAAATTCAAACCAATATTCAAACCTTTGTTTCATACTTGTTATGTTACAATCTTTCAAATAAAAAGTTCAACTCAAAACCTCAATTGTTTCCATTTTAATCCATAGGGTTCAACTATTTAAACTTGTGGCTTTTAATCATTCATTTAACTCAAATTCCATTCAAATTCAAATACATTTTCCAAACAGCAACTATGTTGAACTTATGAAAATTACACAACAATTCTAATCACTTGTTTCCATTTAAACTATATGTTAACCCTATTTAAATCTTGTTTTCAATAAATCACTTAATAATCAAATTCATTCAAATTTGAATCAAATTACAAACAACATTTTTCTTTTGATCATTTTGAAAAAACAAAACTTGCTAGTTGTTGCTATTACATAAATAAGCAATATAAAAATTTTACCTAAATTTTCTAACCCCAAAAATCTAGCCTTTTTCTCCCTAATCCCTTGCAGCAAAAAAAAACAGAGGAAAAAAAATAAAAAGCAAAAATAAAAACGCACAGGAGAGGGGGAGAGGCAGGCCCAGCCCACCAGTCGCTGCAGCCCGTACCCCATCTCCCCCAACCTCCGTACGCTGACGTCGGCAATGGACAGCGACCTGCTGCCCCACTGCTCCACCCCATCCCCCTCCTATATCTACTCCTCACCCCCTCGAAAACCCTAACCCTAACCCTAGCCGCACCCGTCTCCCTCCTCTCTCCCATCTCCGCCGCCATCTAGGAGAGGCGCCGCCGTTTTCTGCTGCCTCCGGCCGCCGTTCGCCGGACACGGCGCCGACGCCTCCGTCTCCCTCCGTCCGTGCTGCGACCACCCCTGCGAAGAGGGTAATCCCCTCTTTCCATTCCCCTACTTCCCTCTTGTTTCCTTGCAGTAGATGCATCGAATTCTTCCATGCCAAGGCGCAGCCTTTGCCCTTTTCGTCGACAGAGAGAACGACTGGATGTTTTCGTTGCAGTTCAGTTAACGTTGATTAGCTAGGTACAAAACCAACCCGACACCGTATCCACCAAACAACCGCAGCAGACCAACTGGTAGCCGCACGCTGTGCGCGCCCAGCAGCTCGCGGGATCGAATCCCAGCACCCCACCTTTTCTGTTTATTTTTCCGAATTGGATTCAGTAGGCGATTCTGAACCTTAACCCCCCTCCGATGCCCCTTTCTGTCAGCAAACTGCACACCACCGCAGTGGTTGCTGTCCACTGCGCGCTAGCAGAGGGCAAGGGTTCGAATCCCACCCCCTGCAACTAAAACCCATCTTTTTCATTCTTTTTTTCCTAGATCCAGATCTACTCTAAATTGCACCCAAGTCCCTGCTACATTTATCTAGGTCCCTGTTATTTTCTTTCCAAGTCCATGTAACTTTTCTAGGTCCATAGTTATTTCTATAAACCATAAAAATGCTTAAACTTGGTAATTCAATAACTTTTGTTTGGAAACTCCAATTGCAAAACTTTAAACATGTAAACCACTCCATTTTAAATTCTCTACCCAAATATAAATTTGTTTACTGTTTTGAATATTTTAAATTGGTGAAATATTTGAATTCTTGTTTAATTCACTTAATTTTGCAAAATTCATAACTTGGGCATAAAAATTCCAAACTCAACAAATAAAATATGTCTTCCATCCCATTTTTCATGTACTTTGCAAATATAAACTTTGTTTCATGTTTTGAATAATTATAATTGGTTAAATAATTTAAACCTTGTTTAAATCATTTAAATTTGCTAAATTCATAACTTGCTCAAATTAAATTATTTTTGAACTTATAAAATATGTTTTCATACTAGCAAAGTATAAACTTTTCAAATATGAAATTGGTTTAATGTTTTGAACAAATAAAAATTCAAATAAATTCATACTTGAATTTAATTCATTTAAATCTTGTTTGACTTGTTTAATTCATAAATAATTCATCCTAATTCCTTTTTCAATAATTGAAACATGTAATCCACCTAAAATTGTGTGTACTTTCCAAATATGAATTTTGTTATTTGTTTTGAACAATTAAAATTGATGAAAACAACAAATGCTTGTGTCACACCTTTAAGGAACCAAAATTCCCTAACTTAATAAATAAAATTCCAAACTTGGTAAACCTTATTTCAAAATTGTTCTATTGTTGTTATTTTTCTGTTTTCCTCATCCATGCATCATACTAATCCACTTTCACCTGTTGATTAGTTGTAAAACAATTCTTCCAACCTTAATTCATGGGCTTTTCATATGCAACTCAAATTGCATGTGGGTCCATTTAATCATGTTGTTACCATGTCAACTAGTTTATTTTGATGCATCAATTAAATGGTCATGCATCATCCCATGATTGTGCATTATGCCATGTTATTGATTGTTTGTCTCTTTGCGTTGTTTGTTTGCTTCTTCTCGAATAGACGACGACGTTGAGACAGACGAGCTTTACGACACCCCTTCTGAGGATCTAGCTCAGTACCAGGCTGCTGAGTTTGCAGGCAAGTATTCACTCACATGAACCACTGTGTTCCTTTCAACATTGGTTACCGATACTTTCCGTTGTCTATTCTGCTAGCCCTATGAATTGTTGCTTCTGTTCGATCCTATCACATGTTATCCTTTAGCCTTGATATTGCCTCACCTCCACTCCTATAACCCCGTTGCTTGTGCCCGTGTCTTACTAGCATGCTTAGGGTTGTTTTGCTCGAGTCTGCTGTCAGTTACTTTCTGTTATCATATTTGTATTATGTTCTGGGGCTCGATGTTTAAACAATCAACCTGTTAATGTCTGAGGTAATGATAATTTGATGATAAGGCACCGGCAGGAGGCCCGGCGTGGTTTTGAGGCCTGCTAGTGTCGACCCTAATTAGGAAAAGGGTCTTGTCTACTGATCCATGATGAGCGCACTATCCGCATTTGGGAAGCGTGTATGGGCGCCCCCCTCAATTTGATTCGATTCGCATCTCGTCCAAATCGCCTCATTTAGTTCGGGTTTTCCATTTCCCGCATGCATATGCAGGTGCGAACCCTTGGTACCAGGGTGGAACTTTTGTAGTCGGCATTTAGGGAGACACGTTCTTAGAGTGCTATGAGGGTCCCCTTTTCTTCGTGGGGCTTGATTAGCCGTGCGCTCACTGCACGGGGTTCTTTGGGCTTGATGCGAAGAAGAGTTGAGTTGTGTTGAGTGCCCCGCTTGGTGGGAGGCATTCCTGTAGCATCCCAACTTTTAATAAAGATGGAATACCTGTGTTATTGTGCTAGTCCCTGGATCAATTGCTAGCACCACAGTACAAAATGAAATATCATGCAAATGCATCATATTCTATTACATCGCATGATCCAGTCTTTACAAAATAGGATTACAACTTGCATAGTCTTAGAAGACTAGCAGAAAACAAAGAAATACAGCGGAAAACATAGTACAACATTGAGCCCATCTTCTTCATGTGCCACAGGCAAAACATGTTGGCGATAGTCTCGAGATCCTAAACAAAATCCTCACTCGTCTTCAGAAATATCTACAATATGGAATATGCAGCCACAAGGGAGTCAATACAATTTAATGTATTGGCAAGTAACACTATGGTGGATATAAATGGCAAGACTAATACTACATGCTTATTTGGATGAGTGGAGTTTAGGCTAAGTTTGCATAAAGCCAGTTTTCTCCTATCACTTTTGTAAAACCAACTTTTCTTTTCAAAAGGGTGGCAACATTGGATTTAGATCCAAGAACCACAATACTGTTCACTTGGTCAAATTTTACTTATTGAAATTGGTGATGAGATTCTTCCGTCAATCCTTGTCCAGCTGCTCATAGTTGTCCATAACCGGGGACACGGCTAAGATCTTAGTTTGTTGACTCTGCAGAGGTTGTACACTTTCACCCTTTGTCTTCAATTAGCCCAAACATCCTATACACCCGGAGTGCATCATGGAAAGGAGAGAATTGAGACGAGATCTTTCAGAAGAAGAAGTCCAAACCCACCGGCAAGACCCGTTCCACCTATAATTTTGCTACATCTGCTTGTCAAGCCTGGGCTGAACCCTCACAACTTAATTGATCAAGACAGAGCCCATATTGTCAAAAGGCTGCACGGGAAGCTACTAAACTTAGAAGGACATAGTAATCTCTTTGTTCCTGGGTGGCCATCCTCAAGTGACAACCTCAAGTGGAATAACCCTTAGACAAGGGCCCTGAGGCACACTCAACATAACCCAGTCTTACCACTTCCACCCAGGTGGTTCATTCATTAGTTATACTTAGGATTTTTCCTCAACATCTAGTAAAACAATTTGTAACATTGCATAGCATCTACCAAGTTCTAAGGCTATTAAAATAACAAGGGTAAAAGAGATGGCTACACACTACTAGGATAATAGCATAGCATAGTATAACTTAGTAAAATTTCCTATCATGCATACTACTCAAAATCAACTAATGCATATAGAAAATAATGGGTAGTTGATGGTGTGTTACTTGCCTTGTTGAAGTTGGTGAAGATATCACACTCTCTTCACAAAAGATCGTTGCTCTCCGTACAATCTATTCATTGAAAACATAATAACAAAATAAACAAGCATCCTAGCAATCAAACACATAGGTGGAGAAAGCAAACATAGCAAATAACATAACAAAGGAGTTGGACTAAGTTGGCTAGGACAAGGTCAAGATTTGAGTTCAATACTTGTTAAGGAAATTCCATTGGTTTACTTGGGAAGGACTAGGTTGAGTTTGATGTGATCTAACTTTATTATAACCATACTTGTCGAGGAAGTTCCAAGAGTTCACTAAGAATAAACATATTACCTTTTCAACTAAAGTAATACATGCAAACACTTGGTCATATTCACCTTCAAAAATATTTTAGTGACTATTTTAGTATTTTCCATTGTGGTTAGGGTAGGTCTACTAACTTCATAATCAAAGGAAAAATATTACTAAGTCTTGGGTTTTCCATTTTGGTCAATGGTTGGACAAAAACAACTTGTTATTCTTCAACTTGTGTGAATTGCTCCTGATCTTCACATGCTTGTCTTCTTGAAGATCATCTTCATCCTTCTATTGTAGACTTGTTACTTGGATGGATTCTTCTCTTGGTCTTCATAAATTCTTCATGGCCTTCTCACTAGTTGGTCCAAGGTTGGATGGGCACAACTACTACTAAGTCAATTTGGAAAGAAATAGGAAGAAAGATAGAAAGAGAGAGGGAGATGTCTTCTTCTGAATTTCTTCACACTTGTACTTCTTGAGTTGCTTCTAGTTGTTGTGGAGTCTAAGTCTTCTCTTCAAAACTTCTTCATTGATCTTCCTTGTAGCTCTTCATGTTGCCACCAGGTTGAAAATGAAGTTTTCTCCTTGTGCTTGAGTCTTGATCTCCATTTTGCTAACTTGATGATTTCTTGAAGCAAGAATGGGGGATTGGAGAAGTAGATATAATACTAAATTTCACTACTTGGTACTATATGTGATTGACACATTCTAAGGAATTGGCTTGGCTCAAAATAGCCACAACAACAAGGAATAAGAAATGGAAACAAAATTCTAAGACATGGTAAAAAGGATGAATCATTATGTTGGGTTTTTGGTCAAAACACATGGTCATGGTACAAGGGTGTCTAAAAGGTTTAGGTACTGATGTCTCTGGTTCAAGGTTACCAAATGGAGCAACTTTGCTTAAGAAAACATTTTCTAATTATTTATAGAATTAAATTTATGCCAAAAATACTCAACTAGACAACTTAATTCTAAATTCAATTTTAATTTGGTCAAAAATTATTTTGGGACAGAGGGTATGAAAATACACATCCTAAGGTTTCCAAATATATTTTATTTGCAATTTTTGGATTTGTAGAATTTAAATTATACCAAAATTCATCAAACAAGCATATTTAAATTTGAACCAATTTAAATTTGTCAAATTTGAATTTTAACAGTGCTGAAAGATTCTACAGATCCAGGGGATTTCAAAAAGTCCAAGTTTATCAAATTTGGCCAAGTGGTTAAAAAGTTATGATGGTTCAAAGTTTTAGGGACTAATCTGCAAAATCTATTTTATTCGGAATTAATTCCACAGATAGGCTGGGCCAAAAATGGCTATTTACCGCGCGGTGCGGTAGATAGGGAGTGGGCCTGGGCCGTCTATGTGTTGCGCCGACCGGTAGATAACTACTAAACGCGCAGGCCAACGTGGCGTGATCCTACTGGTCGATACCTCTTCACCGAATGGATCTAACAGGGACAGTTGGATATGGATCCAACGGCTAAAAATAAAATAGGGGGGATGGATCTCACCGGTCGCCGGTAACGGAGAAGGTGGCGGCGCTCCTGCGCGGAGGTGGACGTCGGCGACGTTCCCGTGGTGCTCCGGGCATGGGGATGGCACCTGCGAAATCCTCCCGTCTCGGCGAGTCTCACGGTGCGCGGGGTGAGGGCGGAAATAGTCGGGAGCAGTGGCGGCGAACGACACCCGAGGAGGCGGCTCCGGCGAGCTTGCTCGCTAGTGCTCCGCTGCGACAAAATAAAAAATCTTACAACCAGAGAGATGCTAAAGAGTAATGGGAATGGATGAGGCCAAGAATCAGCGGCGCCGACGTTGTGTACCGGTCGCAAACGGCGAGGAACCACCGCGGATGAGTTCAACTCCGGCGACGAATTGCTACTACCTCGGGGCACGATTAGGAGAGGAAAGGGAGGGGAAATGAGGAGTAAGGGAAGGGCTTTAAGGGGGAGCAAACGTCACATTGATTCGGGGCTTCAATTCCACGCAATCAAGGGGTTTAAATTTCGGCAGAGGCAGTTTCTTCAGGAAAGGAAAGGTTGAAGACGATGACGTCATTTGATGACGTCATCAATGAATTTTTATTTTCTGTTTTCTTATTTATTTTATAATTTCTGTTTAAATAATCCAAATGAGCTCAAATAAATTTCTAAATTCCTGTAATATTAATATCTTTAAACCCAAACCATTTTTGTAAACATTTCAACATATTTTTATTTTTGAATTTTGAAAATTGAATAATTCTTTAATAGTAACTTAATGTGATTTTTAATTAGAAAATTATAAAATATAATTATTAGTCCAATAAAATTTTAGTGGCATAATATATGTTGAAAACTTATTTTTGAAAGACATCACTACTTATTTTCAAAATTTTATATTTTTAAAATAGGGGTAAACCCTAATAGCAACTTATGTCATTTTTTAATAGAAAATAATTAAAGTGAATAAATAGGAAGATAGACATTTGATATTTAACCATTTGAAAACATGTTTATTTTCTAAGAAGGAAATTTGTGGAAACCATTTTGGTACTGGATCATTAGTTGAAAATGATATAGTTGATTCTTTTCTTTGAATATATATTTTCAATATCCAATTTGTTGGATAAAAATAATTAGTATAAAAATTTGGGATTTGAGGGATCATTGGAAGACATATAGCTAGTAAAACAACTTAACAATTTTTTAAGGTTTGATATGACATTATGTGGTCACATAACAATTCTCAAGTTGATATAATATTAATGATGGTGAAAACAATTGTTAGGGTTTTGTAATCCTCAAGTTTCAAATGCTATGAAAACATTTCCAAGGTAAGGATTATATGAAAAACCTTTTATGAGGTATGTTGGTTAAAGTGAAAGATTATCTTTGATTAGGTGAAACCTATTTAGGGGTTTTAGAAAACAGAGGTATATTAAGATTATATTAATTCCAGTAGCATTGTAAAACAATTAATATGACCTTTGTGTTTTGAGTTTTATTTGTTTTTGGTGGCTTGCTATAATAGAAAACAAAAAGTTTCAAATTTTTGTGATTTTTGCACGTTCCAAAAATCAGGGATGTTACAGACTACCACCCTTAAAAGAAATCTCGTCCCGAGATTTGGGAAGTTTAGAGAGAAGGGTTGGGTAACTGGGTTTCAGAACAACTAGGTGGGCTACCACCCTTAAAAGAAACTTTTGTGGGTAGTCTAAACTCTTGTTCATATTTTCCTATATCTTCAGCTGGAGTCATACTTCATTATCCATGGTATAATTGTATACCATATATCAACTCCTTGGTATTTGGGTTCTTGAATTCATTTATACAACATTTAGGATTCCATGGGTTAAGATCCTCTTCCAATAGGATGTGTCCATTCACATAGCTTGGAGTCTGGTTTTACTTAAGATGGTTTGATTATAACTTTCCCTCATGGTAGAGTTACAACCAACAGAATCCTATTGAACTAGATTTGACACTGAGGGGTCACTCTTTGGGTCAATCAAAAGCCTTTGTTTCACTCTCAACTTGGTCTTTTGATATCCTTGGAAATCTTCCATCTTGTTGTTGTCAGCCTTGAAGGAAAACACCATTCTATTTCTAAAGAAACTCTCATGGTAGGCAAAATCTTCCATTGCTTGATAGCTCCAAGGTTAGCTTGATCCTTATTAGGCAGTTGGCATTGATCATGGATGTGATTGTTCCTTCACACAGAAGAAAGCAATTTGGTACTAGCATTCCTCAAATGGGATGGCTTGTGTATCAATATGGTAAAGGTTGTATGATTCCAATTGTTTCTCACTATGGTTGGTGAATGGGTATGGTGTTGGGTTTGGTCTAGTAGGGATGAGTAGAGATTTAGAAAGATGGCTAAGGAAGGTCCTTATCCAAAATAGTAGATCAAGGAAACTCATCTTACAAACAACACATAACAAACACATAGCAACACATTCATCACACCAAACAACATAGTTTTAGGAAAACATCTAGTATTGTCATACCACACTCATTAGTATGATCAATACACTAACACGTTAACGTTGTTCTAACCAAGTAACTAGATTGGTGGTCTCATCTATATCCTCTTGAGCTTTTCTTCATATTCTTGTCTCCATGTCTTGAGGTGTTCTTGATTGTTGGGAAGTCTATGTTTTTCTTCAAATTCTTCAAAAATCTTGAGTGGTAGGGCTTCATATGGTGAAAATACTCCTTGCACTTCTTGGTATTGTCATCATCAATCTTGCCTTGATGGTATTGGAGAGGTAGGTCATCTAGGAAATTTTGAAGGTGAACAATAGATGAGATGATATGAGATGAACTAAGATGATTGTTTTGTTTCTAGAAAGTTTGAACATAGAAATTTTCAATCCTAGAGTCTTTTCCAAACTTAGGGTCTCGAATCCTACAGGCAACACAATGCTCTGATACCATTTTGTAGCATCCCAACTTTTAATAAAGATGGAATACCTGTGTTATTGTGCTAGTCCCTGGATCAATTGCTAGCACCACAGTACAAAATGAAATATCATGCAAATGCATCATATTCTATTACATCGCATGATCCAGTCTTTACAAAATAGGATTACAACTTGCATAGTCTTAGAAGACTAGCAGAAAACAAAGAAATACAGCGGAAAACATAGTACAACATTGAGCCCATCTTCTTCATGTGCCACAGGCAAAACATGTTGGCGATAGTCTCGAGATCCTAAACAAAATCCTCACTCGTCTTCAGAAATATCTACAATATGGAATATGCAGCCACAAGGGAGTCAATACAATTTAATGTATTGGCAAGTAACACTATGGTGGATATAAATGGCAAGACTAATACTACATGCTTATTTGGCTGAGTGGAGTTTAGGCTAAGTTTGCATAAAGCCAGTTTTCTCCTATCACTTTTGTAAAACCAACTTTTCTTTTCAAAAGGGTGGCAACATTGGATTTAGATCCAAGAACCACAATACTGTTCACTTGGTCAAATTTTACTTATTGAAATTGGTGATGAGATTCTTCCGTCAATCCTTGTCCAGCTGCTCATAGTTGTCCATAACCGGGGACACGGCTAAGATCTTAGTTTGTTGACTCTGCAGAGGTTGTACACTTTCACCCTTTGTCTTCAATTAGCCCAAACATCCTATACACCCGGAGTGCATCATGGAAAGGAGAGAATTGAGACGAGATCTTTCAGAAGAAGAAGTCCAAACCCACCGGCAAGACCCGTTCCACCTATAATTTTGCTACATCTGCTTGTCAAGCCTGGGCTGAACCCTCACAACTTAATTGATCAAGACAGAGCCCATATTGTCAAAAGGCTGCACGGGAAGCTACTAAACTTAGAAGGACATAGTAATCTCTTTGTTCCTGGGTGGCCATCCTCAAGTGACAACCTCAAGTGGAATAACCCTTAGACAAGGGCCCTGAGGCACACTCAACATAACCCAGTCTTACCACTTCCACCCAGGTGGTTCATTCATTAGTTATACTTAGGATTTTTCCTCAACATCTAGTAAAACAATTTGTAACATTGCATAGCATCTACCAAGTTCTAAGGCTATTAAAATAACAAGGGTAAAAGAGATGGCTACACACTACTAGGATAATAGCATAGCATAGTATAACTTAGTAAAATTTCCTATCATGCATACTACTCAAAATAAACTAATGCATATAGAAAATAATGGGTAGTTGATGGTGTGTTACTTGCCTTGTTGAAGTTGGTGAAGATATCACACTCTCTTCACAAAAGATCGTTGCTCTCCGTACAATCTATTCATTGAAAACATAATAACAAAATAAACAAGCATCCTAGCAATCAAACACATAGGTGGAGAAAGCAAACATAGCAAATAACATAACAAAGGAGTTGGACTAAGTTGGCTAGGACAAGGTCAAGATTTGAGTTCAATACTTGTTAAGGAAATTCCATTGGTTTACTTGGGAAGGACTAGGTTGAGTTTGATGTGATCTAACTTTATTATAACCATACTTGTCGAGGAAGTTCCAAGAGTTCACTAAGAATAAACATATTACCTTTTCAACTAAAGTAATACATGCAAACACTTGGTCATATTCACCTTCAAAAATATTTTAGTGACTATTTTAGTATTTTCCATTGTGGTTAGGGTAGGTCTACTAACTTCATAATCAAAGGAAAAATATTACTAAGTCTTGGGTTTTCCATTTTGGTCAATGGTTGGACAAAAACAACTTGTTATTCTTCAACTTGTGTGAATTGCTCCTGATCTTCACATGCTTGTCTTCTTGAAGATCATCTTCATCCTTCTATTGTAGACTTGTTACTTGGATGGATTCTTCTCTTGGTCTTCATAAATTCTTCATGGCCTTCTCACTAGTTGGTCCAAGGTTGGATGGGCACAACTACTACTAAGTCAATTTGGAAAGAAATAGGAAGAAAGATAGAAAGAGAGAGGGAGATGTCTTCTTCTGAATTTCTTCACACTTGTACTTCTTGAGTTGCTTCTAGTTGTTGTGGAGTCTAAGTCTTCTCTTCAAAACTTCTTCATTGATCTTCCTTGTAGCTCTTCATGTTGCCACCAGGTTGAAAATGAAGTTTTCTCCTTGTGCTTGAGTCTTGATCTCCATTTTGCTAACTTGATGATTTCTTGAAGCAAGAATGGGGGATTGGAGAAGTAGATATAATACTAAATTTCACTACTTGGTACTATATGTGATTGACACATTCTAAGGAATTGGCTTGGCTCAAAATAGCCACAACAACAAGGAATAAGAAATGGAAACAAAATTCTAAGACATGGTAAAAAGGATGAATCATTATGTTGGGTTTTTGGTCAAAACACATGGTCATGGTACAAGGGTGTCTAAAAGGTTTAGGTACTGATGTCTCTGGTTCAAGGTTACCAAATGGAGCAACTTTGCTTAAGAAAACATTTTCTAATTATTTATAGAATTAAATTTATGCCAAAAATACTCAACTAGACAACTTAATTCTAAATTCAATTTTAATTTGGTCAAAAATTATTTTGGGACAGAGGGTATGAAAATACACATCCTAAGGTTTCCAAATATATTTTATTTGCAATTTTTGGATTTGTAGAATTTAAATTATACCAAAATTCATCAAACAAGCATATTTAAATTTGAACCAATTTAAATTTTTCAAATTTGAATTTTAACAGTGCTGAAAGATTCTACAGATCCAGGGGATTTCAAAAAGTCCAAGTTTATCAAATTTGGCCAAGTGGTTAAAAAGTTATGATGGTTCAAAGTTTTAGGGACTAATCTGCAAAATCTATTTTATTCGGAATTAATTCCACAGATAGGCTGGGCCAAAAATGGCTATTTACCGCGCGGTGCGGTAGATAGGGAGTGGGCCTGGGCCGTCTATGTGTTGCGCCGACCGGTAGATAACTACTAAACGCGCAGGCCAACGTGGCGTGATCCTACTGGTCGATACCTCTTCACCGAATGGATCTAACAGGGACAGTTGGATATGGATCCAACGGCTAAAAATAAAATAGGGGGGATGGATATCACCGGTCGCCGGTAACGGAGAAGGTGGCGGCGCTCCTGCGCGGAGGTGGACGTCGGCGACGTTCCCGTGGTGCTCCGGGCATGGGGATGGCACCTGCGAAATCCTCCCGTCTCGGCGAGTCTCACGGTGCGCGGGGTGAGGGCGGAAATAGTCGGGAGCAGTGGCGGCGAACGACACCCGAGGAGGCGGCTCCGGCGAGCTTGCTCGCTAGTGCTCCGCTGCGACAAAATAAAAAATCTTACAACCAGAGAGATGCTAAAGAGTAATGGGAATGGATGAGGCCAAGAATCAGCGGCGCCGACGTTGTGTACCGGTCGCAAACGGCGAGGAACCACCGCGGATGAGTTCAACTCCGGCGACGAATTGCTACTACCTCGGGGCACGATTAGGAGAGGAAAGGGAGGGGAAATGAGGAGTAAGGGAAGGGCTTTAAGGGGGAGCAAACGTCACATTGATTCGGGGCTTCAATTCCACGCAATCAAGGGGTTTAAATTTCGGCAGAGGCAGTTTCTTCAGGAAAGGAAAGGTTGAAGACGATGACGTCATTTGATGACGTCATCAATGAATTTTTATTTTCTGTTTTCTTATTTATTTTATAATTTCTGTTTAAATAATCCAAATGAGCTCAAATAAATTTCTAAATTCCTGTAATATTAATATCTTTAAACCCAAACCATTTTTGTAAACATTTCAACATATTTTTATTTTTGAATTTTGAAAATTGAATAATTCTTTAATAGTAACTTAATGTGATTTTTAATTAGAAAATTATAAAATATAATTATTAGTCCAATAAAATTTTAGTGGCATAATATATGTTGAAAACTTATTTTTGAAAGACATCACTACTTATTTTCAAAATTTTATATTTTTAAAATAGGGGTAAACCCTAATAGCAACTTATGTCATTTTTTTAATAGAAAATAATTAAAGTGAATAAATAGGAAGATAGACATTTGATATTTAACCATTTGAAAACATGTTTATTTTCTAAGAAGGAAATTTGTGGAAACCATTTTGGTACTGGATCATTAGTTGAAAATGATATAGTTGATTCTTTTCTTTGAATATATATTTTCAATATCCAATTTGTTGGATAAAAATAATTAGTATAAAAATTTGGGATTTGAGGGATCATTGGAAGACATATAGCTAGTAAAACAACTTAACAATTTTTTAAGGTTTGATATGACATTATGTGGTCACATAACAATTCTCAAGTTGATATAATATTAATGATGGTGAAAACAATTGTTAGGGTTTTGTAATCCTCAAGTTTCAAATGCTATGAAAACATTTCCAAGGTAAGGATTATATGAAAAACCTTTTATGAGGTATGTTGGTTAAAGTGAAAGATTATCTTTGATTAGGTGAAACCTATTTAGGGGTTTTAGAAAACAGAGGTATATTAAGATTATATTAATTCCAGTAGCATTGTAAAACAATTAATATGACCTTTGTGTTTTGAGTTTTATTTGTTTTTGGTGGCTTGCTATAATAGAAAACAAAAAGTTTCAAATTTTTGTGATTTTTGCACGTTCCAAAAATCAGGGATGTTACAATTCCATCTGGCGGGTTATTCTTACGTGTACGGCCAAATTGGTGCACCCCTGCAGGGATAAATCTTCTCGAGAAGCCGTGTTTTCCGCGGTTATGGTTGACTTGGTGAAAGTACTGGCTAACAAGTACTCAGAACAACTTACACCTAACTAATGATAACTTGACTAGTAATAGTACTATTGACACAATAACTTGAACCATCATTAATCCAACTGTGTGAGTTATCCTCGGATTGCTTCTTTGGATAAGGGGCGAGATCCAGGATGGGTTTGTTTGGAGTTAGTTATAGTTGGTTACGATACGCTATCTTATCTCCTTTCTGTTAGCCGGAAGTTGTAGTATGTTCTGTAGTTGGTTAGTGCAGCCAGCTGCCGCATCTTTTGTATCACCCTTTCTTCCGTTGAACCCAAGGCATCTGTGCTTGGTGTTGACGGGCTACACTTTTGTGAATTGTGAGTCTTGCTTGCCAGTACGTTTATGTACTGACCCCTTTGGGGCTGTGGTTTCCGCAGACTACGCTTACGAGGATCCCCGTGACGGCTACTACGTGGAGTTTGACGAGGCTGCTGACGAGTAGATAGCGGACCCGGGCAGGATCAGAGACTACGTGGATGGGCTCCGTTTTCCTTTCATTTCCGTCTTCTTAAGCCTATTTGGATTTTGTCTGTAATCAGACCCTTTGAATGCTTCCGCTGTGATGTAATGATGATATGTTGGGACATGCGTCCTCTGGATGATTGTATTTGCTATCTCTGCTCTAGTGAGAGCTATTTGCAACTGATTTCTATTTATTTGCGTCTTAGAGATATGTTGTGCTATCATTCTGTTAAACGCCGTTGACGTACCATGTGTGTATGGTATGAAGTACGTCAATGGTAGTATCCTGATTTCTATGGGATGGTTTACGTAGACGATGAACAGTAGGGGTTGGTTGTCACACATACGTGTGTTGGCCTACTCGTAAGAGATGCGGGTGCCGGTAAGCCCCGTAATCCAATCAACTACTGTTCAACGGAACTGCGAGTATCCTCTAGAAGTCCGGGTGCGACACCGTGGCACTAAGAAGTCACTGTTAGCTATCCCGACCATAGCGCGTAACAAAAAGCCGTTACGATTGCTATCAAGAAAGGAAGTCATATACCATTATCCTATCAACTGGTTATTTGAGTGTGGCACAGTTTCAAGATTTTAGACCAACCATTAATTTTTTTTACTCTACTAGACCAGAAAGTTTACCATTAAGCATATTAATATCTCAAAATAACAACAGATAATCAAACTAAACAGTTTAGTGATGTACAAGAATATGCAAGCTTTTTTCGTTATACCATCTACCACACGTAGCATTTTCTATTTCCATCAAACATCAAACAACAAAAACTCTCCAAGAGATATAGCAATGAAAAAGAGAGTACTAACACAACTCTACTAAAACTAACAACTCTAATTAAGAGATGCAAGAAAAACAGGAGCTAAACAGGAATTTTGCAGCAGCTAGAAGAAAAACTAAGAATACGAGCATAACGAGTATTCAGATGAAAAAGCGGAGCACGTCTCTCTCCCACACAAATAATGCTAGGTTCCAACTATATTATTGAAGCAATGAAAACATAAGAAAACAAAATAAAAACAAACATACACTCCAAGTAAAATTCATATGATGTGACTGAATAAAAATATAGTTTCACTAGAAGTGACCTTATAAATTGTTGACGAAGAAAGGGATGCCTTCCACATCTCCAAGTAGATGCGTATTTCTTCTTATAATTTGCTAGGATGAACCACGGGGGCATCCCCAAGCTTTGACCTTGCAGTCTTCTTGATCACATTATATCACCCTCTTCTCTTGACCCTTGAAAACTTTGTTCACATCACACTCAAAGAGTAATTCGCATTAGAGGGTTAGTGCAACAAATAAAAAATTCATGGGTTATGCATGGGCTTAAGTGATATTGATACTTTTAAATATTATCTACAACCAGTGATGTTTAGTGAATCAAAGAAATCCACTTGAAATCGTAAAAGAGCAAATGCAGGAAAAATGGCAGAATCTGCCAAAACCAGAACAATCTGTAAAGACGAATTTTTTTGGGGCACTTACATTGCTCAGATAAAAAAACTTAAAGAACAAAAAAAGTTTCATAATTAGATGAGTAATAAGCACAAACATTTTCAGGTCAATTTGATCTTTCTGGATTTTATACGAATTTTTACGATGGACAGCAGAAATTTGTTTCCTGCGCAGAAATCCAAAACCAACTCCAACTTTCGTCAGAAACTTTACTTGGCACAACTAATACATGAAAATAAAGATACAAATGATTTGCAACGGTGAAAAATAAAGCAAAATAAAACCATTGGTTATCTCCCAAAAAGTGCTTTTCCTCAACGCCTTTTAGCTAGGCCCATAAAAGTGGAATCAAGTATTTTCAAGTGAAGAAGCATCAAAATCAATAATTTCCTCGAAAACACCACTTGTAGCAATGGGTAACTTAGACACCCCTGAAGATGATTCACCATTCAAATCACTTTTAGTATCACTAAAAGTTTTATTAATTTTAAGCACAGTAGGGGATTTTGGTTTAGGCACCTTGGGGACATATATAATTTTTTTCTCTTTTCCCATAGAAGGTTTCTCCCTATTAAACTTAAGAGAATAAAAATCTGAGCTTAAAGTTTCCATAGCCTCCTCCAATTTACCAATCCTCATATTTTGACTATCATGGATATTGCTAGCTTCTAAAAGCATTTTGTAAAAGCATTTTAAGCTGAGATCAAACTACTTTAAACATAGGCATGAAAGATATAATTTCAACAATGTAACTTAGCAACCATGTTGCAACATGAAAAGTAATACAAACACAAGATCATGAATAATGATTTGCTAAAAGGTATATGTTTGTTTGGAGCATAAAGAAAACATAGCAAAGTGGTATTCTGCTTGCCCTTAAAAGGAGAGCAAAACATAAATGCCAGGACACCTTCAAAGTTCAAGTGGTGACTAGAAACAAGTAATTTGAGAACAAGTAATAACATTTCATGAATCAATCAGTAATATATTTTGGGACTGATGCACATTATACTAAGAATGACAACTATGCTCTCTTAATTGGTGCATAAAGTTAGAAGATGAAGACTCAACATAAAAGTAAAAGAAAGGCCCTTCGCAGAGGGAAGCAGGGATTAACTCATGTGCTAGAGCTTTTTATTTTATAAACAGAGGTATTGAAAACAATTTTTTAGAGAGGTGTATGTCTATGTCAACGAATGGTAATAAAAAACTTATCATAACTCATGCCAAGAAAGTGTTTAGACTTTTGAGAGTGGTTTCCGTTGTTTATTTAGTTTGGCACTTTCCCCCACCATGCCTTTCACAAACCAGGGCTAGCCATATCCATGGGTACCCACCAACTTTCATCAAACCATGGGTAAGTGCCTTTTTATTATATTAATTGGCACCAACTCTCTGCAAATTTAGACGAGCATGGATTCCATACTCATCGGGTGAAAGAGGGAGAATAACTTTGCTTTACATAAATCAAAATAAACTTTAAACTACTTCCTCATGAGCTAAAACAGGGGCACAAAACAGGTATAATTTCGAAGGTTTTAAAGGTAGCACATGAGAAATTTACTTGGAGTGGCGGTTAAATACGACATATAGGTAGGTATGGTAGATACATTTGGCAAACTTTGGTTTTTGGGAGTTGTATGCACGAGTGATGGGTGCTGACGCTGGTAAACCCCAAGAGTAAGGTTGTGAAGAATGCAGCGGCAAGTTTTCCCTCGGAAAAGAAACTAAGGTTGAATCGACCAGTAGGAGGACAAGAAATCTCTGAAGGTTGATGCGGTTGATGTGGCAGGGCGCACTGCCGGTTCAGCAACAACGTGCAACCTACACAACACAATCGATTCGCTTTGCCCCAATGGAGCAGTGAGGTTGTCAATCTCACCATTTTCGGTGATAACAAAGAGGTTAAATATATGGTGTGGAAAATAGTATGAGAACAATATGAAAACAGTAGTAGCAGTGTGGAAACAGTGGAAGAAGTGTGTGTATTATCAGTATGAGAAAATGGACCGGGGTCCACAGTTCACTAGAGGTGTCTCTCCATAAAAGATAGCTAACATGCATGGTGAACAAATTACACCTGGGCAATTGATAGATAAAGAAACATGCATGACATAAAGATTACTATGAGATTCATGCGGGCATTACAACAAAATACATAGATCGTCATCCAACTGCATCTATGACCAATAATCCACCCTTCAAATATCATCCGAACAAACGTTGGGTATTAAGTTGCAAGCAACGGATAATCGCAATAAGCAAAGTGTGTAATGTAAACAATGTAAACTAAGTAGACATAGTTGTTTTATCCCTAATGGCAACAACACATCCTCCATCCGTCACGTTTCTGTCACTCGATCACAGATGCAAAGGAGGCATGAACCCACTATCGAGCATAAATACTCCCTCTTGGAGTCACTAGCATCTACTTGGCCAGAGCATCTACTAACAACGGAGAGCATGCAAGATCATAAATAAGATACACATGAAGATAACATGATAGATTGATAATCAAAATACATATCATTCAATGATCATTGGAGCCCAGCAAACATAACATGTAGCATTACAAATAGATGATCTCGATCATGTGAGGCAGCTCACGAGATCCAAACATGAGGCATAAATTGGAGACGACAACCACTATCTATTGCTATGGACCCGTAGTCCAAGGATGAACTACTCACGCATCACTCCGGGGGCGGGCATGGTGGTATAGACCACTCCGGTGATGAATTTCCCTCCCGGCAGGGTGCCGGGGAGAGCTGAGAACCCTCCCGATCTCGGGTTGATGATGACAGCGGCCTCGGCTGTTCCTCACGAAAAAGTGGTGTATTTTTAGGGTTGACGTAACGGGGAGAATAAATAGGCAAAAGGGCGATGGCGGTGGATGCCCGAGGGGCCCACACCACCCCTAGGCGCGCCGCCCTATGGTGTGGTCCCCCTGTGGCCCCCCTCCGGGCCTCTTCGGGACTCAGTGGAACCTTCGGGAATTCTAAGACCTTTGGGCTTCGAATTTTCCAATTTCGAGAATATTTCCAGAACAACTTTTTTGAAACAAAAACATCAGAAAATAAGGAACTGGCTGTGTGGCATCTTGTCAATAGGTTATTCCCGGGAAATCGATAAAATTGACATAGAGTGTAAGGAAACCATGTAGCATAAGGCATGAAAACAACATGGAACATCAAAATTTATAGATACGTTTATGACCTATCAACGAGTATAGCTCATACTCAGTACAGGTGAAGGCTAGCAAAAGACTGAGAGCGACAAACTAAGAGAGCAATAATGGTCATAATCATGTATAGCGACAAAACATTATTAATCAAAGCAGAAACGATATTTCAAGTCAAAAACTAAATGATCATAGAGGCTAGAGGTGACTGGTTTGTAGTCATAACATGGTGTAAGCATGCGTGACGCATAACCAAATAAAGCATTTGAAGGACAATACCACAATATTATGCTTCGATATGATAAAAACAACTCATGATTTCTTTCAATGGCACATTAAGCACTCTCAGATATTTGAGACATGTAACATCCCTAATTTTTGGAAAGTGCAAAAATCACAAAAAATTAAACCTTTTTGTTTTATACTAATGCAAGCTGTCAAAAACCAAATAAAACTCAAACACAAAGTAAACATTAATTGTTTTTCCAATGCTATTAAAATTGATAACCCAAATACCTCTGGTTTCTAAAAGCCCTAAGAATGGTTTTCACCATCACTATATATTATGAACTTGAGTTTTGTTTTCTGACCACATAATGTCTTATCAAACCTAAAAAATACTAAGTTGCATAACTAGCTATATGTTTTCCAGTGATACCTCAACTCCCAATTTTTGATACTAATTATTTTTATCCAAAAAATCAGTTATGGAAAATATACAAAGACAAAATTCAACTATATCACTTTCCAACTGATAATCCAGTAACAAAATGGTTTCCACTAATTTTTCCTTTTGAGAAAAGGAATTTTAAGAAACATACTTTCAAATGGTAAATTATCAAATTTCTATCTTCCTATATATCCACTTTAATTAATTTTCTATTTAAAAAATGGCATAAGCTGCTATTAGGGTGTACCCCTATTTCGAAATATAAAATTGTGAAAACAAGGTGAAATGACTTTCAAAAATATGTTTTCAACATTTAGAATGTCACTGAAATTTTATTTAACCAATAACTATATTTTATAATTCTCTAAATAAAAACCGCAATAAGTAACTATTAGGGGATTATTCAAATTTCCAATTTCAAAAATAAAATTATGTTGAAAAGTTTACAAAAATGTTATGGTTTGAAAGATATGGAAAATTAAAGATTTTAGAAATCTATTTAATGTCATTTGGATATTTAAACCATAAGTTATTAAAGTTTTTATTTAACAAGAAAAAGAAAAGAAAAATAAAAGAAAAAGACGACGTCAGCTGACGTCATCCCCCTTCTACCTCACAGAAGAAAGGCCATGGCCATTTCGGCCGAATTCAATCCCCCCGATTGCTCTCCATTAAGGCTATTACAATCTTCCTCCTCTGGCCCTATAAAGAGCACTGAGGCCCCTCCCCATTTCCCCTCTCTCTCCCGGACAAATAGCGCCCTGAGGCCGAAGAAATAGCTCACCGGAGATCCACCTGTCCCTCCAATTCCGGCCTAGTCAGAGGTCATCGTCGCCTCCTTTTGGCTCCTCACTCTTCCCCTTGTCCGCGCGCAACTCAGTGACCCCTCTTGCCCTTTTCTTTCGCAGTGAAAATCGACGAAGGGGAGCTCGTCGGAAGAGGGCGTCCACGGCCACCACGGGATCTCCATCGCACCGTCGCCCGAGAGCTCCTCGACAAAATCCACCATCACCAATTGCCTCACCGTGTCGAGGTGATCATCCTCGTCACATCCTGGAGCCCGGAGGCCGTCTGCATCGCCGCCAACGTCGAGCTCCTACAACTCCGGCCGTTGTCAGTGCTATTTTCCGGCAAACCCCGCGCCCCCGGTGAGCTCCTTCAATCCTGTGCCATTAGATCTGAACCGTAGGGCCTGGATTAGATAACTTAACCCAACCGGTACGAGCCAATCACGATGCGCCACCTCAGCGTCGCGTCAGCCGCATGTTAAAAGTTTATCCGTCGCCCCCTGCAGCGCTTAGCCGGCCCAAGCCCACCTCTTATCCATCGCCTTGCGTGGAAAATAGCAGAGCTGAGCCCATCTGTCTCTGGAATTAATTTCCGAATAAAAATAGAATGTCTATTTTGTAGAAAAGCTCCTGCACCTTATATCTATCATATCTTTTGATCCATAAGCCCAAATTTAGAAAACTTAGACTTTTTGAAATCCCCTGGATCTGTAGAAACTTTTGGCACTGGCCAAATTTAAATTTGACCATTTAAAATTTGTTCAAATTCAAATATGTTGTTTGATGAATTTTGGCACAATTCAAATTCCACAAATCAAAAAATTGCAAATAAAATATTTTTGGAAACCTTAGGATGTGTACTTTCGTATCATCTGTTTAAAAATATTTTTTGAACATGTTAAATTTTAATTTAGGATTAAGTAGTAAATTGAGTACTTTTGACATAGATTTAATTCTATAAATAATTAGATTATGGTTCCTTAACCAAAATTGCTCCATTTGGTAACCTTGAACCAGAAACAACCTTACCCAACCATTTTGAAAACCCTTGGACCATGACCATGTAATTTTTAGCCATGTCTTAGAGTTTGTTTCTATCCTCCTTATCTTGTTGTTATAGCTATTTTGGAGCCAATACCAAGTCTAAGTCCCCTAGTGAGGTTCAATAATATACTTAGAAAACAAGTGAACCTATAAACACTAGTACCTTGTTTTCCATCTACTTCTCCACTCCCCCATTCTTGCTTCAAGAATTCACCAAGTCAGCAAATGGAGATCAAGACTCAAGCACAAGAAGGAAACATCATCTTCAACTTGGTGTAAACATGAGGAGCTACAAGGAAGATCATTGAAGAAATTTTGAAGAAAAGACTTGTACTCCACAACAACTAGAAGCAACTCAATGAAGTACAAGTGTATGGAGAAAATCAAGGAGAAGACATCTTCCTCTCTATTTCTATCCTTTCTATTTCTTTCTTTTCAAATTGACTTAGTGGTAGTTGTGCCCACCCCACCTTGGACCAACTAGTGAGAAGGCCATGAAGAATTTATAAAGACCAAGAGAAGAATCCATCCAAGGAAAAAGTTTACAATAGATGCATGAATATGATCTTGAAGAAGAGAAGCATGTGAAGACTTGGAGCATCCACACAAGTTGAAGAATAACAAGTTGTTTTGTCCAACCATTGACCCAAATGGAAAATCCCAAGACTTTATATTGTTATCACTATTGTTATGAAGTTAGTTGAACCTAGACATACCTTAACCCAAAATGGAAAGACTAACTTAGAGTACTCAATGTTTTGATGAAAACAACTACGTGTTACACTTTGGTATGTGTTACTTTAGTTGAAATAGTGAGATCACCTTGGTGAACTCTTGGAACTTCCTCGACAAGTATGGTTTTAATAAGGTTTGATCTCTTCAAACCCAACCTAGTCCAACCCAAGTGTTTTCTGGGAACTTACTTATCGATCCATCGTAGTATGAATCTTTTCAAACCCCAGCTTTAACCAACCTTGGCCATAGTAGATAACCATAAACCCTTTTGCTATGGTTGCTACTTTGTATGTTTTCTTCATTTGTTTGTATGATTGCTAGAATGTTTGTTTATTTTGTTATTGTGTTTTCAATGAATAGATTGTACGGAGAGAAACGATCTTTTGTGAAGAGAGTGTGAATTCTTCACCAACTGCAACAAGGCAAGTAACACACCATTCAACTACCGATTATTTTCTATATGCATTAGTTGATTTTGAGTAGTATGCATGATAGGAAATTTTACTAAGTTATATTATGCTATTCTATATCCTAGTAGTGTGTAGCCATCCTTATACATTGTTACTTTTGAAGACTTGGTACTTAGTTGATGCTTAGCCTTGCTACAATTTTTTTACTTGATGTTGTGGAAAAATTCTAACAACTACAATGAACCACCTGGGTGGATTGGTAATGCGGGGCTATTGATAGTTGAGTGTCTCCCCGAGGGAGTTCACTGGAAGGAATGCCACCCAGGAAAAAAGTGATTATGATGTTCCCCAAGTTTAGGTTGCTTCCAGTGTAGCCTTTAGTCATATGGGCTCTGTCTTGATCAACTAAGTTGTGAGGGTTCAGCCTGGACTTGACAAGCAGATGTAGCATAATTATAGGTGGAACGGGTCTTGCCATTGGGTTGAATTCTTGCTTATGAAAGATCTCGTCTCAATCTTCTCCTTTCCTTAATGCACCCAGGGTGTATCGGATGTTTGGGCTGATTTGAGTCTGAAGGTGAAATTGCACAAACTCTGCAGAGTCAACAAACTAAGATCTTAGCCGTGTCCCCGGTTATGGACAACTATGAGGAGCTGGACAAGGATGGACCGAAGAATCACATCACCCTTTTCAATAAGTAAAATTTTGACCAACTGAACAGTAGTTGTGGTGCTTGGATTTCAGTCCAATGATGCCACCCTTTGAAAGGAAAGTTTGTTTTACAAAAGTGATAGGAGAAAACTGGCTTTTATGCAAACTTAGCCAAAACTCCACTCAGCCAAATAAGCATATAGTATTAGTCTTTACATTTATATCCAGCATAGTGTTTACTTGCCAATACATTAAATTGTATTGACTCCCTTGTGGCTGCATATTCCATCCAGCAGATGATTCTGAAGATGGGTGAGGATTTCGTTTAGGATCTCGAGACTATCGCCAACATGTTTTGCCTATGGCATGTTGACCCACAAGTATAGGGGGTGTATTGTAGTACTTTCCATAAATAAGAGTGTCGAACCAAACGATGAGCATAAGGTGTTGACAAGCAGTTTCGATGAAGGAATAACTGTAATACTGAAAGATAGATTTGTAGGGTTTTTTGATATTGCAGATAAATAAAATGCGAGTAAATAAAATGCAGTAATAATAATTGCAGCGAGTGGCGCAATCCTTTCTTCAGCAAAGGACAAGCCGGTGGGTTTACTTATGATTAACAAACGTTCTCGAGGACATACGGGAGGTTTCTGTCAAGTGCTTTTGTTCCATGCCGATGAATAATCTCTATGTTTTAATAAGTGTTGTGTGGGTGAACCTATGCTAATGTACCGTTCCATCCCAGACTAATACATACTTGTGATTATACCCCTTGCAAGCATCCGCAACTACAAGAAAATAATTAACAAATAAATCTAACCACAACTTTAAACTCTAGGATCCTACACTCCCTCGTGTAATGGTTTTCTAATGGGGGTTTAGGTTTTTGTCACTCCGGCAACCCCACAATTAGTAGCCAAATACACGATGCATTCCCCTAGGCCCATAAATGGTGAAGTATCATGTAGTCGACATTCACATGACACCACTAGAAGAATAACACCACAACTTAAATATGAAATCGTTAAATATTACTCAACGTTACTTCACTACTAACAACTTGACTTCTCCCATGTCCTCAAGAACAACACGAACTACTCACAAGGCATCATATGCATCATAATCATAGGCGATATAATGGATGATAACAATCTGGTCATAGAGTGCAAACACCGATAAATCTCACAAGCATCAACTACTAACAAGTAATCCACATCGGGAGAGAGATCTAATGTAAAACAACGATAGAGGCCCCTAATTGTTACAGCGGGATGTCGGTGGATGATGAGGGTGATGGTGTTGGTGATGATGATGATGATGATGATGATGACGACGATCTTGATGATGCCCGGAGTGTTTCTAAAGCATTTTTAATGAGGTTTCACCATCAGCACTTTTAGTAGGTAAAGCTTCTACCCATTTAGTAACATAATCAAGAGCAACAAGAATATGAGTGTAGCCTTTTGAAGTAGGGAAAGGACCCATAAAGTCAAAACCCCAACAATCAAATAATTCAATAACATGAGAATAATTCAAAGGAATTTCATTACGTCTAGAAATATTTCCAATCCTTTGACATTGATCACAAGATAAAACAAAATTTTTAGCATCTTTAAAGAGAGTAGGCCAATAAAAACCTGATTGTAGAACCTTATGTGCAGTTCTATCTCCAGTGTGATGTCCTCCATAAGCACTACTATAACATTTTCTCAATATCTCTCGTTGTTCATTTTCAGGAACACATCTTCGCATAATACCATCAACACCTTCTTTATATAAGTGTGAGTCATCCCAAAAATAATGCCTCAAATCATAGAAGAATTTTCTTCTTTGCTGAGTTGTAAAGGTAGGATGCAAATACTTGGAAACAATGAAGTTAGCATAATCGGCATACCATGGACTCTCTTGAGAGCTCACTTTTATTGCAGCCAACTGTTTATTAGGAAAACTATCATTAACAGGAATAGGATCATCAGAGATATTTTCTAATCTAGACAAATTATCAGCAGCAGGATTTTCAGCACCCTTCCTACCCACAATATGTAAATCAAACTCTTGTAAGAGAAGCACCCATCTAATAAGCCTAGGCTTAGCATCTTTCTTTTCCATAAGATACCTAATAGTAGCATGATCAATATGAATAGTAACTTTAGAATCAACAATATACTGCCTAAATTTATCACTAGCAAAAACTACAGCTAGGAACTCTTTCTCAGTGGTAGCATAATTCTTTTGAGCAGCATCAAGAGTTTTACTAGCATAATGAATAACATTTAACTTCTTATCTACTCGCTGTCCGAGAACAGCACCTACAACATAATCACTAGCATCAAACATAATTTCAAACGGTAAATTCAAATCAGGGGGTTGAACAATAGGAGCAGTTATTAAAGCTTTCTTTAAAATTTCAAAAGCTTCTTTACAATCTTCATAAAAAACAAAAGGTACATCTTTTTGAAGAAGATTAGTAAGAGGATTTGATATTTTAGAGAAATCTTTAATAAACCTTCTATAGAAACCAACGTGACCAATAATACTACGAATATCTTTGACATCCCTAGGATAGGGCATTTTCTCAATAGCTTCAACTTTAGCTCTATCAACTTCAATACCTCTTTTATAAATTTTATGCCCAAGAACAATTCCTTCATTAACCATAAAAATACATTTCTCCCAATTAAGAACAAGATTAGTCACCTCACATCTCTGCAAAACTTTATCAAGATTCTGCAAACAATTATCAAAATAAGTTCCATAGACGGAGAAATCGTCCATGACGACTTCCACAATTTCTTCACAAGAACCATGAAAGATAGCAGACATGCATATTTGAAAAGTAGCAGGAGCATTACATAAACCGAAAGGCATACGTCTATAAGCATAAGTTCCAAAAGTACAAGTGAAAGTTGTTTTCTCTTGATCAGGCTTCCTAACAGCAATTTGAGAGAACCCAGAATAACCATCAAGAAAGCAAAAGTGAGTTATCTTAGACAACCTTTCTAACATTTTATCAATAAAAGGCAAAGGATAATGATCTTTCTTAGTAACCTTATTAACTTTCCTAGAATCAATACACGTCCTATAACCAACCACTACTCTTTGAGGAATAAGTTCATTATTTTTATTTGGCACAACAGTCATCCCTCCTTTCTTAGGGACACAATGCACAAGACTAACCCATCTACTATCAGCAATAGGATAAATAATACCAGCGTCAAGGAGTTTCAATACCTCATTTCTTACCACATCCTTCATCTTAGGATTTAAACGGCGTTGATGTTCAACAACTGGCTTTGCATCAGGTTCAATATTAATAGCATGCTAACATATAGTAGGAGAAATCCCCTTCAAATCATCAAGAGTATAACCAATAGCACCTATGTGTTTTCTCAATATTCCCAATAATATCTCCTCTTCTTTACCAGAAAGTTTAGAACTAATAATAACAGGATATAGTTTCTTATCATCAATATGAGCATATTTAAGATTGTCAAGCAAAGGCTTTAAATAAAAAACAGGATCCTCCTTGGGTGGTAATGTGGTACCCAAGTCTTCCACCGGTAAATTATGTTTCAGCATCGCGGGCTGATGTAGGAAGATCTCGTCAATTTCATTTCTTTCCTTCATAAAGACATCACTTTTGTGGTCTTCCATGTATTGCTGCAAAGGATTGTTAGGAGCAAGAGCAATAGCAGCCAATTGTTCAACTCTATAATTATCATTAGGTAATTCAACTTCATAAGGTGCTTTAGAAAATTTGGAGAAATTACATTCATAAGACTCTCCATCAAACTTTGTAAGGATTTTCTCCTTTTTACAATCTATAACAGCACCACAAGTGTTTAAGAAAGGTCTACCAAATATAATAGGACAAGTAACACTAGCATAAGTGCCTAGTACTAGAAAATCAGTAGGACATTTAGTTTTACCACATAAGGCCTCCACATCTCTAACAATACCAATTGGAGAAACAGTCTCCCTATTAGCAAGTTGAATAATCACATCAATGTCTTCAAGTTCACAAGAACCAATTTCATGCATGATTTCTCTATAAAGCTCATAAGGAATAGCACTAGAACTAGCACCAATATCACACAAACCATAATATAAATGATCACCTATCCTAACAGATAGCACAGGAACACTAGGTTTCCTAGATTTACTAGAATGAGAGACAATATTAGAAGCATCTTCACAAAATATAATGTGTTCCTCTTGTATATTTTCATAAATAAGGTCCTTTACTATTGCTACTGTAGGTTCTATAGTTATTTGTTCCTCGGGTTCCACAGGATTCCTTGCACTTTTATTAACCATGCTAGCTAACATAGAATGTTCTTGTACCTTAGCAGAGAAAGGCATTTTCTCAATATAAGGTTCAGGCACAATAGAATCAACGGTATGAACTTCTATATCTCTAGCAGGAACACAATTAACAGTATCTTTATAAGGTGCATGGTACTTATCCCATTCCTTTTTGGGAATATCAATATAAGAGGCAAAAGCCTTATATAAGTTTGCAGCAACTTGAGAATCAAGACCATAAACAATACTAACATTATGAAAATCACCGGATGACATAAAAGTTTTAATGCATTCACAATCATAGTTTATATCTGACTTTCTACCTTTGTCATTCTCCCATCCTTTGGTGTTTTCTTGAATACGGTCAAGAAGATCCCATTTAGCTTCATCCTTCATACGTGTAAATGATCCAGAACAAGAAGCATCCAATTAATCCTTATCATGAAGAGAAAGCCTTGCATAGAAATTATTAATAACAGTATTACTGGGGAGCTCATGAATGGGGCATTTGAGCATTAGTAACTTCAATCTCCCCCATGCTTGGGCAATACTCTCTCTACCATGAGGCCAAAAATTATATATATAATTCCGATCTCTATGAATTTCACTGGGAGGATAGAATTTAGAATAAAAGAAAGGCACAATTTCTTCCCATCCAATAGTCTGGCTATTTTTCAGCAGTTTAAACCATTCAATGGCTCGGCCTGTGAATGATACAGAGAATAATTTAATCTTCTCTTGGCCCATTGAAATACCTGCACACTTGAACAACCCGCATAATTCATGTAAAAAGAGTAAATGATCACCGGGATGGACAATTCCATCACCTGAATAGCAGTTATTCATAACATGTTCAACAATCTTTATAGGTATTTTATAAGGATCAAAATCATCAGGCGGTGGGTCACTTACTACCCTAGCAGTGGCAGCAGTGCCCGCAAATAAGGACTCAAAACGAGATGCAAACATAGTGTAATAAAGCAGTAGACAGTAATTAAAACATCACTTGCAACAGAAGCTTCCTTTGTCAATTCCACTTCCCAATAGCGCTTCACTCCCCGGAAACGGCGCCAGAAAATATTCTTGATGACCCACAAGTATAGGGGGTGTATCGTAGTACTTTTGATAAATAAGAGTGTCGAACCCAACAAGGAGAAGAAGGTGTTGACAAGCAGTTTCGATGAAGGAATAACTGTAAATACTGAAAGATAGATTTGTATGGGTTTTTGATATTGCAGATAAATAAAGTGCGAGTAAATAAAATGAAGTAATAATAATTGCAGCGAGTGGCCCAATCCTTTCTTGAGCAAAGGATAAGCCGGTGGGTTTACTTATGATTAGCAAACGTTCTCGAGGACACACGGGAGGTTTCTGTCAAGTGCTCTTTGTCCATGCCGCTGAATAATCTCTACGTTTTGATAAGTGTTGTGTGGGTGAACCTATGATAACGTACCGTCCCATCCAAGACTAATACAAAGTTGTGATTATACCCCTTGCAAGCATCCATAACTACAAGAAACTAATTAACAAATAAATCTAACCACAACTTTAAACTCCGGGATCCTACGCTCCCTCGTGTAATGGTTTCCTAATGGGGGTTTAGGTTTCTGTCACTCCGGCAACCCCACAATTAGTAGCCAAATACACTATGCATTCCCCTAGGCCCATAAATGGTGAAGTATCATATAGTCGACGTTCACATGACACCACTAGAAGAATAACACCACAACTTAAATATGAAACCGTTAAATATTACTCAACATTACTTCACTACTAACAACTTGACTTCTCCTGTGTCCTCAAGAACAACACGAACTACTCACAAGACATCATATGGATCATAATCAGAGGTGATATAATGGATGATAAAAATCTGCTCATAAAGTGCAAACACCGATAAATCTCACAAGCATCAACTACTAACAAGTAATCCACACCGGGAGAGAGATCTAATGTAAAACAACAATAGAGGCCCCTAATTGTTACAGCGGGATGACGGTGGATGATGAGGGTGATGGTGCTGGTGGTGATGATGATGATGATGATGATGACGATCTTGATGATTCCCGGAGTGATGACGATGACGATGGCGGTGATTTCCCCGCTCCGGAGAGGAATTTCCCCGACAGATTTCTCCCTGCCAGAGGCTTTTCTCTCTCGGGGGGTTTTCACCCCGAGGCGGCGGCGGAATAATTGTTTGATGATCCTCTGAGGTTTAGGGTTCCCTGGGGGTCAAGTACGCGAAAGACCTCGACCAGAGGTGGGCCAGGGTGGCCACACCATCTGGTGGCGCGGCCAGGGGGCGCGCCACCTCGTGGTGTGGGCCCCTGGTGGCCCCCCTCTGGCTCTCCTTCTGGCTGGACTCCTCCTCTGAACTTCTAAGACACCCCTGGTGTCCCCCTTCTTCTTATGATCTTCTGAAATATGGTATCTCGATGGTGCTTTTTTCCATCAGATTTCTGGTCCCGGTGTTTATTCTCCAAAAATTATGAAACATGCAAAATAAAATAAAATAACATATGGGATGCATCATAACATGAAATATATTGATGAATAACAGAAAATTATGATATAAAATAGTGATGCAAAATGGACGTGTCATGGCACATGAAGAATATGGGCTCAATGTTGTACCTTGTTTTCCGTTGTATTTCTTTGTTTTCTGCTAGTATTCTAAGACTATGCAAGTTGTAATACTATTTGTAAAGACTGGATCATGCGATGTAATAGAATTTGATGAATTTGCATGATATTTCATTTTGTACTGTGGTGCTAGAAATTGATCCAGGGACTAGCACACTAACACAAATGTTCTTACATTATTTAAATGTGGGAACGCTATAAGACAAGTCATGCTACATCAATAACTACTAAGCATTAAAATAATATATAGCATGACATGTTAAAGTCTAAGCCACAGTCTAAACAAGCTTCCATTGCACCGTTATAAGCATGAAATATTTTATTGTTTTCCAACACCAATCACTTTATTTCAACAAAAAAATCTCCAAATAATTTATCAATGAAACAAGAGAGTACTACTCTACAAGAACTAATAGCTTCGAATAAGAGATGCATGAAAAACAGGAGGTAAAAGGATTGCAGTAGCTAGAAAATAATTAAGAATATGAGTATTCATATGAAAAAGCGGAGCGTGTCTCTTTCCCACACAAGAATGCTAGGATCCAACCAAGTTTATTATAGAAGATAAAATAAAAATAAAAAACAAACAAACGCTCCAAGTAAAGTACATATGATGTGACCGAATAAAAATATAGTTTCACTAGAAGTCACCTGATAAGTTGTTGATGAAGAAGGGGATGACTTGGGCATCCCCGAGTTTAGACGTTGAGTCTTCTTGAAATTAGCTGGGATGATCCACGGGGGCATCCCCAAGATTAGGCTTTTTACTCTTCTTGGTCACATTATATCATCCTCTTCTCTTGACACTTGAAAACTTCCTTCACACCAAACTCAAAGTAATTCTCATTAGAGGGTTAGTGCATAATAAAAAAACTCACATGTTCTGCATGGACACAAGCATTACGAATACTTTCTAAACATTAGCTACATCCACTGATGTTTTATGGGGCAAAGAAATCCACTAAACATAGTAAAAGAGAGAATGCAAAGTAAAAGACATAATCTATCAAAACCAGAACAATCTGTAAATAAGATTTTTTTCGAGGAACTTATGTTGCTCAAATCAGAAAACTCAAAACTAGAAAAAGTTGCGTAAATATATAAGGATCACGCACAAAAAAAAATTCAGGATATTTCATTTTTTCTGGAATTTATGGCAAATTAAACGGTGGACAGAAAAAATCTGTTCCCGCGTAGAAATCCAAATCTAGCATCAACTTTCCACTAGAGACTCTACTTGGCACAAAAAAGAAATAACAAAAGATAAGGAGACGTTTCTACAGAGGTAACAACTTCCAAGACTCGGAGAAAATAAAAGGAAACTGAAAGGAAAAAAATATAATGGGTTGTCTCCCAAAAGCGCTTATCTTTAACGCCTTTAGCTTGGCAAAATGATTTTTTAAGATGCTCAAATAAGGATGAGTTAAAAAATAAAAGATAGCATCAAGAAGCATATATAAAACATGTTTATACCTAACACTCTTCATGTGCATAGGAGTATTGCAAGAAAACAAATCAATGAAGCAGAAAGCTAACATAGGAAGGCAAAACAAGTGCAACTTCAAAACTTGTAACATAAAGAGAGGAGACTTAATATTATTGAGATATATGAAACCGGGTCTTCCTATTTAATAATGACCAGTGGGTCTTAAAGAAACCAGCATATAAAAGCAACACAAGAGAAAGCTCAAAAATTTCATCATAGAGAGAGGAAATTTAATAACAAGAAGATTTCCATAACCATATTTTCCTCTCTCAAAATAATTCTCAGTAGCATCATGAATAGACTCAACAATATAGCTATCACATAAAGCATTTTAATCACGATAAATCATAAAATTATTATCATTACTCTCCACATAAGTAAAATCCTTCTCATTAGTAATACTGGGAGTAAAACTATCACATCCAGCATTCAATCATCATAAATCGGAGGAATCGTATAATCATAATGAACTTTATCCTCAACAGTAGATGGACTAAAAATAGCATGTTCGGCATTGTAAACATCATATATAAGAGGCATATCATAACCACAATAAAATTTATCCTCAATAGTAGGTGGAACTAGAATACCACAATCATTATAATTATCATATATTGGAAGCAAAGTATCATCAAAGAAAATTTCCTCCTCAAAACTTGGGGGACCAAAAATATCATATTCATCAAAACCAGCTTCCCCAAGCTTAGAGATTTCCATGGCATTAGCAATAATGGTGTTCAAAGAATTTATATCAATAACATTACCACTATCATGCAAGCAAAGTTCCATGTTTTTTTTAATTTTCTCTTCAAACACTTCATGTCCTAACTCAAGATAAATATTATAAAGCTCTCTCATAATTTTGTTGTTTTCCATTAAGCCTAACTAGTAAAAATAAAAACAAGAAACAAGAAAAAATAAGCCTAACTAGTGAAAATAAAAACAAGAAACAAAAAGATATAATTGCATAATACAAAAGAAATAACTTCGAGCACTCACACACCAGCAACAGTACTAGAAAAAAGCTTAGTATCTAGGGGACGTGAGTACCTTTTACCTTACCTCCCCGGCAACGGCGCGAGAAAAGAGCTTAATGTCTACGCATGCTTCTATTCTTGTAGACAGTGTTGGGCCTCCAAGTGCAGAGGTTTGTAGAACAGCTGCAAGTTTCCCTTAAGTGGATCACCCAAGGTTTATCGAACTCAGGGAGGTAGAGGTCAAAGATACCCCTCTCAAGCAACCCTACAGTTAAGATACAAGAAGTCTCTTATGTCCCCAACACACCCAATACACTTGTCAGATGTATATGTGCACTAGTTTGATGAAGAGATTGTGAAATACAAGTAATATGGAGGATTATAAGTGGTAGTTGCAATATGAAATAGAAATGGCAGCAAGAAAACATGTAGCAGAACTGGTTGTAACCAGTGTTTCAATGCTTAGAAATAAGGCCTAGGGATCATACTTTCACAAGTGGACACTCTCAACAATGATAATGTAATTAAATAAATAAATATCTTCTCTTCACTATGCTACTCTGAACCACTCTCCGGTTGGATAACAAACACCAATTCATTTCCTAGGGCTACAAAAGCACACCTTAAAGTCGCATTCCTCATCTAGGCAACCCCACACTGGCACCTTGAGCATACTAGATGGTTCCAGACAAACACCACAAGTTCATAGAAATATCCAACACAAATTATATAAACTTTAGCCTAAGTCACACACGGTGCACACACTGTCACCTTCACACTGTGGGACAAGGTGTATGATGTCTATGCACGCTTCTATTCTTGTAGACAGTGTTGGGCCTCCAAGTGCAAAGGTTTGTAGAACAACAGAAAGTTTCCCTTAAGTGGATCACCCAAGGTTTATCGAACTCAGGGAGGTAGCTAGAGATCAAAGATATCCCTCTCAAGCAACCCTGCAATTAAGATACATGAAGTCTCTTGTGTCCCAACACACCCAATATACTTGTCAGGTATATAGGTGCACTAGTTTGGAGAAGAGATAGTGAAATGCGAGTAATATGGATGGTTATAAGTAATAATAGCAATCTGAAATAAATATGGCAGCAATAAAAAATGTAGCAGAACAGTCGTAAAACGGTGTTTCAATGCTTGGAAACAAGGCCTAGGGATCCTACTTTCACTAGTGGACAGTCTCAACAATGATAACATAATTGAATGCATAAATATCTTCCCTTCACTATGCTACTCCGAACCACTCTCCGGTCGAATAACAAACACCACTTCATTGCGTAGGGCTGTAACCGCACTCCTCAAGTTTGTATTCCCGTGTCTAGTTAGCCCCACGCTGTCACTATGAGCGCCCTAGAAGGTACTAAGAAAAGTCCACAATTTCAAAGGGTCATCCAACACAAGATATAAATATCATGCTAAACCACACGGTGCACACACTGTCACCTTTACACCGTGATCAAAGTGTTTACGGAGATCTCATAACAAAACCACTTTATTGGCATAATACATGAGGAGAAAATCTACTAATTCAACTAGATACAAAGCTCATGATCACATAAAGATCACACCATGGGAGAGACTGATGAACCACATATCTACCGGTAGAGCCCTCAGCCTCGGGGGAGAACTACTCCCTCCTCATCATAGGAGACAGCAAGAGCGATGTAGATGACAGTGGAGTCGATGGAGATGGCTTCCGGGGGCACTTCCTCGTCCCTGCAGGGTGCCAGAACAGAGATCTGTCCCCCGAAACATGTCGTCAGCGGCGGCGGAGCTACAGATGTTTTTGTGGAAAAGGTCGATTCCCCTGGGGTTTATGCATCGGGGAGTATATATAGGCGAAAGGGCGATGCCGGGGGGTGGCCAGGAGGCCCATACCACCTGGTGGCGCGGCTAGGGGGTCGTGGCGCCACCCTATGGTGTGGCCCCCCTCCGGGGCTCTTCGGGACTTCTAGATGCTTCCGGGACTTCTAAGACTTCTCGCTTTCGAATCGTCCAATTCCGAGAATATTTCCAAAACAACTTTTCTGAAACTAAAAACAACAGAAAACAGGAACTGGCTCTGTGGCATCTTGTCAATAGGTTAGTCCCGGGAAATCGATAAAAATGACATAAAGTGTAAAGAAAACATGTGGGAAACAACAGGAAAACAACATGGAACATCAGAAATTAAGGATACCTTTATGACGTATTAGTGTCTCCGGAGTTCACATTAATAAAACCACTTGAGTAGCATAATAGATGAAGAGTAAAATCTACTTATTCAACTAGATTACAAAGCTCATGATCACATAAAGATCACACCATGAGAGAGATATGAACCACATAGCTACCGGTAGAGCCCTCAGCCTCGGGGGAGAACTACTCCCTCCTCATCATGGGAGTCAGCAACGGCGATTAAGATGGCGGTGGAGTCGATGGAGATGGCTTCGGGGGCAATTCCCCGTCCCTGCAGGGTGCCGGAGCAGAGATTTCTGTCCCCGAAAATTGTCTTCAATGGCAGCGGAGCTATGAAACTTTTCGTGCATGGAGGCCGATTCTTTTAGGGTTTTTGCATCGGGGGCAATATATAGGCGAAAGGGCGATGTCGTTGGGCGTCGGAGGGGCCCACACCACGTGGTAGAGCGGCCAGGGGGCGCGCCAGCCTATGTTGTGGTGATGACTCCCAAGTGCAGGAGATCAATTGTAGTACCTTTCGATAAGTATTTGAGTGTCGAACCCACGAGGAGCTGAAGGTAAGCTATCTATTCTCTAAAGCCTTATAACCCTCTTATATGGCTGTTTATGCAAAGCAATAAGTTTGACTAAAAGGAACTAACTAATTAAAAGCAAGTGACGTGGAGTGTGGTTTGTCTAGTAACTAGTGAAGCAAGTTTAAAAGGCAAGTTTCTAAGCAAGTTTCACAAGTAGCAAGCAGCAAATATCTCAAGTATCTCAAGGGAGCAAGTGTTCTAGCAATAGGTGTTCCGTTCGTGTGGTTGTCATAATTAGTGAAGCACATGTTTTAGTCTTAGTTGTTTCTTCTAGGAAGGAGCCATGAATAGGTATAGTCAAGTAAATGATCTACAACCCCTTCTGATGGATCATGTGGCCAAGTAAATGACTGCACAAGATTGCTTAAGACATAAAGTCCCACCATAGCCTTATGTTCTAAGGTCCCCTATATATATCCCCCAATAACTTAACTTTGTGGCTCGGTCTCAGGTTACTGTCACTCCCAAGTCACCACCACTCCATTATGCTACCGGTGATCACCTTACATGCATTCCCCAACATATGCGTGCACTCATATATTGTACATAAAGACAATCATACAAGATAACAAACTTGTATGCAACGAATCAACGAACTATTTCACCATTGCCAAGAACAACTGACTACTCAAACATAGACGGGGAGACACAATACATCAAGGGAATATAGTATTGCATCATACATCGTGTATGCCAAGAGATTACATTGGAGAGATGGAGCTGATCTTGCTGTAGATGTTGATGATGAACACGCCGGAGGGGGCGGAGCCCTCCGGGGATGATCCCGGC
This sequence comes from Alopecurus myosuroides, assembly GCA_028641055.1. NCBI lineage: Eukaryota > Viridiplantae > Streptophyta > Magnoliopsida > Poales > Poaceae > Alopecurus > Alopecurus myosuroides. The sequence continues at coordinate 413,737,619 of CM054059.1, forward strand.
GGCGTTTCCCCCCTCTGATCTTCTCCGGCGGCAGCCTTCTGTCTCTCTGTTTCGTGGTTTCGTCTCTCGGCGCCGCCTCCTTCTCGAAAAGTCCAGGGGACCCTTTATATAGTCGTTTTTAGGTCACGAGACACTCGGGAGAAGAAAGATCGCCGGCATCGGAGCCACGGGGGCAAAAAGGGGGCCCCACACACGGCCAAGGAATCTGGCCGCGTGGAGGGTCCTCTTTTCCACTTGGTTGGCCTTTTGGCCCTCTACTTTGGCCCATGGTCTTCGTCTCGAAAATTCTGAACCGTGCTCTTTGGCCTTGCCCTTTTTGGAGTCCCGAAGATCCCGGAAAGTCTGAAACACTAAAAAGTACGTTTTCTGGAAAAACAGGGTTAGAACCAAAAGAAGGGGGATTATTCAGAAAATCCCCCAAATCATTATAAAAAATGAATATAAGTTGCTAATATGTAGGAAAAACAAGTAATAACATGCAAAGTTCATGTATGCATTTTACATGCATCATGTGGCCACCTCGAAGCACCCCTCCGGGTGTCCTCCGGACTCCGTGTATGTGACAAAAAAATAGGACAGGATTTTGTTTCGTCCAATTCTGAGAATATTTCCAGAAAAACTTTTCAGAAACCAAAAACAACAGAAAACAAGAACTGGCGCCGTGGCATCTTGTCAATAGGTTAGTCTGAGGAAATCCATAATTCTATAAAGTGTATAGAAAACATGTAGCAATTGGCATAATATCAACATGGAACATCAGAAAGTATAGATACGTTGGAGACGTATCACACCTTGTCTTAGATATAATATGAAAACACAACTTTCTATTGCACATATTATTGGTTTCTAATATATAGGGGGAGTGTTGATCGTACAGTGGATTATTTTATTCGAAAGAAAAAATTCAAATGAATCCCACATCTAGGGGGAGCCCGCCTATATTTTACTTACCATGCTTACAATGTTCAGATTATATAAACTGTCCTTGCAAATACTTATGTTGCCATCAAACACCAAAAAGGGAGAGATTGAAAGGAAATTTCTACCCATAAGTAGTGTTGTGTGTTTGTTAAAAAAATAAGTGACATTTAATCGTGTGCTAAAAGGTTATACGATGATTAGCACAAGATGGTGTCAAGCCCCTTAAAAAGGATAACATATTGGTCCCCTAGTGATCTAATTACTCATAATATAGTCTAGGGTCTGTAGTTTGTCTAAGGGTTTCTCAATGGAAGGTATGGGGATATCATCTATATGTAGAATACCAAATACACACACCATAGCCTTCCTATCAACGATGGTGAAACTAGAGAGTGCAAAACATAGCAGTTGTTGGAAACAACCCGGAGACTCCAAGCCGGAGACTTGAGTGTGAAAATCACCGGAGACTCCAGACTCAGGGCATCCGGAGACTCTAGCCTCATTATTTATGAAATGGGGTGAAGAGCTAGGCATTTGAAGTAACACTGAGATGCCCCCTATGAATTATGGCCAGAGTTTACCGGGAGACTTTTGGAAGTCTCTGACCAGGCCGAAAGATTCTGGACAATATTTGGTCCGGAGTCTCCATGCTAGGCCGGAGACTCCAGTTGACAGGCTTGATACTCCGGAGTAAAGTTTCTTGCAATAGCTAGAATTCTGGAGATACTATATCAAGCCTTTTCCTACCTTGCGGAAGACTACCACGACCAGGATACCTTTTTTTTTGAAACATTTTCTACTCCAGGGGAGTCCCCCACAACCCTTTATTGCCATCAAAAAGAGTTTACAAATATTTACATATATACAAAGAAGGATAGACTAAGATAGTCTATCACAAACTAAGGTAAGGTGTTAAGCCATGATGATAATTTCTGAGCCAAGGAAGCACTCAACCTATGCTTAAGCAAGGTGAGATCCAGCATGAAACCAACTTTCCAACCCTTGAAGGAATGCCTCTCACACTTGAACATAACTCCATTCCTCCGTTTCCAGATGTTCCAACAGGCAAGAATCACTATCCCTGTGAAACAAGGACCATTGAAATTCTTTTTAGCATTGGAGAGATTAGACAAAATTGTGTTATCACTCCAGGGTATTTGTAGGTATTTCCAGATTCTAGAGCTGAAAACACATTGGAAAAACAAACGCGTCCAATCCTCAAGACAGAGTTTTTTGCATAGGAAACAATAATCAGTCCCATCAATCTTCCATTTCCTTCTCTTAATCATATCCTTGGTATTAATCCTATCATTTAGGATCATCCATGCAAAAAAATTATGCTTTGACATGCATTTGGATTTCCATATCCACTTGGCTGGTTTATCATCTGGCAACTGAGCAAACTGCGACTGATAGAATTTACTGGAGGTATAGATACCTTTATTGAAATTACAGGTTCAGACATCCTTATTATTATTCACGTGAACATTTTCCAGGATACCTTGAAGAGCAACAAATTCTTGAAATGCTTCATTAGAAAGAGGCAAATGAAAGGCAACGGAAAGATCATCCAGCACTTTCAAATCCCCAACTGAGGCCAGCTGATCCTTTGCAAACGAGAACAGTCTTGGAAATTTTAGTGAGAGAATATCTCCCAACCAAGAATCTTTCGAAAATAAGACAGAATAACCATTCCCAACTGAACAAGATGAAAATGAACACCAAGATTCAGATAGTTGCATAATTCCTTTCCACCAGAAAGATCCACAAGAGGTAACTTCATGGGGAACCGATTGGAAATAATATGCATTTTTGACCAGGTTTACACAAGGAATATCCACAGAGTTGTAAAATTTTGCTAGAAATTTGAGCAACAAAGCCCTGTTTTGGATCGAAGATTAATGACTCCCAAACCACCTTTACATTTGGGCTTACACACCATGTCCCAAGCATCCAAAGAGTTTACTCTTTTCTTGTTTTCGTCTTTCCTCCATAAACATCTTCTCCTAGCCTTATCAATAATATCAATAAATCCTTTAGGAATCACCAGTGTGCATATATAATATGTGGGCAGAGAGGAAAGGATAGAGTTCACAAGCACAAAACTGTGACCATATGAAAGAAAAGAGACAGTTGCAGAAAGTCTGCTTTCAATTCTGTCAATGAGTGGAGCAAAATCCTTAATTGATGGTTTAGTGGTGTCCATAGGCAAGACAAGATAAGTAAAGGGCATAGAAGCCACCTTACAATCCAAAACCCCAGCCAAATCAACAGTCTCCTGCTGAGAGATATTAATTGGTATCATGGAGGACTTATTGAAATTCACCTTTAGCCCCGTGATCTGAGCATAAAGGTTTAGCAGATTCTTGAATACCAACAATTGATCAGGGTCAGCAGGTAAGATTACTAGTGTATCATCAGCGTACCGAACAATAGGATAATCCCCTCCAATAGGAATTGGTAAGCGAAGACTACCATCCCTGAGGGCCAAGTTTACGATACTTTGAAGCATATCACCGCCCAGAACATACAGTATAGGTGATAAAGGATCACCTTGACTGACCCCTCTTCTGCAGACAAAAGGTTTACCAGGGACACCATTTAAAAGAACAGAGGAAGATCCTGAAGAAAGAATTTGTTCACCCATTTAATGACAAGAGGTGGAAACCCCTTACATCTCAAAATCTGAAGGATGGCACTGTGTTCAATTGTATCAAAAGCTTTCTCAAAATCAATCTTGAAGACCAACACTTTCTGCTTAGATTGTTTACACTGGAAACTATATTCAAAACACCATGCTAATCAATATTGAATTGTTCTGGATTTAATGAAACCATACTAATTATCATGGATACAATCAAAGATCTTATATTAGAATCTATTAGCCAGAATCTTAGTGAGAAACTTGAGACAAGTGTTTGTAAGGGAGATTGGTCTAAAGTCATTCACAGTTTCAGGGGATTGTTATTTTGGAATGAGAGTGATAAAAGAACCATTAATTCTCTCCAAAGAAATTCTTGCACTATGGAAGTCATTGCAAAGTTTGATAAAATCGTATTTTACAATACCCCAACAATGCTTAATGAATAAGCGAGTGAAACCATCAGGACCAGGAGCACGATCAGGTTTGAGATGCTTAACCACTCCCTCCACTTCCTAAACAGAAAAAGGATTTGCAAGATCCTCTAAACCATCCACCACAGGCAAGAATTGAGATATATCAATATTAGCAATAGGTGGGCAAGAAACACCCATCCTGTTTTTGAAACAGAGCCCAAATGCAGCAGCTTTTTCCTGGTGATCCACCAGAATATTCCCTGAAGAGTCCGAGATGGAAGGAATTGCATTGTGCCTATACCTCTCAGTTGCCCTGGCATGAAAATATTTAGTATTTTCACCAGAAAGCTTAGCCCAACGAATTGTGCACCTCTGTTTCCAATAATCAGACTGCAATGATAATAATTTCTTTATGTGTTCCTTAACAATCAATCGGAAATTAAACTCAGGAACACTCAGAGATCTCTCATCTTCCAATTGATCAAAGAACAGAATCACCTTACTACTCATCTCAATAAGTAGTTTCAATTGAGAAAGATTTCTTCCCCAATCTTTTAGGGCATATCTAAGATTTTCCAGTTTGGTTGTGATTCTGGTGGTGATGGATTTGGCCATGATAGGAGTATTCCAAATTTTGCTCACAAGGTCCAAGAAGCCAGGTTGTTTGATCCAGTGATTTTCAAATCTAAAAATGTTTGCCTTTGGAATGCTCGTTCCAATTTTAATAGTGCAAGGCAAATGATCAGAAGTAATCTTGGACATGGGCATTACCAAGGTATTAGGAAAATCCAAAGTCCATTGACAAGATGTAAAAAACCAGTCCAGCTGAACAAGCAATGGATCCTTTTGCATATTGTACCAAGTATATTTTCTACCTTTAACTGGTAATTCGAATAAACCCAAGTGGCTAATGACATCATTAAAAATGAAGATATCGTTAAGATCTGCCCCTAACTTATTTCTATTATCCAAAGATCAAATAAAGTTGAAATCCCCAAGAATCAACCAATTTTGATGTAATGGGATAGAAAGATTATATAATCAGTTGACAAACTCATCTCTTTCCACCCCTTTGCAAGGACCATAAACATTCACTAAAAACCAAGTAACTGAATTATGAACCGAGGTGAGTTTTATGTGAATGGTAGAGCGATGCACTTCCAGTAATTCTCCTCTGAAAATGGAACTATTCCATAGCACAATTAGACCCCCATAAGCTCCAACAGAGGGAGAGAAAACAAATTGATCAAACCTCTTAGGACAAAATGATCTAATAAAAGAATGATCAAAATCCTGACATTTAGTTTCTTGAAGACAAATCACAGATGCATGACTTTCCTCAATTTTATTGTAAACATCATCTCTTTTAAATTTATCATTTAAACCTCTAACATTCAAGTAAAAAACAATCCAATCCAAATGCATTGAAGATGTACTATCCATTGAAGACTGAAAGTGATAATAATCCAGGTAGGCCAACATAAATGACCAACAGAAAATAAACCAGGTAGTAGCAACCTTGATCATAGATCAATACAAGCTAGTTCCAGGATAGAAAACATAATATAATAAAAAAGGTCCAAGACGCACTTCAGGAGCCAACAAGGCCCAAAAGCAGAATAAGGCCCACTAATCATCAGAACTTGATGGGCTTGTGGGCTTCTTCGGAGCAGCTTCAAGCTTCTCCACAGTCAGTTCTGAATCTTCGATCTGGAGCAGTTTTCCCGCCCTCCTCAGCACAGCAACAAGAGTGATGGGTGGCACACCGTCAGCAGAAGCATGGGGGCGTGAAGACTTGGCCTTCTTCCTAGGCTCAGGTTTATCAGACCCAGCCAGAGCACGGAAGCCAGCGTTCTTGGCCAGACTCCTCGTCACACGACAACCTTCAATGACAAGTGGAGTTGTAGCCTTGCGGGTCCTCTTCTTGGAAGCAGAAGGCACAGGGGAAGCAGGATGATTTTCTAGTAGCACGGGTGCAACCGCAACTGGGTCCTCCAAAGGTAGCAGGGTAGACAGAAATTCAAATCTCCCGTCAAAGATGAACCTGGCTTTGTGTTCCTGAAAATATCTGGACCACTCAACAACAGGATCAGGTAGACGCACTTGCATAATCTGAACCTCGTCCCCCTACTCCACAGCATCTACCTGCACCGGTGGGACGAAGGGGACAATGGTCAGCTAGTTCTGCTCCACTTGCTGCTGCAACTCAATAAAATGTTCAGGACCTTCAGCCCTGACAACATTTACTGTGTCCACCGTCGCATATGAGAACTCAACAGATACAGAGGATTGCACCTATTCAGGTTCTGGTGGCTGATCGACAGGGTCAGCCTGTCCCACATTCTCCCTTCACCACCATTGTTCAAGAGCTCCAAACTCATGCCTTCTAACCAGTCTTCACGAACCTTTTTGGTGTGAACTAGAGTTCGATAGGATGAACAAACAGTAAAAAAAGCTCTTTTTTAAAATTTCCATGCCCAAAAATCCTCCCGCGGATGTGCATATAGAAATCTTAGAGCATCTCCAACCGGATACCCCAAACTGGTATATTTTGTCTAGATGGACAGCCAGGGCATGCCTGTCGGAACGGGAGCAAGAATAGCTACCCAACCATGGTCCCCAAAACGGTTTAATTTGTCCAGGCTGCCGGTAATCCCCAAACTCAACCCATATGCTCGGATAGTGTGCCACATAGAACGCATATTGTTTCTTTATTATTTATTTCGTTCCTCTCTCTACTTCTCCATCAATTACATGCAAGTGATACGACTTAGAAGGATTTGAGGGTGTATGATGGGAGACACATGTTTTTGAGGTTTAAAAGTGGACATGCGAGGCACCATCCGGGCACGTACAAACACGTTTTAGGGCCCAAATTTGGCTATCCCAGTTGGAGATGCTCTTAAACGACTATCATGTCTTTTGTGTAAGATGGCGATTACGTAATTACATTCAAAGCCCGCGATCACAAAATACACTGAACCATTTGGTACCCTGCTTAGGATTGGTAGCATCCACCGCGAGGTTCAGACCAGATATTTTTTCGAGATGGGCCACCTCTGCATCAAAATGATGCATACGACTTTTTATTACTTCATTTAAGTTTCAAAGTGCAGCATCTTATTACATCTCATGGATCGCAGAAGGTTGAAACAAATATCAACCATCTGAAAAGTCGTACTAACTTGTAAGCCGCCACCCGAACCGGCCGAAGAACTCCCGTGCCACGGTTTCCAAACATGCGCACCAAGAATCCATGTCCTGGTGGTTCTCCATCGACTGGAAATAAGACCACACATGAATCGAATGGCTGGCCAAAGATACTACCTGTACTGTGGTGTACCTCTTGGGATAGAGCTTGTCGTCGTGCCCTCTCCAGCGCTGTTGCGTTCGTGTTTGCGTGCCCTTAGAGACGATCGCTCGATCGTATGCCAAGAGCAACAGCCTACAAAATGCCTCCATACACGATGACATCCATCCATGTGTACTGCCCTCTAGAAACACTTCCGTTCCTTGCGGTGAATAGTACCCAAAGGTCGAGCTCGATCCAATATCCCCACCTTGGGTAGGTGGCGAGTAGGTCGGTGAACGTGAAGCCAACACGTGCTTTCTCGAGTCGGCAATCCCTCATAGAGAACATGGAAAGACACTCGATTGGACCATCGGAACCAGAGTTATCAAAACCTCCTATCTTGGTGAGACCAGTTTTTTCCCACTGGGAACCAAGGCGTCGACCATCTCTGTGTTGACTAGCGGACACTCATGAGCCTCATGGTCGGCCTCCTAAACCTCCACCCGATTTGCGAAGAACTAGAGCTAAGTATCGCCACAACAGTCTCCGGAGAACCTTGGCCATCCGTCATAGTCACAACACTCTACCCGGCAGAGAAAGGCGCCAAAACACCATAACAGACAATGCTTTTACTACAAAAACACTGCTTGGCATAGGTTTTAGTGGGTAAACTCGGCGCTTCTCTCGTCATGTAGTCCTTCTGATAGCATGGAGTAACCGGCGCTGAATGCGTTTGCATTTGTTCCTCCTCCTCAACCTATCTCACAAAGAACGGCGAGGCATTGAAAGACCTTTAGATTTTGGATTAAAATAGCGAGCATTGGGAGTATATGGATCACATAAAAGAGATCCAAACTTGAGCATATTTTGCAATTTGGAAACGCCTGATAGAACCTGATGTTTTGGGGATGAATCCGAACCACCTTGAGGTTTTTGCTGCTTCTCAACAACCTGCTTTTTCCCAAGGTTATTATCTCCCCATCATACTTCTCCTCGTTATTCGTCCCGTTAACTTTAGAATCATCACAATCATCTCTTATCACTAGCATCCCTCTTATTAGAATCATCGGGATCATCACCAGGTGGTGCATCATGCATGTCAACATCATCATCTTCGAACTGAACTAAAGCATATAGCCAACCCCTTCATATTTATGATCCACCTTAGGTGGCATGGCCGAAGTTTCTACACAGTCAACTCGTAAAGGAACCACGTTCCTTGCACGGGTAAAAGCCATGTCCACTTCATTTGTTTTTACAATTAAGGAGCCAACTGCGTAAAGGGCAAGGTAATCATTCCGAAGATCCTCGAGGAAGTCTCTCACTCTAACCCATAGATCCACTAGGTCATACTTATTGATACTATCGGTAGACCATTCCTGAAAGTGCATAGTCACTTCCTTCTCTTCCACTTGGATCCACTAGGTCATACTTACTGATACTATCGGTAGACCATTCCTCAAAGTGCATAGTCACTCCCTTCTCTTCCACTTGGATCATACCAATCTTCCAAAGTCTAGCCAAATCTGCCTTGGTAAGGTAAACCACTGATGCACGTGTAACACACATTCATTGGGAGACCCCAAGAGGAATGTTTGATGAGCACATCAGCAATTTTCCCTCAGAAAGAAACAAAGGGTGAATCGACCAGTAGGAGGAAGGAGTAAATTCAGAAGGTTGATGCAGTTGAGATGGTAGGGTGAACTATCGGTTCAGCAACAACGTGGAACCTACACAACACAATCAAATCACTTTGCCCCAACGAAACAGTGAGGTTGTCAATCTCACCGGTTTTTATGAACACAAAGAGGTCGAACGTATGGTGTCGAAAATAGTATGAGAACAATATGAAAACAATAGCACAGTGTGAAAATAGTGGAAGCAGTGGTTGTATTATCAGTATGAGAAAATGGACCAGGGTCCACAGTTCACTAGAGGTGTCTCTCCATAAAAAGTATCTAACATGCGTGGTGAAGAAATTACAGCTGGGGAATTGACAGATAAAGAAACATGCATGACATAAATATTACTATGAGATTCATGCAGACATTACAACAAAATACATAGGTCGTCATCCAACTGCATCTATGACTAATAATCCACCCTTCGAATATCATCCGAACAAACGTTGGGTATTAAGTTGCAAGCAACGGATAATCGCAGTAAGAAAAGTGTGTAATGTAAACAATGTAAACCAAGTAAACATTGTTGTTTTCTCCCAAATGGAAACAACACATCCTCCATCCGTCACGTTTCTGTCACTCGAGCACAGATGCAAAGGAGGCATGAACCCACTATCGAGCATAAATACTCCCTCTTGTAGTCACTAGCATCTACTTGGCCAGATCATCTACTAACAACGGAGAACATGTAAGATCATAAATAACATACACATGAAGATAACATGATAGATTGATAATCAAAAGACATAACATTCAATAATCATCGGATCCTAGCAAACACAACATGTAGCATTACAAATAGACGATCTCGATCATGTGACACAGCTCACGAGATCTAAACATGAGGCATAAAGTGGAGAGGACAACCATCTAGCTACTTCTATGGAGCCGTAGTCCAGGGATGAACTACTCACGCATCACTCTGGAGGCGGGCATGGTGGTGTAGACCCCTCCGGTGACGAATTTTCCTCCCGGCACGGTGCCGAGGAGAGCTCTATAACCCTCCCGATCTCGGTTTCATGATGACGGCGGCCTCTGGTGTTTCTCGGGAAGAAGTGGTATGTTTTTAGGGTTCACGTATCGGGGGAAATAAATAGGCGAAAGGGCGATAGCGGTGGAAGCCCGAGGGGCCCACACCACCCCCAGGCGCGGCCAGGAGGCGTCGCCCTATGGTGTGGCCCCCCTGTGGCCCCCCTCCGGGCCTCTTCGGGACTCCGTAGAACCGTCGGGAATTCAAAGACTTCCGGGCTTCAAATTTTCCAATTCGGAGAATATTTCCAGAACAACTTTTCTGAAACTAAAAACAGCAGAAAACAGGGAACTTGCTCTGCGGCATCTTGTCAATAGGTTAGTCCGGGGAAATCGATAAAAATGACATAAAGTGTAAGGAAAACATGTAGCATAAGGCATGAAAACAACATGGAACATCAGAAATTATAGATACGTTTATGACGTATCAACCACACAGAAGGAGTTCTCCGCGGACGGGCTTACATCCCATTGGTGACCACCCTGCACCAGCCACACCAACTCGTGTACCACCCCTTGAGTTGTCAAAGAGCCTCCAGAAATTCTAACCCACCCCACCTTGCCACTATCGTGATTAGTACGAAGCCCTTTTGACCTCACAACATCAAAAAACATTAAGAATTCATTCACCAACTCATACATAGTAGCAACCGGTTTTGGTGCAGATAGCAAAGGGAAATCCTTCAAAACATGAGAGGTTTTCCGATAGTATAAACAAAGTTCCAACTTAGAGTCAGTCACATAGTGGCCCGTTTGGATACACCGAAAACGCAAGATTTTTTTTGATGGCTTAGCGGGACCTTGTTTAACTAATAGGCACGCAAACTAGAGGTTGCAGCTGATACCGTCGGCTGCCGCACCTGGGCCGCTTGTACCACTTGCATTGGGGCCACAATTGGCAACTGCACATTTGCAGCAGGAACCAAAGGCAACATGATTCATCCCAAACGTATCTAATTTTTGTTGGTGCTCCATGCTCGTTTTATCTATGTTTTCCTATATTTTCTATCATTTATTGGACTAACCTATTAACAAGATGCCGTTCCTGTTTATTTGCCTGTGCATTGCAGAAAAAGGTCAAATATCAAAAGTACTCAAAAAATTCTGAAAACATTCCAGTAGGCCTAACTCCCCGAAAGACTCCAGGAACGAGAAGGGCAGCCCAAGGTGGGGCCCACGACCCCCAGGGGGAACCAGCCGCACCTAGGGGACCCCTGGAGGCCCCCAACACTGCCTCGTGTTGCCTCTTCGCCTATAAGTTCACCCTTGACCCCAAACAGAATAACAGACAATGACCCCAAGGTGACAGGTTAGGATATCGGAGGGGAAGGGCTATAGTTTGAGGATCACATGTCTTCATTAAGTGCCAATGCTTTGTTTTGGTGCATGGTAGAACAAGCACCTTAATTACCATAAGTACCTTATTTGTCCCCGCAACAACAGGATGGTTGGACAAAATATGTTATGCGAATTCTCATAGCGAGTGGATACAACTAAATAAGGAACACATGCCTACGTATGATTTACCAGCTGAATAACTCTGTTATAAGGTAGTCTCAATTTTAGTCAATTGCTCAACTGTAATTTGTTCACCTAGCACCAGTTCTATTGCTTGGAGAGTTAACTTTAATGAAACTATGAACCCCGGTCCGTCTTTTACTATTGTTGCTATGATTTCTACATTATTTTATTACTTGTTCTCTGGCTGCCTATATTATTATGTTAGATCACACACACCACTCCATCCACTATTTTATTGCATCTTGTGTTACCAATATCATTTGCTAAGCGCTTCTCACGTGTGGCTGAATTGACAACTCAGCTGCTGAGGCTTATAGGTATTGTTTGACTCCCCTTGTGTCGAATCAATAAATTGGGTTACACTTACCCTCGAAGATTGTTTTGATCTCCTATACTTGTGGGTCATCAAGACTATTTTGTGACGCCGTTGCCGAGGAGCATAGCTCTATCTATAAATTCACTTGGTAAGTACACTCTTGCTTTTTTGCTTGCGTTATTATTCTTTCTACCAATGGTTAATTTCTTTGAAACTAGATCTTATGTGCAAGTTGGGTTCACGGAAGATCAACAAAAATATTATAAGCAACACCACTTATCTAAAAAAGAGAAACACTTATGGATACAAATAAATAAACTAAACAACTATGCCAGAAACTTGTGCTCTATATATGATATATCTTGTTGCTTTGACTAATCTTGTTGCTTTATTGATGTTAATAACCTTTCTTTCCAAGGTGCTTATAATGATGATAAAACCTTAGCTTCTAATGTTATGGGAAGTTATGACTTTTATAATGTTTAGCAGATTGAGGAATTTGTTGCTTTTAAGGGTGCCTAAGAAATTATGTCTTTTCTTGAAAATTATGATGATGCTCCTTATTGAACTGGGAGTCTTGCTATACTTAAATATTGTTATGATAATTACAAGGATGATAATTGCTTTATTACTAGATGTTGACACTCGTTTTTGGCTCATAAAGGGATGGCACTAAGATGACCTCAAATAGAAAAATAGCATGAACAAAAGTTGTGTGTCTCGTCGAAACGAACAATTTTTATTTTTGGGTCATCTCAATCCGACAAAGTATGCAAAATCTATGGCCAAAATACTGCTGTCAATGTTGACGCGTGAGGTCAAAACCGGAATTTCCGGTTAAATCCGAATAATCCGGTTCAAATTTCCGGTTAACTTTTGTAACTCACAATAGATTTTCCTTAGCGAAAATCTATTGCAACCAGAATTTCCGGTTAAATCCGAATAATCCGGTTCAAAATATCCGGTTGACTTCTGAAACTTTTTCCCGATTTCTGGGCCCGAACCTGAGTTCGGCTGGCACGTTTGTTTTTGCCCGAATTGGACTCAAATTAGGTCTTTTTGGACGGGATTTTTCATCCTAAACCTGCATGGGAAGTTCATCCGCCCCTTGTATACATGAGGGGTGACAACCGATTGAACCAACACCAATCGAACAAACACAAACCCTAGTTTTTCGTGTTCATCTATCTTTATCTCTCTCCCTTTGTATCTTGCTTCTCTTTCTTCGTTGTTCTTCAGGTTTGAAGACTACGATCCACGAGGCTCCAGGGGCGTTCAGGACGACTTGGAGTAGTCAGTCGTCGCCGGATCCTCCGACGGGGTCCCTCCCGAGGAACCGGGGCATCTGGCCTTCAAAAAGCGTCTGCCGGACTATCTTCCATACCGCGCTTCCGGCAGGCCTCCCGCGGTGCGAATTGCGGAGCATCTCCCTCGGCGCCGCGGGTACACAAGGACGTGTTCATGTGACGTGTCCGCGCTTCAACACACTTTTTTGGCGACTCCGCTGGGGACGAAGCATTGAACGGTCTCCAGCCCGTTCTTGCTACGAAGAGAGCGTCATCGAGATCTCCAATCTACGACGGTATCATGAATCCTCAATCTCCATATGTAGATGCAAATTTCTATCATGTTAATGTTGCTAGATCTTTTGATATGAGTATGATATCGGCTAGCCCTAGTTCTTACAATGTGCCAGGGCTGATGCAAAATAATCTCTATGGTTCGAATAGTTATGATTTTAGCAACATGCAACATGTATATTCGAATTCTCATGCATCGGCAACCCCAGGAGTACATATGTCGATGAACAACATGGTAAGTTTGGTTAATCAATATGAAACACCCAACGTTAGAAATTTTAATTACACGCAAGAGAGTGTTTCACCTTTATATGCATCGGCAAGTGACATGCAATATGTTAGTTCATCTTTAAATATGCCGATGGATATGGGAATTGGACATGCAACTACTACCTATTTGGCCAATTACTCCCAACCATCATATGCTACACCTTATATTACTAATGTTTCATCTTCGTGTGCAACCGGTGAGATTCATAATTTGGCTCCGCACTTTCATAGTGGCCATGGTCGAATAAGTGAAAATTTAACAGTAACACATGTATGTTCATCTACTTCTGTCGCATATGGACTAGATAGTTTCAAGGATAAACTTGCGGCTGAATTCAAGAAGATCAATGCTATTCATTTGAGAGCAGCAGAGAATCCCCATGACCCCGCTGCAATACAAGCTTTAGAGACGCTTAAAAAGAGGCGTGAATAATAGCATCAACAATTTGAGCTCAAATGTTGTCCTTCACAGCCACGAAGTTTCGGCAATGCATTGCCGAAAGAAACTAAAAGTATCGGGGGCAATCTCACCCTGCAGAGCATAGCGCTAACAAATTCACAAAGCCAACTTTTGAGGAATTAACAAATGAACAACGTCAAGGCTATGAAGTACTCAAAAGAAAGCGTGATGAGGAGTTCAAGAAGTTTGAGAATAAGCTCAAAGATGAGCATGAAGCATATAGGAAAAACTTGAAGAGGAAGATATGCGGATGTTTCTTGCAAATCTTGAGAAGGACCATCAAGAAAGTATGACTTCGGTTGGAGAACTCAAGTTGCATACTCCATGCATCAATCAAGGTGAACCCTCTAATAAATATAGACAAGATGAAGAGGTTTTGCGAATTGATAGAATCCATGAAGGAAGTGTGAATGATTCAGAAAGTTTAGTTTCTTCAGTTATTGAAAAAAAACGAATCAAACATTACATGTGCCGAATCTATTGAATCAAAAGAAGCAAACTTCATTGACGAAGAGCATGGAAAGCTTAGAAAAGCAACCATGCTTGACTTTTCTGGAAGTAAGGGATCTTGCATGTTTCCCTATAAGTTTCGTGCCAAATAGATTAATGAACCAAGTTCGGTTGACATTGAGCATCAAAGTAATGAGGTACGAGACCCAGAAAATGAAGAAGAAAAGGCGTTGGAAAATCATCTAGAGACGGGGCAAAATATTTCCCAGGTCATGCAACCATCATGTCCTCCCAACGTCTTCAAAGAGATATATCTAGCAAATAATTTACTTACTTTCCGATTTGGTCAAGACTATATTGTTGATGCATCTATTGGCAAGATTTTCATAAGACACATTGAAAGACCAATCCTGAAAGGTAATTTATTTGTTAGTGATAAAACTGGAACAAAAACTATTGGTCAACATATTACAAAATTTATAAAGACCAATAGTAACAAATTATTACAGCAAGAGCTTTCCCCTTGTTTTATATAAAATTTGTATTTACATGGGTGGCTTTGCTTATCTCATACTTGGCTAACATTTGGATTCAAGTGAGACATGTTTGATATAATTATTTTGGTTTCATAAATATAAATCCAAGCGTAGAATCTCTTGAGAAAGCCGATTCTAGTATAATGGTTTATTCAAAAGCATTGGAGAATCATTGCAAAAGTCAAAGCATAGCCGAATGGGGTGGTGTCAAACTTGAACCATTCGGTTACTTAACTCAAAAGCCGTTCTCGCAACATGATCAGCTAGTTAATAAAAAGTGTACCTTCAGTTTGAGCATGTGTAATCACATCTTTGATATTTTGGTTAAGAATGATTACATTATGATTCTTGGTCACCATGTAGAGCCATCAATACAAGGACGAATATATTGCAAGTTGCATGATTCGTTCGAGCATAGTATTGACAATTGCAACATGTTTCATCAAATAGTACAATCGGCCGTTGGCAAAGGACGATTGGATTTTGGTGAGGCACTTATAGATGACCAGTCTATTTCAATTGGTCTTCATGGCAAGACTCTTTTATATCGGCTACATCAAGTCGATTCGTTCAAAGATGACAAGGTACACGATGAAGATGGTGGGATCAAGTCTTCAAGAAAAGAAATTATTCAGGAGCACATGAGAGATATTCTTGAAGATGGGAATTCTATTGATGCTACACCAATGACATCAAGCACTAGGGGGCAACAAGAAAATCCGAAGATTGATGCATGCGAAATCAAGAAGAACAAATGCCGCTATAAGCACAAGGGTAAGAAATCAAAAGTTACTTTCGGAGAGCTATTGGATAAATATCAAAAAGATATTGAAACAAAAGGTGCTTATCGGCCGAATAGTGCAAAAGCATCAATATCACCCCCAAGGCGCAAGTACAATAACCGGTATTGGCGAAAAGAGAAGTTTAATGAAGCAGGTTCATATCCTCCTTCTGGGCCACCAATACAAAGGTCATGGACACCTCCCTATGCTAATTCCTATCCATATTCATTATGGACATCTATGATTCATGGGCACATTATCCATATTATTCTAGACCATCTAACCCAAATTATGCGGCTCTAAATAGATCATCATTGGATCAACAATCGCATGCCAAAGACCGTTTCAATAAAAAAGACTCGGTCCGGAGCTCAAGGGAAAAGAAAGAGGTGGTCAAGCAGTTTTACCAAGTGAAAAAGAATGGTCATAAGTGGTGCCATTTCACATTCAGTTTTGAGTAACAAAGATCCGGTACAATTGACCTTGTCTATTAAAGGCAAAGAGGTGAAAAAACAAATTGTTGAAGATCAAAGTACAAAATATGAATGTGCGAAGTTGAAAGTGCACAACTTCAAGAAAGAGTTGCCAAAACGGAAACAAAAAGTACAGTCGGGATGCCTACTCGGCTTATCAAGTTGGCAATAAAGAAAATTGCAAAGGCTTAGTGCAGAAGGGTTAAAAAACATGGCATGGATTCCTAAGGAGAGCCGCAAGGACAAGAATGATGTGCAAGATTTAGTTGTAAGAAAATTTATAGAACTAAAGAAAGAGAAGACTGAAACTAACAAGCAATTAAGCCGAAGTTCTATATCAGCTAAGCAAAGTCTTCGGTTGGCACATCGTCTATATTCTTCAACAATGCTATCAACGCCTTTGTCATGCAGTTCACCACCAGGTATGATTGCCTACCCCCCATGGACTTATTTTGACCCATGGGTGAATCATAATTATTTATATCATGGAAGGGTAATACCAAGTCAATATACATTTGATTAATTTCTATGTTATTTCTAGTGCAAAGAGCCAAAATATTTTGAGTTCATTATCATATTTATTGTTTGATTTATTAATTTTGGCTATAATACTTTGGTGGCTGGTTTATGCATGCCCTTGAGGCAAAGATATGGGGCCGATAGTCTTCTATCGTCCTAAGAAATTATTGAGACATGGACGGTGTGGTGTGATAACATCGTCCTTAGCAATACTATTAACCGAGACAAGGTATGCGTCAATTGAAAATTATGCTCTTACTCATGCTTTGATGATATTTGGCTTGTAAGTCTTTAAAATTTATGAATGGACAAATTTTGCTAGCTATGTTGTTGATAAACAAATCAATCATGAGCATAACGTTTGATATTAATTTTCATCTTGTCTCTCTAGTACCATGGAAATTGCATTTCTTGATCTAGCTTTAAGACAATGGCACGTACATTGGTATTGTTTGTTTATCTCCTTTTGGTGCTATTTTTGAAGTCTCGTGCCCTTTAGAATATGATGCACTAATAGTCAAGCCGAATACAAAGATTTTCTATTCGTGCTAGATTTTTTATTTGCTATAGATGCTCCATATATTAGGACTTCTGGTGATTCGTTGTATGTAGTGCAATAATTTCATGATTTACTCATATTTCGACGAATCACCTATTGCTTGTCTTCATACATGTCTAGGTATAACTTTTATCTTGAAATTCTTTACTAATTCTCTTATGCCTAGACATGAAATGTGATGAGTTGGTGCGCAAACATCGGGCTACCATGTTAATCATGGTGCACTGCATATTCCCCGTGAGTTGATGCTTTGTTTCACAAATGAAAGTAAGGCTGAATCGAGGCAATCCGCTTCGGCCATGCACTAATGGAAAATATAATGCAGATGACCTGAAGAAACTCATTATTAATTATATGCAAAATCCTGCAAGAGGATGAGCATGGCCGTTCGGCGGGTTGCTTTCAAATACGTATTGACAGGTGTTGACCCTTATCGCCGAGCGGTTGATGTTATCCTTTCAGGGTACTTGGATGAAATACTATTCAGGTATCATCCTGATAACTCATGGCCGATGGAGTGTTGACATCGTCCTTAGAATGAAAGTGAGGCAAATTATTTTTTTTGGCACGCAAGTTTTGCCAAAAAACAGGGGGCATGTGTTGACACTCGTTTTTGGATCATAAAAGGATGGCACTAAGATGACCTCAACTGGAAAAATAACATGAACAAAAGTTGTCCGTATCTTCTAAACGAACAACTTTTATTTTTGGATCATCTCAATCCGACAAAGTATGCAAAATTTATGGCCAAAATACTGCTGTTAATGTTGACCCGTGAGGTCAAAACCGGAATTTCCGGTTAAATCCAAATAATCCGATTCAAAATATCTGGTTGACTTCTATAACTCACGCCTTTTTTCCTTAGCGAAAATCCATTGCAACCGGAATTTCCAGTTAAATCCGAATAATCAGGTTCAAAATATCCGGTTGACTTCTGAAACTTTTTTCCGATTTCTGGGCCCGAATCTGAGTTCGGGTGGCACGTTTTTTCGCCCGAATTGGACTCAAATTAGGTCTTTTTGGACGGGATTTTTCGCCCTAAAACTGCACGGGAAGTCCATCCGCCCCTTATATACATGAGGGGTGACGGCCGATTGAACCAACACCAATCGAGCAAACACAAACCCTACTTTTTTGTGTTCATCTATCTTTATCTCTTTCCCTTTGTATCTTGCTTCTTGTTCTTCATTGTTCTTCAGGTTTCGTGGCTACGATCCACGAGACTCCAGGGGCGTCCGGGAAGACTTGGAGCATCCAATCGTCGCCGGGTCCTCCGATGGGGTCCCTCCTGAGGAACCGGGGCGTCTGGCCTTCAAAAAGCGCCTGCGGACTGTCTTGTGTACAGCGCTTCCGGCAGGCCTCCCGCGGTGCGAGTTGCGGAGCATCTCCCTCGGCGCCGCGGGTACACGAGGACGTGTTCATGTGACGCGTTCGCGCACCTACACTAGATATCTTAATAGAATATTTCCCCCAAAGGAAGAGACTAATGCCTTGAAGGAGCCTATGCAAGAAGAAATTTCTGAAACTGGAAGCTCATTGGATGAAGAGGAGGAGGAGAGTGACGAACAGAAGGAGGAAGAATGAAGTAGCTAACCATATCTACCTTCTAATGAGAGTAAATCTTTAACTCATTCTATAAGTACTTTATTTGATTGCCCTCCATGCTTACCATAGCAGTATGAGTGCTATATTGATGAATGTGATGATCTTATTACTTCTTTTGAAATATCCCTTTATGATGAAAATGATACTTGCTATACTTGTTACCATGATGCTACTATGAATGAAACTTGTGAGAATGATGTTGCTATTGTTATTTATGATAATCCATGCTACTTTGATTAATCCTATGATAATCCTCTATTTATTCATACTATTGCAATGCATGATAATGAGGAATTTTCCTTGGAAAATTTATATGATGATGCTCTAGATGATGGTACTATATTACTTGATGTTATAAATTATAATGCTATTGAAAATGGGATTGCTATAAATAGTCCCATGCCCTTTAAGAGTGATCAATCATCTTGTTTTACAATTGTTAAAAGTGGGTTGGAAGAGGTGCTAATTTTAAATTCTGATTCCACTATTTTGGAGCTTGATATGAATTATGTGCTTTTAGATCATGACAAACATGCTTTCTGTGATAGTTATATTGCTGAGTTTGCTTATGATGCCACTAAAAATTATTATGATATAGGAAAATATGGTTGTAGCAATTTTCATGTTACTAAAACATCTCTCTTTATGTTGAAAGTTTTGAAGTTGTTCTTCCCTCCTAAGCTAGTTTCTTTATGCTTCTTTGATTTATTTCATTACAATATTCCTATGCATAGGAAGTGGTTTATAATTAAATGTGTTTCATATTTGCTACTTGATGCTCTGTTTTTCCTCAACTACTAATTCTTATGCGAGCATCTTTGAAAATTGCTGAGCTCTTGGGAGACAACCCTTGTTTATTTTTGCTTTGATTTTTTAAGTTTATTTTGCTTTCAGTTTTGAGTTGTTTTCTATTGTTTTAAAAAAGAGAGTGATTAAGAAGGTGAGCATTGATGAAATATGGGTCTACCTTGAACACTTGTGTTCATTCCTCTAGAAATAATGTAAATACTCTCATGGAAGCTTCTCAGCTAAACATACGATTTTATTGTGTTTTATTCCATTGTATCATAAAAATAATGTCCCTTAAATACTTTGCCTAGATAAAATGTGTTAAAGAAAATATCTTGTGGGAGGAAACCCACTTTGTTACCTCTATAGATACCCCTCCTTACCCTTTTTATTTCATTTTTGTTCCAAGAATAACCTCTATTTGAAAGAAAGTGCAACTTGCTTTTTTGTCTAGATTTTGCGCTTCACCAAAAACCTCGGTTCTCTCATCCAGAACGCGAGAAATTTTTGATATTTTCTAGGCACCTTCTCCAGGTTGTTATCTAACTTCTATTAGTATACCAATTTTAATTTGAGCCACAAAAGTGCCTCGAAAAAATTCTTCTTTACCAGTTGTTCTGTTTTGACAGATTTCTGCCAATATTTGCATTTGCGTCTTAATTTTCTTATTTTGTGTTCTTTCGGGGGGAAGAGCCTTAAAATAAGTTGTGACAGTAGCTAATATTTTAATTGAGCGCTTGACTTGTGTTGAAACTAAACCAAGTGGATTTATTATTTTGATGCACTAACGTTGCCAATAAAGATTGTGAGAAGTTTTAGGTGGAGGAAGTTTTCAAGTGTAGGGAGAGAAGTATGATATGAGAAGATGAAGGATGGAAAAAATATCAAGCTTGGGGATGCTCATGTCACCCCAATACATATCCAATAAGTACAAGCGTCAAAGTTTGGGGATGCCTTGGGCATCCCCTTCTTCATCAACAAAAATATCAGATATCTTTCAAAACACTATATTTTTATTCCTTCACATGATATGTGTTATTCTTGGAGCGCCGTTTTATTTTTCTTTCAGTTTTGTTTTGTTTTTCTTGCTGTTATAAATGGTTGGATCCTAGCATTTTAGTTTGGAGACAGACACACTATGTTTTCATTGTCTAGAACACTCTAGTTCTCAGTCTTATTGTTTTGTGAGTGTTCAGTTTTTGCTACTAATGCGTTTAGCTCTTGTTTTTTGCTCAAATTTTGTTCAGAGATTGTTGGTTTGCTTCAGTTATATATTGTTAGCTCTCTTTTATTTAATTATTATTTTCTTTGAGAGTTGTTTCAAATAAGTTGATTGGTGTTGGAGAAGAGTAAAATATTTCATGCTTATAGTGGTGCAATAGGAAGCTTGTTTTGACTGTGGCCTAGACTTTGGCATGTCATGTGAGATGTTATTTTAATTGTGTGCCTAGTAGTAAATGATGTATCATGGCCAGTCTCAAATAACTGAGAGTGTTTAATGTTTCATTGAAATTAAATCATGTGTTGCTTCCTCATATTGAAGCATGGTATTGTGCTATTCCCCTTTGTATGGTTTATTTGGATTGATTTGGCGCATGCTCACACCATGTTATGACTATAAACCAGCCACCTTTAGCCTTGATAATCATTTGGTTTTTGACTTATAATATCACTTCATGTTTTGATTAATAATGTTTTGTCACTATGCATGATTATGGCCGTTATTGCTCTCTTAGTTGGTCGCCCCAAGTCTCTTGCTAGCCTTCAACTTGTATTGAGTATGAGCTCTAGTCGTGCATCCAACTCCCCAAAACCAAAATTTTCCAATGTGTCCACTATACCTATCTATATGTGGCATTTTACCGCCACTCCAAGTAATTTTCTTGTGTGCTACCTTTAAACCTTCAAAACTATTAAACTTGTTTAATGTTCCTGTTTTAGCTCACGAGGAAGTAGTTTAAAGTTTATCATGTATTATGTGAAGCAAAGTTCTTCTCCCTTATTTCACCTGACGAGTATGGAATATGTGCTCATTTAAATTTGCCGAGAGCCCGTGCCAAATAATATAATATAAAAAGACACTTCTCCATGGATTGATGACTGTTGGTGGGCACCAGCGAATACAGCTAGCCATGATTTGTGTAAGACAAGGTGGGGGTGGGTGGGGGGGGGGAGTGCCAACAATAAGTAAAAAATGGAAACCGCTCTCAAAAGTCTAAAAACCTTGCTTGACATGGTTATGATAAGTTTTCATTACCATTCGTTGACATAGACATAACACCTCTCTCAAAATTATATTTTGAATACCTCTGTTTCATCAAATAAAAAGTTCTAGCACATGAGTAATCCATGCTTCCCTCTGCGAAAGGCCTTTCTTTTAGTTTTGTGTTGACTCTTCACCTTCTTACTGTATGCACCAGTTCAGAGAGTATAGTTGTCATTCTGAGTATAATGTGCATGGTCCCAAAATTTATTATTGATTGATTCATGACTATGGTATTGTTTGCTCTCAAATTATTTGTATCTAGTCACCATTTGAACTTTGAAGGTTTCCTAGCATTTATGTTTTTCTATTCCACGAAGGACAAGCTGGATACCACTTTATTATGTTTTTCTTTATGATTGAAACAAACGTATTAACTTCAATGCATTATTGCTCATTGCAATTACCTGTGTTACTTTTCATGTGCAACATAGTTGCTAAGTTTACATTGGTTTAAATAATATTTATCATGACTTTGTTAAAATACTTTTATCTCATGTTACAATGCTTTTACTAATAATTGATCGAGATTGTGTTGGCTTCATGTCACCTCAAAAATTATTTTGTTATCACTTACCTACTCGAGGACGAGTATGAGTTAAGCTTAGGGATGTTGATACGTCCCAAACGTATCTATATTTTTTTATGCTCCATGCTGGTTTTCTATATGTTTTCTATTATTTATTGGACTAACCTATTAACAAGATGCCCAGTGCCAGTCCATGTTTGTTTATCCGTGCATTGCAGAAAAAAGGTCAAAAATCAAAGTTCTCAGAAAATTCTAAAAATTCGAGTAGGCCTAACTCCTCGGAAGACTCCAGGAGCCAGAAGGATAGGCCCCATGGCCCCCAGGGGGCACCAGTCGCGTCCCCCCTTGGCCGCGCCTAGGGGGGCCTAGAGGAACCCGACACCTCCTCACATCGCCTCTTCGCCTATAAGTGTTCCCTTGACATGAAAACGGAGGAACCGCCGACGATTTTTCCAAAAACGTATCCGAGCTTCACCGCCATCAAAACCCCTAATTTGGGGAACAACAGTCTCTGTTCCGGCACCTTGCCTGGACGGAGAAGTGCCCTCGGAGTCTCTTCATCGACAGTTCTTCCTCCGTGATGCTTCGTGAATAGTTTCCCCATGGACTAAGGATTCGTAGTTGTAGCTAGGTGGTGCTCTCTCCCCCTTGTTACTCAATACAATGTTCTCAATTGAGATCCTTATGATGTAATTGGTGTTGTGCTTGTTGGGATCCGATGAATTGTACATTATGATCAGTTGTTGAGTTGATAAATTAGCGATTGTTGCAACCTAGCTATTTTTAATGCTTGTTACTAGTGTACGGGTACCATGATTTCAGACCTGAAATCTTTATGTTTGCATCCTACCTGCAAGTTGTATGCACCTATTATAGTCCATAACCCGAGACCCCAAGGTGGCAGGTTGGGATATCGGAGGGGAAGGGTTGTAGTTTGAGAATCACATGTGTTCATTAAGTGCTAATGCTTTGTTCCAGTGCTTGGTAGAACAATCACCTTAATTACCATAAGTATCTTATTTAGCCCCGCCGCAACGGGATGTTTGGAAAAAAGATGTTCTACGAATTCTCATAGCGAGTGGATACAACTAAATACGCAACACATGCCTACGTGTGATTCACCTGCTGAATAACTCTGTCATAAGTTAGTCACAATTTTAGTCAATTTCCCAACCGTAATTTGTTCACCCAGCACCGGTTCTATTGCTTGGAGAGTTACCTCTAGTGAAATTACGAACCCCGGTCCATCTTTTACTATTGTTGCTACTATTTCTACATGCTTTTATGACTTGTTCTCTTGCTGCCTTTATTATTTCAGATCACATACACCACTCCATCCACTGTTTTATTGCACCTTGTGTTACTAATATCATTTGCTAAGTGCTTCTCAGGTGTGGCTGAATTGATAACTCAGTTGCTAAAGCTTATAGGTATTCTTTGACTCCCCTTGTGTCGAATTAATAAATTGGGTTACACTTACCCACAAAGACTGTTGCGATCCACTACACTTGTGTGTCATCATAGCGTCGCCACAGCATCCACCATCTACTACCTCACCGCCGGTAGGTTGCACCTCCCGCACCACCACCGGAGGAATCTGGGTCTGCCCACCATGACCACGACATGCCTACCACGCGCCTGCCGACCACCTCTAGCTCGGCCTCCATGATTATTGATTTGTCTATAGTGGCGATTGCATTGAGCTGCCGCATTAGCGTCCCCATTGTGACCACGGCCTTGATCTCTTTCATGGTATCCTTCATTAAAGGCTCCAAACTCTCTCTTGAAAACTCCCGGATCATTGTTCTGCTTATAGCCCCAACCGAATTTTTGATCTTGCATATTTGCTCCATTGTTCCATTGGTTAGCACCGCCTTGTGCGGTACTCCGGCACAACCATTGGCAACCCTAGATGGGCCACCGACTTCAAAGTTACGGCCAACGCCGCACATGTACGGAGCCGGAAATTGGATATTGGGTGGCGGGCAAAAATCACAAACATCAAAAACATAGAAAAGGATTGTCACACAACACGGTAAATACTACAAGGTCCAGGCAATTAAAATGTGTCCGTTTTTCTATCCGAACCAATTGGTTTGGAAAATTATGATTTATGGATCTTTTCCTCTTCATGTCTGGTTGTCTACACAAGCACAAGTAAAAAGTCAAAATGTTCCTATTTATTTATTTAGTCACAGACAGATAACTAGTCTAGTGTTGAAGATGGGCTAAGTTTATCTTAGACATGATCACACGAGTAAGATGGGTTCAGAAGTAATCAACCTTTCTTGCTTTTCCATGAGTTCCCTCGTTTTATAAGTAATAAATGCCCTTTATAAAAAACAAAGTTTCCTCGTGGTCGTTCATGTCGTGCGGCCGGCGGGGCATGCATCCGCTGCAGGCTGTGGATTGCTAAGTCAGACTGTCGCGCCCTTCTCCCCTATTCTTTACCGATTTCGAAATTATGATTGAAGCCCTGTGCCCTACGCATCTACACTCGACGGCGGCCGGAGTACAGAACACGAGCATGATGAACAATCTTATCTGATTTTTTTTTTTTTTGACGAACAATCTGACCTGATTTGATCGTGTGTACCTGAATGGTTCCCCGTCTGTCGAATATGGGCTTCTAGTTGCAGCCTTGTTGGGCCTAACTATTTTTTTTTATACATAGACTCATAGTAGTATTTGCCTAAATGGGCTTGGATTGGCCGATTAGGAGTTTGTACCACATGTTGCCGTAGAACAGTACTGCCCTGGAACAGTGCTCCGTTGCCGTAGGTGGAGCCACCACGGCCAGCATGACCACCACCAGCCGCCGCCATGGTTCTGGTTCAGCCCAGATATAGCTCTCCGATGCCCAAGTTCCCGCCCGTTGCAACCATAGTCTCTTTCGTTTCGATTGTCTGTTCAAACTATTTCGAATCAGTGGTACGTTAAAAGTGAACCGATGTGTCATGCTGTATTGCTGTATGTGACGATAATGTCGACAAGGGACTGGGAGCGGCGAGCTCGGAAAGGAGATACAAAAGTAAAAAGAAGGGCGTCCATTTTGGCCTCCCGTAAAGAAAAGACAAAGGTGGCGATATCCGCTGCTCCCTCCAGACTGGAACTTTCGCCATCCATCCATGTACCGCCTTGACCAATGTGGAGACCAACCCACCACCGTGTAACCTCCCCTCGCCTGTCTACTGCATATAAGTAGACGCCGTCTCCACGGCAGCTCTTCCGTTGAGCCATTCAGAAACAGAATCAGAGCCACCTCCTCCCAAGACTCGCCGTGTCCGTGGTTAGGGAAAGTAGTACCAGCGAGCGAGATCACTGGTATGCTGGCATCTTGTCTCTCTAGTTCGATCTGTTTTGTTCTACGTACTACTCAAAGATCATAACCATTCGAGCGAAGATTTCTTCTTAAGATATTTGATCTCAGGATGAATGTTCTTGTCTTTCCCTCCATCTTCCTCTTAGCAGAGCAATCTTGTTTCTTGTTGGAGATCTCTTGCCTTCGGGCAAGGTGGTTTGTCCTGTTCACTGCTCAAAGATCATAAGTTTTGCTATTTTCTTTACGGGATTATTTGTGCCTAAGATTTTCTTTCTGCGCGTACATGGGGTGCAGGAAAGTTTGTGCTTAAGATATTTGATCTCCTCGTGGAAGTTCCTGCTTTTTCTTACTGTCTCCGCGTCTCTCTCTTCTTGGAGATCTTTGGCCTTTTTGTTGTAAAGCGGGTTAATTTTCCTTTGATTTCCTTGAAAAAGGCTTGGTTGGAGGGTTTTATTGGCGTTATTTGTTCTTGTGACCACGAATTCCTCTTAGCAGAGCAGCGCAACTGGCAGTGATGGAGGGATAATAACCCGGTAGGCCAACTCCAAGGTGTAACCCGGCCCAAAGGACGCTGCGCAAGATCCGGCTAAGGATAAAGAAACTTCTGGAAGGCCCAAGTTTGTAGGCCTCGTAACCCGGATTGTGGGTTACGGTAAAGGAAAGTTAGGGTTTGTATGTGGTGTCCGGGTAGGATTCAGGGTGCGCCTTGGAGGGTAAGCCAGGGGGTACGGGTGCTTTATAAACCGACCCCTAGGTTTAGTTGAGAGAAATCTAAGAGCCCTAGCAATATCGCTTGGTATCGAGCATCCAGTGTAACACGAGAGTTGAGTTAATATCTTGAGATCGGAGACTCGGCGACTTGATTGCCGGCTACCAGATCGAGTTCCATCATGTTTTCCTCTGAGCTAAACCCTCTCCCAAACGCCTGTGTCGTCTTGCCCCAAGATCAGTTACCCCCGGTAACGTCTGCCGTGATTATCCCACGACAGTTGGCGCCCACCGTGGGGCCTGCGTCCAAAGGTGTTTACATCACGGGAGAAGCTCGGAAGAACATGGAGAATCTTGTCGTCGGCGAGATCTACATCGACCACGAAGGGGAGAAGATGGTGGACGATTCCGGCTGGGGGCCAGAGTCGGATCACCTCGAATCCGGATCTATTGTGATGATCGGCCAGATCAGCATCTTCATCGGTATGGTACGTACATCCGATTTAAAAGGACAATATCATGTGCAGACTACAGGAACTTCTAATAGGGACAAAAAGATACTCAAGCAAGCTGTGAACTCGGTTTCCTCGGCTGTTCCGGGATACCTGAGAGGGGCGGAACAAGAGATAACGTGGAGCAGAAGAGATCACCCGGAAAGAATAGAGCACCCAGGAGTCTTAGCATTGGTAGTCGCACCACAGGTTAATGGTTACGAGTTAAAAAGGGTCCTGATGGACGGTGGAAGTAGCATCAATATCTTGTACTGGGAAACTTTTTCACGCATGGGTCTCAAAGAGTCCCAGCTACAGAAAAGCTCAACAATTTTTCATGGAATAGTGCCGGGTCACTCGACATGTCCCGAGGGGAAAATCGCATTGGAGGTAGCTTTCGGAGAATCAACGGATAATTACCGAGTTGAGTGGCTCACGTTCGAGGTGGTCAAATTGCGCAGTCCTTATCACGCACTATTTGGAAGACCGGCTTACGCCAAATTCATGGCCAGGCCGTGTTATGTGTATTTGCAGCTGAAGATTCCGGGTCCTAAGAAGACCATCACCATACATGGAAGCCGGGATATAGCGGCCGAGTG
The DNA here is from genome assembly GCA_028641055.1 of Alopecurus myosuroides. Classification (NCBI taxonomy): domain Eukaryota; kingdom Viridiplantae; phylum Streptophyta; class Magnoliopsida; order Poales; family Poaceae; genus Alopecurus; species Alopecurus myosuroides. Next base: position 413,765,372 of record CM054059.1, read on the forward strand.
CGACGAAGGAGATTCGGTAATGGCCGAGCAAGCTTGCAGAAAAGAAGAACTCAAGTATTATCGGTCTCAAGTAGATCCGGATGATGGGACCGCATTGAAAAGGCCGAATACTGAGGACGAAAGAGCAAAATTCAAGGCAGCACAGGACACCAAGATGATAGATTTATCGAAGGTGATCCCACTAAGCAATTTACTATAGGGTCTAACTTGGACAGCGAGCAGGAGAAGGCACTTGTGGAGTTTATTCGTTCGAATGCGGACGTATTCGCCTGGACACCTAGCGACATGCCGGGTATCCCTACAGAGTTGGCAGAGCACAGTTTGCATGTAGATCCCAAGTCCAGGCCTGTGAAGCAGGGCTTGAGGAAGATGAATGAGGAAAGAAGGAAAGCTATAGGTGAAGAAATTGCTCGGCTATTGACAGCCGGCTTCATCATGGAAGTATTTCACCCGGATTGGTTAGCAAATCCGGTACTAGTGATGAAAAAGACCAATGAGTGGAGGATGTGCATTGATTTTACGAGTCTCAACAAGCATTTCCCAAAGGATCCGTTTGCACTACCAAGGATAGATCAGATCATAGATGCACTAGCTGGGAGTGACCTATTATGCTTTCTGGACGCTTATTCCGGATATCATCAGATTAAACTTAAGAGGGAGGATTGGGAGAAAACATCGTTTATAACCCCTTTTGGGGCCTTTTGTTACAAAACCATGACGTTTGGGTTGAAGAACGCTGGCGCAACTTATCAACGGTGTATTCAGAAGTGCTTCGAGGACCAAATTGGATGCAACGTCCATGCTTATGTGGATGATGTGGTTATCAAGACCAGGAAGGCAGAAACATTTATCGATGATCTAAAGGAGACGTTCAAGAACTTAAGGAGGTATCAGATGAAGCTTAACCCGACAAAGTGCGTATTTGGAGTTCCAGCCGGGAAATTACTTGGCTTTATCGTTTCCGAGAGAGGAATTGAAGCAAACCCAGACAAAATCAAAGCTATCCAAAGTCTGAAAAAGCCGGAAAATTTGAAGCATGTTCAAAAGCGCACGGGCTGCGTAGCAGCCTTGAGCCGATTTATATCAAGACTCGGAGAAAAGGCAATAGCCTTGTACCGGCTCTTGAGGAAATCCGACAAATTTGTATGGGATCAAGAGGCGGATGAGGCGTTCGAGGCACTAAAGAAGCAGTTATCTGAAGCACCAGTACTAGCGGCCCCGGGTCCTAAAGAGTCTATGTTGCTATACGTGGCAGCTGGCCCCCGAGCCGTCAGTGCAATAGTGGTTGTGGAGCGTAAAGAGGATGGGAAAGGTTATCCAGTCCAGAGGCCGGTTTATTATGTCAGCGAGGTATTATCAGAGGCAAAGCAGCGCTATCCGCATTGGCAAAAGCTGGTTTTCGGGGTCTTTATGGCCAGCCGGAAACTGAAACCGTATTTCTAGGAACACCCCATAACAGTGGTTAGCTCAATACCAATGTCGGATATCATCAGAAACTCGGATGCGACCGGAAGAATAGACAAATGGGCGATAGAAATGGGGGATTATCACATCAGCTACGAGCCCAGGTCAGCAATCAAATCTCAGGCTTTGGTTGATTTCGTTAATGATTGGACACACACAGGCATGACTACCATGGTTCCAAACTCCGAGTCATGGATCATGCACTTCGATGGATCAAAGCAGTACGAGGGATCAGGAGCTGGAGTGGTGTTAACATCACCCAAAGGAGACAAATTGAGTTACGTACTACAAATTCACTTTGACCGTTCCAACAACGTGGCTGAGTATGAGGCCCTATTGCATGGCTTAAAGGTAGCCAAGGAGATGAACATTAAGAGGATACGATGCTTCGGAGATTCGGACCTTGTGGTACAGCAGGTGTCAGGAACTTGGGATAGAAAGGACGCAACTATGGCAGCATACCGCAGGGAAGTTGATAGGGTTGCAGGATGTTTTTCCGGGTATGAGGTGGAGCATATAGACAGAAGAAAGAATGAGGCAGCCGACGCCCTCGCTAGACTCGGCTCGCGCAGAGAGCCGGTTCCACCTAACGTTTTCCTGGACAAATTGTGGCAACCATCAGTTAAAACCGAGTCAGAGGAGGAATTGGCAAATCAAGACCCGGATTTAGGACTCGTGGCCACTGTACGTGCTATTCCCAAGTGGACAGAACCGTTTTTGGCCTACCTATCACGGGGCGAGTTACCACAGCAAGAGGTGTTAGCAAGGCAAATTCTGCGGCGAGCAAAGGGATATTCGATCATCAATGGGGAGATATACAAGAGAAGTGCAGCAGGAGTCTTTTTGCGCTGTGTAGCACCAGAAGAAGGCCGACAGATTCTTAAGGAAATCCATGAATGTGATTGTGGGCATCATGCATCCACAAGATCCCTTGTGGCCAAAGCTTATCGACACGGATTTTTCTGGCTCACGGCTCTATCAGATGCGGAGCGCTTAGTGGCATGGTGTGACGGATGTCAAAGGTACGCTCGCCAAACCCACGTGCCGGCTATGGAATTACGGACTATTCCGTTAACTTGGCCGTTCGCGGTTTGGGGTATGGACATGGTTGGTCCCTTTCACATGTCACCTTGCAAGAAGACACATCTTTTGGTGGCTATTGATAAGTTTACCAAGTGGGTTGAGGTTATGCCAGTCACCAACTGTGAAGCAGTTACAGCAGTCAAGTTCCTGAAAACAATTATCTATCGGTTCGGGTATCCCCACAGTATAATTACCGACAATGGAACCAACATGTCCCTTGGCGCAATGGAAAAGTTTTGTGGTAGCAATGGAATCCGGCTTGACGTAGCATCAGTGGCTCATCCGCAGGCCAATGGACAAGTGGAGAGGGCAAACCAAGAATTACTTCGTGGACTAAAACCACGACTGCGAGTCCCTTGCATTAGGGCTGCGGGTGCATGGGTCGAAGAACTACCTTCCGTGGTCTGGGGTATCAACACTACACCTAACAGATCTACTCAGATGACACCATTCTTCATGGTTTATGGTGCGGAAGCAGTGCTGCCGAGTGATATTATTCATGATTCACCTCGAGTATCAGCTTACGTCGAGGTAGAGAACGAGAAGACCCGGCAGGACGCCGTAGATATGTTAGAAGAACAAAGGGAACAAGCCCTGGAAAGATCAGCCATATATCAGCAAGATCTACGGAGGTATCATAGCCGGCGCGTGAAAACCCGGGTATTCCAGGAAGGAGACTTGGTTCTGCGCCTGGTACAGTCAAACGAAGGAAAACACAAATTATCACCACCATGGGAAGGACCGTTTATCATAAGCCGGAATCTGCATAATGGATCATATTACTTGGTAGATGCAAGGGAAGAGTCGGCTACAGTTAATGACACCGCTCATACCACTTCATCTATGCAAGAAAGAGACAGACCATAGAACGTGGCTCATCTACGTCCATATTATACTTAGTAAAGACTATATTGGCAAGTGGAATTGCACGATGTAACAGGCAGCAGGTTTCAGACGTACTCTTTTCCTATCCAGGGTATCCTTGGGGACTGGATGGGTTTTTAATGAGGCGGCTTGCTGACCCAACATTCTCATATCAAGAAAAGAAGTGGTTATTCTCATGTTCCTTAATCTCAGTACGTTGCATATATATAGGTCTTGGGGGCTGATTGCTTGAATAGCACAGTTGCAAACTCAATGACCCGGCCTTGATGCCTATGAGTTATAAGGGCCGATTACTCGCAAACGAGTACGGCTGCAATCTTATAACCGGACAAAGGAGCCAAACTTTCTTGACTTTTCTTACTTAAGCTCGATGTGACTCGCAATAAAAGTGGCATGATTTGCTCGCTTACGATTACAATCAGCCATGAAGCCCAATGGGACTTGCTTGACCCTGTTTTCGTATAGATGTAACAACATGATATCCACGCGAAAGCCGGCTTATAGTACAAGATTGTCAAAAGGGTCATCTAAACCACAAGTTATGCAGAGTATAAGGCTAATAGCTGGAAACTCAATGTTTATCAAGCATAACTTCATTACCTATGTGAAACGGCTCCGGGTTTGGGCTTAGCAAACAACAAAACTCGTTCTCTTCGAAAAGACCACATATCCCAGACTCGGAAATTCGGGTCTTGGCGATTCGGGATTTTGGAAAAGAAAAAGTAGCTTAGTTGCTAAGGCTCAAAAAACCCAAACATCCGAGTCTTGGGGACTTGGGGACTTAGAAGCAAGTCCGCTCGTCAACACCCACGAAACTCGGAAACCGAGTCTCACAAAAGGAATCGTGAAGAAAGTCGGATATCAAGAACAAGTTGACTCAAAAGTGGATAAATTTAAACGATCAGAAGAAGCACAAAGTGTATCAAGAACTTAGAGTGCATTACAAACTCCGGTAAATAGTATCAAAGGTGCACAGGCGCACCATCCAAAAATAGTTGTTTTAACGACACATCGATCAACTGACGCGTATGAAGTAGCATCAGGTATCAGGTATCACTCGGCGTTCTAGGCCACGGCGTCCATCTTCGCCTTGCCCTTGCCATCACTTGGGGTAACAGCAGCACCCGGATCAGTAGTACCGGCCCCGCAGGAGGAGGAACGACTGGTGTGGAGGTAGCGGGTGCAGAATCGGCTTCAGCCTTCTTTTTGGCAGCCTCCTCCCTCAACTTAGCAGCTTCCTCCTTCCATCGGGCCAGCATGTCATACGGCTCGGGAAGATCCGACTTAACCGCTTCACCAGCAGCATCATATGCAGGAATGATGGAATCGACATCCAGGCCGTCAGCAATCACGCTGGCCGGGTAACGGACCTCCTTCTGGACGGCCTGGAAATCCTTCACGGAGAACTTGGACCCATCAAGCTTGAATTCCGGGAAACCGCCCATAAGCTTGGCTAGCTCGAGCTTAGGGAAGTAAGCCTTAGCAAGCGCAAGCCCCCGGGTTACTCCAACCCGGCAGGACGAGCGTTTCCAGTGCCAAATCCACTCGGGGATAGTGGAGCAGGCGTCCAGCATTCTCTTCAGGTCGACAGGCCCCTTACTCGGCCACCGTATTTCTTGAAGGATCCATTTGGTTCCGGCGCATAGCTGCCGGATAACGCTCTTGATAGTTTTCAGCCTGGCAATGTCATCCTCGTCCGGCATCACTTCATCCGGACCTGCAGAAATGGAAACATGAGTCAGGAAACTCCGGCTATTTATCAGAAGGGTAACCCGGATGAAGAAACGTACCAAGCAAAGCACGATACGTATCAGCAATTTGAACAGAAAGGCTCGTTAGATCATCTTCTGCTGTGTGAGCCCTCCTCCTATACTTCTTCATTATCGTCCTACTCCTCCTGGCCTCAGCCTCGGCCGCCTCACGCAGAGCCACCTCCTTTTCGATGAGCTTGGTGGCCTTTGCCAGTTTCTCCTCAGATTGAGTCACGAAGGACTGCATGGATGCAAGGAAGGATTAGCCGGGTAAAGGGGCAAGTTATCAGTCGCTTATACCGTAAAGTTCCAAGCAAATTGTGAATCAATTCACTCGGAACTTGGGGACTGGATAAGGACACAAGCAATATTAGTCGGGTTTACCCCGTGTTTGGCTGTTAAAGCCTCCAAGATGTTTTCTTCATTAGCCCTCAAAGCGCGCAGGGTTTCGAGCATCTGGGCAAACGTCAGGTCCTAGGGTCGGACACCGGAAGAGCCGGCAGCTTGGTCGCCTAATGGGGGAGCTTTCCCCGCCCTTGGGGTCGAGACCCGGACAGTCTGAGTATCCGGGTTGGGAGAACCCATCCTTGTGTCCGGAACCTCGATCTCCTCGTCCACTGGTTCGGATGAAGCAGGAGACCCGGCGGCTTGGTGAAGTGGATCGCACAAGGGGCCTTGTTCCTGGTTGTTCTCAATATCACCGCCAGTCGCGGCGTCTACGTTCTCAGTCGGCTCCTCTGTCTGACGGTTATCCGCCTCCCGGTTATCCATCTCCACATTCTCCGGGTCACTAACGGTGACTTGAGCGCTAAAGAAAGATGAGAAGAGGCAGTTAGCAATGGTGATTAAAAATTGTCAGGTATCAAAGGATGTCATATAGCAAAAACTTACCCGGTATTTACGGCGTAATCCGGCGGGAGCTCGCTGCTGGAAGCAAACGAAGATGTCAAAGGGACCGATAGCGGAACCCAGAATTGCCCGGCACGTGGATGGTTAGGAGAAGGGTGGCGCCGAGGAGAATTGGAAGGACGAGGCGGAGGAGCACTGGCACGATGGACGGGGGAGGTGGAGATGCCCGGGTTAAGGGGATCCTCACCCGGGGAACTCCGAGTTACCTTGCGCTTGGCTGGAAGAGAATCCTTCAAGTACGACGAGTTCGATAATTGATGGTTAAGTTGTCGCATGGCATCGAAGGAGTAAGGTTCAGAGGATATAGAAGAGAAAGGAACCTTGGACACTGCCCCTCTGCTCTTCCTCTTGGCTCCAACTGTTGCCTCTTGATCAGATTCGGTAGCCTCCGGGTCATCCTCGTTATTCTCATCTTCGTCCTCCAGCCCTGCGAACCGAGTGTGTGTCCGTGGGAAAAGTTAAATGGGAGGAAAATGATGCAAGTAAAGATAATACAAGATCCGGGCAAATACCTTCATCACCGTCAGCCGGCTCATCTTCTTCTTCCGGGTCTCTGGAAGGGGGGGAGGTTTCAACTGTCCAGAAAGGATCATCGGCCTGAGACATAAAGATGAAAATAAGAACTAGGAGCAGTATCGAGTCAAGATGAGGAAATAAACTTATGAGTATCGGGTCTTACCGCTGGGGCCGGGTTTTCCCGAGTAAATGGAGGTAACCCGGCTATGTTCTTTATCACCTCCATCTTCTCCGTCAAGAAACCCTTGATGGTTTTGTTGGTATCCCCGGCTGCAAAGCTCTTGGTGGAATATCGAAGTGCGTCTGTGGTATGCCCCGAGTATTCGCACATCAATTTGGAGCGGATAGAATTGGGTTGGATCCGGAAGTCGACCCAAGTTTTCGCTAAGTTGAGCCCAAGAAGGCCTTGGGCTGAGAGAACGGCTATCTTAGCTAGCAAAGGTATGATTGCCTCCCTGTCCGAGTCAGGGGCGAAAGTGTTGAAATTCTCGGAAGTATTGAGGAGGCCCTCCGAGTAACCCGACAGTCTCTTCTCGCCGGGTGGAGAGGTGTCGTGGCAGTAGAAGAAGGATAGTTGCCAGTGTTTAACATGGGAGTTCAGATTAAGGGTTGGCATTGGGGAGTTTTTGCGGCGTTGGATGGATACCCCGCCGCAAGTGAGAAGTGCTCCGTCACCGCTTTCGCGGCACGGCTTGCACTGGAAAAGTTCAATAAAGAGAGTCAAACTTGGCGGAGTGCACAAGTATGACTCGGATAGGACAATGAAGTGGGTAATATTCAACATAGAGTTAGGCCCTATGTCGAATACCCGGAGGCCGTAGTGGCTCAGGACCTCGCGAAAGAGAGGGTGACCCGGAGGGCGGAATCCCCGGGTCACGTGCTCTATGAAACAGATTACCTCGCCGTCGGCGGGTGTGGGACGGGTCTCGTCACCCGACGCCCTCCAGTGAATGTCCTTCTGAGGGGGCGAGAACCCCCAACTCGGCCAATTCTTCCAGCTTGGCCTTTGTGACAGTGGATCGCCCCCAATTGGCGGATATGGATTGGGTTGTCTTCGCCTGGGCAGGCTGTTTCCCTTGACTTTTGGGAGCCATGGGATCAACCTGCAAAACATAAGGAAAAAAGGTACAGGAAATAAGACTCGGAAGTATTGGATTATCCGACTCTGGAGTATCAAGAAAGTATGAAAACTAAGAACTATCCGGGTATCACACCATGGAGTGAAGATTGCGAGGTATCCGGGTATTAAGTACAACTATGGAGATTATTGGTCACTTACGTATTGAAAAGTATTTGGGGAAGACGGATGGTTGCCCATGTATCTACTGCAAGCAAAATAGCCGGAAAAGGAGGATTTTCCGGGTGTCAATGTTATGCGCGGAAAATTGAGGTGAAATGGATCTAGATTGGAAAACTTGCGAACGATTCTACGAAGAAATTGGTGATTAATAATGGTAGGAGGATGGGGTGTAATCATCAAACAGGTTGTTAAAGGAGTTAGCGAGCGTCAAATCGATCTAATCCGGTGCAACAGGAAAAACGGCCCGCGGGTTGACCTAGATCCAATCTAAGGTGAATCGAAAAATTGCGGAGCTATTTTAACGAATACTTACTGGGAGGAGCTTGAATCTGGCGTGGCGGCGGCCGATGTCGCGGTCTGGATGTCCCCCTGCAACCCTTGATGAGCGGAATGAAGGCGCGGTGGCAGAGTTTGGCAGCGGCGCGGAACAGTTCAAGCATGAACGTGGCCGGCGGCGGCCTTGCTACGATGGCGGGCTTGAGATTCTTGTGGCATTGCGGAGCGCAGGGAATAAGGAAGCAAAGGGAAGGTTGGAGTGAAACGTTGGGATCTAAGTTACCCTCTTTGCTCTATTTATAAGATGCGGGCGGATAAACCTATCCTAACGGGCGGAATCCGGAAATTTTGGGGATAACGGTCATCTGTGCGGATTTTTTGAGATATGCTTCAAGTGTTGAACGTGATATCCGGGCAGAAATAAGAAGGAGATATTTTCCGCGATATCAGGGTTAATTATCGAGTAAAGTAAGTCGGGCTTTTGGCATTTTTATCAGGGTTTAGACCTGGAAAGCTAAGCCAAGTACTTGGAGAAAAGCCGGGTTACTATATGGCCACCATGGAGTTAGGCCTAGCTATTTATCAAAGCACCTTAACCCGGCCTCCATACACTTGTGCGTTTGATATTTTTGCAGGGAATAACAAGCGCTTCAAGGAAGGATCCGTGAAGCCCAAGCTATTCTGGGGACTACTGATGGAGGGATAATAACCCGGTAGGCCAACTCCAAGGTGTAACCCGGCCCAAAGGACGCTGCGCAAGATCCGGCTAAGGATAAAAAAACTTCTGGAAGGCCCAAGTTTGTAGGCCTCGTAACCCGGATTGTGGGTTACGGTAAAGGAAAGTTAGGGTTTGTATGTGGTGTCCGGGTAGGATTCAGGGTGCGCCTTGGAGGGTAAGCCAGGGGGTACGGGTGTTTTATAAACCGACCCCTAGGTTTAGTTGAGAGAAATCTAAGAGCCCTAGCAATATCGCTTGGTATCGAGCATCCAGTGTAACACGAGAGTTGAGTTAATATCTTGAGATCGGAGACTCGGCGACTTGATTGCCGGCTACCAGATCGAGTTCCATCATGTTTTCCTCTGAGCTAAACCCTCTCCCAAACACATGTGTCGTCTTGCCCCAAGATCAGTTACCCCCGGTAACGTCTGCCGTGATTATCCCACGACAGGCAGCTTATGATCTTGCTCTGCCTTTCATTGCCATGCTAGTATTTTTACCAAGATCTGATCTCGTTGTTTCTTGTCTGAACTCGAAGGTCGCGATCTGGGTGCTGCACCGGCTGCAGGAGCGAGGATGAAAAAGGTTAACAACCCATATAGATATATGCATATATTTGTCTGCTCATAAATCTCCCAACGTGTTCCTGCGTTTCGTTCGATCTCTCTGTCTGAATCTGCACGCTTCGCTTCTCCGCAGGGCAAGATGGTCATGATAGCGGTGGTCTCCGTGCTGGCCGTGCTGCTTCTGACGGCAGCGTTTGTCTACATGGCGTGCTACGCCGGTCCCAAGGTCCACGCCCTGATCGGCAGCGACAACTTCCTGATGGTCTGCGTGGTCACGCACCTCTGTCTCCTGGCGAGGCTCGCTGCAACGGCGCCCACGCCGGCCGAACGGCTCTCCCACGCAAACTCCACCGTCCTGTGCGCCGTGCACCTCGCCGCCAATCTGTACCTTGCCATTGTGGCGGTGAGTTTTTCGTGCTGTGCTGTGTTGTGTTGGCATCTTCTTTTGAAGATCGGGCTCTGATTATCTCTCTCTCGTCCTTTTCGTCAGCGTTCCAGGAAGGCCCTGCAGGGCGCTGCTTAGGTTCGTGTGGATGTGCCCGCCGATCGAAGGATGGAAGATGCATGAATCCTTTTGGAGTTTGAAGATGCGCCGTTTTAGTAACCTGCTGAGTTTGCCATGGCATGTCATATGCATGGTGTTTTATCTTAGTTTAGTCAGCCAGTATCGTTGTAGCAGTGCTATGGGAGATGTCTATCTTAGCATATTTTGTTGTCTTCTTCCTTTGGGGTTTATGAACTTGGATCATGTTGGTGTCTCGAGACCGTATGCAGTTTGCAGCAGCAGCAGTTTAAGATGTCCTTGTGTACGGCCCTCCAATCGACCTACTTTATGAAATTCGAAGGTTTATCTTAGTTGATCTTGCTGCATTAAGGCCGTGGAATTTATGTGTCTGGCTCAAAAGAAATTTGCAAACTACTCCGTAGCTCTGTCCTCCTAGCTAACTTGATGCGCAATCGCGTAGTATAGAAATTTGAGCTGAGTGTACGTACGTTCGTCCCGTTTTTGTGCTAGTTGCCACTGCCACCATGCGCCGGAGTGAATGGAAGCCCGCTAGGTGTGTCGCAGGCGATCGGCCGGATCACAACACCCCAGTTGTATGCTGCGCCGTTGCACGGACCGTGGTATCCCGCAGCTGCCGGTAAATTGCAAATTGCCAATGGTGGGCGCTCAGAACAGGAAGTTGTAGGATATGTGCTAGCACCGTCCCAAACTGGACCAGTAGTTTGGTCCATGCACGTAAGAGCGGCACTTGTAGGGGACCTAAGAGCATCTCTACTCGCGCCCCTAGTAAGCGTCAGGACGGCGTCCAGGGCCACCTTTGGGGGCTCGTCCGGACGGCGCCATGTCCACGGGGCCGCCCCGTCCCCACTCGCAGCACCAACCAAAACCCTTTCGGGCTTTGGACCCGTCCTGCCAGCGAGGGAAAGGTTCGTCGCCTCGGGAGCTGCACGATTTGACGCCTCGACGAACAGCACGCGGTGACGGAGCAGTTCAATCGTCCACGCGACAAAGTAATGGCGCTGACGCCGCCTCGTCTTGCCCGCCCCGGCTACATAAAACCCGTCCCCCTCGTCGTCCTCGTCGCCACTCTCCTCGCTGCTCTTTCTTCCTCTCCTCGCCGTGGTTCACCGTCACAACCTCGCCCAAACCCTGCACCTCTGGGAGGCGCGGTTGCTCAACGAGGCCAACTTCCACTCGCCGCCGGGGATGACCGCGCTGAGGAACTGGCGGCTCAGCGCAGGCGGCGTGCTTGTGCCTCCGCCACCAACACGCGCCGAGCGCGTCGCCGAGATCGAAGAGATTCGGGCGTGGATGTCGCCGGAGCAGCGGCACCTGCCTCAGTGGGATCCCGCCAACGAGGCCGTTGGGACGGCGTTCTTCGAGGACCGCTTTGAGGCGGAACTCGACGAAGTCCCCGACCACGGCCCCGTTTCGGGGCGCAACGCCGCCGACCGGCGCATGTGGTGGAGCAAACCCGGGCGCACTCTCGCCCGGGTCCTCGCCCACATCGAGCGGCAGATGAGGGGGGAGGAACCGCCACAACACGGTCGCGCCTGCTCCTGTTCCTCTCACAGTCGTGAAGGAGGAGCCAGAGGAAGCGCCGCGCCGCCGGCGGACTCGGAGCCAGACGCTCGTCATCAGGGAAGCGCGGGCTCCTCCACAGGCGCCGGGGACGTCATCCTCCTCTCCGACAGCGACGACGACGACGCCTGCCCCCTCCCCGCCAATGTACCTCGGCGACCCAGGGGAGGGCAGCAGCAGCGCCGCTCCGAAGGCGGAGTCGCCGAGCGACTCCAATGACAACGACGGCGGCGACTACACCAAGATGTACAAGGCCCTAGGCATGTAGTAGCCTTTTTTATTTTAAATCCTATGTAAAAATCGCCTATATTCGGTCATCTTTAATGAAATCTAGTTATTATTTGCTAAATTTTGTCAAGTTTCGCCCACTTGGACGGCGGCGCTGCAAGTCAGAGGGAGCGTACGTTTCGGCGTGGGCCAGTTTTTGGCCGTTTTGTGTCGCCGGGAGGACGGGCCCGCGACGCGAACGACTCGTCCGACGCCTCCACGGGAACCCATGAGAGACGGGGTTGGGCTGGGTTTGCCGGACGAGAACAAGGGACGTCCGGACGGGAAGGCCCATTGGGGGCGCGAGTGAGCGCGCTCGGGGCCCGTCCGGGCGGGAAGGGCCCTTGGGAGCGCGTTTGGGGGCTGCGACTAGAGATGCTCTAATGGTGCCCTTTTTTCTCTTGTGAATGCCACTACTCCATGGAAATTCAGTTATGCACCCAAGCTCACATGCTCCTCTTAGGTTCCGAAAATGAAAAAAAAAACATTTCCAAAATTCTGAAACAAATCCGAATCAAACATGTATATGTGTTTTACAAACGTGTCAAATTTTGTAAAGAAATGACACTTTGGGTACCCTATACAAAAAATACAAAATTGCTCCTCCAAAAACTAATTTTTAGATCTCACTTTTTGAGTGATTTGTCTATTTTGCAGAGGGCACAAAAAATATCATTTCTTTACGAAATGTGGCACAGACGTAAAACACATGTACATGTTTGCATTTGATATTTTTTTCATATTTTTTAAAAGTTCTTTTTAAAAAAAAACTCATCAGGAGCTTGTGTGCGCCTCTCCCTCCGATACGTACGAACGTGAGCACTTGTAGACATTCGCTTCCTTTCCCTTTCGCCAAACTTGCAGCATGTCAAATCAAGCTAGTGGGACATGCCCCATGTCTGGCCCTGCTATCTATTGTGCTAGCTTCCGGCAGGCCCGGTCCTGAGATTTCGGGGCCTGGGGCTAAAATAAAATTTAGGTCCCCTTAGCACAGATTAGTGAGCATATATGTGTGTTACCAATATAGAGATCAAACGAGGAAAGTGAGACACATTGTCCGTAAATTAACCATTTTTTATCAAGTACCTCTCTAAAGTTCATTGTTCTAGAGTAATAGGCATACATAATATGCCTTGGCTTGGCATTTAAATGAAAATTAACATATCTTCTCTAATATGCTCCTTTACAACTAAGGTGTCTCTTGTTTTGTTATAAGAATAGCCCAATTATTGTTAAACGTTTCAAAATAAAATATGAGTAGCCCAATTTGTCGGATCATAAATATCAACATGAACCGGTTTTATCAACACTAGCAGATTCTTTATGAGCTGAATTATTACATGCTCATGATCAATCACATTGTTGTCATCAGCGTTGAAGTGAATATTTGTCTTCTGCAAGGATATATATCATGTTCTAGATTAATTCTCTCACGAGAGCTAGGACCAACTCATTCGGATATCTTGAAGTTCTCGTGTTGATCCTGTTTTGGAACTCATCTTTTTTTTTTGTGCAGCATCTGACTAAGGCTTCATAATAATGCTAAAAATAAAAAAAAAATGAAAAAAAGTAGTCGAAATTATAAACAATCTATAGCGAAAACTAGAGGATCAAAATTAATCAATCGGTATACCTGTGTCCAGTGTCGCGGCGCTTGGGAGATCGAAATTAGGGAACCGGCTGAAATCAGGGAATTAGGCCTCCTTTGATTCATAGGATTTTCTAAGAAATTTTGTAGCATTTTGACCCTGTGGAGTTTTTCCTTCCCAGAGTGTTTGATTCATAGGATTGTAACTTGCAGGAATTTTACCCGTAGGAACTCTCTAGTGTATTTTCACAGGAAAACTAACATGAGCTTGGACATCATGGAAAAATCCTGTGGCCTTTTCCTATACTCATAGGATTCCACTTGACAGGGCAAGTGAATCCTACACAATTCCTATTCCTTTATTTTTCCTACCCTATGAATCAAAGGAGGCCTTAGGGAGATGCCAAAAGATGTGGATGTGGCGGCCGAGACGAGAGGCGAGGGCAGAAAGAGCAGATCTGACGGGAGATCTGGCGGTTTCTTATCGGACGAATGTGAGCGAATAGGTAAAAAAGATAATTGAGCGATAGCATCATAGTCTAGGACGGACTTGCGGATGAAAGCGAAGCGGAAGCCACGAAGGGCCCAACTGGCACTTTGCCTAGTTATTTCAGCCACGGAATAGTTGAACAGGCTTTGTTGCCTTTTACCATTTTTTTCTACATGCTAAATACAGACTATGTATAGTATACGAAATACATACTTAGGGCCCCCCAAAATTCTGGGCCCCGTGCGGCCGTCCCTCCAGAACCCCCCCCCCCCCCAGGGCCGGCCCTGGCTTCCGGTGTACCATCGGTAGGGCAAGGGAAGGGCATGCTCGACGCCGACGTGGAGAGCCATGCAGGGAAGGAGGAGAACGTGGTGATATGTAAATGATGTGATCTTCTTCCAGAGCATACAAATTACTAGGGTGCAAAAGTTGAACTCTCCAAAATCTGTCATATTTTGCGTAGTCCGGAATATAAATTACTTTGAGTTGAGATTCCACACTTTGTTAGAATGCACTATTGTCTTTATCTGAGATTTCTTATCAGAATATTATAAAACTTCAAAAATATGATTTTTCGAATTTTCAAAAATAGAGGGCTACATATTGACTTTGTGAGCATGTAGGCCCTTTTCCTCGAGCGCACTCTTCGATAGTCCCCCTCCTCATCTGTCCGTTGGAATTACGGATGCAAGTGGGATGGACGTGGGCAGCCCACGTCCACCTATTTTTGTCCACCGGACATAGGTGGGTTAAATGGGAGATTAAGATGTGGGATTAGTGGGATACACTGGACCCAAAAAAAAACTCATCAATGAAACATTACCTGCCCGTACGTATGGTCAGCCTCGCAAGGCCTCCACGGCGTATGTCCGCGTCCAGCCCTTGCTGCGTTACCTGTCTGTACGGAGTAGTAGGATATGGGTTAGGTGGGTTTGCCCAGATTAAACCATTCGGGATTAGTGGGATTGGTTAATGGGATAAGTGGGCAGTTATTGGTGGGATGGGAGGTGGAATTTGTGGGAAATCCCATCCCACTTGAAATCTTAGTTGGAATTCGGACAAAATATCAGATCCAACACACTCTTTGTACGTGCCCAGTTTTCAGCTTGTTGGTGACTAAACGTTGGATTATGTCAAAGCCTGACCCAATTGGCAGTCAAACCCCACCATATATTTCTTCTCTCTTTTATCTCTCCCGAATTCATCACCAACTGATGCTTGTGCGCACCATCGCCTACACCTCTGTTGGCGACGACATCGTCCTGTATTGCTTCTGTTCCCCTTTGGTCCTGTAGACGGTCCAGCGAAGGCCATGTGTGTACGTAGTTGTACACAACGCCCTAGTCAGTGGACGACGCAGGGCTCCCGTAGGCGCCCGTTCCCTCTCTCCCTCAGCCATTACGAGGGTGTCATGTTGTTCTATTGCAAGCGACTCGAGTCGGAATATGCTAGATTTTTTTTTTTAAAACGGAAATACCTGGCCTCTGCATCTAGTTGATGCACACGACCCTTTGTTGCAAAGCGTCCAGTTCAGCGTACAGTTATAGTATCAAAAAACACATCAGCGAAACCGAATCATGACCACATACACCAGCCAACGAAAAAGCAACATAGAAGAACTACGCATCTTGTAATCTCTTAGTGTGCAACCAACCATCCTGGTTGAAAATAGCCCGAATGACCGCCAGCAACCTGGTGCATCCAGAATCCAAACATCCTCGTTGGCCCTCTGGGAGAAGGAAAGACCACATGTGAATCCAGTGTGTGGCCCGATGAACAACCTGCAAAAAGTGATCAGCTTTCAACTTGTTAAAAATCACATCGTTTCTGCAATTCTAAATTGCACATAAGAAAGCACATACACCAATGCGTATACTAGATTTAGTTGCACTATCCACCCCATTCAACCAATTCTCAAACAAATTAGCAACAAAATTAGGTGGAGTAATACTAAAAGTAAAATGGACCGGTCTCCATATTTTCTTAGCAAAGCAACAGGAAACAAACAAATGGTCAGCAGACACCTCTTCAGCACAAAAGACACAGTTCGTACAACCTATCCACTTACGTTTTTTAAGATTGTCTTTTGTAAGTAGTTCTTTACGATACAAAAACCACATGAAAATCCTGATTTTAAGCGGCACCTTTAGTTTCCACAAGTATCTACGCAGAAATCTAGTGCGACCATTCAGTCGATCCTCGTAAAAGGATTTGACCGAAAATACACCCAACGGTGTCAGTTTCCAGTTAAACTTATCAAGATTATTATTTAAAGAGAAGGCCATCAATCTCTCAACGAGATGTAACCAGGCCCCCCATTTATCATCTAAAAGTGATATTACGATGATCCTTCGGCATTACATGAGCTACAAGAACATTCTTATGACTAACAATATTGTAAAGCGAAGGATACTGAACTGCTAGAGGAGTTTGTCCTAACCAAGTGTCTTCCCAAAATCTCACACTCTGTCCATCTCCAATAGAACATGAGATATGCGGAAAGAACTCACTCTTAACCTTCATAATTCCGTTCGAGAACGGGGAATCTGTCGGCTTGGCATCAACCTGAGCCAGTGGTTTACTACGAATATATTTGTTATGTAGCAACTCATGCCACACTCTCTCTTCTATTAAGATTTTAATTAGCCATTTGCTAAGTAGACACTTGTTCTTAACATCTAGTACCTCGATCCTAAGGCCACCTTGGTCTTTAGGACGACAAACGATATTCCACTTGGTTAGCCTATATTTCTTCTTTAAATTATCACTTTGCCAGAAAAAAACGAGATCTATAAAAATCTAACCTCCTCCGTACCCAACGGCGGAGTATGCTAGATTCAGCAAAAAAGATACGGTCCTGCTGGGTTTTCCCTTTGTTGTTACATGCACCCAAGATGTTTGATGCCATATGGACGAGGTTAAAAAAGAAGAAAATAGAAAAAAGTAGACGTTTGTCCGGTTTGTCTAGAGGTTGCTTTGGTGGCCCCCTTCCCATGTATCCGGAAACATCCCAAACTAATAAGATTCGGGTGTGTGTGGACAACCTATCGGGGGCATCATTATAGATGTTCTTAGAGCATCTCCAACATAGTTGGAAAATTAGTTATACCTACTCTTCGGTAGAGGAGAGAGAGAGAGAGTACGCGATTTTATTAGCTTTTGTGGCACACCCAAAGGTGCATACGAATATTTTTTTGATGAGTAACATGCCGGACACTTATGTCCCCGAGTAAAAATAAAATCTTCTTCTACCCTAGTCGCACACGAGCAGAGCAGTATGAATGCGCAAGAGCAACTGAGCAACCATTTCCACTCAGACTCGTAGTGGTGATACGTCAAAGTCTCGGCGGCTAGCAGGCAAGGAATGTCGACCAGCTGCACTTTTCCTCCGTCATCTTCATTCGCCTTGGCACATTCACTACAACCATGAACTGAACTCTCCATGCAACTACTTCATCCATATCAACACAACCATATTCATTCCAGTGTTATTTATGTTCTTGTTATTTAATTTTAGTTTACTATCTTTTAAATTATATTATTTCACTACCACATTTTGCATCATTCATTATTTAAAACTCTACAATTAATTCACTCAAGTCTAACACCTTATGTGTGAAAGAGACAACCATAAGAAAGCACTCGCGAGAGACGTCCTCGTGGGACCATATAAATCAAAGGTTGTACTTTCACGAAATTGTGCGACAACAAAACCTAACACTTGCAGGTATCACATACCGACATTTCATTTATGTATATTATATATTTTCTTTAAAAATACACTATGATTTCTATTACTAATATGGTTTCTAAATTTCTAGAAAGCCAATGTACTCTTTAGGATTAAATAAAAATAAAACTATCAATTATTGGGTTGCGCCATATTCGGTTTATTCAGAAACAGGGTATACCATATTGGCCGCAACCGTCGACAAATACATGGGGCAGAAACGAAATCACTAGCAAGGTCGCCGAATAGCCCCACTAGCCTCTTGTTAAGCCAAGACCCTCGAAAACTTATTATCAGTCCTAGACTAGCCTTCATTTTTAGATCAATGTGTAGCCAAATAGCCGCAACTTCTAGTTCCTCTATTGTTTTGGGCGCCATCTTAGGCTCGGCCCGTGTAGAATCAAATTCGTTCCATCCCATTGCATCCACCTTCTGATAGGAGTTGGGTCATCACCGGATCGTTCCCAAAAAAGATTGAAACAATCTCAGGGATGGCTGGCCTCAAAAGTTGGACCGCAAACTTAACCCTTTCCACATCCTTGTGAAAAATAAGAAATAAATAAATAAACAAAAATTTCGATGCAAAACCCTTTTTAGATGTTAGCGAAAAATACATTCGAAAGTTTTTGTAAAAACTTGAGTTAAACTTACCTATAGAGATGTCATCAAACAAAATATTCTCTTTGTTTCAAATAATAATAAGATGTTGTAAATATTTCAGTATGGCAGAAATCCATTTTGGCACCCTGGCACATATGCATCTGGTATTTAGAAGCCAAATTTTTAAACATTCTGAAACAAAATTTTGTAGATACATCTTTACATTCTATGTCTTTGCAAAGTTGTTTCATCAAGAATAAACATCTTTTATGTCTTGTGCAAAAAAGACAAAAATAAATCTCGTAAAAAGACTTATTTTAGCACCTTTTTTGTCTTTTTACGTATGACACACAAAATGTTGGCTTCCCGTGAAACGATTTTGTAATCATATAAAATGTTAAGAATTATGGGTGAACATTCTTTTTATTTTATTTTTGGAGCCCTGCTTCGGTACACCCCCCTCCCCCAAACTCAGAAGGTTAGTATGGTCTTTTATCCCTAATTAGTTAATTAATTAAGTTGATTAAATTCCGTTGGCCCACCAAAGCCCGTATCCAGATGGCGTGCGGTATTCTCGCAAAGTACATGCCTCATCACGCGACTGTGTGCTCCCTGTTCTACTTAGTCCGTTCAGCAACCACCTGGGCGATAATGCCGCGACTTCAACGGAACGGAGAAGCTTCATTGACTGCAGCTGGTCGGCTCATCACATGGTATCTCACTCCATCCATCCACGGGGAAGCCAGCTACGCCGGAACGCTCCTCGCGTGGTGCCGGACCGGCCGGCGGACTGCAGCTTAGGACATCTCCAGCGGGGCTGCTCAAATGCGGACCAGTTTGGTCCGCATTTTGTCTGTTTGAGCAGCCGTCCGCTGTCCTCGGACACGGCCCGGACCAGGTGCCCCCAGTGGGGCTGCTCATACCAAATAGGACATTGCATAGATTTAGTAGGGCCCAAAGGGGCCCATAGATTTACAAACTAAAAAAAAAAAAAAAACAGGAAATTAAACGTCTAGCCCTAGCTAGACGGCCACTGGCCAGTGGCATGGCGGCGCCGGAGTTGCCCCCGGAGCTCCTAGTCATCTAGGATGACGTAGTCGGGGGTCTCGGGGGCGAGGTGGGGTGGCAGTGGGGCGGCCCTGGCCCCCTGCGGCGTGGGAGGCTGGGTTCGCGGCGGCGGCGTGGCCGGCCGTGGCGGCGGCACGAGGTGCTCAGGCGGTGGCGCCTCCCACCTCCACCGCATGCCCACAAGGGGCTCGAACCAGGCCGGCACCGGCGCGTTCTCATCGCGCCCGTCGTCGTCTACCTCCTCCTCGTAGGGGTAGTCGTCGACCTGCTGGGCGTGGATGGCCGCCACGGCCTCGTCCACAGCCCGCGCGCCGGCTGCGCGGGCCTCTGCCGCCTCCGCCGCCTGCTGCGCGGCCACCGCCGCGAGGGCGTCCTCCAGCGCGCGGGCCTCCGCCTCCGCCGCTGCTTCCGCCTCCCTCCTGGAGGCCTCGATGGCCATGGCCAGCTGGAGCTCCTCGTTGGGCTCGGGCTCGGCCATGGGGACGTCCTCGTCGTCCTCCTCCTCGTACCATTGGGGGGGTCCTCCTCCGGTTCCTCCTTGACGACCGGGGCGCGGCCGCCGATACGGAGGGGGCGTTGGGGGGGCGGTGGAGGGGCGGCGCCACGCCTCGCCTGGCGTGGAGGTGACGGTGGCGGGAACTGTGCCTCCCCGCGGGCGCGGCGCGCACCGAAGTACGACCTGCGGCGCAGGTCGTGTTCGTCGGTGAACCACGTGTCCCAGTGGGGACTGTTCACCGCGAACGCCGGGTGGGCGCGCAGGTCCGGTGGCAGCTCGTCGCGCCGGCGGTGGATCTCCACCTCCCGCGCCGCGCCGGACCGCGGAACCGGCGGCACAGGGATCCTGTCCCTGTTCAGATGCCACCCATCGGGGAGGTGGACATCTGGCCATGGCACTGGGATCGCCTGATCCTAGTACCATTGGCACCGCGCCTTGTTCAGGTACGGGCGTTCCCGCACCCTGGCGGGCACCAGGCGGAATGGGGCCGCCGGGCCCTGAGAAGAAGGAGGAGGAGAGGCCGGCGGCGTGCGCACCTGCTCGGCTTGGGCGCGCTGGGTGCGGGTGAGAGGTGGCGGAGGAGGGAGCGGGGGAGAGGGAGAGGGCTCGCGGCGGCGGCGGGAGCCGCCGGCCTCGTGGTCGTTCTTTCCGCGGCCCCAGTTGAGCCAGCTGCGGCCCATGGCCGGCGGCGAGGAAGGCGAGGGGGAGGAGGCGGTGGTGACTGCGAGGGCAGTGATGGTGATGGTGACTGCGAGGAGACGGTGCGCGTGGGAGGGACGCGTGGCCGCGGGTCCCATTTAAATAGGACCCCGTGGGTAGCCGAGCCGTCGCCGCGGTCACTGGCCGGCGGGCCACCACCTTTGACCGAAACGGGACACGACCGAGCGCGCGCGTCCGTTTCGTGTCCGCGGGCTGCTCAAATCTGACCCAAATTTGGTCAGGATTTGAGCATCCGCGGACTGAAAAGGGACCAGGCCGTGGGTTGCGCAGCCCCGCTGGGGCCTGGTTTTGGGCCAGGCTGCTCAAAACGGACCAGTCCGGGGCAAATGAGCAGCCCCGCTGGAGATGTCCTTATTGGCTCCTCTTGCATTTCCTTGTTGCCTCCGCTCTTCAACCGCCGCGCTGGACTGCACGCCATAGAGGCCGAGTATTCGTTCCATTGGGAAGGAAAAACATGGTCCACACTGCTGCTTGTTGCAGACCACGGATATCACAAGATGTACGACAGAGCTGTGGTGGTGATGAAGCTTAGCCGGCCCTATGTCTTTCGGCCGCGCTCCCCTTACCTCATGTCGCCGCTATTACCTTTTCCCTCTAGCTGGAGCAGCTCACGTCACCGTGGCCGTAGGCGGCAGCGCTCGGAGCCATCGGTGTTGAGTTTCGACGGTCGTGCCGGCCAGCACCGTAGAGGGCATGGCACCGCGGAAGAAGACATGAGCCATCCGAAAGTAAGCGACAGGAACGAGCCCTTCACGATGTACAGATTTTGTAGTATACGGATGCATACGTGTAGACCATACGGGTACACGGCTAAAGAGGATTCAATAATTAATTACCGGTTAATGATTAACTAATAATTTTTTAATGTCTATCAGGCCCTTGATTATGAAGGGGTACCAGGAGATCTCGGCCGTTAATGTATTTAAGTTTGGGGGAGGGGGGGTGTACTGAAGCAGAAGCCTTTATTTTTGACATTTCAAAAACTGAAATGAGTGAACGAACAAATTAAATCACGCTTGTGTAAAAGCGATCCGAAAATGTTAAAACATCGTATAATTCGGAGCAGAGAGTTTTTTCCCGATAGAAGTAAAAAAAAAAAACTTCCTTCAATCCATAATAAGTGTCCCTGCTTAGAACCGGGGTAACTCAAAACTGTGGACCATATATTGGATCGGAAGGAGTAACTTTTGCTCTTGGTTGCCGACGCTTTTCATTCCTCTGCAGGTTTCGCGCCAATTGCAATGTACTCTCGTTCCTCTCGATTGTCTTTTGTTCAAACTATTTGAAATCAGTTGTTCGTTTCGCGGTATGTTAAAGCGAACCGATGGTGTGCTGGTGTATCACTTCATTTGGACGGGCATGATTCGTGGCTTATGGTGACAGGGCACTGCAAGGCGACGAGCTACGAAAGGAGATAAACAGGTGATCGTGAAGTACAGTACGTTTTGGAAAAGCAAAATCAAAAGGCAGCAATTGCGAGAGTCCGAGCTCTGGTTCTGCTGTGGCAAAGCTCTGGAAAACTGAACTCTGACAAAGCTGTGTCTGCTGCTACCTCCAGACTGAATTTTTTGCCAGCCGTTGTCCATGTACCAGCTTGACCAATGTGGAGACCAACTGACCAAGTCACCACCGTGTGACCGCGGCTCGCCTGTCTGCTGTATACAAGTAGACGCCATCTCCATGGCAATTTTTCCGTTGAGCATTCAGAAACAAAATCAGAGCCCCACCTACATCTCCAAGACTCTCCGTGCGTGGTTGGGGAAGAGACTAGTGCCACAGAGATGGCTGGTATGCTCGCATCGATCGCTCTGAATCGATCTGATTTGGTTTTCCTATTGGTAGTAGATTGGTCTGCTTACTAGTGCTCAATGATCATCACGGTTCAAGCGAAAATTTCTGCTTAAGATCTTTGATCTCGGGATGAATGTTCTTGTCTTTCCTTCTATCTTCCTCTTAGCAGAGCGATGCTGTTTCTTTTTGGAGACCTTTGAGTTCATATTGGTGACTTGTTCTGCTTATATACTACTCAAAGATCATCAGTTTTCCTATTTTCCTTACGGGATTTGTGCCTAAGATTTCTTACTGCACGTACATGAGGTCCAGGAATATCTGTGCTTAAGAATTTTGATCTCCTCATGAAAGTTCCTGCTTCTCTTACTTTCTGGAGATCTTTTGGCTTTGGGTTTTAAATCGGGTTAACGTTTCTTGTGATTTCCTTGACAAGGGTGATTGGAAGGTTTACTGCCGTTATTTGTTCAACTGGCAAATTATGATCTTGCTCTGCCATTTCACTGTCATGTTAGTACGTTACCAAGATCTCATCTCGTTGTTTCTCATCTGAAGACCTTGAAGGCCGCATGCTGGTTGCTGAAGCAGCTGCAGGGGCGAGGAGGATGAACAAGGTCAAAATCTCATACCTGCATATTTGTCCGGACTTATTTCTCCCAACAACGCGTTCCTGCGTTCGTTCGAACGGTCTCTCACTCTGAATCTGCACGCTCTTCTTTCGTGCAGGCCATGATCGTCAAGATAGCGGCGGTTTCCGTGCTGGCCATGCTGCTTCTGACGGCGGCGTCTGTCTCCATTGCGCACTACGACCGTTCCCACGACACCTTCCTGAAGGTCTGTGTGGTCACGCACATCACGACCATCTGTCTTCTGGCGAGCTCCGCTGCAATGGCGCGCACGCCGGCTGAACGGCGCTGCCACGTTGAGTCCACCGTCGGGAGCATCGTGCACCTCGCGGTCAATCTGTACCTCGTCCTGGTGGCGGTGAGTTTTTCGTACGTGCTGCATGTGTTGGCATCATTCTTCTGAAGATTGGGCTCTAACTTACTCGGTCTCATCGTTTTCGCCAGTGTCCCAGCAAGGTCCAGGGCGCTGCTTAGGTTCGATGTGCCCGCCGATCGAAGGATGGAAGATGCGTCCTTTTGGAGTTCGGAGAAGTGCCGTTCATATGGTGTTTTGATTTAGTTTAGTCTGCCAGTATCGTTGTAGTAGTATTATGGGAGATGTCTATCGATCTTAGCATATTGTGCTGTCTTCTGCCTCTGGGGTTTATGAACTTGGATCATGTTGGTGTCTGGAGACTGTCTGCATTTTGCGGCAGCATATGTCCTTGATTTCGGCCCTCCGGTCTACCTACTTTATGAATTTCGAAGTATTTTTCTTAGTTGATCTAGTTGCATGAAGGCCGTGGAATGTTATAGTATGTGACTACCAGATCTCTCTTGAGACTCTCGCGGAAGAAATTTGCAAATCAGCTATCTCACTAGGTAACTGGATCCGCAATCGCAACGTGCCGAAACTTGAGCTGCGTGTGCGTACACCCGTCACCATGCCACCGGCTGCATACCCCGATAAGTTTCCTTGGAGAAAAATTCATCGCAGTGCCTGTACTTGACTCGGTATCTCACGTTGGTCACTCGAACTAGCGCTACCTAAAATACGGTACATAATCTTGCGAAATACGGTCAGAACGGTCACTCCGCAATTTTTTGTACCATATTCTGCTGGCATGGACGACACCGAGGCGACACTTGGGCAGTGAGGGGTTGGACAGCCTGTGGACACCCGCACTTTGAGGAGTTATGTGCATATTTGTCGGCAGAGACAAAACCGTATTTGGTTCGACTGGACTAGCCGACCGAGCCAGAACCTGTCCCCGACCCCAAATCCCTAGCTTTCTTCCCCAAATCTGCCCCCGTTGCTGCTCGTCACCGTCGTCTGCCCCTGCCCCCATTGCTGCTCGTCGCCGTAGTCTTCCCCCGCCGCTCGTCGCCGTCGAATGCGGACGCACCCATCTGCGAAGGTGGGAGGCATGTCGAGCATGAGCTCTGTCCGTTCGTCCATCCGCCGGCGGTCAGTTCCAGTGCCCATCATTGAGTGCCCGGACCGTGGGTTGCCGGTGAAGCAATGGGTCTCAAATACTCAGGAGCACGACGGCTGGGTGTTCTACTGTTGTCGCAACCATGGAGTGTGTTACATTGCTTTCTTTTTCTGCTCATTTTCTTCAGATCTTAGGCTTGGTTGATGTTGTTGCATTGCTTGTTGCTGTTGTTGCATTGCTTGCTGATGTGGTACTAATGAATTGTTCTTGCTTGGTAATTGTTTGTGGTCATGACGTAGATGAATTGTTCTTCTTAATTTCAGTGATTTTTTTTCTTATTTTGTAGAAAATTTGTGACTTCTGGAAGTGGGAGCTGGAGTATATGAACAACAAAATCAGTGCTTACCAGCACAATTTTTTTTGCTGTTCATATTATTGTCAGTTCTGTTTTGCTACAAATATTTTTTGCTAAACAAGGCAATTACAAAGAAATTAATTTGTTACAGTACAATAATAAGGTTGCTTTTTATGAATTATTAATATCAACAGCTAACGGGGATCATTTCACGCCTCTCTAAACAGATGTCTGCTATGTATTTTTCTTTCACAAGTATATGCTTATGAACAACAATTGTTTTACTGCACTGCAGATATTGGCTTGCTCACATAGTTCAAACCCATTGTATCAGGCAACTCAGGTGCATTTTAAAACACTCCCAACAGAAGAACAAAAAACAATCGATAGCTCACTGTTATAATTATTGTGCATGAACAATTAAATCTTTCATATTACAAGTATGTTTCTTGTAGTGTTTTTTTTGCACAACACAAATACATTTTTTTTCTTCGCACAAAGCAGTGCCTCTGTAACAATGTGAAAGCAGCTAAAGATTCAATTCTGCACCAGCAGCAATAGTTGCTTCTTTGAATTTTCAAATCCTATATTATTCACATTCTTTTGTATCAATGTGTTCTTCCTTTTGGCACCATGGGCATTTTCGAACCCGTTTCTTCCTTGGCGCCTTTGGTTTCTAGTGTTGCTTTTGGCTCCTTAGCCTTCTTCAGTCGCTTTGCAACCATTTCTTCATGCTGCTCGAGCAATGTTTTCCTCCTTTGTTCCTTTATCATTGGACGCCCTTTAGGTTTCACCCTTTGAGGGTTTTCACATTATCACTGCTATGAGTAAACGTTGATTCATATCAGGTTGCATGCCTTCATTCTGTTTTTTTCCCCTGGCACCCTGCTTTCACACTTGCTTCGTCAACTTGCTGCTTGCTATTGCATCGAGCTCTTCTCATTGTAGCAACTAGTTTTGCAGCCTCATCAGCCATACTTGACACACCTTCATACGTATCGTCCGCAAAACAGGCATCGGAAGCCAGATCATTTAGTTTCCTGCAGAGTGCATTGTATTTCAGGATGTTTGTTGGTGGTATACCAAATCGAATGATGTCTGCGCCAGGAGCAAGCGTAGGCGTCGATGCTGTAGAAGACCATCTTCGGAGCATGTACTTCTCTGGAATTTGCTGCATATTAAGGTGAACCATAACCCTGATAATATGGGGGCATAGCAGCCCACACATCTCAAATGTGTTGCAACCACAGGAGAACAGACCTTCCTGAAGGACCACCCGAACCCGATAAGTTTTCATTTCGGGCTCAGGATTTGGAACGAGATCAAAACAATTGTTACCCCCCTCTGACTGTATTGGATAGAACTTTGTTGATGCAGAAATTAATTTTTGAAACCTCTTGAAAATTTCCCTTGTGTAGAATGTCAGCCCTTACTTCTCGATAGCGTAACTGCAAATTTAAAAGATTTGAGCTGCATTAGAATGGATTTTTTTCTGCTATGAAAGGATGCTTATGCCTTTTTGAACTTTTTTTGCTTCACTGGCATTTTTTATCAATGAGATTTAATTTTTGTTACTCTAGGTTCCTCATATTGCTGCATTGGGTTATTAAATTTGCTATCATATCATATTTTAACTGTTACAGTAAAATGTATCAGGAATTTGACTTCTCTGTGCTTTATTACATTTGCTAGCATATCATATTTTAACTGTTACAGTAAAATGTATCAGGACATACCTTCCCCGGAGGGGTGCTGTGGTTGCCTCCACTATGAAACCAGAGTTCTCTTCACGGTCAAGCATCAAAACCTGACACAACTCATATTGCTGCACAAAATTCGAAACCGAGTCACTTGGACGGTTCAATGATTTGAAATACGAGTTTAGACCTTCCGATCGCCCCATTGTGCTTGTGAACGGAAAAAAGCAATGCCTGAAATACACTGGAGCCCAAGTCTTCCTTGTCTTCCACATGTTCTGTAGATGTTTATGCCCCGACATTGCATATACTTGAATCATATGCTGCCAACATGACTCAAACTCCTCCACCGTGTCCGTGCCATAGATGCATGAGTAGAAGGCATCGTCAAATGGGTTGCCGTCCGCCAGATTTGCACAAAGTTTTGTCCTTGCAAGACGCAAAATGTGAAACACGCAGCACCTGTGTATTGCATTTGGAAACACCTTAGAAATTGCTATCGCCATAGCTTGGTCCTGATCTGTCATTATGTTTGCAAGGGCAACGCCATTCATTGCAAGCGGCCACTGTTGGAAGACCCACTCAAAATCTTCAATTTTCACCCGGAAGCAAAGCGCACCCAAGGTCTACTCTGTGTGCGTATGGTTGTTAATACCAATGATTGGCAGGAATGGCATATTGTACCTGTTTGTGCAGAATGTAGTGTCAAAAAATACATAATCACTGTATTTTTGGTACAAGGCTCTCGTCCTTCCGTCTACCCAAAACAGAGCTCTCACAACATTGTCCTCATCAACAAGTGAAGCATAGAAAAACTCCGGATTCTCAGCTTGTCTTTGTTCAAAGTACTCCATCGTCATGGCCATGTCCCGGAGTGTCACCTCGTTGTGCAACATTGTTCTGATATTCGAGACATCTCTTTTCACATATCCAAGGCATCTAGGGTCCCCACCCTGCACACTACCAAGGCAACCCATTATCTGAGCAGTGCTTATATTCTGGCTGTGGAGTGTTTGCAAAAACTGAAAGTCCTCTTCTGGAACCCTTCTATGAGATCTGTAAAATCTGCGCCTCCCAACATTTTTTACCAGGGGGTGGGAGTGCTCTTCTTTGAATACCGTCACAGTCCAAACGCTATTTCTCCTACCAACAAGCATGTGAGCTTTACAGTCATACCGGGTATATATGTTGCGTTGCCTTGTGTTCGTCATATCCATTTGCAGGCCAGCTTGCTTCCCACGAGATTTCTGCCCGCTGTGGAACGTCATATCAATGGTTGGATCATGCTATGATGCAGCAATTTCAGATGCGTTTTTTTTGTTTTTGCTTATCCACCGTTGGCTTCCCACTGTGCACACACTCAAACAATCGACTTAGAATTGTCATTGGGGGTGCATTTCTTGCGGTGCTGTATTTTGTGTTGCCAATGTGAGTTCCGAACCCCATCTTCAAGGCGTAATCATTGTACACTTTTTTTGCTTCATCGATATGCTCAAAAGTCATACCAACAAATGGAACCACAGGTTGGGAAGAAATTTCCTCACCAACTTCTTCCTTAGAATTCGTAGTAGTACCACTTGTCTCACTATGGGGTCCAGGGGAAAATGTGTTAACACCAGAATCTCCCTGCCCATTAGAATTGTATTCTTCTTCATACATGGGTTGGTTCAGATCAAAACCACCAAGCACTCCATCTGCAACAAAATCCTGTGCATTTTTGGAAATCAAACATTTGTAGCATGTCAAAAAATGTAATCACATACAAAATCTTATGATGCAAGAATAATTATGGACACACATACCATGCTCTTTTTACCTTCTTACTATGCTGCAATTGTGTTTTTCTTTTGTTTATATGACATTTTAGAGAGTTAATGATTTTTCCTTTTTGCTAATTTACTCCAATACATAATGTCATGCAACAATGTTTACTTCTCTTGTGACAAGATAGCAAATTCAATGCAACAAAACCCTCAGCATTTATTTTTGACTCCATGGAGGGGAGATTTCTGTAGCTAGTATGTTGAGCATTTCCATGCAGCAATTATCTTGAGCATTTTCAGGCAGTAGCTAGTTTCCAGTAGGTTCCACAATATCTCACAACCATTTTTTCATAGAGCAAAGTGTATAAGCAACTTTTACATGGAAGCACTTGTTATGAAGCAAGTATATCAGCAGTTTTTTTTACAGTTTTTTTGCTGCAATAGAAGTTTCAGGGAATTAGAAGGAACAACTAACCGTGCACACCACACATATTTACATAAGAAATCAACAGTACAAATAATTTTCATGGGATAGAAAAACATACCATAGCTGGAGGTCTTGTTGTTTCTGGATCATGGGTGTGGAGCACTTGTGGGTTGTTGATTTGGTACAGAAAACCTTGGAGGAACCCAGAACCGGCGCCGCCCCTCAGCCTAGTACGGGGCGCTGGATTGGAGCCCGAGCTCGAAGCAACCACCAGAGGTGTGCGCAGATGGTGGGGATGTCCTTCCGGCGGGTACAAGATGCTACCACGCAGGTGAGCCATCGACGGAGGAGAACGGGCGGCGTCCGCCGCCTCCGCGCGCTTGCTGAGCCCCGAAATCGCGGAGATCTGCCCCCGTTTCTCGTTTCTGCTACGGGACAAAACAATTTCGTTGCAGGGGATTTCGGTCGGGACGAACGCAATAGCTCGGTTAATCTTGCGGTCACAGAAGGCCAAATCGGACGGCTGTGCATGCGGGGGAACGAACGGAACGTTCCCTCGGAGGACGGCACCCTTTATTAGGTCACCAAATCGTTTCGCACAAATGCGCATCCAAACGGATTTTGGGGGCACAAAGCCTAATCCCTTCCGGGATCCGTGCCAAAAATAAATAAATAAAATAGCTTTTGGTGCACACACACCTTTTTAGATTTTGGCAAACTTATATTCCCTCTGACCATTAAACCTGTCGTGAAAAATGAACTAGCTAGACACAAGTCACAGTATACCTTCCGACAAATTTTTCGGATCGGAGGTAGTAACATTTGTAAGTTTTGTAAAAACTTGAAAGAAAAATCATGCATATTGATCTTAAGTTGAAACTTACCCGTACAAAATTTCCTAAAACAAATAGTTCAGTACTGAAAAAATACATAAAAAAAAGTATTCTCTCCGGTAAGCTTTGTATCCACGGGTAGGCTCAGCCCAAGTTTTGCTTTTGTTGCCAACGCCTTTGGTTAATCGGTTTCGCGCCAATTGCAATGTACTCTCTTTCCTCTCTATCACCTTTTCTATTCAAACTATTTCAAATCGGTGGTTCGTTTCACCGTACGTTAAAGTGGTCCGTATCAGTTCATTTGGACTGGCATGATGCGTGGCCTCTGGTGACGACTACGTCGACAGGGGGCTGCAAGGCGACGAGCTGCGAAAGAAGATCGTGAAGTACGTTTTGGAAAAGCAAAACTTTCACAACCCGTCAAGAAAAAACTGAACCCTTACAAAGCTGTGTCCGCTGCTCCCTCCAGACCGAAATTTTTGGCACCCGTTGTCCGTGTACCACCTTGACCATCGTGGAGACCAGGTCACCACCGTGTAACGGCTGCTCGGCTGTCTGCTGCATATAAGTGGACGCCATCTCCATGGCAATCTTCCGTTGAGCCATTCAGAAACAAAATCACAGCCCCACCACCTACATCTCCAAGATTCTTCTTGGTTAGGGGAAAGAGTAGTGCGAGAGAGAGATGGCTGGTATGCTCGCATCCATCCCTCCCTCTAAATCTATCTGTTTTGGTTTTCCTATTGGTAGATTGGTCTGCTTCTTAGTACCCACAGATCATAACTTTCCTATTTTCTTCGGGATTTATGCCTAAGGTTTTCTCACCACACGGTCCACACACCGTATGCAACGTTCAAACGAAAATCTCGGTTTATTGATCTTTGATCTTCATATGAATGCTCTTGTCTTTTTTTCTCCCCATCTTCCTCTTAGCAGAGCAAATTCTGTTTCTTGGACATCTTTTGGCTTTGGATGGTAAGGTTTTAGAACGAGACAGTTTTCCGTTTGATTTCCTTGACAAAGGCTTTATTGGGGTTTTCTTGACGTTATTTGTAGTCACTCGCAACTGGCAAGTGGCGACTTATGATCTTGCTCTGTCATTTCCACGTCGCGTTACCAAGATCTGATCTTCTGTCTTATATTTTCTGAACTCTGAAGGCCGCGGTCTGGGTGCTGCACCAGCTGCAGGAGCGAGGATGAACAAGGTAGAAAACTCCTACTGTTCATGCCCATTCGTCTCGACTCTCCATCGTTCTTGTCTCTCTCGCAACGTGTTCTTGCATCTCTCTTTCTGAATCCGCACGCTTTGCTTTTCCGCAGTGCAAGATCGTCAACATAGCGACGGCGTCCGTGCTGGCCGTGCTGCTTCTGGTGGCGGCGGTTGTCTCGCTGGCGCGCTACGTCGGCAGAGAGTCCTTCCTGAAGGTCTGTGTGGCCGTGCACCTCACGACCATCTGCGTCCTGGCGTGGTTCGCGGCAAGGGCGACGACGCCGGCTTCCCGGCGCTCCTATGCGAGGGCCGCCGTCAGGTGCTTCGTCCATCTTGCGCTCAATCTCTTCCTCGTGCTGCTGGCGGTGAGTTCTTCGTGCTGTGGATGTCTGTTCTTCTGAAGTTTGCTTTGGGCGCCACATAACTTTCTCTGCTCGTTTTCGTCAGGATACTGCTTAGGTTCGTGTGGACGTGCGCCAAGGATGGAAGATGCATGGATCCTTTTGGAGTTTGGAGTCTTGGAGATGCACCGAATTACCTGCAATTTTAGAAGTTTGGAAGGCCCTGTCTTCTGGCGTTTCATTTTAGCTTAATCTGTCTGTGTCGTAGTACTATGAGGGATGTCAATCTTAGCATGTTTTGTTGTCTTCTTGGGTTCTTTCTGTGGGGTTTGAACTGTCTGCACTCTGCAGTTTGCAGCAGTAGTTTTGGGAGGCCCTTGAGTATGCCACTCCAATCTAATCCAAGTAATCTATGAACTTGGAAGGTTTTTCTTAGCTGATCAGTTGCAGGAAGGCGCTGGAATGTATGGGACTAGTGACTCTGTGAGACTGAATCGATCGGTGAATTTTTTTTGAAAATCAACTCTGTTTTCCTGTTTAACTCTATGCACAATTGTGCCCGTCCGTTTGTTGTGCTAGGCTGCTAGCTGCTGTCGCGTTGTGGCGAATGGACGCTCATGCGTGCACCCGGTATGTGCAGGGCGGTGCGCGAGGTTAATCCCGATTGTGCATCTATTGTTTCGCTAAATGGACCTAAAAACCAAAAACAAAAAACAACGGCGAAAATCCGTTGCATCCTCATCTACTGATCTACACAACCAGCTTCCCGTAGGAGAGCCAACCCCACATGAGTCCCACGAGTAATGTTAATGTTAAGCATAGTCCTACCTCTCATTTTGCCTCTCAAATAATTTCTGTAGCAAAATAAAGGAAAAAAGCCCAACAATATCTATTTCGTGGCTTGTGGTTTCGCGCCAAAGGCAATGATAGTCTTTTATCTCGATCGCTCGTTCAAACTATTTCACATCGATCGGTTGTTTTGTTTGTGGTATGTTAAAGTGAACCTGGGACGTACCACTTCGTTTGGACTGCCATGGTTCGTCGTTTGTGATGACGACATGGGACTGGGAGGCAACAAGATAGGAGTAGAGATAAACAGGTGATCATGAAGTACTGGTTGGAAAAGCAAAAAGAGGCAGTCGATTTTTGCCTCCCATAGGAGAAATGGGCATGCTTTTACACGATCAAAATTAGCCGTTGTGTGCTATTCCATGCAAGAAAAAAAAAAGTACGTAGCAATGGTCAGTACAAGCTATGAAACGAAAAGAAAAAACTGAAATCTGACACTGACAAAGCTGTTTCCGCTGCTCCATGTACCATCTTGACCACCATGGTCCGTGGAGACCAAGCCACCACGGTGACCATGTACCTCCTCCCTCGCCTGCGTGCTGGATATAAGTAGACGCAATTCCATGGCAATTCTTCCACTGAGCCATTCAAAAACAAAATCTGTTACAGAGGCGCCCCACGATAGCTCCAAGTCTCTCCGTGGTTAGGCAAAAGAGTAGTGCTAGCGAGATGACTGGTATGCTCGCATCTATCCAACCCTCTGAACCAATCTGTTTGGTTTTTTCTGTTGGTAGTTTGTTCTGAGTGCTACACAAAGATCCAACTTTTCCTATTATTCGTTACCTCGTCTTGGTTGAGAAGAAGATTTCTGCTTAGAATCTTTGATCGCCGGATGGATGTTCTCTTTGTCTTTCCCTCCATCTTCCTCATAGCAGAGCAAGTTTGGTTCTTCCTGGAGATGTTTTTGCTTTCGGGTGAGGTTTTAAATGGGACAGCTTTTCCATTGGTTTCCTATTGGTGCATTGGTCTACGTACTGCTCAAAGATCATAAGTTTTCCTATTTTCTTTACAGGATTTGTGCCTAAGATTTTCTTGCTACCCGTATACGCGATCAGGGTAAAAATTTCTGCTTAAGAATTTTGATCTCTGGATGAATTTTCTTGTCTTTCCCTCCACCCACCTCTTAACAGAGCAATGTTGCTTCTGTTTGGAGACCTTTCTGGCTTTGGATATGATTTCAGTTTTCCCTTTGATTTCCTAGAAAGGGCTTAATTCTCGTACATGAGAGTGGCCGGGTCAGCTTTAGTTTCCTATTTTTTGGACAAAGCAGCCTTGGATTGGGAGTTTATTTGCGTCCAACCCGTGTGTTCTTTGTAAATTACTCGGCCTTCTGCTTCCAAGATTTGACCCACTTGTCATCTTGTCTGAACTTTTGAAGGCCGTGATCTGAAAGCTGCTCGACCAAAGGAGGAGGAGGAGCATATCAAGGTAAAAAAAACCCAATCCAACCTCTCGTCTGTTGCGCGTTCTTGCGTTTGATCTCCCTGATCCATTTGCTCCTCTTTTCTTTCCTGCAGTCCCAGATGGCCACCGAGATGCTCTGCTTGTTCGGCATGATGCTTGTTATGATGATGGGTCTCTCCATGGTTGGGCAGGCGGGGAACGCCTTGCCCGACTACCATAGCCCCGCCTTGGACGTCCTCGGCACCGTCTTCTACTTCACGTTCGCCATCTTCGACATGCAGGTGGTCCTCGCCATCGTCTTTGAGAGCGAGCCCGCTCCGTACCTGGTTTCCTATCCCCTCGAGGAATGGATGGTGCGCATCTCCGCATGGCTCTTCCTCGTCCTCTACTTCCTCATCTACGCTTCCGCGGGCCTCAATGCGCCGGAGCCGACCTACTGGGACCTCATCGTCGCCGGGATCGCCAGCGCCGTGAACCTCGCCATCACCGTCTACATCATGCTGCGTGTAAGTTCGCGTGCTGTGTTTGGTTCGTTCTCGAAAGTTGCGCCTCATTTGCTGTGAGCTCACCAAGTGTTTCTTCTCGAATTTGCCAGCGTCGTGTAGGAAGATGGAGCATCGTGGAGTGAGTCTGGAGGAGAATGGAAACCCCCCGTGAACTTGTAGGCTGGCCAGCATTACCAGTGTTTGTTTTCTGTCCGTGTGTTGAACGTTGGTTCTTCACTTAATTGCCTAGTACTGTTTGCGTTTACTACTACTAGACTAGAAGGAGGGATCACCTTATGGAGTAGAGGAATTTGAAGCTGGAATGTATGTGACACTCTGTTTCATTTAAGTTGGAAAATGTTCGTGTTCACATATCCTTTGTCTTGGTACAAATTTGCTGTTAGTTTTGCCCTCCGCGTTTCAGCTTTTGTGAACCATGGTGGTTCTGAAGAAGTAGCTTCAAGTTTTTCTTTGGAGAAGGATAGTTACAATGTTTTGTTCAAACGGAGGCAAAAGGTTTGCTTCAATCTATTGATTAAGGAGGAATTTGATAAATTACAAAATGAAAGGCAAATAGTGTGATGAGGATTACTCTCCCGACAATATTTCACTCAACCGCTTGCACCCGCTGTTGTCCAAAGTTTCACCTCTTTGTTAATTCAACCGTTGAGGAAGTTTGCTTGCTGTGAAAGACATGCACATTTATTTCGTTCCAAATCTCTCAAGGCGAGGGAACATATAGCTTTGCGTTTTGGCGTTGTTGGTCCGGTCATCTACTTATGTCAAGCCTCTCCCAAGTAGTAGTTAACAAATAAATATCAATCAGTATCACAAAACCACTTCGATGTCATCCCATTTGGCGATAGAGGAGCAGCAGTTCCTACCCTTCATTGGACGCTGGCGAACTCGTGATCTCCACCCACCTCCGTCCGTCGGCTGGAGGAGGGAGTGGGATCCCGTTTCTCTTCCGTTTAGTCCTTAGGTTTAGGATCTCATTTTTATTTAGTAGCATCAGTTTGGTGAGGGTTAGAGGTATTCACCCATGCCGGCAGTGGGGAATGTGAAGGAGGGTTCGCGAAGAAGGCCATCGTGATGAGAAGCTGGGAGGAAATGTTGATGCTGCTTCGACTGAGATGTCGATGGGGGAAGAAGGTACCTAGTATATAGGACAAGGAGATGAGAAGTCGAGAGATGAAAATAATGTTGATGAAGCGAGTAAGAGCATCGATGCTATCTATACCGGCTTATTGAGTGACACTACCCCAATTTCCCACACGATGGGACGGCCAACACCATTGCTTGATGGCACAACCATAATTATGGCGAAGTGCACTACTAGCGCATGGAAGAGTCATAGGCACGACCATTGAGATTAGGTCGCGTGGAGCCGCGAGGTTCTCGACGGAATCCAAGAGGATTGAAAGTTTTGGGGACGAAAAGTAGGGACCAATAATAATCGTGAAAATATGCTTAAGGACATCTCCAGCGGGGCTGCTCATTTGCGGACCAATTTGGTCCGCATTTTGTCCATTTGAGCAGCCGTCCGTGGCCGTGTCCGGGCGGATTTAGGCCCTGCACCCAGCGGGGCTGCTCATTTAGTGGCCGGACATTTTTTTTCCCTAGTTTTTTCTTCTCAACGATACTTCGAGCCTAAAACAAACACAATACTAATTAAAATACGAGTTATTTATTACAAATTTGACCGTTTAATAAGAAAACAAATAAATCTTAATTAAAATACAAAAAAAACTACTGTTTTCCAACGAAGTTCCAGATGTGTTGCACCAAATCATCCCGAAGTGTGCGGTGGGTGTCCTGATCACGCAACTCGTACTGGAAGTCGATGAAATCCTCAAATGTTGCCACTCCTGGCTGGGGCTCCACGTTCTCACCCTGAAACAACCAGTTCTCGTCGTAGACGCTGTCATCGCGCTCATCCTCTATGATCATGTTGTGCATGATCACACAAGCAGTCATCACCGACCACATAATCTCCGGGCTCCATGTTCGAGCAGGGTGGCGAACAATAGCCCATCGAGATTGAAGCGCACCAAAAGCACGCTCCACATCCTTTCGGACACTCTTCTGCTCTTAGGCAAACCGCTTCCTCATCTCATCTTGAGGATTGGAGATGGTCTTCACAAAGGTAGCCCACTGGGGATAGATACCATCTGCCAGGTAGTATCCCTTTGTGTAGTGGTGGCCGTTGATATCATAGATCACCTCGGGGGAGTTGCCTACGGCAAGTCTGCCAAACACCGAAGAGCGCTGGAGCACGTTGATATCATTGTGTGAACCTGCCATGCCAAAGAACGAGTGCCAAATCCACAGATCATGCGAAGCAACTGCTTCGAGAATAACCGTGCAGTCACCAACATGGCCCTTGTACTGCCCCTGCCAACCAAATGGGCCGTTCTTCCACTCCCAGTGCATACAATCGATGCTTCCAAGCATCCCAGGCCACCCTTTGCTCTCGTTGATCGACAACAACCGCTGAGTGTCGGCAACAGTCGGTTCCCACAAGTACTCCGGGCCGAACACCTGAACCACAGCTTCACAAAACTTGTACATAGCTTCCAGACACATGGATTCACTCATACGCAAGTACTCGTCAACCAGATCACCAGCTACTCCATATGCAAGCATCCGAATTGCCGCGGTGCATTTTTTATAAGAAGTGAAGCCAAGCTTACCGGTGGCATCGGGCTTGCACTTGAACCAATCGTTGTAGTCGAGGACGCCGAGTCGAATGCGGTTGAACAAGTCCCTTTTCATCCGAAAACGGCGCCGGAATAGCTTGGCCGTGTACACCGGATTGGTGGGGTGGAAGTAGTCGTTCCACAGCTGCATCTGGCCGGCCGCTCTGTCCCTGTCCAAGCCCGGCGCACGGCCGGGAACGGATCCTCTGAACACCGGCCGCATCCTTGCGATGTGGTCATTGACCACGAGAGTGGCAACGAGGATGTCGCTCTCGTCCTCGGAATCGGACTCCGACGAGGACGAGTACATGATCACGTTGTTGAAGATGAACTCGTCGCCGCTGTCCGCCATTTTTTGGGCCGAGGTCGGGGCAGGCACACGGACGAATAGCCTGTGTGCGCCCGTGGAGGTGGGGGGAGGCGGAGCGGCCGGTACGAAGGCCGGCGAACCTCCTGCGGGACAGGCCGTGGCGCGGCGGCGTGGGAGGGAGGTGGGGGGAGGTGGACGTCGCCGGCGGGGGGCCGAGCGGTGGTGGTGGTCGCGAAATCGGCGACCTATCGGCGGCGAGGTGGGTCGAGGGCGGCGTGGGGGGGAGGAGGGGGCGTTTTTTTGCGGGCCAGGGAGTGTGTCCACGGGACACTTTGTTGTCCGCGGGGCTGCTCAAATCTGACCCAAATTTGGTCAGGATTTGAGCATCCGGGGACAAAAAAACGGACCGCGATCCGTATGATCAGCGCCGCTGGGGCCTGGTTTTGGCCCAGGCTGAGCAGCCCCGCTGGATATGTCCTAACGTCAATCAACACCTGCCAATGTCATGCGGGATCGAGAGTACGACAGCCCCACATGTTATGTAGACGATTGGGCTCAGCCAAGTACTGTCTTGTTCGGTTTGGTCTACATGTGGACGATCCACCATTCATTGGCAAGTCCGTTGCATGATATCATATTATGGGTATACAAGTTTAGCTTTACTTTCTGAAGTAAATAATTTTAAAAAATTTGTTGGTCAACCAGAGATAGTGCTACATATATATATATTGCATGAAGTCTCTTGATCTTACAGTCGACCGGTGTTCCACTTTAGAGTATCCAAATCAAGTATTGTAACGAGTTTTGTTCATTCTGTCCTAATCATTTTGCACATGTCTTGGTTTATCAATTAGTTTGGGTAATATGAGAAAACCTTTTTTTTTCACTATGACAATTTTTTATGCAGTTTTAATTATTATGGGGATGGAATAAAAAATATAAAATTGCCAATTTTTTTTTTACATTGTCATGCCACCTTTCTTACATTTATAGTGGTCACCCTTTCTTAAACTTTGGAACATGTAGTTTATGCTAATCCACCGCGGTATTATGTGTTTTATTTCTGTTATTTTTCAAAAGGAATCTATCCTTTTCTCACATTATTTCAGTTATGCAAATGCACTGCATATTACCTGGGCCAGCCCATGTAGTGAACCAAGTAGACCACTAGCCTTACCGGTGCTAACAACTGGGCCGGGTCAACATAGGGTACCCTCGTACTGCAGGGAGCTGGGCCCACATTGCCACCACTCCGACGATTTTTTGTGTAGAAAACCGCCTCAAGGCACCAAAACATGCATTAGTTTGGGCTGACACAAGAATTAGCACGTCGCCGATCAAGCCAGGGCTCGAGTAAGGGTGGCGAGCATTTTTAATCGGGTGGCATAGATGCTATATTATTGGAGCCAACCTTTTTTTCTTGCGGCTAGGCATTTTGGAAAACCCGGCTAAGAGGTGGACTTTCCGCACGAATTGATTTTTTATAATATATTTGCCATCTTTAATACTTAGTTTTATACTAGTGCCGGTTGAAAATATTCTGAGCGACCATCATGGTCCGAGAATATCCGGTAACCATAACCTCTTGCTGGTCCGCTAGGGGAGAAGACAAAACAAAAAGCCGAATCCAGTGAGCTGTCATAATGATAACCTGAAAAACATAGAATTTTTTTTACCTGTTAAAGACAATGTTGTTTCGATAATTCCAGATTGATCAACACAAAGCTGAAACTCCAATTCGAATTCTAGCCTCGGTCTTATTATCAATTTCATTTAAACAATTATCAAACATGTTTGTTATATTGATTGGTGGTGAGATGTTATACGCATTGAACACCACACACCATACAAGTTTAGCAAAAAGGCAGGAAATAAAGAAATGTTCAATAGTCTCCTTCGAGTCACGAAGAGAACAGTTGGTACAGGGCCGGTCCTGAGATTTCGGGGGCCCGGGGCGACCCGAAAATTTGGGCCCCCTTAGTAAAAGTAGACATATATATAGATATGTTGATGAACTAAAAATCAAATAAAGAAATAAGACGCATTTTTTACGTGGAAACCCCTTGCTGGGAAAAAATGCCATAGACGACTTCGGTATACCTTAAAATTTTCTCACATTTATAGATGCAAAGTCATCAGCGACGGAATCAATGTCAATCTCATCCAATAACTTCTTCTTGATGCATAAATTTTACAAACAATTTAATCTCTCTTGTGATATTATATATGTCTCAAATAGTTTTTCAATAATTTCAACTTTGAAAAGCATCTTTCAGCTGATGTAACTGTCACAGGCATAGTAAATAAGATCTGATAAGAAAAATACATATTAGGATAACAATCTGCTTCTCTGACAAACTAAAACATCTCCATGGCAGGCATTGTTCTACCTGGCAAAGTCAACTACACAACAATTAACTCAGAAATTAGACCATTTAACTCGATATCACATTTCTTATCTATAGAGAAAGTATTTGCAAATGTGGTGCAACTGTCTTTAATTTAAGAACTATCCGTTGACTTTAAATTTGTTGAACTCATTAAAAATCCAAATATACTTCTGAACTACCGTAGTTCTTTAAATCTACTCTTCAATTGCCATATCTACGGCAATGAATTGCAAACATAACGAAATTGTGGCGGACGAGCGATCGTACGCGAGCGAACGAACGATGGCAGAAGCAGACAGTCGATTTTCGATGTGATCCGATCCGAAATCCTTATATTTCCGCAGGTACATAGGGTCCTGAGTCAATCACCTATTGGCCTAGCCAACTACGCTCCCTGGCTAGGTACGAGCCAGCCTTCACACTCAATTGCTCGTGAAGGCCTTTTCAATTACATGGGACGACTCTATTAAGCTATTGATCGAAGTACTCATAGGAAAAGTTACGAGCCGACTAATCTATTAAGTTAATTAATTTGTTTTCTTTATATGCACATAAACTAAGCCTACTAACATATACTGAAATAGGCCCCGAAATTTTTTGGGCCCGGGGCGGCCGCCCCTCTCGCCCCCCCTCAGGACCGGCCCTGAGTTGGTACATCCCTTCCATTTCGTTTTATCGCGTTATCTTTAGTGAGCAAAACTTTATTATCAATGAACCACATAAACACTTTGATTTTGAGCGGAATTTTAAACTTCCAAAGATACTTGCGAAGATATCTCATATGACCGTTCATCAAGTCTTCATACATGGACTTCGTTGTAAATAACCATCATGTATTAATTTTTATGTCTAACAATGTTATACAAAGATGGATATTGATTTTTTTTAGAGGTGCATCTCCTAACCAAGTATCTTACCAAAAGCTAACAACAGCCCTGTCTCCAATTTTGAAAACACCCGACTAAAGAAGTCGTCCTTGATTCTCATCATCCCTCTAAAAAAAGGAGAACCAGTCAGTTTAGCTACAACTTAGCTAAAGTTGGGTTATCGAGGTATTTATTATAAAGCAATTCTTGCCACACTCCATACTCGTTTAATAGTTTAAACATCCATTTGCTAAGGAGAGATTTATTTTTAGTTCCAAATCTTCAATACCTAAACCTCCATGATCTTTGGTTTTACAAATAATGTTCTATTTTGGTAGCCTATATTAACCTTATTCTCATCACTCTGGCAGAAAAAGTGTGATCTATATAAGTCAAGTGTCTTTCTTACCCTTTAGATATTTCGAGAAAGGACAACATAAACATGCGAAGACTTGTTAACACGGAGTTGACTAAGACAAGGCGGTCAGAAAGTAGATTGGCAGGGGAATTTGTGAGGAATTTCCTTAGCCCTGCTTTGCGTGCCAAAGGTCTATGGAGCATGCCAGCATGGTCAGCTAGAACTACAAGTGAACAACGGTGCAACATGCCGGAACAAGGGTGAAATGCGTTGTTCTCACGTTAAGCTTTGCTGGGCCAAATTAGGCAACACCAACACTCCCATGTTTGACAAGAAAATCCACATGATCTACATACAAAAATATTGGACTTGAGTTAGCTGCTCTAGCTGCTGTTTTAAAGTTGACAACAATCAAGTGTCCCCCATTTCTAGCTAAGTTAACCAGTACTTTCCTAGCTTATGATCGGTCAAATCATATCACAACTCCTTTACAAAATCATCTATGTTTTGGTAGCACCAGCTCTCCCTAGGGTAGTAATAAAAGTGGCCAACGTTTTCATCTAAATAGGTCCGGTTTGTAGAGAGTGGTTTTCCCACTATTACAAGGATCTCCACTAGTTATCCAGTCCGTCCGTTTGTGTTGGAGATTCGCGCTCCCTCATTGACCACATTAGGGCGCCCCCCCATCTGCTTGCCCTGGCCCACAGAAACCCCTCGTATAACGCACCGATCGAATTAAACCTGTCTGCTTGTCGTCCCTTAACGGAGGGGCACTTTTGGAACTATTTACTGCCATGGTGGGCCTACCAGATATCTTGCCGGTGTCTTCTTCTCCCCCGCATCAGTTCCAGAGTGGCATTAGCATCTCATCCCCTTTCTTTCTTCGCCCTTCAAGCAATGGCGGCCCCCCCATTCATCTTCTTGTTCCAAATCAAAAGAAAAGTTGGAGTCACCGGATTCGAGCTTTTTGCCATCTCACAACCATTCAGATTATAGCCATTCGCAATCATCAAGCTCTCACGGTAAATCATCCGGTTCTAGTTTCAGATCTGTAGGATCCAACCTCACTGCGCTTCCCCAGTCGTCACCAGACGGGCAGCTTGCTGAACCTCACCCACCTGTCCTTCTTTGCGGATGCAAGTTGCCCGCAGCGATAATAACCTCTGCCACCGCCACTAATCCGAACAGGAGGTTCCTGAAGTGCAGGCGTATGAATCAGGGAAACACATGCACATGTCGAAGGGTTGCCAAGGTACTTCGTATTCTAATCCTTTCTTCCTCACTAATCTTCGTCAGGATAGACAGATTTCTGAGTCTTTTTTTTTTCCTTATTTTAGCAGGGTTGTTACCTCTGGGTCTGGGAGGATGTACTGGAGGAATATGTGCAGAGCAAGGCCAAATGTATCATTGACGACAATAGTATCAGGATCAGCCAAGCATCAGCGCAGAAGGACTTGGAGATTCTTCGGCTCAGAAATTTGATGTGGAAGAACTCAGAGGAATTCGAGCAGAGAAGAATCACTCTCCAGCTACAAATCCTCAAGATGAAGAGGAGACAGAATTTAGTCATCATCTTCTTCTTTTTAGTTCTTGCTGCGGCAAGTTTTCTCTCGCGCTAGCTGGCAATTTTTTTTTCTATCAAATTCAGAAATCACGGTGGATGCACCTGATTTATCTACCGTTTCTTTAGAAGTTGTATCCCTGAAACTATGGTTACAAGATTGCCAGTGAATGCACTCTCTGTTATTCCCATCTAGTCAACTGATTTTTTGTATATTCAGTTTGCATTTACTCGTTACAATTCGACTGATCAGATGGAAAAACTAACTTATTCAATCTACAGTTATTCGTGGAAACACTACGATCACACACAGAGCTGCTAATTTTCTTTTGTTGCCCTTCCACGCGCAGGGACAGGCATCATGGCAGAAGGTACAGCTAGGCACTATACAACGATACCTGCCTAAGCTACAGAGGCCTTCAGACTGAGTTAAAAGATGTGCTACGTGTACGTACTGGCCTTACACCCCCCCTACCTCCCCACTCCTCAACCTACTCTTCTCATTAAACGCACATCTCGAACTCACATGCTGCTCCATCTTTGCATCTTGGAGAGGAGCCAGATCTGGGTCCTGCCAGGACAGGAAATATCACTCATCGGCACTACAAAAATGGTCAGCAACCAGGTATGTCTTACAGAATCGCAGTGTATTTCATCACCTCCTTCCTGCATAGCAAACTTATATCTTTCTTGAGTTCTAGCCATCATTTTGCGGAGCTATTCGATCCAACATTCAACCAGCCATGATTTGTTCATGTCAAGAACCAGACACTTCTTTTGCTAGCCATTTTTTCATCATCAGACACACTTGGCATTTTTTACTATGTTCATACCCAAAAAAGTTGGCAAGATGATTAGATGGCAAAGATAAAGTTCTTTTAATGATGGTGGAGAACTGTAAAATCTGTACAGGTTCTGGTGTTCTCTACCAGATTTCTTTCCTCTGTTCTAAAAGCAACTTTTAGATAAATTCAGAGTGGCCAAAATCATTTTTCAAAC
Source organism: Alopecurus myosuroides (assembly GCA_028641055.1). Taxonomy (NCBI): domain Eukaryota; kingdom Viridiplantae; phylum Streptophyta; class Magnoliopsida; order Poales; family Poaceae; genus Alopecurus; species Alopecurus myosuroides. Next base: position 413,808,261 of record CM054059.1, read on the forward strand.
ATCATATGTAAATAATTATCTAGATGGAATCTCTTGTTCAGATTCTAGTTTTGTCTACCAGTAGGAGGTGACTACGTACCCCGTAGCATGTTTCTTGCACACTTTGAACTGTTGACAAATTGTAGGCACCTGCAAAAATCTAACTTCAGGTAGCATTTTCTGAACACAGGTATAGACCGAAAGTTGACAGTGCACATGTGAATCATATGCTCTCCACAATGGCACCCTCTGGCAAGGTACCATCTCGTTGGGAAACCAAGAAGGTACGGACGCCAAGGCTCAACCGCGACCAGCTTGCCGAGAAGCTTAACTCTGCAAGGAAATCTGAAACTGATGATGAGGACAGCCCAGGCGATGAAGTGACTGATGCAGCCACAAAGAAATCACTAACATCACGAAGCTCCGCCAAAAAAATTGGTCTGGTGGTTAATAAGTTCTGCCCTTTAAAGAAGAGGCTTGTCAGTGAGATAGGTTTCGATGGGATCCTACAAATTTCCCAAATAAACAAACTTGACAGGAGCTTCTCACTTGAGTTACTCAAAATGGTAAACTGCAGGAACCACACCATATGTAGCGGTGACGAAGAAGCACTTAGTATCGTACCTCAAAGTATGAAGCGTGTACTTGGCATACCATGTGGGACTATACCAGTATGTGGTATGGAGGACGACAGCGCTGAAGAGAAGCTTGATTTCATCCGCATATGCATAGGTACAGGAGGGCAGGAGGAGGACGAGAATGATGATGCAAAGATGTACGATAGCCTGGAAGCCGCTGAATACAATGTCATGCGGGAGTACCCACACGTAATGTCGCGGACAGAGGAGGAACAATTTAAGGTTTCGTTCATTGTATTCCTCGTGTGCAGATCTGGGGATCTCTGCTTGACCCAAGTAACATTGGGAATTACAACTGGTGTGGATTTATTGTTGAAAATATAATTGAGTCTGCAAGAAAGGTTCAATACACTCTAGAATCAAAGGGTGTTGTTACAAATGTTGGCGGCTGCTCATTAGCCTTACAGGTGAATTAAATTAAAATTCTTCTCACTTACACAAACACTCTGCGGGTATTTGAAAAGTTTTTAATCCATTACAAATGTTGATTCACCCATCAAAACTTGCTTGTAGGTACTCTTCATGGACCACCTTAGGTTCGGTACAATAAACAAGGCTGGCGTGTGTCTGCCACGGATTGCAGATTATACTTGCAGTAGCATGTCAAAGCTTATATCTATCTTCAGGGCATCGAGTACGCAAACTCCAAGCCAGGTAGTTGTACAATCACACAACTAGACCACAAAATCCCGGTTGGTAGCGAAAATTTCCATAATGTTTGTACTAACCACAGAGTAACATGTTGCAACAGGCCTGTATTGATAATACCTCACATGAACAATGTTCTGAAAAATTACAAAAACCCCGGCTCGTCAACATCAGCTCAACAAACGCAAAACTGGTTAGTTAAAACTCCAACATGGAGATACTTTTTTTACCGCAAGTACACATCGACTCATTAGTTCCATTCACACATTGACATTACTGCATGTACGAATCTCATCTCTTATCTCGACAGGGAGCTAGCCCAGTTGAAAGGGATATTGCAAAGGGATTAACTACGACAACTCCTGTTTCAACTACAGTCCCTGAAGAGGCTGTTCCGTCTATAGCAACATTCAATAGCGCCGTCACATCCACTAAGGTATGATGCTCATGTTCAGACATCCGTTTATTATCGCAAAACCTCATTTTTATTTGGTAACCTACATACCAAGCTGACCGTTCCTGTTGTTGTCATATGAACAGTTGCCGATGCGGCAAAAACTAGCACTCCGATACTTCATGGCAAGAATGGTTAATCATATTAACCTGTACAAAAGCAGCGTCCTAACCGAAGGAATTAAATTGGCTCAGAAGTTAGACAATGCCATTGAATCAGAGTCCGCACCTACTGAGATATACTCTGCCGTGACTACAACTTCTACACCTACTCCGTCCCCTGTGGTTGCAATACCTTCTCCAGTTAACTCAGAAGGTAAGTAAATGAGCTGCAAACGAAAATCTAGGAAAGTTTGTTGCTTCTACGAACCACCAGTGCCTGCTATTTAGTAACCATCTTGCATGTATGGTGAATATTTCCAAGTTATGTTGCTTCTCCACACTACTAGTTTACTTTATTAGCAACCATGTTGCACTCATAATAAAAACTTCATGTCCAGGCTCATGTGCTATTTTTTATCCACTACTTGCGATTTTAGTCTCCCGCTGTTCCATTGTTATTCTAATGGCCACCCCAACCGCATGTCTGTTGTACAGCTTGCCTATATTCAGTACAATCAATTAGAAGCTATAACCAATGCAACTTATTGTCATGCAAAGTTCTCTGTTTTCCCCATTCAGGCAAGACAAAAGAAAATTCACGGTGCAGCAATCCTGATGACCCTTTCGACCTCGGTATCGACTGGGCACACCTTGACCACCCAGCTGAACAGATACCCACAATTCCAGTGTTGAACTTAAATTCCAAGAGACCACTCTTTCCTGGCAAGTTAGAAGATGCAAGGTATTGTGTATCCAACCGAAATGGTCCATTCAGAACACAAGGGTACAACTCGGACCCCGAAACATCGCGTAGCATTAGGCCCACTTCATTTAAGAATTTTAACGAGACTTCGAATGTAACTTTCAAAACACCAACAAACTTGTATGTCGGCACCGCAAAAGCATCGCCATCGGTCATCAATAGGAACTGGTCTGAGTCTGCTCTGCTTTTGCGTGTGTTTGAAGACGAAGAAAATGCTAAAATAGGGGGAAAGAGATTATCTTTCGAGTTCACGGACACACCAGTTAAAAAAAGAGTCTGCACCACCGGTAGGATAGCGAAAGCTCCATGGGGTCAAAGGCTAGCACACTATGTCAGGAACCAGTCATTATATCATCGTTTTCTGAATGGATTAAAGCTACGGCCTCCGTAGACCTGTCCAGGTAAACTGTACTAACTGTTCTAATGTCCGTTCAAAAAATATTTTGCCAGCACTCAGTAAGCATAACATATGTTGCTGGTGGTGCAGAATATGGATAATTCATTCGAAGCCTCGTTACATTGAGCTATCCGGTACCGAGCTGCAGCAAATGGTTCGTGGAGTTGGCCAACTCAGCTACAACTTGTTTGATGTTGGAGTGCGGAGAATCTCTCAGTTGGATGCACGTATGTTTCATAAGGCTGGTGCTCAAGTATGGAGAACACTACTAGAATCGGACTTTGCCGTAAGACAACCATACCTCCATATATGTAGAATGTTTTTACGAGATCTTAGCGAGCTTCCAATAGTATTACCTAACTATAAACACTATTCCTTTTTTAATTTCACAGATGATGGTTCTCGCTGAATGCTCGCTTACAAACAATACTTCGGTCAGGACACAATTTCTAGGGTCACATATTTTGCATGAAATAAAAAACTGCAGGATGGTAATGGAAATATGAACCACTACATCAACTCCTTTATGAATCTTCCATGAATTGTTAGTCTGATAATACATCCATAATTGCTATTTCTCAACAGTTGGTTGTCACAGCGCCAGTAAGGGAGACTTGGTGTGCATACTATTGGGATATGAAACTCCGGCTTGTTCACGTAATTGACCCGTTGTTCGACCCAAACAAGGAAGCTACTTTCAAGGAGATACATGATACCAACGTCTTCAAGATACAGGAAGCAATGAGTACTTGCATCGCCGAGTTCTTCCAGTGCTGGTCACCTGACTGGGCTGATTGGAAGATAAACTATGTCCCGCCGATGATACCTAATGCCAATCCGTATGTTTAATACAAGCAGTGACTCTAACTAAAACCCTTTTTTTGAACTTCACATTGAACTTAACATATTTTAAACATCTATTCCCTTCGCAGATGCCTATCAGGTCTGTTAACACTGATTGCCTTGCGAGATTTCAACGGTGCCAGTTTCTGTAACGAACAGAACAAGGTAATTTGTGTTAACAGAATTCATTCCTATTTTTCCATTTAGAATTTCGGTAGTGTTGATCACATTGTTTCCTAATTCGCAGAATGTGATGACGAGCTTCGCAGACCTCCTTCTATATGAAATTCTTTCCATCCAAGGGAATGAAGCAAAATTGCCCGAGAACTTCATAAAGGCAGTGGAAGACTAAACCCTTCATCAGTTGAGTCTGACATCCCTTTTGGTGGAACTGAAGCTAGAGGAAACACTTTTGTCACAGACGGTTAGCTGGCAGAAGATGGAAAAACCATAGAGGAAATTATTTTGCAATTGGTCGTGCTGCAATCAAGATGAAAAACTGGCGGGAAACATCCAAACTTATATAGCCTTCTGTAATCTGATTGTACTACTTTTCCTATTTTGGAAGTTTAAAAAGAGTTAGCCGTTGGCACGACCCTTCATGCAAGCATTGGTACCAAGTAGTCTTTGCGGCCTAGATTCCCTGTATCCTAACTAATACAATTTATAAGAATGATCTTTCTTTCTTAAGTGTTCTTAATGAGCTATTCTTCGGAAATCCAACAAGGGGAGTTCCAGAATGATGCCGTACTGTCAATATACTAAGTAGTTACGCTTAGGTTTAAACAGAGCTCCTCACTTTATTTCATCATCGCTATCCATTAGCGATTTTTAAACGACAATTTCTGCAAATGCATGCCAGCATAGTTTTTAATGAGATTTGTCTAGCTACTGGTTTTTACTGTCCTGGTCGTTCCAAGCATTTCAAAATACATTTCGGTGCCCCCTGTACTCGGAAACATTATTTAGTACATTTACAGTTTCCAAGCATTTGAAAATACATTTCACCTATCCACAGTTTACCAGCATTCCAATATACATTTCGGGTACCATAGTAGTCGGAAACATTGATCACTACATTCCCAGTTTAGCGTTGTTATCTCCATACCGTCAAGATGTGGCTGATTTTTCTCACTGCATCTCACCAAGTTTTTTATCTACATCATTGCAAGCTAGTTTGCAGAATATGTACAGAAAGATGTACACTACAACAAAGGATTTACTTGTTGGTCCATATTTTCTGTATCCGTCTCTCAGGTGCATTCTACCATCATAAACAGAGTGCAAACAATATGAATTTCGAATTAAGGCTAATTGGCCCAGGAAAAATGCAATGAAATACACCCAATACTTTCACATTACGATTGAAGTACATAGGTATAAGTAGGCATTACACAAATGCTATCTTAAATGGTTCATGTGGATACACATATGTCTATGACATTACTGGTGATCCTTCTGATGGTGAAATATGATCTCAGACCCTACTAAATAGTTTTGCCAAAACATTACAACACTTGAAAAATAACATATTGTTCCATACATAGATGTGGTACTAATATAGGAGCATTCAGCAGGTAATTATAAATGGCCGCATATGGTTCATCTTGATCAGTCGTCTGTCGTTGATGCTGCGGATGATGATGCTGTATCCGCATAACCAGATGACGAAGTCTTGTATGCATTTTTGCAGGAAAGGAGCGAGGCTACATATGGAGAACCATTCCCTTCCATGCTGACGATTTGGTACAGCATGTCACCCCTTATGTCACCGAGCTCGGGCTAAGATAAGCAAATTTACAAACAAACAAATATTAGGTGTGCCGGCACAAAACAAGAAAAAAACAGTGTATAATTTACTTTATAGCGGCATGTCTACACTCACATCTGTTATGTCCTTCCTGAGACCCATCCCATCATACCAGCGAGCATAATGAAGTGCATATACAGCTGAGTTGTACCTGTAAAACATGTAGAGATTACTAAATGCAAATAGGAATCCATCCTTGCTGTTACTTAGAAGAATGAAAACAAATAGGCGTCGCAAGTGTCCTTACGGCCTGCATTTCTGGCTAATGTCACTACACACCGACATGAACCATTCACCCTCCAGCAAGCGCCAACCATGAAAAAACTTGTGCACACATTTAACGAGAGCTTCAGTTAAGAAACGAACAGCCCAAGAGTGGTTTTCAAGTGCTTTCTTCTCGCTGCTGTTCATCAACACAGGGTCCAGCACCTGGCAGTCCATTGCGGACAAGTCCCAGACATAACATGAGTATGACTGGTCAAACTCCACTGGTGCGACAATCTACGGAAGACCATTTGCAAGATAGTTAGTTACTAGTTTGGCATGAAGATAATTTTGTGCCGAATCCAGAGAATGTCAATAGAGAAACCTTGCGGCAATGCTCGAAGTCGTAGCCGAGTTGGTCACCGGTGAACATGTCCCTCAAACGATCATCCTTCAGGTAGTCATCACCGAGAGACCCGAATACAATTTCCTGCATATAAGAATCATATTTATTAGAGAGAGGAAATCAAACTTGCAGTACACTACAGAAATAAAGCAAGTGATGTCCAAACCGAAAATGAAGCAGGCAAATATCCTTTCCAATGTTTCCTCTCATCGCCATACATGGCTCTATCCAGCTCAGTGTGTGCTTGTATAACGGCGTCGCAGATACGGGAACATAAAACACCACCTCTCTTCATCTTCTCCGCAAGTTCTCTTCCAGTTAAAATATTGTCAACAGAAATGGAGCATTGGAACCAGACCTTGCTCTCAAACTTACGACTAAGCAAAGTCCGATAGAGAGCTCTGCTACGCTTTCTATCTATTGTTGAGTGATGCATATTCAGGTCAAACGGGCACTCTGGGTAGTCCGAGTTGTATGTGGCCCATTTTACTTTCTCGAACGGCACGACAGCCATTTCATCGCTATCCACGACATGTTGCTGTTCAACATACAGTACCATTTGTGTGTCAGTAAGGGCCAATGAATATCCATTCAAATGCACGGATGTACCTAAAACTCCTGTAATATAATATTAGATGTGTCAGATCATTACTGGTAAAATGTTTTATAACTTATCAGTAAACTAGTATCACACCAAGGGAGAGATGAGCCGTGCCTGCATTATTATCATGGATCGAACTGCTCTCAGTATCCATGTTGTCACTTGCATCGCCATTTTCTTCAATTACTGGTAAAGAACATAAATATCGATACTTAACACATGGTAAAGGTGATCGGGTTGCAGTCTTAGTTTCAGGATAAACAAAATTACCTGCCATTTCATCGCTATCCACGACATGTTGCTGTTCAACATACAGTACCATTTGTGTGTCACTAAGGGCCAATGAATATCCATTAAAATGTACGGATGTACCTAAAACTCCTATAATATAATATTAGATGTGTCAGATCATTACTGGTAAAATGTTTTATAACTTATCAGTAAACTAGTATCACACCAAGGGAGAGATGAGCCGTGCCTGCATTATTATCATGGATCGAACTGCTCTCAGTATCCATGTTGTCACTTGCATCGCCATTTTCTTCAATTACTGGTAAAGAACATAAATATCGATACTTAACACATGGTAAAGGTGATCGGGTTGCAGACTTAGTTTCAGGATAAACAAAATTACCTGCCATTTCAACAGTAGGTATCAACCCTCCAATAGATATAGGCTCCTCCTGATTAACTACAACCAGTTGCATATCATCCTGCAAATCATTTGCAAGTTTGTGCGCAACCATCTCGCGACAGAAGCGTGACTTCGTCATAGTTTTCTTCACACATGGACCTACAGAGAAAATTTTCACCAGGGTTGGATAGAACAATTATGGAATGTCCCCAGCATTTTTTAGCTAAAGTACAACGCTAGAGTTTAGTGTAATACCCATTTTCTTTTTGATCGACAGTGACTTGAACCTGCGGTAAACATTGTAAACGGAGCCCTTCTTGAAAGCAGCCTCAATAGCTTTCTGCCGGGCATCAACTGCGTCAATCCCTGCAGCTGTATAGGTAAAAGTCAGTGTTAAAAATTGTTACTGGCTTCGCTGTTTTTTATAATAGCAAGTTGAACAGAGCCCTTCTACAGCTACCATAATCAGGTTAGGAGGAATATCTATCCTCTCTTTTGAAGCATGTGTAGTCAATGAGCTGTTACCGTTTGAGTAGTTTGTTGAAGTCCCAGCATCAGTTTCAGTTCCCTTGCTTTTAGAGGATGGAGAATCATGGTACTTCTTGACGTACCCCTCCTTCTCCAACAACTCCTGATTGGCCTCAAGAGCTTCCTTGAGCTGCTGCATGAACTGCTACCCAGAGGTGTACATGATCAGACAACACTTACTTAAAAAGTATAAAAGCTGCCTGCATGAATAGGACCAGAAAAAAATTAAAACTCACACTGCTGCTCTGACCCTGGCTTGTATCCTGCATGAATGACAAAGAGTGTACTTCAGAGCACTATGATTGCTAAAGATGCAAATAGGCACGACATCGACAATCGTATGGACGTCTGGTACAGAACTAACGAATACCTCAATCCCCTTTCCATGATGGTGATTTTCAGCAACAAAACCAACCACGCTGCGGCTGTAGACGACACCATCGTGCGGGAGAGCCTGTTATGTAAAGAATGTGTGCGTAGAAAGTCAAACAAATGGTCTGGTATAACCTGCGGATGTATTCTAATTCATGTGTGGGCTAGGACAGGTTGACATATACCCGAGTAGCGCCGTACTCCCGGAAAAATCCCCGGATGTCTGAGTCGCGATCCATATTGACGAATGCGAGCATGTTATCTTGGTTGAACTGGTATATGCGTGGAAGGTAGGTGTTCTCGATTGTGTGCATTCCATAATCGAGATTATCAATGTAGAAAACCTATGGAAAAAACAAGCGAGATTAGTACCGAGGGTCAGCACGAAACATAGCATAAACACATTTAGATAATGCAATCATTATTATATAGATCATAGGATTATAAATCACCTGCAGGAAGATAGGGCACCCAGTTATGTAGAATTTCTTGTCACCGGCTGATATACCTTCCTGAATCCTTAAAGCTGCATTTCTCACACTGTCAAGTATTAGCGCAGACCAATTCTTGTGTCTGATTTTGGAGGTGTCCTCCACATGTCTCCACAATCCATATGGTATGACTGGGCTAGTACCACTTATTGAAAACATCATAGCCCAGGAGTATAGGACTGCTGCTATCTTAAATGCGTCCCGGTCTTCATCTGTGGACGATGCACTATAGTCAGCTGCAAGTATGTTCTCCAAATGGTTGATATCCAGACACCCCTTGTCTTGTGGAACCTTCAATTTTGCTAACATGTAGCAGAACTCTTCCCCTGATATGCTTTTCTCCTCACAAACAGCAGGCCCATCTCTCTGAGTACCCATCACAAGTGATACATCCACATCATTAACGGGTATTACAGTGGACCTGCTAGTCTTGATGCACATGTCTTTCGTGTCTAGGTGCCTGTACAACCAGAATGTGAACTCTTCATCAAGCCAAACCCATTCTCCAATTCTGCGCAGGCAAAGAAATCCTATCTCTCTCAGCATTTTTGCTTTCTCGCCGGAGAATTGAGCAAACAGGCGAGTTGCCCTCCCCATCAGTGAAGAGTTCATGGACTGGATGGTGTGCTGCTCCGACAGCTCAGCTTTGTTCTTGCCAAACTGAGATGGTCCAGCCATGACTCTGTAATTAGGAACACAACATAATTCTGATTAGCACGAATTACAAACATGTCATGTATCTTTGCTGGTTGCTATGTATTGACACAAGTTTAGAAGTGAAGCAGGTGTATCCATACAAGAAAACAATGCTGTAGTATGCATCGTAGGCAACCCATATGAACTAGAAGCATAAAAAAATACTCTATAAGCTTCCCCAATGATTATAAAGGGGGGGAAGGATAGGGAATATGACAGGTTAGTCCAGACGGGATTAGCATTTCTGAAATTTAATTGTAAGCAAAAAAATATATGCTCTACTTATATCGGAAGAAAATAAATACACCAATTCACTTAATGCAGATCACAAAAATAAATCAGAACTAACTTCTTTTGTTGATCTATCCTACATGTAACTACAAGTACATATCTAACTTTAGTATTAAACAGACGATGTGTAAAACAGCTGGTAAGTTGACAGTGTGCAGACTTACATCCATGATTCAATGCCCAGCATCAAAACAAAGTGTAATAGGGTAACCCAGATTTTCATTCAGTGCGTGTGCATATTATAGTTCCAGGCCATTTGCAAGGCAGTAATGTTCTAGGCAGAGTTTTCATTAAGTACTAGAAATGCATCTGGCCCGAATGTAGGGATCAGTGAATTAAAAGAAGAAGCCAGATTGCTGTGCAACCGTATATTGTATTTCTGGAATTTCCAGTTTACTAATGGACATAGTTATGATACCAGGTGTACTTGGTGAGGCTGGAAAACATATTTACAATATATTCAACTTCTCATGGAAGGTACACAGGTACCATGGCCCAAAACAACCCTTCCTTCAGCAAGAGATATTTGATGTACCAAAGCACAAAAAAATTTATGAGTGGAGGGGGTGGGTGTTCAAAACTGTCACATATTGCAATCACAGAACCGAAAGACATTTGAGCTAACCTGGGCAAGGATCCTTCTTAGGCATGGTCTATCTGCAACTTGATGCTAGCTCTGTAAAGGAAATTGAATAACACATGTTAAGGCATGAATAAGTAGAAACAAAATATGGCTACAGAGATGAGAGGGATGTACTAACTTATCTCTACAGCTAGCTGGAACAGATTCTTTCCTCACAAGCTAGTATCAGCAAAGAACCATCTCTAATCTGCTGGTTGGAATACAACAAATGAAGAATATGAGCAGAACAGATTGAGCTTCGAAAGCACTGACTTAAGAATATGGTGCACCGAAAAGAGAGAACAAATGGAACAGAACATGGAATATGAGGCGAAATATAAAATAGAAATGGTAGAAGAGATGGAGTTCCTGAGCTTTTTTCAGAGAGGCTACCTAACAACAAGGTGCTGCTTGCGGGAGATGGATGAGCAAGTTCTCCTCCTGCCCTCACCAGCACCTATATGAGGGGCACTTTGCTATCCTGCACGAATGAAGCAAGCAGCCTGACGCAGTAACGGTATGGCTGGCTAGTACTCTGTCAGATAAAGTATTGTAGCATTGTTGTTGGAAATGCAAGCCGGCTGGTAACTATTCACCTTTTTACCATGCTCTAACTAGTCCACTCGTAAAAGCACAGTCATGATGAAAACCTATGTACAATAGGTGACTTCCTTCTTGTCATGTCCTCCTTCCATACCTGTACTACAGACGCTGGGCACTGTTACTGAAGGTACACGTACACACAGAGCATGGATACAGGGCAGCTAAAAAATAGGAAGGGAATATAAAGTACTGTACTCCAGCACGTCACACACCTTGTTTGACCATTGCTGGTGCTAGCACGCATCATCACATCCAGAGAATCCTCCTCCATACACTGTCTACAGAGATTTGCTGCCATCCCAGAGAGTACTGTTGTGTTGGAACAGTTTATCCATCGTACCTGAATAAAGATACAGTTAAAATACTGGTTAGTTAAACTAGTATAAGAATATTAAAACCAGCAATTCCATATGTCATTCATACTTGCAAGTATACTACCTTTCTATATCATATATGCTGTTGTGTGCACATTACTGGTATTGGTTCGGAAGAAAGTTTCCCAATTCACAAACACTTATAAATAAAATGTACCATGACAGTTATAAGCTTACATGCCAGTAACTCAATAAATGGTTTGCAAATTCCTTACAACAGGATGAGCATAACATGCTCTACCAAAATAAATATGAGATTACATGATGATTAAACCTAAGCTGGGACTTGGTACCCTTAGTTCTACTCCATCAGCATTCATAGCCAGTAATGCAGTTTGTCTGGAGACATAACCAAAAAGGGCTAAGGCGGTTCTCTCTAGCAAATCAGTCGAATGAAAGGCGACGACGCTTCTCGCTTGACTGTTCTGTATCTGGGGTGCTAAGGATCCTTGATCTAATGAAAGCTTCCTCTTCAACAACATCACCATGTTTAGCACCCTCGCTGTTTGATAGAAACTCTCCGGAAAGTAGATTGGCCATAGGTAATGCACTGCAAGTTCCTCCACTGTCACATACTTCTTCTGTTTTCCCCCAACCCTGGCCCTGCATGCAGAATTGCTGTTAAGATGAGCAATAATATATCATTTTGTTCCATAGTAAGATCACGATGCGACAATTGCAGGATCTCCACTGGTTATCAGTTACCATTTGAGTGTTAGGAGAGAGGACATTCACTGGGATGGCAGTACCTATCTGATGAACAAGGTAGAGATGCACTCAGAAGAGTAAAAAATCTACACAGGAGGTATTCATGACATGACAATAGGCACAGTACTTTGCCTACCTCAAATACATCAATGGGAGTGTTGGGAGAGTTGAGGGATGCAATTAGACTTGACAAGTTGCTATGCTCTTCGGTAACTGAAAGAGAGAAGCTTCTCTCATCGTCTGCTTGGTAACCAGAAGGTATTAATGATTCCTGGAATGTGGATACATCATAAAAATTGATTCAGCTACATACCAAAGGAGATTGGGAAGATAGAGAGGAATGCAATAACATTATGTACTTACGGAAACATGGCTCCTTTCTGTTGCCTCAGTAAGGACTGACTGCTCGGAGACCCTGTTGGCAGACATTCTTCAGACCAAGTTCTATCCTGCATAGAACTGCAAGAATTCAGACTCCTCTTTATATAGATGTGTGGTCACATTTATTCAGATGATAAAGAGTGGAGTGGGGGGAGGCTCTGTACCTTCGAGTAGGGTTCTACCACTCAACCATAGGTACATCACACCCAGGAAACATGGGGAGTCTTTGGTGGCCCAACCATGCCACTACAGTACTCAGTACATGGGAGCTTGTTCTGCCTGCTGTAGAGCAGACAGGACTTGTTTCATTGGGAAGATTCCAGCACATCGTGTGTTACCACTCCCAACTATTCACATATGAAGGAGGAAACAAAAAGTTCAGACTTAGGTGCCAACTTCCTACTAAATGTTACAGTCAACTATTGGGTATGTCTGCCCAGATTGCTTAGAATTGATAATGCATTACAAAGATTTAGTTGCCACGGTAAGAATCAGAAACCAGGCAATAACCATATTTTGTTGGGAAATGAATTCGAGCAATCAATCTTTCCGGATGATAAAGTATATCTAGACATCGAAGCTCTGGATTAATACAGAAAATACCAAATACTTAATAGGGGTAGGATTAATATAGCAACAAGTTTTTGTAGAGAATGGATATTCATAAATCAAATTTCCATGTCGAGGTCTTCAGGTGTTGGAATCTTGGAAAGGCACTGGTTCATCTTGTGGCCCGGAAGGTTGCAAGAGCTACACCTGCTTTGTTTCTTCGCCTTGGGGGGACCATCCCTCTGCTCGCATGTTGATGAGTTGTGCCCACTTTGACGGCATACTCTACAGAACTTTGTTTGGCTACCTGCCCGAGGTAATACATTCTTCCTTGGAGGTTTCTTCTTTTTACCTGACTTATCACATTCAGATGGCGCTAGGAATCTATTCTGCTTTGGCCTACCAACTTTCCTTGTGATCAGCGGTGCTTTCAGATTAGCCAGTCTCTTCGCACTCAATCCATTGCTACAGCCAGCCTTGTACTGGGTGCCGTCTGCCTCCGTTAGTATCTCGGGGGCAGACTGGTACCCCATTCTATCACAGCCATCCCTATCGTCATCGCTAGAGTCCACAAAATCTGGTTCGGGGTTAAGTGGGATGCCACGTGATGCAAGTGATTGTGCACACTCCTCCCTGGCCTCCTTGTTTTTTCTCATAACTATTTTTGCTGTTTCCGTGTCAGTATTTCCTATCTTCACAGTTTCAATAGATGACATATAAAGTAGGTTGTGTCTGAATGTGGCTGATCTCATAGACGGATTGTCTTTCTGGTACATGGCTAAATGAGCCGGCATGACATCCCTAGCGTTCTTGGTCCACCTCTTCAATATGTGAGCAGGAGGAATTTTCCCAACACCAAGGTGGACCAGAACCTAAATATTTGTGCGAAGTATCAGATTTATCTTTCTTATTGCTAGAAGACGAGAACAGAAAAGATAAGAGATTATTTTAGGAAGAGAAATACACGTATGGCATGGCAGCACAGAATGCCAAAGTGCTGGTATAGTCCGCACTCGCAGTCATAGAACTCCCCACCGCCAACAACTCGAACAATAAAATCCACGCGTGCCCAAGCCTCCCTCTTGTCGGCATTTGTATGGTGCACTCTATAGACGTCAGGCTCACTCTCTGCGAAAACAACATACTGGGTCCCTCGGTCGAACTCCTGTGAGAACAGCTTGTATGAAGCATTCGTATAAACCTCATATGCATGCCTCTGTATTGGCCAGCAACCCTTTAGCCTCTTCACCTCCTGAATGTACCGAAAAGGAAAACTACAAGTAATAAGTCACTGCAAAGAAAAGTAATTGATGTACTCGTCTAAAAAATGTATCGGCTACTACCTGCTTAGTCTTGTGCTCCTCACGATCTTCCTCCACTGACCTATCATAGAGCAGGGCATTGTACATCTCGACAAAACGGTTCAAAGAAGAATAGCGTGGAACATATGTCTTCAGCATGTGGTTAGCGCTCTCGGATCTCTGGGTGCTCATCATCCGAGCACAAAATTTGTCCTTCGAGTATGGCTTAGCCCACTTCTGCCTAACCTCGTATGTTCTGACCATGAATGGATTCTTGGTGAGGCTGTACCTGGTAATAAGGTCGTGCCAGGCTGCCTCGAATTCATCCACTGTCAACATCTCATTAATCACCTTGAAGAACTGTTGCCGGAAAGTTAAGTTCCGCGTGTAGACAGGACCAAGCCCTTCCTTAACCTTGTTCATGATATGCCACTTGCACCATAGATGTACTACCATTGGCATGACAATCTTTAGCGCTTCCTCCATAGCCTTGGCTTGATCTGGAGCATGACAAAAGAAAAGGTAGTCAGTGAAAGCCAATGGCGGGTAGTTCTTAATAGAAGAGAGTGGCGAGTGTGTCACCTGTCAATATTGTCATCGGAAGCTTCCCCCCCATAAGCGAGATAAATTCCTTGAATACCCATGCAAAACTGGTTATCGACTCGTCCTTCATCAGGACTCCGGCATATATAACAGACTGGAAGTGGTTGTTCACACCGACGAATAGTCCAAATGGCATTTTATAAATGTTGGTGCAGTAGGTAGTGTCGAAAGTTACAGCGTCTCCAAAACAGCTGTACTGCATCTTAGACCTCTGGTTGGTCCATATTAGAGTCTTAATCCTGTTCTGTTCATCCACATCTACGCTGAATGCGAAGTCCGGATCTTCATCTCTTATCTTCCTGAAGAGTTCAAGTGTCTTCTTCACATCATCATCGAGCTGCTCTCTTGCTATCTGGGAACAGACTGTACGGAGAGAACGCTTGGTGAATGGAAGATCTTTCACTGATCCAAAAAAACTACCCAGCACACCATGGACTTTTGTCAAAGATATGTTGTTCTCCCTTAGACATTTGATCATGTCTCTTGTGTTCTCATCGATGTGGCGATGAGATGGCCATTGCATTTTTTCTCCACAAGAATTAGACAACTCATGATTGTGTTCGCCATCATAACGGCTAATATACCAACCATGGTCATCAGTACGGTGGAGCCTGATCATGACTTTGCAGTCACACCTCTTAGACTGGTGCTTCACTCTATTGTCAAAACCCTGGGGGAAACAAAACATTTTAGTGACAAAAGTTTCACAGGTTAACGGGGAGAACTTTCATGAAACTAAGGTATAACAGTACTAATATGCATAATGAATAGTGAAAACCTATGCACAGTACACAATTTTCATTACATACCGCATTTCCACATTCAATTTCCTGCATAGAACGGTACTTATTGCCTCTGTTTGTGTAACTCTTGCCATATCGTATGCCGAAACCCTTTTCCCAAGAATAAAGGTTGAAGAAACTATGAGCTTCTCCAACAGAGTCAAATTTCATTCCAACTACAGGCTCAAAAATATGAGTTGTTGTTCTCGTAGCAGACCTCCTCATGGCAATCTCAACAGCACCCATCCCCGTGGATTTCCGACAGTTCGGTAGCACTTCCCCTTTTGAGTGCCTCTTCCTGCATAAAAAGGAAACCCATGAATTGATCTATACCGCTTAACAGAACAAAAACATTTACATGCGCTAGCAAATTTCTTCTTTACTTTGGTACAGTACATGGAAACGTTGTCAGTTACAGTTTATTTCAGTTATAGAACTATACCGCTTGACTGGACCAAAACATTTACATGCACTAGGAATCTCGATGAAACTGCGAAATTTCTTCTTATCTATGCATCTGCTAGTCGACAGAATTAAAGTGTGTACTAAGGGTAAGTTATTTTCTCATAAAGTCTATACTATGAAACTGCGATACATTTCATATTAATTATGTTACCATTCAGTGCACTAGTGCGTAAAGTCGCATACAGTTAAATGCTTCAGACGAGCGTGTATGCACCCTGAAAATATATAATTAAATCAGTAATGAGGTAGCAAACCTCTTCTTCCAACTGGTTGACGCAGTGTCTGCAGATATTGGAACAGTCTGAACTTCAGGTGTAGGCGAATTAACACGCTCGTTGTCTGATAACGGATATTCGTAATCGTATAGACATTGATCGTCTTCGGGAAGCTGTGTGAGGAGGTCATCGTGGACCACATCGTCGTCCAGTTCATTGTCGCTCCAGTTCAAACAGCTGCACCATAAGATTTCTTTAGGTACAGTTAAGCAGGGCTTAAATATAATTATGCTACCGAATCAGTTGTTGGAGTTTTATTTTTGTTATGCACTCGAAGCAATGTTTTCAGATCTGCATCTATGGTAGTCAATGAAATTCTTGCAAGACATACCGTTCTGTTCTTTCTACTCCATCGGGAGTGGACCCATGGTATGAGAAGTTTCTTCTAGGAGGAGAATTTCTGCGAAATTCAGTCAAAACATTTAATCAACTACTCATTCGGTACAGACTAGATACTAATTTCCTAGATTTCGTGCCTACTTAATAATTAAATGTACCGAAAAGAACAAGAACTTACTCTTCAGTGTTGTCGGCGTCAGCAACTTCACAAACCAGATCAGGTGATGTGCCAATGGGTTCGAGAGGGAAGTGACTGTGCTGGAATCTGCAGCGGAACGATGCTCTAGCTCAGATCGAGGACGGGCAAAGAAGAAAACAAGCTTCCCTAGGTGCCTGAGAGAATGGATCTTGCCGAAACGAACAAATCGAAGAGCGCATCTAACCTTGTATTCGGATGCAGTTGATTCTGACCAACAGCGGCGAGTAGCTCCATGAACGATAAGTTCTCGGCCATTGGCTCTTCCGTCTCACCTTCATTCCTTGAGCAGGGATTCATGGCAGAGATCTACCTCCAAGAGGTCAGACAGGGGAGGAATGGAGTGGGCTGGGGAGAAGAACAGTGCCGCGCAGAGATGAAGGAGATGTCCTTACCGTGGAATCTCCACCAGTGGGCCCCACAATCTGGAACAGACAAAGAAAGGGTATATTAGTCACCCATATAACCGTCCGGTGTGGCTAGTTACTCAACCTGCACGTGATTTGGGGAAGTTAGTCCAGTTAATATGAGTCAACCTTTCCTCCGCCCGGCGGGAGGGGGTGACGCACGGCTCGTATCCCCGAGTGGATGGACGGATCGGATTGCTAGTGGAGATCCTAGTAATAGTGGCAATTAATATTCGTGGTTTGTACCATCTGTTAGAGGTTGTAATAGCATTATTATTTTCTATTTTGGTACCGATACGTATGTGTATCGGTATCCTTCCCCTGTACAACTTCGGTCCTTCGTGACCCCCTAATTAACGTGCAATCGAGGGGAGACGACCCACCATGTTAGATCTAGTTTTTTCACATGGTACCAGAGCTAGTCTTCCTCGACGTCTAGCGCTCGAAACTGCCGCCGCCGCCGCACCTCTGTGAGTTGCCGCCGCCGCCGCACCTACAACAAACATCTGATCGAGCCCTTGCCGATCCCGACAATCAGATCATCTACAACCTGCGCCGCTGCTCCGGAAGCTTCCGCGCCCACAACAAACTCGACATCCGATTGCTGCCGCTGCAACCTGTGAGTTGCCGTCGCTGCATCTGCATCAACAAACAACAACATCGACACCTGATCGCCGCCGTTGCAATCCTTGAGTTGCTGCCGCCGCGTCTATGACAACAAATCCTCTGCTAAAAATCTACAACCGATCGCTGTCAGAAATCCTTGAGTTGTTGTCGCCCTGATCGCTGTCCCTCAACGCCATGACTTCTTTTGGATCAAGTTCGACCCTGACTGCCGCACTTGGAAGCCCCCTGCACAGCAACTGACGCGCAGCAATTTCCTGTTATGGAAAGCACTGGTTCTTCCCGCCTTCCGCGGCGCCAATGTGATGGCTCTGCTTGATGGCACAGACACACCCCCTGCCAAAACAGTTGAAGGAGAAGACTCAGAGAAGAAGAAAATCCAGGTGGAAAATCCTGCATATGTTGCTTGGCTTGCCCGGGACCAGCAGGTCCTTCGGTTTCTCCTTAATACGCTGTCACTGGATATTCTTTCGCATCTCCTCGAGGTTACATCTACTGCCGAGGCATGGGCAGCTATCAACGCCATGTTCAAAACCGCCTCTCGCACCAAAGCTTAGCACCTGCGTGGTCTTCTCAATGACACCAAAAATCTCTCTATGACAGCGGATGTGTACTTCACTAAGATGAGAGGGATTGCGTCAGAACTTTCTGCTCTTGGGAAGCCAGTTTCTGAAGATGAGATGCTTGGATATCTTCTACCTGGCCTAGACAAAGTGGAATACAATGCCCTAATCACATCTATCAATGGAAAATCCACTACTTCCCTTGATGAGTTCTATGAGCAGTTATGCTCATATGATATGCGCAATGGAGTTGAGGAAAATGGCGTCTTCGTGTCCTCAGCAAATCTGGCTCGTCGAGGTGCTGAGCGTGATCTCCTCTCACGTGGTCGGACTCCCCCACCACGTGGTTATATCACCTCTCCTCGTGGCCGCAGCCCTGATAGTGGTTCCTAGCGTGGAGGCAGTGGGAGTTATCGTGATAGAGATGATGATCGTAACAATTGGCGCCGTGATGATCGGCGCAGTGATCGGCGTGATGATCGTCGTGACAGGCGTCGTGACAGGCGTCGTGATGATGGTGGGGGTGATCGGTACCGTCGCCCTGATCGCACTCCTACACCATATGTCAACATCGACTGTCAAATTTGCAAGAAACATGACCATCCTGCTAATGAATGTTGGTGGCGTTATGAGGAGGACAAGAAGAATAGGGATGATGGTGAAAAGGTGGCAAATCTTGCTTCTTATGGTGTTGACACTAATTGGTACTCCGACACAGGGGCAACTGATCACATCACTGGTGAATTGAACAAGCTTCTTATTGCTAACAAGTATCATGGGCAAGACAAGGTCCGTACTACTGAAGGTACAGGTATGAACATTAGTCACATTGAAAATTCAGTTTTGCGCACTCCTCATGGTTCCTTTGATCTTAACAATGTCCCTTCATGTTCCTAGTGCATCTAAAAATCTATTATCTGTTCATCGCTTTACACTTGATAATCATGTCTTTATTGAGTTTCATCCTTTCTTCTTCTTAATCAAGGACCAAGCAACACGAAGAGTTCTGTTTAGAGGACCTTGCTGGGATGGGCTCTATCCTTTGGTGCCCATGTTCCATGAGACCTCCAAGCACGCCTTCCTCACAATAAAGCCATCATCCTCTACATGGCATCGCCGTTTAGGACATTCTTATTCATTTGTCGTTCAACAAGTTCTTAGGAGAAATAAAATAGCTTACACCCTAGAGAGTAATCCATATGTTTGTGATTCTTGTCAATTAGCCAAGAGCCACCAGTTGCCATATCCTATATCTTCTAGTGTTTCTAGTGCTCCCTTAGAACAAGTCTTTTCCGATGTATGGGGCCCTGCCCCTCTCTTTGTGGGAAAACATGCATACTATGTAAGCTTTATTGATGATTTTAGCAAGTTCACATGGATTTATTTGCTTAAAAACCGTTCTGAGGTCTATCAAGTTTTTCTCAATTTTCAACAGTATGTTGAACGCAAGTTTGATAAGAAGATTATTACTATGCAAACTTATTGGGGGGGGGGGGGGCTGAGTATGAAAAATCGAATGGTTTTTTCCAAAAGACTGGAATCACCCATCATTTCTCTTGTCCACATGCTCACCAACAAAATGGCTCTGCTGAAAGAAAGCATCGTCATATAGTTGAAGTTGGTCTTGCTTTGCTTGCTAATGCTTCTATGCCTCTCAAGTTTTGGGATGAAGCGTTCATTACAGCCACTTTTCTCATCAACTTGCTCCCTAGCAAAGTTCTCAACTTTGAAACACCCACTGAACGTCTTCTTCATGTTACTCCAAACTATGATGCACTTAGAACTTTTGGTTGTGCTTGTTGGCCTAACCTTCGTCCTTACAATAAACGGAAACTTGCTTTTCGATCTACACGGTGTGCGTTTCTTGGTTATAGTCCTCTCCATAAAGGTGTTAAATGTCTAGACATATCTACAGGACGTGTTTATATCTCTCGTGATGTGGTTTTTGATGAGAATGGCTTCCCTTTTGCATCCCTCCATCCAAATGCGGGTGCTCTCCTTAAGAAAGAAATCCTGCTTCTTCCATCTTCCACAACAAATTCTCATGAGGGTGCACAAAATTGCAATGACCATATTGTGCCTATTGTTTCTATTTCTAATGTGCAACAGGAAGGTGGAACTGCAGGAGGAAATCCCATTGAAAACAGTGCACAAAGTAATCCAGAAACTCAAGTTGAAGAAATTTCACAAGAAGACGAAAGCAGCACTGAAAATGATGAAGATTCTCCTGAACATTCCTCTGATTCGGCGAATTCCGAGGCACCGCGATCCGATGCATATACACGTGCATGCACGGGCTCTGCAGTAGCAGCGTCTTCCTCTGCGCGTGGTGGCCACCCGCCTGGGAACAGCATGCATGCATCCAATCCACCGTCGGCAGCTGGCGGGGACAGCGCGGAAGAGAGCAACGCGGGAGACAGCACCGCTGACGACGAGCATGCAGCCAACCCGCCATCGCCAGCTGGCGGGGACAATGTGGGAGTACGCGGCGCAGGTGGGAACAGCGATGCGCATGCGTCGGTCTCCCTATCACCGATGCATTCTGCCACCGCGGGATCTTCTGCGGCCAGTGGCAGTGAGGGCAATTCTGGGAGCGATTCTGAAGCTGAAGCTGAAAGTACAAAATCAAATTAAGAAAATTCTGGAAATTCTTTTGGAAATTCTGATGTCTCTCCACCACTATCACCTTCGCCTCCTGGTGTTCGTACAAGGTTACAAAAAGGTATTCGTAATCCAAAAAAACTTACTGATGGCACTGTGAGGTGGTGTATGTTATCTTCTACAGGTGAACCAAACACACTGTCAGAAGCTATCAACGATTCTTGTTGGCATCAAGCCATGAAAGAAGAATATAGTGCATTGATTGACAACAAGACCTGGCATCTTGTTCCTCCAAGCAGCAACAAAAATTTGATTGACTGTAAATGGGTGTATCGTATAAACAAGAAGGCAGATGGCACTATTGATAGGTACAAGGCACGCTTGGTTGCAAAAGGATTCAAGCAACGATATGGTATTGACTATGAAGACACTTTTAGTCCCGTGGTTAAAATTGCTACTATCATAATTGTTTTGTCTCTTTCTGTCTCTCGTGGATGGAGCTTACGGCAGCTAGACGTCAAGAACGCGTTTCTTCATGGTGTTCTGGAAGAGGATGTACACATGAAACAACCACCAGGTTTTGAGGATCCCCACTTTCCGCACTATATTTGCAAACTTGACAAGGCTCTCTATGGATTAAAACAAGCACCACGTGCATGGTATTCTAGGATGAGCTACAAGCTAGGAGAACTTGGATTTACACCATCAAAGGCAGATACCTCATTATTTATTTTTGATAAATCAGGTATCACTATGTTTGTTCTAATTTATGTTGATGATATCATAGTCACTGGATCATCTGATCATGCTATTACTGCTCTTCTTCGAGATCTGAATGAGAATTTTGCCATCAAGGGCTTAGGTGATTTGCACTATTTCCTTGGTATTGAGGTTAAGAGAACACATAATGGCCTACTCTTGACACAAGAAAAATATGCTACTGATATTCTTGACAGGGCTGGCATGAGAGACTGTAAACCTGCCCCTACACCCTTGTCATCTACAGAACAGCTATCTCTTACAAAGGGTACACTTTTTGGTCCTGAAGATAGTACTCAATACAGAAGTCTTGTTGGAGCACTACAATATCTCACCTTGACACGTCCTGATTTGTCCTTTTCTGTGAACAAGGTTTGTCAGTATCTTCATGCTCCAACTACAGAACACTGGACAACTGCAAAACGCATTCTCAGATATGTGAGAGATACACTGAGTCTTGGAATTACATTCACAAAATCATCATCTACTTTCTTGAGTGCTTTTTCAGATGCAGATTGGGCAGGATGCTTAGAGGACAGACGCTCTACAGGTGGTTTTGCTATATTTGTGGGACCAAATCTAGTTTCTTGGAGTGCTAGGAAACAAGCCACTGTGTCTCGATCCAGTACTGAGGCTGAATATAAAGCTTTAGCTAATGCCACTGCTGAGTTGATTTGGGTTGAAGCACTTCTTAATGAACTTGGAGTAAAGTTACGAGAAAAGCCAACTCTTTGGTGTGATAACTTGGGTGCCACATATCTGTCTGCAAATCCAGTGTTTCATGCACGTACTAAACACATTGAGATTGATTTTCACTTTGTCAGAGAGAGAGTTGCTGATGATAGACTTGTTATTCGGTTTATATCAAGTGAAGATCAAGTTGTTGATGGTTTCACAAAGACCCTTCCTGTGAGAAAACTTGATGAGTTTAAACGTAATCTCAACCTTTCACAAGGTTTAGATTAAGGGAGGGTGTTAGAGGTTGTAATAGCATTATTATTTTCTATTTTGGTACCGGTACGTATGTGTATCGATATCCTTCTCCTGTACAACTTCGGTCCTTCGTGACCCCCTAATTAACGTGCAATCGAGGGGAGACGACCCACCTCGTTAGATCTAGTTTTTTCACACCATCTCGACAGAAAAAATGACCATGATGAATTTCCACTGTAAAACATCATCATTCGGACCTACACTGAACACAAAAGATCTTGAAAATTTCTGTAATATTTCATTCAGCCCGTTAGTTCCTAGCCACATTCAGATAGCCACGTGGACCGAACAACGGTTACAAAGCCAGTTTTTTACCAAACCGCACGCTCATCAAAGGAGAGATGAGTGCTCGGTCACTCATCTCGTGAAAGTCCAGTGTGAGGTCCGTGCTTTTATCTCTTTTTTACGAGAACCGCCAGAGTTCTTTGTTTACACTAGATATTGGAGAAAAGGAGTTACAAAGGCGAGGTAAAAAGAAAAGAAAACGAAAAACCAACTAGGCCAAGGCCTGTTAGCAAAAAAAAGAAAACCTAAGAAAAGCGGAGATAAATCATTATTGTGGTCAGTTTAACCAGAGCAAGCTATTCACAGTCGTTAATATTTTTATGTTAAAAGAAGTGTGCTCCACTTCTCGACCGGCCGGGCGCCGGTGAAGAATGCAGGACTAGTGCGGCAAACAATTGTTGTTATTTTGCATCATGGACAGCAGATGGTACGTACCGCGGCGCTGTTTCGGACTGCGTGTGCGACGCCAGGCGAGCTGATGAAGTTCACGTGTGCCTTTACCAGGTGTGTCATCGTCTTGGCAGTGGCCGCGGCCGCGCGCTTTTGAGTTCCTGTGTGTTGTGTCTGTTGGTCTTGGGTGGCCTTCGAGTCGCAGCGCGCGCGGGTGCAGCCAAGATCGACGGTGACTGGCGACCGTAGTAAATCGATCGATGATGTTGATTTACATGCGTATACGAAGCCGAGAAGAGCAGGCTGCAGCTCTGAGTCGCTGGATCGACCACATGGGCTGCTCGCGGCCGTAGCATGAAATGAAGCTGCTTCTCCAAATTAGCCCATAGCTTGCACGTACATGTATCTTTGGCTCGCCGTGTATCCTCATTTTGGAGGAACAGGGACCGCGATGCTCGTGGCTGTTGGTCACGCGCTTGCTGCACTTCATCACCCCCACTACGTACCCGATTCTTCCTCGACGAGATCGATCGAGAGCGTGGTTAGGCTGATGCCAATGCACCGCCCACTATTCACGGGCTATAGCCCCGCCACGTCACCAATTTTCACCACTCTCACGCCACTCTCACGGGCACGGTGCCAGTGCACGGGCTATAGCCCGGGCTATAAACTTCTCTCTCTGCCACATCAGCTTTTCTCTCTCCTCCACGTCAACACATATTTTGAAGATTAAAAACGTTGCAAATAATAGAAGAAATTATTTTATTCAACTAAAATTGTACCGATTACATAATAATAAATAAAAATTACATAAAAAATGAGAAAATTACATAATCTAGTTTTGATGAGCCCACACATGCTCAATCAAATCCCCCTGGAGCTGTGTATACATCGGCGAGTCCTGCATTTCGTTGTCCATCTGAATCCTTGCTGCTAGGCTTGGTGGTGCATTGGTATGTATTGTAGGGCCGACGTTGCTCGCAACTGTCTCATAGCTGTTCTCCAAATTGGTACCACGCTCATCGTCGATGATCATGTTGTGCAGAATGACACATGCACGCACGATCAACCCAAGAGTGCGCATGGAGTAGGAGCGTCCGGGAACTGCTAAAATGTTGAACCTAGACTTCAACACTCCAAATGCACACTCCACATCTTTGCGCCAACACGATTGAGCAGCAGTGAAGACACGTTGCTTGTCACTTTGTGGAAGAGTAACACCCTTCATGAACACCGGCCAGGAGGGGTAGATGCCGTCGGCAAGGTAGTAACCCCAGTTGTACTGGTGTCCATTCACCGTGAAGTTCACTGTGGGTGCTTCTCCTCTAAGCACATCCGTGAACAATGGCGACTGATTGAGCACATTGATGTCGTTGTTGGACCCGGCGACTCCAAAAAAAGCATGCCAGATCCAACGATCATACGACGCAACGGCTTCTAAGATTATGGTAGGGTGTTTGATGTCTCCCCTTGTGAACTGACCGGCATGCGCAACTGGACAGTTCCTCCACTGCCAATGCATGCAATCTATGCTCCCTAGCATTCCCGGAAAGCCGCGCTCCTCGGCTTTCGCTAACAGACGCTGAGTATCCGCGACGTTAGGTCGACGGCAAAACTCTTCACCGTAACAGTCGATGATGCCCTCACAGAATCGATCTAGACAGTCTGACGAAGTTTGTCTAGCTAACTTAAGCCACTCATCTATCGTATCAGCACCGGATCCATAAGCTAACAGACGCAACGCCGTAGTACACTTTTGTAGCGGAGTAAAACCCGTACGGTTCATAGCATCAACTCTTTGGGTGAAATACGGAGAGTATTCACCCAATCTATCCATAATGCGTAGAAAAAGGGATAGCCTCATCCGATACCTTCGCCGGAAGAAGCTCGGAGGATAAGCGCAGTTGGGGGCGAAGTAGTCGTCGTAGAGCCGCTCGCCGGCGCCAACACGATCACGCCTGATGAATTGTCGACGGCGCCGCGGCGGTCTTGGCACCGCTTGGAGCGCCGCCTCGTACTCGGCCTCCATTGCCGCCTGCATTGCGGCGATCATCTCACCCTTCAGTCCCTCGCTCGAATCGCTGCTGCTTGATGAAGACATGGCGTCGAGAGGGTGGAAATGAAGAGTAGAGAGAATGAAGTTGGTGTGGAATGAGTGCAGCATATGGGGGGGTATTTATAGGAGGGATCAGCTCCAAATTTCAAATTTTTTGAAATTTTTTTCAGTATTTTTTGACAGCAACGGTAACCCTAACGGCTAGCTGACGTGGACCAATAGGGGGGCGCCACGTCAGCTAGCCGTTGGCCCCCAACGGCTCCTCCCTGCCGCCCCGCCAGCGCACCGCCCCACCCTCTCTCCCTCTCGCCCCGCCCTACCGCCCCGGGCCTGCGCTACCGCCCCGCCTACGCGGGCGGCAAGCCGGGCGACAGCGGCCTATAGCCGGGCGCCAGCGCCACCGCCCGCCGGCCCCTACCGCCCCGCCCTAACGCCTCCTCTCGCCCCGCCACGGGCGGTAGCGCCCCTACCGCCCCTTCCTACAGCCCGCATTGGCACCAGCCTTATAACCGGCGGACTGGTCAGTCTCTCCTTCTCCGTCCCAGCCTACTCTTGTTGCATTGCGTGAGCTCCTCGAACCTCCCAAGTCCGAACCACGCTTCACGTACGCTAGCTCATGGGACCGTTGGCTTGGGCCTTCCTCCACGGTTGCCTCACTATTGTTAGTAGTAATCTTGACTGGATCAAGTTAGCTGCATGCAAGCTTGACGACTTGCGTGGGAGGAGTGGAGCGTCGTGTGTGCGTGCTCCACTTATAAAAGACCCCCTGTGTACTGCTTGTATCTGAGTTGAAGAGAGGAAAAAGACTAGGGCGTATGTGCGCCCACGGCCGCGTTCGTGCGCCGGCCGGGAAAACTCCGTGTCTCCACTCCATCGTCTCCCTCCGTTCGTTTGTGCGAGTGAGGAAGAGTAAGGTGCAGCTGAGGTGCTGCATCAACAACTATCATCGGGTTCGTCGGCGGGATGGGTCTCAGTGTCTGGTTCACCCTCTGCCTCATCGACTGCATTGAGGCGATGGATCAGCCGCCCCAGAACCAAGACGACGGAGACCAGGCGGGGGGCGCGGCCGCGGCGGTTTGAAGCTCCGTCACCGTCTGCAGCGTCGCGTGGTAAGTTCTTGTGCCATGTCGATTTGTTCTTTGTATAATTCGGGCGTATATATATATATGCTGGATGGTTTTATCAACTAACTAGTAGCTTGTTCCTCTCCTTTCTTTCAGCGTCCCGTGGAAGATCGATCGACGCTGCAATTTGGGTCTAACTAAGGAAGACGGATGCATCTGAGGAAGATGGGAGTAGTCTATATAGAATTGTATGTGCTAGCCAATTATCCCAAAAGTCCGAACTGATGGAAAGAGGCTAGACGTGTATTTATATTTCAACACTCCCCCTCACGTCTAGGCTATTTTAGTCCTTAGCGTGAGATTGGTGCGTGCCGCAGAATCTTTTTTCTTTTGTTTTTAATACTGCGTGAGAGGGTCTCGAACTCGAGACCTCGTGGCTCTGATACCATATAGAATTGTATGTGCTAGCCAATTATCCCAAAAGTCCGAACTGATGGAAAGAGGCTAGACGTGTATTTATATTTCAACAGTCTATATCGTCCTAGACTTGTAGTTTGCACTGGGTAGGCCATTATCGTTGTTTATGTCTTGTTTTCTGTCTTTGTGCTGATCGTGCTAGACTGCTTGCATGCAACTTCCGCACTTTCAAGGACTGTGAGTTCATATTAAGTAGACGCGTTTGAAGTTCTGTGCACGAATTTTCAGTTTTTTATGCTTTTTATCATGCGTGTTTCGGTACCCAGATAGCCTCCGTGACGAACTTCGCGGTGAGATAAAGCGATAGACAGCGCTGTTCTCACGATGAGCTTTGCTGGAACAAATCACCCATGTGTCGACGTGCCGCCAGTGGCAGTGGAGCGCCTAGAACGGTCATTTCCCTGGGCGGTAAATGTCAGACTTGATCGGTACACTGCTAGCAGTTCGGTAGCATTGGAAAATGACCCCATTGCTCGCTCTCCCTCTCTCTTCTTCCTTCGAAGGACAAATGAAAATTCGAGATATCTTTTTGAAATAAAATAAAATTCGAATTATGATGTGGTAATTCTTTAGGATCCCTCCTGCAAAAGAAAACCCCATCTCTTCTATCCCCCAATGCCTAGGGCTCCGCCTTTGCTCTGGCCGATTTCACGCTGCCCATGGCCTTCCCCACTCAACTGATGTTCGCCCTTCTCCTCTCTTGGCCCATACTTGTCGTCGGACCTCCCACATCCTTTCCCTGTCACTAGGTTGCGCCAATGGTGCGCTCTCCTCCTCTATGGTGCTCGGTAGGAGGAGCACGGGTAGCCACCGGAAGGCGCGACTAGGTTTTCCTTTTTGCTCCATCGATACGGCAGAGAAGTCAACATGGCAACTGCCTCCTCCTCTGCCCCACCGGTCAAGACCTCCTCTGCCCGGTGCCCGTTGGCCTCACCTCCGCCGCCCCGCCAAGATGGGCCTCCCACGGCCTCTGCTCCAGCCGCCGCACGGTGGCGGCACAATCAGAAACAATACCCGGCGGAGCGGCGTCACACAACGCTCAACAGCACAAAGTGGCGCGGAGCGAGTAGCTTCCCATGGTTCCGATGTCCACTGTCCAGCGCCTCACCACCACCGCCCAGTTCACATATGTTCCTCGTGTTTCTCTTGTCCCCAAGTTGTGGTTACCGACCAACCTTCCTGTGTCGCCAAGATCCCTTCAACTTCATAACTCGATTCCCGGTTTGACTATCTCCCTACAAAATTGATTATGTGTCAAATAAACCGTGCTTCTGATTTGTGATTTGGAGATCGATCTGTAGTGGACAATATTAATAGTGTTTTCAACTTTCAACCTACAAAATCAGGGATCGGTAGTTCCCAAACATGTCTACTTTACCATCTTACTTCAGAGCATTCTATCTATTTTTCTATCTTAGCTAAGGAAATGAGCGGAGAGGGCGGAGGCGACTCCTCCGGCGGCGAGGCAAAGGATCCGTGCGCTTCCGATTGCGGGCAAGCTGGTGGTCTCAGGACGCCGGCGGAGTGCATCGGAGGAAGATTTTGGGCCTTATCTTGCAGTGATGATGAAGAGGAAGGGGAGATCGCGGATTCTCATCCGCGTGCGGTGAAGTACTTCAAAGATTCATTCGATGACGTCTGCCGAACTCCGCCGCCGGAAGCTGCGAGATCCATTGGATCACGGCCGTCAAGGATGGAGAAGTGGATCCAGAGGCGCATTGCTCAAAGGTATGCTCTTACGTCATTCTTTTCTGGCCCTCCAGTTTTCTCGCCGTCCTCGGTGTCTAGTGTCTACCTCGCCGGAGGTCACTCGGACAAAACGTTCGATGAAGCTACCAGTTATGGAACCTTCTGTTTTCATCGAGGAGGACGGGAGTCGCTACCGTAGATAGTGGTGACGCACCGGCGTCGATCTCCGTTGGGCTGCTCGGTTGCGAGAGCGTAAATCGTGGATTGGACGAGCGATTTTCAAAATCATGTCTGGTGGTCCCTTTGGTCCCTGTCAATGGCGCGGGCCTGCTGGCAGCCGATCGGTCGCGTCTAGGTCAACGAGTAGAGGCTCAGGTCAGTGAATTTCGATAAAACATTCCACTGGGCTTTGGTCCAGGGAGACTGCTAGGGTTCTCATGGAAGGGAGGCACCGGTGGCTCTGGGGGATCTCCATCTGCAGTGACTCTTGCCGCCATGAATCGAGGCGGAGGGCATGGTGCAGATGAGGAGGGGGATTGGACCAGGCCATGGGCGAGGTGGTCATCCTACGGTTGGCTTCGGTCAGAATTTCGAGCATGGTGGCCCAAGTGGCACTGCTGGCGTGCCTGATAATGCAAACGGCGGCGGGAACGTCTAGCCTGGGTTCCATGTGGGGGATGCGTTCAATAACCAGCCTCTGAACCGAAATCAACAGCATGGGGTACAGAGGTAGACAACACTTCGATAATGGCCGAGGTAACTTCGGTAGAGGCCGAGGTGGGTATGGAAACCAGAGTTTCCGACCGTATGGATACATACAAGCTGCTGGGCGGGCGAGGTTTGTGCCGGCCGTGCAAGTAACGGGGGCTGCTCAACCGGGCGTTGGAAGTGATGTTCTGCCATCGGAACTCCCTACTCAAGTTCCTGTGATGGTTCAACCTCAAGGTGGACAGATTGTGCAACAGCAGGTTACACTTCCGCAGCTGGTGCAGTCTGTGGTGCCTCAACCCGATGTTGTTAGGGCGCAAGGGGAAAAGCGAGTTTCGGAAGATCAATTGGCCACGGCGGTGGCTAGGGCGGTGCAAAAGAAGAGCAAGAAAAACAAAAAGAACAAGTGCTTTCGTTGTGGTGACGCGAGTCATTTTGTGGTGGACTGCCCGGCGCCGGTATGTGAGTATTGCCAGGGATCCGTACATAAGTCTGGTCCTTGTCCATTGCTGGCGGCCGAAGCCACATCCAATCATGTACGGCTATGCTCATGATGAGCTTATGATCATTGGTATTCCACTGACTGAGCACTATCGTCCTAAGGTGGTGAATGCACGTTGGGCCTCCATCGTGGTTGCCAAGGAGGATATGTCAATTCCGCAGGTGATTGCACAGCTTCAGAGGTTGGTGCCTATAGAGGGTTTTATTTGGGATGTCAGTCAGGTGGGTCACAATGTGTTCAAGGCCCTATTCCCGCAAAAGCTTGAGTTGGATAGACTGAAGATTTTTGGAGCTTGTAGGGTTCCAAATAGTCCTTGTGAGATGACGGTGGATTATTGCGGACAGAGGATTGAGCATCTTGATACACCACTGGACTTTTGGGTCCGTGTTTTTGGTATTCTGGAGGAACACACTGGGAATTTTCTTACTATGTGGGTTGTGGGTTATATGATTGTTTATAGATGCGCGTGGTCCCGTTCGGCCCACTGACCCGCTGGACCTGTCGGGGGGTTACCCCCGAGTAGGGTAAAGACAGGTGGTAAAGGCCGCATACAGAAGAGAGGTTTGGTCGAGTAGCCGACTACCGGGTACTCGCTACCCGGTCGACTGCTACCCGGTCTCACCTCAAGATGACCAGAAGGAGATATCAGTCAAGTTTTACCCTGTCGAGTAGAAGGTTTGGCCCGAGTACAATTGGCGGGAACCTTTGGCGGGAAACTACTCGGGCAGGAAGTCAAAGGAGCCGTTCTGACACAGGATCCCGCGTATCCTGGGTCCGTACTTGGCAGCATTCGAACTACTGTTCACGTGGGGACGGCCTGCCTGACAGTGACAGCATGGAAGCAGTCGGTGGCAGGATAAGGGGGACCTACTCTGTGACTAGGTACAGTGATACCAGTCTGTCCCCTAGTTTTGCCCAACGACTTTATAGAAGCAGCCAAGACCAACGACCAAAGCTGTCAGCGGGTACTCGGAGAAAGGACAGTGTGCACACTATGTCGACACTTGTCTAGGATTTGGACGTATCCGGCTGGGCACCATGTATATAAGGTGCCCCGCCGCCTCCTGCGCGAGGCACACGGACAGACGCTCTCAGATGCTCCCAGAGTGGCTCACTAGAAACCCTAGAAACCCTAAGTTCCTGACCTAGCTCTACTCGGAGAGGGGCAAGGGGCTACTCGGTAGCATTACTATTTGTACTGTGGCTACTCGGTGAGACACCGTAATACATAGAGAAAGGCAGGAGTAGGGGTTTTACCTCCTCACGAGGGCCCTGAACCTGGGTACATCGTGTTGTTTGTGTTGTGTGGATCTTACCTCACGCGGCTATTCGTCGCGTGATCCCTCCCCGGACACCTCCAGCGTCCATCGTCCCCACATCTTTAGCCATCCTATGGCATCTGCCGTGACACCACCACGACAGTTGGCGCCCACCGTGGGGCAACCAGCGGCGCTGGCTGGAGTTTCTGTTCGGACGGGATCTTCATCAGCGGAGCGCGTAGTTTGTGGCCTTGTCCACAGATTCGGCTCCTTCGACTTCGTCACCGACAACGCCGGCTGTTTCGGCGGCAAGACCATGCCGGAGGGCGGCTCGGTGATCTCCTTCGGCTCTCACCTCGTCTACGTCGCCACCGTCGCCAACGACACCTACCCCGAGCTGGTGCACGACGCGGAGGACCCTCCCGCGGTTGTTGCTGCTCGTGGAAGGCCCGCGCGCAGCTCTGCATGCTGCGCTGAGGTGATGGTGACTGGCTTGGCGGCGAACGCTGGCGCAGCTGCTACTGGCGCTGCGGCCGTCGTCGAGGAGGTCGACGACCCGCCCGCGGGTGGCAGGACACGCCGGCCCTACGAGAAGGAGAGCAACCTGCCGCCTTCCACGTCTACGATCATCCCCGCGTCAGCTGCGCGAACTGGGATGCCCACTCCCACCGACCTCGAGCTCCTAGCCGAGAGGGAGCAGCTCGAGCGGCAACGCCAGGAGCTGCTCGCCGAGCAGGCGGAGTTGGAGAAGATCAGGTTGGAACTGAGCCTGGACCAGCTCGAGTACAACAAGGCTCACGGCTTCACGCCGGTGGCCAGGAGGCCCAGCAGGGTAGGCGCTACGCGGCGCAACCTAGGCGCCGAGATGGCGACTGTTGCGGAGGAGCCCGCGCAGTCCGCCACCGCGAACACCTTCACAAGGCCAAGGTACAGCACACCCGCCAAGACGCTGCGAGCTGCGGAGGCCGTGGCTGCCGAGTTGCCGCGCCTAGAGGGAGAGGCGCGTCGCAGGCAGCAGGAGAGGCTCGGCGAGCTGGTGCTGGAGGCCGCCAGGCAGAACGAGGAGTTCCGGAAGGCCAACCCGGGAGCTGGAGCTTCGCAGGTGGTTCACTCGCACGCGGCTAGATCTAACGATCAAGCCTCATCTCCGCATCCTAGCCGCGAGAAGAGCCGCAGCGGGCGTACGGGTAGAGACAGGCAAATGCAGGTGTATGACCCGGCTGCTGCCGCGAAACAGGTTGCTGTGCCGCAGCAGCCCGGGCAGGAACACAACGCTGCAAGAGCAGGCTCTCAAGCCCACCAAGCTCAAAGCCGTGTCCGAGAAGCCGCACGTCCGGGTACTTCTCGGCAACCCGCAGCTCCGCCTACTCGGCAGAGGCAGCAGCCACGCCCAGTGGCACCAGTCGTCAACACGGTGGAGCAGCCTGCTGATATGCAGGTGGATAGGTATGATGATGGCTACTCGGCTATGGAGATGGCTGGTTATGACATCCATGACCGTGTGGGAGAGCGCGTGTTGGCGCCTGGAGATGCAAGGCACCAGCTAGACCGTATCAGCTTGTCGGCGCGGCTTGAGAGCACGGGTCCTCCTGGCCCCGAGTGCTTTGGCCCGCGCATCATGAACGAGCCGTCCGTGAAGGGCTTTCAGCTCGCGAGAGGCACCAAGAGCTACAATGGTAGCACCAAGCCTGAAGATTGGCTCAACGACTACGTCACCGCGGTCCATATCGCGAATGGCAACAGGAGATGGGCGGTGCGCTATGTGCCGCAGATGCTAGAGGGTCCGGCTCGCACTTGGCTCAACAACTTGCCCAAGAACAGCATTAACTGCTGGCTGGACTTCTCGGATGCCTTCATCAGCAACTTCACCAGCACCTACAAGAGGCCGAATAGGCCACAGCAGTTGTCGGCTTGCCGGCAGCGAGAAGACGAGACGGACCGCGAGTACCTTACTCGGTGGAGCACCTTGAGGAACACCTGTGAGGGTGTGAATGAAGCGCAGGCCATCACTTGGTTTGCGCAGGGTTGCCGACATGGCAGCATGCTTTGGCAAAGATTGCAGAGGGAGATGCCCAACACCCTGGCCGAGACCATCAAGATCGCGGATCAGTACGCACTCGGCGATCCTACTCAGCCACTGATGGATTCCTCTGAGCCGAGAAGAAACTTCAACAGCAGCAAGCGCAACGAGTTCCGCAACAAGCGCCGAGTAGATACTCGGTATGATCCCGAGGAGGTGAATGCAGTGAACGTCGGAGGCGGTGGTGGCCAAAGGCAAAAACCTGCTGGAGCCTACGGGCAGAACCAGAACCAGGGCCAAGGCAACAAGAAACCGTTCCGCACTGCGCAGCCGAGTAGCGGGAACTCCGAGCAGCCGAAGAAGTTTGTCTTCGATGACATGAAGGATGGCCCATGCAGCTTTCACACTCATCACCCCTCAAGGCCTGCGAACCATACTACTCGGCAATGCGAATGGTGGGATGTGATCAAGAGTGATGGCTTGCCTCCTCCTCCTCCTCTGCCAGCTGCCAATGCTACTGTTCAGCCTACTCGCGCTCCCGCAGCTCGGCCGCCAGTGTACCCGAGAAGGGAGAATGTCAACCAGGTGGCTTTAGGAGCCAACCAGAACTTCAACAATGAGAGATACCGCAACAACAACAACAACTACAACCGCAACAGCAACAACAGAGGCAACAACAACTATCAGGGCAACAACAACGGTAACAATGGCAACAACGGGGGCAATGGCCCTAACCAGTACCAAGAGCACCATGAGAGCTATATGATCTTCACTTCCGAGGCAGTCGACAAGCAGTCACAGCACAGGCGGGCCATGGAGGTCAATGCAGTGATTCCTGCTGTCCCCCACTACATGTACTGGTGCGACCAGGAGATCAGGTGGACTCGGGCAGATCACCCCAAGGTGATGCCCAATCCGGGTACCTATGCCTTGGTGCTAGATCCCACTTTCCTGGGCCCCGAGAAGAACGTGAGGTTCAGCAAGGTGCTGATCGACAACGGCAGCAGCATCAACATCGTGTACAAGGACACACTCGAGAAGCTTGGCCTGGCCGAGAACATGATGCTGCCTAGCAAGACCACTTTCCATGGCATTGTGCCCGGGATCTCGTGCAACCCGATTGGCCGAGTGTGGATTGATGTGCTATTCGGTACTCGGGAGAACTGCCGCACTGAGCGCCTGCAGTTTGAAGTGGTGGATCATCAGAGCCCCTATCATGCTCTACTCGGCAGGCCCGCTCTGAGCAAGTTCATGGCCTCCACTCATGTGGCTTACCTGAAGATGAAGATCCCCGGGCCCAATGGCATCATCACCATCTCGGGAGATTACAAGAAGTCCATGGAGTGTGCCTCTGCTAGCTCTCAGCTGGCGGAATCGATGGTGATTGCTGCCGAGAAGAAGAAGATGTACGAGGTGGTGGCCATGGCTCGGTCCGCACAAGCTGGCGCACAAAGTGTGCCGAGTACTCAGCATGGTACTGCTTTCCAAGCGGCCAAGGAGACCAAGACTGTTCAGGTTGACCCCGAGTTCCCGGAGCGCGTGGCCATCATTGGTGCCGGGTTGGCGGAGAAATAGGAAAGCGCGCTCATCCACTTCCTCCGTGAGAATCGGGATGTTTTCGCCTGGACCAATGAAGACCTACCAGGAGTCCCGAGGGAGTTGGTTGAGCACTCTTTGCATGTGCGCCCTGACGCCAAGCCCGTGAAGCAGGCTTTACGCCGTTTCGGGGATGAGAGAAGGAAGGCCATCGGTGATCAAATCACCAAGCTGCTGATCAGCAACTTCATCATGGAGGTGCTGCACCCGGACTGGTTGGCCAACCCGGTCATGGTCGAGAAGAAAAAGGAAGATCCCAAGGCTGCCACCGCATGGCGCATGTGTGTCGACTACACCGACTTGAACAAGGCATGCCCCAAGGATCCTTTCCCGCTACCTCGCATCGATCAGGTGATCGATTCCACTGCCGGCTGTGAGCTGTTGTCTTTCATAGATGCCTACTCTGGTTTCCACCAGATTGCACTCAACCCTGCTGATCAAATAAAGACTGCTTTCATTACCCCGTACGGGGCTTATTGCTATCGTGTCATGTGTTTTGGCCTGAGGAATGCGGGTGCGACCTATCAGAGATGCATGCAGAAATGCTTGCATGACCAGCTCGGCAAGAATGTGCAGGTGTACGTAGATGACATTGTCATCAAAACGAATAAAACACATACTCTGCTTGCCGACCTGGAGGAAACCTTTGCTAACCTACGCAGGTACAAAATGAAACTGAATCCGAGTAAGTGTACCTTTGGTGTACCAGCTGGAAAGCTACTCGGTTTTCTGGTTTCTAGTCGGGGCATTGAAGCCAATCCGTCTAAGATAAAAGCTATTGAAAGCATGTCTTTGCCGAGATCATTGAAAGATGTGCAGAAGTTCACTGGTTGTTTGGCATCTCTGAGCCGTTTCCTGGGCCGAATGGGCGAGAAGGCTCTACCTCTGTACCAGCTGATGAAGAAAAGCGACAAGTTTGTCTGGACTCCGCAGGCGGATGTGGCATTCAATGAGCTGAAAGCAATGTTGGCTAGCGCTCCCGTCTTGGCTAGTCCGCTACCCAAGGAGCCTATGCTGCTATACATTGCCGCAACTAACCGAGTAGTCAGCGTGGTGATTGTGGTGGAGCGAGAAGAAGAAGGCAAGAGTGTGCAGCGCCCAGTCTATTATCTCAGTGAAGTGCTGTCCAGTTCCAAGCAAAACTATCCTCACTACCAGAAGATGACATATGCTGTGTACCTGGGCGCCAGGAAGCTGAAGCATTACTTCCAGGAGCATCCCATCACTGTTGTGAGCTCAGCTCCCATCTCGGATATCATGGGTAACAAGGAGGCGAGTGGCAGAGTAGCCAAGTGGGCGATCGAGCTAGCCGCGTACGCTCCCGCGTATACGAGAAGAGAAGCAATCAAGTCTCAGGTACTGGCGGAATTTCTTGTGGACTGGGCCGAGATGCAGTATGAACCTCCCGCTCCAGTTTCCAACTATTGGAAGATGCACTTTGATGGCTCAAAGGTGAAAGAAGGCCTCGGGGCTGGCGTTGTGCTTACGTCACCCAAGCGGGATCAACTCAAGTATGTGTTGCAGATTCACTTCAAGGCATCCAACAATGTAGCCGAGTATGAGGCAGTGGTGCATGGCTTGCGAGTAGCAAAGGAGGTTGGCGTGCAGCGCATTATATGCTATGGTGACTCAGATCTAGTGGTGCAGCAAGTCTCAGGTACCTGGGATGCTTTGGATGCCAACATGGCATCATATCGTTTCCTGGTGCAGTCAATGACTGGGTTTTTCGAAGGCTGTGAGTTCCAGCATATTCACCGAGCAGAGAACGAAGCTGCAGACGAGCTGTCCAAGTTGGGATCTTCTCGGCAGTCCATCCCGGCAGGGATTGCCTTGGAGCATTTGAGGAAGCCATCCATCAAGCCTTCCCCCAACTCGGAATCCATCTTTGTCCCTTCTCTGCCAAGTGAGGAATCTGACCCAATGGAGATTGATTGGGAGAGTGCTGCAGGGAACCCGGGGACTGCCGTCCTCTACTCGGGGACTGCCACTCCCTACTCGGGGACTGCCGTTCCCTACTCGGGGACTGCCATTCCCTACTCGGGGACTGCCATTCCCTACTCGGGGACTGCCACTCCTTACTCGGGGACTGCCGTTCCTTACCCGGGGACTGCCACTCCTTACCCGGGGACTGCCACTCCTTACTCGGGGACTGCCGCCCTCAACCCAGAAGCTGTTGCATTCATTGAAGAAGTTCTCGCCAATCGATCTGGGCTGCAGAGAAGCGCTCCTACTCCTCCTGTGCAGCCACCAGAGCCTGTCCCAATGGAAATGGACGAACCAGTGTTTCCCGTGCGGGAGACACCGAGCTGGGCAATGCCCATATTATCCTTTCTAAGGGACGGTACTTTACCTGAAGATGAGGTGACCGCAAGGCAGATTCAGAGAAGATCCAAGGGCTACGCCTTAGTCCGAGATGTGCTGCACAAGAGAAGTGCCACTGGTGTGCTGCAACGCTGTGTGAGCCCAGAGGAAGGAGAAGAAATCCTGGTGGAGATACATCAAGGGGAATGTGGGCATCACGCCTCTTCTCGGGCTTTAGTAAAGAAAGCTTTTCGGCATGGCTTCTACTGGCTCACTGCATTGCAGCAAGCTGAGGACATTGTGAGGAAGTGCGCCGGCTGCCAGATGTTCGCAAGTAAGATTCACATGCCAGCATCCGAGTTGAAAACAATTCCTATCACATGGCCGTTTGCTGTTTGGTGCTTGGATATGGTTGGTCCCTTCAAGCCGGCTAAGGGCAACATGACACATATCTTGGTCATGGTGGACAAGTTCACCAAGTGGATCGAGGTGAAACCTATTCGGAAGTGCGATGGGGTCACAGCTGTGAAATTTGTGAAGGATGTGATCATGAGATATGGCTACCCGCACAGTATCATCACCGACAACGGCACCAACTTTGCAGAGGGGGCAATGGTGCGATTCTGCAGAGATAAGCATATCCGACTAGACGTTGCGTCAGTCGCGCACCCTGCCTCCAATGGGCAAGTTGAGAGGGCAAATGGAATGGTACTGGCAGGCATCAAGCCGAGGCTGATTGAGCCGTTGCTGAAAACACCTGGGTGTTGGCTAGAAGAGTTGCCAGCGGTGTTGTGGAGTCTAAGGACTACCCCTAACCGGTCAACCGGCTACACGCCATTCTTCTTGGTATACGGGGCTGAGGCCGTGTTGCCAATAGACTTAGAGCATGACTCCCCCCGAGTAGCCCTCTACACTGAGGTGGAAGCGAGAGAAGCTCGAGAAGACGACGTTGACCTGCTTGAAGAAGCAAGAGAGCTGACTCTGTCACGTTCGGCTATCTACCAGCAAAACCTGCGGCGCTATCATAGCCGAAAGGTGAACCCAAGGGTTTTCCGAGAAGGAGACATGGTCCTTAGGCTTGTGCAGCGCACAGTCGGGATGCACAAGTTGTCTCCTCCATGGGAAGGGCCTTTCATTGTCAGCAAAGCGCTGCACAATGACGCGTACTATCTTGTAGATGTGCGCCCATCGCAGGCGAACAGGGCAGATAAAGCTGGAGAGGAAACCAAGCGTCCCTGGAATGTAGCTCTACTTCGTCGTTTTCATTCGTAAGCAAAGATGTGTATGTACCCTTTCATCCGAGTTGAAATTCTACTCTGCAATCTAAAATTGTTCTCGGGGACTGCCCTCGTCCAAAATTGCTCTAAGTGTTTTTACCCGGCTTGTTCCTTTGTCTATTCGGTTGCTTCACTTCAGAACTCAAAAGTGCATTGAGTACTGTGTTTAAACCTATATGCCAACTCTTCGACTTCGCTGCTGTCCGAAACCCGGCTTCATGGCAAGCAAGAGAACAAGCAAAAGGTCAATAAGCACACGAAAATCACTAAGGAAGAAAGAGTGCAGGAACCGAGTAGATTGTCGGTTACTTTTTGTTCCCTGTTTTCGTCTTCTCGGCTAGGTGGTGGGCTGCGTTATCATGATTGTTTTCTAGCGGCTAAGTATTTGCAGCCTTGTTCTTTGATTCTTGTGACTCGAATACCAAACAAGCGACAAGTCGCAGGTAGAGCAGAGATGAAAAGACAGGGTGAATGAGAAAAGCTACTCGGGGACTCGCATGGAAACACAACTCGGCATTAAGCCAGTGTCGTTCAAATTGATTAATGTCAACATAAACCGAGTGGGCATAAAAACTGAGTAGCAAGCAAGATAAAGGTAGTCTGTTACATCTGCTCCCGGCATCCCGGGGATCTGATAAAATGTTCAAGTGAAAGAAAAGATTGCAGGTTGCTTCAAGTTGAAGAGGAGATGTTCTCGGCGCTGGCCTTGGCTGATGTTTCCTCGGCGGCGGCCTTGGCAGCAGTTTCTTCAGTGGCGCTGGCGGTAGCTGCTTCTTCGGGGCCGGCTTGAGTGGCATCCGCCCCCGTCTGCACGGCGGCGGATTCCTCCATCTCGGCGTCTTCCTGGGTGACCGCCTGCTCGGAAGTGGCCGTGGCCACCGAGACGGGTCCTGGAGTCGAGGAGGAGCCTGAAGCATGGCCAGGAGGAGGCACCGTGTCGTCAAGAGCAGCACCTGAGGAAGTGCCGAAGTCGAGTGGCTCGGAGTCGATGTGCGCCTCTTCGTCTTCATCGCTACTCGCGACGACAGTGGCTTTTCCCTTCCCGGCCTTGCCCTTGGGAGATTCGAAGAAATCACCAAGCTCTTCCGCCTCGTCATCATCTTCCTCGTCCTCGTACTCGGTGTCGGGTTCGGGGACGCCGTCGATGTAGACCTCCGTCTCGGCGCATTCTGCGACATCATATGCAATTTGCTTGCGCAAGGCCACGCTATCGGCGTCAGTCTCCCACTTGGAGTCATTGCGCTTCCCGCGGATGAGCTGCATATCCAAGTTTTCATACCAGGACGCAATGCAGAGAAGCATCACGTCCGCACCAGCACGGGCTCCGGAGGCTCGCCACTTCTTCAACTCGGCCTTCACGCCTTCCAGCTTGAGGGCGAGCGCCCGCATGCTTTTTGGCTCAGGATCATGGGGCCAGAACAGCCGGTGGAGCTCAATGCCCGCATGCATCAAATCAGTCCCGCAGCCGGCCAGCTGTTCGAAGTAACCTTTGAGCACCAGCAAGCTATCCTCGATGTCAGCCCTGGTGTCAATCGGCTCACCCAGTGAAAGGCGAACTGCTCGGGCCTTGGCTATCGAGGGCGCAGAGGTAGACTCAAGACGAGGCCAGATACCTGAAATAGCAAGTGGCAAGATCAAAAACCGAGAAAGAAAAGAGGAAGCCGAGAAGGAATAGGACCGAGAAGAAAAGATGCAATGAAGAAAAGAACTTACCGATCAGTTGGCGGCGCAGCTGCTGCAGCTTGGTTCTCCAGGATTCCTCGTTGTTAATCTGCTTTGATTGAACCTGGCGCAGGGTGTCCATCTGAGCGAAAAGATCAGCATTGGTCTTCTTCAGAGTCTCGCACTCAGCCTCGAGGGCCCTCTCCTTGGCCTTGAAAGTAGTCTCGGCCTTGGCTTTCTCGGCGATGGCCGCGTCCCTCTCGGCGCCAATCTTCACGGCATCTTGGAGCGCGTTCTGAAGCTGGACCTGCAGCTTCTCCATCTCGGTGGTGTGGTCCTTAATCAGAGTAATGGCCTGGTCGGACAGCTGTTTCTCCACCTCTGCTGGCTGGACGCAATCTTGGTGCGCCTCAGCAAATGACTTATAATCTTCTGCGAAAAGATAAGATGAGGTCAGTAAATGGGCAGAGAAGAACCAAACTCAAAGTCACACCGAGTAAACAGCAAACTCACCTTCAAGTTTCTTTATCGTGGCCTCGGCGTTCTCCACGAAGCTACGGCATTTTTCATGCTCGTCGGCCAAGGCTTTCAGTTTTTCTGCAAGAGAAGGAAAGGTTAATGCGTGAAAAAGCAGAAGCGGGCGTAACCATAAAACGCAGGAACCGCGTGGCTAAAGGCGTACCTTGCACTTCGGCCAGCTGTTGGGTGCTGTCGTTTGCATTTTTGCTCGCGGCCTCAGCAGCTAACTTCTCCTTCTCCAGCGCAGCAATACGCCTCCTGGCGATGGAGTGATTCCAGAGAAGGATGCGGTACAAGTTGGTCCGCTTAAGAACGCTATCCTGAAAACCGAGAAGAAAATGAGTCAGGCAATGCAGAGAAGATTCGGCCCGAGTAGGAGGCTACTCGGAGAGTATCCACCTACTCGACCCAAATCTCGGGGACTGGGAGTGATGGTGAGAAAGAAGAAAGGCGAGTAGAAGAGAAGAAAATTCAACTCGGAAAAGGCAAAAAGACTTACTGCGTAGCTCTGTTCGATATCTTCGGCGTTCTTGCGGTGCAAGAACATCTTGGCTGCGAGGGTTGCGGTATCGGTGGAGACGGACATGGGCTGGTGTCCCAGGTCGATCTTGTTCCACTCCACGCGGTAGTGGTCGACGGAGCCAAGGGTCAAGCCGTGCCACTTCTCCTCTCCGAGAACCCCGCTGTCCCACTTGGCGCTGATGTAGCCGACAGTATCCAGTACCTGCTCAAGACCCTTGGAGGTTATTGGCTTGTCTTGGGGTCCCCGAGAAGCAATATTGACGGGTTTATTCTGGGCTGGATCGAAGGGAGGAGTATTCCTGGCTACTGCTTTCCTCCCCTTCTGAATAGCTACAGCTTTATCTTGGGGAGGGAAGCCGATGCTATGTTGGTGGCTAACCTCAATCATATATTCCGGATAGCAAGGCTGGCCAGCAGCGCGAGCGCCCGCAGAGAGTGCAGCAGGAATCGGGCCGGAGTCGCGGATCACGAGTGCTCCGCCTGCGGATGCGCCTTGCTCTCTGGCCCTTTTCTTCGTCTGCTCCTTCTCGATCTTCTGCTTCTCGGGATCCTCGGGTTTCTTCCCCTCAGTCTTGGCCTTTGCCTTCTCGGCGACTGCTTCCTCGGCAGCTCGCTTCTCGGCTTTCTTCTGTTCAGCCCTGGCCTTCTTCTGCTCGGCCTTGGCTCTCTCAGCAGTTTCTTTCTCGGCTTTGGCCTTCTCGGCGGCTTCCTCCTTGGCCTTGGCCTCCTCGGCAGCCACCTTATCGGCAGTCTCCTTCTCGGATAGACCTTTCTTGGAACAGTAATCCCTCAGAGCATCAAGGGCCTGTTGCTTGGCCGCTCGCCCAGGAGAGCTGGATGTGTCCTTGCTCTGTGGAGACGAGGAGGAAGTCGGTGGTGTAAGGCCTTGCGCAGTTGGTGGCGTAGGGCCTTGCGCAGTTGGTGGCGCCGCAGATCCACCGCCTGGCAGGGGGTAGACATCTGCTACGGTAGCATCCGCGGCGGGGTCATCTGTCACCAGCTGCTCGGCAGCAACGTTCTCTTGTGCGGCAGCCTCGGTGGTGGGCTGCTCTGCCTCTGGCCGCTCAAGGGCGGCGGCGTCTTGCTTTTCTTGTTCTTGATTCTCCTCGGCGTTGCTAGCCGGAGGAGAAGGGGGTCTCTCGTCGTGGACGGCGGTGTCATGTGCTGCTGGTTCAGACGCTGCTCCTTGTGCTGGGTTGGCAGCAGCAGCATTGGCGTCGCGGTCCTCATCATCGTCGTCCAGGTTGACCAGAGGTACTGGTTTCTTCTGGGCTGGGTCGGATGCGAGGGCTGCGTTCGCATCCATGGCAGGACTGCAGAGAAGAAAGGAATTAAGGATTGGAAGAAGGTTTGGAGGAAAACAGTGTTACGCGAGAAGGAGGGCAAACGAGAAGAGAACTCACGCAGTGGTGGATTTAAGCTGTCGTCGGGGTTTCTTGACAGTAACCTTCTTCTTCTTCTCGGCGGCCTCCTCCTTCTCGGCGGGCTTCCTTTTCTTGGCTGGAGGCGCCTGTGCTTCGATCCCGGTCCGCTTGCGGGTTTCGGGAGGGGCAGTAGACAGAGGTTGGACGACGAGGGGCGCATCGCCCTCGTTCTCGCCCTCATCCTCGTCCTCCTTCTCCGCAGCGGCCTCATCTGAGAAATTCAAAAGAGAAGAAGGAAGAATCAGGAACAGCAATGCAAGGGGCTGGTGTTTCTCGGAAGCAAACGAGAGGAAAAATAACAATACCGTGAGAGCCTTCGTCCGACCAAGTGCGGAGAGCATCGCGCTTGTCAGGAACAGGGCTGCTCTGTCCCGCGTCATCAGAGGGCAGCATGTCATCCTCCTCGCGATCGGCGAACCAGTTCTCCTCAAAAACTTCGCGACTCTCAATCAACTGTCGAGTAAGAGTCTAAAAGACAGAGAAGGATCATAAGTCAACCGAGTATCAGGATGGAACTCTACTCGGATAGGCGTGCAAACACAAAGCACATTAAGCCTATGCAGTTTTCTAAGTATTCTACTCGGACAGGCGTGCAGGCACAAAGCACACTAAGCCTATGCAGTTTTCCAAGTGTTCTACCCGGATAGGCGTGCACACACAAAGCATACTAAGCCTAAGCGCGAGTCGATTAAGTTCTCTACTCGGTGCACCAGGTGGTTGCGAGTCGGAGCGGAAAGGGAAGTTGTCTACTCGGAAAGCAGAGGCGAAAACAGAGAAGGAAGAACGTACCCGGGCAATCGGTAGCGTGCGGCTGTACGGAGCGAAGCCATACCGCCACCTCTCGGTGAGGCTTGTCTTCAGCACATTCCTGGCATGATAGGCAACATCCACGTCGTCGATTTCGATGGTGGTGGTCCTGGTGCAGTCGCGCGGGCCTCCCATGTAACACATGAGATGGCAGCGCTCCTGCAGTGGGAGTACTCGGCGCTTGATCCAGCATATCACCGGGTCGTCATTCTTGAGGCCCAGCTTCTTCAACTCGCCGAGCCTATCTTCTATCTCGACGGCGATTTCGTCGATGTTGGGCTTCTCCTTCCAGTTCGACCCGAGTGGAGCACGGTTCCTCCAAGCGGGCAGGTTGATTCGGTCATCAACCACACCTCCTTCCGTGGCGGGGACATTCTTGACATAGAAGAATGTCTGCTGCCACATTCGGCAGGAATCCAGCCCCTGGATGCGGGGATGGTTTGTACCCGTCCGCTGCACCATCATGGCACAGCCCGTGTCGGTGGCGCGGCCGATACCTGCACCTTCTTTCTTCCCGACTGATTGCTGGCGGAGATTGAAGTACCTGAGCCACGTATCAGTCGTGGGCCTGATGCCGAGGAAAGCCTCGCAGACGACGACGTGGTAGGCGAGGAAGACGACCGCGTTGGGCGGCAGATGATGCATCTGCAGCCCGAAGTGGTCGAGGAACTTGCGCAAGAAGTCCGAGGCGGGCAGTCCAAAGCCGCGCTCGAAGTGCGACATGAAGACCACCCGCTCGCCGTCCCGCGGAGTTGGTACAACCTCGTCGTCGGGTGCCCGGCACTCCACGCCGGGAGGAACCCTCCTGCTGGACACGAGCCAGGCGAGATTGGCCTGGGTGACGGAGGAACCCGCCCAGCTAGCCTTGGCCATCCTTGCGAGTGGGAGGAGTGGATGATTTTCGAGTGGAGTTGCTCGGTGGACAGAGTCCGCGGCGGCGCGGAAGCTTGCGCGGCGGCGGAGGGCTCGGTGGAGAAGAAGAACAGGAGGCAGAAGGGGAAAAGCGCAGGGAAGAAGAAAAGGAAATTACCGCAGGGGTATTTATACCTCCCTCGCGGGATTACCGTTACCACCACGGTAGTGGGATCGACTGTGGCGTGTGGTGGGTCCTGTGGCCGGATAGAAACGCACACAAGCGCGGGCTGCGCGCGTAACGGCCGCATTTGATCCCACCTTCAGATCGTGGCCAGTAATTGCGCGTGATGGGACATGACGGCCAGTGGGCCCACAGCGTGAAAACTGGACACGTGGCGTCGTGTCCTGAGCAACCAAACGACAAGGTCGTGGATGCTTGACACGTAG
Organism: Alopecurus myosuroides; assembly: GCA_028641055.1. Taxonomy (NCBI): domain Eukaryota; kingdom Viridiplantae; phylum Streptophyta; class Magnoliopsida; order Poales; family Poaceae; genus Alopecurus; species Alopecurus myosuroides. Next base: position 413,853,122 of record CM054059.1, read on the forward strand.
GCAGTGCCTGCGTGAAGGGCTGGATGTTGCTCTGCGCTGCAGAGGCTCAGTTTGCGAAATTTCGCTAAGTCTTTTTACTCGGATACAGAGTAGAAAGCAAGTGCTACTCGGAAAGAGGAGACTCAGGATACTTTCCGGATAGCTACTCGGAGGACCTACTTGGCATCTTGAGGTTCGATGGCTGAGATGCAAAGGCTGGTTTTAAGCTGGCAGAGCCTAGTGAACAAGTTCGCAAGACTCAACCAGCTTCGGGGACTGCTGTCGGGGGGTTACCCCCGAGTAGGGTAAAGACAGGTGGTAAAGGCCGCATACAGAAGAGAGGTTTGGTCGAGTAGCCGACTACCGGGTACTCGCTACCCGGTCGACTGCTACCCGGTCTCACCTCAAGATGACCAGAAGGAGATATCAGTCAAGTTTTACCCTGTCGAGTAGAAGGTTTGGCCCGAGTACAATTGGCGGGAACCTTTGGCGGGAAACTACTCGGGCAGGAAGTCAAAGGAGCCGTTCTGACACAGGATCCCGCGTATCCTGGGTCCGTACTTGGCAGCATTCGAACTACTGTTCACGTGGGGACGGCCTGCCTGACAGTGACAGCATGGAAGCAGTCGGTGGCAGGATAAGGGGGACCTACTCTGTGACTAGGTACAGTGATACCAGTCTGTCCCCTAGTTTTGCCCAACGACTTTATAGAAGCAGCCAAGACCAACGACCAAAGCTGTCAGCGGGTACTCGGAGAAAGGACAGTGTGCACACTATGTCGACACTTGTCTAGGATTTGGACGTATCCGGCTGGGCACCATGTATATAAGGTGCCCCGCCGCCTCCTGCGCGAGGCACACGGACATACGCTCTCAGATGCTCCCAGAGTGGCTCACTAGAAACCCTAGAAACCCTAAGTTCCTGACCTAGCTCTACTCGGAGAGGGGCAAGGGGCTACTCGGTAGCATTACTATTTGTACTGTGGCTACTCGGTGAGACACCGTAATACATAGAGAAAGGCAGGAGTAGGGGTTTTACCTCCTCACGAGGGCCCTGAACCTGGGTACATCGTGTTGTTTGTGTTGTGTGGATCTTACCTCACGCGGCTATTCGTCGCGTGATCCCTCCCCGGACACCTCCAGCGTCCATCGTCCCCACATCTTTAGCCATCCTATGGCATCTGCCGTGACACCACCACGACAGGACCGGACCTAAAATTTGTTACCAATAGGGGCAAGGGCCGACCCTAAAAAAATAGATCCAACCTGGACCTATCCCTTTCGACCCCCGGGAAAAACCGCCCCTCTCGACAGACACGCACAAGAGGGCTTCCATAGCGTCCTTCGCCTTTCCGTCGTCGAACTCCACTGCCGGTGTGTCCCCTCCGCGCGGAAGGGAAGGACCAACATGCTCCTCTATATGAGGTCCTTGAAGTACGGCCTGCCCCACCGGAATGACTCGGAGACGAACTCGGCCGACCGGTGACGATGACGAGCCGCACGCTGCCCCTCAGCTAGCTCACCGGCACGACCCTGTCGCCGACGTTCAGCTTTATCCTGGACAGGTTCTTCTCCCGCGTGATCATGGCCACCTGCGCGACGTCGCTGGACTTACGGTCACACGAGTAGAGGAACACGAAGACCGACACCGCCGTCCGCCCCCACGTCGATGCCCATGCCCTCAAGTGTCTCCACAGTGCCCGCCGCCCTCACGGGGTTCTGTTGGAACGCGTAGAGATAAACGAAAAAAATTCTACGCGGTACTTTCAAAATCTAGCCGAGGTAGAAGGCCACGAGGATTACCACTAGACGCGCGGTTGCGGATTATCGATGAAGCGCGTCGATGAAGTGTAGTCCCACGATCCGATCCAATCCCGCGAACGTCGAAGTGTTGAACGTACATCACCTCTGTTGGTATCCACACGTACGAGGAGGAGCTCCGACGGTAGACTGCTAGGTCCAGTGCGACGGCTGGACAGAGTGGGGCTAGGGTTCCCAACGCATGGGAGTGGAGTAACGTACCCGCTAGGCAACCTGCGCCCCTCTTTATATAGCGAGTGGTAGTGGGCTTCACAACGCTTGTGGCCCATTCCCTCCGTGAGTCCGACTCAGAAACTCAGTCCATTTCCGGTTCGGATCCAACCCGACCAATACATTTGCTCCCGCTCTTAAGTGTGCGACCCTGTAGGCTCATGGCGACTTGAACATGATTGGATTCCAACTCTCAATCGATCAATCGGTAGCGGCTCCTAGCAGAACGTGCCGACTCCCAAGTGCCATAGAGTCATGACGACATACCTTCCAATCTGACTTTCATCTTAGTCCCTTTTGCCTCACGATATACCTTGTCGAACTATAGGCGAATTATCGTCATCCCTTAATAGCTCAACTCTCTTCTCGGTCCGTGATATATGATTCATCTGACTAACTCTTAGTCAATAGACCCAGTTAACACTTAACTGAGTCACGCATGGCCATGCTTATGGAATCATATCACTAGAGAGGGCCCAGAGAATATCTCTCCATTCGGAGGGGCAAAATCCCATCTTGATTATCCACATCATGCAGCTTGCTTCTCATTCGACTCGAACTCTGCCTTTATAATTGCCTTGTCATAGAACAATGTTTGATAGAACCTAAGTCGGTGATCCACAACTCGGATTATGCGACACCTCAGGTCTAAGGATTACATTAATTGAGACAAGCAAATGACGACTTAGTCGTTGCATCTCAATATGGGCCAGTCTGACTTGCTAAACTCTTTAGCCAAGTCTGTGAACGTTGGAATGACATCGCCATGCCCATGACAAGTGGAACCGAGTCATCAACCAACACTCACATTAGTCTAGAGTGTGTGTCCAGCACAACCTTAATGACCAACGACAATTTACCATGAACAACATGAATACATAGTTCCACAATGGAATCACATATTCAATGACATATATCAGATGTTCAAAACAAGGACGACTTAATAACTTTATGAATACATTGGGAATTACATCATACATGATTGCCTCTAGGGCATATTCCCAACAGTCTCTCACTTGCACTAGAGTCAATCATCTCGGCATCATATGCCTAGGCATCGAATGCCCATACCTCTCATGTGCGCCTCATGTTTTGGTTGTGGTAGAGCCTTTGTCAATGGATCTGCAATATTTGCATCCGTGCGTACTTTGCATAACTTGATATCACCTTGTTCGACAAACTGGCGAATGAGGTGGTAACGCATGAGTATATGTTTATTCTTCTGGTGTTGTCTAGGTTCCTTGGCTTGTGCGATAGCACCATTGTTGTCACAATATACGTCCAAAGGATTGGGCGCGCCCTGAACCACACCAAGAACTATCAGGAGGTTCCTGATCCAAACAACTTCCTTTGCAGCATCAGAGGTAGCAATATACTCAGCCTCTGTCGTAGATGCAGACACGGTATCTTGCTTGGAACTCTTTCAGATCACAGCCTCTCCATTCATTACGAACACGTATCCAGATTGCGAACGAGAATCATCTGAGTCGGTGAGATAACTCGCATCGGTGTAACCCTTTACACTGAATTCCTCATCACCTCCATAAACTAGGAACATTTCCTTAGTCCTTCTCAAGTACTTAAGGATGTTTTTAACCGCTGCCGAGTGGGCTTCGGCAGGGTCAGCCTGGTATCTGCTCGTTACACTTAGAACATAGGAAACATCTGTCCTAGTACAAATCATGGCATACATGATGGATCCGATTGCCGAAGCATACAGAATCACACTCATCCGACTTCGCTCATCAGTTGTCGAAGGACACTGAGTCTTGCTAAGTTTTATACCATGGGACATCGGTAAGAATCCCTTCTTAGACTCTTCCATTTTGAATTTCTTCAAAACTTTATCTAGATATGTACTCTGACTCAATCCAATGAGTCTCCTTGATCTATCTCTATAGATCCTGATTCCTAATATGTAAGTCGCCTCACCCAAATCCTTCATTGAGAAACTCCTTTCCAATGATTCTTTGGTTTCTTGCAACATCATGACATCATTTCCCATCAGTAATATGTCGTCCACATATAAGATTAGAAAATTTACTTTGCTCCCACTAAACTTCTTGTATAAACAAGAATCATGATCGTTCTTGATGAAGCAAAACGATTTGACTACCTCATCAAAGCGAATATTCCAACTCCGAGATGCTTGCTTCAATCCATAAATGGATTTCTGAAGTTTGCATACCTTGTCAGCGTTAGCTGGATCGACAAAACCTTCGGGCTGTATCATATACACGTCCTCAGTTAAATTTCCATTAAGCAAAGCCGTCTTGACATCCATCTGCTATATCTCATAGTCGAAATAGGCTGTTATGGCTAACATGATCCGAACTGACTTAAGCATCGCTACAGGCGAGAAGGTCTCGTCGTAGTCAACTCCTTGAACCTGTCGGAACCCTTTCGCGACAAGTCGTGCTTTATAGACAGAAATATTTCCATCCATATCAGTTTTCTTCTTAAAGACCCATTAGCACTCGACGGGTCTTGCACCGTCAGGCAGATCAACCAAATTACAAACTTGGTTTTCATCCATGGACTTTAACTCGGATCTCATGGCTCCAAGCCATGACTCGGAATCAGATCCCACCATTGCTTCCGAATAAGTTGCCGGCTCATTACTGTCTAACAGTAAAACATCACGAGCATTTTGTAATCTGGCAGATCTCCGTGGTTCAGGTGCTGTTACCGGTGTAGGTACCACGACCGGCTCAGCCTCCAAGGCCCTTGCCGACTCGCCCCTAGACGGTTCCTCTCGAATTTCTTCAAGTTGCATTGTGCTCCCACTGACTCCCCGATTGAGAAACTCTTTCTCAAGGAAGACACCATTCCGAGCGACAAACACTTTTCCCTCTTCCCGGTTGTAGAAGTAGTACCCCAAGGTTTCCCTCGGATACCCCACGAAAATACACTTATCCGACTTGGGCGTGAGCTTGTCCGACTGAAGTCGCTTGACAAATGCTTCACAACCCCAAATCTTAAGAAAAGACAAACTTGGCATTTTGCCAGTCCACATCTCATGTGGTGTCTTCTCTACTGACTTTGATGGTACTCTGTTTAGTGTGAACGCTGCAGTTTCTAGACAATAACCCCAAAATAATAAAGGTAGATCTGTCCGACTCATCATTGATCGTACCATGTCCAACAAGGTCCGATTTCTCCATTCCGATACACCGTTCCTCTGCGGTGTACCTGGTGGAGTGAATTGAAGAACTATTCCACAACTCTTTAGATGGTCATCAAACTCATGGCTCATGTACTCGCCTCCACGGTCCGACCGTAGAAACTTTATTTTCTTGCCGAGTTGATTTTGTACCTCACTCCGGAATTTCTTGAATTTCTCAAAGGCTTCCGACTTGTGTTTCATTAAATAGATATATCCATACCTACTCAAATCATCAGTGAAAGTAATGAAGTACTCATAACCACCTCTGGCTGTCGTGCTCATTGGATCACATACATCACTATGTATTAATTCCAACAAGTCGGACGCCCTTTCACAACTCCTTGCAAAAGGTGTCTTGGTCATTTTGCCTAGTAGGCATGATTCGCATGTCTCGAATGACTCTAAGTCGAACGAAGTTAGAAGTCCATCATCATGGAGCTTCTTCATGCGCTTCTAACTTATATGATCAAGCTGACAGTGCCAAAAGTAAGTCATATTTAGATAATTTGGTTTCAACCTTTTGACATTTATGTTATAGACCGATTCACTATCAAGATTCAAAATAAATAACCCTTCCTGAACGGGTGCAAAGCCATGAAACATATCTTTCAAATATAAAGAACAACCATTATTCTTAATATTCGACTCATAACCTTGTCTCATTAAACATGAGGCGGAAATAATGTTTCACTAAGCACTAGAACATAATAACAATTATTCAGCTCCATTAAAAATCCTGAAGGTAAATGAAGTTGCATCGTGCCGACTTCCAACGCAGCGACTCTCGCCTTGTTGCCGACCCGAATATCAACCTCTCCTCTTGCCACGCTCCTAGTTCTTACCAGTCCCTGCAACGAGTTGCATATGTGAATAACTGATCCGGTATCATATACCCAAGAACTGTTAGGTGCATCAGCAAGATAAATATCTATAACATTACACACAAGTGTACCTGAGTTGGAAGTCACACCTCCACTCTTGGCTCTGTCAGCCAAATACTTGGTGCAGTTCCTCTTCCAGTGGCCATCCTGCTTGCAATAGAAGCAATTGGCTCCGGCTGTAGGAGATGGCTTAGTCTTTGAGGAAGCGCTCTGGACAGGGCCATGGGCGTTTCCTCCTGACTTATCCTTCTTCTTCTTAGTCCAAGAACTCTTATTGAACTTAGCCTTATTCTGCACCATCAACACTTGACTGACGCCTTTCTTGAGATCAGCCTCTGCCGTTTTGAGCATCCCATGTAATTCAGTGATCTTCTTATCCATACCATGCATGTGGTAGTTCGAAATGAACGGACCATACGCACTAGGAAGAGAGTTCAGAATTATATCGGTAGCGAACTCTTCGTTAATTGGGAAGCCCAGCCGATCCAGAGACTGCACGTAACAAGTCATCTTGATTATATGCGGACTCAGTGGATCACCGTCTTTAAGCTTACAGCCCAGCAAAGATTGAGAGACTTGATACCTCTCGGTCTTTGCCTGAGCCTGGAACATACTTTTGAGGCTTTCGATCATATCGTAGGCCTCAACATTCTCGAACTGCTGCTGCAAGTCCGGTTCCATGTGTGCAAGCATAAGACAGCTAATTTCCGTAGACTCATCTCTAGTCTTACGGTAGGCATTCATGACAGCGACAGTCGCATCATCATCAGGCTCTTCTAGAAGTGGAGTTTCTAGAACATGTTCTTTCTTGTCATGCTTGAGGACTATCCTCAGATTACGATACCAGTTGGTGAAATTAGTTCCATTAAGCTTATCTTTCTCTTGGATTGACCTCAACGCAAAAGTGGACCACTGAGGAAGGTTGCTAGGTGCCATTGATCTACAACAGAAAATATGCAAAAACACTTAAGACATGTATTCATAAAAGAGCAGGCATATTAAACGCTTTAATACTTATGCTCCCACTAGAACCAACACCCCTCCGATGGTTGCTAAGTGATTCAAGATCCTAAATAAGCAAGCCGACTAGTGAGTTTTAGCATCACTGCTAGCCATCAAGTGATCTAGGTAGGCAACACCTTGCCAATCGTATCCAATACGACTCCTGTTAGTTGGGTGGCATCACATGCCCCGGCTCCCAACCTACCGAGCCCCGAGCCCCACAACCGTTGTGATGGACTCGTCTAGATTACCAAGTGCTTCTGCTGTAAGAGTCCGACTCAAACCCACCTAATCGGAAAGAATTAATAGCACCTCAATTTTATGAGCCCACTACCAATAATGTCCGACTTGTGATGGTGCAACACTGGTGGGGCGATCGACTAGACCTTCTTTGAGGGATTAAAATCTACCAACTATCTAAATAGAGGTAAAAAGAGACATAACAATAACACAAATAAAGTAATTATAATGTGAAATGGTATGGCTCTCTTCATGGTGATCTCCATCTCCACGAAGCTTGTAAGTCGACTCGTGCCAACTCTTGTCACGTACCATCTTACTCCATGTAGCCGACTTGTACATCGACTTGCATGTCACCCGGGTTCTCCAACAAGCTACACTAGCTAGTAAATGAAAAATTACATAGAGAATCCGACACGCAAGCCGTTATACAATAAAATGACAGCACCTAGGCTCCAGCCGACTGACAAAAACATGATACGCAGATCATGTATGAATTACACACATCACATGCACATAAGCCATACCATTCACAACTTCCTGCAAAAACAAGTTATGCATAGACACGATATCTACCGGCGTTGTGAAACTTGTAACGACATCTAAAGCGCTATGACAGGGCGAAGCCGGCGGTCTGAACATGGATTCGATCACCCAACGATTTTGGAAAACGCAGATCTCATCTGCATTCCGAACATGGATTTCTTCATCGGATAAAACAATTTTACCCAAATCTGATCCTATTCCGATTCGATCAAACTCTTTGATCTTCGATCACCGCAACTGGATTTATGTGTCACAGTATACCCCGATGGCGAAAACCGACCAGTACGGATAAGTTGTTCCACGACCTTAGTAGTATGATCATGGAAACCAGATCATCCATTAACCCCGAGTACGATTGATCCAATCAACCTTGTACAAAACCGATCTATCTCATAGAACGACCACCAAAACAGCAATTAGATCACATCTAACGCTAACTACATATCACATATGTGCGGATCTCGGGCCTAAAACCAGAAGCTACCGCTCTGATACCACTGTTGGAACACGTAGTGATAAACGAAAACTTTTCTACGCGGTACTTCCAAGATCTAGCCGAGGTAGAAGGCCACGAGGATTACCACTAGACGCGCGGTTGTGGATTATCGATGAAGCGCGTCGATGCAGTGTAGTCCGACGATCCGATCCAGCCGATCCAATCCTGCGAACGTCGAAGTGCTGAACGTACAACACCTCTGCTGGTATCCACACGTACGAGGAGGAGCTCCGACGGTGGACTGCTAGGTCCGGTGCGACGGCTGGACTGAGTGGGGCTAGGGTTTCTAACACATGGGAGTGGAGTAACGTACCCGCTGGGCAACCTGCGCCCCTTTTTATATAGCGAGTGGTAGTGGGCTTCACAACGCTTGTGGCCCATTCCCTCTGTGAGTCCGACTCACAAACTCAGTCCATTTCCGGTTCGGGTCCAACCCGACCAATACATTTGCTCCCGCTCTTAAGTGTGCGACTCTGCAGGCTCATGGCGACTTGGACACGATTGGAGTCCAACTCTCAATCGATCAATTGGTAGCGGCTCCTAGCAGAACGTGCCGACTCCCAAGTGCCATAGAGTCATGACGACATACCTTCCAATGTGACTTTCATCTTAGTCCCTTTTGCCTCACGATATACCTTGTTGAACTATAGGCGAATTATCGTCATCCCTTAATAGCTCAACTCTCTTCTCGGTCCGTGATATATGATTCATCTAACTAACTCTTAGTCAATAGACCCAGTTAACACTTAACTGAGTCATGCATGACCATACTTCTGGAATCGTATCACTAGAGAGGGCCCAGAGAATATCTCTCCATCGGAGGGGCAAAATCCCATCCTGATTATCCATATCATGCAGCTTGCTTCTCATTCGACCCGAACTCTGCCTTTATAACTGCCTTGTCACAGAACAGCGTTTGACAGAACCTAAGTCGGTGATCCACAACTCGGATTGTGCGACAACCTCAGGTCTAAGGATTACATTGATTGAGACATGCAAATGACGACTTACTCGTTGCATCTCAATATGGGCCAGTCCGACTTGCTAAACTCTTTAGCCAAGTCTGTGAACGTTGGAATGGCATCGCCATGCCCATGACAAGTGGAACCGAGTCATCAGCCAACAATCACATTAGTCTAGGGTGTGTGTCCAGCACAACCTTAATGACCAAGGACAATTTAGCATGAACAACATGAATACATAGTTCCACAATCGAATCACATATTCAATGACATATATCAGATGTTCAAAACAAGGACGACTTAATAACTTTATGAACACATTGGGAATTACATCATACATGATTGCCTCTAGGGCATATTCGCAACAGGTTCCCCAACTCCGGCATGAGTTGGGTCAGCGCGATGAGGCTACCCAGCCTCCTGCTGGCCATGAACGCCAGGTAGAACAACCTCCGCAGCGACCGGTACGGGGACGCACCTCGCTTCTTATTTGTTGCTGCCGCTGCAAGAACCGAACGAAGAAGCGCGCCGCGGCACCGGGACCATAATAAGATCGTCGGAGTTGGCGCTGCCGAGGGCTATGTCGCGGTCGTGCAAGTTTGTGAGCCGGCCATAGGAGTGCAGCAGCTGTGTGCACCGATCCACCAGCTCGTCGGCCTCTGTCTCTTTATCGTGAACCTGTGCGTGCCTGCGTGGTCGAACGGACGGCACCCATGCACTGGCCGGTGTCCCAATCCACACATGCAGTAGGCGGCTATATTCAGCTCGCCTTCGAGCGGAGGCGCCCGGATGGCGGAGACGAGGACGTCAGTGAGTTCGTGTGCTCCATGCCGCAGTCGGACATGCCGGTGGCAGCCATGCAGACAAGGAGCGGAGGTTAGCGGTCGGGAGGATCGATGAGGACGTGCTGACGCGCTGTACGGGTTTAGCGACAACACCGGGAGGATCGACGGGGACAAGATGAACGAGTCTGGCGCTGACGCCCTAGCTGACTTACCGCTCCGCTGGCTGGTGCATGCAATGGTAGCACCGTGAAGAGGGCCGAACCTTGGTTACCCAAGAACCTAGAACAGGAGGTACGGGAAAAAACCAGCCCTGAAATTTGTTTCATAGGTTCGGTGGTCCAATGTTAGGTCCAAACCGGACCGGACCCAGCGCATCTTGATGATTGGTGTAATAAGTAAGGTCGATACGGTTTACACTCGCCAACACGGGGTCTTGCGGATTTTAGTTGGTAGTCTCAATTACACTAAGATCCCAAAAACTTTTCCGATTCTTATAAGGGAGAGCTTTATGAGTTATCTTTTTCATGTTGAGGGAGAAGAGAAATACGACAACAATGATGATATGGTTGTTGACAAGGATAAGGAGGAGGATGAGGACAGTGATGATGACTTGGCAGACGATTTTCAAGATGCACTTGCTAAAACCTCTTTGGAGGATGTTGCAGGTAAACAAGGAAGTGTGCAACCGGTGGAGCGGGTTCCATCCAATGACTAGCAAGGAGGGTCGAGTCCTAGAGGTCCTACAGCTATGGAGATGATGACAAAAGAGGGTGGTGTTATCACCCATGCTGCAGAAACAATTTAGTGTCGTTGATAAGACAATTGCGGCCGAGTCTTTCTCTGTCGGGCACAGAAAACAACCGATTTCGCTGGCGGGCAGAGGTTCCTGGCAGAAAAATGTGGTTTTCTCTGCCGCAGGCTGCTGTGAAACCCGGGTGGAGCGGGCGTGTGTTGCGACTGTTGCGGGATCTAGGTCGCTAATGGACGGCCACGTTGACGCACGCATGGACACGGGAGTGGTGACATCTTCTGTGCACCGCTCTTTGGGAGGTGCCTTGGAGGCCGAGCTGCTGGTGCCCACGGTGGAGGTGCATACTGCTGCGCCACCGTCCTCAATGATCCAATCGCGGAACCAGGTGGGGACGATGTCTACTGAGGAGTCAATCCCCTCGACAATCTTTGAAGATTCAGTGGCAGATGTCTACCTGATGCCATGCCGTCCGGGGGACATGGTGTGTCACCACGGACGTCGAGGTCTGATGTGCCCTTAGCAAGTTGCTCTCGGTCGGGAGGGGTGGTGACTGCTACGCCATCTTCATTTGGGATGGTGATTAATTCTATGGAGGGGAAGGTGTTATGTGTGGAGGTGGAGACGGAGGTCTATCCGTGCGAGGTATCACCGAGCACAACCATACTTTGGGAGGCCTAAGACGGTGCAACGGAGAAGGGGCGCCGACACTTCAGCGAGAGGCGGTGATCACATATGGAGGGATCATGGAGCCTACTGCCTCAGGACATCAATCGAGTGCTCGAATTAGGGCTCATCCTTCGGCGGATGTGCCTATTGCGGAGCGGGCGTCTCTGCGGGCTGCGCATAAGGATGCTCAGCTAGGAGGTATGTCTTCCAATAATATTTTGTCATTTGCTAATTTTTCGAATTAAACTATTATTCATAGGGCTGGTAGGTTGTGTGTGTCGTTGGGTTTATCACCGTCTTCCGCCGATAGGGTAGCGTTTTTTCTGAAAGCAACCGAACAATCTCATCAGTTAATTACTTTGAATAAAATTTTACCGTCAGCTGGGGATGATAGTGATCATTTCCTAGTGGTGCATAGGACGTCAAACTTGTGCGAGGACTTCGAGGATGACATCGAGGAGGGCCCGGAGGATCATTTGGATCGTTTATCCCAGGGTGTCAAGGTGACACGATCCCGTAAAGTTAACAATGCAAGTTGTTACTCCAAACCTTGGAGAAGTGCTAGGATTACAAAATTAAATATTAAGTAGAGATGAGAGGGTTGTTCTGGAATAGTGATGGGTTTGGGGATACAACTAAGCATTGGGCCACTAGAGCAGCAATAGTAGAGTTGAAGTTGGACTTTATAACTATTAGTAAGACAGGGAGAGGGAATTTTTTGACAATATTTTGAAATAATTTGGCTGGTGGATTGGATTTCAACTGGTACTGTCTACCACCTCATGGGTTTCAATAACACGACTATAGCAATACAGTCTGTTATAGCCGGGAATTTCTCAGTAAAAATTCATGTGCACTCAAAGAAGGATGACTTTCTTTGAGCATTGGTTGTCGTTTATGGGGCTGCCCAAAACGATAAGAAACCGGAATTCTTGTCTGAGCTAGTACGTATTTGCGAACTAGAAACACGTCCCATGCTGGTGGGTGGTGATTTTAATATTATTCGCGGACAAGAAGAGAAAAATAATGATAATTTTAATCTACGATGGCTGGTTATTTTTAAAGCTATTATTGAAAGCCTAGATTTAAAGGAACTAGAATTGTCGGGAAGACAGTATACCTGAACAAGCAGACGAGATGTGCCAACTTTGGAGAGGTTGGATCGGGTGCTTGCTAGTGTAGAATGGGAACAAAAATTCCCGTTAGTGACAGTGCAGGCTATGCCTAGGATGGGGTCTGATCACTGGTCACTACTAGTCGATTCTGGTTCTTCGGCTCACGTTGGGAATAAGTCGTTATTCTCCTTTGAGCTAGCTTGGCTAAGACAAGCGGGTTTTTATGAATTAGTAAACGCGGAAATGGGAGTTCATTTCGAAAGGTTCAAACCCGATAGAACGGTGGCAAAATAAGATTAGACACCTTAGGAGTTTTCTGAGAGGTTGGGCAAAGAATACAAGGCTTTGAGAGATAAGCTATTGCTACTTATTAATTAACTAAAATAAAAAGCTGAACAAATTCCACTTTCCGAGGCTGAGAGGGCCGCAAAGTCAGAAGCGGATTTGTGTCTTGCTAATCTTTGCCGCGGAGAGGAGTCTAAGTGGGCTCAACGAGCGAAAATGAGGCATATTCAGGAAGGGGCAATAATACTCGTTACTTTCATTTAATTGCTAATGGTAGACATCGTAAGAAACAAACCTTCCAGTTGGAACAGGATGAAGGGACTATTGTTGGGCAAGAGAATTTAAAGGTCTTTATTTCTGAGTACTACAAAAAAAATTGGACCATCGATTCCATCTAGCTTCTCATAGGAGGAGACAAGGATCAACGATATTACTCAGGTTTCCATGGATGAGAATACTATCTTAACACAACCTTTTTTGGGAAAGGAGGTGTGGGAGGCGATATCTCAGATGGAACTAAATAAAGCTCCGGGTCCGGATGGGTTTCCGGCTGAGTTTTACAAAAAAAATCCGGGAGGTCATTAAGACGGATTTAATGGCCATGTTCAATCAGTTGCATGGTGGTGATCTAGACATGTTCAAGTTGAACTTTGGAGTAATCACCTTACTTCCTAAGAAGGAAGATGCGAGTAGGATTGAGCAATATAGACCTATTTGCCTATTAAACGTGAGTATGAAGTTTTGTACTAAGTAGAAACGATCGGAGTGACCTCGATTGCGCAGAGAGTTACCCGCCCCTCGCAATCAGCGTTCCTCCCGGGGAGGAACATTTTGAAAGGGGTCGTGGTTCTTCATGTGACTATTCATGATTTAAAGCGGAAAAGGTTGGATGGTGTCTTACTTAAAATAGATTTTGAGAAAGCGTATGATAAGGTTAACTGGAAGTTTCTCCAACAAATTCTACGCATGAAAGGCTTCAATCCGCAATGGTGTGATTGGGTGGCTAGGTTTGTGCAAGGAGGAAGTATGAGAATTAGAGTGAATGATGACATCGGTCATTAGTTCTAAACTTTAAAGGGGTTGAGACAGGGCAATCAGTTATCACCCATTCTTTTTAACCTGGTAGCTGATATGTTGGCACTTCTTATTGCAAGGGCAAAAGTGGATGGCCAAGTTGGAGGTTTGATTCCCCACCTAGTTGAGGGAGGTGTTTCTATTCTCCAATACACTGGTGACACTATTCTGTTTTTAGAGCCTGATGTGGAGAAAGCGGTAAATATGAAATTAATTATGTCCATCTTTGAGTAGTTGCCTGGGTTGAAAATTAATTTCCATAAAAAGTGAGATGTTTTATTTTGGAAAAGCCAATGATTTTCAGCAAGAGTATAGAAATATTTTTGGGTGTGAGGTTGGTGCTTTTCCATTTAAATATTTAGGGATCCCAATTTATTATCGTAAAGTTCTTAATAGGGAATGGAAGCCGGTGGAGGACCGATTTGAACAAAAACCGAGTTCATGGGTAGGAAAATTTCTCTCGTATGGAGATCGTCTTGTTCTTATCAACTCGGTTCTTTCAAGTTTACCAATGTTTCTTCTCTCTTTCTTTGAAATACCTGCTAAAGTTAAAAATAGATTAGATTATTATCGATCCTGTTTTTTCTGGCAAAGTAATCAGACAAAAAAGAAATATAGCTGACCAAGTGGAATATCGTTTGTCGCACCAAGGATCAGGGTGGACTTGGGATTGAATGCTTAGATGTTAAGAATAAGTGTTTATTAAGCAAATGACTTTTTAAGTTACTATCCGAAGAGAGTATGTGTCATGAACTATTGCACAATAAATACGTGAAAGGCAAACCGCTCACACAGGTGGACGCTAAGCCTACTGACTCCCCCTTTTGGAAGGGTATTATGAGAGTCAAACAAGATTTTTTCCAACATATTTCATTTACACTGGGCAATGGGCAAAGTGTTAGATTTTGGGAGGATCCGTGGTTGTATGGAACATCTTTGGCTATTCAGTATCCTGCCCTTTTTAATATTGTGCGTTCTAAAAATGTGTTGGTCGCAGATGCCCTTGGATAGGAGCAATTAAATATTGAGTTTAGACACTCGCTGTATGGAGATAAATGGGTTGCGTGGCTAAATCTGGTAGAGAGATTGATGGTAGTCTCTTTATCCAACGAGCAAGATACTTCTCTGTTAAATCTTTATATGAGGAGCTTATGAATGGAAATACGAGATTCCTACATAAGTACATGTGGACATTAAAGGTTCCACTAAAGATTAAAATCTTCATGTGGTTTCAAGGAACTGCTAACCAAGGATAATCTTGTTAAAATACGATGGACAGGATGTAAAAAATGTGTGTTTTGCGATTCTGACGAGACGGTGGATCATCTGTTTGTACACTGCGAGTTTGCTAAAAATATATGGAGATTGGTACACTTTACTTTTAGTATAACTCCGCCAACTAGTATTAGTAACATGTTTGGTATATGGTTAAATGGAGTAGATAAGTCTACTAAAGCTAGTATACGTATTGGTGTATGTGCTTTTCTTTGGGCAATTTGGAATTGCCGCAATGATGTTATTTTTAACAATTTGGTGGTCGGATATTTTTTTGCAGGCGATGCATAGGGCTAAGCATTGGATCTATTTGTGGTCTTACCTGCTGGCAGACAGCCAGCGTGGACGTTTGTATGCCGGATGCTCTCGGCTGATGACGGTCGTTCGGGCTATATTCGGCAGGGATGGATGGCTACATAGTAGAAGACTATAATGAACTGTAGTTTAATGTTATTGTTGTTTCGTTGGCTGATTTTTGTATTACTAGACTACAATGGATATCATAATGACCTCTTTGTGAGCATCCCAAGCGCAATGCATTGTGTGGGCTAACCATGGGAACATAGACCACTTGGTTAGTCCTTCACACACTTAAAAAAAATATGTGTATGACCAATTGTATTACTTATGTGTTGTACTTTCTCTCTCTAAACAGGATTTCACACGGTATTTTGCACTGCTTTATAAATAAAGCAACCGCCACTACAGTCGTACAGAGTGTCAGGTATATGTTGTACTTTTAGTTCTACCACCGTAGATTCCAAAGAAAATATATGTATTTCCGTAGTATATATTGCCTCTTATTAATATTGTTTCGGCTCACTTAGTCCTCAGCTCGATCATAATTTCCAGCCTTGGCACTAGTGGCAGCGCTATGTTTGCTAGGATAGAGGTGAGGTCGTCGTAGTAGCCATTGTAGCACAAGAACGCGTCCATCCTAGCAGTACCACCGTTTCTATAGACTGGAGAGTTGGAAAAATGGAGGGACATGCAACGAAATGGGAACACATAAGGCACCGACTTGTGTTCTGATGGTTAGAGAATCTCCACCGGCACCCATCAAATATGTGTTCAGCACCCCCAATTGGCCTCCCTTGGGGGCGTCGGACATGTGTCCGCGGATTTGGTGGACGTACTCCGCAAAGGCGCCCCCCAACCGGCTACCCCCAACGACAGCCCTAGCTTGTTTTGATCAAACTATTTTGTATTTGATGAAAATATTCGATAAACTAGGTAAATAATAATTGTACAAACACACAAATAGTTCAACAGTTATTACAATCATTTAAATATTTCAAATTCTTCAAATTTGTACAAACAAATCTTCCTAATCGAACTAATCGTTAACTCTCATAGCCCACAAGTGTGCCACAAGATCAGCCTAAAGTTGATGGTGAACTCCCTCGTCACGGATTTCCTGATAAACGCTAAAAAAATCATCAAACTCAGCAGACACGCCCGGTTGTGGATCCACAAGAGGGCTCTGAAAGTCGAATGGCTCATCGAACACCATTCCAATGTCTCGCTCGCTCTCGATGATCATGTTATGCATGATAATACAAAAGTTCAAGACATCACACATTTGATCTATCGACCAAGATAGACAAGGATACCTTACCACAGCAAACCGTGCTTGGAGTACACAAAATGCCATTTCCACATCTTTCTGGACGGCCTCCTGTTTCTTTGCAAAAAAAATATTACCTCACCCACAGGATCCTGGATTGTCTTCACAAATATAGACCAATTGGGGTATATGTCATCCGCTAGGTAGTACCCTTTGTCATACTCACGTCCATTAATCGAATAGATGTAGTACGGAGCATGTCCTTCACCTAGTCTCTGGAATATCGGAGAGTGTTGCAACACATTGAGGTCATTGTGAGAACCGGTCATCCCAAAAAATAAATGCCAAATCCAAATATCGTAATCAGGCACAGCCTCAAGCACAACAGTGCACTTTCCGTGATGACCACCTTTGTACATCACTTTCCAAGCAAATGAACAATTCTTCCAACTCCAATGCATGCAATCGATGCTTCCAAGCATCCAGGAAATCCTATTGCTTGTCCTTGTGCCAACAAACGATTCGTCTCTGCTTCATTTGGTGATCTCTGATACACGGGACCTAACACTACAACTACTGCCTTGCAAAATCAAAATGTGGCTTGAACGACAATGGTCTCAGACATACGAAGATAGTCATCCAATGAATCTGCAGGGGATCCATATGCAAGACATCATATTTCAGTCGTGCATTTCTGAAGAGATGAAAATCCTAGAAGCCTGATTTCTACGCACGCTTCTATTCTTGTAGACAGTGTTGGGCCTCCAAGTGCATAGGTTTGTAGAACAGCAGCAAGTTTCTCTTAAGTGGATTACCCAAGGTTTATCGAACTCAGGGAGGAAGAGGTCAAAGATATCCCTCTCAAGCAACCCTGCAATCACGATACAAGAAGTCTCTTGTGTCCCCAACACACCTAATACAATTATCAGTTGTATAGGTGCACTAGTTCGGCAAAGAGAGAGTGAAAAAACAAGTAATATGGATGTGTATAAGGGATAATAGCAATCTGAAATAAAAATGGCAGCAAGCAAACATGTAGCAGAACTGATTGAAAAAAGTATTTCAATACTTAGAAACAAGGCCTAGGGATCATACTTTCACTAGTGAACACTCTCAACAATAATAACATAATTGAATGCGTAAATATCTCTCTTCACTACGCTACTCTGAACCACTCTCCGTCGAATAACAAACACCAATACATGCGTAGGGCTGTAACAGCACTCCTCAAGTCTGTATTCCCTCTCTAGGGCACCCCACGCTGTCACAATGAGCGCCTAAATTAGTACTAAACAAACGCCACAATGTCATAGGGTCATCCAACACAAAATATAAATATCATGCTAAACCACACGGTGCACACACTGTCACCTTTACACCGTGATCAAAGTGTCTACGGAGATCTCATAACAAAACCACTTGAGTAGCATAATAGATGAAGAGTAACATCTACTTATTCAACTAGATTACAAAGCTTATGATCATATAAAGATCACACCATGGTAGAGAGATGAAACGCATAGCTACCGGTAGAGCCCTCGGCCCCAGGAGAGAACTACCCCCTCCTCATCATAGGAAACAACAACGGCGATGAAGATGGTTGTGGAGTCGATGGAGATGGCTCGGGGGCACTTCCCCGTCCCAGCAGAGTGCCGAAACAGAGATTTCTGTCCCCCGAAACTTGTCGGCGACGGCGGAGCTACGGAACTTTTCGTGGAAAAATGTTGATTTCTTAAGGGTTTATACATCGGGGGACATATATAGTTGAAAGGGCGATGGCGGTGGGCGCCCGAGGGGCCCACACCACCTCTAGGCGCGGCCAGGGGGACACCCGCGCCCAGGCATGGTGTGGGGGCTCCGGGGCCCCCTCCGGCTCTCCTTTGGACTTCCTTGACCCTCCGGGACTTCTAATACTTCTAGCTTTTGAATCGTCCAATTCCGAGAATATTTCCAGAACAACTTTTCTGAAACTAAAAACAGCAGAAAACAGGAACTGGCTCTGTGGCATCTTATCAATAGGTTAGTCCCGGGAAATCGATAAAAATGACATAAAGTGTAAGAATACATGTAGCATATGCCATGAAAACAACATGGAACATCAGAAATTATGGATGTGTTTATGACGTATCAAATCCCAGTACAGTCTGTTTTCAGCGGAAAGTAGTCGTCATACTCCCGAACACCGTGCACAATTCGCCTGAAGACATCTCTATTGATCCGAAAACGCCGGCGAAATTCATGAGGTAGGTTTGCCGGCGTGTCCGAGAAATAGTCGTCCCGCACGGGAGTCTGTGGCCAGTTACCCTTTGTCGGTTCTTGTTCGCCTGGCTCCCTTTCCTTGATCCTCCATGCTTTGGCTCGTCTGCCTCCACGGCCGTCGCCTCTAACAGAGTCGTCATGACCATCTCATTCTCCTCGTCATCTTCAAAGGCGGCCCCCTCTTCCATCAGTTGGCAAAACAAGATCTCGTCGTCACTATCCATACTATATTGGACAAAACCCAACCATTACCCGTGAGATAAATAAGTTTAACGGCGGTTCATCGACCGGGCAAAAGGCCGAGCACCTTACCTGCAGGGTGGAAGCAGCAAGGACGACGACGTCGGTTGAATGACTTGCGGCGGCGCGCTGAAAATGATGGGCAACAGCGACGAGCGGCGGCGAATCGGCCAACGTCGTACGTGCCCGACTCCTGCGTACAGTTGGCGACGACAAGGTTGCCGACGATGGTGTGAATCAGCGGCGAGAGGAGAAGGATGAGGGAAAATGACTATCGGTCGGGGACGGTCTGTCTCTATGACGGGCGGGGGCCGCCTGTCGGGTGGGGTGACCGACAATGTCCGGCGTCCCCAGGAATGCCCCCAAGTTTGGCGGGTGAGCTGGAGGTCCGGACATAAACATGGCGAGTGGACACCTTTGGGGGGTGCCGCTGCGGCGGGTATTTTGGTCTGAACCCCCATTGGACCTTTGGGGGCCGTTTGGGGAGTGCCGGTGGAGATGCTCTTATGCTATATCCAATTTAACACTCGGAGGGACGCAAGGGCTTCTAAGAGCATCTCCACTCGTGCCCCCCCCCCCCCAAAGGCCGCCCCCAAGGCCTTTCCCGTCCGGACGGCCCCCAACCGCGCCCACTCGCGCCCCCCAATGTGCTCTCCCGTCCTGACGACCCCTCAGTTCCCGTCCGGAAGCCCAGCCGAACCACGCCTCCCAGGGGCTCCCGTGGGGGTGCCGGTCGGGAAGGAACGGCCGCGTGGCGCCCACGGGCCCGCCCTGTAAGCGAGAAGGGCGTGCAGTCAAAGCGGCGCCCCGGTCTTCGTCTTCTCCCGAGGCAGCGCAGAAGGGCAGGGCCGCAGCGAGTCGTCGCTTCGGCCAGTCGCGTCGCCCACACGGCGGCTGCGCCGCTTCCCCACGCGGCGTCCGTAGTAAATGCGTGCGCGCCCACGCCGGGCATAAATGGTGCCCACGCCGCTGAGCTCGGCGCACTCACCTATCTCCTCGCCACACTCGCCCCTCTCCTTGCCGCATCGATGGATCCCCTCGCCGCGAACGGTTTCCCGCGCCGCTCCCTCCTCAAGCACCAGGCGCGCACGCTCTTTGCCGCCTGGTACCCGTGCCCGCCGGACATTCGCGCCGTGCACGGCTTCACCATCGGGATCGCTGGCGTCCCCATCCCTGACGCGCCGAAGGTGAGCGACGCCTCCTGGGCCAGGAGGTGCTCGCCCACTACTACGACAAGATCACCGACGAGCAGCACGCCGACCCGTCTGGGACCCGGCGAACCCGGTGAGCACGACGCGGTACGAGCGGGCGTTCAAGCGCATCCACGACGAGTGCCGGAACCGGTGGGACGGCCCCGTGCCGGCGCCGCCCGCCTCCGAGCGCAACAAGTACAGACGCAACGCGTTCTGGGCGAGAAGGACTTCTCCATCGATGCCGGCATGGCATACATCGCCGCCGGCGACAGGTCGCGTCTCCCATGGCCGGCCCCCACTGTCTGGGACCCCAGACGCCCGACGGCGATGCCCTCCTCCTCCCTCTCACATTCCTCCTCCTCATGCGCGTCAAGAAGGAGCCGCGCTCCGGCGTGTCAACACGGCGCTCCGGTGGCCTGCACATCAGGGGAGGCAGCAGCGCCCAGTCCGCCCACCACCGCCCAGCGGCGCCGCTCCTCGTGCCCAAGCAGGAGCCAGGGATGCGCGTGCCCAAGCAGGAGCCGGGGCTGGAGCGCCCTCGCCCTCTTCGAGCAGCTCCAGGCGCTCCGACTGCAACTGGGGGGCGCGAGTGGAGATGCTCTAACTAGAAGTGCACACTCCTGCGGCAGCATGCTGCCAGTACAAAAGATGGTCCACCACAAGCTTGCGCTGGCTACCCTGATGGTTTGTCCTTCACTTTCTTTCGCGCTGCACCGTGCCTCTTCGGCCATTGTGGTTGCCGCCGCTAGCGCTACTTGTGCCCGACCACGCATGTGGTAAATTTTTACATAAATAACCTTTTGGCGCACAAAATTCACACTCTAACCCCTGGAAACAGAAAATTCAAAAAATAACCCATTTGTTTAACGCCCTTCACTAAGGCGTTATGCTCTATGCCTCAACGCTCCAGGTCCGCGGCGTTATTAACCGTGTCACCGTGGACAGGACCGCCTACATGGCAGCAAGCATAACGCCCCGAGACAAGGCGTTCATTCTACTTCATCTTCCCCATTGTTGTTCATCCCAATCCCTTTTGTATTTGAAACCCTAGGTCATCACAGCCTAGTCATCAAACCCTAGTTCCATGAAATCTAGGAAATCCCCACCCTAGTTGATGTTATGGTTGAATCTTGGTCAATTTAGCATGTAAATAGTTCCATGTTGTGTTTGATTGTGTTTGGAATCATATTTGAAACCATAGTATGTAAATCCCCACCCTAGTTTATCTAGCAATAGTATATTTGATACCCTAGTTCATCTAGCAATAGTCTATTTGAAACCCTAATTTATCTTTGTTGTAGTTTTTGTTATCATATTGATTTTTGAAATCATATTAAAATCATTTTGATTTTTGAAATCATATTGATTGTTGTGGTTGATTTTTGTTATAGGTTGTGGTTTAAATCAGATTCAAATCATATTGATTTTTGAAATGATATTGATAGTTGTGGTTGATTTTTGTTATAGGTTGTGGTTGAAATCATATTGATTGTTGTGGTTGACATCATATTGATTGTTAAAGGTTGTGGTTGAAATCAATATTGATTTTTGTTATAGGTTGTGCATTTTAAAATCTTAGTGCATATTAATTTTGAAACTAGTTATATTAATTTTCTTATTGATTATTGACTAGTGCATTTAGAAACCCTAGTTCATATTGATTTTTGTTATAGGTTGTATATCTTAAATACTTTCCACTAGTTATATTAAATTTTGTTAAGATGTTTCCATTTTTGTATAGTGATTGTTGTGGTTGAAATCATATTGAAACTTACTGCATTTTCTTATTGATTATTGCGTAGTGATATGAACTAATTATATTAACTACGATGTTTTAAATTTTTATAGCAATGGCGAGACCTCCTCGGCGACGCGGTGCACGTCTTGGTGGTGGGCGTGCCATCCCCGTCGAAGAGGCCGCAGTTGTATCACGTGGCCATGGACGTCCATGTGGATCGCGTGCAGCCCCTGGACGTGGTGGTCGTGTAGCCATCAAGGAGGAGGCGGAGGCGGAAGCGGCTCCAGCCCGTGGACGTCGACGCAGACATGGACCTCTACGTGGACGCGGAGCACGGCGGGGAGCAGGTGTAGGGCGTGGACGTGGACGCGCAGCACGTGCACCGCGTGGGCGTGGGCGCGACGCTGTTGCTGCGGAGGAGGAGTCTTCGAAGGAGGATAAGGGTCAGTTCATACCCGAGTTCCACGTCATGTTGTTCCAGCCACCGCGGAACATGTCTCGTCTGCCGAGGAGGATTTCGCAGGTACTCGAGGGCAGCGGGCCCTTTAGGTTCCGCCTCCAGTTTGAGGGTTGCACCAACGGCTACATCGAGGCGTTCCTGCAGCGGCGTGGCGAGGACCTCTACCCACGCCAGGGTGGGGCAGTTTTGGCGCATGCACAACCTGGATGTGGGCAACATGCTCACATTTAGGTACATCTGTTGCCCACATCCAGGTACATCAACGACGACGGAGTGGATGTGCTGGAGGTGAAGATCTTCGACGGCACCCTAGTCCGCCCCCTTGCTGCCAGGATAGCTCGGATGACAGCAGCTCCGCCACCGAGCTTGACGAGTCTAGCTCCGGCGAGGATACCTCCGACGGAAAGGTGTAGTTCCGACGAGTCTAGCTCCCTTCCCGTGTGGTTTTGTTAAGGACATCGTCAGACTATGTTTTAAGTTTAATGGCGTGCTATGTTTATGTCCTCGTGTCGAACAATATTTGTATTTGTGCCAGACTATGTTTATGTTATTGTTGGTTTGCATCGTGTTATTGTTGCCTCGTGTCATCTTTCTTATTATAAATGTTTGTTATTTGAAAGATCAGTGAATTTTTAATGTTGCAATGGTAGGAAAAAAGAATTAACAATGTTGCCAATTGTTAAAGGAAAATAGAATAACCAGTGAGCAAGAAAAATGGTAGGAAAAAAACGGGGGGAAACAGGACTTAATGCCTTTACTGGGGGCGTTAAGGTGTAGAGTTTAACGCCCTCGACAGGGGCGTTAAGGGGTGCACTACCGGAATTCCGGGCCACGTCCTCGCAAAGTACGCTACCCAACAGACGCAGGGCGGACTTTGGGGCGGACATCCGGGCAAAATCCGCGTCAGGAACCATAACGCCTCCGCGGAGGGCGTTACACGGTAACAGGACACAGACTTTCCCGCCAAATCCGTGAAAATTCCGCGACCTAACAGACATGGGGCGGATTTAGGGGCGGACATCCGCGCCAATTCCTCGCCAGGGGACTTAACACCCTAGGCCGAGGCGTTAAGCTCCAGGATGATTTTTTTCTAGACTTTTCTAGGCTGATTTTTCGAACTTTTCTACGACATATTGAATAACTTTCTTAGCTTGTTTTTTGCTAACTTTTCTAGGACATATTGAATAAATTTGCTAGTAAGTTTTTTTGCTAACTTTTTTAGGAAAAATTGAATAACATTCGTAGGTTGTTTTTCCTTGCTTTTCTAAGTTGTTTTTTCCTAAACTTTGCTAGATTGATTTTTCTTATAATTTTCTAGGACATATTGAATAACTTTCTTAGCTTGTTTTTTGCTAACTTTTCTAGGACATATTGAATAACTTTGCTATTATGTTTTTTTTGCTAACTTTTTTAGAAAAAATTGAATAACATTCGTGGGTTGTTTTTTCCTCACTTTTCTAAGTTGTTTTTTCCTAAACTTTGCTAAATTGATTTTCCTTATAATTTTCTAGGACATATTGAATAACTTTGCTAGGTAGATTTTTCCTATACTTTCTAGCACATATTGAATAACTTTTCTAGTAAGAAACGTATGAAGTAACTACTTTTTCCATTCCAAATAATTTGCTCGAAATAAGTAGATCAAAATTCACGGCGACAATACATTGACAAATACATCACAAATTCGCGGCATAAAATCAGTTCGCCAACACCACGACCATACTTCATGTCATAAGTTCACAAAATACATCCCAAATTCATGAAACACGTTCATGAAAGAAGTTTAACCACAACGAGATCATCACGGCATAAGTTTATGACAAGGGGCACTAGGCATCATCATCATCATTAGCAGCCGGGGGTTTACCCCTCTTGATAGCGAGCTTCGTGAGTTTCCTCTGTCTCTTGTAGACGACAGGAGCCTCCTCGTCGAACTCTGTCTCCCCTTCTTGCTCCTTGTGCTGCTGCGACTGAGTGGCTGGATTCTTGCCCTTAGCGTACATATCAGGAGTAAATCTTGCCTCCCTCCTTGGGCGATTGGCCTGCCTCAGATCGAAAGGACTGCAGTATTGTTGACGAGGAGTTGGCCTTGGTCCATCTGGCATCTGCGAGGTGTTCATCTCTTCTGGGACATCATCGTCTCCGCCGTCATCGTCCTCGTCATCGTCCGCGTAACGCTCACGTCTTGAAGAGGCACTGTGGGGACGGCTTGAAGAGTCAGCCCTTCCCCGTGAGCCCTGTCTGCCGCTCGTCGATGAGTGGTGTCCACTTGACCAAGAGGTAGACCTCGAGGGAACTACATCGTTAGTGAAACGGCAACCCAACAGAGCACAAATGCCATGTGTAAAATCACGGGTTTTCTTTCAAATAACAAATAAAGTGATCTTAGCTAACATATTCGGAGAATTCAAACTAACAATCAGCAATGGATATTGCCACATCATATCTCAACCATGGTTCTAAGGGTAGACTCAGATTCTGGATGTCCAGGAGCAAAATGGAGGGCACGCTTAGTCTCCTCATGGTGCTTCCTCAACTGCGTTGTCTACGAAAACATAAAATATAAGTTAGTTCACAACCGACAAATTTGTAAACTAAATAAACAGAATATAATATGTCATTACGCATAATTGTGTTGATAACGTGCCAACTCCTAGCGTTGACAAGTGCCCCTAATGCTCTTGTTGTACGTCAGCTTTGACAAATCGATCTTGTCAGGTTCTGCCGTAGCGTAGATATTTCTAGTGTTGAAAGCAGGAGGGAGAAGTTTCAGATGAGTCCTAGGTGCTAGCCAACTCAGATACACGTGGTGTTGTGAGGAGGATCTTCAAATGTGATTCCTCCACTTTCATGAGACCAAGTCAAGTCATCAACAATGCGCTGGAACTCGGTGATGTACTTGTCAAGCTTCTTTGGCCAATCCTTCGTGGACCTCGCATGTTTCTTATCCAGTCTACATTCCAAAATTTAGGTACGTTAGACTAGTATAATTGACTACAATGATCACTATGTAAGAAAAATGAGAATCACTTACTGGTGCAATGCCGTCTCAATGTCCTTATAAGGGGGAGGGGTTCTTTGCAACAGTCCAAATTGCCTCATTACCCTATTTGGCAAATGTCACTCCACTGTAAAGAAACACACCATCAGACATTCCATCCGCCAAAGATGTTGTTCAACTAGACACGCGGGGTTCAAGGCAAACGAGGCATACTAAACATATGGCTCCCAGATAACCTACGGAAAATAAAATTTAGATTGTTAGTCTGACCCAAATGGGTGGCGGTCTAAACTATTTAGGATGCAAATCTTACCATGTCAGCGGTAATGGTGTTGAACTGATTGGTGTAGTCGAGATATAGGTTCATAGTTGAACCCCAGTCACGGTTCACCCTTAGCCATCTCATAATCCATGTAGCTCGACGGTCTAGATCACCGCCATCCTCCCAAATAAGGTTGGTATCAGAGACTGGCCTCCCAGTCGAGAAACGCTCCCAACTCCATACGTAGAGAAGCACCAAGCACCCACCCATATTGCAATCAACCTTGTTTGTACCCTGCTCGATCTTAACCTGTGGGACTTTGCCCCTTCGGCACGCATCGTCCAGCTGCACAAAGAATTAAGTAAGGTTCATATTTCATTACATTAATTGAGAATGGACGGGGATATGGAAAAGTGGTTACTTGTCGATACAGATAAGCCAGTGCAGCAGAATCCCAGCTAAATCCGTAGTCCCAAACGGCTAACAGCTGGAGCCACATATATGGAGCAATCGAGTAACCGCCGTCTGGAAAAATAGCTCGGGAAATGACATACCACATGGAGGCCCTGGCATGCCGCTGCACAATCTCATCATTTGCATCAGCTGGGCATCTCCCAAAATGTCAAGCTATCCAACCAAAGGTGGCACCAGCGGCTCTTCCCTGAGTGCCCGGCTCCCTCCCGGGAAATGAGACCATTCCCGCTTTCCATCCCTTACTGTCAGTGCTAATACAAACAGGTTTCCCCTTATGGGAAGTCCCGTGATCATCGCAACATCCTGCAACGTCACAGTCATCTCCCCACAGGGCAGGTGGAAGGTGTGCGTCTCCGGCCGCCACCGGTCTACCAGCGCGGTGATGGCACATGGGTTGAACTTGGGTGTCCCACTCTTCAGCATGTTCACGAAAGGAAGCATCTCGGTTTGCCTGATGTAGCGGGTGTACCTCTCGTCGTAGTGCATTGACCATTTCCCTTCTCTATCTTCCTGCGGACCATCAATTTTACCGGTCCTCAAGTGCAGCGTGGGTAAAATATCATCCTCTGACATATAGTGGCCACGGTGGTCCGCATTGTATATATTTTTGAGAAGCGACATAGCTCCAAAAAGTAAAGAAAAAACACGATTAGAACAACGATTCAAAAGATCACAAAATAAAGATTAAAATGCTTCTATTCATAAGATATCTATCTACCTACTTATAACAAATCTATTTTAACTAGTTAATCAACATTATGCATAAAGCAACGAGAAAATAACATAATGGACTATCCAATACCTATTTACAATGAACTAAAATTCTCCAAATCACTAAATACCTCATAAACAACTTATTTACTTTGCTTGACTAGTACTAACAAATCTAATTTTACATCATAATAACAACTACCACTAGAAATTTAGGACTAACACTAGAAATCTAGGGTTTACATCATAATAGCATCTACAACATATTACTAACAAATCTAATTTTACAACTAAATCTAGACATCACTAGCAAGCTAGGATTCCACTACAAATCTAGGGTTACTACCACTAGTTCTAGGGTTACTACTACTAATAGCCACCACTAAATCACCACTAACAAGCTAGTACTAAGAAGCTAAATAGTTAAGAAAACTAGATGAACTAGGGATCGAGAATTCATAGAAAAAAAATCAAATGTAGAGTATTGAACCAACCAAAAGAGGAAGAAAATGGGGGAATACCTTCACAACTACTTTGGGATCAATATACCCCAAAGATTTGCTCCGATTTGGCCAAGAATGGAGAGATTTGAGGGGGAGAAGGGGGGTGGCGGCGGGGTGTTCTTCGAGTTCTTGAGGGGGAGAAGGAGATGGGGAAGTTAATGGTCGGGAGGGCAAGCCCGTGCTAAGTTCACGAGTATAACGCCCCCGACGGCAGCGTTAAGGCGCATAACGCCCCCGAGCAGGTCGTTAAGGCGCATAACTCTTTGTCTCAGGGTGTTATGCTTGCTGCCACGTAGGCGGTCCTGTCCATGGTGGCACGGTCAATAACCCCGCGGACCCGGGGCGTTGAGGCATAGAGCATAACGCCTTGGTGGAGGGCGTTAAGAAAATGGGTTGTTTTTCGAATTTTCTGTTTGCAGGTGTTAGTGTGAATTTTGTGCTCCAAAAGGTTATTTATGTAAAAATTCACTGCATGTGCGCTAAAGTGGCCTACGATCTGACATCTGTTGTAGGACCGCACAACACATTGCGCAAGATCGGAGTCACGTCACAACTATGGGGAAGGGTTGGGAAGCAACCGTATTTGGCGGTGGATCGGCTTGCCAAAGGGCGTCTCTAGTGGTCGTGGAGGCGACGAGCTTCTCGACAACTTTACGGTACCCCCTCCTCCACCCTGCTAATTTATTAGGGAAGTGCATGCACCTGATCCGGCTGAATGGTGGGAATGCAAATTGCCAGAAACTTATTTGATTTTGTTTATAAATGGGTTGGATCAGTGACATTGCCGTGGTTACCTCTTGGACATATTTTCTTTGATGATCATTTTGACCTAGGCTAAATGAATTTGAAAAAAAAACTTACAGGTTTATATTGCTACATTGAAGATTCTCGGTTTTAGGTCCGGTGTGTTCTCAGTGTTTACTGTATAAAATTCCTTTCCTAGATGTTATTTACCTCAATGTATGTTTGTTTATAAAATACATACATGGTTTGTCAATTAGTGAGAAGATTGCCATTGGAGGGTGTCCCGTTTAACTAAATGCCTAAATAAGGTTAGGTGATGACCCAAGACAGGAGAGAAGTCTAAGCTCATCAACCTTGTATTGCTGATTCTTTATGGAAGTTCCAACGGCGGAGAGTCTTCACCTATTCTCTATATTACTTCTATTTCTCTTGGTTTAATCGTGTATTTTATAGTTGATAACTAAAACAGTAAGATCTGCATGGTTGCATTTTTTTTTGTACAGATTTATCCCTTCATAAAGATAGGCTATTCAGTAACATCGGTAGCAAACTAAATTAGCAATGAGTGTTATTTAACCCATTTGGCCCAGTTCAAAATGAAATTTCATGATTGTGAAATTGTTTCTGCTTTAGGTTGCCGTGAATTAGGCCTAAAAAGGAAAATGGGACATGAGTTATGACGAGTATTATTTGACCCATTACCTTGCAATAATAATTGATGAGTTGTCCTTCCAAAATTTTAAATTCCCTAAATGTATCTTTGTATTTGTGGAACCTGTGGTGAGTTCTGATAGCATGTGGAAGGTGGACACATTGCTTGCTGATGGTTGTTCACGGGGAGTTGCACCTGATGCTAATGCACCATATCATTTATCTGTAAAAATATGAATAAACAAACTTATGTCAATTTAATGTTTAATATTTGCATAGTATGTGATTGGATAATGCATATGCGGCTAATTTTATGTGAAGTATATGTATCGGCTAATTGTTTTTTTCTTGGTAGTTCTAGATGGTAGTGAGGGAGGTGCTCTGTGTTTTGTAAACCGTAAAAGTATGTGTGATCCGGTGCTACGTTCTTATGATTATCCTGTCAAAGTATGCATAAAATGTATAATGATAATTCAATGTTTGCAGTTGGCTTCAAAAGTGAATTTTGAATTTTTCTACCATTATGCTCTACGGGCGCAGCAAAACGCACCTACCCTTCTAGTACATCCCTAAACATCGGGTATATAAAGGAACGTGGTTGTGTCCCACGGTCGTCCAACCCACCGCTGCCACGAGGACAAAATGTCATTCGCCACATGTCCTATACAATTTCCATTTTACTCTCTCTAGCATGTGGGTCCACGGGCACGCGTGAGGATGCGTCTGGTACACCCGTCATTGGGCCCAGCGTGCTCGTGGCGTTGGTCGGTTCGTCCATGGTCGTGGTGGGACGTGGCGATTCCGGAAGGGCGTACGCGTTCCATTAATTCTCTCTTTATCCTCACCTTTCTCTCACACGTTTTGCATCCACAACCGTTCCATTAGGGGAAGCATGTGATGGCGCCGCCGCTGGTCGGTGCCCCTTCCATAAGCGCGTCCCTATCGCGCCCCCTTCTCCAGATTGGTGTGGAGTTGATGACCCCTTCTCCCTCCTCTAGGCCACCGACCCCAGCCCCAAAGTATCCTCCTCCAGATTGGCAGGACGACGACGGCCCCTGCCCGGAGCACGAACCCGTGCTACAGATCATGTTAAGGTGAGTCCCTACTCCATATATTATTGCAATTGGTGAGCTTGTGTACACAAATCCGGTGCTCCCGGTCAAGATCGAATGGGAAAGGACTGAGTGCCATGGATCTTTCAATCTGATTTCTGTTTCTTTTTTTTGGTAGTTCGATTGGTGCGAAGCTTTAACGATAGAAAATTCCTAATCCATTCTATCTATTGATCTTGGGTTTTGTTTCTCTTAGAGATCTGAGAAAATTGGTCTTGAATTTTTTATGAACTAAATGTGTCGTTTATATGTAATATTGTTGGTAAAAATAGATCATGAACTGAACTTTTTTCATGCGGCATAGGTGTACATACATAGAAGCAGTAAAGGGACCATGAACACAAATACGGAGGTGTACGAAGATTATGATCCAAATCGAGATTTTCTATACTAACTGTTGTGTAATCCCATATTTCTTGTTTTTTTTCGACAAATCCGGCATGGAAGATATTCCTAGAATATC
The DNA here is from genome assembly GCA_028641055.1 of Alopecurus myosuroides. Classification (NCBI taxonomy): domain Eukaryota; kingdom Viridiplantae; phylum Streptophyta; class Magnoliopsida; order Poales; family Poaceae; genus Alopecurus; species Alopecurus myosuroides. The sequence goes on from CM054059.1 coordinate 413,883,753, forward strand.
AATGTTGAATAAATATGGTGTGTGCTGGAAAAAATTGAAGGACCTAGACTGTAATTATAAATAACCAATTTAGGTGGTGGATCGGTAGAAAAAAATATGGTGCCATCCTTTATCTGATCTAACAACCATGTGCCTACCTGAAAATATGTGTATATAGTAGCTTAGATTTAGTTCAGTGTAGATAAAATGGTTCCATAGGTGTACCGACATAAATTAGCGCGTGGAAGCAAAGTTTGACACTACCATTTTAAATACATGGTAGTTTCGAATTCCCCCAAAAAAATTTGGCTTGACGATTATGATAGGGAGGTGGTTCTTCTTTAAATATAGGAGGTGTTTCGTTTTGTTATGGAGATGATCACAATAGAATTGTACTCATCTTTCCATCCTATTTGACCGTGTCTCACATTATCAGAATTTCTTAATATTTTTTGTCCTTGCATATTTGTCCGCTATCGATGATCTACTTTGATATCTCTCCAATTACGGTTGGCTGCACATGCAAAACTTTGCTCCAGAAGTTAAAAAAATTCATGACATCAAGTGCATTTGTAAGTGCCTTGCTTTTTTGCAGCTCTATTTTCTTTTTTATTCGTTTTGTAGGGATATCTACTTTATTCGATTTTTCATACTTTGAGTCTTTTATGTCCGAATGTTTATAGATAGAAATGTTTGAAAGTTTTCCCTCCTTAGATATGATACTTGGAGGCTCACCAATAAGGTTATCCTGTAAAACAATAAGCATACGAATTTTTCGTGGGTGTCACACTAATTAAGCCGATCTTGATGGAAAGATGTAAAAAAAATATAATACATATATTTAACATTGTCTCAATTTTCATTCAAGTTTGAGCATATTTCGATTGAATTTGTGTTGTCTAAACCATATAACCTTACATCCAAACTTGTTGTCTTGATTGTTCTATAACACGGGATAGGATTATGTGTTATGTAAAATACATGATTGAGCTAAACTTCTTGTGCTTGGCTAATCGTGATAGATACTATTTATTTTGTGCAATGAAGTGTTTTGTGTGAATATGTTTCTATTTTCTCTACTCCTGGCCTCACCTTTACTCTTTTAGGGTTATTATGGAGTAGGTGCAGCCAGGCGCGCATTTTACCTTCTAGTAACTTGCTAATTAGAGTAAGCATTACTGCTTTACAAAAAAATCTACTTAACAAGTAAAATGCCAAATTTGGAGGTTGTTGTACCGGGACAAGAATACATGGTGATGTTTGCTTCTCCTGCTGCTGTAGGATTCTCAGAATTAATATTATTTTCAAATACACCCCTCTATCCAGATGATTCACCAAAAATCCCACCTCACAAATCAAATGCCAAATCATGTTGCGTAGAATTCTTGGAGCTGGGATTTTTCCAAGTAGACCACTCTCCCCAATTGATTCACTAGAAGTCCGCTCCCACCTCACAAACCAAATGCTAATTCTATCTCAAAGGAAAGATCATCGGCCCAGGCATGGCACATTACACGTGGTCAGCGATCTCCAAAAAGTGAAGAAATAAAAAACTCCATCCCTCATTGTTGATCCCTCTGGTCCCAGCCTGTAGCTCACATGTCGTCACGAGGTATATATGCTGCCTTCTCTCATTTAAATACCATTAGTGGACCCACGCGCCTTCCCTCATTATATTTAGACGCTCTTGACTGTTACTAGCAGGAGCTCGAGGTACGTGTGTGTGAGTCGTGACCGAGACCAGACGTGCGCGGAGATGGAGAACGGCGCCTTCGCTCCCGGTCCCGGTGGGATCAGGGTCCTCGCCGTAGAGGAAGACCAATCCGACCTCACCACTCTCACGCAGATTCTCCCGTGTCGTGGATACCAGGTACATGACTCCAATCCAAGCATCTTCCACTGGCACATCTCCCTGCCGCAGTTTTGTTCCCCTTCCATATGCATGTAAGTATGTGTGCCATAGTGATGACTAAGGCGTTGCTAGAGTAAGGACCGAGAGTGTTGGGGGACAACCCTAAGGGATTCGACCTCATGATGACCGTCGGCGCACGCAGGTGCCCGGAATCGACGGCTTCGAACTCCTCAAGCATGTCAGGAAGCATTATTCGATCATCTTTAAGTCCCGTGTAATCTGCACATACACGGTTCTATCTAGCATGTCTATATGTGTGCTACACTACTGCTAGTGATCGATCGATTTGCATGTGTGCATCCATGTGTTTGTATGCAGTGTTCTCCAGCTACGATCGCATGGAGACGGTGACGAGGGCGGTGCTTGGTGGCGCGTGCAACCTTCTTACCAAGCCCCTGCGCAACCAGGAAATGCGCCACATCTGGAAGCACGTCCTCCGATGGTGGCCCAACGTAGCCTCCCGTGCCGCGGCTGACACCGACGCTCGCATCAGTGATGTCGTCCTTTGTCAGGATGGCATCGCGAAGAAGAGAGGATATGCATGACTAGTCGACTCCAACAAGGGGGACTCCCATGGCAACAAGCAGCAGAAGCAGGCTTGGACAGCCGAGAAGACCAACTTGTCGCCATAGGTGCTTGCGTCAATTGCCAAGGCAGCTAAATACCTCATGGGAACGGAAGGTAATTGCATCATCCACATATATTTGGCTTTATTTTAATTCCATCATGCATGCTTTGTTCTTGTTACTTGCATAGTTTCTAGGTGCTAGCCTCCAGAGGGTGTCTGTTTGCGAGTAGTATTAATTGCGCTAGATGAAAAGGTATTGTATATATATGTGAGGAAAAAAGCATGGATACATTATATCCAGTATTCAAGTGTCGGCCAATCCATCTTTTTTGGATGGTCACCCAGGCACAAAAATACCAACCTCTCAAACATAGAGGTAAAGGCGGTGTTGGAGCATGCGGCCATGCCGGCGAGCAGCGGTGGAGCCAGGCCAACAAAGCCATGGTCTGGGGCATCTAATGTGCCAAGTAGCCTTCAATGTAGAAATTTTCTAAAGTAGCACTAGAGCTAGCCCAAGGCACCTCGTAATCCTGCCCTTGCCCCTACCAGCGAGCAACATGCCGATCTCGGCTGGATGGCCATCGAGGAAGGCTCTGATGGAGAGGATGATAGGTATGAGTCACCTAGACACTCCACACTGGACGAGCCCGAGATCGTGGTGATGGATTACTGAACGCAACCGGAAGAACCAATTAGACCTTCTTGGCGCACCGGCGGAAACAAAACAGGGCAAAGACCTCCATATTACAGCCCGAGAAGATGATATGTCACGATTCAGAATGGAGGCTAGGATGAACACATGTAGTGTCGGTACGGTAGGTGATGACTGCCCCCAAGAAACACAACCCTCCTCCATGCTGCCTCCCAGAGCACCTCGTTGCCGAGAATGAGGGAAGAAGAGTCATCACCCCATGCAAGTACCATCTCAATGCTACTTGCACATGTAATCACATATAACAAGGGATGACACATTTGAGCTGTCAAGTAAACCAATTAAATGAGTTTTAAGCTAGACATTACAACACCAGATGTGTACTACATATAAGCATTAGCCATTAGACATCTCTTATTCGAGCTGTAAATTAACCGAACGTCGGGATTGAACACTACTCTAAGGTAACAAATGACTACAGAACGAACATCCAAACAAGATGGATTGGCTAACAATTGAATACTGGATATAGTGTATCCAAACTTTTCTCCTCACATGTATATACCGTACCTTTTCATCTAGCATAATTAATACTACTCGCAAACAGATGCTTTACATACGTTACTACTAAACCCTAGAGGCATGCACCCAGAAATTATGAAAGTAATAAGAATAAAGCATTCATTGTGGAGTTAAATGAAAGCCAAATATGCATGGATGATGCAATTACCTTCCGTTTTTGAGCTGTTTAGATGTCTTGACAATTGACGCACACAACTACGGCGACCAGTTAAACTTCTCGGTTGTCCTAGCCTACTTCAGCTGCTTGCTGCGGTGGGAGTCCCCCACGTTGGAGTCGTCGAGCCCTGCAGATCCTCTCTTCTTTTCCATGTCATCCTGACGAAGTATGACATCGTTGATTCGAGTGTCGGTGTCAGCCGCGGCACGGGAGGCTGCATTGGGCAACCGCCGGAGGACGTTCTTCCAGATGTGGTGCATCCCCTGGTTGTGCAGGGGCATGGTAAGAAGGTTGCACACACCACCAAGCATCGCCCTCGTCACCGTATCCGGCTCGTAGCCAGAGAACACTGCATACAAACACACAAATGCACACATGCAGATCTATCTATCATTAGAAGTAGTGTAGTACACGTACATACATCCTAGCTAGAACCACTAGTGGAAACAGGGCCTTTTGTCCCGGGTCGTAAGGGCCAGTTGTCCCGGTTGTGCAACCGGGATGGGCTAGCCGGGACAAATGGTCCTCCCCCATTGGTCCCGGTTGTGCCAGGACCCGGGATGGTAAGGATGGCCCACGTGGCGAACCTGGGCCAGGGACGGCCAGGGAGTTCGTCCCGGTTCGTTTTAGGAACCGGGATGGATAACTTGTTTACAAAAAAAATATTTTGCCCACTTTTTCCTGCCGCAGCAGGTTTTTTTTCCGTTTCGTTTTTTTGGCTCCTGTCTCGCAATCCCCAACCGGCCTCCCCTTCCCCAACCGCGTCCAGGCCCACGTCTTTAATTAAGCCCACTGGCCACATTTTTGGTCAAAAGGGCCCACTGGCCCGCGTCTTTTATTATGTTCGGTCAACGTTTCACAGGGGTCGAAAGGGGCCACTGGCGGTCAAAGGGGCTGGCTCGCTCGGTCCCTTAAATTAAGACCACAGGGACGGTCAAAGGGCCCACTGCCGCCTCGTCTTCCCGCCCCCCTCCACTTCCCCACGCGCGCGTGCCCAGCTGCAACCGCCGCCACGCCTCGGCTCCCGCCCCGCATTCATGGCCGCCTGCAACCGCCGCCACGTTCAGGCCGCCGGTTGGCATGCCAGCCTCCCCCGGGTCCTTTATAAAGGGCCCCCGCCGCCCGTACAGCCCATCCACCCCGGCCGCGCCCCAGGCAAAGCAACCCTAGCCACCATGTCCCGCTGGTTCTCGAGCGGCAAGCGCCCCCGGAACGACCACGAGGCCGGGTTCTCGAGCGGCGCGCGCTCCGCCGTTCCACCGCCGCCGGCGGAGGCCTTCGGCTTCGGCCCGGGAGGCATCCGCATCGGTGGCCAGCCGCGCGTCGCCGCTCCGCCTCCGGCGTCACGCGCGCCGCCCCGCGGCGCGCCCAAGGGCAAGCGCTTCCGCCGGTACGTCCGGAAGGAGGAGGCGGAGTGGCATTGGGAGCGCCGCACGCCGGTGTTCTGGCCGGACGTCCACCTCCCGGAGGGCTGGCACCTCAACCCCCAGAGGATCCCGGTGCTGTCGGCCCCGTCCAGCAGAGAGGCCCTGGGCGAGGAGATCGACCGCCGGCGCCGTCTCCTGCCGGCCCGCCTCCTCAGGGACCGCGCGTACGCGCGGAGCTCCCCCTACTGGGCCACCTGGCTCCAGCAGGAGCACGAGCAGCGCCGCCGCTCCTACATCCCCACAGCCAAGGAGGTGAGCACCGAGGACTACCCCGCGCCACCGCCGGGGAGGGAGCCGGAGCTTTGGCTCCTGGTGGACGACGCCGACGCCCACGTCGACGAGGACGACGACCAGGAGCTCGAGGACAACATGGAGGAGGCCTTAGAGGCCTCTCGCCGCTCCCTCGTCGAGGACGAGGTCAAGCGGTGGGAGGCGGTCCTGGCCGCCGCTGCCGCCGACGCCAACGCCATGCCGCCCCCGCCCCCTTCGGCGCCTGCCCCTTGGTGGCAGGTGATGAACGCCGAGCTGGAGGCGTCCGAGGACCAGCCGCCGCCGCAGCCGCTCCCCCCCGGCCTGGAGTACGGGATGAGCTGGGCCTAGACCGGCGGCGTATGGTCGCCGGAGGAGGAGGAGCTGCCCCCGCCACCGCCGCCGCCGCAGGAGGTGCTGCCGCCACCACCGCCGTACGCGCCCCCGATGCCTCCGCAGCCCCCGGCGGGCCTGCCCCAGCCGCCTGCCCACCTGTGGCAGCCACCCCCCTACCAGTGCATCTCCTCCGACGAGGAGGAGTAGATCGGCGCCGGTGCGCCCCCCCCTAGGCTAAGCTACCCACCCCCCCAAGAAACGGCCGGCCGCCTGTGGCCGCGCCGCCGCCCCCTATATGTAAGCACGGCCGACCGCCTGTGGCCGCGCCGCCCCCCTATGTAAGCACGGCCCCCGGGCCTTTTTAATATATGTTCGTGTCGACAAAAACGCGTCCCTAGTCCAACCCCGCCGGCGGAACCAGCGCCGGCGGGATCTTCCTACTCGTTCCCGCCGCCGGCAGGGCTTCGCCAAGCCATGTCCGTTGTCCTGGGTGGTCGCTCGGCCTGGAGAGAGGGCCGAGATATTTATACAACCGGGCCTCTAGTCCCGGCCCGTGCCACCAACCGGGACTAGAGCCCCTTTGGTCCCGGTTGGTACCACGGGCCGGGACCAAAAACATATTTCGAATTTTGGGGGTGGCACCCTGCGCGCCCAAAAGTTTTTAGCGCCAAAATTTGAAAATTGTTAAGTTTGCACATTAACAACTTCTATATACTTTCGAATTTTACAAAAATTCCAACATGAAAAATACTAGAATTTGCATAAATCCATTTTTCGTTTAACTAAATAATTTTTCTAACTATTGAAACTATTAATTATTTTACCATTTGTATATAATTTGAATATAAAAATGTTACAATTTTTGTTTTCTCTCGTGATCTTCCGAGTTAGTCCAGAGCATACAAGGCATCCCGGGTGATTTATATAAAGTTCGACAAAGCGAGTTGTACCTTATTGACACGGTGAATTTGAGATCTTTGTCTACAACAGAAAAACCATAGTTTTTCTTCGAAGGTTTACTCTGCGCATCCACACGTATTTTCCCTTTATCCCGACCCCCGCTTGAAAACATAGTAACTTCCGTGTACGCGGCAAGCCTCAGCGGGAGCATCAGACTTAAAGCAGAGACGGGCGGTCGGGCGGGGGAGACCGCGCCGTTGCTGTCGCGCTTTCCTCTCCTCTGCTCGTCCGCCGTCGCCGTCGCGCTCCCCTCCGCCTTCAACATTTGGGATCTTCGTTGTTCAGTTAGACGTTTCTCCTCCAAAAATTTATCATATATGTTAAAGAAGTACCGAAGCTCTATTTCTGTTTTAAGGATATCTGTCAGGATGGTATCCCTGCTATCACTTCGAAGTGTGCCTGCAATATCTGCGCAGAATATATGACACCCATAAGGCAAAGCCCATTTTTCTCTATCCTCATACAATCTACTTAGCCACTCGTTATCCTTCAGATTGTACTTCGCCAAGACCTACTAAAATCATGAGCGAAAGTTTCCGAACAGTGCAATATATCCCTTAATACTTTCGTTGCATTTTGATATATATCCGAGCGGTGGACAGTCCCTGGCCAAGCAGAAGCAACTGCATCCCCTATCGATGTAAAGCACTCAGTCAAAACTGTTTTCGGCTGTTTATGCTGGTTAACTCCAATGAATAACAATAGAGGCCTGCCATAATCACTTGTTCTATACCGTGTGTCAACACATACTACATCTCCAAAGTAGTTATAATCCTGCAATATCTGTCAGGATGGTATCCGTACTATCACTTCGAAGTGTTCCTGCAATATCTGCCTACAGTTATCTCATACTCGGATATGGGTCATAGTTGTCAGCTTTTTACCGGTCAATACAAAATACTGATCAAACAGAACTATATGATCATGTATTCCACGCTTATTATTACACATCGCCAACAGACGGAGGAGTGGGTGGGTGTGCCGCTGGTTGGAATAATAATGAAGTCAGGCTGGTCATAGTTGTCAAGCACTCAATGCTTGCCAGCTTTTGACCGATCAATACAAATTATTGGTCAAACTTGCACCTACTCCATTCATAATCACAGAATATGTATAAATATCATTTTGGCTAACAAAATCTCGTTCATACTGCGTTATAAGAACTATGATCATGTATTCCACGTTTATTATTACACATCACCAACAACATCCCTATCTAGTCTTCTGAATTTTCTTCGTGTCCCTTGCTTATGATCGCTTCGGCCGTAACCATGGAGCATCTTCATTATTTAACGGGATGGTGGGGTCAGCTTTCACTGTGAAGGGTGGAATTTGAACAAACTTATTATAATCTTCTGACATGTCTGTCGTGTCCTCGATTCCCACGATGTTTCTTTTCCCTGAGAGAACTATGTGACGCTTCGGCTCATCGTATGATGAATTTGTTTCCTTATTTTTTCTTTTCTTCGGTCTGGAAGACATGTCCTTCACATAGAAGACCTGAGCCACATCATTGGCTAGGACGAATGGTTCGTCATTGTAACCAATATTGTTGAGATCCACTGTTGTCATTCCATAAAGCGGGTCTACCTTTACCCCTTCTCCATTCAGGTTGACCCATTTGCACTTGAACAAAGGGACCTTAAAAGAAGGTCCATAGTCAAGTTCCCATATCTCCTCTATGTAACCATAGTATGTGTCATTTTTTCCATTCTAGTTTGTTGTATCAAAGCGGACACCACTGTTTTGGTTGGTGCTCTTCTTATCTTGGGAGCTCGTGTAAAATGTATTCCCATTTATCTCGTACCCTTGAAAACTCCCAATAGTCGAAGATGATGATCCTGCCAACATGTATAGCTGATCTTCAACAGTGGTGTCATTTATAAGACGTGTTTGCAACCAACTTCCGAAAGTCTCCATGTGTTCGCGTTTAATCCATGAGTCATCCTTCCCCGGGTTTGCAGACCGTACAATATTCTTGTGTTCCTCGAGATACGTAGCCATGAACATAGAATTTTGTAGAACTGTGTAGTGTGCTTTGGTCAAAGAATGTCCGTCCCTAGGTATCATTGTTTTCTTTCCCAGCGTTCCTTTTCCCCTCAGTCTCCCCTCATGCCGCGATTCAGGAACACCAATTGTCTTAAGGTCAGGAATAAAGTCAACACAGAACCCAATGACCTCCTCTGTTCCATAGCCCTTCGAGATGCTTCCTTCTGGCCTAGCACGGTTATGAACATATTTGTTCAAGACTCCCATGAACCTCTCAAAGGGGAACATATTGTGTAGAAATACCGGACCAAGAATATGAATCTCTTCACATAGGTGAACCAGGAGATGAGTCATAATGTTGAAGAAGGATGGTGGGAACACCAACTCAAAACTAACAAGACACTGGACCACATCCCTCTGTAATCTTGTCAGACTTTCTGGATCGATTACCTTCTGAGATATTGCGTTCATGAATGCACATAGCTTCACAATGGGTACTCGAACATTTTCCGGTAGAAGCCCCCTCAATGCAATCGAAAGCAACTGTGTCATAATCACGTGGCAGTCATGAGACTTCAGGTTTTGTAATTTTTTCTCTGCCATGTTTATTATCCCCTTTATATTCGACGAGAAGCCAGACGGAACCTTGATACTATAAAGGACTTCAAAGAATATTTCCTTCTCTGCTTTAGTAAGAGCGTAGCTGCTTAAGTAATGGCGCCTATCTGTGTGCTTGTTGCTTGGGTCTTTCATACGTTGCTGGTCCTCCCGTGCTTCTGGCGTATCTTTGGACTTCCCATACACGCCCAGGAAGCATAGCAGATTGACACAAAGATTCTTTGTCACGTGCATCACGTCGATCGAAGACCGGACCTCTAAAACTTTCCAATAGGGTAGCTCCCAAAATATAGATTTCTTCTTCCACATGGGTGCACGCTTATCAGGGCCGTACGGAACTGGTTGGCTGCCAGCAGCCTTACCAAAGATTACTTCTAGGTCCTTGACCATATCGAATATATCATTACCACTACGTAGCTCAGGCTTCTTCCGGTTATCTGCCTCACCTCTGAAATGCTTCCCTCCTTTCTTTCTTACGGGATGCTTGATCGGAAGAAATCTACGATGCCCCAGGTATACAACCTTTTTACATTTATCCAAAAAAACACTGTCAGTATTATCTAAACAGTGTGTGCATGCATTGTATCCCTTGTTTGTATGTCCGGAAATGTTACTAAGAGCAGGCCAATCATTGATGGTTACGAAAAGCAACACCCGTAGGTCAAATGGCTTTTGTTCGTTCTCATCCCACACACGTACACCTGGTTTGCCCCACAATTGTAAGAGTTCTTCCACTAATGGCCTTAGATACACATCAATGTCGTTGCCAGGCTGCCTCGGGCCTTGGATGAGAACTGGCATCATAATGAACTTGCGCTTCATGCACAACCAAGGAGGAAGGTTGTACATACATAGAGTTACAGGCCAAGTGCTATGACTGGAGCTCTGCTCCCCAAAAGGATTAAAGCCATCTGTACTTAGACCAAACCATAAGTTTCTCGCCTCTCCTGCAAAGTCTGGGAAGTCTCTCTCGATCTTTCTCCACTGCGATCCATCGGCGGGGTGCCTTAACTTTCCGTCTTTCTTACGGTCTTCTTTGTGCCATCGCAACAACCTAGCATGCTCTTTGTTTCTAAACAGATGTTTCAGCCGTGGTATTATAGGAGCATACCACATCACCTTAGCAGGAACCCTCTTACGCGGGGGCTCGCCGTCAACATCACCAGGGTCATCTGCTCTGATATTATACCGAAGTGCAGTTCATATCGGACATTCATCCAAATTCTCGTACTTCTCACCGCGGAAGAGGATGCAGTCATTAATGCATGCATGTATCTTCTGCACATCTAATCCTAGAGGACAGAGAGCATTCTTTGCTTCGTACGTACTCTCAGGCAATTCGTTATCCTTTGGAAGTTTTGGCTTCATTAGTTGAAGTAAACTCTCAAATGCCTTGTCAGTCACACCGTTCTGTGCCTTCCATTTCAGCAACTCCAGTGTGGTACCGAGCTTTGTGCTACCATCTTCGCAATTTGGGTACAACAATTTTTTGTGATCCTGTAACATGTTGTCCATCTTCAACCTCTCCAATTTGTTTTCACAGTCTTCCCTTGCATCAGCAATAACTCGGCCAAGATCATCATCAGGCTCTTCTGATGCCTGTTCTTGATCACCTCCTTCTTCTCCATTCCCTTCCATTGCAGTATCGTCGTATTCAGGGAACAAAGGATCTTCTTCTTCTTCTTCATCGTCTTCCATCACAACCCCTCTTTCTCCATGCTTCGTCCAGCAATTATAGCTGGGCATGAAACCTCTCCGAAGTAGATGGCCGTGAATGATTCTTTCGGAAGAGTGCTCTCTGACGTTCCGACAATCAACACATGGGCAACACATGAAGCCATTATCTTTGTTCGCCTGAGCTACAGCAAGAAATGCATTCAGGTCTGCCATATACTCGGAAGTGCGTCGGTCACCATACATCCATCGCTGCCGTGCATCCAGCTGCATCGTATAATTAAGTTTATCAAAATACATTACAATAACATATTAATACGACAAATACTACTTTTTTATGTATCAGTTATAGATGAAAAAGATAAGTTTGTTAACCTCGGTCGAAGATACCATTTTCAGTGAGCTTATGTGCGGCTCGGGAATTTCGTCGAACACCTCGTGTGCATAGTAAAATAAAACACACTAACACCACACTCTCTCACACCTCCAAGCAAAAAAAAAGATGGAAGGGGGGGAGGGGCTGGGGCAGTATATATAGGGGAAGGGGAGCATTGGTCCCGGTTCGTGGACTGAACCGGGACAAATGTTCATGCGCGTGCCACGTGGCATGTGGCTAGGCATTGGTCCCGGTCCGTGGCACGAGCCGGGACCAATATGTCCCCCACGAACCGGGACCAATGCCCCCAGGCGATTCCTGTTGCCCCGGGCGCACGAACCGGGACCAAAGCATGGCATTTGTCCCGGATTCGGTTGCAACCGGGACAGCTGCCCCCTGGCCCCCTGGACGAGAGGGGTTGTTTCCACTAGTGAACCATGTATGTTCGGACTACATGGGACTTACAGATGACCGGTAATGCATCCTGGCGTGCTTGAGGAGTTCGAATCTGTGGATTCCTGGCCCCTACATGCGCACGAAGGTCATCACGAGGTATAACTATTGGAAATATTCCCTAGAGACAATAATATCCGGTTATTATTTTATCTCCAAATTCATAATTAAGTTTATGTCATTATGCTACAATCATATAGCACTTGAAAAGTGAGTTTTGAAAGGAAAATCTTTGTGCGATGTGAAAAAATAAACAAACAAGAGTTCATAATCTTGTCTCTAAGATTAGTTTATGGTTTGTGAGATGACCATATTTTTCTGATCATGGACTTAGTTAAATTATAGCAAACCATAAGAGTTTATTGTTATATAACAATAGTACTAAACCGACCCAAATATATGATCTTGCTAAAAGAGACTAAACAATTATAATGTATTTAGAAAGTACATATGAAGTTTTCATTGACTATGATTTCTATACTATGAGAATATCTAGTAGTCACACAATCAAAAGTTATACTTCGGATAACTTCAAACTCTACCGTAATAGGGGATCATAACGTTGACATTTGGTTATAACCTAGAGCGTGTAAAGGAACTGAGATCATTCAAGACTAGTACTTAACTCCTCTAAATGATAGAGAGATACATGTTCTGGGCCCTATCAGTATCACTGATGTCAACCAATGGTCTGGCCAGAGACAATATGATTTATCACAAGCATCAAGGATATGGATGAGAAAAGAGGACGATACTAGTACGAGTTTTTATGTGTTATGATCAAAGAGTTTGATCAGACTAGATCACATAGTCTCACCTCATGGTATTGTTGGTATCATGAAGTTAAAGGAATAAGTGCGATGAGTAACTTGTAAGGTTTCCTCGATCTTCGTGAACACAAAGGAGCTATCATAGTCGTGCACGCCTCCGTTGTTTGTTATTGTTCGGTAAGTTCCCGAACATGTATGTGTGTTATTGAGCCTTTACAGGTCACACGCTTAATCCGTGTCAACATTTAATTGAGAGAATAATTTTTTCTAAATTTTTTATGAATGTTATATATCGATACGATGTCACAGACTCAAATATAGTTTCATTCGGAGAGGTTTCGGGGAAGTTACTATAAGAGAGAAATAACGTCGGTATTAGGCAGAATTTTATATGAGAGAAAACGTAGGACATGAGATGTCACTGAATGTTAGAAATATGTTTCTAACATCAGTAGATAAGGTCGATGATTTTATCTATTGGGAATAGGGTTCCGGAAGAGTTTCGGGTAAAAACCGACAAGGGGTAAGTGACGGAGAGGGGGCAGATTTTCCCCATGGCCGCACCATCCAAGCATGGAGCAACACTCCTTCTAGAATTTTTCCAAGTTTGGTTGAGAGAGAAAAATAAAAAAACTCAAAAGTAAAAGGGAAAGGGAAAGAAGAGGTGGAGTTGGAGTCCCTATTGGAGCCCAATCCGACTGAGGCTAGGAGAGGGGGTGCGCATGGGTAGCTAGAACTACAGGTGAACAGGGGTGCACTGCGCTAAAATTTTATTTTTATTTTTTACAAATAAGTAACAATGCCTTAATTTCGAGTAGTTATTTCAAGCCTAACTAAGAACCGGAAATGTCACTACTTACAAAAAAAATTATAAAGGCAAAAACTTTGCCATATTTCATTGAATGCGAAGAGAGCTATTTTTTCGAAATGGGGAAAAAAACTCAGCCCCTGCATCAAATGATGCACGCGGCTTTTATTACTCAGTTCAAAAGTATTATTAAAGTTTTACATTGAAGGAGACACGAGCAGTCGAGACAAGCCTCAACCCGGCAATAGAAAAAGCACACCGAAACTACGATAGTCGATTAAGATGTTGCCACGTATGTCCGGAGAAAATATCTGTGCCACCTCCAACATCCGTGTGCAACTAGCCACCACAAGATCCCGCTGGTCCGACGGATGCACGAAAGCCCATAGCTAAATCCAGTGCACCGCCGTATGAATAACCTGTAATACATGAAAAGTGTCCTTCCTGTTAAACACAATATTATTCCTGCAATTCCACATAGACCAACAAATAGCCTTTATTTTTATATCTATCCCATTGAACCAATTCTAAAACATATTGGTCACATTGGTAGGTGGAGGAATATTATAAGTAAAAAACACCACAAGCCACACCAGCTGAGAAAAAGGGAAAGAGATAAACATATGATCGATGGTGTCATTGTTTCCACAAAAGGAACAATGAGTATCACCATGCCCATTTTTCTTTGCAAGGTTATCTTTAGTAAGCAAGACTTTACTATTGAGGAACCGCGTAAATACTTTTATTTTCAAATGTATTTTTAGCTTTCATAAATACGTTCGAAGAAATCTAGCATGACCATTCATTAAATCCTCATACATTGACTTTACTGTAAAAACACTGTTTTAAGTCAAATTCCATTTTAAAAAATCGGGAGCATCGGTTAAATTAATATCCATTAGCCTAATGCATAAATGATACCACATACCCCATTTCTGACCAATAAGAGATCTTCTAAATCCTAAATTTAGTGGAGGTGCATTGTGAAACACATCGTGTACCGACACATTTTTGTGATGCACAATGTTGTATAATACTGGATATTGGTTTTTAAGAGGAGAATTACCCAACCAAGTGTCCTCCCAGAACCTTGTGGTTTTCCATTTCCCACTCTGAAAGAACCTCTACGAAAGAAGTCATCTTTCACCCTCATAAGCCCCTTCTAGAAAGGAGAGTCTATAGGTTGTACTTCTACCTGAGCTAAAGTTTTACTATGAAGGTATTTGTTTGTATCAGTTCTTGCCACACCCCCGCCTCAGTTAAGTGTTTGAACAACCACTTACTGAGCAAACATCTATTCTTTAGCTCCAACACCTTAACTCCCAATCCTCCTTGGTCTTTAGGGAGACATATGATATTCCATTTATTTAATATGTATTTTCGTTTATTCTCATCGCTTTGCCAAAAGAAACGAGGTCTATAAAAGTCTAATCTTTTTCGTACCCCGACAGGTATTTATAGAAAAAGATAATATAAACATAGGAAGCATTGTTAAAACCGAATGAACAAGAACTAGACGATCACCGTAAGAAAACATCTTTCCCTTCCAACATCCCAATTTGTCTTCGAATCAACTTTCTACTGGGTGCCACTCAACATTCCGAAGGTTTCTAAAATGAATCGAAATCTCGAGATATTTGAAGGGTAGCGAACCAGACTCTCACAACTGAAAATTTTGATTATACTGATCCTCTACCTCTTTTGATTCACCGAAACAAAAGATTTCACTCTTGTGAAAATTAATCTTTAGCCCCAAAAAATATTCCGGACAGAGCTAATTACACACACCTGCCAACGGCCGCAAAATAGAAAGCGTAATCTCCTGGCACAGAATCCCCTAAATGCATGGCCCACGCAATCATCCATGTTTTGGCCTTCTCTTTGATCTTGGTGAAGACGATGTTTGGCATCATAGAGATGTTGCGAAAATGCCCTTGTTGGTTTGAAACTTGTGGAGATAGCGCCAAAAATTGACCATTGTAGAAGGAGGCGGCAGGGTATGTCACTTAAAAGCTTCCAAATAATGGAGTCTTAAGTATCTGTATGAATGTTAACCATGTCGATCATATTGTCCACATTGATGAACTGAAGCAAGTCATCAATAGAGGGGCCACTTAAAAAAACTAGTAACCATGATCGATATTAAACATAAAATATAATCAATACCATTACTTTTATAAGTATATATATGATGCGTTATACCTCGACATACCTCTAGACATCATTGTTTTTTAGATCTGAAAATGTCAAGCCGAAGCCTGCCTCTACCAACCCAAGGGCCAAACATTAATTTAGTGTTCAAATTACTTATGCCATGTTTTATGTAAATAGATAAATAAACAATTTCACGTGTTTTCAACCAGATATAAGTTGACGTGTTTTGTAATTTTTCATATATTCAGTACGTTGGGTTTCAAGCGGAAACTTGGCCCCTATCCTAGTTCAACCTTGGGGATTCCGGTCCAAAACTACCTCCTTACAAAACTATTTTGTGCGTTATTTTTTATTGTTTCATTTAAACTTTGTTAACCAGCGTTGATCCTGACAAGTAATATAGTGGAGTTGGGAGTAACAAAGAGAGTTGTGCAGAGTTGCTAGACGAGGAAAGTTGATAATACCGAGTTTCTAGTGTTCTAATCCAAATCATTATTGCTAGAAAGAAACTGCTTTGCCAATACTCTAGGCTTGGAATCCCGGTGAACTGGTAGGCATGTTGTCAAGCTTCCATCCAGCCACAACCCACGTCGCTGCCTCACTAGGGTTGAAAATGGAAATAAAATTTTGTGTCAATTTTCGTAAAAAAAAGGAAAGATGGATGAAAACATGGAATTAGAAACGTATTTTACAAAATAGGAAAAAATGGAATATTCAAAAAGAAACCAGGGGGTAACGACAAAACTTCTAGAAAATAAAATATGGAAAATTTCCAGAAATAAAGCCCAGCACCCCCCCCCACACACACACACACACTCCTCCCACTAATTGAGTCGGTGATTTCATCTGTTGTTTCACTCCCATGCTATCTAACATGTTTTCTAAAACTGTTTGTTATCATGATTGTGGGTTTCTTAGTGTCTATGTGAAATCATGGTTTTCAAAATGATGAACTATATATGTATTACTTTCCGTTCAATTGTTAGTTGTCAAAATTGTGAGCCATTCCATGTCTTGTTGCCTACTTCTTTATGTGTGTCTTTTGATGCAGGGACTAAGGTATTATATTGTTATTGTGTCCTCATACTGTACTTTGTCCTGCATTTTAGATCGTACTCATCTATGGTGGTTTCCTATTTTGTATTCATTTCAAGGTTTTTTATTTTGTTTTTTATTCTGACAAGATAAGTGGAACAAAATCGATCAAATATGTTTATGTATGTTTGTGTTACGTTTTCAGCCTTAGCCCCGGCAGCCATCGAGTCCAAGATAATAGGGTTAATTAGGCCTGCATAGGGGCAGCGGCGGACCTAGAGCAAAGATGACCCGGTGTGCTCCCGCATGTCATACTTAAATTTTTATTTAAATTTGTGGTGTTAACTACTACAAATAGTATCAAATAAAATAAGTTTAGACCCAGTTTTCTATGACCTTCGTTTCGTCTTCTTAGGCATGCCCCTGCATGGTGGCATCACTGCAACACTTTGGTTGAGTGGGCTTTGTCTATCGGTTTCCTTTGATGGAAGTGAGAAGAGCAGGAGAGGAGGAAGGTTGTCGGGGGAGACGGCGACTAGGGTTTGCGTCCATGCCGCCTTAGAGCGAAGAGAGCATCTTAGGTTCCCACTACTAATTACGGGCACCACATACTATTTGTTCTTGAGACGCTGGGAAGAGTGTGATTCTACTCAAGACCTCGCGCCTTGACAATTACTCTTGTCTTTTTAAGATCAAAGAAATCGTTTTTAATACTCCATATGTTCACTATAATAAGACTTAATAGATATTAAAATATTGATTAGATATAGACAAAATGAGTGAATCTACATACTAAAACGGTATTTTTTTATAAAAAAAGTTAAAACATCTTATAATAGTGAACTGGGGAATATAATAGCAAGAAAAATAACAAAGCCTGCTACGGGCTACAAGCAATGCCATGTTACCTAAAATCTTGGTAAAACAAATAGCAGTACAACAAGCTGGCTACTAGGTTGGCTTTATCAAATACACCATCCGTATCGAAATATAAGATGGTTTAGCGTTTTATAGATTTTTTTTTAGAAAACGCTAACATGTCTTACATTCCGATACGGAGGGAGTATTTTAAAAAAAAATTATAACTTGATGGTTACATGCAAGACACAAAAGGTTTGCCTTTTTTTTGAAGGAAAAGGCAAAAGGCTTTCCTTAAATCATTAACAGAGAAAAAGTTTGGGACAAATGTTTTAGATACAAGCCATGGAGGTGCAACCTTCGAAAATAAAGGTCTACTCTCCCAAAATTAAAAGACCCAAGTGTTTGGCCTCCGCCAAGACCCAATTCCGAGCTTCCGATTCGATCTTAGAAAGACGATTGTTGGCATCGTGCTTATGTGTTGGAAGGTTCTTGCGTTCATTTTGACTCAGAGATCCCAAGTGACAAGAATGAGGAGGGAGGCCAAAGCTTTTCGCCGGCCGTTATAGGCAAAGGGTAATCATCGTCCACCACTCCTCCACATCCCTATTAGCTCCATAGGCTTATAAATTGTTGGTTCATGTGTTGCATCGGGCGATAGATGAAGCGTACTCTCTTACCCCTTCTTAATTAGAGTTGAAGGATTAGATACTAGCTAGCTTTTTCCCTCAGCAAGGGCCCATGTGTTATTTTCTGTCTTTGTGTTTATCATGGATGCCCCACTGGCCCACTTAATCATCTGCTCAAAGGGTTAACCCTAGTATCCTCGAAGGGTTAACCCTAAACACCCGAGCCTTTTCCACCAAAAACATTTGCAGCCACCGTCATCATCAACCCTAGTTCGGGAGGGTTCTGGAGCTCTCCCCGCACCCTGCTGAGAGGGGAATCATCACCGGAGGGCTCTACACCACCATGCCTGCCTCCGGAATAATGCGTGAGTAGTTCATCCTTGGACTACGGTTCCATAGCAGTAGCTAGATGGTTGTTATCTCCTCTTTATGCCTCATGTTTAGATCTTGTGAGATGCCTAACATGATCAAGATCATCTTATTGTAATGCTATATGTTGTGTTTGCTGGGATCCGATGAATATTGAATGATATGTCCAATGATTATCAATCTATCATGTACTTTTCATGTGTATGTTATTTATGATCTTGCATTCTCTCCATTGTTAGTAGATGCCCTCGCCAAGTAGATGCTAGTAACTCCAAGAGGGAGTATTCATGCTCGATAGTGGGTTCATGCCTCCCTTTCACTCACGCTCGAGTGACAGAAATGTAAACGGGTGGGGAATGTGTTGTTGCCATTAGGGAGAAAACAACAATGCTTTGTCTATGGATGATGTTATTGTTTATATTACACACTTTGCTTACTGTAATTATCTGTTGCTTGCAACTTAATACCCTACGTTTGCTCAGATGACATTATGAGGGTGGATTATTAGTCATAGATGTAGTTGGATAACGGTCTATGTATCTTGTTGTAATGCTCGCATGGATCACATTGTAATCATCATGTCATGCATGTGCACTACGGTGCAGCCTTTATATATGTCAATTGACTAGCTGTAATTTGTTTACCACACATGCTATCTATCTGTCTTGGGAGAGACACCTCTAATGAACTGTGGACCGCGGTCCATTTTCCTCATACTGATAATACAACCACTGCAATATCTATTTTCATACGGTTACTATTGTTTTCTTACTGCCATGATTGTTTTATTTTCATCTACTGCAAACAAGTACTGTTTTCCCCCACCATACGTTTAACCTCTTCGTTTTCAGCAGAACCTGTGAGATTGACAACCTCACTGCTTCGTTGGGGCAAAGTGATTTGATTGTGTTGTGTAGGTTCCATGTTGTTTCTGAACCGGTAGTGCACCCTGCCACCTCAGCTGCATCAACCTTCGGAAGTGATTTCTTTCTCCTACTAGTCGATTCAACCTTGGTTTCTTTCTGAGGGAAACTTTCTACTGTGTGATACGTCCATTTTGCATCACTATTTTATATCATAATTTTCTGTTATTCATTGATATATTTCATATTAGAGCACGATACTTATGTTATTTCACCTATTTTGCATGTTTTCCAATAATTGGAGAGTTGAACCCCGGAGTCAGAATTCTGCTGGAAAACGGAGCGTCAGGATACCATATTTGGGAAGATCAGAGCACCACGGAAATCATCGGAAAGTTCCTATTTCACCCGAAGATGGAGGAAGCTAAAAGGGGAGCCGAAGGAGGGCCACCAAGGGCCCTTACCATGCCCAGGCACGAGCCCACCTCTGACCGCGCCTGGGGGTGGTGAGGAGGCCCTGGCCCACCTCTGGCTTGCCTCTTTGACGTACTTCATCCCCCGGGAACCCGAAGACATACAGAATCATCGAGGAGTCTTTCCGCCGCCTCTGCGGGATGGAAAACAACAGAGAGATAAAAGCTCTCCGGCAGGGGAAATTCCTTCCCGGAGGGGGGAAATCATCTCCATCGTCACCGTCATCGAGCTGGACTTCATCGGGATCATCATCGTCATCATCATCATGATCACCCCCATCATCACCCTCATCTCCACTACGTTCCGCTGTAACATCTAGGGTTGCATCTTGTCTATTTCATAGGGGAAACTTTCCCGGTGTTGATTACTACTTGTAGTTGATGCTATTGAGTGAAACCATTGGATTAGGTGTATGTCCAGATTGTTAATCACCATTATATCACCTATGATCATGATCCATATGATGTCTTGTGAGTAATTCGTGTTGTTTGATATTTAAGTTGTGGTGTTATTATTCTAGTGGTGTCATGCGAACATCGACTACATGATACTTCACCATTTATGGGCCTAGGAGAATGCATCGTGTATTTGGCTACTAATTTTGGGGTTGCCGGAGTGACAGAAACCTAAACCCCCGTTAGGAAACCATTGCACGAGGGAGCGTAGGATCCCGGAGTTTAAAGTTGTTGTTAGATTTATTTCTTAATTACTTTCTTGTAGTTGCGGATGCTTGCAAGGGGTATAATCACAAGTATGTATTAGTCTTGGATGGGACGGTACATTAGCATAGGTTCACCCACACAACACTAATCAAAACACTAAAGATTATTCAGCGGCATGAAACAAAAGCACTTGACAGAAAACCTCCCGTGTGTCCTCGAGAACGTTTGTTAATCATAAGTAAACCCACCGGCTTGTCCTTTGCTGAAGAAAGGATTGGGCCAATAGCTGCAATTATTATTACTGCATTTTATTTACTCGCACTTTATTTATCTGCAATATCAAAAAACCCTACAAATTTATCTTTCAGTATTTACAGTCATTCCTTCATCGAAACTGTTTGTCAACACCTTCTTCTCCTCGTTGGGTTCGACACTCTTATATATTGAAAGTACTACGATACACCTCCTATACTTGTGGGTCATCAAGACTATTTTTTGGCGCCGTTGCCGGGGAGTGAAGCGCTATTGGGAAATGGAATTGATAAAGGAAGCTTCTGCTGTAAGTGTTGTTTTTATTACTGTCTACTGCTTTATTACACTATGTTTGGATTTCCTTTTGAGTCCTTATTTGCAGGCACTGCTGCCACTGCTAGGGTAGTAAAGGAAACACCTCCTGATGATTTGGATCCCTATAAAATACCTATAAAGATTGTTAAACATGTTATGAATAACTGATATTCAGATGATGGAACTGTCCATCCTGGTGATCATTTGCTCTTTTTACATGAATTATGCGAGTTGTTCAAGTGTGCAGGCATTACAATGGGCCAAGTGAAGAGGAAATTATTCTCTATATCATTGACAGGCCAAGCCACTGAATGGTTCAAACTGCTGAAAAATAGCCAGACTATGGGATGGGAGGAAATTGTACCTCTTTTTATTCTAAATTCTATCCTCCCAGTGAAATTCATAAAGATCGGAATTATATATATAATTTTTGGCCTCATGACGGAGAGAGTATTGCCCAAGCATGGGGGAGATTGAAGTTACTAATGCCCAAATGCCCCATTCATGAGCTCCCCAGTAATATTGTTATTAATAATTTCTATGCAAGGCTTTCTCTTCATGATAAGGATTTATTGGGTGCTTCTTGTTCTGGATCATTTACACGTATGAAGGATGAAGCTAAATGGGATATTCTTGACCATATTCAAGAAACACTAAAGGATGGGAGAATGACAAAGGTACAAAGTCAGGTATAAATTATGATTATGAATGCATTAAAACTTTTATGTCATCCGATGATTTTCATAATGTTAGTATTGTTTATGGTCTTGATTCTCAAGTTGTTGCAAACTTATATAAGACTTTTGCTTCTTATATTGATATTCCCAAAAAGGAATGGGATAAGTACCATGCACCTTATAAAGATATTGTTAATTGTGTTCCTGCTAGAGATATAGAAGTTTGTACCGTTGATTCTATTGTGCCTGAACCTTATATTGAGAAAATGCCTTTCCCTGCTAAGGTAAAAAAACATTCTCTGTTAGCTAGTGTGGTTAATAAAAGTGCAAGGAAACCTGTAGAACCCGAGGAACAAATAACTGTAGAACCTATAATAGCAATAGTAAAGGACCTTGTTTCTGAAAATGTAGAAGAGGGACACATTATATTTTGTGAAGATGCTTCTAATATTATCTCTCATCCTAGTAAATCTAGGAAACCTAGTTTTCCTGTGCTATCTGTTAGGATAGGTGATCATTGCTATTATGGTTTGTGTGATATTGGTGCTACTTCTAGTGCTATTCCTTATGAGCTCTATAAAGAAATCATGCATGAAATTTGTTCTTGTGAAGTTGAAGACATTGATGTGATTATTCAACTTGCTAACAGGGAAACTATTTCTCCGATTGGTATTGTTAGAGACTAGACGAAAAGCGCGCTTCGCCGCGCCGGCTGCATGGATTTCTAGTACAACGGAGAAAATTGCATCTAACAACACACTTTGTGGCAGTTGTTGCGTAGAGCAATAGAACAAAATCTCTTTTGCAACCGACCACATGTTGTTGTCTAATTAGTTGCACCCAGCCATGACAATGATTAGTATCGATTTATTTATTAATTAGTTGTAGCTAACACGAGGCTCTCTGTTTTGCGACACTACCACTCACACAACGTGACTGTTTATTTTTACTCCATTCTAATGGCACGTGTTGAAGTAAAAAGGTAGTTAGTCTACCGAGGAGAGTCGCACAGTTTAATATCAGCCAACTTAAATAGAGTACTCCCTCAGTCCCAAATTAATTGCCTCAAAGTTGGATAAAAGTGGATGTAGCTAACACTAAAACATGTCTAGATACACCCACTTTTGTCCAACTTTGAGACAATTAATTTGAGACAGAGGAAGTACAATATCAGGACACCTAGCATAGAGATTGCATGCTAATTTACAGGAATAATGCCTGATGAAAGTTTGATAACACCACATGGCCTTGTTTGCACAGATATTATACATATCGAAGCACAATATTAAGAATACTCATGCTAATAAAAATAATGGTAAAAAGTACAAATAAAGCTTGCCAAACTAACATAACCGCTAGGCAATAGAGTGATCCTTCATCATCAGTAGGAGAAAGTCCCTACAAAATATAGCAATCAGAATAAAGAAAATACAAACACACCCCAAATTAGAAGGTATAAGTAAAACGCATGCCCTAAGCTGAAAACTAAAGGATGAAATAGAACATACGGGTTCTGATGTACCTTTCAGTATTTCAGAGGAAGCAAGCAAATGCAGAAATGCTGGTAAAGTTAAACAATTGAATACTTTTAGAATGTAAAGTAATGACATATGAAACAAATAAGCCAACATAATCATTGTCAGCTTTATAAAATTGAAGGAAATGATTTGTACATATATGATTAAGACTTATACAGTTCACTATATACAGTACATGCACAAGTGCTAGCATGCATCGAAGCAGGTAGTGGATAATGGTTAATGATTGTCCTACAAACAACATCGGTATACTTAGAGAATCTAAGAACCTCCAACTATAAAGGAAAACAAAGCACTCTGTTAATGATGTCGTTATAGAAAAGATATATAATAGATCCAATACTATTGTTTAGTTCAATTATAACAAAGATTAATTCGGTCTCTCAAGATATGTATAGACCACTATCATATATACTTATATATACATATAAAGTTATTTACCACATATTTTCTGTTCTGAATGAAAATACACATCGTTGGTACCAGGAATGATTATATTCTGGGACTTTAGGATTGTATATATATTATTGGCCCAACCAGTGATTATTCTTGCAAAAGTAGCCAATAATCATTGACGCATGGTTAATAATACTATTCAAGACCTGTATATAATGTAAACCATTTCCAAACAGCTAGAACCATAGCTATACTGCAGAATTCGGGAAAGAAATACATTTCAAAATGGAAGCTCATTTAATTATCAGCCTTTCCTAGAGCGATGAGATCATGTGTCCACATGGCCACCTCCACGTAAATGACCCAACACCCTCACCGACAGAGCTAAGACCCGAACCCAAATCAAAGAAGACGGAGAAAACCGAAGAAGACCCCCCCCCCTCAGTGAACTGAATATCCACACATATGAAGAACAAATGACCAAACCTTGAACTCCCAACCCACCAACAACTCTGAACAATGACAGTGCCGCCCAACAGGAGGCCGCTGGCACCAACTCCTAATATTCTTCTTTAACTCCCAGCTAACCAACGACCTTGAACTCCCAGCCCACCAACAACTCCGAACAATGATAGTGCCACCCAATAGGAGGCCGCTGGCACCAAATCCCAATATTCTTCTTTAACTCCCAGCCCACCAACGATATGAGAACACACATTAGAATGGTGAGCAATTTTTTTTGCAAGGTCATAAACATCTGGCCAACCAAGATTTAAGACGAATTTCTCCCTCTTCCATTAATGGGGATAGGGTCAGAACTTCATGAAATAGGATTATGTTAATTACTTCAACCAACTTCCTTGTAAGTTAATAGAACAAAAAAAATGACAGCAATAACAAGTGCATTTTATGGAAGACAACAAATCCACTTACATTGATAAATACATTTAATGAGAGTCTGAGACAAAGGCCACACCTTGCTGCAACCACCACTCACACACACGAACAAGCCTAGCATTAGAAGATAACCTGCATGCTGGGATTCAAAAACCATCTTTATTTAGGAAAATAAATGTAACAGCCCAAGTATGAAAACCATCCCCTTAGAATGTTTGTTGCATGTTTATTTAAGTATTGCATCATGTCATCATATTGTTTCCATGTTGTTTGCATTTGTTTCTAAATTGTTGCATTTGTTTTCCACTGTTTTCACAACTCAAATTCAAACCTTATTCAAACAATGTTTTCATACTTGTTCTGTTACAATTTTTGGAATAAAAATAACAATTGAAAACAACCAAATTGTTCCATTTTATTCCATGTTGATCACTCCTTGATTTGTTGGTTTTAATCAAACCATTAATTCACTCAATTAATTAAATCACCTTCAATTTCAAATCAAATGCATCAAACAGAACACTTTTGAACTTATAAACTTTAACAAACCAATCAACTAATTTAATCACTTTAATCAATAGGGTTCCCCTATTAAAATCCTTGTTTTCAATATTAATCTATTAATTTCCAAATTGCTCAATTCAAACCAAAGGTGTTTCAAACAGAACCCAATTTGAAATTATAAAAATAATAACCAAAACATTATTTACTCTTTGTTTCCAATTAATCTTAGGGGTTACCCTATGTTCAAATTGGTTTTAAATAATGGTTATTAATATTAACAAATGCACCCAAATTTGGTTTAAATTTTAAACAACAATCAAACATTTAAATTTTTGCAAATAAAAGTTACAAACTGTTAGTAGATGGCCTAAGGAGTTTCCCTAAAATTTTCTCAAATTTTTCTACTACCCAAAATCTCATGTTTTGATTCCATTTGCTTTTGCTACAAAAAAAAAGTAAAACAAACAAAAAATAACAAAAGAGGAGAGGGAGGCATGCAGCCCATCTCCTTTCTTTCTTCCCAAGCCCAACCCCATCCTCTTTCCTTCCCCTAGGCCCACCTTTCTTTCCAGCCCGTCACCCCCCTCCTGTCGCTTTCGTCTACCTGTCCTCTGCTGTACGATCGCAGCAGAACCATCTGATCCTCCTCCACCCCCTGGATGGCCTGCCATACCCATGGCATTCCCCTCCTTAAGTATCCCCCTCTCCCTCCGATCGCAGAACCCTAGAGCCCCTCCATCCCATCGCCGCCATCTTCCTTTCCCCTCTCTGTTCTTTCTGTTCTTCTGAAATTCAACACCGAACACCACCGTAGACCACCACCGTCGCCTCCCCTCACCGCCGGTAGCTAGGGTCGTCTCGAGGAGCATCCGAGGAGTGGAATGGAACCGCTGCGTCGTACTGGACCCCCTCGCCTCGCCGCCAGCTGCTGGGGTCCCCGGTGTGGACCGCGCCGTCGCCGGAAAAGTTCGCCGTTTTGCTGCTCCGACGTCTGAACGTCTACCACGAAACAGCGAGGTGAGCGCGTCTCCCCTGCCCTCTCCCCTCGCTCTCTGCTTGCACCGTCCACACCCACCACCAGCACCCGCACACCGGCGAACAACCGCACACCGCCGCTGTCAATCCATCGAGCACCGCGTCTGCCTTCCGATCGAGTTCCTCGTCAGGTTCAGTCAGCGAATCGGTGTTGAAAATTCAGTTAACCTCAGTAGCAAAGACATCTTCCAACGTACCTGTACCCTGTCACGAAACGCAAGCGAGCGCAGCTGGTTCTGTTCCCTCGCGCGGAAGTGCAGGTCGAGGGATCGAATCCCCGATCGGGCAACATTTTGCCAGCATTTTACTGCGCCACTCCGCGCGGTGGGCCCCCCCCCCCGTCATACACCCCGCGGCCACATCACCTTCTAACCCACGCCACGCTGGCCACCGGTCCCACGGGGCAGTGGCTGTGGGTAATAACAGTGCGGTAACAAAATTTCTACACGTTTTCTGTTTTCGAATTAAGTCCTTTTAAATAACCGATTTAAAACCCAAAAATTAAACCTTTAATAAATTTTGATCCATAACTCTAAAAAATAAAAGTTATATATGTTTATTGCTCCAAATTTAATAATCTTTCCAAATAACTTATTTGTGTTCTGTTTTGAGTTTTCAAAATACATTTAAATTTCAAATTTGAATAATTCAAATGTAATTTGCAATAACTCATAAATAATTCATACTAATTCCAAATAATGCAGATAAAATATGTTTTTCACACCATTTTGAATATCCTATTCAAATATAAAATTTGTTTCATTGTTTGAATAATTTAAATTGCCTAAAAAATTTAAATCTTGTTTAATTCAATTAAAATTGCTAAAATCTTAACTTGCTCAAAATAAAATATTTTTGAACATGCAAAATATGTTTTCAAACCATCAAAGTGTGAACTTTTCAAATGTGAACTTGAATTTATGTTTTGAACAAATAAAATTCAATTAAATGCAAACTTGTTTTAAATTCAATTAAAACTTGTTTAATATTGTTTAATTCATAATAAATTCATCCTAATTCCAATTTCAATATTTGAGACATGTAATCCAACTAAAATTTGATGTTCTTTTCAAATATAAATTTTGTTTGCTGTTTTGAATAATTTAAATTGCTGAAAACAACTGTTTCTTAATTATTGCATTTAAAATTGCCAAAATACTAACTTGCTCATTTTAAATCCAATTTCCACAAATGAAATATGTTTTCCATGCAAAATTAAACCACCTGTCCAAATATAAAATTTGTTTCATGTTTTGAATAGTTAAAATTGGTTAAATGATTTAAACCTTGTTTAAATCATTTAATATTGCTAAATTAATAACTTGATCAAGTCAAATTCTTTTGGGACATATAAAATATGTTTTCAAACCATAAAAGCCTAACCTTTTCAAATATAAACTTTGTTATTTGTTTTGAACACTCTAACTTGTTGAAAACAACAATTACTTGTGTGACCTGTTTTAAGTAACCAAACTTTCCAAACCTAATCAATGATTTCCAAAACTTGTTCCAATCCTTTTTCACTTGCATCTATCATTGTTATTTGTTGTTATCATCATGCATGCATCATGCTAACAACTCTCACATAATAATTAATTGTAAAACATTTGTTTCCACTTATTTCAATGGATCTTTTCCATATGCAATCCAATTGCATATGGGTCCAATTAAATTGTGTTATCTTGTCAAGTAGTTTATTTTGATGCATCTATTAACATGACATGCATCATCCCATGTTTGTGCACTATGCCATGATATTGATTGTTTATCTTTCTGCATTGTTTGTTTGCTTCTTCTCGGATACACGACGACGTTGAGACCGACGATACTTACGACATCCCTTCTAAGGAGTTAGCTCAGTACCAGGCTACTGGGTTTTGCAGGCAAGTTATCACTCACATGAACCATCGTGTTCCTTTCAACATTGATTACCGATACTTTCCGTTGTTCTTTTCTGCTAGCCTTAGTAGTAGTTGTTTCTGTTACGAACCCATCACATGAATCCCTTAACCTTGATATTGCCTCACCTCCACTCCTATCACCCATTGTTTGAGCCAGTGTCTTACTAGCATGCTTAAGTTGTTTTGCTCGAGTCTGTTACCCGTTACTTTCAGTTACTATATTGTTATTATGTTCTGGGGGCTCGATGTTTAATCAATCAATCATGCTAATGTTACTATTAATAATAAATTTGATGATAAGGCACCGGCAGGAGGCCCATGAGAGGTTTTGAAGCCTGCTAGTGTCGACCCTAATAGGAAAAGGGTCTTGTCTACTGATCCATGATGAGCGCACTAACCGCATGTGGGAAGCGAGTATGGGCGCCCCCCTCAACTTGACCTGATTCGCATCTCGTCCAAATCGCCTCATTTAGTTCGTGTTTTCCATTTGCCGCATGCATGTTTTTGCGAGCCCAGGCCAGGGTGGAACTTTCGTAGTCGGCATATAGGGGGACACGTTCTTAGAGTGCTATGAGGGTCCATTTTCTTCTGGGCTCGATTAGCCGTGCGCCCAAGGTGCTTTGGGCTTGATGCGAAGAATGGTTGGTTGTGTAGAGTACCCCGCTTGGTGGAAGTGCATTTCCATCTGGCGGGTTATTCTTGCGTGTACGGCCAAATTGGTGCAACCCTGCAGGGATAATCTTCTCGAGAAGCCGTGTTTTCCGCGGTTATGGATTACTTGGTGAAAGTACTGGCTAACAAGTACTCAGGACAACTTAAACATAATGATCAAACATGTTACACCCAATGAATAATAACTTGACTAGTAATAGGTTGATGACACAATAACTTGATTCACCTTTAATACAACTGTCTGAGTTATCCTCGGATTGCTTCTTTGGATAAGGGGCGAGATCCAGGATTGGTTTGTTTGAAGTTATCTTTCAGTTGGTTACAATCCTCGATCTTATCTCCTTTCTGTTAGCCGGAAGTTGTAGTATGTTTCTGTAGTTGGTTAGCGCAGCCAGTTGCAGCATCTCTCATACCCCTTTTCTTCCGTTGAACCCAAGGCATCTGTGCTTGGTGTTGACGGGTTACACTTTGGTGAACTGTGAGTCTTGCTTGACAGTACGTTTATGTACTGACCCCTTTGGGGTTGTGGTTTCCGCAGACCTACGTTTCCGAGGATCTACATGGTGGCAACTACGTGGAGTATGACGAGACTGCTGACGAGTAGATAGCGGACCCGGGCAGGATCCGAGACTTCGTGGATGGGCTCCGTCTGTTTGTTTCCGGCCTCTTAGGCCTATTTGGTTCTTGTCTGTACTCAGACATGTTGAATGCTTCCGCTGTATTGTAATGATGTATTGTTGGGGCATGTGCCCTCTGAATGATTGTATTTGCTATCTCTGCTCTAATGAGAGCCATTTGCAACTTATTTCAATCTTTTGTGTCGTAGAGATCTGTTGTGATATCAGTTGTTCAACGCCGTTGACGTACCATGTGTGTATGGTTTGAAGTACGTCGACGGAAGTGCCTTTGATCTCTAGTGGATAGTTTACATCGACGATGGAATAGCAGGGCTTGTGTTGTCGCGCATAAGCGCAGGCCTACCAGGAAGCTGGGACGTGGGAGCAGTTATGCCCCATAATCCAAGCATCTGCTATCCAGTTCGTACGGTGAGTATCCCCTAGAAATCAGGGTGCGACAATAAAGCATTCATATTTCAAAGTGTATACAATATATACTGGCCATTCTATTAGCACTCAGGCTCCACATGTGTAGGCTGGTAACAAGGCAAAATTGCGAATGCAAAGTTCAGCCAATGAATGCCTTAGAATGAGTTAAGTGGCTAGCACAACAATGGTCCTGAAAATTTTAACTACTCATTTTCTTCACTCATCAACTCACCAAATATAGAGAACGTTATTTCTGCCCTATTTTCCACATTTTTTTATTCATAATGGATGGTAGCTTTGTAACACCTTAATTCACCGTTCACAACTCAACATTCGATGATATGAAGGATATCACTGCTGACCAGCGGCGCATACTAAAGAACCTATTCAGCACACTGATCGCAATGGCACTTCATCTACAAACTGATATTTAATCTAATTCTACAATATTCGAAACTGAATTTTTTTAATTCTAAACATAAAGGAATCAACCAAGCATACTCCAATACTCAACTTTTCACTATATTTACAATTAGTTTAATTATATCCCATCCCTTGCCTTCTAATCCTTTGTGTTCTCCTTTATCTAACGACAAAATGCATGATTGTAAGCACATCTAATAAATTATGGTAATTCATCTAATCTTATCTCAAAGGAAAAAATACGCTTATTTGATCCTGAGTGTTTTCATATATCTCATGATGTGAAGCAAGCACAAATAAGCAACCATGCAATCAGTTTAACTAACAATCAAAGAGAAAATACCAACAGTAAAGCACCTTCTTAGGACAAGGTCCATCTAGAACATCTCAGGCAACAACCTTGCAGACATAGCTGTCAATCGAGAAGGACACTCGCCTATCAGGGCCGTGTAGCTCGCAGCTGCAGCCCATGCCAGTCGGCTTCCGCTGTGATCCTAATGAGATAAAACCAATACGTGAGCACTTGTGTACAGTACCTAAGATTTGACTTTGAAGCTCTGAAGTGGTAGAAATTATATGTTGTAGTCACATCTATCAATCAACCTCTGAGGCTTAGGCTATGCTTCGTATCAGCAAGCACAGTGACACAGAGAGAAGAGCTTTTTGCATAAACGATTTGGAACCAATCCACCTATTGGAATCTTATCTGCTCCGTCTTATGGCGATAATGATCCATCATTATACATTTTTTTACCTAGCAGTCCCCAGCCTGATTGCACGAAGGCCCTATGGGCTAATTAATCTACCAACAGGAACACCAGCCATACCTGCATCTGCATGGTAGCCAAGAAAGGGCTCCAGCTAAAACCTGTGTGCACTTGACGATCGATATGGGATAATACTCGGCGCATCCATGGTGAACGCATTGCCGTAGGGGAGGATAGGGGCAGGGACGCAGGAGGCAGATGCCTCTCTCCATGACACCGGAAGCTGCAACATGTCCCGTCATATTCTAGTTTCCAGAGACTGTGGAGGCTGCGCACCGAGAATAACACGGGTCTTTAGGAGTCGGAGCAAGAGCTGATGGAAGATGCAGAAAATCTCTGAGGGAGATGACGACCTACGTGCAAGGAGTTATGGCCGGGGAGGATATGTGTGGCGGACGACCTCAACCCGGGAAGAGTATTTTTAGCAGAGAGAGGTGAGCCATTGGAGAGGGAGTAGGCGCCTGCGCTCGCGGTCCCGCAGACTTGAAGAGCAAGGTCAACATCTTCTTCATAACCATACGACAACTTCATCATGTAAACCAAAAGGTTTATATTTTGCCTTGTCAGATGCAAGCAAATCTAAGCATCAAAAACAGAAAGTAGTCCAAAACTGTAATTAGAAAACTGCCATGGCAATACTTTTTTCAGAGAGCAAGTAATTGGTTTCAGCAAATCAGTGTACCTTGTAAGATGTCAACCAGCTAAGCACTCTTGCAATAAAAAAACCTCAATTTTCCTGAAAACATTGAACAAGTCTAGTCATACATGCAAATCGACAACAATCCAAAAATTGTTGAAACAAATGAATCACGTTACCTACAGATAATGCCATTTCTTGCTTCCATGGTATGAACTGCAAGCTCTGTAGAAAATATATTTTCCCAAGCTTAATAAATAATGATTGTACCTATAAAAGAATCAGGGAAGGAGAGGAATCCGTGGGCATTAACCTGACATCCATCCTCACCAAGGCAGCTGCCACTGCTGTTCGGCCTGCCTGCAGGGACGTGGCACACCATCGTGGTGCTCGCGTCTAGAAGAGGAATGGAGAGAGATGATGAGGCGGGAGATAGAGAGAGAGAGCAGAGATCGAGGAGAGATCAGCAAGGTACGCACCTGCCCGCCGCGTAGCCGCTGGGCCGGACCAGTGGCCAACGTCAGAATGGATGGCGCTTCACGGCCTACTCCCCACGATGGCAACACTCCTCTGGCTGCCTCCCTCCGGCGTGAGGAAACGCCACGGTGGTGCTCCTCCTGGTACGACACCGAAACGCATCGGGCAGTTGCCGTGGCGGCCGACGACCGTGACCAAGGCAGTGTTCCCCGCCGCCGGCTGTTTGCTGTTCCGCGCCACCACCGCTCATTGTCCTGTTCCGCGCCACCAGAGCTCGTCGTTCCCCCTCCCCCATCCACTGACAAAAAAATGGGGAGGAGTGGCCTTCCCCCTCAACTTCGCTTCGATGCCGCCTCCACCCGATGCCCCGCCGCCGCTGCCGTCTCCAGGGACCAGGGAGAGAGAGGGAGAGAAGAGGACGCCCTCAATTTCCCTCTCACCTCCGCGTCCCTGTCGCCTTCAGTCGATGCGGCGCCGACATTTCGGCCGCTGCCGTGCGAGGTGAGATCGGATACGCCGTCAGTCCGACAGCAAGAAACGCCCCCCCTCCCCCGGGGTCAACACAGCCGACTCAGCGGCGCCGGATAATCGCCGGGGCCGAGAAAGAAGACAGCAAATCTAACCTCGCCGGTAAAAGGGAGAAAACCAGGAGACTTCCCCACCGCTGTAGGAAAAAGCCACAGCGGCACCGACCGTGTGGACTATGACACCTGGGCCCGCGAAGAAGAAAACAAGCAAACTGGCTACACCCGCCCCCGCGCTGCCACGCCCGGTACACGTGCCCAGCACACTGCCAGCCAGGTCAAAGAGCAGCTCTGCCGCCCACAGCTACGCAACGAATCGGCCCACGGACCAGCGACAGCAAAAGAAAAGAGACCCACAAACAGAGACACGAGGCAAGGCAGGATCGCTGAGAACGCTCCTAGCCCATGGAGCTTATAGCTTAAAGGAATGTGGAGGTTTTATGTGGTAAAACTAAATATCCTGCTGATTTTATAGTACTAGTCATTTCTGCTAGTGATACTTGTCCTATTATATTTGGTAGACCTTTCTTAAACACTTGTGGTGCTGTTATAGATTGTAAAAAGGAGAAAATCCTTACAAAGTTTGATGGAGAGTCTTATGAATTTAATTTCTCCAAATTTGCTAAAGCACCTTATGAAGCTGAATTACCTAATGAGAATTATAGAGTTGAAAAATTGGGTTCTATTGCTCTTGCTCCTAACAATCCTTTGCAGCAATACATGGAAGACCACGAAAGTGATGTCTTTATGGAAGAAAGAAATGAAATTGACGAGATTTTCCTACATCAGCCAGCGATGCTAAAACATAATTTACCGGTGGAAGACTTGGGTACCACATTACCACCCAAGGAGGATCATGTTTTCGATTTAAAGCCTCTGCTTGACAATCTTAAATATTATCATATTGATGATAAGAAATTATATCATGTTATTATTAGTTCTAAACTTTCTGGTTAAGAAGAGGAGAGATTATTGGGAATATTGAGGAAACACAGAGGTGCTATTGGTTATACTCTTGATGATTTGAAAGGGATTTCTCCTACTATATGTCAGCATGCTATTAATATTGAACCTGATGCAAAGCCAGTTATTGAACATCAACGTCGTTTAAATCCTAAGATGAAGGATGTGGTAAGAAATGAGGTACTAAAACTCCTTGATGCTGGTATTATTTATCCTATTGCTGATAGTAGATGGGTCAGTCCTGTGTATTGTGTCCCCAAGAAAGGAGGTATGATTGTTGTGCCAAATGAAAATAATGAACTTATTCCTCAAAGAGTAGTGGTTGGTTATAGGATGTGCATTGATTTTAGGAAAGTTAATAAGGTTACTAAGAGAGATCATAATCTTTTGCCTTTTATTGATCAAATGTTAGAAAGGTTGTCTAAGAAAACTCACTTTTGCTTTCTTGATGGTTATTCTGGGTTCTCTCAAATTTTGTTAGGAAGCCTGATCAAGAGAAAACAACTTTCATGTGTCCTTATGGAACCTATGATTATAGACGTATGCCTTTTGGTTTATGTAATGCTGCTACTACTTTTCAAAGATGCATGTCTGCTATCTTTCATGGTTTTTGTGAAGAAATTGTGGAAGTCTTCATGGACGATTTCTCCGTCTATGGAACTTCTTTTGATAATTGTTTGCATAGTCTTGATAAAGTTTTGCAGAGATGTGAGGAGACTAATCTTGTTCTTAATTGGGGGAAATGTCATTTTATGGTTAATGAAGGAATTCTTCATGGACATAAAATTTCTAAAAGAGGTATTGAAGTTGATAGAGCTAAAGTTGAAGCCATTGAGAAAATGCCATGTCCCGGGGATGTCAAAGGTATTCGTAGTATTCTTGGTCATACTGGTTTCTATAGAAGGTTTATTAAAGATTTCTCTAAAATATCAAAGCCTCTTACTAATCTTCTTCAAAAAGATGTACCTTTTGTATTTGATGAAGATTGTAAAGAAGCTTTTGAAATTTTAAAGAAGGCTTTAATATCTGCCCCTATTGTTCAACCCCCTGATTGGAATTTACCGTTTGAAGTTATGTGTGATGCTAGTGATTATGCTGTAGGTGTTGTTCTTGGACATCGGGTAGATAAGAAGTTAAATGTTATTCATTATGCTAGTAAAACTCTTGATGCTTCTCAAAAGAATTATGCTACCACTGAGAACGAATTCCTAGATGTAGTTTTTGCTTGTGATAAATTTAGGCACTATATTCTTGATTCTAAAGTTACTATTCATACTGATCATCCTGCTATTAAGTACCTTATGGAAAAGAAAGATGCTAAGCCTAGGCTTATTAGATGGGTGCTTCTCTTACAAGAGTTTGATTTACATATTGTGGATAGGAAGGGTGCTGAAAATCCTGTTGCTGATAACTTGTCTAGATTAGAAAATATCTCTGATGATCCTATTCCTATTAATGATAGTTTTCCTAATGAATAGTTGGATGCAATAAAAGTGTGCTCTCAAGAGAGTCAATGGTATGATGATTATGCTAATTTTATTGTTTCCATGTATTTGCCTCCTACCTTTACAGCTCAGCAAAGAAGAAAATTCTTCTACGATTTGAGGCATT
This sequence comes from Alopecurus myosuroides, assembly GCA_028641055.1. NCBI lineage: Eukaryota > Viridiplantae > Streptophyta > Magnoliopsida > Poales > Poaceae > Alopecurus > Alopecurus myosuroides. The sequence goes on from CM054059.1 coordinate 413,918,942, forward strand.
ATTTTTGGGATGACCAACACTTATATAAAGAAGGTGTTGATGGTATTATGCGAAGAAGTGTTCCTGAAAATGAACAACGAGAGATATTGAGAAAATGTCATAGTAGTGCTTATGGAGGACATCACGCTGGAGATAGAACTGCACATAAGGTTCTATAATCAGGTTTTTATTGGCCTACTCTCTTTAAAGATGCTAGAAAGTTTATTTTATCTTGTGATCAATGTAAAAGGGTTGGAAATATTTCTAGACGTAATGAAATGCATGTGAATTATTCTCTTATTATTGAACCGTTTGATTGTTGGGGTTTTGACTTTATGGGTCCTTTCCCTCCTTCACAAGGCTACACTCATATTCTTGTTGTTGTTGATTATGTTACTAAATGAGTAGAAGCTATACCTACTAAAAGTGTTGATGGTGAAACCTCATTAAAAATGCATAAAGACATTATTTTCCCTACGTTTGGTGTGCCTAGATATCTTATGACTGATGGAGGTTCTCATTTTATTCATGGTGGTTTTAGAAAGACTCTTGTTAAATATGATGTTAATCATAGAATTGCCTCACCATATCATCCTCAAACTAGTGGGCAAGTAGAATTATCAAATAGAGAAATCAAATCTATCTTGCAAAAGACTGTTAACAAATCTAGAAAAAACTGGGCTAGAAAATTAAATGATGCTCTGTGGGCTTATAGAACTGCTTATAAAAATCCCATGGGCATGTCTCCTCATAAAATGGTTTATGGAAAAGCTTTTCACTTGCCCCTAGAATTAGAACACAAAGCTTATTGGGATGTGAGAGACCTAAATAGAGATTTTAAACCTGCTGGTGAGAAAAGGTTGCTTGACTTAAGTTCTTTAGATGAATGGAGGAGTGAAGCATATGAAAATGCTAAGCTCTTTAAAGAGAAAGTTAAAAGGTGGCACGATAAGAGAATTATTAAAAGAGAATTTCATGTTGGTGAGAAAGTGCTATTGTATAGGTCTCGTCTCAGATTTTTTGCAGGAAAATTACTCTTGAGATGTGAAGGACCTTTTCTTATCGAGGAGGTATATCGTTCGGGGGCAATTAAAATTGTTTCCCTTGAAGACAACACTTCCCAAGTGGTGAATGGCCAAAGACTCAAGCATTATATTTCTGGAGATCCTTATAATGAAAATGTTGATTGTATTCGAGCTATGATCCCGGAGAAATTTATTAAGAAGCATATTTCAGAAATTGCAGAGTCAGTTTTCGAATAGGTATCAGTTTTGGTAAGAAAACGTTCGCGAAACATCTTCCAACTTTTATTTTTACTGTTTTGGACAATAAGAAAAATTATGAGCCAAAAACGAGGCGGAGAGGGAGCCCAGAGGCTCCTCAGCATGCCCAGGCGCGGCCCGCGCCTGGGCATGGTAAGGACGCCTCAGAGTTCGTCTCTGACCCGTTTTCACCCAGTACTTTCCTTTCGTTATGAAACTTTTCGTTATATAATCCCCCGGACCCCTGAGTTCCGTATATCGTTTTCTCGTCGTGTTTCTGTTTTAAGCTGTTTCTGCCAGGTTATATCTTCAGATCTAGAGCCACAATGTCCTCTCCTGGATCTCCCAAAGATAGTTTCTTTGAGAACATCGTCAACCCGTACATGAATGAGTTGAAGATGCATCCCAAGGAATTGCTTCTCAAGGACGAGAAGGTGCATATTGAAGATGTTCGGGGCCCTAAAGGAGAAGGCAGTCTAGAAGCTAGAATGAAATAACTGGAGCAAGAAGTCTTTAGGTACAAGAAGATGGTGGAGCGTGAAGTTGAGATCATCCACAGGATAAAGAAGGAACAGATCGCTGATGTAACATCCCAAGTATGAAATATCCCTTAGAATGTTTGATTTATTGTTTTAATTCAATTATTGCATCATGTCATCATGTTTAATTATTTGTTTGCATTTGTTGCTATTTGTTTTGCATCTGTTTTATCTTGTTTTCATAATCAAACTCAAACAAATTTCAAATGGTTATTTTCATACTTGATCTGTTACAACTTTTGGAATAAAAATAACAAATGAAAACAACCAAATTGTTCCATTTTATTCCATGTTGATAACTCCTTAATTGTTGGTTTTATTACAAACAAATAATGCCAAATCACCTACAATTTCAAATCAATTTCATCAAACAGCACCCAAGATGAGTTATCACAAGTTTATAAACATTATCACTTCAATCAACTATTTTTAATCTCTTAATCCATAGGGACCACCCTATTAGAATACCTTGTTTTTCATAATGTTTAAACAATATCAAAATTCCTTTAATTATGGTTTCAAATACAAACAACAATTTTAAATCACCACTTTTGAAAACAAACCTTGGCATAGGGTTGCTATTGATCTAAAAAGTCTAACCTAATTTTTCTGGATTTTTCCCTAAGCTAAAACCTACCTATTTTCTTCCAAAAGCAAAACCTACAAAAAAAAAGAGAAGGAAAAATAAAAAAGAAGGAAAACAGCCGCGCGCGCAGCACCTAAGCTAAGCCCAGCCCACCTAAGCTACTACCCGCGCGCGCAGCAGCCCACAGAGGCCCGATACCCCTTCGCGGATGCCGCCACCGTCGTCTCCCCGTACGGCGCAGCATCCAGGCTGCCACGGCGGCAGCAGAGAGGCAGCAACGGCCGATCCGAGGCCATTGCCCCTATAAAAACCCTAGAGCGGCAGCGCGCAGCCCCTAGACCAACCCTAGGCCCTAGCTACCCCTCGCCCGCCGCCGGTCTTCTCCCCTCTCGCTGGCCGGACTCGCCACTGCTCTGAACCATCCCGGCGTCGATCTCTGAACCCCATTGAGCCACCGCCGCCTCACAGCACCACTTCCCCAGCTAGTCCTTGAAATCAAGCCGCCACCATCCCAGCTATCGTTTGGACACCGCCGCGGAACCGGGAACGTCGAGGATCACCGCCGCCGTCTGCTACCTCGCCGTCGACCACACTCTGCACCGGCCCTCTGCCTCACCTGCATCCGCGGTGAGCAAGCCACCATCCCTTCCCTCCTCTCCTCCTGTCATGCATCGCATCCGTGCACGCGCACTGCACCCCCAACGTCTGCCACGGCGCGGCAGCACCACTGCTCGCCGCCGGCAGCGTTTCTGTCAGCGTTTCAGACGTGTGCGCGCGTCAGCGATTTCAGTTAACACCCGAGACTGAAGAATATCCTCAGCACGTCCCTGTTACCTGACAACAAACGAAAGCAGCGCAGCGGTTGCGGTCAGTGCGCGCGAGGGCGAGGTCGCGAGTTCGATCCGTGCTCTCCCTGGGATAAAACCCACACTTTTTTCGCGGCAGCGCTGACAGGAAGGGCCCCCTGTCAGTCGCTCGTGTGCTGCGCAAGCACAGCAAGCCCACGGGCCCCCCTGGCAGCGACTGGTGTAGCTTCCCTGTGCGTATAAAAAGTATAAAACGAATTCTAAACTTTCTGTAATCAAATCTGGGTCCAACAAAATCACAGATTGGTCCCTGAAAGCATTTTGCTTATATCTTTCATTTTATAACTCTAAAAACTGAAAATAAAATATGTGTGTTAGTCTAAATTCAATTGTCTACCTTTTGGTAACTTTTGTTTCCTGTTTTGAATTTTCAAAATGCATTTAAAATTCAAATTTGAATAATTCAAATGTAAATTGCAATAATTCATAAATAATTCATACTAATTCCAAATAATGCAAATAAAATATGTTTTTCATACCATTTTGAATAGCCTATTCAAATATAAAATTTGTTTCCTGGTTTGAATAATTTAAATTTCCTAAATAATTTAATACTTGTTTAATTCAATTAAATTTGATAAAATCACAACTTGCTTAATATAAAATATTTTTGAACATGCAAAATATGTTTTCAAACCATCAAAGTGTGAACTTTTCAAATGTGAGTTTGAAATTATGATTTGAACAAATAAAATTCAACTAAAATTCACACTTGTTTTAAATTCAATTAAAACTTGTTTAATATTGATTAATTCATAATAAATTCATCCTAATTCAAATTTCAATATTGGAAACATGTAATCCAACTAAAATTTGATGTTCTTTTCATATATAAATTTTGTAAATTGTTTTGCACACTTTAAATTGATGAAAACAATAATTGTTTGTGTGACATGTTTAAGTAACCAAATTTCTAACCTTAATAAATAATTTTCCAAACTTGTTTTATTCCTTTTCCTTTGCATCTATTATTGTTATTTATTGTTATTTTGTTGTTACCATCATGCATGCATCATGCTAACAACTTTCACCTAAAACTTATTTGTAAATCATTTGTTCCACTTAATTATGGACCTTTTCCCATATGCAACTCTTTTTAGCATAGGGGTCCATTTAAATGGTGTTATCATGTTAGCTAGTTTATTTTGATGCAACCATTAACTTGTCATGCATCATCTTGATTGTGCACAATGCCATGATAATGATTGTTTACATTCCTGTTTTGTTTGTTTGCTTCTTCTCGAATAGACGACGACGTTGAGACAGACGACCTTTACAGCACCCCTTCTGAAGATCTAGCTCAGTACCCGGCTGCTGAGTTCGCAGGCAAGTTATCACTCACATGAACCATTGTGTTCCCTTCAACCCTGGTTACCGATACTTTCCGTTGTCCATATCTTGCTAGCCTTAGTGGTAGTTGTTTCTGTTACGAACCTATCACATGAATCCCTTAACCCTGATGTTGCCTCACCACCACTCCTACAACCCTGTTGATTGAGCCAGTGTCTTACTAGCATGCTTAGGTTGTTTTGCTCGAGTCTGTTACCCGTTACCTTCAGTTACTATATTTCATTATGTTTTGGGGTCTCGATGTTTAATCAATCAATCAATCATGCTAATGTTATTACTTAATAATAATTTGATGATAAGGCACCGGCAGGAGGCCCTGTGTGGTTTTGAGGCCTGCTAGTGTCGACCCTAATAGGAAAAGGGTCTTGTCTACTGATCCATGATGAGCGCACTACCCGCATGTGGGAAGCGAGTATGGGCGCCCCCCTCAATTTGATTCGATTCGCATCTCGTCCAAATCATCTCATTTAGTTCGTGCTTTCTATTTGTCGCATGCATGTTTTTGCGAGCCCAGCGCAGGGTGGAACTTTTGTAGTCGGCATATAGGGGGACACGGTCTTAGAGTGCTATGAGGGTACCTTTTCTTCGGGGCTTGATTAGCCGTGCGCCCAAGGTGCTTTGGGCTTGATGCGGAGAAGAGTTGAGTTGTGTTGAGTGCCCCGCTTGGTGGGAGGCATCCCATCTGGCGGGTTATTCATACGTGTACGGCCAAATTGGTGCAACCCTGCAGGGATAATCTTCTCGAGAAGCCGTGTTTTCCGCGGTTATGGTTAACTTGGTGAAAGTATTGGCTAACAAGTACTCAGGACAACTTAAACCTAATGATTCATAATCTCACACCCCATGTTTATCAATTTGACTAGTAATAGGATTACTGTCACAATAACTTGTTTCATCTTAATCCAACTGTGTGAGTTGTCCTCGGATTGCTTCTTTGGATAAGGGGCGAGATCCAGGATGGGTTTGTTTGATGTTATCTTTCAGTTGGTTACAACACTCGATCTTATCCCCTTTCTGATAGTTGGAAGTGATAGAATCTCTGTAGTTGGTTAGTGCAGCCAGTTGCAGCATCTTTTATATACCCCTTTTCCCTCCGTTGAACCCAAGTCATCTGTGCTTGTGTTGACGGGCTATACTTTGGTGAACTGCGAGTCTTGCTTGCCAGTACGTCTATGTACTGACCCCTTTGGGGCTGTGGTTTCCGCAGACTACGATTATGAGGATCCAGGTGACGGCTACTACGTGGAGTTTGACGAGGCTGCTGACGAGTAGTTAGCGGACCCGGGCAGGATCCGAGACATCGTGGATGGGCTCCGTCTTTATTTCAGTTTCCGGCTTCTTAAGCCTATTTGGATTTTGTCTGTACTCAGACCCCTTTGAATGCTTCCGCTGATGTAATGAATGCTATGCTGGGACATGTGTCCTCTGGATGATTGTATTTGCTATTTCTGCCTTAGTGAAGGCCATTTGCTACCTTATTTCAATCTTTTGTGTCGTAGAGGCATGTTGTGTTATCCTTTTGTTCAAAGCCGTTGACGTACCATGTGTGTATGGTATGAAGTACGTCAATGGTAGTGTCCTGATTTCTACAGGATAGTTTACATCGACGGTGAACTGTAGCGATGGGTTGTCACACATAAGTGTTGGCCTACTCGTAAGAGGACGCGGGTGCCGGAAAGCCCCGTAATCCCATCAGAATACTGTTCAGTTCGTACGGTGAGTATCCTCTAGAAGTCCGGGTGCGACAAATGGTATCAGAGCCTGTCTGCCTGTAGGATCCCTTTTTACTGGTCGCAGTTGAGTCTAGAAACTATTTTGTAGCTATATAGGGAAAATGAAACGTGAGAGTAGGAATTCTGCCATTTTTCTTCTTTCCCCACCCACCCACCCTTTTCTGGTAAGGAAGTGCAACGATGTTTTCTGTTCTCACCTAAACTTTCAAGTTAGGATTTCACGTGTTTTGGGTTCTCTGTAGTACCTCAGGAGTTTTTGGTCTCGAGTTTCCCGATGTTGCTTCAATATCCTGTTCTTTTCAACATCATTATCGTCCGTTGAACCTTGTTGTTGTTTTCCACTTCAATTCTTCTACCGGAGTCTAATCAAAACCTCCCAAATCATCTGCAGATGGGTCTCAGGTTCTTCCCGCAGGTGGTTCGGATGACTCGCTGTGAGAGCACCGCCGGTTATCCGGAGATGCTGAGAGACATGGTTACCTATCTGGGGTTCCATTGGGCACCAGAGTACCAGGTCTACGAGCAGCAGCGAGAGTTTGACCAGACCTACTACCAGGCTATCGTCTACATTCTGTCGGATGATGGCAGGAGCGTTGTCCACCGCTACGAGGCAGTAGGTTCCACAGTGGATATGGCCGTGCAGCAGGCAGCTTACGTGAGTCTCACTGTCCTCTGTGCTGACTACTGGGGGTTTGATGATTCCATCTATCGTCACATCCCCCGTGGTTACATCACGTCAGCGGGAGTTCACTTCACTCTCCACAGCAACCTGGATACCTACGAGTCTGATAGCTCCAGGCTGCACACCACTGCTCAGTTCGTGAGGCACAGTGACGCAGTTGCTTCCGCACTGTCTCAGGAGTTGGCCTCCGTCAGGGAGCAGCTCTATCTGGCGTTGACTCGTCTGGCTACGTACACTACAGACTTTGTTGGAGACGAGCGCTTTGCGCGTTTCACTCAGCCAACTGGGTTTCCGCTGCCAGATGCTGGAGGTTACGAGCCGATCAGAGGTCCACTTCTCGACCTTGGTCCTGGTTACACTGGGATTCCCCGCTTTGGAGCACAGGGAGATGACGCTTTCTACTTCACCACACCGAGAGTTGCTCTCAGAGCAGTCCCGCTCTACGTGGATCGTCGTCATACCTACTTCCGGGGGATTCCTCCGCACCGTATCTCTCGTCGTACTACTCACCGCCGTCCTGCGTGATGAGCATGGGAGTACCAATGTATCCATTCCTAGCTATGTTTAGTTATCCTTTGTCTTTCGAACCATGTATTGGTCTGTTAGATATTCTGATGTAATTGAACATGTGATGACGTACCTGTTGGTTATCTAGTCATGCGTCGGAATAATCTCACTTTCGGTTACCAAGTCTATCCTTTTCTATTGTTGTGCTAAAATGAATGTCTATTCAGGATGCCGCCGACAAGGAGCAACCCGCCTGAACCACCTCCGCTCACGGAGCTGTTGACTCAGATGACTCAGGTCGTGGCTCAGATGGCCCAGATCCAGGCTAACCAGCACACCAACCAGAATGCTCCGCGAGTCAGCATCAAGGAGTTTCTGAGCATGGGGCCGAGAGCTTTCGTGGCAACACGTGAGCCTCTGGATGCTGATGACTGGATCAGGGAGATGAACAGGGCTCTGGAGATAGCTCATGTTGCTGAGGAAGATAAGGTCAAGTATGCCACCTACCTACTGAAGGGTCACGCAGCTACTTGGTGGGAGAACTACCAGACCATGAGAGCTGGCTATCCTATCACTTGGGGTTGTTTCAAGGATGCCTTCCTGAAGCACCACATCCCAGATGGTCTCATGGAAAGGATGCGTGAGGAATTCTGCTCTCTCAAACAGGGCAAGCTGGACGTCCTCGGCTACCAGAACGAGTTCAATCGTCTCGCTCGATACGCTGGTGACGAGGTGTCCACTGAAGCCAAGAAGATGGCAAGGTTCCGCCGAGGTTTTAACCCGGAACTGAAGTACGCTCTCACCAACATCAAGTGCAAGGACTTCGTGGAGCTCGTGAACACCGCGCTCAATGAGGAGAATGGGCGCAAGGCCTTCGAAGAGTCCCGTAAGCACTCGCGTGAGGGTGGTTCCTCCTCCAACATGACCACCCCTCCGCAGAAGCGCCGCATCTGGGTGCCAAATGGTGCTGTCACTAGGGCTCCAAATGCCCAAGCTTCTCCAGGCTTTGGACCCCGCCCACCCAACCCATCTCAGATGCAGGGTCAGAGGATTCCAATGGGGCAGCCAAGGCCAGGTCCTCCTCGTGTCGTCACTTGCTACAAGTGCAAGGAGACTGGACACTACGCTGATAAGTGCACTCAGAGGCAGCTACCTCACCTCCTCGGCCCAACACCAACCAGGCAATGGTTCGTGCTCCCCCGGCTAAAGCCTTCAACTCCAACAACAGGCCTGTCGGGAGGACCGCGAGGGTGAACCATATCAAGGCCGACAAAGCTGAGGAAGCTGCTGACGTCGTTCTCGGTATATTACCCGTAAACTCTATTCCAGCTAAACTGTTGTTTGATACCGGAGCATCGCATTCGTTCGTGTCAAAGATCTTTGCTACAACGTACAATTTAGCTATGGTTCCACTAAGCAATCAAATCTATGTGCACTCTCCTGGAACTAAAATGATTACATCCAAGATAAGCATGGACAATCAGATCCTAATTGGAGGTCGCATATTCCTTGCTTCGCTCATGTTGCTGGGAAATTCTGACATTGATGTCATTCTGGGTATGGATTGGTTGAAGACCCACAAAGCTAAAATTGACTGTGCTCAAAAGTCAATAACTCTCTCCCACACTTCAGGCCAGATAGTCTATTCTCCATGTGGATCAAGTTCTGTTCAGTTGTTCAACCTCGATGCTAAACCCCTTCCTGCAATTGAAAATGTTCCGGTGGTTTGTGAATTCCCTGACGTCTTTCCAGAAGAGTTGCCAGGGATGCCTCCGGACAGAGCAGTTGAGTTCGTGATCGAGCTTGAGCCAGGTACTGCTCCAATCTCTAAGCATCCATACAAGATAGCTCCTCCTGAACTGAAATTGTTGAAGGAGCAAATCGATATGTACATGGAGAAAGGTTACATTCAGCCTAGTTCCTCCGCTTAGGGTTGCCCAACTCTGTTTGTTGCCAAGAAGGATCAAACAAAAAGACTCGTGGTTGACTATCGTCCTCTCAACGAGAAAACCATCAAGAACAAGTATCCAATTCCTCGTATCGATGATCTTTTTGATCAACTTGCTGGAGCCACAATATTCTCAAAGTTGGACTTGAGGATGGGTTACCATCAGATAAAGATCAGAAAGGAAGATATTCCTAAGACAGCTTTCACCACTCGGTACGGTTTATACGAATACACCGTCATGTCCTTTGGTCTCACCAATGCACCGGCAACGTTCTCAAGACTCATGAATTCTGTCTTCCATGAATACCTCGACAAGTTCGTTGTGGTATATCTTGATGACATTCTAGTCTACTCAAAATCCGAGGAAGAGCATGGAGAACACCTTCGTCTCACTCTCATGAAACTTCGCGAGCATCGTCTATATGCCAAGTTTTCCAAATGTGAGTTCTGGATTCCAGAAGTTGCATATCTTGGTCATATCATCTCTGCCAAAGGCATAGCCATTGATCCTGAAAAGGTTAAGGCAATTGTTGATTGGAAACCCCCTAAGACGGTGAAGCAAGTCAGAAGTTTTCTTGGCTTGGCTAGCTATTGCCGTCGTTTCGTCCAAAACTTTTCCAAGATTGCCAAACCTCTCACTGATCTCACAAAGAAGGACAAAAAGTTCGTTTGGACTCCAAAATGTGATGAGAGTTTCAACCTCCTGAAGACTAAACTCACTTCCACCCCAGTTCTGGTTGGCCCAGATACTACCAAACCTTTCCAGATATTCTGTGATGCGTCTCTCCAAGGTCTAGGTGCAGTTCTTATGCAAGAACGTCAAGTTGTGGCTTATGCTTCACGTCAGTTGAACCCACATGAGCAAAACTATCCCACTCATGATCTTGAACTTGCAGCAGTTGTGTTTGCCCTCAAGAAATGGAGACAATACTTGTTGGGTAACAAAACTGAAATCTTTTCCGATCATAAGAGTCTGAAATACATCTTCACTCAGTCAGATCTGAACCTCAGGCAAAGGAGATGGATTGAGAAGATTAAATACTTTGATCTCACCATTTCTTACACTCCAGGCAAGGCTAATGTTATGGCCGATGCTCTCAGTCGCAAATCCTATTGCAATAATCTCATGATCATGGAAAGCCAACCTCCACTTCATGAAGAATTCCAGAAGCTGAACCTTGGTCTTGTCCCTGAAGGATACCTTGCTAGCTTGACAGCCAGTCCAACTCTCGAGGACAAGATTCGTTCTGAACAACTTCGTGATACTGAAATCAAGAAGATTGTGGAGCACATCAAGGAGGGCAATGATAAATTCAAGTCCTTCTCAATTGATGACAAGGGAACTGTGTTCTTCGAAGGACGCATTGCAGTTCCTCAGATTCAAAGTCTCAAGGATATCATTCTTAAGGAGGCTCATGAAACTCCTCTCTCCATCCACCCTGGAAGTACAAAGATGTACCAGGATCTCAAGACTCTGTATTGGTGGCCTGGCATGAAACGTGAAATTGCTCAATACGTTTCTGAATGCGACGTTTGTCAACGTGTTAAGGTAGTCCATCAGAAAACAGCCGGTCTACTCCAACCTCTGAAAATTCCTGAGTGGAAGTGGGACATGATTGAAATGGACTTCGTTACTGGGTTTCCAAAGTCCAAAAAGGGCAACGATGCAATCTTCGTTGTTATTGATCGTCTCACTAAGGTTGCTCACTTCTTTGTTGTCAAGGAAACTATCTCAGCTAGCCAGTTAGCAGAGCTCTACACAGCAAAGGTTGTTCCCCTTCATGGTGTTCCATTGGAAATAAGCTCAGACCGTGGAAGTATCTTCACTTCCCATTTCTGGAAGAGTTTTCAAGAAGCTTTGGGCACCAAACTTCTGTTCAGCACAGCTTATCACCCTCAGTCTCAGGGGCAAGTCGAAAGAGTCAATCAGATTCTCGAGGATATGCTCAGAGCATGTGGTCTCTCCTTTGGCATGAAATGGGAGGATTGCCTTCCATATGCTGAATTCTCCTACAACGACAGCTACCAGGCAAGCCTAGGCATGGCACCATTTGAGGCATTGTATGGCCGCAGATGCAGGAGTCCAATCAATTGGTCTGGAGCTGGTGAACGTTCACTCTTAGGCCCTGACATTGTTAAGGAAGCCGAGGAGAAAGTTCGTATCATTCGTGACAATCTCAGGATTGCTCAGTCTCGTCAGAAGAGCTATTATGATAGCAAGCACAGGGATATGATCTATGCACCTGGTGATAAGGCATATCTCCGTGTAACTCCCCTCAGAGGCACTCATCGTTTTGGTGTGAAAGGAAATCTTGCACCAAGATACATTGGTCCTTTCAACATTCTTTCAAGACGGGCAGAAAATGCTTATCGTCTTGAGCTTCCAGAAAAACTATCCAAGGTGCACGATGTGTTCCACGTGTCACAACTCAAGAAGTGTTTCAAAGATCCAGATCGTGCAGTTGATCATGATTCCATTGAACTGCAAGATGATCTATCTTATGAGGAGCACCCTATTCGTATTCTCGATGAGACCGAGCGTAAGACTCGCAACAAGAGCACCAAGTTCTTGAAAGTGCAATGGTCGCATCATTCCGATAAAGAGGCAACCTGGGAGACCGAAGAGGATCTTCGCAAGAAGTATCCGGACCTTTTCACTTCTCAGTAAGGAATCTCGGGGCGCGATTCCTTCAAGGGGGGGCGTTTTGTAACATCCCAAGTATGAAATATCCCTTAGAATGTTTGATTTATTGTTTTAATTCAATTATTGCATCATGTCATCATGTTTAATTATTTGTTTGCATTTGTTGCTATTTGTTTTGCATCTGTTTTATCTTGTTTTCATAATCAAACTCAAACAAATTTCAAATGGTTATTTTCATACTTGATCTGTTACAACTTTTGGAATAAAAATAACAAATGAAAACAACCAAATTGTTCCATTTTATTCCATGTTGATAACTCCTTAATTGTTGGTTTTATTACAAACAAATAATTCCAAATCACCTACAATTTCAAATCAATTTCATCAAACAGCACCCAAGATGAGTTATCACAAGTTTATAAACATTATCACTTCAATCAACTATTTTTAATCTCTTAATCCATAGGGGCCACCCTATTAGAATACCTTGTTTTTCATAATGTTTAAACAATATCAAAATTCCTTTAATTATGGTTTCAAATACAAACAACAATTTTAAATCACCACTTTTGAAAACAAACCTTGGCATAGGGTTGCTATTGATCTAAAAAGTCTAACCTAATTTTTCTGGATTTTTCCCTAAGCTAAAACCTACCTATTTTCTTCCAAAAGCAAAACCTACAAAAAAAAAGAGAAGGAAAAATAAAAAAGAAGGAAAACAGCCGCGCGCGCAGCACCTAAGCTAAGCCCAGCCCACCTAAGCTACTACCCGCGCGCGCAGCAGCCCACAGAGGCCCGATACCCCTTCGCGGATGCCGCCACCATCGTCTCCCCGTACGGCGCAGCATCCAGGCTGCCACGGCGGCAGCAGAGAGGCAGCAACGGCCGATCCGAGGCCATTGCCCCTATAAAAACCCTAGAGCGGCAGCGCGCATCCCCTAGACCAACCCTAGGCCCTAGCTACCCCTCGCCCGCCGCCGGTCTTCTCCCCTCTCGCTGGCCGGACTCGCCACTGCTCTGAACCATCCCGGCGTCGATCTCTGAACCCCGTTGAGCCAACGCCGCCTCACAGCACCACTTCCCCAGCTAGTCCTTGAAATCAAGCCGCCACCATCCCAGCTATCATTTGGACACCGCCGCGGAACCGGGAACGTCGAGGATCACCGCCGCTGTCTGCTACCTCGCCGTCGACCACACTCTGCACCGGCCCTCTGCCTCACCTGCATCCGCGGTGAGCAAGCCACCATCCCTTCCCTCCTCTCCTCCTGTCATGCATCGCATCCGTGCACGCGCACTGCACCCCCAACGTCTGCCACGGCGCGGCAGCACCACCGCTCGCCGCCGGCAGCGTTTCTGTCAGCGTTTCAGACGTGTGCGCGCGTCAGCGATTTCAGTTAACACCCGAGACTGAAGAATATCCTCAGCACGTCCCTGTTACCTGACAACAAACGAAAGCAGCGCAGCGGTTGCGGTCAGTGCGCGCGAGGGCGAGGTCGCGAGTTCGATCCGTGCTCTCCCTGGGATAAAACCCACACTTTTTTCGCGGCAGCGCTGACAGGAAGGGCCCCCTGTCAGTCGCTCGTGTGCTGCGCAAGCACAGCAAGCCCACGGGCCCCCCTGGTAGCGACTGGTGTAGCTTCCCTGTGCGTATAAAAAGTATAAAACGAATTCTAAACTTTCTGTAATCAAATCTGGGTCCAACAAAATCACAGATTGGTCCCTGAAAGCATTTTGCTTATATCTTTCATTTTATAACTCTAAAAACTGAAAATAAAATATGTGTGTTAGTCTAAATTCAATTGTCTACCTTTTGGTAACTTTTGTTTCCTGTTTTGAATTTTCAAAATGCATTTAAAATTCAAATTTGAATAATTCAAATGTAAATTGCAATAATTCATAAATAATTCATACTAATTCCAAATAATGCAAATAAAATATGTTTTTCATACCGTTTTGAATATCCTATTCAAATATAAAATTTGTTTCCTGGTTTGAATAATTTAAATTGCCTAAATAATTTAATACTTGTTTAATTCAATTAAATTTGATAAAATCACAACTTGCTTAATATAAAATATTTTTGAACATGCAAAATATGTTTTCAAACCATCAAAGTGTGAACTTTTCAAATGTGAGTTTGAAATTATGATTTGAACAAATAAAATTCAACTAAAATTCACACTTGTTTTAAAATCAATTAAAACTTGTTTAATATTGATTAATTCATAATAAATTCATCCTAATTCAAATTTCAATATTGGAAACATGTAATCCAACTAAAATTTGATGTTCTTTTCATATATAAATTTTGTAAATTGTTTTGCACACTTTAAATTGATGAAAACAATAATTGTTTGTGTGACATGTTTAAGTAACCAAATTTCTAACCTTAATAAATAATTTTCCAAACTTGTTTTATTCCTTTTCCTTTGCATCTATTATTGTTATTTATTGTTATTTTGTTGTTACCATCATGCATGCATCATGCTAACAACTTTCACCTAAAACTTATTTGTAAATCATTTGTTCCACTTAATTATGGACCTTTTCCCATATGCAACTCTTTTTAGCATAGGGGTCCATTTAAATGGTGTTATCATGTTAGCTAGTTTATTTTGATGCAACCATTAACTTGTCATGCATCATCTTGATTGTGCACAATGCCATGATAATGATTGTTTACATTCCTGTTTTGTTTGTTTGCTTCTTCTCGAATAGACGACGACGTTGAGACAGACGACCTTTACAGCACCCCTTCTGAAGATCTAGCTCAGTACCCGGCTGCTGAGTTCGCAGGCAAGTTATCACTCACATGAACCATTGTGTTCCCTTCAACCCTGGTTACCGATACTTTCCGTTGTCCATATCTTGCTAGCCTTAGTGGTAGTTGTTTCTGTTACGAACCTATCACATGAATCCCTTAACCCTGATGTTGCCTCACCACCACTCCTACAACCCTGTTGATTGAGCCAATGTCTTACTAGCATGCTTAGGTTGTTTTGCTCGAGTATGTTACCCGTTACCTTCAGTTACTATATTTCATTATGTTTTGGGGGCTCGATGTTTAATCAATCAATCAATCATGCTAATGTTATTACTTAATAATAATTTGATGATAAGGCACCGGCAGGAGGCCCTGTGTGGTTTTGAGGCCTGCTAGTGTCGACCCTAATAGGAAAAGGGTCTTGTCTACTGATCCATGATGAGCGCACTACCCGCATGTGGGAAGCGAGTATGGGCGCCCCCCCTCAATTTGATTCGATTCGCATCTCGTCCAAATCATCTCATTTAGTTCGTGCTTTCTATTTGCCGCATGCATGTTTTTGCGAGCCCAGCGCAGGGTGGAACTTTTGTAGTCGGCATATAGGGGGACACGGTCTTAGAGTGCAATGAGGGTCCCTTTTCTTCGGGGCTTGATTAGCCGTGCGCCCAAGGTGCTTTGGGCTTGATGCGGAGAAGAGTTGAGTTGTGTTGAGTGCCCCGCTTGGTGGGAGGCATCCCATCTGGCGGGTTATTCATACGTGTACGGCCAAATTGGTGCAACCCTGTAGGGATAATCTTCTCGAGAAGCCGTGTTTTCCGCGGTTATGGTTAACTTGGTGAAAGTACTGGCTAACAAGTACTCAGGACAACTTAAACCTAATGATTCATAATCTCACACCCCATGTTTATCAATTTGACTAGTAATAGGATTACTGTCACAATAACTTGTTTCATCTTAATCCAACTGTGTGAGTTGTCCTCGGATTGCTTCTTTGGATAAGGGGCGAGATCCAGGATGGGTTTGTTTGATGTTATCTTTCAGTTGGTTACAACACTTGTCGTGGGATAATCACGGCAGACGTTACCGGGGGTAACTGATCTTGGGGCAAGACGACACAGGCGTTTGGGAGAGGGTTTAGCTCAGAGGAAAACATGGTGCAATTCGATCTGGTAGCCGGCAATCAAAGTCGCCGAGTCTCCGATCTTGATATAACAACTCAACTCTGGGATTACACTAGATGCTCGATATCAAGCGATATTGCTAGGGTTCTTAGATCTCTGCCTAAACTAGACCTGGGGGTCGGTTTATAAAGCACCCGTACCCCCTGGCTTATTCTCCAAGGCGCATCCTGGGTCCTACCCGGACACGGCGCACAAACCCTAACTTTCTTCTACCATAACCCACAATCCGGGTTACTGGGCCTACAAGTTTGGGCCTTCACAAATTTCCTTATCCTTAGCCGGATCCTGCACAACGTCCTTTGGGCCGAATATCCGTGGAAGAGTGAAGTATCTCCATAACCCGGCGCACCCAACTGCGCGCCGATTCTCCCTTCTTTTGGACGCATCGCTCTAGATCGTCAATAGTGAACAATTTCCTGCACGTCCCATGAAAGTGCTTGACAAACGCGGTCTTCAATTCCTCCCAGGACTTGATCGATCCTTCCGGCAAGTTGGTGAACCACAACTTTGCTGCTCCTTCTGACATCATCAAGTACATGAACTTGGCTTGGAGATTCTCGGACGCGTTGCGAATCGACATTGCCATCTCGTAACTGCTTAGCCATGTTTCTGGATCCATAGTTGGTTCATAATTCACTACTTTCCCTGGTTCTTTGAATTTTTCCGGGTAAGGTTCAGCTCTGATATTGTCCGAGAGACACTTGGGTCCCGCTAGAACGGTTGAGGCCGGTCTTGCTCTAGAAACGTGTGATACCGCGGGGGGCGCGGCTGGGCGCGATGCTGCGGGAAGTCCATGCGCTGCAGACCCGGCCGCGGCCCTCCGGGCTCTGGAACTGTCCACGACAGCCTGTGCTGCTGATGCTGCCTGAACGCGGGGAGGAGGCGGCATTTGCTGCTGCTCTTCCCTCCGCCGTGCTGAACTTGTTTGGATATTCCCTTGCTGTTGACTGACGTATGGCGTCCCGTGCATACCGCTTCTATGATCCGGATAATTGGCTTGATGTGCCACCGCAGTGTGCAACAGATCGATGGCTTGCCGTGTCTTCTCTGCATGGGGCGACTCTCCCACAGGGATTTGATTTAACGCTAGTGTCGCCGCATACACATTGTCCATGGGGTTATTGTAGTGACCGGCTGGTGTGCGGAATCGTGATGGTGGCGGTGGTGGTAGATCGTTGCCGGTTGTGACTCTAGTCTGTGGTGGGGGTAACCCGGTCCGTTCATTTGCCGGATGTGTCCCTGCTGTCGCCGGTTGGGGTGCGGTTCCCTGGTTCACCACTGGTATCGGCTGATCCTGAGGTGTGACAAATAAATTAGCCGGATTAATAACCCCGCCCGTTGCTGGTAACCTGGTTTGATGCCTTTGATGTACTCTAGACGTTTCCTCTCGGAGCCGAGTTTCCAGCGCATCCAGCTCACGCTGCCGCGTGGCCATCCCTTGCCTTTCTGCCTCTACCTGCCTTCTTTGCTGTTCCAGCGCACGACGAGCCACATCCAGATCCCTGACACGTTCCGCTGCGTTTTCCGGAGTGATAACCGTTGCAAGAACCGTGGGGTCTAGAATCAGATTATTATCGAATAAGGCCGGATGGCGCGGGTTCGAAGGACCCGCCCCTGGTGTCCGGTTTCCCAGGAATCCGAACTTGTTTGCATGCAACTCCTCATCTGCTGCACGGCTGGTTACTGATGCCGACTCCCCATCAACCCGGGCCAAAACCGGGTCTCCGTTAGCCGCGCCCTGCTGCTGGGCCACTGCCTGAGCCGCCCCGACTGATGCCGTGGTTGCGTTTCCTTGGTTGAGATTGGCCGCGGGAGCCGTATAGACTGCAACTCGGCGTACGATACCCGGTGTAAATTCATGCTGTTCTTCCTCGCCGTTCTCCTCCTCATACCGGTTTTCCAGCAGATCCAGGATAGACCCGGTATCATCTTCTCTTTCGACCCGGTCGCGCGGGGTCCATGCCGGCTCCTCCGGCTGTTCCCACTCCGCGATGGGTTCTTCTGCCGGATGTGTCGTTCCAATCGATTCTTCATCATCTGATCGGATAGAAGCGGCTTCTCCTGGCACAGAATCAGATCCAATATTGTCAGGGATCGAATTGGAAGTACACACCATACCAATGAAGACGCTGATCCGGCCGATTGTCACGACGGATCCGGATTCGAGGTGATCCGACTCTGGCCCCCAGCCGGAATCGTCCACCATCTTTTCTCCTTTGCGGTCGATGTAGATTTCGCCGACGACAAGATTCTCCATGCTCTTCCGAGCTTCTCCCGTGATGTAAACACCTTTGGACGCAGGCCCCACGGTGGGCGCCAACTGTCGTGGGATAATCACGGCAGACGTTACCGGGGGTAACTGATCTTGGGGCAAGACGACACAGGCGTTTGGGAGAGGGTTTAGCTCAGAGGAAAACATGGTGCAATTCGATCTGGTAGCCGGCAATCAAAGTCGCCGAGTCTCTGATCTTGATATAACAACTCAACTCTGGGATTACACTAGATGCTCGATATCAAGCGATATTGCTAGGGTTCTTAGATCTCTGCCTAAACTAGACCTGGGGGTCGGTTTATAAAGCACCCGTACCCCCTGGCTTATTCTCCAAGGCGCATCCTGGGTCCTACCCGGACACGGCGCACAAACCCTAACTTTCTTCTACCATAACCCACAATCCGGGTTACTGGGCCTACAAGCTTGGGCCTTCACAAATTTCCTTATCCTTAGCCGGATCCTGCACAGCGTCCTTTGGGCCGGGCTACTCCTTGTAGTTTGGCCTATCGGGTTATCATCCCCCCATCAACACTCGATCTTATCCCCTTTCTGATAGTTGGAAGTGATAGAATCTCTGTAGTTGGTTAGTGCAGCCAGTTGCAGCATCTTTTATATACCCCTTTTCCCTCCGTTGAACCCAAGTCATCTGTGCTTGTGTTGACGGGCTATACTTTGGTGAACTGTGAGTCTTGCTTGCCAGTACGTCTATGTACTGACCCCTTTGGGGCTATGGTTTCCGCAGACTACGATTACGAGGATCCAGGTGACGGCTACTACGTGGAGTTTGACGAGGCTGCTGACGAGTAGTTAGCGGACCCGGGCAGGATCCAAGACATCGTGGATGGGCTCCGTCTTTATTTCAGTTTCCGGCTTCTTAAGCCTATTTGGATTTTGTCTGTACTCAGACCCCTTTGAATGCTTCCGCTGATGTAATGAATGCTATGCTGGGACATGTGTCCTCTGGATGATTGTATTTGCTAATTCTGCCTTAGTGAAGGCCATTTGCTACCTTATTTCAATCTTTTGTGTCGTAGAGGCATGTTGTGTTATCCTTTTGTTCAAAGCCGTTGACGTACCATGTGTGTATGGTATGAAGTACGTCAATGGTAGTGTCCTGATTTCTACAGGATAGTTTACATCGACGGTGAACAGTAGCGATGGGTTGTCACACATAAGTGTTGGCCTACTCGTAAGAGGACGCGGGTGCCGGAAAGCCCCGTAATCCCATCAGAATACTGTTCAGTTCGTACTATGAGTATCCTCTAGAAGTCCGGGTGCGACAGCTGAATACAAGAGGGAGAATTTGAAGCTTTGGGAGGAGATTTTCTTACTCACCAAGACCACCAATGATTTGCAAGCACAACTCTATGATGTGCAGAACCAGAACTGTGAGTATGAGAACAGGTTTAAAAATATAAGCTCTGCTGCTAGTTTCAGGATGTTGGAGACCAGGACATCATTTGTGGATGGAGAGCCTTTACCTTGGAAGATCGAGGATGATAAGGATTCACCACCACCGCCAAAGAAATTATTCATCATTCGTTTTGGCATCCCCTCGGCTTGTTCCAAGCTTGGGGGGTGCCGCGGTATCACATCACTATCTTTCATCTTTTTACCTTTTCAGTGGAGTGATATCATGAGTAGATAAGTTATCATATAGGATGGTTTGCAGTTTGGAAGTATCTCTCTTTAGTTGGTTATCGTTGTATCCATTGGTGTGAGTTGCCGGTTTGAAATATTAATGAGAAGTTTCATCATTTACTTTCTGCACACCTTATTTTAGTTTTCAATTTTTGTCATATGGTTGAGCTTGTTGTTAGTATTTGGTGTCACTTTGGAGATCATCAAGTTAATCTAGTTGGTTTTGGCAAACTTAGCTTGGGTCAGTAGAAATAATATTTTGAGATGCTAGTATAAGAAAGAGGAATTTTCCTATTAGCTCATAAACTTAGTATTCACAAGTTAAGATCGCTTGGGGTTTCAATGAAGATTGCATGATTGGTTTCATCATATGTATATTTGTTTGTTTTCCCTCAAATCTTATCCTTGCTACCCAGCCTTGCTAGCCAAAAACCCTGTACTGAGAGGGAATGCTTCTCGTGCATCCAAACCTTGAGCCCCAAAACCTTCCCATTTGTGTCCACCATACCTTCCTACATGTGGTATTTCACCGCCACTCCAAGTAAATTTCTCATGTGTTACCTTTAAAACCTTCAAAATTATCCTTGTTTTGTGTTCCTGTTTTAGCCCATGAGGACGCAAATAGAGAATCTTTATCTCACTTGTTGATTGGACTCACACACATGGACTAGTCGCTTCATCCGCTTATCCAAATGCTAGAAGTGCTGGCATCGGGGTTCCAAGCCCCAAATAACAATACAAATTCTCTTCACTATTTGTGCCCCTGATTTATCAGTCAAAGCATAATTGTGTAAACAAAAGAGAAAGAGGGATGACCTTCTATACCAATTGTGTCCTTCAATGGGAGCCGCTCTTATGAAGTCCAGTTGGCTTCTGACGTACTGTATTTTCTGTTTGCCATTTGTTGACATAAACATACACCTCTCTCAAAATTTGGACACTCCTCCATGGTATGTGATTGTTGGCAGGCACCCGAGGATTCGGTTAGCCATGGTTTGTGTAAGAAAGGTTGGGAGGAGTGTCAAACATTTTATACCTCTGTTTAAAAAAAATAAAAGCTCTACCACATGAGTGATCCATGATTCCCTCTTCGAAGGGCCTATCCTTTACTTTTATGTTGAGTCAGTAAACCCATTCCTTTCTGTCTCCGGCAAGCATTTGAGTTGTTGTGATCTGACCATCTATATGTTGATTTATTCAATCATGTTTTTTATTCTTCTTTGTTTAGCACATGCTTTATTATCTAAATGAATATTACTTTGAAATCTATGAATCAATGTAAAAGGATTGTTATAAGTAAACATGTTAATCTCTACAATATAAGCCTTGTTATGAAGACTTCACCTAAGATAAGTATGATATCATGAAATGTTCTCTAACCAAGAACAAAGTTTGCCATCACCAATTTTGATTCTTTCTTTTGCATCTTTGTTTGTGACTCCCATTACTCGTTTCAAGTTAAGTTATATGAGAGGAAGTTGTTGTCTATAATGATTGGTGCATAGATAAATGTGATGCTTCTTGTCCGTATTTTAGGTATCGACTCTTCACTCCATAAACCTGTGGTCTTGTTTACTGAGTTCAGTTTTGCTTGGGGACAAGCGAGGTCTATGCTTGGGGGGATGCTTCTTGTTCTGGATCATTTACACGTATGAAGGATGAAGTTAAATGGGATATTCTTGACCGTATTCAAGAAAACACTGAAGGATGGGAGAATGACAAAGGTAGAAAGTCAGGTATAAATTATGATTATGAATGCATTAAAACTTTTATGCATCCGGTGATTTTCATAATGTTAGTATTGTTTATGGTCTTGATTCTCAAGTTGTTGCAAACTTATATAAAGCTTTTGCTTCTTATATTGATAGTCCCAAAAAAGGAATGGAATAAGTACCATGAACCTTATAAAGATACTGTTAATTGTGTTCCTGCTAGAGATATAGAAGTTCATACCGTTGATTCTATTGTGCATGAACCTTATATTGAGAAAATGCCTTCCCCTTCTAAGGTAAAAGAACATTCTATGTTAGCTAGTTTGGTTAATAAAAGTGCAAGGAAACCTGTAGAACCCGAGAAACAAATAACTGTAGAACCTACAGTAGCAATAGTAAAGGACCTTGTTTCTGAAAATTTAGAAGAGGGGCACATTATATTTTGTGAAGATGCTTCTAATATTGTCTCTCATCCTAGTAAATCTATGAAACCTAGTGTTCCTGTGCTATCTGGTAGGATAGGTGATCATTGCTATTATGGTTTGTGTGATATTGGTGCTAGTTCTAGTGCTATTCCTTATGAGCTCTATAAAGAAATCATGCATGAAATTGGTTCTTGTGAAGTTGAAGACATTGATGTCATTATTCAACTTGCTAATAGGGAAACTATTTATCCGATTGGTATTGTTAGAGATGTGGAGGTCTTATGTGGTAAAACTAAATATCCTGCTGATTTTCTAGTACTAGGCACTTCTGCTACTGATACTTGTCCTATTATATTTGGTAGACCTTTCTTAAACACTTGTGGTGCTGTTATAGATTGTAAAAAGGAGAAAATCCTTACAAAGTTTGATGGAGAGTCTTATGAATTTAATTTCTCCAAATTTGCTAAAGCACCTTATGAAGCTTAATTGCCTAATGAGAATTATAGAGTTGAACAATTGGCTGCTATTGCTCTTGCTCCTAACAATCCTTTGCAGCAATACATGGAAGACCACGAAAGTGATGTCTTTATGGAAGAAAGAAATGAAATTGACGAGATTTTCCTACATCAGCCAGCGATGCTAAAACATAATTTACCAGTGAAAGACTTGGGTACCACATTACCACCCAAGTAAGATACTCTTTTTGATTTAAAGCCTCTGCTTCACAATCTTAAATATGCTCATGTTGATGATAAGAAATTATAGCCTGTTATTATTAGTTCTAAACTTTCTGGTAAAGAAGAGGAGAGATTATTGGGAATATTGAGGAAACACAGAGGTGCTATTGGTTATACTCTTGATGATTTGAAAGGGATTTCTCCTACTATATGTCAGCATGCTATTAATATTGAACCTAATGCAAAGCCAGTTATTGAACATCAACGTCGTTTAAATCCTAAGTCTGAAGGATGTGGTAAGAAATGAGGTATAAAAGATCCTTCATGCTGGTTTTATTTATCCTATTGCTGATAGTAGATGGGTTAGTCATGTGCATTGTGTCCCCAAGAAAGGAGGTATGACTGTTGTGCGAAATTAAAATAATAAACTTATTCCTCAAAGAGTAGTGGTTGGTTATAGTATGTGCATTGATTTTAGGAAAGTTAATAAGGTTACTAAGATAGATCATTATCTTTTGCCTTTTATTGATCAAATGTTAGAAAGGTTATCTAAGAAAACTCACTTTTGCTTTCTTGATGGTTATTCTGGGTTCTCCCAAATTTTTGTTAGGAAGCCTGATCAAGAGAAAACAACTTTCACTTGTCCTTATGGAACCTATGCTTATAGACATATGCCTTTTGGTTTATGTAATGCTCCTGCTACTTTACAAAGATGCATGTCTGCTATCTTTCATGGTTTTTGTGAAGAAATTGTGGAAGTCTTCATGGACGATTTCTCCGTCTATGGAACTTCTTTTGATAATTGTTTGCATAGTCTTGATAAAGTTTTGCAGAGATGTGAGGAGACTAATCTTGTTCTTAATTGGGAGAAATTCCATTTTATGGTTAATGAAGGAATTGTTCTTGGACATAAAATTTCTGAAAGAGGTATTGAAGTTGATAGAGCTAAAGTTGAAGCCATTGAGAAAATGCCATGTCCCAAGGATGTTAGAGGTATTCGTAGTATTCTTGGTCATACTGGTTTCTATAGAAGGTTTATTAAAGATTTCTCTAAAATATCAAAGCCTCTTACTAATCTTCTTCAAAAAGATGTACCTTTTGTATTTGATGAAGATTGTAAAGAAGCTTTTTAAATTTTAAAGAAGGCTTTAATATTTGCCCCTATTGTTCAACCCCCTGATTGGAATTTACCATTTGAAATTATGTGTGATGCTAGTGATTATGCTGTAGGTGATGTTCTTGGACAACGGGTAGATAAGAAGTTAAATGTTATTCATTATGCTAGTAAAACTCTTGATGCTGCTCAAAAGAATTATGCTACCACTGAGAAAGAGTTCCTAGCTGTAGTTTTTGCTTGCGATAAATTTAGGAAGTATATTGTTGATTCTAAAGTTACTATTCATATTGATCATGTTGTTATAAGTACCTTATGGAAAAGAAAGATGCTAAGCCTAGGCTTATTAGATGGGTGCTTCTCTTACAAGAGTCTGATTTACATATTGGGATAGGAAGGGTGCTGAAAATCCTGTTGGTGATAATTTGTCTAGATTAGAAAATATCTCTGATGATCCTATTCCTGTTAATGATAGTTTTCCTAATGGTCAGTTGTCTACAATAAAAGTGAGCTCTCAAGAGATTCCATGGTATGATCATTATGCTAACTTTATTGTTTCCAAGTATTTGTCTCCTACCTTTACAGCTGAGCAAAGAAGAAAATTATTCTACGATTTGAGGCATTATTTTTGGGATGACTCACACTTATATAAAGAAGGTGTTGATGGTATTATGCGAAGATGTGTTCCTGAAAATGAACAACGAGAGATATTGAGAAAATATCATAGTAGTGCTTATGGAGTACATCACGCTGGACATAGAACTGCACATAAGGTTCTACAATCAGGTTTTTATTGGCCTACTCTCTTTAAAGATGCTAGAAAGTTTATTTTATCTTGTGATCAATGTCAAAGGGTTGGAAATATTTCTAGACGTAATGAAATGCCTATGAATTATTCTCTTATTATTGAACCGTTTGATTGTTGGGGTTTTGACTTTATGGGTCCTTTCCCTCCTTCACAAGGCTACACTCATAGTCTTTTTGCTGTTGATTATGTTACTAAATGGGTAGAAGCTATACCTACTAAAAGTGCTGATGGTGAAAACTCATTAAAAATGCTTAAAGACATTATTTTCCCTAGGTTTGGTGCGCCTAGATATCTTATGACTCATGGTGGTTCTCATTTTATTCATGGTGGTTTTAGAAAGACTCTTGCTAAATATGATGTTAATCATAGAATTTCCTCACCCTATCATCCTCAGCAAGTAGAATTATCAAATAGAGAAATCATATCTATCTTGCAAAAGACTGTTAACAAATCTAAAAAAAATGGGCTAGGAAATAAAATGATGCTATGTGGGCTTATAGAACTGCTTATAAAAATCCCATGGGCATGTCTCCTCATAAAATGGTTTATGGAAAATCTTTTCACTTGCCCCTAGAATT
Organism: Alopecurus myosuroides; assembly: GCA_028641055.1. Lineage (NCBI taxonomy): Eukaryota > Viridiplantae > Streptophyta > Magnoliopsida > Poales > Poaceae > Alopecurus > Alopecurus myosuroides. The sequence goes on from CM054059.1 coordinate 413,944,210, forward strand.
AGAACACAAAGCTTATTGGGCAGTGAGAGACCTAAATAGAGATTTTAAACTTGCTGTGAGAAAAGGTTGCTTGACTTAAGTTCTTTAGATGAATGGAGGAGTGAAGCATATGGAAATGCTAAGCTCTTTAAAGAGAAAGTTAAAAGGTGGCACGATAAGAGAATTATTAAAATAGAATTTCATGTTGGTGAGAAAGTGATATTGTATAGGTCTCGTCTCATATTTTTTGCAGGAAAATTACTCTCGAGATGCGAAGGACCTTTTGTTATCAAAGAGCTATATCGTTCGGGGGCAATTAAAATTGTTTCCCTTGAAGACAACACTTCACAAGTGGTGAATGGCCAAAGACTCAAGCATTATATACATGGAGATCCTTATAATGAAAATGCTGATTGTATTCGAGCTATGATCCCAGAAGAATTTATTAAGAAGCATATTTCAGAAACTGCAGAGTCAGTCTTCGAATAGGTATCAGTTTTGGTAAGAAAACGTTCGCGAAACATCTTCCAACTTTTATTTTTACTGTTTTTGAAAAATATGAAAAATTATGAGCCGGAAACGAGGCGGAGACGGAGCCCAGAGGCTCCTCACCATGCCTAGGCGTGGCCCGCGCCTGGGCATGATGAGGACGCCTCGGAGTTCGTCTCTGACCCGTTTGCACCCAGTACTTTCCTTTCGTTATGAAACTTTTCGCTATATAATCCCCCGGACCCCCCGAGGTCTGTATATCGTTTTCTCGTCGTGTTTCTGTTTCGAGCTGTTTGTGCCAGGTTACATCTTCTAATCTAGAGCCACAATGTCCTCTGAGAACGTCGTCAACCCGTACATGAACGAGTTGAAGATGCATCCCAAGGAATTACTGCTCAAGGACGGGAAGGTGCAGATTGAAGATGTTCGGGGCCCTAAAGAAGAAGGCGGTCTAGAAGGTAGGATGGAAGAACTGGAGCAAGAAGTCTTTAGGTACAAGAAGATGGGGGGGCGTAATGTTGAGATCATCCACAGGATAAAGACAGAACAGATCGCTAAATTCAAGAGGGGGAATTTGAAGCTTTGGGAGGAGATATTCTCACTCACCAAGACCACCAATGATTTTCAAGCACAACTCTATGATGTGACAAACCAGAACTGTGAGTATGAGAACAGGTTTAAACGTATAAGCTCTGCTGCTAGTTTCAGGATGTTAGAGACCAGGACATCATTTGTGGATGGAGAGACTTTACCTTGGAAGATCGAGGATGAGAAGGATTCACCACCACCGCCAAAGAAATAATTCGTCATTGGTTTTAGCATCACCTCGGCTTGTTCCAAGCTTGGGGGGTGCCGCGGTATCACATCACTATCTTTCATCTTTTGACCTTTTCAGCAGAGTCATATCATGAGTACAGAAGTTATCATATAGGATGGTTTGCAGTATGGAAGTATCTCTCTTTAGTTTGTTATCGTTGTATCCGTTTACGTTTTGAAATATTAATGAGTAGTTTCATCATTTACTTTCTGCACACCTTATTTTAGTTTTCAATTTCCGTCATATGGTTGAGCTTGTTGTTTGTATTTGGTGTCACTCTGGATATCATCAAGTTAATCTAGTTGGTTTTGGTAAACTTAGCTTGGGTCAGTAGAAATAATATTTTGAGATGCTAGTATAAGAAAGAGGAATTTTCCTATTAGCTCATAAACTTAGTATTCACAAGTTAAGATCGCTTGGGCTTTGAATGAATATTGCATGATTGGTTTCATCATATGTATATTTGTTTGTTTTCCCTCAACTCTTATGCTGCTACCCAGCCTTGCTAGCCAAAAACCATGTACTGAGAGGGAATGCTTCTCGTGCATCCAAACCTTGAGCCCCCAAACCTTGCCATTTGTGTCCACCAACCCTTCCTACATGTGGTATTTCACCGCCACTCCAAGTAAATTGCTCATGTGTTACCTTTAAAACCTTCAAAATTATCCTTGTTTTGTGTTCCTGTTTTAGCCCATGAGGACGCAAATAGAGAATCTTTATCTCACTTGTTGATTGGACTCACACACCTGGACTAGTGGCTTCATCCCCTTATCCAAATGCTAGAAGTGCTGGCAGCGGGGTTCCCAGTCCCAAATAATAATACAAATTATCTTCACTATTTGTGCCCCAAACAAAAGAGAAAGAGGGATGACCTTCTATACCAATTGTGTCCTTCAATGGGAGCCACTCTTGTGAAGTCTAGTTGGCTTGTGACGTACTGTATTTTTTGTTTTCCATTTGTTGACATAACATACACCTCTCTCAAAATTTAGACACTCCTCCACGGTATGTGATTGTTGGCAGGCACCCGAGGATTCGGTTAGACATGGTTTGTGTAAGAAAGGTTGGGAGGAGTGTAAACCATTTTATACCTCTGTTTTACAAAATAAAAGCTCTAGCACATGAGTGGTCCATGCTTCCCTCTGCGAAGGGCCTATCCTTTACTTTTATGTTCAGTCAGTAAACCCGTTCCTTTCTGTCTCCAGCAAGCATTTGAGTTGTTGTGATCTCACCATCTATATGTTGATTTATTAAATCATGTTTTTTATTCTTCTTTGTTTAGCACATGCTTTATTATCTAAATTAATATTACTTTGAAATCTATGAATCAATGTAAAAGGATTTTTATAATTAAACATGTTAAGCTCTACAATATAATCCTTGTTATGAAGACTTCACCTAAGATAAGTATGATATCATTAAATGTTCTCTGACCAAGAACAAAGTTTGCCATCACCAATTTTGATTCTTTCTTTTGCATTTTTGATTGTGACTCTCATTACTCGTTTCAAGTTAAGTTATATGAGAGGAAGTTGTTGTCTATAATGATTGGTGCATAGATAAATGTGATGCTTCTTTTTCGTATTTTATTTATCGACTCTTCACTCCATAAACCTGTGGTCATGTTTACTGAGTTCAGTTTCGCTTGGGGACAAGCGAGGTCTATGCTTGGGGGGAGTTGATACATCCATTTTACATCACTATTTTATATCATAATTTGTTGTTATTCATTGATATATTTCATATTGGAGCATGATACTTATGTTATTTCACCTATTTTGCATGTTTTCGAATAATTAGAGAGTTGAACCCCGGAGTCAGAATTCTACTGGAAAACGGAGCGTCAGGATACCATATTCGTGAAGATTAGAGCACCCCGGAAATCATCGAAAAGTTCCTATTTCACCCGAAGATGGAGGAAGCCAAAAGAGGAGCCGGAGAAGGGCCACCAAGGGCCCTCACCATGCCCAGTCATGGGCCCACCTCTGGTCGCGCCTGGGGGTGGTGAGGAGGCTCGGCCCACCTCTGGCTTGCCCCTTCAACGTACTTCATCCCCCAGGAACCCTAAGACATACAGAATCATCGAGGAGTCTTTCCGCCGCCTCTGCGGGAAGGAAAACAACAGAGAGAGAAAAGCTCTCCGGCAGGGAGAAATCTGCCGGGGAAATTCCTTCCCAGAGGGGGGAAATCATCGCCATCGTCATCGTCATCGAGCTGGACTTCATCGGGATCATCATCGTCATCATCATCATCTCCACTATCATCACCCTCAGCTCCACTCCGTTCCGTTGTAACATCTAGGGTTGCATCTTGTCTATTTCATAGGGGGAACTTTCCCGGTGTTGATTACTACTTGTAGTTGATGCTATTGAGTGAAACCATTGGATTAGGTTTATGTCCAGATTGTTAATCACCATTATAACACCTCCGATCATGATCCATATGATGTCTTGTGAGTAGTTCGTGTTGTTCTTGAGGACATGGGAGAAGTCAAGTTGTTAGTATTGAAGTAATGTTGAGTAATATTTAATGGTTTGATATTTAAGTTGTGGTGTTATTCTTCTAGTGGTGTCATGTGAACGTCGACTACATGATACTTCACCATTTATGGGCCTAGGGTAATGCATCGTGTATTTGGCTACTAATTGTAGGGTTGTCGGAATGACAGAAACGTAAACCCCCGTTAGGAAACCATTGCACGAGGGAGCGTAGGATCCCGGAGTTTAAAGTTGTGGTTAGATTTATTTCTTAATTACTTTATTTTAGTTGTGGATGCTTGCAAGGCGTATAATCACAAGTATGTATTAGTCTTGGATGGGACGGTACATTATCGTAGGTTCACCCACACAACACTTACCAAAACACTAAAGATTATTCAGCGGCATGAAACAAAAGCACTTGACAGAAACCTCCCGTGTGTCCTTGAGAACGTTTCTTAATCATGAGTAGACCCACCGGCTTGTACTTTTCTGAAGAAAGGATTGGGACACTTGGTGCAATTATTATTACTGAATTTTATTTACTCGCACTTTATTTATCTGCAATATCAAAAACCCCTACATATTTATCTTTCAGTATTTACAGTTATTCCTTCATCGAAACTGCTTGTCAACACCTTCTTCTCCTCGTTGGGTTCGACACTCTTATTTATCGAAATTAATACGATACACCCCCTATACTTGTGGGTCATCATTGTGCTCTTCATACCTTCCACCTAGGGTCTCCCAACGAACGTGTGTTACACGCGCATCAAGCTAATTTGTGGCGCCGTTGCCGGGGAGGAAGAGGATTTCTGCAAGGGGGTTCTATCACTTCCAATCTCTTTACTTTGTTATTGTTTTGCTTAGTTTATTTTATTTTGTCTTGTTTGCTTCTCTATATAAAAAACACACACACAAAATAGTTCTTATTCTAGTTATTATTTTTATCCTGTTTTAATCTTGCTTCATCATGCTTGCTATCAATGTTTGAAGTCTTTGAAACTAAATTTTATTGGCAAGATGGGTTCACGGAAGAACATTAAAAATATTATAAGGAATACCGCTTGTCACAAAAAGGGATACACTCATGGGAGCAAATTAATAAATTGCATAACTATGCTAAAATCTTGTGCTCTACTTATAATGTTACTTATTGCTTTGATAAATATTGTTGCTTTAGGAGGTATAAACACCTCTCTTTTCAATGTGAGTGTAATGATAATGTTACCATATCTTCTTATGTTAAGAGAAATTATGACCTTTATGATGTGGAACAAATTGAAGAATTTATTGCCTGGAAGGGTGCATTTGAAATTGCTTATTTGTTTAAAAATAATGATGATGCACCTTATAAATAAGAGACTTATAATATACTTGAATTTTGCTTTGATAATTACAAGGAAGGAAATGGCTATATTCTTAACTATCTTTATAAATGCTCTCAACGAAAGGAAACTAATGCTTTGCAGGAGCCTATGGAAGAAGAAATTGCTGAATCTGAAAGCTCATTGGATGAAAAAGAGGAGGAGAGTGGTGATCAAGAGGAGGAAGAATGGAGCTACCCATGTCTACCTCCCAATGATAGTAACTCTTTAACTCATACCTTGTTCTATTGCAATCCATTCTACTTTGATAAATATTATGATAATTCTCTATTTATTCCAACTATTGATATGCATGATAATGAGGAAGCTTGTTTAGAAAATTTATTTGATAATGCTCTAGATGATGGTCCTATGTTACTTGATGTTATAAATTATAATTCTGCTGAAAATAGGATTGCTATAATGTGTCCCATACCTTTTAAGAGTGACCAATCATCTTGTTTTGCTATTGCTAAAAGTGAGAAAGAAGAGCTCTTTATTTTTAATTTTGATCCCACTATTTTTTAGCTTGATATGAATTGTGTGCTTTTATATCATGACAAACATGCTTTATGTGATAATTATTTTGTTGAGTTTGTTCATGATGCTACTGAAAATTATTATCATAGAGGAAAATATGGTTGTAGGAATTTTCATGTTACTAAAACACCCCTGTTTTTGTTGAAAGCTTTGAAATTGCTCTTGTTCTACCTTCCAATGATTTCTAGTTTGACCTTCTTTAATTTATTTATTTACAAGATTCCTATTCATAGGAAGTGGGTTAGACTTAAATTTGTTTTATACATGCTTCTTGATTCTCTCTTTTGCTTCTTCATTTGAAAATACTTGATCCGATTTTTCTGGGCCTAGCTAAAAGGCGTTAAAGAAAAGCACTTCTTGGGAGATAACTCATGGTTTTATTTTTTCTTTGTTTTCTTTTAGTCAAGGTGATGTATACTTCTGTAGCAACTCATTTTGTATCTTTATTTTCATGTATTATTTGTGCCAAGTAAAGTTTCTAGCGGAAGTTGGTGTTGGTTTTGGATTTCTACGCAGGAAACAGATTTATGTTGTCCACCGTATAAAATTGCATAATTAAAAGAAAGATCAAAATGACTTGCCAATTTTTGTGCGTATTAGTCAGCTAATTCCGAAACTTTTTCTATCTTTGCGTTTTTTTATTTGAACAACGTAAGTGCCCCGAAAAATCGTCTTTACAGACTGTTCTGATTTTGACAGATTCTGCCTTTTTACTTGCATTCTCTCTTTTACTATGTCGAGTGGATTTCTTTGCTTCACGAAACATGGGTGGCTGTATCTAATGTTTAAAAAGTATCAATAATGCTTGTATCCATGCAAAACATGTGAATGTTTTATTGTGCACTAACCCTCTAATGCGAATTATATTGAGTGGGGTGTGAAAGAAATTTTCAAGGGTCAAGAGAAGAGGGTGATATAATGTGATCAAGAAGAGTGAAAAGTAAAAGCTTGGGGGTGGCCCCATGGTTCATACCAGAAAATTCTAAGGAGACTGAAGCATCTAAGCTTGGCGATGCCCAAGACATCCCCTTCTTCATCAACAATTTATCAGGTCACTTCTAGTGAAACTATATTTTTATTCGGTCACATCATATGAATTCTACTTGGAGCGTCTTTTTGTTTTCTTTTGTTTTCCTTGCTGAAATAAATATTGTTGAAACCTATCATTCTTTGTGTGGGAGAGAGACACGCTCTGCTTTTTCATATGAATACTCGGTATGCTCGTATTCTTAGTTTTTCTTCTAGCTGCTGCATATCCTTTTAGCTCATGTTTTTCATGCATCTCTTATTCAGAGTTGTTAGTTCTAGTAGAGTTATGTTAGTACTCTCTTGTTTCATTGATATATCTCTTATAGAGTTTTTGTTGAATGGTGCTTGATGAAAATAGAAAATGCTACGTGTGGTAGATGGTATAAGGAAAAAGCTTGCATATTCTTGTAGATCACTAAACTGTTTTTTTAGATATTAATATGCTTAATGGTTAACTTGTTGGTTTAGTAGAGTAAAAACAATTAATGGTTGTTGTAAAATCTTGAAACTGTGCCACACTCAAATAACCAGTTGATGGGATAATGGTATATGATTTCCTTTGCTGATAGCAATCGTAATGGTTTTTTGTTATGCTCTATGGTCGGGGTAGCTAACAGTGACTTGTCACTGCCACGGACCCTCTTGGAGTGATTTTCATTATGCCTTGTAAGATCATGATTTTAGTTGTAATCTTTTAACTTGTGAGTTCTATGTTGCGGTTTTCTGGCACTTCCATCATCCATATTTTCTAGCCTCTTCGGTATTGTGCATTGCCCATTCTCACATTTAGAGTTGGTGCAAACTTTGCCAGTGCATCTAAACCCCGTGGGAGAAGCATGTTTTTCTACACATAATACAAAAATTATTTTCCTTGAAACAGCCACCATACCTACCTACCATGGCATTTCCATAGCCATTCCGAGATATATTGCCATACAACATCCATCATCATTATGTTACTTGTCATACTTCATTGTTATTTTGCATACTGCTACATTGGAAGGAGCATTTAGTTTTATATACATCAGAGATATTTCAGTTTGAGTAATGATTGCTAAAAGTGTGATGATTCATTGTAAAATAGAGTGTTGCCCCTACCAGTTTGGTTATATATCAAAAAAAAATCCCAAAAAAAGGAAAAAAAAAGGGGCAAAAGAGAGATAATAAAGAGAGAGGCGGCAACACTACTATCATTTATTCCACACTTGTGCTTGGTTAACATCATTACTTCAGTTTGGAGAGAGTTTTCATATTATTACTTGCATAACTATGTGGGGAACTTACATTATAGAACTTGGCTTGTATATTCCAATGATGAGCCTCCTCAAAAGAGCTCTAGGTCTTCGTGAGCAAGCAAGTTGGATGCACCCTCCACTAGTTCCATTGGAGAGCTTTCATAAACTTATAGCTCTATGTGCATCCGTTGTGTGGCAATCACTACTCCTTGCATAACTTCAGTTATAATACTTCCTCTTGCCTATGATCACTTTCAGTTGTGTGAGACTTTCTTCCATTGACCATCCACCCCCCCCCATAATGTTCTTTTAGCCATAACATCCTGGTGCCATGGACTAATACAGAACGTTTGCTTGTTTTGAGTGCACAAATATTTTAGTGTTTTTCCTAGGTGCATATTGTTGTCACTTGACTTGATCCTAATAGGAGTTGTTGTGAGAGTTTGATGCCTTGGATGATTATATTGTTGTTCTTGAAGCTTAAATCATCTCTAATAAACCATTGCACGGTTGATTGTCTTTTAGTATTGATTCATTGAAAAGTTTTACTTTGTTATTCTTAATGGTTTATACATTATTCTATTTGATATCAACTATAAACCACAACCTTTATTCATTTGATCCTAGTTTACATGATTTACATTACTATGATGATCAAGTTTATGTTGGTAGCACGTCACCTCAAAAATTATTTGTTTTTATCGTTTACCTACTCGAGGACGCGTAGGAACTAAGCTTGGAGATGTTGATACGTCATTAACGTATCCATAATTTCTGATGTTACATGTTGTTTTCATGCCATATGCTACATGTTTCCCTTACACTTTATGCCATTTTTATCGATTTCCTGGGACTAACCTATTGACAAGATGCCACACAGTCAGTTCTTGTTTTCTGTTGTTTTTAGTTTCAGAAAACTTCTTCTTGAAATATTCTCGGAACTGGACGATTCGAAGGCCGAAAGTCTTAGAAAGTCATCGCGCACACGGAGTCCAAAGGGGACTCGGAGGGGAGACACAGGGCCCCGCACCATGGGTGCGCCCCTGGCCGCGCCCAGGGGTGGTGTGGCCCCCTGGCTGACCACCGACATTGCCCTCTCTCCTATTTAGTCTCCTCGAAGGGTTAAACCTAAACACCCGAGCCTTTTCCACCAAAAACATCCGCAACCGCCGTCATCGTCAACCCTAGTTAGGGAGGGTTTTGGAGTTCTCCCCGGCACCCTACCGAGAGGGGGAATCTTCACCGGAGGGCTCTACACCACCATGCCCGCCTCCAGAATTTTTTTTTTCAGGAACGTGCGAAAGGCGCACCTTTTTTATATAGAAAAAAGACTGGATATTACAACATTCCGCAAATCCACCGCCTAAGCAGGCGACCCCTAAACTGACTACTCAAAGAAACCTACATTTTTCCACGAGTTCGCTTCTAAGAAGATGGCGTCTATCAAGAGCGCGGGGAGCTTAGCCTTAGAATGAAAGACCCGATTATTACGCTCTAACCAAATGGAGCGGAAGACAAGCAGGAGTAGAGACCTAATCTTCGGTCTCCTCATGGGCGGCCAGGCTTCTTCCATAGAACACCGCCACTGATGCAGCAGGTCGTCAGAAGTAGGCGCAAGGTCTTGCGGCGTCAAGCCCACCATCACGTGAAACCAGACCTCGCACGCATAGGGACAGCCGATCAGCAAGTGGTCAATTGTTTCGACCTCTTGCAAGCAAAGCAGACATGAGTCATCGACAGTCAGCCCGTGACTCTTCCGTCTGTCGCCCGTCCAACACATGTTTCACGCCGCCTTCCATCCAAAGATCTTGAATTTAAGCGGAGTCTTACACCCCCCAGATCGCGTCATGAAGAGTCCATACCGTACGTCCCTCAAAGAACGCATTGTACGCCATTTTGGCTGAGAAGGTATTGGCTGACGACCAGATCCACTTGAAACAATCATCAGCCTCAGGATTGAGCTAAATCGCTAAGATGACCCTAGAGAGAGCAAGGAACTGCACAATGGCAGGAACGGAGAGACCCTGCGAAAAATCTTCCACCCAAACATTATCCTCCAAACCGTGCCGCACCTTCCGAGTACGCTGTACCCAAACATCCACTGTTGCGAGCATGAGGGGGGCAATCATCTCCACATTAAGATTGGCAATCCACCTATCAGCCCAGAAAAGACACGAGTCCCCCCGAACCGCTTAGACAACCGTGGAGGCAGCAAACATGGCCTTAGAAGTGTCAGAACAACGGATAGTATCCACATGCCACGGCTTGTCGCAATCAGAGCGGCTTCTCCATAGCCACTTCATGCGCAATGCATCTTTCTAAATATGCAAGTTGCGGATTCCAAGGCCCCCAAAACGGGTTGGAGTGCACACAAGAGGCCAAGCAATAGGGCATTTACCACCAGTGACCACCGACTTGCCATACCACAAGAACCCCTGCCTCCGGAATGATGCGTGAGTATTTCATCGTTGGACTACGGGTCCATAGCAGTAGCTAGATGGTTGTTCTCTCCTCTTTATGCCTCATGTTTAGATCTTGTGAGTAGCCTAACATGATCAAGATCATCTTATTGTAATGCTATATGTTGTGTTTGCTGGGATCCGGTGAATATTGAACGTTATGTCCAATGATTATCAATCTATCATGTTCTTTTCATGTGTATGTTATTTATGATCTTGCATGCTCTCCGTTGTTAGTAGATGCTCTGTCCAAGTAGATGCTAGTAACTTTAAGAGGGAGTATTTATGCTCGATAGTGGGTTCATGCCTCCCTTTCACTCACGGTCAAGTGACAGAAACGTAAACGGGTGGGGGGTGTGTTGTTGCCATTAGGGAGAAAACAACAATGGTTTGTCTATGGATGATGTTATTGTTTACATTACACACTTTGCTTAATGCAATTATCTGTTGCTTGTAATTTAATACCCAAGGTTTTCTCGGATGACATTCTAAGGGTGGATTAACAATCATATATGCAGTTGGATAACGGTCTATGTATCTTGTTGTAATGCCCTCATGAATCACATAGTAATCATCATGTCATGCATGTGCACTACGGTGCAGGCTTTATATATGTCAATTGCCCAACTGTTATTTGTTTACCACACATGCTATCTATCTGTCCTGGGAGAGACACCTCTAGTTAACTGTGGACCACGGTCCATTTTCCTCATACTGATAATACAACCACTGCAATCTCTGTTTTCATACTGTTACTACTGTTTTTCTACGGCCATCACTGTTCTATTTTCATCTACTGCAAACAAGTACTGTTTCCCCCACCATACGTTTAACCTCTTTGTTTTCTGCAAAACCGGTGAGATTGACAACCGCACTGCTTCGTTGGGGCAAAGTAATTTGATTGTGTTGTGTAGGTTCCACGTTGCTTCTGAACCGGTAGTGCGCCCTGCCACCTCAGCTGCATCAACCTTCGGAAGTGATTTCTTTCTCCTACTAGTCGATTCCTTGGTTTCTTTCCGAGTGAAACTTGCTACTGTGCTCTTCATACCTTCATTTTGGGGTTTCCCAACGAACGAGTGTTACACGCGCATCAGCTGCCTATATAAAGCCGGACAGGAGAAACCATAAGGGAGATTCGAGTCATACACCTAATCTGCCCTAGGTAATTGTAATCTCTGTTCGGCATCGCCGTGATAGTTGAGTTTCAGGAAGTAGAGAGCCTCTCCGGCTAACCTTAACCAGGGTAAACTTCGTGTCCTCGCCCCAAAGCGCCCCCCCACGTTTTCCTTCCCCGCGGTTCACACTAGAGAGATGGTTACCCCTTCCGGGAAACCTGATCTTAGAACGCATTAACCACGCACGAACTCGCCGTCGCCGCACCTCTGCGCTCGCGAGCCTCCACGGCACCAGGACCCAGCGACAGCTGCGCATCGACAGCCCCGTCGCGATGAAGAACGAGGAGGAGGCCTAATGGGAGGGCAGTGGCAAGCAGATGCACGACTCCGTTGTCATGGCCCAGTAGGCCGGGAAGGAGGCGAGTCGCCCATAGTACCAGTCCGTCCGGAGGAGCAGGAGCCGGTGCAGCGCCTCCCCGCCCAGTTCTAAGGGGAGCACTAGGTTTGGGGTGACCCAGAGGAGGCCCCAGCGCCACCGCTAGAGAAGGAGGTGGAGCAGGCGGTGTGTCTCCCAGCGGCGCACCTCTGGAAGGCGCTGGAGTATGTCGAGCTTGATTAGGCTCGAGGGATAGGATACTGTCGGTGGCTCCAGCATTTTTTTTTACTTTTTTTTTAATTTTTATTACGTAAAAATGCCGTTTATGGTCCGCCCCACTATATATGCAGGGAGTAGAGCCTTTCCCAATATTAATATACTAATCTAAAATAAAATATGGATCACGCGTGTTGGATACATTCGCCTGCGGACGGGCCGGATTTTTCGGTCCGTTAGAGCATCTCCAGTCGCACCCCCCCCCCAAACGCGCCCTCAAGCCTCTTTCCCGTCTATACGACTCCCAACCACGCCCACTCACGCCCCCCAAAGGCCCCTCCCGTCCGGACGGCCACCTTGTTCCCGTCCGGAACCCCAAGCAAACCCCTCCGCATAGGGGCTCCCGTGGGGCGTCGGACGAGACTCGCATGCAACCACAGCCGCACAAATGAAAGATTCATTTCCTCTATCCTCATTTTTCTCACACCACGGCGTGCATGCGGCGCATGCGGGTTCACTCTCCACTTTTTCTTTTCAAAATGCCTACATGCATGTCTCTATTTACACCTTTTGCCATTGCATGGGGCAGTGGGTGGAAGAGAGATGCCCCCAAAGACCCTGTTTCGTCCGGACGAACCCCTAAAGAGCCTCTTTGAGCGCCGATCCGGACGGCTATTGGGGGACGCAACTGGAGATGCTCTTACTCGAGCCAAACAGATGAAACACGCGGACACGAAATGCATCGGCCTACTGCCTGCACGGCAGCTCAGCTCACGGAGCCACGACGTTGTTCCAGTTTTAGAATGAACTGCACACTTTTGTTATCGCACGCGCTCAGTGGCTCATCCCGTCCGCCCTTTGTCAGGTGCACTGCGGCGCGCGCCCCTATGGTCGATCTTTACTCGCCGGTCAGCGTATCCTGCTGGCAGTTCGGTACCCGCATGCCAGTATACATAAGGGCTGACGACCTGACTTAGAACAATCCATGAGAAATCAGGTTATGATGGCTCAAGGCCTCAAGCTCCCTTGGACGATTGAATCAACTCTGCAACGAGTTGCAACTTGCAACGGAGTTCGTGGCAGGGAATGTGTAAACGATCGACTCGTGTGCGTCGTGAGTCGTGGAAACTGATGTTTTCTATGGGTAGTTGCAGAGACTGTTATATGTGGGCTAAATTGAATCCTTCGATCTGCTTTGCAGGCTATAGCTAACTTGGAGTATTGGCAACTAGAGTAGTACTCCTTCATTATGGGGTTGGGCTTCTTTGTTGAGTGAGAGTCCAAACAAACTACGATGTAATGTTTTTTTTTACTAATTCTTCCTTCCAGGACTCGCTTAATTATTCCTTCAAGTTCTAAAAAACCAGAGCTTAATATAAGGGCGGGGAAGTCTTTTTTTACGAAAACGCAAAAACTTTGTGTTTCGATCCATTCATAGAAAACGGAGTAATTTGTAAGTCCAAAAGACGGACCATACTCAACCTAGACCTATCTAGGGTAAAAGCTGGCGGAAGGCTCAAGTTCCCGTGTTTCCCCAATCATGCGTCTCCGTCTTGATTGTGTCGAGCAGAGAGCTCGCCGAGGTCGCGCGTTGTCGAAGACTGTGGCATTTCGGCCACCATGCCATCGGCATAATTATCGATAAAGTGCCCTTAGGCAGCGGGTGGGATAGCACGCATCACCCGCGCACACCGGTTCGTGAAGACTTTAGCCCATTAAAAGCAACTCCAACGGCCACGCTAAAACAGCCCCGCGCGCGAAAAGTCGCCAATATACCGCGCGGGCGAGAGAAAACAGCGCTCCAACGGCCGCTGCATAACCGCGCGCTATTTTTTTTGGCCAGTGGGCGGGATCGGGGTGGGGGGCATATTTTGCGCTTTCGCTCCAACGCGCGGGAACGCCACGCTCTTCGCGCGAAAGCCAACTGCCGCTGAAATCTCCGTCCCGCGCTCGCGCCGCCGCCCTATCCAATCCCCTGGCACCGCTCGGCGGCCATCCGCGGCGAATCCCGGCGCCGACGTTGTCTTGCCACTTGCCCAGCTCGCCCGCTATCGACCGCATGGCCGCACGAGAGTCGTCGCCGCGCTGAATCGGCCCCTTCCCGGCCGCTTCCACCCCGCGTCGGCGCAGTCACCCATAGTTGCGCCGTGGCCGTGGAAGGCCCGTGCAGGAGCTCACCGCTGTCGCCGCCACTTATTTCTGCGCGCAGTCCGACGAGCAGCGCCCGGCAACCGTCAGCCTACACCCCGCACACAAGGTGTCCGACGAATTTCTTGCAAGGTACAAATTTTTTGCCCGGCAACCGTCAAATGCATTTTTTTTGTTAAGTTTGGCTTAGCTAGTTCATATTTTTGTTCGTAGATGTCCTACGATTCTTCCGATGAATAATTGGACCTTCAAGAAGATGAGGAGCCAACTTTGCTCCTAGATTTGTACAAGAGGAAGAGACCGAAGCACGAGATCCATTTTTGCTCGCCAAAGGTTGATGAGGAATATAACCGAAGCCGACAACAAGTTGATGGAGAGCTATTTCCTGGAGAATCCTACATACCCCTAGTGATATTTCCGTCGGCGTTTTATGATGAGCACGAACTTGTTCAAGCACATCACGGAGAGGTTGACGAGGCATGATCGATTTTTTCAACAAAGGAGGAATGCCGCCAGAGATCTTGAGCATAGCACCTGTCAAAAAGTGACCGCCGCTTTGCGTATGTTGGCATACGGGATTCCGGAGGATTTAATCGATGACCACTTGTCAATGGGGGAGAGTCAAGCCATCAAATGTGTGAAGCGCTTCGCTGTTGGAATTGTTCAAGTGTTTGGCCCGGAATATTTGAGAGCTCCCAATGCTCAAGACACGACTAGACTTTTGGAGTTCAACAAAGCTCGGGGGTTTCTAGGTATGCTTGGCTCAATATATTGCATATGCATTGGAGTTGAAAGAATTGCCCAGGAGCATGGCATGGACAAGTCCAAGGTCGCCATAAGGATTCCACTATAATCCTAGAAGCCGTGGCTGACCACAGAGACTTGGATATGGCATGCTTTCTTCGGAATGCCCGGTTCACCCAATGACATCAATGTTCTTAATCGGTCACTACTCATGACAAGGATTGCAAAGGAAGAGACTCCACCGGTGCATTTTAGTGCAAATGGCCACACATACAACTATGTCTATTTTCTTGCGGATGACATCTACCCGAGGTGGCAAACGTTTGTGAAGCCGGTTCGTAAACCGCAAGGTAAAAAAGAAGTTGATTTCCATAATGCACAAGCCGCTGCTAGGAAAGATGTGGAGTTGGCATTTGGAATTTTGCAATCCCAATCTGCTACTGTGAGAGGACCGGCTAGATTCTGAGATGAAGACATGTTGTGGTACATCATGAACGCTTGCGTGATCATGCATAACATGATCATTGAGAACGAGCGTGAGCAAGGTTTAGACTAATCCCAATACGAATTGATAGGATGTCCCGTGCGAGTGCGGAGGAAGGAAGAGAGGATTGCCCGCTTTCTTACCTCGTATCACTCCATTCGAGAAACCGATATGCACGATGAGGTTCAAAATGATCTCATCGAGGAGTGGTGGTCATGGAGAGGGTAACAAAATAATTAGTGCATGAACTAGTTGTTTGTGTGTGTGTGTTAATTTGATAGCAACTTGGTGAACTATTTGTTGTATTTTTTAAACAATTTGTTTATTTATTGATGCAGTATCATCGTATGGACGATAAACTATTTGTTTGTGTTGTGATAATAATTGAACTATTTGTTCTCTCTCAAAACCCTCTTCTATCTCTCAAATAGAATCCAATAGCAAGTGCCACTGCCCAAATTTCTTCTCCCGTTGGGGGCAGGTAGCTACCACTTTGCAGTTTGCACATGAACACGGGACATGACCACGGGCATAGGGGATGTGCGAGTTCAAGAAAAGCAAAGATAAAGGTGGCGGCGTGTCAGAAGCGACAAAATCACAGAGCCGCGCAGGAACAGGCGTCGCACGCGTCAATTCGTAGGTGGCATTCATGGCCGTCCAAGCAAGGTCCCACTCTTCACACAGAAAACGCTCGGAGGCAGCTGGCGGGCGCATTGAAACCGCAAGCCAGGCTTTCCCCAGTGGTTAAATACTTGACCACACAACCCACTCACTGGGCTCTGTCCACTTCACTCATTCGGCGTGTGTCAAACATCACTTGGACAAAGATCAAGAAGAGAAGACGATGAAGCTTCTCCCCATCACCCTGGCTCTCCTGGCCCTCTTCCTGGTCGCCTCGTACCAGGATCTCGCCGTGGCCGCAGGTAACTTAACCAGACCCAGGCACTCCTGCCCTGTTCTTCACATTCCTAGCTATCGGGCAAGTAGAATCGCGGGAAATTACTGATGGACAGCACTCGTGATGCAGATGGTGTTGCCGTTCCTGACAGCGCGTGCAACGGCAAGTGCAAGACGCGGTGCTCGCAGAAGGTGGCCGGGCGGTGCATGGGCCTGTGCATGATGTGCTGCGGCAGGTGCGCCGGGTGCGTGCCGTCGGGGCCGGACGCCAGCAAGGACGAGTGCCCCTGCTACAGGGACATGAAATCCCCCAAGAGCGGCCGCCCAAAGTGCCCGTAGATTAGTGACGAGCGCAGTGAGTTGCAGCTAGGGATTAGTGAGCTTTGTTCTGAATAAGTAGTAATGCTAGATCTGATCCAGGAGAAGTCCCTTCTCGCGTCTTGTGCCCTCGACTTCTTCGCACCTTTGCAGTGTGTTGTTTGATGCAGAACCTGCTGAATGTTTAGTATACTCGGAATGTCATTCACCTCGTTCGGCTGAGGGTTTAGCAGCTTGCTTTATTACAAATCCGCTGACTTCTGCAAAACTTTGGCGTGTTCCCCTACCTGTGCTTCATTCCTCCAGGAGAAGATCTGGAGGAGTTCTGGACTAAAAGGTGGGCCGTGTGTCCTAGTGGGCTACATTTAACATGGGCCATGCGGTCGCAGTGGAACTCTGCCTCGTCCGGTCCCGCAATCCCTATACCTGGCTTATCACGAGTTGGAGTACCAACTCGCTCGCGTACAGTCCCATTAACCGTTTGTATACACGAAAATATGAGAAATTATGTTGGAGGGTTTGAACCTGTGACGTCGCGGATCAGTAGTGGTAGGAACAGTCAGTGTGGCTACAACACAATTTGTGTCTAACTTTACTTTTCAAGATTTTTATAATCTTAATTTTTTTCTTTTTCCATTTTTTCTGTTTTTTTTTGTTCACCGAATTTTTTTTGTTTAGATTTTTTTGTTCAAACTTTCAAATGTTCAAAAAAAATTCAAATTCGAATTTTGTTCCGATTCGAATTTTGTTCAAATTTGAATGCTTCTCAAATAAAAAATGTTTCACATTAAAAATTGTTCAATTTTGAGAATTGTTCATATGTAACTTTTTGTTCATTTTCGAAATCGTTCGAACTCAAAATTTGTTTAACATTTAAGAAAATATTCGTTTTAAGTTATTTGAATTTTTTAATAAGAAAAACAGAAAAAAGAACGAGATAATAAAAAGTATAGACAAAGAATGTCAAACACAAACCAAACGTAGCCTAGTGGTTGCGGGCAACGACCCTTAGCCAGAGTTCACAGGTTCGAACCCCTGAGACCCGAATTTTCAACTTCTTTTCTTACCATTTTCCTCTTAAGTAAATGGGCCGACCCATGAGGCGTCCGCCGTGTGGGCGAGTCCTATTAGGACTCGCAATAAGCGGCACATAGGGGATCCCTCCGGTCCAAGGCCAGTGTTCTGCTCGGTTCGAACCTCGGGGTCCTTAAGCATCTCCACCGGCACCCCTGAAACGACCCCAAAGGTCCAATGGGATTTGGACAAAAAAACTGCTGCAGGGGCACCCCGAACGTGTCCACCCGCTAAAATAGTGTCCGGGCTCTCCAGCCCACCCGCTAAAGTTGGGGGCCTTCATCGGGGCGTCGGACATTGTGCGGTCACCCCACCCGACAGGCGAGCCCCACCGTCAATGAGACAAACCCGCACCAGCGTGAGTTAAGACGTCGTGCAAGCGGCCGGTGTGCGTTAATGCCGCTCGTTAGTTCCCAATGCGACGGGACGCCGGCCTGCAGCACGCCTTGCAGTTACACCCGCGACATGGCGCGATGCTTCTGATGTTGGCGTTGCGCCTTCCCCACGCGAGGCATTTACGGAGTCGCCGCCCTTCGGCCAAGGATAAAAGACGAAGCCTTTTGCCTCGCCGTGCACATCCTCTTTCCGTTGACACCGTCTTCTGCGGCAGCGCCATGGCCAGCAACTCGGAGGCCTCCGGCTCCAAGCTGACGGGCAGGAGAACCATCAACACGGAGGGCGCCTGGGAGCTCTACCGTTATGGGCTCCTCGCCCCTCCGGACTGCCGCGTCGGAAGGAGTGGCGCATCTCCGACGGCGGTCTCATCGTCCCCGGTCCCCCGAATGGCAGAGCAAGTCCGCCGGTACATCGCGAGGCGTCGCAGCTGGATGACGCCAACAGAGCACCACCTCCCCGAGAACGACGACGGCTAGCGCAACTAGGGGCGATGGATCGATCGCTTCGAGCAGGAGCGGCAGACCGTCATCGACCTCGTCGACGGCCCAGACGTGCTCCTCTCGCGGTGGAACGCCATCGGGTGCCACCACTGGTGGGATCAGATTGGCAACCCGTGGCCAGCGCGATCAAAGCCACGAGGCAGCACGCCGCGATGGGGAACATCCTCCCGCTCTGGCTGTTGCCGCTGCCGCCGCCGCGGTGAGCCCCACGCATCGTCATCTGCGACGTGCCACGCCGGTGCACACCTCCACGGCGGCACTCACCACCTCGGGGTCGCCTTTTCCTCGCCAACGGCGCCCGGAGCCGGAGCCGCGCGCAACCATCAAGGAGGAGCCGCAGATCGACGACATGTACAGCCTATCATCGTCATTGCACGACCCGATGCACGGTGACATCCCCGGTCTCCTCGCTTCCATGGCCATGTCGGTGGCCACGTTGGAGAAGGAGGCGCCGGGTTGGGTGATGACGATACAGTCCACCGCGATGGAGGCATCTGGAAGCAGCGGGGCCACGGTGTCACACCCAGTTTTTGGATTCTTGTACTGTTGTTCAAGGAGACAAAAATGTGGGCCAATTTTTTTTTCTAACAAAATGATTGTTTGAACCAACACGTGTATAGGAAATAAGTCATATACGCAATGCAAAATTTGTTTCATTTGAAAAACCAACACAAAACAATTTTTCTGAAAGCACCTTTATGTTTTCTCTGATGTTTTTCATTATGTTACTTGAGTGATTTTTGTTCCAAGACTTGGATCATGCTTGCTTGCATCTTGAAATAATATTTTATCCTTGTTGGATCCAAGAAAACAAAATTTCAAAATGATTTATGGAAGTTTTCTTTTAAGTTTTCTATAGAAACTATTTCCTGAAAATATAGCCAAGTACCTGTTTTCCACACTTGTTTTCACTAGGCTATAATATACCATTTTGTGTTTTATTGACTTGTATTTGTTCCTTGATATATGGAATACAACTCCATAATCTTGGTTTGGATTTTGGAATAAGAAAAAAAATCTTTTGCATGTTGTTTTTATGGAAGAAAAATAAGAGAGAAAATTGCATTTTTAGAAAACTCTGAAAAACAGAAAGTACACCTTTTTCCATTTTGTTTTCATAGCCTTCCACTATTCCAAAGTTGTTTTCAAAATATGTTTATGAAAGTTTAAAACATGTATCACAATCTCCAGCTTTGAAAACAAAATTGGAATCTATTTGACCCACGAAAACAGTGTGAACTTTCTGATGTTTTTAACACTGTGAAAACTAATTTTTTTCTGAATTTTCTGAAAAAATTGTATTACAAAGTTTGACAATTATTTTCAATTACTTTTGGTTTAATTCTTGAAATACCACTTTGCCAAAATGTTTCACCTATGTTTGTACTACACCTTGGATGCCTTGTCATGCTTCTAGATGGTCAAGGGAGAGAGATAGCAAGTGAGAAAGAGAGGGGGACAGAGAAGAGATGGCATGGCATGGGCACACAGTGCCATGGCTACTGTGGCCATATCGTGCCCTTTTCCACCCCTCAAACGCCACCATTGACTTGCCCCCGACCCCTCCTAGCTCCCTGACACCAGTCCCTGCCTTGGAACATCGTGGACACGCAGTAGAGCGCCCCCATGCCGATTCTGACAAGCCCTCGAGGATACCCCCTTGCCATTCGACTCAACGCCACGGGTATAAGCCCTCTTGTGTGTGCCCCTCTCACCTCTATCTCCCACACGCTCCCATCCCTCACCCTTGCCCAAAGAAACCGAGCCCCAAGCCTCCTGCAAGCCCCACGAGCTGAAGCACGCCGCCGGCCACCGTAGCTGCTCGAGGTAGAGCACATCGCACCCGTGCCTTCCCACTCATTTCTTTCACCCCAATCGAGTACCCTATAGCTCACAGCACCATGCTGACTTGGTCTCGTGGTTGTTCGCTTGCAGGGAGAGCGCCGCCATCACCTTCGCCGTCGCGGGCGCTCTGCCATGCGCCACCGTTTGCAGCCATGCCCGACGCCATTTCCCGCGCCCCTACGTCGCCTCGTGTGCCCGAATCCTCCCCGACCTCACGCCAGCAGTCCTCGACGGTGAGCCTCTGGCAGTTGCCTTTTTCCCGTCGTCACGGAAGAGAGAGATGGGAGGGAGAGGAAGAAGAAGCGTCGGGAGCGTTGATCCGCGGATCAACGGCTCCTATTGAATCCCGCGATTTCCCGCGCCCACGCGCGCGCCGCTGCGCTGGGCCGCTCTTTGCACCTAGTTGGGCCACGTCAGTAGGAAGCCAGCCCGTGTGATGTTTTTCTTTTTCTCTTTAGGTTTAACAGAAACTTTGATGATTTATTTTGGCTTTTTTAAAATATCTAGAGTACAAAATAAATTCTACAAAAATTCCTAGCAGTATAATACCTTTTTCCTAACCACACCCAAGTGGTAGATCCAGGCTTGCATGTGTATTTTTGCTGTAGTATTTTAAATGCCACATACTATATGTTTAACCATTTTGGACATAACTTTTTGTGTGTGTCTCCATTTTTATCAAAACAAATTCTTTCGAGTATCTAGTGAGTATATCTATCAGTAGGAGTTGACCTCACATCAAGGAGAGTTACCAAATCGAAATGCCATCCATTTTGGTAAATGACCAGTAGGCTTTCTAGAATTTTTAGAAGGAGTTTAAAAATGATTTTTGAGGTAAATCCAATTGGATGAGTTTGTGTTTGACTAGATCTATCTAATCCTAGCTTGGATTAATTTTTAGAGCTCTAGATTATTTTTGGTGAACATTTCTAGAAACAACACCTTTTCTGTTTTATTTAAAACTTGTGTACTTGTTTTTGATTAAATGTTTGATTGTTTTCAACTTGTTTCCTAGCATGTATAGATGTGTTGATACTTGTTATTAGGTGTTTTTATTGCGGTACTAATTCATTAGGAAGTGTGTGCATGTTTGGAAATCAAATAGAAATAGGAATAGCATTTTGTTATTTTCTAGATTTATTATTGAATAGATTTTGTGAGCTAGCTTTGTATGTTTGTTACCTAGGTTTTTGATATGGCTATGATGAGTACAGTACCATTTTGGTACTGATGTTTTGATGTTATCATCTCTGTTAGCTTGTACCTTATTTTATAGAAATGCATGTGTAGCAAATGTTTGTTGTTTTCACTTTATTGTTTTCACTAGCATGATAGTTGTGTGATAAATTGTTTGGTAGATTATATTTTGTCGAGTGTGACCAGAGGCTTTGTTACCTCTTAAAGACTTGGTATTAGTGGTCCCATAACCCTCTGGTACAATTGCATTTTGGTTAGGAATACAACTTCCCTACCATGCACTTGTTTGCTAGTAGCATATAATTTTATATGTGAGTTTAGTATTTTCCACCAAGGAAAAATAAATGGTTGTTTTACTTGTTTAACTTAAGTGTTTAGTATTTCTTTGTGACCCCTAGTATGTTAGTTGTGGCACATTTGTTAACATAATTTTCCCTTGGGGATATCATGTTAAGAAGTGCTTGAATATTGTTTTTATTATTTTTGAGTGTTGTTTGCTAAAAGAATTATTTTTCCTAGTGTTGGTAGATGATTGTGTGGATAGAAATTCCTTGAGTGTTTGAATTTTAGAAAGGATTGATTGAGTTTTTATTGAGTACATAGCTACTGGATACATATCATGTCACCTTGTTGTTTGTCATTGATTGATTAGAAAAGCATGTTTTATTAGACTTGGTTTATTCTTGCTAAGTAGTTGTATTCATAGAATTATTTTAGTGTAATTTCTTACTAGAATGTGTAAAGTGTATGTGTTGTTAGTAGGTATATTATATTCATGTGTTGCTTGTTTATGATTATGCCTCCTTGTAGTGTTCTTTGCTTCTCTATTAGTGTACTAGTGTTACCACTAGATATTATGAGTTGCCTTAGTATGGTTGTCTTTCTATTTGATGGTAGTATGTTATCCTAGCATGTTCTCATTTCTGTTATTGTGGCATATATATCTTAGTTACTAGTTGTGATGAGTTGTGGAGTACATTAGTTTCTCATAGCATGCTTGTGTAGCAATCTTTCGTATTAGTATGCTATTAGTAAACTCTTGTTATTAGTTTATTTTCTAGCTTTGTTATATCTTGTGAGTATTGTGTTTTAGAGTGTGTATTATGACTTTTTACCATTGATTGAGCCACTGTTTTTTATTACGTTTGTGATTGAGTGATTCCCTAGTCCTTGTGTAGATATGAGCATAGCAAGTAATTAGCTTATTCATCTTTGTTTGCTTTGTTGAGTAGAAATTGTCTCAGTAATTAATTTTAGCATGGGCCTAGTACTAGTGTTATGGTTGTGTTTAGTCTCACTTAATTATGTATTCTTTGAGTTCGTGATAGACTTGTTTGGTAATGCTTGCTTGTATGGTTGTTAATACCCACTGCCATGGGTATTGCTCCTTTGTGACCACAAGCTATTTTTAGCTTCTTAAATGTCTTGGTATGAGAGTGGTACACCCACTCCATCTATGATATTTGAGATGTGCAATATGGTTTCCCAACCAAATATGTTTTCTAGTGATAACCTTTATACCCTGAGTGTTTGTCGGATAGTTTTCGCGATAACCTTTTGAGTGATTGCGGTAGTGTAAGTTTGACTGTTGCTTATGTTGCCTTCTGCTATTGATTGCCTTCTTTAGTTCTAAGTGTGCGTCTTTATTTCTTTTACGATGTTAGAAAACGAAGAAGAAGAAGAAGAAGAAGAAGAAGAAGAAGAAGAAGGAGTTGTAGAGTTGTGTGTCAAGTTCAAGCTACTTCCAGGCCAGGGACACTAAGAGTTTTAAGGCAAGCCATCCTAATGCTTGCTACTACTCTTATCATTATCTATCATGCATGTTTTACTTCTGAAAAATTCTACAAAACTTTGATTACCAAAAACTATTTTTGAGTGACTACTACTACTATTTAATATTATATATTATTATTATTATGCCAGTAGTTGATACTTGGTGTTACCAAGCCCATAGCCACCATATGGTGTTTATTACCGCTAAAAGTATAAGTCCCTAAGTGGACACTCTAACAATATGACTTTTGCAAAAACAAAGGCTTTATGGAATACCCGGCGGAAAGGCCAAGCCTTGTCCACCGGAGGTGTCGGATATATACCGATTAGGGGTGTATCCGGCATTGTTCTAAAAGAGCCGGATTACCAGGGTGGCCTGTTGGTAATTGATCACAGTCCATTAGGCAGCCCAGTAAGCTGACGCGCAGAAGCCGGATTCTAGAAGAACCCGGACCATAGCCCAAAGTGGTGCGGCTTGGAGTAGAAGGCGGATTCTTGCTTTTCCAAGTTAGATACTTACCGTAGTCTTTTAGGTTTCCTTTATGTAAAGCCCTAACCCGGCTATCTATATAAATCTGGACGGGAGAGAAGGAAAAAAAGAAGGGGAAGACAATATTCTAGAAGTCAACTTGCCGGGAAGTTGATCCTCGTCGAGTTAGCGAAACCCTACTCACATTGTACTTTGTATACTTCAGGCTACAGCCCTGATTTAGTGAGATTGCAGGAGTAGAAACGCCTCCTAGTTGCGACATACCGAACCTGGGTAAATTTGGTGTTCCTGGTTGTCATACTACCACGTCCCCCCACGTCTCTACCAGTAGTCTCATGGCACCCCCGTCTATGAACTTTACTACGATGTCTCGACAGTTGGCGCCCACCGTGGGGCCAGCGGCATCAGGCGTTATGTTTCGATCGGGGATACTCGGCGGAATTGGCAGTACCATAACTGTCGGAAGCTTGGAATTCCACAACAACGTCGGGCGCTTCCTCGACAATGGATCGTACATGCCAGCACGGAATCATCTGGTAAGTGTCTGCATTTTACCGATTGGATCTGCAAACATCTTTATCAGATTAACTTCAGAGGCAATGGGATTCTGTGGTGGAAGTAGATTTATCCCACCCGCCCTGTACCCAGTTGGAGAAAACTATGATGCCGGCTTTTGCTAAGATCTTCAATACCCCACTGAAATTGCCGCCTCTTCGGAGATGCGTGCAATCAGATCTCACTTTATTGGTATGGTGCAGTCCGAGGTCACTGAAAACACGGATGAAAGTAATCCCGTGGAAGAGGCAGATGAAAACAATCCCACAGTTGAAGTGGAAGATCCGACACCCGTCAATGAGACGATGAATTCGGAAGCTGACTATGTGCTAGCCGCCATTGAGGCGAGATTAGAGTCGGAACCTGGATCTGAGGATTTTGATTCCGAGGACGAAGATGAGAACGCTTTCGAAAGAAAGGTCAAATCTATGCAAGGGGACTTCCATGAAGTGCTTATGGAAAAACCGGCTGAAAACACGGATGTCGGAAGCGAGGAAGACCCCAAAACACCTCCGCCAGATGAGGAAAGAGAGGATGGTGAAACCATTCCAACTTACCCTGATGTCAAGGAATTGACAGAAGATGAACCTGGGAAAAAACCTCCCTCTTCAAGAAGAAAAATAAGACTTCCAAGAAACTCCAGTATAAACTCCGGAGGAATTAATTGGCAGACATTGCTAATCAAAACCTGGAAGTAGGAGGAGGAAGCGGAGTCAAGCCTGCGGAGAAGAAAACCAAGGAAATCCTTGTTCCACTAATGTCGGAACAGGACGAACTTGAGTTAATTCAAACCCCAGTGGGACGTGACGAACCCCCTGAAGTGCTGAAGCCAGGAGACAAGCTCAACAGCGGCAGCAGCAACATCTATTCGGAACTCGGGAAAACCTCTTAAAAACACAGGCTGACATTAAGTTGTAGCAGGAAGAAATAGAGGAATACGAAAGAAGGAATAGATCTAGCATAAACCTACACGGTTACCCGGAATCGCAAGACCGAAAGTATTGCCGCCAAAGGAACGGTTCCAAAACCCTTCTTGTCAAAAGAAAGTAAATGGCATGGATGCCAAGGGCGAACGTGTATACAAAACCACAGCAGAAAACGCGGAAGCCGCGTTGGCCATCCTCAATGACGATCTGTACTCCAACGACGAAAAGCTTCAAGGGGTGTGTGCTTTCTTAGGAAAAGCATTGCAACAGCAACAACAAGGGGAGACAATATCAGGGAAGTCGCATGACGACTCAGCCCTATGCAAAACTGCTACATGCACCGCTGGAGCACCCGGACCTGGCGAACCTGGAGATTCAGGCAATTCTAAAGAGAATAAAGGAGATCCGAGAAAGGACAAGAAAATTCCAGATCATAAGGATGCAGCGTCCAGGACAGGATCCCATCTGCCGAAAGGTGCAATTAATCCCCGTGATCCGGAAGAACAAAACCGGAAAGACGGAAAAGCAATGCCGCCTCCAAGACGCCCAGCTGAAAAAGCCGAAAGATACGACACTCCTCACAAACGTGAGAGATCCCGTACTCCTCCTAGGAACAATGAAAGGCCAAGGAGTAGAACTCCCCACTCTGGCCCGCCCAGCGAGGCCTGAGTGAGCTCAGTGGTCAGCCCCTGACGTTGGGGGTCTTTCGCTTTTGCCAGATCTATAGAGACCAATAAGCCAAGGTCCGCCTTTGAACACTTTGGAGCCATTTCCCCCGCCTTATTCCAAAGGACACGACAACGGACGAAATAGGGATAATCCCAGAAAAGCGCACTCGCGCAACAATGGTAAAGAAAGGAGTAGATCCCATTCTGTCCGTTCAGCCGGCAGATATTCCGTTCACGCCGATAAGGCGGAAAGAGATTATCTATACTTTGGACCTAAGTGTTTCACTGACAGGATCTGGAGAATAGCTCTACATTCTGGCTTTGCCAAAGTTGGTCCAACTTACCAAAAGTATATCGGTAGTACAGACCGGGATACCAGGCTTTCAGATTACTATACTGACGTCCAGATTAACAAAGGGACAAATTTAGAAGCGGTAAAATTCCTCCCCCTAATGTTACTGGATGGAGCCAGAGATTGGATCAACGGGCTTCCGTCAAGAACCGTGGATAGTTGGGATGATATGGCTAGAGTATTCACTCAACATTTTCGGGGAACATACAAACGCCCCAAGAGCATCAACCCGCTAAACCGCTGCGTCCAGTTTGAAGATGAGCCGTATGTTGACTTTATCTCAAGGTGGACAGCAATGAAAAACAGCTGCTCTGGAGTAAGTGATGTACAAGCAATGCATGCTTTCATCGATGGCTTAAAACCCGGACTTATACCATTCATGGTTGGTTCAAAGGAGCACAAAGATCTCGGATCTATGCTTACCACCGCCAATGAGCACGCAGCGGTTGAAGACGACATCAGAGCGAGAGGTGGAAATATTGATGCTTTGGCTCAAGCCAAAAAGACGCCTCGTTCTTGAAAGATCATCGTCTGTTTTGGTAATTATATGATAACACAACTATTTGATCTAATGTGTGTTGAAGAGATGGAAATGCCCAGGTATTAAACAGGTTCACTTATTCTATGGGGCAAATGATCACTTTATATGAAAAGTGCAAGGAGAAAGGAATCCAGGAAAGTGCAATATGCAGGAGCGGAGGCTCCGGTGAATCCACCGGAGGCTCCGCCCAGGCTCCGGTGGGGGTCCGGTGGGGGCTCCGCCAAAACCCCTCTCTGGAGCAAACGAGCGGACCCAGGAGCGGAAGCTCCGGTGGAGATCCGGTGGGCGGAACCTCCGCCAATTCCACCGGAGGATCCGCCATCCTCCAACACCTGTGCTGCACGCAAAAAGGGATCCGGTGTGGTTCCGGTGGAAGCTCCGCTTAAATGCTCTTCTGTTTGATAAGAGCGGACGTTCCACCGGAGCCTCCGGTGGACATCCGGTGCCCTTCCTTTTCCTGGTGTACATGGCCTCCAGTGGAGGGTCCGGTGGAAGCTCCGCTTAACTACCTTTCTGTTTGAGCAGAGCGGACGTTCCACCGGAGCCTCCGGTGGGTGGAACCTCCGCAGGATCCACCGGAACCTCCGACCAGTATTCCAGCTCATACGAGCTGGTGGGCTGCGCAGCTATGGAGTGGACTGAAGACCACCGGAGCCTCCGGTGCCCCTGGACTGCAAACGGTCACTTAAATGCAAGGGGTATAAATACACCTTCCCCTACCTCTTAAATGCCAAGCTTTTCCCATTCTCTCTCCTAGCCATTAATGAAAGCTTCAACCACCTAGATCTCCCACTCCGTCCACCCAAACACTCCCAAACTTGGTGGAGAGCTAGAGGAGACCTAGATCCACACTTCCACCAAAGGAATCTCAAATCCATCCACCACAACCTAGTAGATCTAGAATCCTACTTGAGGCCTAGAAACCTTAGTAGATCTCGTGCTTGTAGTTTCCACCTTGTTGCAAGAAGCTACGGATTGCTTGAGAGCCTCCATCCATCTTGTGGAGTGACCTCAAGTCCTTGTAAAGGTTTGGTCAACGCCTTCAAGTCGACCTCATAGTGGAAACGAGCATCTCCCTCACCGGAGAAGCTCAAGGAGAACAAGGTGTGCACAACCGTGCTATTGAGGAGCGCCTAGGTGGCTCCCCACCTCTCCAACGTAGACGTACTTCTCTTTGAGAAGGAACTACGGTGAATCATATCCTTGTCTCCTTGTTTACACTTGTTGTTTGCTTTACTACCTTACGCTTTACTTCCGTTGCGCATATCGTTTTGTCCACATAGGTTGCTCACCTAGTTGCACATCTAGAGAACCTTACTTTATCTTGCTAAGCCCCACTAAAAGGAAAAGAAAAGAAAAAATGGTAGTCAACCTATTCACCCCCCCCCCTCTAGTTGACCATAGTGCACTTTCAATTGGTATCAGAGCCTCGGCTCTTACTAAGGGCTTAACTGCCCAAGAGTACAATGGTCGATGAAAATGCCCCCGGAAGTTCTAGTGCGGAAATCTCCAAAATGGCCGACACTATATCTAACCTACAAGATACGGTTGGAGTTCTCCAAACCGAACTATCTAAGGTTAGCTCTAGTGTTAGCTCGGAGGTGTCTAGCATAAAGAAAATGATGGAGGCACTGATGGGGAAAACCAAGGAGTCCACGGAACCACCCCTCACCACCAACGATGTTAGCTCGGACGAAGAATCCATTCCGGATATCGACGAGATGGAAGCTAACATCGCTTTAGCTAAGGCGAAAGCCAAAGCAAAAGCCGATAAAAAGGCTAAGAGTGGTGGGAGCTCCGAGGGCTCCAAGTCTCAATCGGCTAACGGTTCGGGGTCTCACTCTAAAGTTCCACCACCTCCCAATTATGATTCTATCCACCCTATTTCCACTATGCCACACATGGTTAATGTTGGAGTTCCTCCCATGCTTAACACTAACGAGTTCTCTTCTTGGAAGTTCGATATGGAGTCTCACATTTCAGGATCTTGCACCGCTTTATGGAGAAGCATTCTCCATGGATTCCACCCTCACGATCCGAACAACTTGACCCCAAGAGAGGATGTGGAATTCCAACTCAACAAGACCGCTCTTGTGACTATCCAAAAGGCTCTCCCAAGAGAACATCTTGAACACATTCGCGGTATCAAGACCGCCAAGGAAGCTTGGGATAAGCTTGACTCCTTGTTCCAAGGAAATGCAAGCATCCAATCATCCAAATACGATGTTGCTCTTGACAAGTCCGAGAACTTTGTCATGCATGAAGATGAAAGTCCCGAGGAGCTATATAGAAGAGTGGTCACCCTTGGCAATCAATTAAGAGACTTTGGAAAGGAGGAAATCTCCAATGAGTGGATCAAGAGGAAATTTGTCAAGGCCATAACTCCTTTTGAGAAGAACCTCTCCACTAGCATTCGGACAAGATCCGACTACAACTCACTCAACTCCATTGGTGTCCTTAGTGAGTTCATAGCCATATCTTTGTCTCACAAGAGCGCAGATGATGCTCTTGCTCGCTCAAGAGGCCATGGGAAGTCTCCTAACCTTGCCTTAAAGTCTAAGGCCATGGCCAAGATAGAAGAAGTGGATGATGATGATGATGATGATGAGGACTATGAGGATACATACAAGGGTGCCCACAAATGTATTGCTCTTGCCATGCAAGGGTATTGGAAGAGATGGGAGGCTCACAAGGCCGGTGCCCCTAGACCTTCAAGGAACAAGACCTTTAGGAAGAAAGGGGAGCGGCCAAGGACATGTTACAATTGTGGAAGTGCGAACCACTTCGTCAAAGAGTGCCCTTTTGAGCCACGGGAAGAGAATGAAGGGAAGCTTGTTCGCAAGGACAAGAACAAAGCTCCACAAAACAAGAACCTCGCTAGAAGAGTCCCAAGGGCTCTATATGTTCAAGAGGGCCCAACATTGGAAACATACTACTCCGGAGATGAAGGAGAAGATGAAGTTGTATGTGTCGCCCACGTCGCCATAGCTAAGACTTCCTCTTCATCGGTCTCTCTATTTGAATCTCCCAATGAGAAGGCATCGATCCGACCTACATGTCTCATGGCAAAAGCCACCGCGGTAATATCTTCCACCTCCAAGTCTATTATCACTAGATCTCCCTCATTATTGGATTGTGTAGAAAACATTGTTGATGATGAGGAGGCCAAGAACCTAGGATCTTGGTTGTGTAGTCTTGAAGGTGAAACTAAAGAAAAGGTAAAAGCTCTCCTAAGGCAACTTGATGAGGCTAACTCCCTCATCGATGAGAAGGAGGAGATCATCATGACCTTAGAGAACCATGGCGGTAGCAATGATAATCATGATGACGAACTCATCAAGGCTCTTGAAAAGGAGAGATCCATGAGAGCCTCTCTTGAAGAGAAACTATCTAGTCTACAAGAGACGTATGCTATTAGTGTTTCAAAGCTTAGAAAAGATAACGAGAAATCTCTTGCTAAGCTTAAGAGAGAACATGCCAAATCTCTTGTTTTACTTAAAGAATTTGAAGAGGAAGAGTTAAAGCTAGGAATAGCCCATGAAAAACTTGTCGAGGAACATGACAACCTAAAAGGGGAGTTTGCATCTCTCAAAGAAATTCATGACAAACTTGCTAAGTCTCGAATCAAGCTTCTAGCTCAACAATCTAATAAGCACGTTGCATCTTCATCAAATAGCATTGTTATTATGCCTACCTCTTCTACTACAACTAACATTGTAGGGAAGGAAAGAATTCTCAATGATGCAATAAGCTCTCAAGGTGCCAAGAAAGGAAAAGAGGGACTTGGCTTTGTTTCCAAGTCAAATAAGAAATCCAAGAGTGTCACCTCTCCCACCAAAAATGTTATATTTGTGAAAGAGGGTGAGGTGCCCAAAGAAAAGGATACCAACGCCATTATGGGTGGTGATACCTCTAGGGGGAGCATCACTCATAATGATTTTGCCGGAAAATATAACCCATCTTATGTTCTTATGAAATCTAGAGATGGACATGTTTATGCTAAATACGTTGGTACTTCTTATGGTGATGATTATCATTGGACTATTTGGGTTCCTAAGACCCTTGTGACTAACAAAAGAGGAACCATTGAAGGATGGGTACTAAATCAAGAAATTGATCTCTTGTAGGGAAACGCTTCCGGAGCACATAGATGGACAGTGGATAGTGGTGCATCCCAACACATGACCGGAAGCCATGACGCAATAAGTAATATTGAACCTCCTCTACCACATCTCAATTGCGTTACAATTGGTGACAAGTCCGAGCTTAAGGTATTGGGACGAGGCAAAGTAGCTATCTCAAATGATTTATCAATTGAGAATGTTCTCCTTGTTGAGTCCCTTGGCTATAACTTGATGTCCGTTCTTCAACTTGCAAATTGTGGTTTTACCTCGTTCTTTAATAAAGAGAGTGTGATTGTCACTTGGGAGACTTCTCTTAAAGTAGCCTTTGTTGGGTTTGTCGAGAACGGCATGTATGTAGTGGACTTCTCTAAAGAAGACACGTGTGCCGCGACATGCCTAATGGCTAAAGTTGATGTGGGATGGCTTTGGCATCGCCGACTAGCCCACACCAATATGAGAATGTTACATGACCTCCAAAGTGGCAATCATGTTCTAGGACTAACCAAAGCTAAGTTTGCTAAAGATCGTGTGTGTAGCTCTTGTACCTTTGGGAAGCAACATGGAGAACAACACCCAACCAAGACAACTATCTCCACCACAAGAATTCTCGAGCTCATTCACTTAGATCTCTTTGGCCCACTATCTTATGATAGTCTCAGAGGAAAGAAGTATTGCTTGGTGATTGTGGATGATTATTCAAGATATTGTTGGGTGTATTTCTTCAAGAGGAAAAGTGAAACTCAAAATAGAGTCATCGAATTCATCACTCTAGTGGAGCGCCAACACAATGCTACCATCTTGGCCATTCGGAGTGATAATGGCTCGGAGTTCAAGAACTACACCGTTGAGGGTTTTCTTAGTGAAGAAGGCATTGCTCATCAATATTCCACTCCCTATACCCCTCAACAAAATGGTGTTGCGGAGAGAAAGAACCGGACTTTGATGGATGCGGCTAGGACTATGATTGCGGAGTTCTCTTCTCCCTATAACTTTTGGGCCGAAGCCGTCTCCACCGCTTGTCATGCTACCAATCGGCTCTATCTTCGCAAGATCTTGAACAAGACTCCCTATGAGATTCTCACGGGCAAGAAACCGGATGTATCTTATTTCAAGGTCTTCGGTTGCAAGTGCTTCATTCGCAAGAAAGGAAAAAGGTTGTCAAAATTTGAGACTAGATCTTATGAGGGTATCTTTGTTGGATATGCCACGAATGCTCACGCCTATAGAGTCTACAACAAGTCCACCGGGCAAGTTGAAGAAGCTATAGACGTAGTGTTTGATGAGGACAACGGCTCCCAAGGGGGGCGTATAGATCATGGTGTTGTAGGAGATGCAATTCCTCCCATCGTCATAAGAAGAATGGGGATTGGTGAAATAATTCCCATTGAGGGTTACCGGATGACGGAGGGAGAAGGACTATGCCCCACTCAAGTGGAGCCATTGACTACACCCATTGATGATCAAGCTATCCAACAAGATGCACCAATCCCTCAAGCCAACTATCAAGGCCAAGCTAATGAACAAGGCCAAGCAACACATCTAAATCATGATCAAGATTCTATTATTGTTGAGAATGCTCAACCTAGTGGTGACTCATCACCCATCTTTGATCAAGGACGAAATGAAGATGGACATGTCTCCGATGAAGAAGGTGATTCTCAATCAATATCCAAGGAATCTTTGGAGGAGATACTAGCTCGTAGAGCAAAGAGAAGGCTAG
The DNA here is from genome assembly GCA_028641055.1 of Alopecurus myosuroides. Classification (NCBI taxonomy): domain Eukaryota; kingdom Viridiplantae; phylum Streptophyta; class Magnoliopsida; order Poales; family Poaceae; genus Alopecurus; species Alopecurus myosuroides. The sequence goes on from CM054059.1 coordinate 413,977,061, forward strand.
AGAATCTTGAACGAGCGGGTCATACGGAGGACATGATTCTTGGACAAGTTCGTGGAAGAGTGGTCACTAGAAGGCAATTGGCGGATTTTAGCAAGGCTCATGCTTTTGTCTCCTTCATTGAACCCAAGAAGGTATATGAAGCTCTCGAAGATCAAGATTGGCTTGAAGCCATGCATGATGAACTCAATAACTTCGAGCACAACAAAGTGTGGAAATTAGTGCCAAGACCCAAGGATTGCAAAAATGTCATTGGCACCAAATGGGTGTTCAAGAACAAGCAAGACAAAGATGGCATTGTCATTCGCAACAAGGCAAGATTGGTGGCCCAAGGTTTTTCTCAAGTCGAAGGTATCTATTTCGATGAAACTTTTGCCCCCGTAGCTCGCCTTGAATCCATTCGTATCTTACTTGCCTATGCATCTCATCATAACTTCAAGTTACAACAAATGGATGTCAAAAGTGCTTTCCTTAATGGTCCCATTAATGAGTTAGTATATGTCAAGCAACCTCCGGGTTTCGAGGATCCCAACCACCCCGATCATGTCTATAAACTTGATAAGGCGCTCTATGGACTTAAACAAGCTCCACGTGCGTGGTATGAGCACCTTAAAGAGTTTCTAGTAGATCGCGGGTTTAATGTTGGTTTAATCGATCCCACCCTCTTTACCAAGACGGTTGGAGGTGACTTGTTCATATGCCAACTCTATGTGGATGACATCATTTTTGGGTCTACTAACACCTTGTTCAATGAGGAGTTTTGCAAGCTTATGACCGATAAGTTTGAGATGTCTATGATGGGAGAGTTGGAATTCTTCCTTGGCTTTGAAGTAAATCAATATTATGAAGGGACTTTCATCAAACAAGCCAAATACACTCAAGACATGCTCAAGAGGTTTAATATGAATGATGCCAAACCTATGAAGACTCATATGTCCACAACCACCGACTTGAAACCCGACCCCAACGGTAAAGAGGTAGATCAAAAGGTATACCGCTCCATGATTGGCTCTTTGCTCTACCTTTGTGCATCTAGACCCGATATCATGTATAGCGTAGGTAAATGTGCAAGGTTTCAAGCCTCCCAAGGCAAAGTCATTTGGAAGCTGTGAAACGGATCTTTCGATATCTAGTTCATACCCCAAACTTCGGTCTTTGGTACCCCAAGGGTTCAAGCTTTCAGCTCATTGGATACTCGGATGCGGATTATGCGGGAGAGAAGACGGATAGGAAGTCCACATCCGGGGGTTGTCAATTCCTTGGTCGCTCCTTGGTATGTTGGTCTTCTAAGAAGCAAAATTGCATTGCTCTCTCCACCACCGAGGCCGAGTATATCTCCGCGGCAAGCTGTTGTGCCCAATTGCTATGGATGAGGCAAACCTTGAAGGATTATGGTATTCATTTTGACAAGGTGCCTCTTCTTTGTGACAATGAGAGTGCTATCAAGATCGCCTACAACCCGGTTCTTCATTCCAAGACGAAGCACATTGAGATCCGTCATCATTTCATTCGGGATCATGTTGAGAAAGGTGATATTGATCTCTCATATGTCTCCACAACGGATCAACTTGCCGATATCTTCACGAAGGCCCTTGATGAACCAAGATTTCGAGCTTTGAGGAATGAACTAAATGTCATAGATTCCTCCAACTTCACTTGAAACCTTGCATATCTACCCTCATTATGCATGCTATTAGGCTTAGATGTAGGCATGGACATAGGGGGAGCACTACTCAACTCATGAATATGCACTCCTCCTATTATGCGAAAATTAAATCATCATTGCATATCTAGTCATTTGTGACTTATTGTGCTTAATTGTGAGTAGTAATTTTGGACCCAAGATATATCTTCGCGGTGCCAAGTTACACACTCAAACATGGTGGCCTCGACCACCGTCCATTTTGTGTTTTGGATCTTTCACGCTTATCATATCTCCATCTTGACAACTCGTACGGGTTCGGTCTTCTATCTTTTTGTTGCTTTTTGCGGACCCCTTCGAGTAATGTCTCTCGTATATCAGTGACGTTTTTCCAACCCAAGCCTCCTTTGACCAAACCAATGCTTCTATCGAAATGCTCGTGTTTTTCCAATCTTGGCGCGCGAAAATTTGGTTGAGCGGAGGCTCCGGTGCATCCGCCGGAGGCTCCGCTGCCAAGGGCGGAGGCTCCGGTGAACCCACCGGAGGCTCCGCTGGTCCTGTCCACCGGAACACCACCGGATGCTCCGCTGGCCCACAGTGGCTCAGCGGGCCAAAACTTAACTGTTTTGGGACAGGGAGCGGAGGCTCCGGTGAGAAACACCGGAGGCTCCGCTGGTGGGAGCGGAGGCTCCGGTGAATCCACCGGAGGCTCCGCCGGCGGAAAATTTCTGTGGATAAGTGATGGGCGTGCGGGGGTAAGTGAGATCCACTTTCACTTTCCCCCACCCGCCCCCATCTTCCTCCTCAAGAACCGCCGCCGCCCCAAGCTTTTCGCCGCCGGATTCGAGTGCTCCACCGCGGGAAGGCCATCTCCTCGCCTTGGGACGCTCCGGGAACCTTCCCTCCCTCCTTTTTCACCATGGATGACGCGGGTACGTGCTCTCTCTCTCTCTCTCTCATCTAGTTGATGGATGGGATGCATAGGAGTTCATGTTCTTTGCCTCTAGATTCGTGGATTTGGAGTTTTAGGAGTGGAATTTCTCAAGTACAAACCCTAGTAACCTAGGTAAGGCTTGTTAGGCTTGAATCGTTGCGGTTGTTGGGAGTTTTTGCCCTAACCCTAGATTATTCAACCCTAACACCCCGTGTATCTAGGTTTCTTGGTTTTGTGCGTGCCTTGCCAACTCGAGCATTACTCTTTGTTCATGATCTCCTTGCTTTCTCTCTTAGATGCTTCCGGTTCCAAGGGAAAAGGGAAACGGTACAAGACCACCGGCCGCCGCAAGCCTCAACCCGTGGATGAGATTCAAGCAGAACTTGACAGCTCTCAAGGCAAGCGCAAGCGCTTCCCGGCTCCCGAGAAGACTTTGCCAAGGAGGAACACCGCACCAACCGCCTCCAAGATGTCCGAGGCTATGTTCTTGAAGGAAAGGCGTGAGAACCCGTATGTGGTTGCCCGTGATCGTTTGATGCCCCAATTCCGGGGTAAGGATCCATGCTTTCACACCGTCTTCCAAGGGCAGATTTATAGTGAGATTTTGATGAGGAAGCCGAAGGACAATGTCGTCCCTCAACACGCCATTAGTATTGGGCACATGGAAAGAAATCACAAGTACTTTGGGGAGGCTCTTGAGCTCATTCAGAAATTTGGTCTTGGTCCCATCATTACTCTTCAACAAGATTTAGACGAAGAGCTCGTTTGTCAGTTTCTAGCCATGGTTCATCTCTCCAATGAGACCAACCGTAATATGATTTGGATGACTAAGGGTAGACAGCTTGACATCACATGGAAAGATGTTGGTATCATTCTTGGTGGCTACCCAGATTTTGGTCCGTTTGCTGAGGGATAAGAGTTTGCTAACGGATGGTTCCGAGTTCATGTCATTAACACCTCGTCACTTCCCAAGGATGGACTTACTCCTCTCTATCATTGGAAGAAATACGCCGTTGGGTTCATGAAGGGTCTCTATCCCACATATGACATCATGTTGCGCATCTATCGCGAGACCATCAACCCAAAGGCGGGCAATGTGGATGAGATTCAAGGCTTCTTGAAGAACCTTATGCTCCTTACTCATCAACACCGGATGGATGACACTCCTCGCAAGCTTGATGTGCTTGATTATATTTGGAATGAGTTGTGGTATGCCATTGTCAACCGGAAGAATGCTTGTTTTGGGCCGTTCATCATGAAGATCATCCTTGACGTATGGAATAAAAAGTTTCCGAATGAACCTCTTGATGATGAGCATTGGATCTCTCACACGGAAAAGAGGCTTCTCATGAAAGATCACACAGAACCCGTTGTGCATCCCACTCCCGCCATCCGCAAGCACAAGGCTAGGCCTCGCATCATTGTTGATGAGGAAGAAGACGAGGGTCCATCTCAACCTCCTCCCTCTAGCAATGCCTTCAAATGGATGGCAAGAGCTCTCAAGAAAGTGTTTCGGTTGAACAAGAAAATAGAGCAACATCAATGGGAAGAACACTATGATAAGGAACTCAAGAACCGCAACAAAGCTCAAGCTTCTCGTCAACGTCTTCGTGAGGAAGGCCTCTCCATTGACTCCCCGGTTCTTGATAGCATCACCAATTGGGACGATTGGCAAGCAAAGGACTCCAAGGGCAAGCTTATTGAGTGGTCCGAGGAAGAAGGAGATGAAGCCACTAGCTCTCACCGATGTGATCCCTCCCCGGCTCCGGAAGCCTCCTCCTCCTCCGAGTGATTTGGGATGTTTGCATCTTGGTCTCTCTCTTTTTGGTATCTTGATGCCAAAGGGGGAGAGATTTATATTAGGAACGGGCATTTGAATGGGTCTCCCTCAAGCTTCTTTATTTGCATCTTTTATTTTTCTTGAGGGAGTTTGGTTTCTCATTGGATCATTTGGAACTTCGGCTTATCTACAATATTCCTATCTATCGTGAACTTTGTCATATTATGTTTGTGTGAACCTCGTATGTCATATTATGTTCGTGTGAGCCTCCGGTGAAACCACCGGAGCCTCCGGTGCCCCTGGACTGCAAACGGTCACTTAAATGCAAGGGGTATAAATACCCCTTCCCCTACCTCTTAAATGCCAAGCTTTTCCCATTCTCTCTCCTAGCCATTAATGAAAGCTTCAACCACCTAGATATCCCACTCCGTCCACCCAAACACTCCCAAACTTGGTGGAGAGCTAGAGGAGACCTAGATCCACACTTCCACCAAAGGAATCTCAAATCCATCCACCACAACCTAGTAGATCTAGAATCCTACTTGAGGCCTAGAAACCTTAGTAGATCTCGTGCTTGTAGTTTCCACCTTGTTGCAAGAAGCTACGGATTGCTTGAGAGCCTCCATCCATCTTGTGGAGTGACCTCAAGTCCTTGTAAAGGTTTGGTCAACGCCTTCAAGTCGACCTCATAGTGGAAACGAGCATCTCCCTCACCGGAGAAGCTCAAGGAGAACAAGGTGTGCACAACCGTGCTATTGAGGAGCGCCTAGGTGGCTCCCCACCTCTCCAACGTAGACGTACTTCCCTTTGAGAAGGAACTACGGTGAATCATATCCTTGTCTCCTTGTTTACACTTGTTGTTTGCTTTACTACCTTACGATTTACTTCCGTTGCGCATATCGTTTTGTCCACATAGGTTTCTCACCTAGTTGCACATCTAGAGAACCTTACTTTATCTTGCTAAGCCCCACTAAAAGGAAAAGAAAAGAAAAATTGGTAGTCAACCTATTCACCCCCCCCCTCTAGTTGACCATAGTGCACTTTCAGTTCTGAGAAAAAAGCTACTCCAGAAGTACAGCCAAAGCCCAAAGAAGTTAATTTAGCCTTTGGAAAGGATAATGGAAGCAAATGGAAAGGACGAAGCACAGAACCTATCTCCTAATCAAAGGAAGAGTGGGAAAAGATTAAGTCAGAAAACTGTGTCCACCGTTCGCAATTTGGGAAACCTACCCATACCAATGCGCAATGTCGGCTTAATAAGCATATGAAAGGCACTGCAGGATACGGGAACAAAGGGAAGAACTCCAAGAGGAAATTCTCCAAGCAAAAGCCAGAAGCTGAAAATGAAGACGGTGAATCGGACACTGATGAAAAAATCCAGGAACAGCAGCGAAAAGGCGAACCAAAATTCCCGAGAGTTGATGGAGAATGCAACCTAACTTTCCTGGCAACTCCCTCAGCAAAACAGGCAAAGAGAACACTTCGAGAAATAAACGCGGTTGTTCCACCAACTCCCAAATAATTGAATTATTCAAATACGCCAATTACCTGGGATCAGTCTGATCATTCCGGAAATATCCCAGAACCCGGCACACAATCTCTAATTGTAAGCCCTATTGTTTAAAACACTAGGCTAAAAAGAGTGTTGATGGATGGAGGATCCAGTATCAACATTATGTACCTGGATACACCGAAGCATCTGCGAATCTCCGAGACCCAGCTCAATCACAGCAACATACATTTCCACGGCATCGTTCTTGGCAGACAAGCACATTCCCTAGGAGAAATTCCCCTAGATGTAACCTTCGGAGAAAAAGAGCACTTCCGACAGGAAAAATTATCGTTCGAAGTAGTGCCGTTCGAAAGTGTATACCATGCAATACTCGGACGTCCAGCTTTTGCCAAATTCATGGAAATATCATGTTATATTTATAACAAGCTGAAGATGCCAGGGCCAAAAGGAAGAGTAATCACCATATCGGGAGACTTCAAATTGGCAAACGAGCTGGAAAAAAGAAACGTCCTTTGCGCTGAACAAGTGATAGCAAAGGAGAAATTGAAAGAGCTGGTAAAAGAAGTATCACCGACAGAAATGCCGGCAGGAAAAGACAGCCGGAAGCCGGCAGATAGCTTCAAAGCTTCCGAGAATACAAGACAGGTTATCCTAGATCCCAAAGATCTGACAAAGTTTTTCATAGTGAGAACCGTGATGACCGACAAATAGGAAAGCGCGCTCATCAAGTTCCTCCGTGAGAACTAGGATTGTCGGATATATATCGATTAGGGGTATATCCGGCATTGTCCTAAAGAGCCGGATTACCAGGGTGGCCTGAATGGTAATGGATCACAGTCCATTAGGCAGCCCAGTAAGCTGACGCGCAGAATCCGGATTCTAGAAGAACCCGGACCACGGCCCACGTGGTGCGGCTTGGAGTAGAAGGCGGATTCCTGCTTTCCAAGTTAGAAACTTACCGTAGTCTTCTAGGTTTCCTATTTGTAAGCCCTAACCCGGCTATCTATATAAAGTCGGACGGGGGAGAAGAAAGATACGGACAATAAGCTAGAAGCCAACTCGCCAAGAAGTTGATCCTCGTCGAGTTAGCTAATCCTAACTCACATTTTACTTTGTATACTTCAGGCTTCAGCCCTAATTTAGTGAGATTGCAGGAGTAGGAACGCCGCCTAGTTATGATGTACCGAACCTGGGTAATTTTGGAGTCTCTGGTTGTCGTTCTACCAAGTCCCCTCACATCTCTATCAGTAGTCTCATGGCACCCCCGTCTATGAACTCTACTACGATGTCTCGACGGGGATATTTTTTCCTGGTGTCCTGCGGACATGCTGGGTGTACCCAGGGAACTTGCTGAGCATCAACTCAAGGTAATTCCAGGATCTAAACCCGTCAAACAAGGTCTCCGTCGATTTGACGGAAGAAGACAGAAGGCTATTGGCAAGGAAATTATCCGGCTTTTAGCAACTGATTTTATCCGAGAAATTATACATACTGATTGGTCTACAAACCCAGTATTAGTCCCTAAAAAAGACAGTATTGTTCTTAGGATGTGTATAGATTACACCGGCTTGAACAAACTGTGTCCAAAATATAGGTTTGTGTTACCACGAATCAATCAAATAATAGATGCCACTGCCGGCTCTAAGCTTATATGCTTTTTGGATGCTTATTCCGGGTACCATCAAATACGTATGAAGGAGGAGGATCAAATCAAAATTTCCTTCATAGCCCCGTATGGAACATACTATTACATAACCATGCCTTTTGGCCTGAAGAACGCATTTGCAACATACCAGGGTTGCATGCAACGTTGTTTGCATAGTCAGATTGGCAAAAACGTGCACGTGTACGTGGATGACATTGCCGTCGTTTCCAAGGAAAATGATACACTCCTTGAAGATCTACGAGAAACTTTTGAAAATTTGCGCACTTATAAAATGAAGTGGAATCCATTAAAGTGCGTATTCGGGGTTCCCTCGGGAAAACTTCTGGGTTTTATCGTTTCTCACAGAGGAATAGAAGTAAACCCGGAAAAGATCAAGGCAATCTTGAACATCTCAAAGCCTACGTGCTTAAAAGATGTACAAAGATTGATGGATTCTGCAGCCGAAGTCAGCAGGTTTATAAGCCGGTAGGAGACAAAGCTATGCCATTATACAAATTGTTGAAGAAATCCGACAAATTTGAATGGACAGAAGAGGCGGACAAAGCATTAACCCAGTTGAAAGAAACCTTGATGAAAGCTCCGATTTTGGCATCGCCAAAAGACGAATAACCCATGTTACTGTATCTTACAGCGACAAACAGGGTTATTAGTGCAGTGATAGTTGTGGAAAGGCGAAAAGACGAGCAAAGCATACCAGATCAATACCCAGTGTATTATGTCAGCGAAGTATTCTCAGAGTCAAAACAAAGGTATCCACAATATCAAAAGCTGGCATATGGCGTGTTTTTTGCATCAAGAAAACTCCACCATTCTTTCCAAGGACATTCCATAACAATGGTATATAAAGCACAACTAGGGGATATTATTAACAATGTGGACGCAACAAGCCGAGTAGCCAAATGGGGCATTGAGCTAGCTGCGTTCGACATTAAGTACCAACCCCGGACGACAATAAAATCCCAGGCGTTGGCAGATTTTGTCGCTGATTGGACAGAAGCAATAGGAAACACACCAATACCAGAGTCGAATACTGGGTCATGCACTTTGACGGATCCAAGATGAAAGAAGGAGCTGGAGCTGGTATAATCCTAAAATCCCCAAAAGGTGATACTATGGAGTATGTATTACAAATACACTTCAAAGCCAGTAATAATGTGGCAGAATACGAAGCTCTGCTTCATGGCTTGCATATTGCAAAAGAAATAGGCGTCAAACGCATACTTTGCTATGGTGACTCGGATTTGGTACAACATCAGCTAAACCAAACATCGGACGCCCAAAGCCCCATCATGGCCGAATATCGGAGAACGGTGGACGAGTTTGCCATTTTCTTCCTGGGATTTGAAGTACTTCATATCAAAAGGGAAGAAAACTGGAACGCGGATGCATTAGCCCGCATGGGTTCGGAAAGAGTGAAAACCCTACCACCAGGTGTGTTTGTCCAACATTTGCATGAACCATCGATCAAAGATGGAGATGTTGACTATCCTCTTGTTTCCGAGTCAATTGAAGTCCTGCTCGTTAACCCGGATTGGAAAATTCCATATTTAAACTTCTTAGTTTATCAGAAGTTCCCGGATGGAGTAGACGAAGTCTTGCAAAGACAGATACAACGTTGATGCAAAGGATACACGGTAATTAATGGTTGCCTGTATAAGCACAACACTGTCGGAATTTTTCAGCGATGTCTTTCGCCAGAAGAAGGCCGAGAAATCCTGCAAGAAATCCTCGCAGGAGATTGCGGACATCAAGCTCAATCAAAAAGCATAGTCAAAAAAGCATTCCGTGCAGGGTTTTTCTGGCTAACAGCTAAGACAGATGTCGAACACATAGTAAACACATGTGCCGGATGTCAGTATTACGCCAAGCAGACGAATATGCCAGCCCAAGCACTCAAAATTATCCCCATTACATGGACATTTGCGGTCTGGGGGCTAGATATGATGGGACCATTCAAAACTGCAAGAGGTGGACTCACACATCTACTTATTGCGTAGATAAGTATACCAAGTGGGTGGAGGCGAAACCCATCAAAAACCTTGACGGTGTGACTGCCAGAAATTTCATCATTGACGTAGTCATGAGATACGGCGTTCCAGACAGTATAATAACCAACAACGGGACAAATTTCTCTATTGGAGAGTTGGCAAAAATATTTCCGACAAAAGGGAATACGCATAGATCTTGCATCTGTGGTACACCCACAATCCAATGGGCAGGTTGAAAGAATGAATAGCTCAATCCTGCAGGGAATGCGCCCAAGACTCGAATCTCCTCTTCATAGAGCAGCTGGAGCATGGATAGAGGAATTACCTTCCGTGCTTTGGAGTATTCGAACGATGCCAAATAGATCAACAAGGCAAACCCTGTTTTTCCTGGTTTATGGCGCAGAAGCAGTCTTCCAACGGACATGCTCCATGATAGCCCAAGAGTGTAGGCTTATGATGACTCGGATGTCGAAAGCGCACGACAGGATGTCGTCGATCTTTTAGAAGAAGAACGAGACCTTGTGCTTCAAAGATCCGCCATTTACCAGCAAGGATTACGACGCTACCATAGTCGGAAAATCAGACATCGTTCTTTCAAAGAAGATGACTTAGTGTTAAGATTGGTGCAGGAAAGGAACCACAAGTTAGCCCCAGTCTGGGAGGGACCATTTGTCATTAGCAAAGCTATGAAAAATGGATCTTATTATCTTGTAGATATTCAGGATATGGAAGATGATCCCAAAAGACTGAATCGCAAAAGAAAGAGAAAGATAGATGTCGAACTAGGAGAAACAAAGAGACCCTAGAGCATCCAGCAGTTACGTCCCTTCTACACCTATTTCAATTTCTATGTAAACATCTTTGAGATCATGAAATAAAGTTGTCAGAAATTCATGCATTTATGTTTTACATGTTTATTATACAAAGCATAGGTCCATCTTATCTATTTCCCAATGATCTTTCAAAATACTCAATGTTAACACGAATTGTGTCTGCGTGCTCGGAGTTAAAAACTGAATGATTTTCAGCCTAAGGAGGCTTAAGGAAACCCATATTGTGCCTGAGTTTCATACAAATTTCAAAATTCCTTACTTTTTTCTAAGTATTATCTGATTGTTTCTATGTTGGGTCAGTGAAATTAGTAAGTAAAAATGCCTTAGTACAATCCATGTTTCCGAGTTTCGACTGATCGGTTAAACCCAGTCACTTGGCATGAGGATTAAAGTACTATTGAGCCATTTCAGACACTAAGGACAGTTAAAGCATATAAACCAGATAACTTGGAAGACAAAGAAATTAAAACCCGGAAAACTTGCAAAGACTTATAAATTAAACTGCAAAAGAGGAGTACTTGTTTATACGAATGATAGATAGCATTACAATGAATGTTACATTGTAAGAATAGTAATGCTTCTATTTTTTCCTGCCTTCTACCCAAGACTCAAGCGGCTTCTTCGAGATCTGAGACTTCATCCTCGCTGCTGGAATCCTCAGGAGTTGTCGGAACTTCCTCCTCGGGGTAGAAGGTGGAGATGTTCACCATCTGCGCTATCTTGGTAGTGTGGCCTTTGACAGAGTCAAAGATGCTGGCGCACTGCGCGTCCGTGTATGCTTAATGGATACCTGACGCCACGCGCCAAGACTTGGTGGTGGTATAATGCATACGCATGAGCCCAAGGGCCATGCACGCACCACCGCGAGCCGCAGAGCGAAACCAAGATTCTTTGCGGTTCGCCACCTCCTCGATTGCCTCTGAAAGTTTGCTGACTTCCGAGAGTTCTCCTGCTTTGTCGGGAATGTACTTATTGATAAGTAACATTCCCGCAGATTTCAGCGCGGTGAAGATCTTCTCGAAAGCTTGAATTCTTTCGATCAGGGTAAGCGAGGGGCTATCTTATGTTTAATCCAACAAAAGAAAGTTAGACAAAACAGAAGAAGAGAAAAAGAAAATACCAGTAAAAGTGTAAAAACTTACCGAGAATCATGTCCATCTCCGTGCCTTCTTCGAGGCACTGGTTCAGGGCATTCTCCAAGTCTCTGATGGTGGCCTTGTCCTTCTCGGCCTGGCTCGAGGCCTTGGTCTCGGCAATGCCGACAGCCAGTTGGCTGGCCTCTAGGTCTTTCTGGAGCTTCACGTTGATCTTGTGAAGTTCCAAGGTTTTCCTTGCGGAGGTTCTCGGTGTTGCCGGCATCTTCGGCAATTTGTTTGGCTTTCGCCAAAGAAGCTGAAAAGTAAGGAAAATGAAGAGTTAGAACTCGGAAAATGACTTAGAATTTTTTTTTAAAAAAAAATCAGTGATGAACTTACCCGCTGATTCATCCAGCTTTCGCTGAACGGAGGCCAGCTCTAAATCCTTATCTTCAAGAATTCTAAGGAGAGTTTTCACCTCCTTATTCTTGATGGTAAGTTTGCTGAAAACTTCCATGTTGATGTTTTCAACAGTTTGCTGAAACATGGAAAAGAGACAAAACGCTTAAGTCAAAAAACAAGCAAGGTCATGATGAAAGCATTAAGTAAAAAATGAATACATTTTGGCAAAATGCTTGGGGTCTAGAGATATTACTTGGCTCATTCTTTGGAGATCCGACAAATTCTCGTTGAATTCCTTTGCATACTCGGCAAAGAGAATTCCGACGTGGCAAAGGCCATCCTGGATAATCTGCCGAGGCGAGAATACGAAGTTATTCCTAACAATAAGTCCGCCTTGCGGCCAAGGACGGATTAAAGGAGCTGGAGCAAAGAACTTTGTCGCCCACGGATAAATATATCCATGTTCGTCAAAGTGTTCTTCTTGTTTTACCTTGAATTGCGGGTCATAGTTGGGAATTGGCTCTTCCTTTGGAATATTGGAAGGACCCCCAACCTCCGGCTCCACCGCCCTTTCCCTCGCATCCGTCTCCGGTGCAATGGGCTGACTGGTATGCAAGGGATCCTCTTCCCTGGCAGTCAGGATTTCCTCTTCAGCTGCAACCGGAGTGTCGGGTACAGCAGCAGGAGAAGGCTGCGTTCCTCTCCTAGAAACAGATTTCTGCTTCTTCCAACCTTTTGGCTTCAGAGTTGTCGGAGCCAGGCTAGAAAGGAAAAAAGCTAAGAAATGAGAATTCCGAGAAAGAAAAGAAGTTCCTGCAACAAAAAGTAGAGAAAAGATAAAGCCGGATGATTTACATGGAAGTCGCGACGGGAACTCCGTCAAGATTAATCACCTCCTGATTAGTGGAAGGCTTCTTGCGTTTCCGTCCGCCTGCAAAAGTTGGCACGCATTGCGTCCAACTCGGTGACGGTGGCAAGATCCTCCTCAAGAAGATCGGCCAGCTGTAAACGAAGCACAAAGTCCGGCTAAGTTAAAAATCTGAGAAAAAAGAAAACCCGAGAAATTGCCCAAAGAAGAAAAATGTTACCTTTGGAGTTGGATTTCCCTCATGATACATTTCTCTTCTTTCCTCATACTGGTCACGAGTTGCGACCAGATGGTTTACCCTCTTCTTGAAATCCCTCTTAGAGAATGCTTTTTCCGTTCCTCTCATCGCGTCCTCCGGGCCCGTGTAGTCGCACAATAGTCGGGTTCCGCGATAAGCCAATGGCTGGATGCGTCTCCCAAACCAACACAAAACTGTATTGGTGCTAGTGAGAGGAGGAGAGGAGGAGACGATTTTGGCGATGCGCCGTTTGAATGTCATCAGATCATCCGACAAAGTTTGGACTGCGTCTACTGGCCAGTTATCTTGGGGAGTGGCCGCGGAATTAACGAATGGTGAATTCCCGTCTCCTTTCCAGGAAACAGGACATCTTCATGGTAAAAGAAGGAACCCGTCCATAATTTGACGGATTCCGAGGTTTTAATCTTTGGAAACCAATCTTCCCTAAACCTACGCAAGGTGAAGGAGATGGTCCCGCAGGTGGGCAGAGCGCCCTCAGAAGGGTTGCGTTTCACTCCGAAGCAATACTTCCAGAAATCTAACCTAGGCTCTATCCCTAGATACCCTTCAAAGAGGGCTTGGAACCCGACAAGATAAAGAATGGAATTGGGAGGAAGATTTTGAGGTTCGATGTTGTAGTGGTTGAGAACTTGAAGGAAAAAGGCGGAAGGTGGAAAACCCATACCTCTATTGATATGAGAGGTAAGGAGAATACTTTCTCCGGATTTCGGCAAGGGCTAGAGTCGTCCTCCTCATGCCGCCACTTGCCCTTCCGCACAAGTCCCTCCTTCTCCATTGTCGGAAGAAGGGACGGAACCACATTGCAGTGGCTCCAGTTCCCGGAGTTCTCCTCCGCGTCTTCTTCGGCTCCGGCAGCGCCCGAGGCGGCGAGCTCCTCACCACCGCGATTGAGGTTTTCTTCCACAGGCTCGGTGATGAGAGGTGGAGTTGGCGCGGTAGACGATGACGGCATGCTTTCGGTCGTGGGAGGAATATCCCCATGGGCCAAATCGTCGTTTCCCTCCGGCGCGCACGCGGCAGCGTGGCTGGGGGAGTCCACCTGTGGGTCGAGGTCGTTGATGATGTTGTCAATGTCCAGGGCGGCGGAGCTCGTTTCCGTGGCGCGGGACGATTCTCCGTCAACCATTTTCGGGCGACGCGACGTCGATCCGGATCCTCCGATGGTTCTTCGGAGGAGGTGAAAGCACTCGTTCTCTGCTTACTTGTTCGAGCTCGAGATCTGTGGCTATGGCGTTGTGGGCTTGAGGGAGAAGAGGAAGCAGAAAGGGAAATCCGGAGGGCCCGAGGCGGCTATTTATAGCCGGAAATGCGTTGAGATGTGTTACAACGGCTATTTTAGCCGTTGGATCCTTGATGCGTGTCACGCCCGGAAATTCCGGGAAACGAGGGGACGGGGTGATAATGGCTATCTCCTCGTTTCCCGCGAGAATCTGTCAGAGATATGTTTCATGGTTTTTGACTGAACCCAAACGTCCATGATGTCAGCACGATTTCATCGCTGACGTCATGAAGTTTCTTCTCCACGAAGGCTCGTGGAAGAAAAAGCCAGATTCTGACAAAATCCGAGTTCTATGTTATGAATGATTTGGGAAAAAGAAGAATCGAGACAAAGCGCCAACATTTCTCGGAAAAGAATGCAAATTGACGAAAGGTGGCAGAATGAAGTCTCAATCCTTCTTGGGGGCTACCGTCGGATATATACCGATTAGGGGTGTATCCGACATTGTCCTAAAAGAGCTGGATTACCAGGGTGGCCTGTTGGTAATGAATCACTGTTAAGGATGGCAATGGGTAGGGTATGGGGCGGGTAGCGCAATACCATACTCATACCCGTATAGTCAACGGGTAGAAAAATCTACCCATACCCGTACCAATGGGTATGAAACTCTACCCATGCCCACACCCGGCGGATACCCGTACCCATTGGATACCCAACGGGTACACAAGTTATTATATTCATTGATAGCATATTTGACAAACAAATATCAGTTCGATCAACTGTATGCCTCGTCGATGTGAATTTATCTCCTTAATTTGGGTATTTGGAAGAAGATGGATTAAGGAGTGATTGCAATTTGGGGTTATTTGCGAGCGGAGGGGATTACAAGGATGCTTTGACCGACCCTTCTCTAATCATCGTCTTAACCCTAGAGTCATGGCCTTGTGGTCTGCTTCCTGCTGGGCTACATATGACCAAAATGTCCCACATGTTAGTATAAATGGGTAGGGTATGGGTATACCCACGGGTACAACATGATACCCATGACCTACCCATGACATGACGGGTATGGTACGGGTACTACCCATGGGTATAAAAGTGTACCCATACCCTACCCATACGGGTCGAATACCCGCGAATACTCGTACCCACGGTTAAAATTGCCATCCTTAATCACAGTCCATTAGGCGGCCGAGTAAACTGACGCGCAGAAGCCGGATTCTAGAAGAACCAGGACCACGCCCCAAAGTGGTGTGGCTTGGAATAGAAGGCGGATTCTTGCTTTCCAAGTTAGATACTTACCGTAGTCTTCTAGGTTTCCTTTCTGTAAAGCCCTAACCCGGCTATCTATATAAAGCCGGACGGGAGAGGAGAAAAAAAGAAGAAGAAGACAATAAGATAGAAGCCAACTCGCCGGGAAGTTGATCCTCGTCGAGTTAGCGAAACCCTACTCACATTGTACTTTGTATACTTCAGGCTTCAGCCCTGATTTAGTGAGATTGGAGGAGTAGGAACGCCACCTAGTTGCGACGTACCGAACCTGGATAAATTTGGTGTTCCTGGTTGTCATACTACCACGTCCCCCCACGTCTCTACCAGTAGTCTCATGGCACCCCCGTCTATGAACTCTACCACGATGTCTCGACAGGAGGATTATTAAAGTGGTCATTTTTGGGAAAATGGTGTTTTCAAAAATGACACATAACCTAGTCTTCGCCGGACAACCTTTACCGTACTGCCACTCTACCCAACATGGGCATGGGGCTTAACTTGAAGTTTGTTTTTGTTAGTGTGTGTTCTATCTCAAATTGCTATAAGGGGACGGACTCCCTCGAACCGAATGTCGTCAAGTTATGAAACGTGCGACATATAAAGTGTGGGATTAAGTTTCCCTCCGGACGCAGCAGTTGGGTCTCGTGTCATGGCGAGGTGGGACCTGTTGCCGGGGAGATTAAACTCAACCGAAGAGATAGTCATATTCTAGCTTGAACATAGTGGATGGTTAGGATCAGTTATCTGATGTTTACATACTGTTGTCACAGTCCGTGGTTGTTCACGACAGATGTTCTGGATCTTGTGAAATATGTATACATGTGCAGAGTCAAACTATTATGAATAGCCGCGTCCTTGGATATGGACAGTTGAATGGCCATGTAGCGCATTGTGTCAATGTTTTGAAAAAGGTGTTTTGAAAAGGAGTTAGAACTTGAGAAGTATTGAAATAAGAAACTTTGTACCGTGGAGGTACTGATGAAGAAAAGTCAGAAGTTTTTTTACAAGAAGTTTTGCAAAGAAAAAATTTTATTTTATAAAACAAGTTTTATAAAACCTCTTGGATATCTACAAGAGAAAGAAAACTATACTATTTTCTTTTGAAGTATCTTCTTCAACAAAGATACAAAGATTTTTTAAAAAAAATCAACTATGATATGTCTTTCATATATTATGGATAGTGAACTCTATGTATAGCCTACCTATTCCACTGTATAATCATACCTGCTTTTTTGTAAGCTACATGATGGGTGTCTTGCTTAGTACATTCAAATGTACTCATATTGGTTTCGTCCTTGGTATCTACTTGCCAGACTTTCGAGGAGGAGTCTCATGAGGAGATCTACGAGGAGGAGTACTGCACTGATGGCCTTGCGAACTAGGATCGTCTCCCGGTCATCAGCATGTAAGTTAAGGCGTGACTTGGGATCTACTACGTTTGTGTGTTTTTAGTCTTCCCTTGTGTGTGTTATGTGTTTGCTCTGCGTGGCAGTTGTGTTAGACTTGGTCATGTGACCATGTCTCTTTTGTAAGTCTTTCTGTAATCATGTAATGGATGATGTATCTGTATGCCAACTTGATATGTTGTTCACGACTGGTGTGATCTAGGATCGTGCATATCGGAGGTGTCCTTAAACAGTGGTTCTGGGGGACCTTACACACGGCCACCTCCAGCACTCGAGTCGGCCCCTCCTCTAGCCACGCCGGCGCCTCCTCCAAGGGGAAAGTCGTCATGCTCGACGCCAGCGACGACGAGGACAACTCGTTCGAATGGGGCGACGACGAGTAGGCTAGGGTTAGGGTTAGGTCTGCGGTTGCGCATTTGCAATTTTATTCAAATTATGTAAAATATTTATAAATTTGAATTAAATTGCAAATTTTAGTTATTAAGACGGCGTGCACAAGATGTTTGTGTTTATAACGTAAACCAAAATGATCGCCGGTTCGGAGCGCCGCTATGGCACCCGCCCACCAAATTCGCGTACATAGGTCTGGCGCCCCCCAAAGGGGGTCCAGTTGGAGGGTGCCGGACACCGAATTTGATCGATGCCGGTGGAGATGCTCTTACAGGCAACTGCTCAACGTCCTCCTACGCATGACACGTGTATAATATCTCTCTTAATTCAACAAATGCTACGTTAAAAAAAACGCTCCCAGTTGATACAAAAGGTAAAAGAACCCCACTTGATACAAAAGGTAAAAGAACCCGCCGCATGTTTTGTCCGCCGGAGAGCTTACCGGAAAGCTAACCAGAGTCCCGCCTGAGACCCCACTGGAAACGTCATAGCAAATAATTTGTGCTATTGTATCACCATCGCTCTCCGATTAGAACACCAATGACCTCCTTCGACAGCATCACCGACGTCCCGCTGGAGCTTGCCGGAGACGTGTTAGCAAAAAGATTGCGCTATTGTAGCACTACTGCCCTCCGATTAGAGCACCAATGGCCTCCTTCGAAAGCATCACTTTCGTCTCGCTGGAGCACTGTCGGAGAGCTCGTCGGAGACATGTTAGCAAAAAAAAATGCTATTGTAGCATCGTCTCCCTCCGATTAGAGCAACACTGGCCTCCTTCGACAGCATCACCGTCGTCCCATTGGAGCACCGTCGGAGAGCTCGCCGGAGACGTGTAGCAAATTATTTTTGCTATTGCGGCCTGTCGCCCTCCTTCAAGAGCACCACTAGCCTCCTTCAAGAGCACCACCGTGGGCTCCTTTGGCAGCAGCACAACCATACCATGAGAGCATCTCCCTCCTCCATTGGGAGCACTGCTGCACTACTTCGGCAGCAGCACCGCTGAATGTCAGCAGCATCTGCCGCCTCCATTGGTAGCATCCCCTCGCTCCAAATCGTTGCAGAGCCTCCATTCTCACAGCGCCGCCGCCCATGACCGCCAAATTTCTTGCAGCATTAAAGCATGTCGTCGAGGTGGGGAGAGGAAGGTTGGGGTGTTACAAATCGTAGGCGCACAATTGATCTACCAAGGACAAGCAATCACAGCACGATGACGATACCGAGATTTGTTAACGCAGTTCGGTGAACTCGCCTACATCTGCGGGGCATGACTACGGGTGCTCCTCCCCATTGATACCGCTGCACCGGCCGCCTTGGTCGCCGACACAAGCCGTCGGCTCCCCTTGCGCGCCTGCTGCTATCAAGTCGTCATCGACGACAAGCCCGCCGAGGCAATACAGACGCACCAGATCTCAACGCCACGCCGGTCCGGCCGCCCCTACCACGGGCGCCGGACCGTCCCCTCGTGATCTTGTGTCTAGCCTACCAGCTTTCGTCGTGTCTATTTGGGCTACTCCCGGTGCCTTTATATATTAGGCCAGGTTACACGTGTCCGACTCAAACACCTAACCTTCCGCTTGTTATAAGTCCTAGTATAGCCCTACTCGTACACATATTCGACATATATTCCAACAAACTCCACCTTGGCGAATATGCCCTTCGCCATCTTGAAGTTGTCATGCCGAATGTCTGTATACCTGGACTTGAACCATTGATCATGAGCTCCGTTGCTACTCCATTGACTCCGTATGACTCCCTCTTCCTTGTTTCACCACAGTCAATGCTCCCACGAAAATTAAGTTCTTCCGCGCTCTTGTCTTGTGCTCCCAAATCTACGGAGTATCCATCCACCGCCATCACACAACGATCATAAAGTCACCATATCGACAACGCCGTTGCATCGTCACCTTGGTAGCCTCGTCCTTGATCCATGTGAAAGTGAACAATTCACATATTAGGTGTCACAAATAAGAGTTACCTGAACTCATCATTCTCGCTATTGTTGACTGCATCTCTGAAACCTGGAAGAAATTTCGCCGTTGCCTTAAGTCATCTCCAGTCAAATTCACAACTGTCTCATCACCGCTTTCGCAGATTCTCCATGGCCAACACTCATCCATCTCCATGGTCTTGATAGATAGTTACCATCATGAACCCGTTACTCGCCAACACTGCTTCAGCACCCTTGCACTCATGTCCGACCACATGTCTAACCGTCAGTGCCCTGGTCTGTCGCCGTGTCCCGTGCTTACCGCACGCCTCGCCGCTATTACTGCGTCGAGCATCCACAATCTTGGCCAAGATCTCAAGGGTCGCTAACCCACACCATCTCAGGCCCCACTGCAGATAACCATCGGTCATACCTGACCAATGTCGAGTTCCACGCATCTCTCCGAACTGTGAGCTCCAGTCTGAAACAACGTGCCTCTCGCCTTCCCGTTGACTGGGCTTCAACTCTCCGTGCACTTACGCCGTAGCCCTCCATCAGCCGAGTGGAATCTTTCGCAGACTCCAGCTCCACCTTCAACATGCCTCCATGGTAGATGATCAGTCCACCCTGCTCCCCGGTCGACCTCAAGATCCCATATGCGCGCCATCTTGAATCAACCTTGCGCCGCCGCATGTCGAAGCGCGCATACCCATGCGCCGCGTGTTGCCACGCCACAGAATTCGAACACCATCAGCTGTCACGCTCCTACGTCGTCATCGCTGATCTTCACTGTCTTCTGTCCGTCAGACTGTCGAGTCCAATCCAGCCGAACGTATCCGACTGCAACCATGCTCCACCTTGCGCCTAGTGCACCCGCCTTATCATGCATTGTCCGGCGCATTGTATATGCATGATCCTCCACGTCGCGCCAAGAAATTCTATGCGGCCCAACAACGCTGCCTGTGCCAAGTTGCCATATGGATTGTCAAATCACGTACAAAACGTAAACGATAAAAGACAGCCTGGAAGCCTTGCTCGTGTGACGAGCAACTAGTCAAATAGTCAAACACCAATACACACGTAGCTCCTTTGCCTTTTTTTTCAACACATGCACGTACTCCCGATCAAATCCATGCATCCACCACACCTGTCAGCCTTGCTACCGCAGCAATTTCTTCTGCGCTGTCGCTTGGGCCTTTTTTTTTCTTATAACAAATCTGGTGCTGCTTACGATCGGTTTGCGATCAGCCTAGCACTTGGCCTCCAGCAGCCTTGCCCCTACGCGCAGCTCCTCCATGGGCCACGAGGTGCTCCGTGCCGTACACAGCACCTGGGCCGCGGTGCGCGCGTCCCGACCAGAGCTGGCGCTGCCAGGCTTGCCTCAATTCGTGCCGGCCACGCCATAGATCGGACTGCTTCCACGTGATCCAACACGCCAGCTTTTCCGATCTCGTCGACTCGCCGACAGAAATCACACGCCACCAGCCACTAGATCGAACCGATGAACCTGCTGTGTCCCGATTGCTTATTTTGCCGAAAAATCTGATCCCTGCTAATCGCACGCGCAAATCTGGAATTTGCAGTTTCCATACGACATACCGGCTCCAATCGTTTATTAATATTTTGACTTCCTCTAGATCAACAAACCATCGTCTTCGAACCTTGCTCTGATACCACTTGTTACAAATCGTAGACGCACAATTGATCTACCAAGGACAAGCAATCACAGCACGATGACGATACCGAGATTTGTTAACGCAGTTCGGCAAACTCGCCTACATCTGCGGGGCATGACTACGGGTGCTCCTCCCCATTGATACCGCTGCACCGGCCGCCTTGGTCGCCGGCACAAGCCGCCGGCTCCCCTTGCGCGCCTGCTGCTATCAAGTCGCCATCGACGACAAGCCCGCCGAGGCAATACAGACGCCGGCCGGACCGTCCCCTCGTGATCTTGTGTCTAGCCTACCAGCTTTCGTCGTGTCTATTTGGGCTACTCCCGGTGCCTTTATATATTAGGCCAGGTTACATGTGTCCGACTCAAACAACTAACCTTCCGTTTGTTATAAGTCCTAGTGTAGCCCTACTCGTACATATATTCAACATATATTCCAACATGGGGAACATCAGGTCGTGGCATCGGGCGAGAGATGGGTGGTGGAGGCACGTGGATGGGAGCGGCGTCGAGCGAGAGGGCCAGCAGAGGCGTGAGCCTAGCAATGGCGCACCGGCGGTGAGAGAGACCAGGTGTGGTTCTACTCGCGTGAGGAAAGGGAGGCAGAGGAAAAATGAGCGGATGGGAGGAGTCCAAGGAAAAAAATAAGGAGAGGGGTACGCGGGGGCGTTTTCTTCTGCCACGAGTCGGACGCGTTACGCGCGGAGACAGCGGAGGAGGTAGAGGCGCGATCCTCCGCCTGAAGAGAAACGTTTTCCTGTACAGAATGTTTGATTTTGTTCTGGACTTTTTTTTTCTTGCTTATCGACAGGGTGCGTGCGGCCACACGTGCTGCCGCCTGCCGTGCACAAAGTCCACTCGATCGGCTCCCGATTCCTCCCATCACACGATAATAAGAACTGAAAAGTAACACGTGTTCATGTCACTGTGATCTGTCATCGCAAGGTAACCACTACTATTACCATGACGATCGGTGCAGGCAGAGAATTAGACGATCTCCCACCTAGAATGAACTCACATATATCACCTGCCTACGAAAATCACCTGCCTCCACTGGTCTCTGATGTTGAGTGGTATACGAAACAATCAGCCGCCCTGATCTCTCTCTCTTGTTTCCTTCTACACACTATAAACTTTTAAACAAGCGCGTCACCTCGGCCACTGTGTCAAAAGTCAAAACTCAAAGAGAAGGTTGGACGAAGTGATCGTACGCTGCCCGGCCGACACCCCATGACAGTGACACTGGTTGAAATGTCGGATAAAAACAAACGGCGAGAACGTGGCGAGGCCGCCGCTGGTGGCGTTATCTGGACCGACAGAGTCACGCACATGCTAACTCACCGGCTCACCGCACACAACAGCGGACAGCGGGCACGAGAGAGCAATTCCCAATTTATTATGAACTGGGCTGATGGGGTACAATGATGCAAACGTGCCAAGATCTGTGATTCAGCTCAGCCATTACTTCGAGCTCGACTTACTCACGGAGAAGACCAGAACAGAGCTCGAAACTCCTCAGCTTTGCTTACGACGAAGCTCAGAGCAGCGATGATGATTAGAGCAATGCAGCTCGTTCTCAGGTCTCTCCTCGAGTCTATTCTTTTTTTCTTTTGTGCGCAGAGCAATTACGTGTTGCTTAATGGTTAATTTCTTTTTTTGTTTCTGCTTGTTCATGTTTTTGGTTCATGGAGGAACACGCAAGTTTAGCTGATCGTTTGTAGTCACCTGTGGCTGTGGATGCAGGAGGAACAACAGTGGAACTGCGGGAACCTTGTTACGTGGCTTCTCCACGGCTTCCAACTGCCAGAGGTTAGCCGGCAAGGTGGCCGTCATCACCGGCGCGGCCAGCGGCATCGGCAAGGCGACGGCGGTCGAGTTCATCCGGAACGGCGCCAAGGTCATACTCGCGGACATCCAGGACGACGTCGGCCGCTCCGTGGCCGCCGAGCTGGGGCCGGACGCCGAGTACACCCGGTGCGACGTCACCGACGAGGCGCAGATCGCGGCCGCGGTGGACCTCGCCGTCGCGCGCCACGGCCGGCTCGACGTCCTCTACAGCAACGCCGGCATCTCCGGGTCCGCGGCGCCGGCGCCCCTGGCCGCCCTCGACCTCGCCGACTTCGACCGCGTCATGGCGGCCAACACGCGCTCCACGGTGGCCGGCGTCAAGCACGCCGCGCGCGTCATGGTGCCCCGCCGCAGCGGCTGCATCCTCTGCACGGGGAGCACCACGGGCATGCTCGGCGGGGTCGCCGCGCTCCCGTACAGCCTCTCCAAGGCCACGGTGGTGGGCGTCGTGCGGCTCGTCGCGGAGGAGCTGGCGCGCGCCGGCGTGCGTGTCAACGCCATCTCGCCGCACGCCATCGCGACGCCGCTGCTGGTCCGCTCGCTGGCGAGGGCGAACCCGGGCGTCGGCGACGAGGCGCTCAAGCGGATGGTGGAGAAGGGCATGAGCGAGCTCAAAGGGGCGGTGCTGGAGCCGGAGGACGTGGCGAGAGCCGCCGTCTACCTGGCGTCCGACGAGGCCAAGTACGTCACCGGGCATAACCTCGTCGTGGACGGCGGTTTCACGGTGGGGAAGCCGATCACCCTGCACCCGGCGAGCTGAGAGAGCTGCTAGTTCCAACGTTGTTTCCATTGTTAACCCGACAACAATGAATCGGTAGACGTGGCTCTCCACTGGATTGCCAAAAGAAATATCTTGGAATAATAGTATCTTCCTCTGTAATTATGCGGCTATGTACCCCCTCTTGTCCTTTTTTACTTCGCATATTAGATTCATCTTAAATCAACAATTTAAAGTTTGGTCAAGTTTAAATGAAGAAATACCAACATCTATAATGTTGGATCGAATGATAGGTATTGCGAATGTTGGTATTTGTTTTATAAATTTGGTCGAACTTTCAAATTTTGACTTAAAGACAAACCTAATCTACATAGTAAAAAGGACCAGAATGAATAAGTACCTTGCAAGGATAGTAAAAAAAATCGCCTGAATTACTGCCATCGGTAATGATAAAATTCTCCGTCCATGGAACTTCAAATAAGCACATCACAGCTAAAGGAAACCAGCCAACAATGCCATTGTTTGATGAACTCGCAGGTAGTACTAAATTCATCCGACAAACATATACCAAATGGAGCATTAATGCTAATTGCTCCCAGCTCTTGGGATTACCTGGTTAAATTTAGGCGCCTTATAAACTGGTATGGAGAGAGTACACTGAATCAATTGCCATCGGAAAAACGCCACTCCTTTTGTTTTCTTCTCTATATCTTTATAAACGGAGATACGATCATGGTGCAACCAAGAAACCCTATCATAGGGCGAAAAAGCAGCAAATGGGGCTCCCTCCATGCAGCAGAAAGATTTCTGCTGATATCAGCCCCACCTTACATAAAAGCCAAGTATTGGATTAACTGTGTGATCTAAGTTGAGCATTTCATACTCAAATAGGTGAAGAAAGTACTGTCCTCAGAACAAACCAATGCAACATATCTGTCAGTTCCGGACACCAGTATGGAGTAAAAAATGAAAAACCATGCCTGTACTGCAAGAGTATGAATTTCTGCCAAAAAAAAGTCTACAAAGACATACCAAGAGTATACGCAACTCAGATACCACACGTGCCTAAAGACCGAAAAGCCTTGTCACAGATATATATTAATGGAGAAGCAGAATATACTCGGCACTTATCAAATAGATATTACAACATTACAGTCCACCGGTACGCTTTGTGTCTGATCTATCCTATTTAATCTACATTACATGGCAAAAAGAACTCCTATTGTAAGCTTCAAGAGGAAGGTCCTGATCCGAATCGCTAGATAGTTCATGAACTAATGCTCTAGGTTTTGAGCCCACAAGTCATGTAATCTTGTGCTTCTTGTGTAAGCTATGCTTTGTGTTACATACAAAGAAAAAGGGCTACTCCAACAGCAGATGTGCATGGCTGCAATATGGTAGCCCGCATAATAGTATCTCTACCAAAGAATTACCTATTTGTTGCTCAGTCAAAGAGTACCAATATTATAGCGGTTGGAGTTCTTGCTCAGGCCCTACCGAGTCCACGGGTCTATATGCAGCTTGGCCTCTAAATTTCTTTATCCAGAGA
Source organism: Alopecurus myosuroides (assembly GCA_028641055.1). NCBI lineage: Eukaryota > Viridiplantae > Streptophyta > Magnoliopsida > Poales > Poaceae > Alopecurus > Alopecurus myosuroides. The sequence continues at coordinate 414,002,020 of CM054059.1, forward strand.
TACAGTCCTAAAAAGGCCGATAAAGACAGCAAAATAACTAGCAAAATTCCGACCAGTATGGAGACGACATGCTCTTGCAACCATGACCTGTAGCAAAATTTGATGGAAAGTCAATGTAAATGACATTTTGTAGGACAGAGAAATGTAAATCAAATAGCACCATCGAAACACCATTCAATCAAATATGTTCTTGGTGAAGGCAAAAACCACAATATGGAAGAGGAGTTTCTTGGTGAAGTTTTGGTCTTTAGTTCGAATTTAACTTAAAGTACCAGAATTTTACGAGAATAACATTCTTCCTGGATATTCCTTAGATGCCCGTGGTACTTGATCCTTTTGAGCAACTTTGCCAGGTAATTGGGTTTCAACATTCGTGCATCACGATTGCACAACAAAATTATGTACTAGAGCTATGTTCCAAAAAAAAGACAGAAGAATGACAATGATGGCACAGATAAGTGCGAAGATAGCTGCAATGCAGCACCAAATGTTGAAGCCATTACACATTATCTTTGCATTATTTTTGTGATTTACTAACTTCCATCATGTGGTTGAAGAAGATAAACAAGAATATTTTGTTTTTCCTTCTGAATTTTTACGCCTCTGTAACTTATGCATGTTAAACAGATCTTGCCCTGGTCATTTCAGCTTTCACGTAAAGGTTTTACATTATTTCAAGTAAACTAAAATTATTCTAATCTCAAAAAAAAAAACTAAAATTATTCTGGAGGAAGAGATGTCTTAGAAAACATGAATGTTTCTCAGGCACAATATGAATAGGACGCTTATTTTAAGCATTTCCTTACCTTTTCGAGACAGGTTGCTGCACATTCCACTCGAGTAACTGATAACTGCCAAGATTTTGAGGCAGCTGAACATGATGTTGAGTTAACCGATAAATGATACCCTATCATATTCAACGCGATAAATTAATCATTTTGCAAAGAGAAATCTGTAATAGTCCAAAAAGGTGGAAGAGTGGATTCTACCATTGCTGTTGCATTAGACATAGCATTAGAAGATCCAGCGGGGGAAATATCCCATCTGATTAGAGTAGAGTTTCCTTGGGCTGTAACATTCATAACTCGAACCTATATAAATAAAAGAGAAACTTCAGCCGAATCCATAAAGCATGGCCCCAAAGAACTATGGAATTAGAGCAGAATTAAATAAATAGCAAGAATAGTTCTTACTCCTTACAGAAAAGAATCATTCCGCAAAACAAACTAGCACAATCATAGCGTCAAGCATACTATGTTGTATCCTTACCTGACTGGAATCAATCTCTAGCTCTTTAGCCAACAGCTCAGCCAGCTCAAGGAGGTGAGGTTTCAGGTTTGGATAAGTAACATTTATCGACATATAAACAGTGATGAGACCAACATCAAATTCTGCAAGTAAAAGGACACAGATACAATAAATAAAGTGCACAAACAAAACAAAATAAATTATAGCTAGAGAAAACATCCAGAGAGGACGATTTGGTCAAGTTTAGAACTTGGAAGCATATAGCTTACCAACTGTGCAAGCAAAAATAACAATATCTACCGCATTGTTATGACCTATGAGTCAAAACATAACTAATAATACCTTTATCATCCATGAAATAAGATATGCAAACTAAATAGAGGAAGATAAGAAGGCCCAAGCAGCTAAAGAAAAGGTACAAACCTGGCAAACCACTAGGAGCAGGAGCTGGTGAAAAATCTGCTTGTGAACCTGGATCACTTGAAGGTGCTGGTGAAGGAGCTTCACCAATATGGAGCCTCTCCCACAACTCTGAACAGTTAGTTTTCCAAAATCCAATCTTTTCATTGTGGCGGTCATAGGTTACAAGAGTGTTACGAACAACGATTCCTGCCAGAGATCATTATGTCAGCAACTCACAGGGGGGAGGTTTCTAAATAAATAAAAAAGAAGTATGCTGGCCTCTTCCTAATGATATAGACAGGCAAAATAATCTAAAACTTGATTTATTTTCACTTTAGACTGGACCAAGATGTTTATCACTTAAAGCAACAAGGACTCTTTCCTATAGAGAAAATGGTGACCAACAAGAGACTATATAGCAGCTAAGATCTATTATATCCGATATTATTCCTGTCATTAGAAATAAATATATGAGTTAGTGGTCCCATATTCTGTGTCGGTTTTCAACAAGCAACAGCATTGCAGGAAGCTTCACGTGCAGGCTCAACTTCTGCCTGGTGACTCCATAAACATATGGCTATAAGTTAACTGAAATCTGGAAGTGAGACTGTTTTGGTAGCTTTTTTCTGGCTTCCTTGCAAACATAATAAGTCTAGAAGAATAGCACATTCCTAAAAATTTCAAGTTTGCATGAGCAGACTACTGAATGAACTGAATAAATGATGCCACGAACAGCACCATGGATGAATAAAAAGGCAAGTCAGATTGTAACTATTCATTTTTAAATTTAAATCAACTAAATGGGAAAACACAGCAACTGGGACGGAAGGTAGTATGTTAAAAAAATTCACAAGTAAATAATTTAGTTTCTGTATAGAATTTTTTTTACACAAAAGTGCATAAGCTGGTTAGAATATATGTGCACATACTTTGAATTAATATTCAGCATATACTAGTATACTACTAATCATTTTTATGTCAAATATGAGAAAACCCGAAAGTGTTATATATGGATGGCATCGAATGTTTTCTAATTGTAGTTCTACTGCGCAAAATATAGCAAACTTTTGAAAATTATAAGTCACCACGGAATAGGGCACAGAGTAGCAAATTAGCAATATGAGAGCTGGTAGAACAGATATATACTATAAATAAACGATGGATGGTATTCACGGTAATTTGTCTAGGAGGACCAACAGCAAGGTGCACTGTAAACCAAACAGTGCAAATGACACGAATAAGAAATGCATATAGATTAGAATGCAAATTTCTTGACCTCCTACTAAAGTTCAGTGCCTTACCCCCTAAAAGAGTTGTTGGATCTTTCCCATTTTGGAACACACCCAAGCAATAAGCCCCTTCGACTTTGGAGTGCTTTATTTCAAAATTGCAGAAAGAAACAACATGAGCAGACATCACAAATAAGCAAAGTAAGCAAATGCTGCGTTAACTGAATTAAAAGGCTACAAGTCCGTAATTTACCCGGAACAAATAATTTTCAGGTGAAAGTGAGAGCTTCTGTCCATTTCCAAATACCATGTCAACATCTGGAAACACCTCTGATAACTTGGAGACATTCCTGGAAGTAAAGTGGTGTATATTAAAGCTCCGTAAGAATGTTAAAGATAACATCAGAAGCATTGCTAATGAAAATAAATAGATGTTATTATCACTGGAAATCACCTTCCAGCACCTGCAAAGCAGATGTCCTTGTAATTTGGGTCAGGGCCACGTATTTTCTTGAGCGGATGTACTTTGTTTGTCACCTATTGATCGAGAGCATAATCAGTACAGCATGCTTTACCAAGTGCAGAGTCACAAGTTGTTTATTTTCAAAAAAGTTAATGAAGGACCAGCAATAAAAACAATGTATGCATGAGGTGAGAAATAAGATGAAAAGGCAAGGTGCAAGTGTACAGGTGTTCCTCGTAGGCCAGAAAACAGAAGGAGAAATAGGGACCAGTATATTGGTGATGGTAAACATAAAAAAGCAGCTTGCGTCAAAGTAGGGAGTAAGATTTCCTCTATCCAGGGCATAACTATGGTTAACCTTCTCTGTGCAAGGTTTAAAAGTGAAAACGATAGCAATTTCAAGTCCTCAAGTATTATTATTTATCATCAATACCTAGAAAGATGGCATTTTTTAAGTGGTACATTGCAAAAGCACGAACGTGGAAAAATAGATTCCATATAATATAAACATATCTATGGAAAAACAAAGAACCTACATACGGTAAATTCCATTAAAAAGAGTAGGCTGGGGGCTAGAGGATAAATCATCTCATAACTTACAGCATCTTTAAAAGCTAGAAAAGCTTGTTCTGGGAGGTATGCGTATGTGGTCCCACTATCCAAGACAGTCCCGTGTTTGTTGTCGAAGATCCTTGCGTCTAACTTCAATGCCTTTCCAGCAACATGTATTTCCTTCAACTCAATGTTGTAATATGGACTGTTTCATTTCGAGATTTAGTTAAGGAGATGTATAGGGATGTATCAAGATTACAATAGCAGAATCTCGAACACACCCACGGAAAAAGGAACAAAAATCCATGTTAGTGTGCAGAACGATTTATGGTACCTGCGGACAGGGTCTGAACGTGAGAAAATCATGTCAGGAGGGACAGGCATTGCACCAAGTACCATAGCACCGCCACCAATATCCATTCCACCATAGCACATAGAGAATGAATCACCTATGACACCCTTATCGACAAGCTGATCCATTATGCTAAGCTGACCACGGCCCAGCCCCATTATGCCATCAGCATGCTGGCTGAACAAATCCCCAGTTTCAGAATTTTCACAGCCAAAAACAGCACGCTGTGGCTTAAGTTCACTTTCTGTGCCGAACGACACAATATCCTCACCAAGCACCCCACTGCTGGAGCTCATTTCAGCATACTGCCTCTCATAAGTGCATTGGCTCTTATCATTATCACAAGCACAATCAACATTACATTTTACTGGTGAATATGTACTGGAGAGATCAGGTTGAAATCTTGGATCCTACATCAAGCAAAAAATCGGCATATTTTACGTTAAATCCCAGATATTTAATAATTTAAAAGCATACATAATGGTTATATCCTAGACCTATAGAATGATTTTTTTTTTCCTCTATGGCATGATGTTTATAACCGCATGCACATCTTTACGTATTCTAAATTATAAAAAGAGGTCAAACCAAAGAAATTCATGCAGAGTGGCCACTCCACTTTCCTTATACACATTAAAAAATCATCTCAGCACCAGTACTTTACATGTGTCCTCAGCGATTTTAGGTGAATCGATAAGAAAAACACAGCATTGGATAGCAAATGTGATTGTGCAAGAATGATGACATCTCATAAATAATGATACATCATTAGATTGCTTCAATTGCACAGAGGGATTTCAGAAACAGTTTTGCTAACTATTTCTACGATGACGCTAAGGAACATCCGATATAAACATGAGATTCGTGCAAGTACAGAAGGGGGGAGAAGATTTTGATCGGACAGCTACAGTATCGACTAAAGAATAAGTATCTCTAAGTCGATTGGGCTATAGTTCAAACACTTCATACCAACTCCTTACTCGGCATGCTTCTCTATTTGTTGTGTTGCTAGACCTCTAATGTGGTTTCTGCATTACAGGTTGGAGATGAAGGTTCCATTGAGAAATTTCGCAAGAGCACTGTGAAGTTTGGGGAAGGAGGCAATAATGTTCTGTGTGTAGTTTTATTTGTCATATAGTATCCTCACATTCAATATTACGCCATTTAAAAAAAATTCGAGGTGTGTATTTTGGCTTTTTTTTTTGTTTATTTTCTTTATAAATCATAAAACAGAACAGACCAGAAGAGGGCGTTAAGATTGATGAATGTCCCGGTAGCTAAGGTATCATTGATGCTTCCGTCCACAAGTTGCTTCAAGTATTGGTGTAAATTGCTCCAGAGTCACGGGATAATATTCTCTAATTGAGTGACCGTACTATTTTCTTGGTGTTTATTGATTTCACCTAATAATCAGTGGCACGATGTTGCGAAACCAAATGGCAAGGATTTTGCTGTTGTATGTAGCAGACTAGCATGTAATTTATATTTACCTGTTTAGTGCAAATTTCACGTAGTGTATTTCTTTGACCGGCCAATTTTTTATGCAAACATGGGTGTCAGATTATAAACTTTAGTTACTATAGCTTTTTAAAATTGTTTGCTTTCTCCCCTGTGATAAGTGCGCACAGATATATATCAATTTACATCGAGCACAATGGTGCTCTTGACGATCTAGAAAATAATGAGGAAAATGAATGTAGAAGAAGAGGAATGAATTGGCTAGCTGCGCAAATTATACCAAAACATTCTTTATCAATTTTGGTTTCAACATTTTGTACAAATGTTTTTTTGGGAAACATTTATAGGAAATCTAATAATTGGGGACTAGATATTGACGTTTATTTCTACAAGATTACATGTACACGTACACAATTACTAGTTAATGGTAAATGTTTAACCAGGAGCATAAAGATTAGGCTGCCTCAGTTTTAATACTCTCCGCGGGTTGAGGAGATGCCCTCACTCCACTTACACTCTAGTCAAATGAGAGAACAAAACCTGAATTTAGTAATCTATCTGCAAATTACTTAGTGAATTCTGAGAATTAAAACTTGTTCAGCTACAACAAAATCACAGATTCAATTATAGCTAACTTCAATGGTTCAACAACAGTTTCACGTGGGCGTCAACAATACCTACCAAGCAAAAGAAAAAATGTGTTGGTTGTTAACAAGATAGGTATGGTATCATCGAGGAATGCTGAAAATAGTATTAATTTGAGTCATTAATGAGAAATGTTTATCCAGGAGCATAAAAAAATAGGCTGCCTCAGTTTTAACTAGATGATGCCCGCGCGTTGCTGCGGAAATGTATAAACTAATAGATAGGAAATACATGTATGAAACAAAAAAGTAAAATATTGACAATTCACTTGTGATAATCAACAGTTCACATGGAGACAAATTATAATTTAACCCTTCCCGAACAACTTCATTTTAAATCTGTTTTTGATCACCAGTGTGTGCAAAAAGTCGGTCATTGCATTCTTAAAAATACACTTTTAATCTCTCAATCGTCATATGCTTTTCAAGTGCAAAGGTTCATGCACATATGATCTGAGTGGGAAATTTCAAATGAGGCACGACAATGTTTTCCCAACTAACTAAGGTGTTATGTTCAAGTACATAGTTTCAGTCATCATGTTAGCTCCCCACAAAATCAGCAGTTAGCGCCACGATATTTTAATATCTTGTCTTCTCCCTTGCAAGTTCATATAAAGGAATTAAGAAACCCCATTTGAGTTATATTTAGGATTTGAACTATTCAAACCTTTGACGGTGATCTTAGCAATAGATCTTTAATAGACCTGTAATACAACCGGAAATCACAGAATGGACATTTCCATTATCTTCTAGAGATCTAGCCGAGAGCGGCAAGGAGGTACAGGAACTGAAATTTACAACTATCGTTGTGCTTTGCTTATCAGAATTACCTTCATGTACAATTATGGCATATGAAGCCACTCGGAATACATTGAATCTAGAATTAGCATTTGGGTTTGTGGCCGCTCTTTGCCCGGACATTCCGGCAAGGACAAACTCAAGCCGATCAGCTCCATCGGTAGAAGACAGCTCAATACTACCATCTAAGAATACTTTTCATATCTAGCTTGCCGTTGAATATTCAAGTTCACTTGAAATTTATTTACTGCTAGAAACAATAGAGAAATCATCTCGTTGAAGTTGATACCTGCTAGGAAAATACTGGCCGGGAATACTTTCATCATGTTTCTTTCCCAGCAACTATACTTCTCGAACTTGTGAAATCATTAATCAAACCAAATTGAAAGAGAAAATTACTTTCCACACTTAAACAGAAAAAACATGGTAGACCCAAGGCATATGATCATAAGATACCAATAGAGGAAATGAAATCATAGAATGACATAAATAGACAGGAAGGAAAAAAGTATCGGAAACGTTGCATGTAGTAGTTACTGTCAAGTGTTGATCCCTTGATAAAGAACTGACTCAGTAAACGCAAATTGAGTTTACGTTGCAGGGACGCGGGGTGAATCGGGCAATGGGGATGATCCGACTGCCAGTTAGAGTACAGACATCAGCAACACACGCAAAGACGGCCATGAAAGATTACGCCAGAGATGTCGATGCTGGGTAACTTTCAAAGGCGACAACATGGCGAGTGCATCTCATGGAGACGCATAAATTTTGGCGTGGTTGTGCAGAGAGGGCTCATGATAGTAGGGCAAGCGTCTTGTCCTCGAGACGAAAATCTGTCTAGGTCGCGGATCTACGGCACAGTCTGCGGCCGGGTGACCATATATAGCCAGAAAGTCATAGATTGGATGCGCTGCAGCAGATGGAAGGACCACTGTGCTCATGAAGGGTCATTAAATAAGAATTTTAGGAAGACGTTTCTAGAAATTGAAAGCTAGGAAATCCAATAGGCATACGAGGTTATGGGGGGAGTGGACATGCGTTAGAAGAAGAAAAGACATGGGCTACGGTTTTTGCCAAGCCAACAGTAAGCCTAGAACGTGAACACTGAACGTACCGGACAAATAACATGAACACAGAGGTAATCTGAAACTGACGATGGATGAGGTGGACCAATTACGTGACTGCTGATGTGTATGCCTTGCATGTTGAGAGAAATATACATAGTGGGTTGCTCCCATTTAGATATTGTAGATACACTCCGCGAGTTGAGGAGATGCCCTCAGCCCACATACTCTCTACTCAGATGAGATAACTAAACTTGAATTTAGTAATATATCTGCAAATTACGTAGTGGATTCTGAGAATTAAAACTTGTCCAGCTACAAAACCACAGATTCAATTAGCTAACTTCAATGGTTCAACAACAGTTTCAAGTGGGCGTCAACATTTCCATGTACGCCAGCATCCAAATCCAAATTAATATAATCATCACATAAAGTTTCAAACTGGTAGCTGAACAGAGAAGCAGAGGAATCAAGGCCCACCTGGTGGTTGCCGCACTGCTCGCAGGTGGCGCAGGGCACGTAGGTGACGGTGCTCCCGGAGTCCACGATCAGCGCGAACTCCTGCGGGGGCGTCCCGATGTACAGCCTCGTCGTGTAATATCTAACAAATACGACAAAAACCACCACGCTCAGATCCGGTAGAGCATCCTACAAATTTGGTGGGAAATAAAATGAGAGGAATCCCAGTTGTACCGACCCGTTGGTGAGAAGATCGTCGTGGAGGCGCATGCGGGCGCTGGGGCGGCCTCCTTCGGCGAGCCCTCGCCTAGACCTGGACGACGCGACCCGGCTCGCGTTGGGGTAGGAGAGCGTGAGCGGGAGCACCAGCGGCGGCCGCGAGGGGGCGGTCCGATCGGGGGATCCGGTGGCGGTGGCGTCGACGGCGAGGAGGAGGACCACGACGAGGGCCCGTAGCGAGCCGAGCCAACGACGGTAGCCTCGGCTCACCATGGTCGTGACGCGCGAGGAATGGGGAGGGTTGAGGTCGTTGTTCCGAGGGGGGACGACGAGGCCCAGGCCGAGGCCGAGGCGACGACTTGTTAGGGCATCCGCAATAGGTTGTATGATACATCGTATGATAGAGTAGCCAACTCATCAACCAACAATGTATCATACAACTATTACAATGGTTTGTTGAAAGAGCTGTTGGTAAAGTAGTACATTCTAGCCAATCATATAGTCATTTTAGTGGGACCAAAGGAGAAAAGTATCTTGGCATGCGTGCTATCTTGTTGGTTGCATATCATACAGCCCATCTTCTCTCACCTCATTATTACATGCCATGTAGGCATTTTTCTAAGTTGGCATTGCTATCTTACGATGACGTGGAGACTATTGGAGATGCCCTTAGAGGAAGGGGGAGGGGCAATGTCGTAAATTCATGAGTTACGGTGTCCCAGGCGGGGCCATCCGGGTCGGATAATATTCGTTACCGCCTACCAATGGAGAAAGCCTCGTGGGGCCCATAGGCCCGCAGAGGAAACTGGCCCATGGTTCTACCTGACAGGTGGGATTCATACACCTGGGGCCCCGCAGTCGGGGGCACTGGCATTGAACTGGATAAGGTCCCGTAGCTGCGTTTTCCAGTGAGATTTCTTTTTCAACTTGTAATCCACTTCATTTCCATAGAAATTGTGAGGATTACTGTCTGATTGATTGAATAGCTCTAAGCAGAAACCGAGCACATGAGCTGCAAATTCTGCAGACCGATTTAAATAGGGCAAGTAGTACGCGCACGCGCGCGTCGGGTCAAGCGAAGCTTCGCTACAGCAATTTCGGGATGTAATCCGGTCTGAACTATATAATGATGTGATTTAATCAATAAAGCGTAAATTCTCTCAAAAAAAAATTCCCATACCGTCCGGTCCCCTTAGAGTGGACAAACTCTTATTAACATAATAAAAATATTTTGCGTGTAGTAATTTTTGACGTATATGTAACATCGCATGTAGCAAAAGAAAACATTTCAGTCTATGTAAAAAATCGAACGAATTTTTCTTATTTGTGCAACTAATATTTATAGCAAAATTTTCTGAATATGTAAAAAACTTACGACGTGTAGCAAAACGATAATGTAATATTTTGGACATATCAAATGTAGCAAAAGTCAAGAAAGTATGCAGCAAAACCCCATTGACCGCACAAAAAAAAATATCGTCGTTTGTAAAAAAAACTAACATGTCCAAAATTTATATTCAACACATCCCTACAGAAACACAAACACGTATGAAACATTAGAGAACTATCACTGTAGCATATGCACATAAATAATTGTAGCACTTTTCCCACACTTGTAAAACGAAACCTATGTACAAATGTAGCAAAATTGCACCCCGCATGTAACATCACAATAAATTCCCAAAACAAACCTTCTATGTCATCTCCAATGGAGGCACGCCCATGGCCGAATCGAGCTTGTCAATCAGGAATCCGCATCGCTAGAGGTCAATCGGAGCAAGATCAAGTGAAATTTGTACCAATCCTGCCTATGGACATCGTATTCTTCGGATCTGGCAGCTTCTGACGAGCTCGCTGTCCATGGAGACCCTTCGAGCTCCTCTGACAAGTCTCCGTCTCACCGTCCATGGAGGTGGCGATGGCGCCGCCTCGATCACATGGGTATGTGGGGGGGTTGCTCGCGCTGAGGAGTGGCGCGTCTCTCCGCGGATGGCAGCAGTGGCAGATATGAAGGCCGATGGGATAACGGGGACGACAGCTTGCCGTCAGCGACCTAAGGAAGACACGGTTGCGCGACCTTGCACGAGCGAACATAGGAGGGAGGGGGAACTATGGCTGGTCTAGCTGACGGAGCAAGGTGGCCGCGCCCTAGAGAACTATAGCGAGAGGCGAGTAAGAAGACGGGGACAGGCGATGGCAACGCACGCGACGCACATCTCCAACTGACTGGTTGAGAGAAAGTGTTTTCCTTCAAATAGAGAAACTTGAAAGATCAGAACGAAAGGCTCCATTTCTTCAACTCGATGTGGACTCCTTCCATCAGCACATGTCTTTGATCATGCTACATGGATACAAGTGAAGCACAATTAGTTTGCATGATAAGTCGGAATGGCATCGTGTTATTTTGGTGTGATCTAAATTCAGTTATACTGATAAAACGTCGAACTTCTGACGAGTCACGGTACGAGTTGTTACCGAATGGGATCCTATTTCTACCTTATGTAGGGTTACCTCATGTAAGCCGTCATTTGAGATAAATCACAAGTTGTAAATCCCAACGTTTTGTAACCTCACGATATAGTGAAGTTTTGTTGGCTGGCGCCCGTGGTTTTTTCTCTTTCTTGGAAGAGTTTCCACGTTAAAATCTCGTGTCCTTGATGACTCACAAGTGTAGGGATCGATCGTAGTTTTTTCGATAAATAAAAGTGTGAAACCTAACGAGGAGTTTTGAGCAAGTTTTCATTGTAACACTAAAGAGCAAATGTTTAGTGATTTTTGTAATGGTAAATAAAGCAATAACAAGTAAATAACGATAAAATTAAATAGTTGCTGCAAGTGGCCCAATCCTTTTTAGCACAAAGGACAAGACGATGGTGTTTCTTATAATGACTAAAACGTTCCTGAGGGCACACGGGAGGATTCTTCAAGTTACTTTCATCACACGTCGTTGATTAATCTTTATCATTTTGGTAAGTGTTATGTGGATAGACCTATGCTAGCGCACCGTCTCATCCAAGACAAATGCATACTTAAGATTACAGTACTTGCAAGCGTCTACGATTACAAGATAGTAATTAAGAAATAAATCTAATTGTAGCAATACAATCCTCGTATCTACTACTCCCTTAGATAAAGTCTTGCGAACTGGGGTTCAGATTTCTGTCACTCCGACAACCTCCATAAGCAATCCAATAAACAATGCATTCCTCTAGACCCATAAAGGTGAAGTGCTATGTAGTCGATTTTCACATAACACCACTTGAGAAATAACAACATAATTTAAATATCAAACCGGTAAATATCATTCAAGGAATCATGACTACTAATAACAGGACTTCTCCCATGTCTTGAAGAACTAAATGAACTACTTGTTGGATGTATGCCCAAGAGACAATAAAATATATCAGTTTTATGATTAATGTATTATGTTTTTATGTTATAACTGCTATAGTCGCCGAATATGAGATTCAATGTAAAACTCATACGCACGTGTAGAAACATAAACACACCGTTATGACCCTTTTTCATGTCTCACAGACAAACTCGTTAATATTAGATGACCACGCTTTCCTGGTCATGGAAATTTGTTGTGTCAATATTAATGAGAGCATATTGTTGTTTCAACATTGTGGCTGGGTAGACCCAAGTAGTTGAGATACTACGAGATTATTTTTGCTAAATATTATCATCACAGAATGGTTGTCTTGTTTGCTTCCTTAGACCATGAGAATATTCAATGATGTTTACCGTAAGGATCATTTTGGTATAGTCAAGTATCACACCGTAAACTAGGTGATCGAAAAGGCTAACACTGGATGGTCACGGAAGTATTCATTCATTGTGATAGTTCAAGATTGAGAATTACTTCTCTAGTTAATAGAGAGATACATCCAGATCCACTCGGTGAAATAGTATCGGTAAATAAGTCTGCGCAGACAAGGACACGACACTGGTCATGGGGATACTATGTCACGGTAACGAGTAAAAAGAATCATACCGGATATCGGGAATAATGTGATAAGGCGATTAAAGAGTTCAATAACGGTCTTATCATTTATCTCGTCCCGAGGTATTGATTGGTATCGCGAAGTAATATGAACTTACTTAGCAACCAACAGGTTCAACAGCTTTCTTCGTATAACTTGTAGAAACCAATATGGACGTCCACGGTCCCGATGTTGATTATTGATTGGGAAATATGTTTTCGAAATATGTCTACTAGTTATAGAACCTATAGAAGTCACACACTTAGGACGTCAAAATCTGTTTTTTTTTTTGCATTGGATTACTCCGGAAGAGAGTAGGGTATCATTCGGGTAATTTCGACGTGATGGAATAAATATTCAAGAGAGATTACGAGGACATAAGATGTCCAGATATGTTGGAAATACGTTTCTAACATCAATAGGTAATGGTTGATGTTATTACGATATCACAGAAACAAGTCCGGTGTCAATCAGAGTCGTTTCGTAAAAGTTACCGTAAGAGAGAAATAATGTCGGTGTAGGCAGAATGTTATATGAGATATAACGGAGGATATGAGATGTCCGGGATGTCGGGATAAATACCAGGCTTCTGCCCTTAAGAATTCTGCTTTGGATTGGTGATTAGAATATCGCCCTTTCTAGTGCTCAGTGAAGGGAAGAGATGGGCAAGCATTGATAGAACAAGGATATCGGGTTAATATCGATGATTTTATCTGTAGGGGTCAAGGTATCCGGAAGAGTTCCGGGAGACTTTCCATATATGAAAATATATGGAAGCAATGCAAGAGGGGGGCAGATTTCCTCCTCCAGGCAACCCCTAATTTTAGGGTATGCCAGGTAGGGCCCGTGGTCTCACAGAGTTCACTAGCTTTCGGTAGGAACTTTCCCGAATTTATTTAAGAAATAAATCAGTGGGAAAAAGAAAAATAAAAAAGGAGGTGAGATTGGACACCACAAGGGAGTCCAATCCAAAGTCTCTTAGGAAACTTTGGCAGGTCTCCCTTTTGTCCTATTATATAATCCCCACACTCCTCTCTTTTAGACACAATTGAGCCTTTTGGCCTCTCTCTTTCTCTAGAAGAATTAGAGGACTAACTAGAACTTAATTATTCTAAGATATCTCAATATAATGTATACGAAAAAATATCATCGGAGTTCTTGTTTTTTTCAATATACGTTTTTAGGTACAGAAAAGCAGTATATATGCAAATAATATGAAGTATATAGAATCGAGTGGATTTTTTCGTAAAAATCACTTTGAGGTATCTAGTATTTGGTAATGAAGTATATTAAAAATTATAAAGAGGTATATTCAATTTAATTATGTGGTACATTAAACGTGCAGACATAACCATTTTCATATATATCTCTCTCTCTCTTTGAGATCCTATTCGGCACCTAGGGCGCAGGATAATTATTATACACCCATGATTTTTTTTATTGTTACTTCAAATAAGTTATGTTACAAACGTGAGTGAGTGAGAGAGAGAGAGAGAGAGAGAGAGAGAGAGAGAGAGAGAGGGAGGGAGGGAGAGGGAGAGGGAGAGAGAGAGAGAGAGAGAGAAGTAAATTTGAGCATGGAGATACTTAAGGTAACATGACCATTTCTGAGAAACTAGGCATCATTACTTTGTGGCATGCTTATCACCCTCTCTTCTTTGTTTTCGTCCAGTTCATGTTTCAACAATGAAGTGAAGACACCATATAAGCATGCCCAGATAGATGCATAAGGCACAAGAATAATACAAAGGCTCACGTTCTATCCTGGCTTAATCAAATGAAATATGTGACAAGAATATTGTATGATACAAGGGAAGGGGGAAATGTGATGATCCCGTACAAAAAAAAACTTTCATATCGTTGGAAGTTCTATATTAAAACAGGTAACCGCGATCCCTGCCACGCCTCTGCGCATCTCCACGTGGCGGAGGCTGGTTCGGATCGCCTATCCATGATCGCGATTTGGCACTTGCGTACTGGACGGTTAGGAAAACGAGCGTGAGCCGTTCGATCAGAGCACGAGCTCCGAGTGGATCTCGGCCGCTCGATTGTCGCAACCTGAGACAGAAAAACATCCAAACCCTAGCCGCCGCTCCTCGCACTCTCGTGACTTCGAGGCCTCCGCTCGCATAGTCCAGCCCCTTCTCCTCCTCTACGCCGCCGCCTCCCTCGCACAAATGGTCCACGACACTGAATCGACCAGAGAGTTGCTGCTCCGCACGACTGCACTAGTGCCGCCTGCGCACTACGCAGGGCACCGGCCACATCCAGGAGCTCCACCTCCTCGGTGACCTGCTTTGCGGGTCCTCGGCGGATACACAGGTCGACCACTGCTTCGTCCATCCCTCGTCTCCTCTCCATCGCCTACCCACGTTGCGGCCTTTCCGTCGTCTCTCTCCCTCAACTACAGGCTGCGTTGCCGACGGGCCTGAGGAAGCCGACCGATGGAGACGAGAAGTGTAAGGTCCCCCAGAACCACTGTTCAAGGACACCTCTGATATGCATACATTCATGATCCCAGATCACACCAGTCGTGAACAACATATCAAGTTGGTACACAGATACAATATCCATTACACGATTTACACAAACACTTACAAAAGAGACATGGTCACATGACCAAGTCCACACAACTGCCACGCAGGGCAAACACACAACACACACAGCGAAGACTAAACACACATAAACGTAGTAGAGCCCAAGTCACGCCTTAACCTACAGTCTGCTGATCGGGAGACGATCCTAGTTCGCAAAGCCATCAGCTCCGTACTCCTCTTCAAAGATCTCCTTCGGAGACTCCTTCTCGATGTCTAGCAAGTAAATACCAGGGACGAAACCAATATGAGTACATTTGAATGTACTCAGCAAGACATCCATCATGTAGCTTACCAAAATGCAAGTATGCTTACATGGTGGAATAGGTAGGCTATACATAGGGTTCACTATCAATGATATATGTAAGACATATCATAGTTGCTTTTGAAAATCTCTGTATCTTCGTTGAAGAAGATACTTCAAAAGAAAATAATACAGTTTTCTTCCTCTTGTAGATATCACATGTACAAGAGGTTTTGTAAACTCATTTCGTAAA
This sequence comes from Alopecurus myosuroides, assembly GCA_028641055.1. NCBI lineage: Eukaryota > Viridiplantae > Streptophyta > Magnoliopsida > Poales > Poaceae > Alopecurus > Alopecurus myosuroides. Next base: position 414,017,985 of record CM054059.1, read on the forward strand.
AGAAGGTTTTCTCTTTGCAAAACTTCTTGTAAAACAACTTCTGGCTTTTCATCAACGGTACCTCCACGGTACAAGATTTCCTCCTTTAAGTACTTCACAAGTCCAACACCTTTTTGAAAACTCCTTTTTGAAAACATTGACACAATGCTAGCTACATGGCCATTCAACTGTCCATATCTGAGGACGTGGCTATTTAGAATAGTTTGACTCTGCAGAGGTGTACACAATCCACCAGATCTAGTACATCCGCCGTGAACAACCACAGACTATAACAACAGTATGTAAACATCAGATAACTGATCTTAACCATCCACTATGTCCAAGCTAGTACATGTCTATCTCTTCAGTTGAGTGTAATCTCCCCGGCAGCAGGTCCCACCCTGCCAAGACAGGAGACTCAACTATCGCACCCGAAGGAGAACTTAATCCCTCACTGTGTATGTCCCGTATACACCACCTAGCGACAATCGGTTCGAGGGAACGACGACCCTTATAGCAAATTGAGATAGAACACACACTAACAAGATCAAACTTCAAGTTAAGCCCCGTGCCCATGTTGAGGTAGGGTGGCAGTACGGTAAAGGCTGTCCGGCAAAGACTAGGTTATGTGTCATTTTTTGTAAAACATCTTTTTCCCAAAAATGACCATTGCAACATTCCTCCGGTGAATAAGGCTTCGCCTTTCCACCGGGTTTTCCATAAAGCCTTGTTTTGCAAAAAAATATTTTTAAGGTGTCCACTTAGGGACTAATACCTGTGATGGTAATAAATACCATATGGTGGCTATGGGCTTGGTAACACTAAGTATCAACTACTAGCATAGTATAGTATAATAGTAGTAGTAGTAGTCACTCAAAAATAGTTTTTGGAGATCAAAGTTTTTGTAAAACTTTCAGAGGTAAAACATGCATGATAGATAATGATAAGTGTAGTAACAGCAAGCATCAGGATGACTTTCCTTAAAACTCTAGTGTCCCTGGCCTTGAAGTAGCTTGAACTTGACGCACAGCTCCACAACTGCTGCTTCTTCTCCTTCGTTTTCTAACGCCGTAAAAGAATAGAAGACACACACTCAGAACTAAAGGAGATAAACGACTAACCACAACAAACCATACAGCAATCAAATTTATACTAGTGCAATCACTCAAAGGTCATCGCGAAAACTATCTCACAAACTCACATGGTACAAAACTATCGCCAAACAAACATATGGTTGAGAAACCATATCCTACATCTTACATACCATATATGGAGTGGGTGTACCACTCTCATAATAAGATATTTAATAAGCTAAAAATATAGCTTGAGGGAGCAAAAGGTGAGGGTACTAAAATAATAAGGATCCATCAAAGCAATATCCATGGCAGTGGGTATTAACAACACACAAGCAATCATCACCAAACAGTTCACTACTAAACTAATGCCTAGATAACAAGATGCTACTAAGAACAACAACAACACTAGCACAACAAATAACATAAGTACAATACTCATGCTAAGGCAATCACTCAGACAATTTCCTAACAGCAAACAACACACCACATATGAATAGGCTAGTTATAGACTATGCTTATGTCTACTCACGGTTATGGAATCCATCAATCATGAAAATAAACAAACAAACCAGTAGCTCTACAAAAGGTAACAAGTCATAAACCATAAGCCAAAACACAATCACCACACAAGATTAAGCTCCTTAACAACTTACATAAAAACAGGACTGCACTAATAGCATACTAGTACGGAAAATTCTACACAAGCATGCTATAAGAAATACTTGTATTCTACAACTATAGCAACATGAAACTAAAGAAGTCATGGCATAATAACAGAAGTAATTACCTCCTAAACATGCTAGAATAAAACATGAACTCATAAAATAAAAGACAGCAATACTAGAGCAACTCAAACAATCTAGTTGTGACACTAGTTCATCACTAGAGAAGCAAACAATGTTACAAGGATGCTTAACTCTAAGCAAGCAAGTCATGAATATAAATATACGTACTAACAGCACACAAACCTTACACATGCTAGTAAGAAATACCATAAAATAATTCTATGAGAACATCTACTAAGCAAGCATCAATTCATCCTAGTAGTACATGCTTTCTAATTAATTAAATAGCAAGCAGTCAAAGTATAAACTACACAACCAGTAGCTATGCACTCAACACAAGCTCAACTAAACACTTTCAAAAATCCAAACACACAATAAAAAAACATTCACAAATAATCTATCAATCACAAGGAATTGTTCTATTAGCAGACAATTCAATTTAAGCAAACAATAGTGAAGCATTACTTAACATGATACTCCTATGGAATATTATGCTAACAAATGAATCACACCCAAACATACTAGTATTCACAAAGATGAACTAAACCTTCCCCTTACATAAGTTAAACAAACAATCTATTTCCCTTGGTGGAAAATAGTAACTCACAATTAGAGAAACATGACATTTTCACACAAGTGTAAGGTTGGGGATTTACATCCCTAACCTAATTGCAATGGGACCAGTGGGTTATGGGACCACTAATACCAAGGCAAAAGAGGTAACAAGGCCTCTGGTCACACATGACAAAATTTATTTAACAAAGCAAAACATACAAGACTATTCATACTAGTGAAAACAAATAACAAATATTACACATGCTTTGCTATAGAATAAGTTGCAATCTAACAGAGGTGAAAACACCAAGAAAACAGTACCAAAATGGTACTGGACTCCACTCAAACACATCACAAACCTAGGCAAAACAAATCTACCAAGATTTGGTTCACACAATAGGTCAAATAATAAAACTAGAAAATAACACAGGTTCGGAATCATTTAATCCATAATCATGGGCAAATGCATAAATATACTCCTGAAATAGTAGTGGGTAGACAAAATATGGTTGACAAGATTTTTGTTTTTCTGAATACCCTTCGAATTTTTCATTTGTATTTCTACTTGAATCAGAGAGAAGAAGCATTTCTCGGTTTATCGAATGATGATACATAGTGCAATATGGTCAGATGGTGTTTCCAGTGGCGGACGGGTGAGTAACGCGTAAGAACCTGCCCTTGGGAGGGGAACAACAACTGGAAACGGTTGCTAATACCCCTGTAGGCTGAGGAGCGCTAATTCTACTGCTATTTAATTTTCCAAACATGCACACACTTTCTAAGGTAGACATATTGCAAGCAAACAACCTAATAACAAGTGGTAACACTTCTATATATGCTAGGAAACAAGATTCAAACAATGACACATTTTATTTCAAACAAAAACACACATACAAACAAAAACAGGAAAACTGCTGTTTCTAGTTTTGCTCACCAAAAATAATCTAGGGCTCCAAAAATTAATGCAAGCTAGAATTAGGTAGATCTAATCATAAGAAAACTCACCCAATTGGATTCACCTCAATAATCAATTTTAAACTCCTTCTAAAAATCCTAGAAAAGCCTACTGGTCTTTTACCAAAATGGATGGCATATCCATTTGGTAACTCACCTTGATGTGAGGCAAGGTACTAGTGATAGATCTAGTCCTAAGATATCCAAAAAAAATTAGTTTGACCATTTTGGATACAGATCCAAAAAGTTAAGCCAAAAACAAGCTTTAGACACTCTGTGGCAAAACAGGTCTTGTGACAAAACTACAAGTCAAACCTTAGATCTACAAATTTTAGATGGTTAGGAAAACATAATATTAGTGTCTTGATTTTTGGTGGATTTTATTTTGCATCCTAGGTATTTTTCACAGAGCCAAAGCAACAAGCAAGTTTTCTGCTAAAAATCAAAAAGAAAACAAAAGGGCAGCGTGGGCTGGCTTCCTCACAGCGCGGCCCAGCTAGGCGCACTGCGCGGCCCGGCGCGGCGCGGGAAAGGGGCTGGTTCAAGCACGGTTGTCGATCACAGATCGAACGGCCCGCAGCGTTCTTCCTCCTCCCTCTCATCTCTCTCTCACCGACGCGACGGAGACGCACGGGCGACGGCGATAGCTCACCGTGGGAGGCTCGGGGTGTGGTGGCGCGGCTCGGGGGCGACGCAGGGTTCACGGGGAGTCGAGGGGAGCGGTCGGTGGCATCGGGCGCGGCTCCACACGGCGGGGCACGATAGAGTGCCCGCGGCGGCGATCTCGACGGCGCGGCGATTCCTGCGGGCAGAGACCAAGGGGAGGTGTCACGGAGGGTCACAAGTGTACGGGAGTGCAATCTGGGCGGTGGAAGGGAGTGGGAAGGAGGGTACACGGGTTTTCCACCTCGAGGTGGTTGCGGTGGCCGGCGGCGAGGTTTAGGCTCGGGGCGTCCACAGAGAGCTCTCGGGGTCGTTTCTTCGGGTGGAGGAGAGAGTGTGGGAGTGAGGGAGTAGTGTGGCGCTAGGGACAGGTGAGTGGAGGCATATAGCCACGGGAACAACGGCAAGGACATGGGAGTGGCTCGGATTGATGTCTAGGAGCGGCATGGGCGTGTCCAGGGGGCATTTCAGACCATGCACAAGCAAGGCATCGTGCCAGGGGCCAAGACTAGCAAAAGGGGCAAGTCAACACTGGCTCTAGGGGTGGAGAGAGGCCAAGGTATGGGCACAAGTCCCACTGTATAGTAGCAACAGGCAGTGCCCACCCTTCTCTGACCATCCCAAAGTCGCACTCGATTTCTCCTTCCCCAAGTCTTCTAGAAGCAGTCCAAGGGATCCAATGTGGAGTCTGCACTATAGTCAACACGAATTACAAGGTGGCATACCAAGTTTCGAACCAAAAAGAAGTGAAAACAACTGCCCAAAAGTGTAACAGCAACTGTCCCTAAAAAGTTCAGAAAATTCAGTTAAGGACTTAGTGAAAATTTCTAAGTGTTGAAAACAGATGAAATGAGCAAAAAGTTCGGTTTGTTTTCAAGGACCAAATTGTTTCCAAAATTTGTTTTCAAAGTTGGAGTTTGTTAAACTTGTTATAAACTTTCAGAAACATCTTTTGGAAACTAAAATGAAATAGTTTAAAGCCATGAAAACAATGTGGAAAAAGGTATACTTTCTGTTTTTCTCTGTTTTCCAAAAATGCATTTTTCTGCCTTATTCTTATACCACAAAGACAACAAGCAAAAGATCATTTTTAATAATCCAAAAATAAAACCAAGCTTATGTATATGTATTATATATAGCAAGGAACAAATAAAAGTCAAGAAAACATAAAATAACATTTTATAGCCTAGTGAAAACAAAGGTGGAAAACAGGTACTTGGCTGTAATTTTAGGAAATATTGTTTATAGAAAACTTCCATAAATCATTTTGAAATTTTGTTTTCTTGGATCCAACAAAGCTAAAAGTTTATTTTAAGATTCAAACAAGAATGATCTAAGTCTTGGAATAAAAGTCACTCAAGAAATCAACAGAGAAAACAACAGGGAAAAATTTAAAGAATTGTTTTCAGAAAAAAATTGATATTGGTTTTATCAAGAAACAACACTTGTATTGCAAATATGATTAAGATCATAAACACATGTTAGTTCAAGCAATCATGTTGTTAGAAAAAAATTGTTGGCCCTAATTTTTGTCTTCTTGAGCACAGTACAAGAATCCAAAAACTGGGGTGTGACAGACCTTCCCTCCTTAAAAGAATCGCGTCCCGAGATTCGCAGGCAAGCGAAAAGAGCGTATGGTAAAAACAACAATGTTAGGTCATTTGTTTACAAAAACATGTGCTGGTGGTTGGTAACATTAAGCACAGGTGCTTCCCCCCTTTGATTAATCTTACCAAAATCCACCGACAAGTTAGTTTTTCCAAAGGTCTGGATGCCACGTTCTAAACCTTGAACTTATTGTTCCTCAAACCATGATATCAAACCAGGGGTTATCCTTTAAACATTTTTTCTAGTAGTTTCCAATCTCATAGTATTTTCATCCCACTATTTTATCCTTTGGGCATAAACTCTCTCATCACTAAATAGATCAATCAATCGGATATCCACCAATCTTTATTATGCATGAGCTTCCCATTGCTCATTCTCTAACAATCCAGGAAAATCCACTATCTTCCTCTTAATCTAAGATACTCCTAGAAATAAAGTCTCAAATCATTTGTCTCCCTCAAAGGTTTAGTTTCTCCATGATCATAATGCTATAACTAAACCATCAAAAACATCCATCATATACCAACTCTGTGCTATTTTTATAAATCCTTTCAAATACTCCAAACTCCTATCTCATGATCAATGCTAAATAATTTTCCCCAAACAATCTCGAGAGAGCGTGACAAGCTCCGAGAATATATCATCAAGAATAATCCTCTACTAAATCCAAGTCATATTGTTTTTTCCTAAAAATCCAAAATCACCCTTTTATATTCACCAACTTCTACCTATATTAAATCCAATATTTCTCTGATCCATCCTTTATCGAAATCTAATATCTATCCCAATCCAACATGATCTTTTTACTACCATCAGCCTTTCTGCTAAAATCCAGGATAAGGATCACCTAAGCAAAATATTGTCATCATCATTCCAAATTCACAAATTATTCTCAACCTCCTACTTCCAATCCATCCAATCTCCTTATATATGAAGGGCTTCCTAAAAATCAATAATTTTCACCAATCTTTCTAAACCTCAAATCATTTCTTCAAGGCTACATATTTTAGTTACCTATAACTTCCAAAGTTTTGGGGTCCACAACTCGTTAGCCCCGGATAATATTTACTATAATTCATCTCAACTAAAATCATATGATCCTCAATCTTTCACTCCTAAGCTAAACCTCAAATGAGTTTCCACCATGTCATATTCAGAATCTGTTTCCTCCAAAAGATTCACGAAAGATCTTATTGTCTCGTCACAATCATAGTTCACCGATCCAATATTTTTTTTCCAACCTTTCATCTTTCCTTCAAACAGCTATAGAACATCCTAAGGCACCTTTCTCTTTGGTTTTGGAAAAGTTGGTTAGAATTTTTTTTTAACTAGGTGTTAGGTATCAAGCTAAAATTAGATGAAGTTACGTTAGTATTGTTAAATTTAAAGATACTTTTTTCTAGTCCGACGTGACACTTCTAGTGTTCCATTTACGTCGGATTTCTTAGGGTACGAAGACAAACACAACTATGGGCTCGCAGGTTTGGTTCGAAAACGTACCGTTAACTATGGCATGAGTCGCAGGGGCTCTGCAACATCATTTGGGTCTCGGGGTCCACTCATTAGACTCTTGCGCTTCTTCCGGGTTGGAAGCTGGGTCTCGTGGGTTTCATCAGGACAAGCTAGATCATAATTCCTCTAGGAACAATAACGAGCGAATTGTTCGTCCTTTCCACAGATAGCAACCTGTGGTTTTGGGCCTGACATTCACACGCTTGCTTGGAGGTTGAGGCATCGCAGGAAAAATACTGCGAGTCACATATGAACTAGGTTCTCCTCGCGTCACTACCTTACTTTTGCGACTCTCAACTGGCAAACATGTGCGGGTGCTCTCTCATGAGGACAACATTATTCTCAACATTGACACTGCCAAGCTGAGTCAAATACTGTAGGGAGGCAAGGGTGGTATAAGGCGAGAGCAAATAAAAAGGTAGTTTTTGTTTTGAAAAGCTTGTGAAACATACCGACTCATATCAGAGATGAGAACGGTAGGTATCACCACAACAAAAAAGCATCTAAGAATCGATCACAGTCGCAAACAAAGACTAGCACACACATGAGACATAGTCTCAACAAGCATAATACAAACCTAGGTTTCACAAAGAAAAAGCATAAGGCTTACAACACAACTAGCACACACAAAGCTCTTTAGCAGAGTTCACACAACACAAACAAACAAGCGTCTGGGTAGAAGCAACATAACTCCTATTATCCTGCGACAATCCTAAGTGCTCGAGGAAGCGCGTAGCTGTTCCTCCAGCTCTTCAACTCTGGTCTTGCTAGTTGCAAGCTGAAGCCGAAGGGCTCTCACTTGTGCACGGTGCTGGGAGTCAGTGTACTTCATGGTTTTCTTCAGTACCTTGAGACGATGCTCTGTAGCAGAAGAAACACTCAGGCCTTTCTCCAGCTGGTCTATCTCTCTGCCTCGGAGGTTGTAAACTCCTCAAACTTGTCGAGGGAGAGTTGGGTGTTGTAAAGTTGTCCCTCCATGTGCTGGAAGTGACGAGCAAACACAAAGTCTCCAGTGACTTCTAACGTCTTGTCATCCTCGTCGCGTCTTCCATAGCATCTATAGGGGGTGCCTTCAAACTTGCGGTGAAAGAAGTTCGCGAGCTTGGCAATGGTCAGCTGCATCACTCTAAGGATACCATCTTCCCAACTGTTCTCCACCACTTCATATGTGATCTCTGGGGTTGACGGTGCTAGCAATGGTGCACGGATGGTACAAACCACCAACCAGGAGGATTCTCGTCCGTTATGGTGATTCTGAGCTCCCTTCAACTCAGGTAATAGGCGACCGATAAGACGAGTCATCTTGATCAAATCCTCCTCAAAGCGGCGGTAGCAAGGTGCATGCGTACCTAACCGGAAGGATTCAGTGAAGACAACTGCCATCTATACCAAATGGATATGTATAGTTTAAGTTGGGTAACAGCGTGAAAAGTTTTAAGATGCTCAAAGGTAACTTAGTATAATTAGAGTTTTTCAAAAACACAGAGGGGATGGAATATATAGAATATTTTGGTACATAGTCATCTTAGTGACTGATGGCTCCAAAGTGCAGGAGATCAATTGTAGTACTTTTCGGATTAGAAAGGTTGTCGAACCCCCGAGGAGCAGAAGGAACTGGTAAGTAGAATAGCAAAGGAATAATAAAAGCAACAGGTGTTTTTTGTGTTTTAATTGTGTAGTGCAAGTAAAGTAAAATGCGGAAAGTGAATTGCAACAAGTAGTAGGTCTCAATGAGAGACAAAGCCCAATCCTCTAATGCGCAAGAGGACAAGCTCAAGTGTGTGTTTGTGTCTTATATGTGGAAAACGTTCCCGAGGGCTGCACGGATTTAGGTGGCATAGTGATTTATTGCATAACATGTTTGTATATCTTGTCTAGTTTTAATCTTCTTCGGACGGAGCCACAAATAGGAATAGCTAAATAAATAAACTATCACCCCTTATGATGGATCACGTGGCCAATTAAATGACATCACGAGAATTATTAAGACATGATGTCCCACCATAGCCGTATGCTCTAAGGTCCCCGATACAAGCACCCTCATAATGCAATTCAACGACTCTGTCTCAAGTTCCTGTCACCTAAAGACATCATCACGTCACTACACTACGGTGTTCTCCTATGAGCCCATGTAGGTGAAGTGTTGTACAGTCGATGTTCGTACAACACCATCATAGAATCACATAAAAGATAAATACTAGACCAAATAACAACTCATCTCATGTAACAAATCATTGCCAATTCATCCTATGCCCTCAGGAACATGCGGGAACTACTCACAACGTGCAAACATGATCATGTATGGTGACATATGTGGTACAACACAATCTGAAACAATGGATCCACCACCAAATAATGACAAGTACTCAATCCCAAACATGCAACGGAGTACAATAACACGTATCTAGGGTGTAGCAATGATCAAACTATGAGGGGAACAGAGTGGATCACGGTGATGGTGATGGTGGAGATGCAGGTGCTGGTGAGGATGGTGATGGAGATGCCTCCTCCCACGCCAAGGAGGAGATGGAGATGAAAATGGGGATGATTTCCCCCTTCTCCGGAGCTCCGGAGCAGCAGGATCTGTCTCCCCCGCGGAGAGTTTCGAGAGTTTTGCCGCCCTGGCGGCTCCGTCTCGTCTCGGGAAAATTAGGGTGTTCGTTTTCGGGGAAGACGGAGTCGTCAGCAAAAAGACCTCGGGGAGGAGGTGCTGTGGGCCCATTTGGGGGCCCCACACGCGGCCAGAGAATCTGGCCGCGTGGGCTACCCCCTTTTGGGCCTCCTGGCCCTCCTCCTTTGTGTCTTGTGCCCACGGCCTTTCTCCCGAAGAAAAACTGACAGGGTTTCTTTCCTTTCGCAATTTGGATACTTGTAGCTCCTGAAACATCAAAAACATGAAAACAGGTGTTTTCTGGCACCCAGAAATTAAATACCAAAAATAGGGACTTTGTAGGAAAGTCCCATAAAATCATCTAAAACATGCAAAACAATGACATAACATTGATAAAATATCCCAATAATGCCTATATGGAGGGTATAAATGATGATATAAAATGCACGTATCAGCTCCCCCAAGCTTAAACCTTTGCTCGTCCTCGAGTAAATAAGGACATAGATCATTACATGCATCAATGGACTTATGGTTGATAAATAAATACGGGCATTGTATCATCATCATGTTCAGTTATAATGCAAGATGAATTAATAGAACTCATACACATAAGGATAACATATTCGAAGCTCTAGCAAACACCCCATACTTTTGAAAGCAAATAACCATTGTATGTTGGACAATCGAATTATACTCTTTAATTTGGAGAAAGATAAATGAGTAGAGGTAAAACATGATCAAGTCTCATTTAGTTTCCAAACTATTCAGCTTAAATTACTAATTGTAATGTGGCATCCATTGGGCTAAGACTCTCATTGCCCCTTTATCATTAGCATCTTAATTTATGAATGTTGAAGTAATGTGGTTGACAAGGTGTTGGTTGAATGTCTCATGCCCCGTGAGTGTGAAAACCTACTCCATGATTACTCAACTTAAGATTCCTAATAAGCTTTGTACAATCATAATAAGTATTAATGACATCATAGAGAATTCCAAAGAGGTACCTCTTGCCCCATGACATAGAAACCAGCCCATGTCACAATAACAAGATGAACAAACGGAGTAGACTCATCATCCTTTTTTATTTCATTCACTATATGCATAGCTTCTTATTTTATTGTAGGATGTGTTTGTAGAGTCCACTCTAGCTGTAAGTAAATTTCCACCATGATCACGCATGGCTTGGGTTAGCGGACCAATGCAATTTCTCTAGTCATATATACTTACTCATCAAAACTTACTATTCCTCTATTTCATTTCGGCATGGCAGGAGTCCAAAAACAAAAGCACATGACATCAACTAAATATAAAATTTCTTTGTGCAATGTTGAAAGCTTTTCATGTGATGCTCGTGTTAGCCAATTCCCAACCAAAATCCTTGTCAAGCACAAAACTTTTAGCTCCCATTAATGGGTCATGTTTGTTAAGTGCAATAGAAATAAATGTGTGCATTCAAAAGTTCGTGAGAGTCTTATCCCAAATTCAGCCCATGCCAATTAATAACATAAGCATCTTAATTTAGACCATAAATGAAACTATAACATGGTGAACATGCTCGGAATAGCCATTAAGCTAATAGATAGATAGTGGATTTATGTCATATTGAGATAATTCTACAATTGTCCAACACACTCAACTTATTTAATTTCAAGGCAAGATGTGATTGAAACATCTAAATATGCCATGTTCATTTGCATGAGTGTTACCCATAAATCCCCAAAACAAGGGAATCATGGATGACACCATACTTTATTATTCATTGATAAACCATAAGACGGGGATGCATGATAATGCTCAGTGAGCCCACTCAAGCCTAAACGAAAACGATAACTAGATAATAAAAGCAAGACACACCAAAACTAGATAGACATGATAAAGCTGGTAAAAGACGGGGGATAGGTGAAACTCCCCCAAGCTTAGATGGTTGCGGTAATTTCTTTATTCTCCCTTCTTCTCGTACTCAGCCCACCACTCTTTCTTCTTCTTCTCTTCATAATTGTCTTCAAGCTCTCCAATGATGTGCATCATGAGGTTATAGGCTTGCTCAAATGCTCCTGCAGCTTTTCCCAACCTTTCCATGAGGTCCTTCTCCACCGTCTCCTTGGGAGTTTTCCACTCCGGGCTTGGTGCTTTCTTCTTGGGAATAAGGTGATCCCAATCTCCAGTGCAATTCTTCTCAGTGGGAGTTTCCCTGCCAATAAGAGGAGAAACTGCGTTTTTGCTAGCAAGTGAGTGCCTTGGAGCCTTCCCTCCGGTGCTCATACGTGCGGACTGTCTCTTGTTTCCAAAAGACATGTTCACCCATACGCCAGCAACAGGGATTGGTGATGGAGGTGCTGTTGCAAGAGGCGGTATGTCGAAGATGGCCTCGTCAGGTTCTTCATCCATGATCTCGCGAAGCTCCACGTCCTCGTCATCCGAGTAGTCCTTCCTCTTCCTATTCCTCCTGTGGATGGATGTGGGGCTGTTGCCCTCAAGCTCATCATCATCATCGTCCATGGAGGTGCATTGGTAGGAGTCTCCCGAAGTCATGGCTTGGAAAACCTGACAGACAGAATAGACAAAACAAAGATCGTGCGAGAACTCTCGGTGCGGGATTAGATCGACAAAAGGGGGTATATATTGACGGTTTTTAGGGTAAGACGAAGCGTCAGAGTCGAAAACGAGACGGAACGGGACTCCGAGGTGGAAAAGGGGTACCTCCGCGCGGCCAAGGAATCTGGCCGCGTGTGGGGTCCTCTTTTCCCCCTCGAGGTCCAATTCCTTCCAATTTTCTTGTCCCACACGTTAATTTTCCATAAAAAAATGAGTTCTGTAAGTTTTCACGCAATTCCGAGAAACTTCTAAACACAATAATTGTAAATTATTGAATTTGGGTTTCTGAAACTGCAGGATCCCTTACAATTACCTCCTTCGGTGTCATTAACTTTATCTCCTCGATGGTTCCTATGAAGCTCTTTCCTGCAATATAATGTTTTAGGCGTTGTCCATTGAACACATCAGGTTTACCTTTCATATCACCGTGAAGACGGATGACCCCCGAACGGTATACCTCCTGTACTACCAATGGACCTGCCATTTTGAAGCTAATTTCCCTGCAGAAAACTTAAAACGAGAGTTGTACAATAGGACTTGATCACCTACTTTAAATTCCTTTCTTTTAATTTTCTTGTCATGCCAAATTTTAACTTTCTCTTTAAATAATTTTGCACTTTCATATGCTTCATTCCTCCATTCATCTAATAGATTTAGGTCAAGCAATCTCTTCTCCCCCGCTGTTTTTAAATCAAAATTTAATTTCTTAATAGCCCATCTAGCTTTATGTTCTAATTCAACGGGTAAATGACATGCTTTTCCATAAACCATTTTATAAGGAGACATACCCATAGGATTTTTATAAGCAGTTCTATAAGCCCACAATGCATCATTAATTTTAAGTGGCCAATCAGATCTAGCTCTGTTTACTGTTTTCTCTAAAATAAGTTTAATTTCCCTATTACTTAATTCAACTTGTCCACTAGTTTGAGGATGATAGGGTGATGCAATTCTATGATTAACATTATATTTTGCCAATGTTTTTCTAAGAACACCATGCATAAAATGAGATCCACCATCAGTAATTAAAAATCTAGGAACACCAAATCTAGGGAAAATAATTTCTTTAAGCATTTGCATGGCTGTGGCATGGTCTGCGCTCTTAGTAGGAATTGCTTCTACCCATTTTGTAACATAACCAACAACAACCAAAATGTGAGTATGTTTTGTACTAGATGCAGGAAATGGTCCCATAAAGTCAAAACCCACACATCAAATGGTTCAAGTGGTAATGTATAGTTCATAGGCATTTCATTCCTTCTACCAATGTTTCCTACTCTTTGACATTTATCACAAGTTTTAACATATTCAGCACAATCCTTGAATAGAGTAGGCCAATAAAAACCACATTGTAATACCTTTGCTGCAGTACGATCTCCTGCATGATGTCCTCCATAGGGACTGTCATGACAATCTCTTATAATAGCCTGCTGTTCATGCTCAGGTACACAACGTCTAATAATGCCATCAACACTTTTCTTATACAAGAATGGATCATCCCAAAAATAATGTCTAAGGTCATAAAAGAATTTCTTTCTTTGCTGGTAAGTAAATTGTGGTGGCATAACTAGCAAACCAAGGAGATGCAACTTTAGCACTAGAAACACTAACAAGGGCAAGTTGTTCATTAGCAAAACTATCATTAATAGGAATAGGATCATCAGGTCTATTTTCCATTCTAGAAAGATGATCAGCTACGGGATTATCTTCTCCTTTCCTATCTACTATGTGTAAATCAAATTCTTGCAACAAAAGTACCCATCTTATTAGCCTAGGCTTAGAATCTTTCTTATTCATCAAATATTTAATAGCAGAATGATCAGAGTGCATAGTGACTTTTGAATCAATTATGTAAGATCCAAATTTATCACATGCAAATATTACCGCTAAAAATTCTTTTTCAGTTGTAGCATAATTTCTTTGAGCACCATCTAGTGTTTTACTAGCATAGTAAATAATATTCAATTTCTTATCAACCCTTTGGCCTAAAACAGCTCCAACTGCATAATCACTAGCATCACACATAATTTCAAAGGGCAAGTTCCAATTAGGAGGTTGAATAATAGGTGCAGTTATTAAGGCTTTCTTTAAAACATTAAAGGATTCTATGCAATCATCATTAAAAGAAAACGGAACATCCTTTTGCAAAAGATTGGTTAGAGGCTTTGATATTTTAGAGAAATCTTTAATGAACCTACGATAAAAACATGCATGACCGAGAAAACTTCTTATACCTTTGATGTCTCTTGGATATGGTAATTTCTCAATAGCTTCAATTTTTGCTGGGTCAACTTCTATTCCTCTTCCAGAAATACGATGCCCAAGAACAATTCCCTCTGTTACCATAAAGTGACACTTCTCCCAATTAAGAACAAGGTGTTGGTCTTCACAACACTGCAAAACTTTGTTAAGGTTGAACAAGCAATTATCGAAAGAAGTACCATACACCGAAAAATCATCCATAAAGACGTCCACTATCTTTTCAATATAATCAGCAAATATAGCATTCATGCATCTCTGAAAAGTAGCAGGCGCATTACATAAACCAAAAGGCATTCTCCTATAAGAAAATGTACCATATGGGCAAGTAAAAGTGGTATTTTCCTCATCATCACTATGAACTGGAATTTGAGAGAAGCTTGAATACCCATCTAAATAACAAAAGTGAGAATGTTTAGATAATCTCTCTAGCATTTGATCAATAAAGGGCAATGGATAATGGTCCTTACGAGTTGCTTTATTTAATTTTCTATAATCAATGCATATTCTATAACCAACAACAGTACGTTGAGCAACAAGTTCATCATCTTTATTAGGAACCACAGTAATTCCACCTTTCTTAGGAACACAATGAACAAGACTAACCCATTTACTATCAGCTATAGGATAAATAATACCAGCCTCTATGAGTTGAATTACCTCATTTCTTACCACTTCCTTCATTTTTGGATGTAGACGGCGTTGGAAATCAACTACAGGTTTAGCATCTTCTTCCAAATTAATTTTATGCATACATAGAGCTGGACTTATGCCCTTAAGATCATCAAGAGAATAACCAATAGCCTTACGGTGGGCTTTAAGCACATTAAGTAATTTCTCTTCTTCCTCAGCTGAAAGGTTAGCACTAATAATAACAGGATATATATTTTTCTTATCCAAGTATGCATATTTCAGATTTTCAGGCAAAGGCTTTAATTCAAAACTAGGATCTCCTTTAGGAGGTGGGAGTACTCCTAGATTATCAGGTGGGATATGCAATTGTAATTATGGAGGTTGCTGCCATAATATTTGTTCTAAAGCTTCTTTTTCTGCATCATTAAATGGCTCTTCCTGATTAAGCATATAACGTTCCACCACGTCTGATGAAGCTACAGCTATATGAGCAAGAGTTTCAATTATATCTTTAGATTTTGGTTCTTTCTTAGCAGGTTTATCAGCAAATTTAGAAAAATTAAATTCAAGTTTCTCTCCAGCACATTCAATAAACACCCTTTCTCTAGGCAAATCAATTTCAGCACCAACAGTATGTAAGAAAGGTCTACCAAATATAATAGGACATAAAGAATCTTGTGGACAACCAAGCACAATAAAATCAGTAGGATATTTTATTTTCCCTACCAATACTTCAACATGTCTAACAATTCCAAAGGGACCAATATAATCTTTATTAGCAAGCTGAATGGTCATACCTGTTTCTTCCATGGTGATAGGATCAATATCAGGCTTAATTTCTTGATAGAGAGAATATGGAATGACACTAATGCTTGCTCCAATATCACATAAACCATGATAACAAGAAGTCCCAATAGAGCATGATATAATTGGCTTACCAACTTTGGATGAATTCCCTTTAATAACTTTGGTAGCATCTTCACATAAATAAACATCAACAGGATCTTCTTCATTTAATTGCTTAATAATAGAGACTTGGTTCTTGACTTCCACCTGTTCTTTAGGTTGAGAACATCTCTTTCTACTTTTGTCAGCAACAGTAATAAGCAAATTCTCTTTAACTTTTTCAGGATAGGGAGGTGGTTCAGTATATTCTTCTATTACTACAGATGACACTGGTGTTTCTTTAATAAATTTAGGGACAACAATAGAAGATTTAACAGGTTCAACATAATAATCAAAGCCACTTTTAGGAATTCGAATGTGCTCAGCAAATTTCTTAGCTATTTCAATTGCAACATATGGATCAAGACCAAAATCTTTAATAACATTCTTGAACAAAATAGAACTAGAGAAACTTTCTACACATGAATATCCATAATCAAAATAAGCTTCATTACCTTTGTCTAGGTCCCAATATTCAGAGTTCTTCGAAATAATTTCCAATAAATCCCAAGCTTCTTCTGCAGTATTATTTGTAAAGCTTCCACCAGATGAACCATCCAAATATTGCTTTAGCCTATCAGGTAGTCTCACATAAAAGTTTATCAATATAAGTTTATTTGTGAGATCATGACAAGGATTCTTACAAAGGAGGTCCTTAAGCCTCCCCCAAGCTTGAGTAATACTCTCTCGAAGGTGTGGCCAAAAATTAAATATAAAGCAACGGTTCTCATAAGCCTCTTTAGGAGTAAAATATTTAAGAAAGAAAACCTTCATAAAAGTATCCCAATTATGTGTAATTTCTTCATCCAGGGACATATACCATTTTCGAGCATCACTAGTTAAGGACTGGTACAATAACTTGCATTTTACCTCCTCAGAAATAGCCTTGAGCCTAATTAGCCCACATATATCCTCAATAGCCCGTATGTGATCACTTGCAGCCTTTGTTCCATCCCCTGCAAAATACTCATTCCTAACAGCTTTAACAAATTCAAGGGGAATAATATAACCATCATCATGAGGTGCTTTTTCAACAACTTTAGGTTTAATAGCATAAGAACTCTCATATAAAGCAAGTTTCAGCGAAGCATCCCTCATAAAAGCCATAATAATAACACGATGCAACAACAAGTAAAATGCAGCTTTCAAGTTTCCTTACCAAACTTCTTACCAATAGCGCTACGCTCCCCGGCAACGGCGCCAGAAAAGTGTCTTGATGGCTCCAAAGTGCAGGAGATCAATTGTAGTACTTTTCGAATTAGAAACAAGTAGTAGGTCTCAATGAGAGACAAAGCCCAATCCTCTAATGCGCAAGAGGACAAGCTCAAGTGTGTGTTTGTGTCTTATATGTGGAAAACGTTCCCGAGGGCTGCACGGATTTAGCTGGCATAGTGATTCATTGCATAACATGTTTGTATATCTTGTCTAGTTTTAATCTTCTTCGGACGGAGCCACAAATAGGAATAGCTAAATAAATAAACTATCACCCCTTATGATAGATCATGTGGCCAATTAAATGACAGCATGAGAATTATTAAGACATGATGTCCCACCATAGCCGTATGCTCTAAGGTCCCCGATACAAGCACCCTCATAATGCAATTCAACGACTCTGTCTCAAGTTCCTGTCACCTAAAGACATCATCACGTCACTACACTACGGTGTTCTCCTATGAGCCCATGTAGGTGAAGTGTTGTACAGTCGACGTTCATACACCACCATCATAGAATCACATAAAAGATAAATACTAGACCAAATAACAACTCATCTCATGTAACAAATCATTGCCAATTCATCCTATGCCCTCAGGAACATGCGGGAACTACTCACAACGTGCAAACATGATCATGTATGGTGACATATGTGGTACAACACAATCTGAAACAATGGATCCACCACCAAATAATGACAAGTACTCAATCCCAAACATGCAACGGAGTACAATAACACGTATCTAGGGTGTAGCAATGATCAAACTATGAGGGGAACGGAGTGGATCACGGTGATGGTGATGGTGGAGATGCAGGTGCTGGTGAGGATGGTGATGGAGATGCCTCCTCCCACGCCAAGGAGGAGATGGGGATGAAGATGGGGATGATTTCCCCCTTCTCCGGAGCTCCGGAGCAGCAGGATCTGTCTCTCCCACGGAGAGTTTCGAGAGTTTCGCCGCCCTGGCGGCTCCGTCTTGTCTCGGGAAAATTAGGGTGTTCGTTTTCGGGGAAGACGGAGTCGTCAGCAAAAAGACCTCGGGGAGGAGGTGCTGTGGGCCCATTTGGGGGCCCCACACGCGGCCAGGGAATCTGGCCGCGTGGGCTACCCCCTTTTGGGCCTCCTGGCCCTCCTCCTTTGTGTCTTGTGCCCACGGCCTTTCTCCCGAAGAAAAACTGACAGGGTTTCTTTCCTTTCGCAATTTGGATACCTGTAGCTCCTGAAACATCAAAAACATGAAAACAGGTGTTTTTTGACACCCAGAAATTAAATACCAAAAATAGGGACTTTGTAGGAAAGTCCCATAAAATCATCTAAAACATGCAAAACAATGACATAAAATTGATAAAACATCCCAATAATGCCTATATGGAGGGTATAAATGATGATATAAAATGCACGTATCAGTGACCTGGTTTTATTCACTTTTATTGTCAGAGTACTAGCTAACGTCCATGCTAACTAAGGTCTCTGATCAGGATAGCTCTCATACCAACTATGTAAGGTCCCCCAGAACCACTGTTCAAGGACACCTCCGATATGCATACGTTCACGATCCCAGATCACACCAGTCGTGAACAACATATCAAGTTGGTACACAGATACAATATCCATTACACGATTTACACAAACACTTACAAAAGAGACATGGTCACATAATCAAGTCCACACAACTTCCACGCAGGGCAAACACACAACACACACAGTGGAAGACTAAACACACACAAACGTAGTAGAGACCAAGTCACGCCTTAACCTACAGGCTGCTGATCGGGAGACGATCCTAGTTCGCAAAGCCATCAGCTCCGTACTCCTCTCCAAAGATCTCCTTCGGAGACTTCTTCTCGATGTATGGAAAGTAAATACCAGGGACGAAACCAATATGAGTACATTTGAATGTACTCAGCAAGACACCCATCATGTAGCTTACCAAATGCAAGTATGCTTATATGGTGGAATAGGTAGGCTATACATAGGGTTCACTATCAATGATATATGTAATACATATCATAGTTGCTTTTAAAAATCTCTGTATCTTCTTAGAAAAAGATACTTAAAAAGAAAATAATATAGTTTTCTTCCTCTTGTAGATATCACATGTACAAGAGGTTTTATAAACTCATTTTGTAAAAGAAGGTTTTCTCTTTGCAAAACTTCTTGTAAAACAACTTCTGGCTTTTCATCAACGGTACCTCCACGGTACAAGATTTCCCCCTTTAAGTACTTCACAAGTCCAACACCTTTTTGAAAACTCCTTTTTTAAAACATTGACACAATGCTAGCTACATGGCCATTCAACTTTCCATATCCGAGGACGCGGCTATTCAGAATAGTTTGGCTCTGCAGAGTTGTACACAATCCACCAGATCTAGTACATCCGCCGTGAACAACCACAAACTGTAACAACAGTATGTAAACATCAGATAACTGATCCTAACCATCCAATATGTCCAAGCTAGTACATGTCTATCTCTTCAGTTGAGTGTAATCTCCCCGACAGCAGGTCCCACCCCGCCAAGACAGGAGACTCAACTGTCGCACCCGGAGGAGAACGTAATCCCTCACTGTGTATGTCCCGTATACACCACCAAGCGACAATCGGTTCGAGGGCACGACAACCCTTATAGCAAATTGAGATAGAACACACATTAACAAGAACAAATTTCAAGTTAATCCCCATGACCATGTTGAGGTAGGGTGGCAGTATTGTAAAGGTTGTCCGGCGAAGACTAGGTTATGTGTCATTTTTGTAAAACATCTTTTTCCCAAAAGTGACCACTCCAACATTCCTCCGGTGAATAAGGCTTCCCCTCTCCAGCGGGTTTTCCATAAAGCCTTGTTTTGCAAAAACATATTTTTAAGATGTCCACTTAGGGACTAATACTTGTGATGGTAATAAATACCATATGGTTGCTATGGGCTTGGTAACACCAAGTATCAACTACTGGCATAGTATAGTATAATAGTAGTAGTAGTCACTCAAAAAATAGTTTTTGGAGATCAAAGTTTTTGTAAAACTTTCAGAGGTAAGACATGCATGATAGATAATGATTAGTGTAGTAACAACAAGCATCAGGATGGCTTGCCTTAAAACTCTTAGTGTCCCTGGCCTTGAAGTAACTTGAACTTGACGCACAACTCCACAACTGCTGCTTCTTCTCCTTCGTTTTCTAACGCCGTAAAGGAATAAAAGACACATACTCAGATCTAAAGGAGGTAAATGACTAACCACAACAACCCATACAACAAGCAAACTTATACTAGCGCAATCACTCAAAGGTCATCGCGAAAACTATCTCACAAACTCTCATGGTATAAAACTATCGTCAAACAAACATATGGTTGAGAAACCATATCCCATATCTTACATACCATATATGGAGTGGGTGTACCACTATCATAATAAGATATTTAATAATATAAAAATATAGCTTGAGGGCGCAAAAGGTGAGGCTACTAAAATAATAACGATCAATCAAAGCAATACCCATGGCAGTGGGTATTAACAACACACAAGCAATCATCACCAAATAGTTCACTACTAAACTAATGCCTAGATAACAAGATAATACTAAGCACAACAACAACACTAGAACAACAAATAATATAAGTACAATACTCATGCTAAGGCAATCACTCAGACAATTTCCAAACAGCAAACAATACACCATAGATGAATAGGCTGGTTATAGACTATGCTTATGTCTACTCAAGGTTATGGAATCCATCAATCATGAAAATAAACAAACAAACCAGTAGCTCTACCAAAGGTAACAAGTCATAAACCATAAGCCAAAGCACAATCACCACACAAGATTAAGCTCCTTAGCCACTTACATAAAAAAAAGGACTACACTAATAGCATACTAGTATGGAAAATTCTACACAAGCATGCTATAAGAAATACTTGTATTCTACAACTATAGCAACATGAAACTAAAGAAGTCATGGCATAATAACAGAAGTAATTACCTACTAAACATGCTAGAATAAAACATGCACTCATAAAATAAAAGACAACAATACTAGAGCAACTCAAACAATCTACTGGTGACACTAGTTCATCACTAGAGAAGCAAACAATGTTACAAGGATGCTTAACTATAAGAAAGCAAGTCATGAATATAAATATACCTACTAACAGCACACAAACCTTACACATGCTAGTAAGCAATACCATAAAATAATTCTATGAGAACATCTACTAAGCAAGCATCAATTCATCCTAGTAATACATGGTTTTCTAATTAATTAAATAGCAAGCAATCAAAGTATAAACTACACAATCAGTAGCTATGCACTCAAAACAAGCTCAACTAAACACTTTCAAAAATCCAAACCTCAATAAAAAAACATTCACAAATAATCTATCAATCACAAGGAATTATTCTATTAGCAAACAATTCAATTTAAGCAAACAATAGTGAAGCATTACTTAACATGATACGCCTAAGGAATATTACGCTAACAAATGAATCACACCCAAACATACTAATATTCACAAAGATGAACTAAAAATTCCACTTACATAAGTGAAACAAACAATCTATTTCCCTTGGTGGAAAATAGTAACTCACAATTAGAGAAACATGATATTTTCACACAAGTGTAAGGTTGGGGATTTACATCCCTAACCTAATTGCAATGGGACCAGTGGGTTATGGGACCACTAATACCAAGGCAAAAGAGGTAACAAGTGAAGGGGAACGTAGCATAGAAAACAAAAATTTTCCTACGCGAGAGACACCCGAAAGGCCAAGATCTAATCTAGGAGACGAAGTGCAACGGGCAACAAGAGGGTTAAGGAGAACACATACCCTCGAAGACTCAAAGTGGTACGAGATCAAATCTCGTTGTTGGCGTAGTCGTACTCACACCGATCCCGATAGCGAGAAGATGGCACCGCAATCCGGCGGTGCATCCGTGATCGGTCACACATACGGTTGATGACGACCTCCGTTCCCTCGTTCCAGCGGGGCGCGGAAGTAGAGGATCCCTCGGAACTCCAGCAGCACGACGGCGTGGTGTGGTGGAGAAAAACATTGCTCAGGGCTTCGCCAAGCGCACGAACAAGTGGTGGAGCAGCGGCAGGAGGGAGGAAGAGATGACACAAGTGTGTGTAGTGGGAGAGGGAGCTCTCACCCCTCCTTTTATAGGAGGGGATGGCAGCCACGAAATTTTGGCTGCCTCCACCTCTCCCTCATCATGTGAGTGGAGTCTCCACTCAACCCACTCATTCTTCCATGAATTCCCACTCAAAATCCCAAGGGTTTTCTTTAATAAATAAATAAAACAATTTTATTTCTTTATTTTAATATTTGTTAATTCCATTAACAAACATTAACATATAACCCCTTGAGTTAGTTGTTAAATCTATTAACAACCATTTGATAAGAATCCCCTTGAACTATTTCAAAATTACTCGAAACAATTTCGGTGACTATTTCAATATTCCCCGAAACAATTTCGGTGCTGTCCAAACTTTTCTCCGATATTCCGTATCCTCTCAAATGCGTCATCGAACCTTAAGTGTGTCACCCTACGGTTCGCGAATAAGATAGACATGATCGAGACTCCTCTCCGATCAATAATCAACAGCGGGATCTGGAGATCCGTGATGACTCCTATATATTCAACGATGACTCTCGTGATCGTGTGAACCAACAACGCCGTGAACTATTCCCTTTGTCTCGCGATATTTTACTTGTCCGAGATTCGATCATTGGTATCAACCATACCTTGTTCAATCTCGTTACCGACAAGTACTCTTTTCTCGTTCCCGTGATATAACATCCTTTGTGATCATATCACGTGCTTGCAAGCGGTTTCGATGTGATATCACCGAGAGGGCCCAGAGTATATCTCTCCGTCATTTGGATGGACAAATCCCACTCTTGATCCATGATCCTCAACTAATACTTTACGAATACTTAACGACACCTTTATAGTCACCCTGTTACGGTGTGACGTTTGATGCCATCAAAGCACTCTTCCGGTATCAGTGATTGACATGATCTCATGGTCTAAGGAATAAGTTACTTCGTATGTTTGATATAACAATGTAAACTAAATGACTTGATCGCATTGCTATATTATCTTTGGGTATGTTCATCACATCATTCTTCTAATGACATGACCCCATTATTAATAACATCCAATGTTCATGATCAGAAAACCTTGATCATCTATTAATCAACGAGCTAGTTAAAAGAGAGGCTTTACTAGGAACCATTGTTTGTTTATTAAGCACACATGTATCAACGTTTCCGGTTAATACAATTCTAGCATGAGAAATAAACATTCATCATAAACAAGGAATAAGATAATAACCATTTTATTATTGCCTCTCGGGCATATTCCCTTCAGTCTCCCACTTGCACTAGAGTCAATAATCTAGTCTGTAAGCACTTTAACACATATGGCGTTCCAGTGTTATTACCATGCTTCGCATGCGGTAAACATCATCAAAAAGATCTGAACTGTTCAGGTCCTATTGTATTTGCATGTTCTTTGCGTCTACACGCATCACTCATTCTCTAATGAGATGGCTTTGTATATATATGGTCAATTGATGAAAACTTAATTCCTCAGCTTAAACTGATGTCACTAACATTGTGAAAATGTAGCTTCATAGTGTTAGCATTCTTGGAAACTCACCAAGTTCCGGTGATACCTTAATTCCTCAGCTTAAACTGATGTTACTAACATTGTGAAAATGTAGCTTCATAGTTTCAGCATTCTTGGAAATTCACCAAGTTCAATAAAGAACTCCTTGACACAAAATACGCTTATAATCAGTTGTTAACACAACGATATACTTTAGCCTTTGTTGTAGTATCTGTCACAATATTTTAATTTTGAAACTCTTTCAAATCCAGCATGGAACTTTCTTCCATCCTATTGTGCTACCCTTCATCACATATTTTAATTGAGATAAAATTTCTTGAATAAATGACAAGACTATTAGTGTAACATATTACAACTAATATTTTGTCATTACTACATAGGAAAACATATCCTTAGAATTTCTAAAATGACACAAGGATCTCTCCCACTGTTGTCTAATAATCATATGAATTATCCTTCTATAACATTTTATAGCATATGACTCATCTGGTTGTATACATAGCATGGAAACATGACTTAGAAATCTCAATTTCAATGATGCTCATCATGTGTCAAAACACATGAATCTTGCTCAATTATTTTCCATGTGACAAGAACTCCTTCTTATCAGTTTTATATTGACTTACTTCAATATTTCATCTATGTAATTTGGCTTCAATCATATCAGGCGCTTCAATCCATATTTTATAGATATCGATGCCCAATATCTTCTAAGCCTTTCATCAATATGAAATCAAAAATATTAACCGTGTTAATTTAAAATACATATCTTCCAATCAACCATATGTCAACTACATAAAGTATTGGAAATATGTCATAGCGCTCCCACTTAATTTCTTGTAACTCTACAAGCATCTTTATCATTCATAATGGAATCAAACTCTTTTGATAACTTCATTAAGCTAAAGATTTCAACTTCGCTATGCTTACTTCAACCATTGAAGTGTGCATGCCTTTATAGCAACCTTTTGAATTTTACAAAACTCTCAGACTGTGTCAAGTACACATCCTTGATCAAACTGCCTCGAGAGGAGAGTTGGTTTTGTTATTCAACTGCCATATCATAATATGTAACTTTTTGCTAGAACTATCCGCAAAGACTAAAGCATTACTACGGAAGATCAAAATCTTGTAGTAGTCAACTCTTTGAACTTCGTCGAAAACAACTTTTTGATAAGTACAACTTTCAAAGGATGTAAAATCCATGTCTTTGTCACTATATAGACCATTTTGCTATCGTTAGGCGTCAAGCCTATCGAAAGGACTACCAAGTCACATACTTGATATTCATACAAGGATACTATGGCGGATATAATGACTCATAGTCAATTTTACGAAGTCAGGGCCCATCATTTGCTTCCTTTATAAGGTCCAGGTCCTTTGTTGTCAAAACAACACTTTATACTTAAACCACAAGTTGTTCAAAGTACAAAGTTTTTGGACTTTTCTGCTACAGTTCGCAAACTCATTTGAAGTATCTACAACATTTGTAGTGTCTTCTACTTAGTCAAAATAGTAAACCCCGGAACAACTTCCAGTGCTGCGCTACTCTTGACATGATAACGGAGATTCTGTAATCTTGTTGAGTTTGTACCGTGCTCCCACTCACTTGTTTCGCAAGAACTACTTTCTCGAGAAATCAACCCTTTCTGACAAACAACATTTGTCTTTTGGTTCGGTGATAGGATAAATACCCAATGTTTTATTTGGGATAACCTTATAAACATATATTTATCCTATTTTGGTTGTAAACATTTTACACATGCTATGCATACCAAAACTTAAGAAAAATGACAATTCAGGTCATTACCCAAACCATATCTTATATGTTGTCAATTTCAACGGATCATGATGGTGCTCTTTTCAGTGTAAAAGCGGTTGTCCTTAATGTATAAACTACAAACATATAATGGCAATTTTATTAATCTTACCATGTCAAACAGAGTTTGATTTTGTCTTTTGAATACTCCAATCTAATGTGGGGTATTCGAGAAGTATAAGTTGTAGAACAATTCTGCAACTTCTCAGATGTTTTGCTAAACTTGTAACTCAAACTTTATCCTTTATGATCCAATCATAAATACTTGATTATCTTGTTACATTGATTTTAACTTCATATTAACAACCTTTTGAACCAATTCAAAATGTCAAACTCTGTTCCCTTTAAATAGATATACTCACATATCTACTTAAATCATCGACAGAATTTTATGAAGGAAAAATTAATCCACCATACATGACTACACATAATGGACTATATACATCAATATGTATAATCTCCACTAAATTAGTCGTCCATTCTACTTTGGCCTAAGAACGGAATTCTAGTCATCTTTTGGAAGAGGTCTCACAAGCGTCAATAAAATGACTCCGGAAGTCCATCAATATGGAGTTCCTTCATGTTTTCCTTTCCGATATGAACTAAAATGGTGGTGTCACAATTTAAGTGAAACTCTTCAACGTCTTGCAACGTTTAGCATTTAGTCTTATAGATGTTTACTTTACCAACATGATTTATATTAACATATCCATCAATTATGGAATATGATCATAGTTAGAACAATCTCATTTGTTCTCACAAAAGACTAGAACAAAATAACAAATTATTAAGTTCTTCAAATAAATCTTGACTGGTTGGTTCGATACGACAATGAACACAATAACACTTTATTTATGTTCTTGTCATAATCGATTCCACATCTATTACTAGTTCCTTTTAGGCCCTTGTATTTCTTTCATTGCGTTGCTTTGTATGACAACTCATACCAACCAATGTGGTATCAAAATACCAAAAATACTTTGTTAACTAGTAATACATCTATATATTGTATATCAAGTATATACTCCTGAGCTGGACTTTTCCAGTTATCTTCTTTTCTGCCATATATCTATTTGTAATTCTATTTTCAATATTCCCTTTCCTTTATAGAAGAATCATTCAACATCAAACAATGCTAGTCTTACTAGCTCATTTTCTTTGGCGTGTTAGTCATATACTATCACCCATTGAGTCATACTTTGAGTTTGATTGTTCTACTAATATCACCATATTAATAGCATTCTTCTAGATTCCACTCTTAGCATTTTCCAAGTAAGGTAAACTACTTTACCCATACTTCTAATCCATCCCATCATAACAATTTTATGATTAAGCTACTATAGCTCGAAGGAAGGAATTTAGAGGATAATTTTTAGCATCCAATTTCTTGGAATATTCAAACGCCTAGCGTCTTCAATCATTGCATATATTCAGATAATATAAGCAAACATTGTCACGCTAAATTATACTCAGTCATGTTGCCACAAATAAGTTTCTAGATATCAATATATCTTTCACTTGATTGTTTCTGAAAACAATTCTTTTTGGTTCCTAAATCACCTTGATCAACAAAACATTCTTTTGAAGATAAAGTAATACGGAAGCAACCATGACTTTGGATTCTAAGTAGGAATTATTTGCTCTCTAGATTAATCAATCATTAACCACATGGAGCTAGGTAGGAAATACCAAAAATCTACAATAGGACTCAATTTTAAATTTCACTAATACGGTACCAATCTTAAATGGTATTTACCAGATCATAACAGTTATATCTCAATTAACAATCTAAGTGTAAGGTAATTATAGATGCCAATGAATACTACAATTTGTGCAAATTCACTTTGATTGGTTGTTCATGATAAATAAATTCAAGTTAATTCAAAAATTAAACCATGAACTCCCACTCAAAAACAACATCCCTCTTAGTCGTCTTTAGTGATTACACGAACCAAATTCACTACACCAAAACCGATCATCACGTGAGATGATGTAGCTTCAAAGGCGAACATCGACATGTTCATCATATCATCCATATGACTCATGCTTTACCTTTCGGTTACGTGTTCCGAGGCCATGTCTGTACATGCTAGGCTCGCCAAGTAGAACCGTAGTATTGCGTGTGTTTCAAGGCCATGTATGTACATGCTAGGCTTGAAAACACCCGTTGTATGCGAACGTTGAGTCTGTCACACCCGATCATCACGTGGTGTCTCGAAACGACGAACTTTCTTAACGGTGCATACTTAAGGAAGAACACATTATTATCTTGATATTAAGTGAGAGGGATCATCTTATAATGCTACCATCGTTATCTAAGCAAAACAAGATGCATAAAAGGATTAACATCACAAACATCACATGTGAGGATTACTTGATATGATATGGTCCTCCTTGCACTTGATCTCCATCATGTGCATTATGGTATGATCTCAATCATTCCACCGGCGTGGTACCAAGTACCATGGCACCCCAATCTTGATTGTCCATCAATAAGAAGACAATCATATGGATACCTTCCGGTATATCAATAATTTACAAAATAGATCATCTCATAATCAAATTTGTAATATTGACCATGTCACATCACATGCCCAGCAAAAAACTAGTTAGACGCCTCTAAATTATTTTTGCATATTTTACGTGGCTTAGGGCTTTCGATGATAGAACCGTTCATACCTACGAACATCAGCCACAACGTTGATAAACATATTTTTAGCAACCCTTTGTAGATTAGATCTTAACTATAGTAGGAGAAACAGACACCCGCAAGCCACTTATGCAATACAAGTTGCATGTCAGTTGTGGAACAAGTCTCATGTACGTGGACATGTAAGGTTAGTCCGGGCCGCTTCATCCCACTATGCCACTAAGATCATAAAATAATCAAGGAGGTAATAACATGATCATCAACGCCCACATACACCTATGTGTTCTACCCGTACAAAACATCTACGCATAGAACCGGCTCTGATACCACTGAAGGGGAACGTAGCATAGAAAACAAAAATTTTCCTACGCGAGAGACACCCGAAAGGCCAAGATCTAATCTAGGAGACGAAGTGCAACGGGAAACAAGAGGGTTAAGGAGAACACATACCCTCGAAGACTCAAAGTGGTACGAGATCAAATCTCGTTGTTGGCGTAGTCGTACTCACACCGATCCCGATAGCGAGAAGATGGCACCGCAATCCGGCGGTGCATCCGTGATCGGTCACACATACGGTTGATGACGACCTCCGTTCCCTCGTTCCAGCGGGGCGCGGAAGTAGAGGATCCCTCGGAACTCCAGCAGCACGACGGCGTGGTGTGGTGGAGAAAAACATTGCTCAGGGCTTCGCCAAGCGCACGAACAAGTGGTGGAGCAGCGGCAGGAGGGAGGAAGAGATGACACAAGTGTGTGTAGTGGGAGAGGGAGCTCTCACCCCTCCTTTTATAGGAGGGGATGGCAGCCACGAAATTTTGGCTGCCTCCACCTCTCCCTCATCATGTGAGTGGAGTCTCCACTCAACCCACTCATTCTTCCATGAATTCCCACTCAAAATCCCAAGGGTTTTCTTTAATAAATAAATAAAACAATTTTATTTCTTTATTTTAATATTTGTTAATTCCATTAACAAACATTAACATATAACCCCTTGAGTTAGTTGTTAAATCTATTAACAACCATTTGATAAGAATCCCCTTGAACTATTTCAAAATTACTCGAAACAATTTCGGTGACTATTTCAATATTCCCCGAAACAATTTCGGTGCTGTCCAAACTTTTCTCCGATATTCCGTATCCTCTCAAATGCGTCATCGAACCTTAAGTGTGTCACCCTACGGTTCGCGAATAAGATAGACATGATCGAGACTCCTCTCCGATCAATAATCAACAGCGGGATCTGGAGATCCGTGATGACTCCTATATATTCAACGATGACTCTCGTGATCGTGTGAACCAACAACGCCGTGAACTATTCCCTTTGTCTCGCGATATTTTACTTGTCCGAGATTCGATCATTGGTATCAACCATACCTTGTTCAATCTCGTTACCGACAAGTACTCTTTTCTCGTTCCCGTGATATAACATCCTTTGTGATCATATCACGTGCTTGCAAGCGGTTTCGATGTGATATCACCGAGAGGGCCCAGAGTATATCTCTCCGTCATTTGGATGGACAAATCCCACTCTTGATCCATGATCCTCAACTAATACTTTACGAATACTTAACGACACCTTTATAGTCACCCTGTTACGGTGTGACGTTTGATGCCATCAAAGCACTCTTCCGGTATCAGTGATTGACATGATCTCATGGTCTAAGGAATAAGTTACTTCGTATGTTTGATATAACAATGTAAACTAAATGACTTGATCGCATTGCTATATTATCTTTGGGTATGTTCATCACATCATTCTTCTAATGACATGACCCCATTATTAATAACATCCAATGTTCATGATCAGAAAACCTTGATCATCTATTAATCAACGAGCTAGTTAAAAGAGAGGCTTTACTAGGAACCATTGTTTGTTTATTAAGCACACATGTATCAACGTTTCCGGTTAATACAATTCTAGCATGAGAAATAAACATTCATCATAAACAAGGAATAAGATAATAACCATTTTATTATTGCCTCTCGGGCATATTCCCTTCAACAAGGCCTCTGGTCACACATGACAAAATTTATTTAACAAAGCAAAACATACAAGACTATTCATACTAGTGAAAACAATACTAGTGAAAACAAATAACAAATATTACACATGCTTTGCTATAGAATATGTTGCAAGATAACAGAGGTGAAAACACCAAGATAACAGTACCAAAATGGTACTGGACTCCACTCAAACACATCACAAACCTAGGCAAAACAAATCTACCAAGATTTGGTTCACACAATAGTCAAATAATAAAACTAGAAAATAACAAATGCTAATTCTATTGCTATTTGATTTTCCAAACATGCACACACTTTCTAAGGTAGACATATTGCAAGAAAACAACCTAATAACAAGTGGTAACACTTCTATACATGCTAGGAAACAAGATTCACACAATCACACATTTTATTTCAAACAAAAACACACATACAAACAAAAACAAGAAAGCTGTTGTTTCTAGTTTTGCTCACCAAAAATAATCTAGGGCTCCAAAAATTAATCCAAGATATAATAAGGTAGTTATAATCATAAGAAAACTCACCCAATTGGATTCACCTCAAAAATCAATTTTAAACTCCTTCTAAAAATCCTAGAAAAGCCTACTGGTCTTTTACCAAAATGGATGACATTACCATTTGATAACTCACCTTGATGTGAGGCAAGGTCCTAGTGATAGATCTAGTCCTAAGATATCCAAAAAAAATTAGTTTGACTATTGTGGATACAGATCCAAAAAGTTAAGCCAAAAACAAGCTTTCAGACACTCTGTGGCAAAACAGGTCTTGTGACAAAACTACAAGTCAAACCTTAGATCTATAAATTTTAGATGGTTAGTAAAACATAATATTAGCGTCTTGATTTTTGGTGGATTTTATTTTGCATCCTAGGTATTTTTCATAGAGCCAAAGCAAAAAGAAAGTTTTCTGCTAAAAATCAAAAAGAAAACAAAAGGGCATCGTGGGCCGGCTTCCTCGCAGCGCGGCCCAGCTAGGCGCACTGCGCGGCCCTGCGCGGCCTGGGAAAGGGGCTGGTTCAAGCGCGGACATCGATCGCAGATCGAACGGCCCGCAGCGTTCTTCCTCCTCCCTCTCATCTCTCTCTCACCGACGCGACGGAGATGCACAGATGACGGCGATAGCTCACCGTGGGAGGCTCGGGGTGTGGTGGCGCAGCTCGGGGGCGACGTAGGGTTCACGGGGAGTCGAGGGGAGTGGTCGGTGGCGTCGGGCGTGGCTCGACACGGCGGGGCACGGTAGAGTGCCCGCGGCGGCGATCTCGACGGCGGCGGCGATTCCTGCGGGCAGAGACCTAGGGGAGGTGTCAGGGAGGGTCACATGTGTACAGGGAGTGCAACCAGGGACGATGGAAGGGAGTGGGAAGGAGGGTACACGGGTTTTCCACCTCGAGGTGGTTGCGGTGGCCGACGGCGAGGTTTAGGCTCGGGGTGTCCACAGAGAGCTCTCGGGGTCGTTTCTTCGGGTGGAGGAGAGAGTGTGGGAGTGAGGTAGTAGTGTGGCGCAAGGGACATGTGAATGGAGGCATCTAGCCACGGGAACAAGGGCAAGGACATGGGAGTGGCTCGGGTTGATGTCTAGTAGCAGCATGGGCGCGTCCAGGGGGCATTTCAGACCATGCACAAGCAAGGTATCATGCCATGGGCCAAGACTAGCAAAAGGGGCAAGTCAACACTGGCTCTAGGGGTGGGGAGAGGCCAAGGTATGGGAACAAGGCCCACTGTACAGTAGCAACAGGTAGTGCCCACACTTCTCTGGCCATCCCAAAGTCACACTCGATTTCTCCTTCCCCAAGTCTTCTAGAAGCAGTCCAAGGGATCCAATGTGGATTCTACACTATAGTCAACACGAATGACAAGGTGGCATACCAAGTTTTGAACCAAAAAGAAGTGAAAACAACTGCCCAATATTGTAACAGCAACTGTCCCTAAAAAGTTCAGAAAATTCAGTTAAGGACTTAGTGAAAATTTCTAAGTGTTGAAAACAGATGAAATGAGCAAAAAGTTCGTTTTGTTTTCAAGGACCAAATGGTTTCCAAAATCTGTTTTCCAAGTTTGAGTTTGTTAAACATGTTATAAAATTTCAGAAACATCTTTTTGAAACAAAAATGAAATAGTTTAAAGCCATGAAAACAATGTGGAAAAAGGTATACTTTCTGTTTTTATCTGTTTTCCAAAAAATGCCTTTTTCTACCTTATTCATATAACACAAAGACAACAAGCAAAAGATCATTTTAATAATCCAAAACTAAAACCAAGCTTATGTATATGTAGTACATATATCAAGGAACAAATAAAAGTCAAGAAAACATAAAATAACATTTTATAGCCTAGTGAAAACAAAGGTGGAAAACAGGTACTTGGCTCTAATTTCAGGAAATATTTTTTATAGAAAACTTAAAAGAAAACTTCCATAAATCATTTTGAAATTTTGTTTTCTTGGATCCAACAAAGCTAAAAGTTTATTTTAAGATTCAAACAAGAATGATCTAAGTCTTGGAATAAAATTCACTCAAGAAATCCACAGAGAAAACAACAGGAAAAAATTTAAAGAATTGTATTCAGAAAAAAATTGATATTGGTTTTATCAAGAAACAACACTTGTATTGCAAATATGATTAATATCACATGTTAGTTAAAACAATCATGTTTTTAGGAAAAAAAATTGTTGGCCCTAATTTTTGTCTTCTTGAGCATAGTACAAGAATCCAAAAACTGGGGTGTGACCAGAAGACCAGCGTCGATTCCTTGCGTTGATTGCTCCCTACCCACATCTTCGTCCTCGTTGGCTGTGGCATCCTGGATGAGGCCGTGGCACGGGAATGTGAGGAAGGAGGAAGTAGCTTGTTGATTTGGTTTGCAGCTGATACGTCCATTTTGCATCACCGTTTTATGTTGTTATTTTCTGTTATTCATCGATATATTTCATGTTATGATGCACCCCTTATGTTATTTTATCTTATTTTGCATGTTTCATAATTTTTGGAAAATAAACACCGGGACCAGAATTCTGATGGAAAAAGCACCATCGATATACCCTATTTCAGAAAATCTGAAGAAGAGGGGGGACACTGGAGGTATCTTAGAAGTCCAGGAGAGGGAGCCAGCCACGAGGAGAGCCGGAGGAGGGGCCACCAGGGGCCCACACCATGGGCTGGCGCGCCCCCCCTTGGCCACGCCGCCACGTGGTGTGGCCACCCTGGCCCACCTCTTGTCGATATTTTTCGTGTACTAGACCCCGAGGGAACCCTAAGCCCCAGACCATCATCGAAGAATTATCCTGCCGCCGCCTCGGGGCGGAAAACACCCGAGAGAGAAAAGCTCTCTAGCAGGGAGAAATCTGTCGGGGAAATTCTTCTCCGGAGAGGGGAAATCATCGCCATCCTCACCATCATCGCTCCGGGTATCATCAAGATCGGCATCGTCATCATCATCACCACTAGCACCATCACCCTCATCATCCACCGTCATCCCGTTGTAACAATTAGGGGCCTCTATCATTGTTTTACATTAGATCTCTCTCCCGGTGTGGATTACTTGTTAGTAGTTGATGCTTGTGAGATTTATCGGTGTTAGCACTTTATGACCAGATTGTTATTATCCATTATATCACCTCTGATTATGATCCATATGATGTCTTGTGAGTAGATCGTTTAGTTCTTGAGGACATGGGAGAAGTCATGATGTTAGTAGTGAAGTTATATTGAAGTAATATCTCGTGGTTCGTTATTTAAGTTGTGGTGCTATTCTTCTAGTGGTGTAATGTGAACGTCGACTACATGATACTTGACCTTTATAGCCCTAGGAGGATGCATTGTGAATTTGGATACTAATTGTGGGGTTGCGGGAGTGACAGAAACCTAAACCCCCATCAGGAAACCAATGCACGTGGGAGCATAGAATCCAGGAGTTTTAAGGTGGTGGTTAGATTTATCTTAATTACTTTCTTGTATTTGCGGATGCTTACGACGAGTATAATTGCAAGTATGTATTAGTCCTAGTTGGGCGGTGCATTAGCATAAGTTTACCCACACAACACTTCACGAATCAATGGATATTAATCAACCATAACGAAGTGAAAGCACTTGCCGAAATTCTCATGTGTCCTCGAGAATGTTTGGTAGTCATAAGTAATACAACCAGCTTGTCCTTTGCTCTCAAAAGGATCGGGCCACTCGCTACAATATTATTTACTGCACTTTATTTACTCGCACTTTATTTATCTGTTATATCCAAAACAACCAAAAACCCGTCTGCTAGTGTTCAAAGTGAATCCTCTATGCAACCTTCTTGTCAACACCTTCTGCTCCTCGTTGGGTTCGACACTCTTATTTATCGAAACTACTACGATACACCCCCTATACTTGTGGGTCATCAAGACTATTTTCTAGCGCCGTTGCCGGGGAGTGAAGCGCTATTGGTAAGTGGAATTGGTCAGAGAAACTTTTACTGTGAGTGCTGTTTTTATTTTTGTCTGTTGTTTCATTTCATTATGGAGAATACTTTTGGTTATCTATTTAGGGGTACTTCTACCGTTGCTACTAGGGTAGTTGGTAACCCGTCTTCTGCTGAATTAGATCCTTATAAAATACCTATGAAAATTGTTGGACGTGTTATGGATAACTGCTATTACGGTGATGGAACTGTCCATCCCAGTGATCATTTGCTCTTTATACATGAATTATGCGAGTTATTCAGGTGTGCAAGTATTACAATGGATCAAGTTAAAAGGAAATTATTTTCTTTATCGCTGAAAGGAAGAGCCGCTGAATGGTTCAGATTACTGAAGAATGGTGAATCTAGTGGATGGGAGGAAATTGTTCCTCTCTTTTATTATAAATTATATCCTCCTAGTGAGATTCATAAAGACCAAAATCAAATCTATAATTTCTGGCCTCATGATGGAGAGAGTATTGCCCAAGCGTGGGGGAGAATGAAGTTATTAATGATCAAATGTCCCGTTCATGAACTCCCGAGAAACATTGTTATCAATAATTTTTATGCAAGGCTTTTTCTTCATGATAAGGATTTATTGAATGCTTCTTGTTCTGGATCATTCACACGTATGAAGGAAGAAGCTAAATGGGATCTTCTTGACCGTATTCAAGAAAACACTAAAGAATGGGGAATGACAAAGGTAGAAAGTCAGGTATAAATTATGATTATGAATGCATTAAATCTTTTATGGGAACCAATGATTTCTATGATGTTAGTGTTGTTTGTGGTCTTCATCTCAAATCTTTGCAAACTGTCTTAAAGCTTTTGCCTCCTATCTTGATATTCCTAAAAAGAATTGTCACAAGTAGCATGCACCTTATAAAGATATTGTTCCTACTAGTAATATAGATGTGCATGCTGTTAATCCTGATGTTCTTGAGCTATATGTTGAAAAAATGCCTTTCCCTGCTAAGGTGAAAGAACACTCTACGGTGGCTTGTGTGGTTAATAAGAGTAATAAGAAATCTATTGAACCTGTTGGACAAATAACCGTTGAACCTGCTGTAGCAATAGTGAAAGATCTTGTTTGTGGAAATGTGGAGGATGAACATACTTTCTTCTGTGAGGATGCTTCTAAAATGGTTTCCCATCCTCATAGACATAAGAAAACTAGTGTTCTTGTGCTTTCTATTAAGATTGATGATCATTGCTATTATGGTTTTTGTGATATTGGTGCTAGTCCTAGTGGTATACCTTATAAGCTTTATAGAGAAATTATGCATGAAATTGGTTCTTGTGAGATTGAAGATATTTATGTGGTTATTCAGCTTGCTAATAGAGAAATTGTTTTCCCAATTGGTATTGTTAGAGATGTAGAAGTTTTATGTGGTAAAACTAAATATCCCACTGCTTTTCTAGTACTTGGTAAGGCTGCTAGTAAAACTTGTCATATTATTTTTGGTATACCTTTCTTGAACACTTGTAGTGTTATTATAGATTGTAAAAGAGAGAAGATTTTGAATAAATTTGATGGAAAATCTTATGAGTTATATTTCTCCAAATTGGCTAGAGCACCTTATGAGTCTAAATTGCCTCATGAAAATTTTAAAGTTGAACAACTTGGTTCTATTGCTCTTGCTCCTAACAATGCTTTGCAGCAATATATGGAGGACCACGAGAGTGATGTCTTTATGGAAGAGAGAAATGAGATCGACGATATTCTTCTTCGTCAAGCAGTGATACTGAAACATAATTTACCTGTGGAAGACTTGGGTACAACATTACCACCCAAGGAGGATCTTGTCTTTGATTTAAAACCTCAGCCTGAAGATCTTAAATATGCTTATCTTGATGATAATAAAATATATCCTGCTATTATTAGTGCTAAACTTTTAGGTGAAGAAGAGGAAAGATTATTGGGAATTCTGAAGAAACACCGTCGAGCTATTGGATATACTCTTAATGATTTGAAGGGAATTTATCCTACTATATGTCAACATGCTATTAATATTGAACCTGATGCAAAGCCAGTAGTTGAACATCAACACCGTTTAATTCCTAAGATGAAGGAAGTGGTAAGAAATGAGGTATTAAAACTTCTTGATGCTAGTATTATTTTTCCTATTGCTGATAGTAGATGGGTGAGCCATGTGCATTGTGTCCCTATGAAGGGAGGAATGACTGTTGTGCCTAATGTAAACAATGATCTCATTCCACAAAGAGTAGTAGTTGGTTATAGAATGTGTATTGATTTTAGAAAGGTTAATAAAGTTACTAAGAAAGATCATTATCCTTATTGATCAAATGCTAGAGAGGTTGTCTAAGAAAACTCATTTTTGCTTTCTTGATGGTTATTCTAGGTTTTCTCAAATTGTTGTTCGGAAGCAAGATCAACAGAAAACAACCTTTACTTGTCCTTATGGTACTTATGCTTATAGACGTATGCCTTTTGGTTTGTGTAATGCTCATGCTACTTTTCAAATATGCATGTCTCCTATTTTTCATGGTTTTTGTGAAGAAATTGTGGAAGTATTCATGGACGGTTTTCCGTCTATGGAACTTTTTTTGATAATTGTTTGCACAACCTTGATAAAGTTTTGCAGAGATGTGAGGAAACTAATCTTGTTCTAAATTGGGAGAAATGCCACTTTATGGTGAATGAAGGAATTGTTCTTGGACATAAAATTTCTGAAAGAGGTATTGAAGTTGACATAGCTAAAGTGTAAGGAATAGAGAAAATTTCCTGTCCTAGGGATGTTAAAGGTATTCGTAGTGTTCTTGGTAATGCTGGTTTTTATAGGAGGTTTATTAAAAATTTATCTAAAATATCAAAGAATCTTACTAATCTTCTTCAAAAGGATGTACCATTTGTTTTTGATGATGATTGTAAGGAAGATTTTGAAACTTTAAAGAAGGCTTTAACTACTGCTCCTATTGTTCAACCACCTGATTGGCATTTAACTTTTGAAATTATGTGTCATGCTAGTGATTTTGCTGTAGGTGTTGTTCTTGGACAGCGCATAGATAAGAAGTTGAATGTTTTTCATTATGCTAGTAAGACTCTTGATGCTGCTCAAAAGAATTATGCTACTACTGAAAAAGAGTTATTAGTTGTAGTTTTTGCATGTGATAAGTTTAGGCCTTAGATTGTTGACTCAAAGGTTACTATTCATACTGATCATGCTGCTAATAGATACCTTATGGAAAACAAAGATGCTAAGCCTAGGCTTATTAGATGGATGTTGCTTTTACAAGAGTTTGATTTACATATTGTGGATAGAAAGGGTGCTGAAAATCCTGTTGCTGATAACTTATCTAGATTGGAAAACATTACTTTTGATCCTATTCCTGTTAATGATAGTTTTCCAAACGAACAGTTGGTTGCAATAAAGGTAAAATCCCAAGATAGTTCATGGTATGCTGATTATGCTAACTTTATTGTTTCAAAGTATTTTCCTCCAACATTTACAACTCAACAAAGAAGAAAATTCTTCTATGATTTCAGGCATTATTTTTGGGATGACCCACATTTATATAAAGAAGGAGTAGATGGTATTATGAGAAGATGTGTGCCAGATCATGAACAACGTGAAATATTGAAGAAGTTCCATGGTAGTGCTTATGGAGGACATTACGCTGGAGATAGAACCGCACAGAAGGTTCTACAATCAGGTTTTTATTGGCTTACCCTCTTTAAAGATGCATGTAAATTTATTTTATCTTGTGATGAATGTCAAAGAGTAGGCAATATTTCTAGATGTAATGAAATGCCTATGAGTTATTCTCTTGTTATTGAACCTTTTAATTGTTGGGGATTTGACTTTATGGGTCCTTTTCCTCCTTGGAATGGTTATACTCATATTCTTGTTGTTGTTGTTGATTATGTTACTAAGTGGGTAGAAGCTATACCTACTAAAAGTGTTGATGGTGAGACCTCTATAAAAATGCTTAAAGATGATTTTTTCCATAGGTTTGGTGTGCCTAGATATCTTATGACTGATGGAGGTGGTTTTAGAAATACCCTTGCTAAAGTTAACATAAATTGCCTCAGCTTATCGTCCTCAAACCAGTGGGCAAGTAGAATTGTAAAATAGAGAAATTAAATCTATCTTGCAAAAGAATGTTAACAAATTTAGGAAGAATTGGTCAGATAAGTTGAATGATGCTTTATAGGCTTATATAACTGCTTA
Organism: Alopecurus myosuroides; assembly: GCA_028641055.1. Classification (NCBI taxonomy): domain Eukaryota; kingdom Viridiplantae; phylum Streptophyta; class Magnoliopsida; order Poales; family Poaceae; genus Alopecurus; species Alopecurus myosuroides. Next base: position 414,057,111 of record CM054059.1, read on the forward strand.
TAAAAATCCTATGGGTATGCCTCGCTATAAAATGGTTTATGGAAAAGCTTGTCACTTGCCTTTAGAATTAGAACATAAAGCTCATTGGGCAGTGAAAGAATTAAACAAATATTTTAAACTTGTTAGTAAGAAAAGAATGCATGATTTGAATCATTTAGATGAATGGAGATGTGAAGCTTATGAAAATGCCAAGCTCTTTAAAGATAAAGTTAAACAATGACATGATAAAAGAATCCTTATAAAAGAGTTTCATGTTGGTGAGAAAGTTCTATTGTATCGGTCTCGTCTCAGATTTTTTGCGAGAAAATTACTCTCCAGATCGGAAGGACCCTATATTATTGGAAAAGTGTATCATTCGGGTGCAATCAAAATTGCTTCCCTCAAAGATAACACTACACAAGTGGTAAATGGACAAATACTCAAACATTATATTTCTGGGGATTCCTATGATGAAGATGTGGATGTTATTCAAGTAATGCCTTTGGAGAAATTCATTAAGGGGAAGATTCCAGAATCTGCAGAGTCTGTTTTGGAATAGGTAACAGTTCTATTAAGAAAAAGTTCGCGAAATACCTTTTTAGTTATAAATTATTGATTTTTGGAAAATATAAAAAATACCGAGCCAAAGAGGAGTTGGAGAAGGTGCCTAGAGGCATCATGATGCGGAGTGGTTAGCTCCTAGGTGGCCCGATCTTCACGAACAGACCAAGAACACGAAGAATGAACGAAGAACGAGATGAACACGATGAACACCAGAGGGAGGGAATCGAGGGGAAATCGTGGGGAATCGCGGGAAAACACAAGGGAGATAACTAGTGGGAACTGAAGAATCCAAATCCTCCGTCAACTAAACCTCGAGGGCCGCCTACAAAACGATCAATCCAACCGAACTCACCTTGATTGAAAACGCTTAACACCCGTAGCCGATCCACTACGCCAATAGAACCTCAAGGGTTAGTTGAGGAAGACTGGAAGGTCCCTAACTGAATCCCAAGGGGAGAGGATAGGTAACCCGGTGAATCTTGATACGTTCCTAGATACAAATCGTAGGATTAGCCTTGATACGGTCCTAGGTACAAACCATAGGAGTAGCCTCACAAGAGGGATACAAGAGCAATGCTCAAAGTTCTAATTCATCTCTAAACCCTAGATCTAGCTCGAGGGAGTCCTTATATAGCCGGGAGGGTTGGAATAGGTGAAAACGGGGTCGAAATCCGTCCATTTGCGTGCGATCAGGGGGGCGGCCTGGGAGGCCGGCCTGGCCGGCCCTTGAGGCCGGGGTGGGAGCAGGGGCGCCCCCAGGGCACGCCGGCATGGGGCTGAGGTGGCAGCCGGCCTGGGGCCGAGGTGGGGAAGGGGGAGCCGGCTTGGAGGGGCCGGCCTGAGGCCAGGGTGGAGGCCGGACCCCTCCAAGGGGTGGCCGGCCTGGCTCCTGGGGAGGGCCGGCCTGGGGCCGGGGTGGAGGCCGGGATCCTCTTCCCGGGAGCCGGCCTGGCCGGGGCTTGAGGCCGGGGGGCTGTTTTCCTCCTTCTTCCTCCGCTTCTTCCTTCACGCCATCTTCTCGCACTTCTTCCATGGCATCTTGGGCAACTTCTTGGGCACGTTCCGGGGCATCTTGAGCATCGTCTTGAGGGTCCATGGTAGGTTCCAACCTAAGAACACAAAGGGCATTTCCATGATGTAGCGCACCATTCACCAAGTCACCGAAAGCATGAAGAGAGAGGAGTGAGTTCACCTTGTCATGTATTGCTTTAGCTCTTGATCTCCTCATTGGACACTTAGTGATGGGCTTGGTGGAATGGGGTGTGTTGCATCATCTCCCCCACTTGAAAAAGAGTCGACCTCGACTCGAGGTCATCTTCATCACTTGGGTATCCATGGAAGGGAGAGAGATCCTTGACGTTGAAGGAGTTGTGGACGAGGTACTTGGATTGCGATAAGTCGAGCTTGTAGGCGTTGTTGTTGATGTGCTTGATGATATTGAAAGGGCCGTCACCTCTTGGCTTGAGCTTGGAGTTGCGCTCTTGTGGAAACGGTCCTTGCGCAAGTGTAGCCACACAAGGTCACCTTCTTGGAACACCATGGGCTTCTTATTCTTGTTCATGATGGAGGCTTGGTGCTCGGAATGCTTCTCAAGTGTAGCTCTTGTGGAGTCATGTAACTTCTTGATGTAGTCGGTGCGCTTGTCAATGCCCATGTTGACTTGCTCGCGTAGAGGCCATACACGATCTCGAAGGGGCTCCTCTTGGTAGCTTGGTGTAGAGCGCGGTTGTAGGAGAACTCGGCATGTGGGATGCATTCCTCCCAATTCTTGAGGTTGGGCTTGATCAATGATCGAAGGAGTGAAGATAGCGTGCGGTTCACCACTTTGTTTTGGCCATCCGTTTGTGGGTGGTAGGCGGTGGAGAATAGTAGCTTGACGCCGAGCCTGGCCATCAATGTCTTCCAAAAGTAGGAGGTGAACTTGACGTCGCGATCTGACACAATTGAAGTGGGCACACCATGTAGACGCACAATTTCCCTAAAAAACAAGGTGGCAACATGTGAAGCATCGTCCGTTCTATTGCATGGAATGAAATGTGCCATCTTAGAGAAACGATCAACAACGACAAAGATTGAGTCCATGTTGGTTTTAGTGCGTGGAAGTCCTAACACAAAGTCCATACTAATATCACTCCAAGGTGAATGTGGAATAGGTAATGTCAAGTAAAGACCATGAGGACTGGAAGTGGACTTAGCTTTGAGGCATGTACGACATCGCTTGACGAGTCGTTCAACTTGGTGCCTCATCTTGGGCCAATAGTAGTTGTTTGAGAGCATGGCATAGGTCTTGTCACGTACAAAGTGTCCCATGAGACCTCCTTCATGTGATTCCTTTAATAACAACAAACGAAGAGAGGACTCGGGGATACACAATTTGTTAGCCTTAAACAAAAACTTTTGTGGAGATATTAGTCATCGAAACCTCGATTGGGCAAGCATTTCTCAAAAATGGGACCAAAGAAAACATCCGAAGATTATAAGTCTTTGATCTCATCCTAACCAATCACATTGATGTCAAGGCGTGTAAGAAGACATTCTTTTCGAGACAAGGCATCTGCTACACCATTTTCTTTACCTTTCTTGTACTTAATGACATAAGGAAAAGATTCTATGAATTCTACCCATTTAGCATGCCTTTTGTTCAAATTAGCTTGGCTTTTCAAGTACTTCAAAGATTCGTGATCGGAATGAATGACAAATTCTTTAGGCCAAAGGTAGTGTTGCCAAACTTCAAGGACTCTAACCGAAGCAAATAGTTCCTTATCATATATGGGGTAATTGAGTCTAGAACCATCTAATTTTTCACTATGATAAGCAATGGGACGTCCATTTTGCATGAGAGCGCCACCAATGCCTATGCCACTAGCATCACATTCAATCTCAAAAGTTTTCTCAAAATCCGGCAAGACAAGCAAAGGAGCTTGGGTCAAACACTTCTTAAGGGTTTCAAAAGCTTTTTGTTGCGCGTTGCCCCAAACAAAAGGTACATTTTTCTTTGTGAGTTCATTCAAAGGGCAAGCAATTGTTGAAAAATCTTTCACAAAGCGGCGATAGAAACCGGCAAGGCCATGAAAGCGCCTTATGTCACCCACGTAAGTTGGGGGAGGCCAATTCCTAGTTGCCTTGACTTTCTTGTTGTCGACTTCGATTCCATTGGAAGAGATCACAAAACCCAAGAAAACAAGCTTGTTGTGCAAAAATTGCATTTGGAAAAATTGGCAAAAAGTTTTGCTTTGCGAAAAGCCAACAATACTTGAGAAACTTGATCAAGGTGATCTTCCAAACACTTTCTATAAATGAGGTGAAGGGGTCGTTGCATAGAAAACAAAAATTTCCCTACGCGAGAGACACCCGAAAGGCCAAGATCTAATCTAGGAGACGAAGTGCACCGGGCAAAGAGAGGGTTAAGGAGAACACATACCCTCGAAGACACAATGCGTTACGAGATCAAATCTCGTTGTTGGCGTAGTCGTACTCACACCTATCCCGATAGCGAGAAGATGTGCACCGCAATCCGGCGGTGCCTCCATGATCGGTCACACGTACGGTTGATGACGACCTCCGTTCCCTTGATCCAGCGGGGCGCGGAAGTAGAGGATCTCTCGGAACTCCAGGAGCACGACGACGTGGTGGTGGTGAAGAATCCCACGGTCAGGGCTTCACCAAGCCGGAGACCATGGAATTGAGCAGCGGGTGAAGTGGAAGGGAGGTGGGACAAGTGTGTGGAGAAGAGGAGCTCTCACCCTCCTTTTATAGGGGAGGGCGAGGCAGCCCAAGAGGCGGTGCGGCCAGCCATGGTGGTGCCCTCACCTCTTCCCTCTTCATGTCAGTGGAAGCTCCACTCACACCCACTCATGCTCCCATTATTTCCCACTTGGAAAATCCAAAGGTTTTCCTTTAATAAATAAATAAAACATTTTTATTTCTTTATTTATATTAGTTAATTCCATTAACAAACATTTGCATATAGCACCTCGAATCATTTGTTAATTCTATTAACAACCATTCGATGAAAAACCCCTTGAACTATTTCAATTTTCCCTGAAACAATTTCGGTGTTGCCCAAAATATTCTTCGATATTCCGTATCCTCTCAAACGCGTCATCGAACCTCAAGTGTGTCACCCTATGGTTCGCGAATAAGATAGACATGATCGAGACTCCTCTCCGATCAATAATCAACAGGGGATCTGGAGATCCGTGATGACTCCTATATATTCAACGATGACTCTCATGATCGTGTGAACCATCAACGTCGTGAACTATTCCCTTTGTCTCGCGATATTTTACTGGTCCGAGATTCGATCATTGGTATCAACCATACCTTGTTCAATCTCGTTACCGACAAGTACTCTTTTCTCGTTTCCGTGATATGACATCCTTGTGACCTAGTCACGTGCTTGCAAGCGGTATTGATGTGATATCACCGAGAGGGCCCAGAGTATATCTCTCCGTCATTTGGATGGACAAATCCCACTCTTGATCCATGATCCTCAACTAATACTTTCCGAATACCCAACAACACCTTTATAGTCACCCTGTTACGGTGTGACGTTTGATGACTTCAAAGCACCCTTCCGGTATCAGTGATTGACATGATCTCATGGTCTAAGGAATAAGTTACTTCGTATGTTTGATATAACAATGTAAACATAATGACTTGATCGCATTGTTGTATTCACTTTGGGCATATGTTCATCACATCATTCTTCTAATGACATGACCCCGTTATTAACAACATCCAATGTTCATGATCTAGAAACCTTGATCATCTATTAATCAACGAGCTAGTTAAAAGAGAGGCTTTACTAGGAACCATTGTTTGTTTATTAAACACACATGTATCAACGTTTCCGGTTAATACAATTCTAGCATGAGAAATAAACATTCATCATAAACAAGGAATAAGATAATAACCATTTTATTATTGCCTCTCGGGCATGTTCCCTTCAGTCTCCCACTTGCACTAGAGTCAATAATCTAGTCTGTAAGCACTTAACACATATGGCGTTCCAGTGTTATTACCATGCTTCGCATGTGGTAAACATCATCAAAAATATCTGAATTGTTCAGGTCCTATTGTATTTGCATGTTCTTTGCATCTACACGCATCACTCATTCTCTAATGAGATGGCTTTGTATATATTTGGTCAATCGGTGAAACCTTAATTCCTCAGCTTAAACTAATGTCACTAACATTCTGAAAATGTAGCTTCATAGTGTTAGCATTCTTGGAAATTCACCAAGTTCCGGTGAGACCTTAATTCCTCAGCTTAAACCAATGTTACTAACATTTTGAAAATGTAGCTTCATAGTGTCAGCATTCTTGGAAATTCACCAAGTTCAATAAAGAACTCCTTAACACAAAATACGCTTATTACCAGTTGTCAACACAACGATATACTTTAGCCTTTGCTGTGGTATCTGTACAATATTTTAATTTTGAAACTCTTTCAAATCCAGCATGGAAGTTTCTTCCAGCCTATTGTGCTACCCTTCATCACATATTTTAATTGAGATAAAATTACTTGAATAAATGACAAGACTATTAGTGTAACATATTACAACTAATATTTTTTCATTACTACATAGGAAAACATATCCTTAGCATTTCTAAAATGACATAAGGATCTCTCCCACTGTTGTCTAATCATCATATGAATTATCCTGCTATGACATTTTATAGCATAAGACTCATCTGGTTGTGTACATAGCATGGAAACATGACTTAGAAATCTCAATTTCAATGATGCTCATCATGTGTCAAAACACTTGAATCTTGCTCAATTATTTTCCATGTGACAAGAACTCCTTCTCGTCATTTTGATATTGACTTACTTCAATATTTCATCTATGTAATTTGGCTTCAATCATATTAGGCGCTTCAATCCATCTTTTATAGATATCGATGCCCAATATCTTCTAAGCCTTTTATCAATATGAAAATCTTAACCGTGTTAATTTAAAATACATATTTTCCAATCAACCATATGTCATCTACATAAAGTATTGGAAATATGTCATAGCGCTCCCACTTAATTTCTTGTAACTCTACAAGCATCTTTATCCTTCATGATAGAATCAAACTCTTTTGATAACTTCATTAAGGTAAAGATTTCAACTTCGTTATGCTCACTTCAACCATTGAAGTGTGCATACCTTTCTAGCAACCTTTTGAATTTTATAAAACTCTCAGACTGTGTCAAGTACACATCTTTGATCAAACTTCCTCGAGAGGAGAGTTGGTTTTGTTATTCAACTGCCATATCATAATATGTAACTTTTGCTAGAACTATCCGCAAAGACTAAAACATCACTACGGAAGATCAAAATCTTGTAGTAGTCAACTCTTTGAACTTCGTCGAAAACAACTTTTCGATAAGTACAACTTTCAAAGGATGTAAAAATCCATGTCTTTGTCGCTATATAGACCCTTTTGCTATCGTTAGGCATCATGCCTATCGAAAGGACTACCAAGTCACATACTTGATATACATACAAGGATACTATGGCGGATATAATGACTCATAGTCAATTTTACGAAGTCAGGGCCCATCATTTGCTTCCTTTATAAGGTCCAGGTCCTTTTGTTGTCAAAACAACACTTTACTCTTAAACCACAAGTTGGTCTAAGTACAAAGTTTTAGGACTTTTGTGGTCCAGTTCGCAAACTCATTCGAAGTATCTACAATCACATGTAGTGTCTTCTACTTAGTCAAAATATGAAATCCTGGAACAACTTCCAGTGTTGCGCTACTCTTGACATGGTAACGAAGATTCTGTAATCTCGTTGAGTTTGTACTGTCCTCCCACTCACTTATTTCGTAAGAACTACTTTCTCGAGAAATCAACCCTTTCTGACAAACAACATTTGTCTTTGGTCGGTGATAGGAGAAATACCCAATGGATTCGTTGGGATAACCTTATAAACATATATGTATCCCATTTTGGTTGTAAACATTTTACACATGCTATGCATACCAAAACTTAAGAAAATGAAAATTCGAGTCACTACCCAAACCATATCTTATATGTTGTCAATTTCAATGAATTATGATGGTGCTCTTTTCAGTGAAAAAGCGGTTGTCACTAATGTATAAACTACAAAATTATAATGGCATTTTTTATTAATCTTACCATGACCAACAAGGTTCGATTTTGTCTTTTGAATACTCCAAACTAATGTGGGGTATTCGAGAAGTATAAGTTGTAGAACAATTATGCAACTCCTCAGATGTTTTGCTAAACTTGTAACTCAAAATTTATCCTTTATAATCCAATCATAAATACTTGATTATCATGTTACAATAATTTTTACTTCATATTAACAACCTTTTGAACCAATTCAAAATGTCAAACTTCGTTCTCTTTAAATAGATATAATCACATATCTACTCAAATCATCGACATAATTTTATGAAGGAAAAATTAATCCACCATACATCACTACACATAATGGACTATATACATCAATATGTATAATCTCCACTAAATTAGTCGACCATTCTACTTTGGCCTATGAACGGAATTTTAGTCATCTTTTGGAAGAGGTCTCACAAGCGTCAATTTATTGAAAACACAATGACTCCGGAAGTCCATCAATATGGAGTTCCTTCATGTTTTACTTTCCGATATGAATTAAAATGGTGGTGTCACAATTTAAGTGAAACTCTTTTACGTCTTGCAACGGTTAGCATTTAGTCTTATAGATGTTTACTTTACCAACATGATTTGTATTAACATATCCATCAATTATGGAATATGGTCATAGTTTGAACAATCTCATTTGTTCTCACAAAATACTAGAACAAAATAACAACTTATTAAGTTCTTAAAATAAATATTGAATGTTTGGTTCGATACGACAATGAACACAATAACACTTTATTTATGTTCTTGTCATAATCGATTCCACATCTATTACTAGTTCCTTTTAGGCCCTTGTATTTCTTGCATTGCGTTGTTTTGTATGACAACTCATACCAACCAATGTGGTATAAAAATACCAAAAAAAAAATACTTTGTTAACTAGTAATACATCTATAACTTGTATATCAAGCATATACTCCTGAGCTGGACTTTTCCAGATATCTTCTTTTTCTGCCATATATCTTTTTGTAATTCTATTTTCAATATTCCTTTTACTTTACAGAAGAATCATTCAACATCAAACAATGCTAGTCGCACTAGCTCATTTTCTTTGGCGTGTTAGTCATATACTATCACCCATTGAGTCATACTTTGAGTTTGATTGTTCTACTAATATCATCATATTAATAGCATTCTTCCAGATTTCACTCTTATCAATCTCCAAGTAAGGTAAAGGACTTTACCCATACTTTTAATCCATCCCATCATAACAATTTTACGATTAAGCTATTATAGCTCGAATGAAGGAATTTAGAGGATAATTTTTAGCGCCCAACTTCTTGGAATATTCAAACGCCTAGCGTCTTCAATCATTGCACATATTCAGATAATATAAGCAAACATTGTCACGCTAAATTATACCCAGTCATGTTGCCACAAATAAGTTTCTAGATATCAATATATCTTTCACTTGATTGTTTCTGAAAACAATTCTTTTCAGTTCCTAAATCACCTTGATCAACAAAACATTATTTTGAAGATAAAGTAATATGGAAGCAACCATGACTCTGGATTCTAAGTAGAATTGGTTGCTCTCTAGATCAATCAATCATTAATCATATGGAGCTAGGTAGGAAATACCAAAAATCTACAATAGGACTCAATTTTAAATTTCACTAATACGGTACCAATATAAAATGATTTCTACCAGATCATAACAGTTATATCTCAATTAACAATCTAATTGTAAGGTAGTTATGTGGATGGCAATGAATACTATAATTTGTGCAAATACTTTGATTGGTTGTTCATGATAAAGAAGTTCAAGTTAATTTAAAATTATTCCATGAAATCCCACTCAAAAACAACATCCCTCTTAGTCGTGTTTAGTGATTACACGAACCAAATTCACTACACCAAAACCGATCATCATGTGAGATGATGTAGCTTCAAAGGCGAACATCAACATGTTCATCATATCATCCATATGACTCATGTTTTACCTTTCGGTTACATGTTCCGAGGCCATGTCTGCACATGCTAGGCTCGCCAAGTAGAACCGTATTATTGCGTCTGTTTCAAGGCCATGTCTGTACATGATAGGCTTGAAAACACTCGGTGTATGCGAACGTTGAGTCTGTCACACCCGATCATCACGTGGTGTCTCGAAACGACGAACTTTCTTAACGGTGCATACTTAAGGAAGAACACACTATTATCTTGATATTAAGTGAGAGGGATCATCTTATAATGCTACCGATGATATCTAAGCAAAATAAGATGCATAAAAGTATTAACATCACATGAAGGATAACCTGATATGATATGGTCCTTCTTGCACTTGATCTCCATCATGGGCATCATGGTATGATCTTCATCATTCCACCGGCGTGGTACCAAGTTCCATTGTACCCCCAATCTTGATTGTCCATCAATAATAAGACAACCATATGGATACCTTCCGGTATATCAGTAATTTACAAACGAGATAATCTCATAATCAAATTTGTAACATTGACCATATCACATCACATGCCCAGCAAAAACTAGTTAGACGCTTCTAATTTATTTTTGCATATTTTACGTGGCTTAGGGCTTTCGAGAATAGAACCGTTCATACCTACGAACATCAACCACAACATTCATAAACACATTTTTAACAACCCTTCGTAGATTAGATCTTAACTATAGTAGGAGAAACGGACACCCCCTTAGCCACAAGTGAGACAATTCTCGCGTACATAGTACACATAAACTTAGTCTGGGGCAGCTTCATCCAACTATACCACTAAGATCATAAAATACTCAAGGAGGCAATAACATGATCATCAACACCCACATACACATATGTGTTCTACCCGTACAAAACATCTACGCATATATCCGACTCTGATACAACTGAAGGGGTCGTTGCATAGAAAACAAAAATTTCCCTACACGAGAGACACCCGAAAGGCCAAGATCTAATCTAGGAGACGAAGTGCAACGGACAAAGAGAGGTTTAAGGAGAACACATACCCTCTAAGACAAAAAGCGTTACGAGATCAAATCTCGTTGTTGGCGTAGTCGTACTCACACCGATCCCGATAGCAAGAAGATGTGCACCGCAATCCGGCGGTGCCTCTGTGATCGGTCACACGTACGGTTGATGACGACCTCCGTTCCCTCGATCCAGCGGGGCGCGGAAGTAGAGGATCCCTCGGAACTCCAGCATCACGACGACATGGTGGTGGTGAAGAATTCCATGGTCAGGGCTTCGCCAAGCCGGAGACCATGGAATTGAGCAGCGGGTGAAGTGGAAGGGAGGTGGGACAAGTGTGTGGAGAAGAGGAGCTCTCACCCTCCTTTTATAGGGGAGGTCGAGGCAGCCCAAGAGGGGGTGCGGCCAGCCATGGTGGTGCCCCCACCTCTTCCCTCTTCATGTGAGTGGAAGCTCCACTCACACCCACTCATGCTCCCATTATTTCCCACTTGGAAAATCCAAAGGTTTTCCTTTAATAAATAAGTAAAACATTTTTATTTCTTTATTTATATTTGTTAATTCCATTAACAAACATTTGCATATAGCACATCGAATCATTTGTTAATTCTATTAACAACCATTCGACGGAAAACCCCTTGAACTATTTCAATTTTCCCCGAAACAATTTCGGTGCTGCCCAAAATATTCTTCGATAGTCCGTATCCTCTCAAATGCGGCATCGAACCTTAAGTATGTCACCCTACGGTTCGCGAATAAGATAGACATGATCGAGACTCCTCTCCGATCAATAATCAACAGAAGGATCTGGAGATCCGTGATGACTCCTATATATTCAACGATGACTCTCGTGATCGTGTGAACCATCAACGTCGTGAACTATTCCCTTTGTCTCGCGATATTTTACTGGTCCAAGATTCGATCATTGGTATCAACCATACCTTGTTCAATCTCGTTACCTACAAGTACTCTTTTCTCGTTTCCGTGATATGACATCCTTGTGTTGTGACCTAGTCACGTGCTTGCAAGTGGTGTCGATGTGATATCACCGAGAGGGCCCAGAGTATATCTCTCCGTCATTTGGATGGACAAATCCCACTCTTGATCCATGATCCTCAACTAATACTTTCAGAATACTTAACGGCAACTTTATAGTCATCTTGTTACGGTGTGACGTTTTATGACATCAAAGCACCCTTCCGGTATCAGTGATTGACATGATCTCATGGTATAAGGAATAAGTTACTTCGTATGTTTGATATAACAATGTAAACATAATGACTTGATCGCATTGTTATATTCACTTTGGGTATATGTTCATCACATCATTCTTCTAATGACATGACCCCGTTATTAACAACATCCAATGTTCATGATCTGGAAACCTTGATCATCTATTAATCAACGAGCTAGTTAAAAGAGAGGCTTTACTAGGAACCGTTGTTTGTTTATTGAACACACATGTATCAACGTTTCCGGTTAATACAATTCTAGCATGAGAAATAAACATTCATCATAAACAAGTAATAAGATAATAAACATTTTATTATTGCCTCTTGGGCATATTCCCTTCATGAGGATGTCGTCAAAGTAAACCACAACAAATTTTCCAATGAAAAGGCGCAAGCCTTCATTCATGAGACGCATAAAGGTAGACGGGGCATTCAAAAGACCAAAGGGCATGACAAGCCATTCATGCAAACCAAGTTTTGTTTTGAAAGTTGTTTTCCATTCATCACATATACTCATGCGAATTTGATGGTAACCACTTTTAAGACCAATTTTTGAAAAGATAGTAGCACCACTCAATTCATCAAGCATGTCATCGAGCCTAGGAATAGGATGTCTATACCTAACGGCGATAGCACTGATAGGGCGACAATCCATGCACATACGTGAAGTAGCATCTTACTTTGGAACAAGTATAACCGACACGGCACAAGGGCTAAGGGATTCGCGGATAAAACCTTTGTCGAGTAGTTCTTGGATTGGTGCTCAATCTCCTTAGTCTCCTCGGGGTTGGTGCGGCAAGGAGCGCGGTTTGGAAGTGGGACACCCAGGATGAGGTCAATGCGGTGCTCGATTCCTCGTAGTGGAGTAGACCCGGAGGGAGTTCATCGTGAAACACGTCTTCAAATTCCTGCAACAAAGGCAACAAATATGGAGGGAAACTTGTCATGTCGTTAGTGTCAAGTGCTTCACCTTTGCACACGAGGACAAAGTGGAGGATGGATGGGTCATCTCGTAACTCTCGCATCTCCCTTTTGGTGGCAAGTAAGGCAAGGCCTTTGGGAACACTCAGACTTTTTCCACTCATATTTGGCTTGTGGATCTCACTCTCTTTGAGGTGGATGACTCTCTTACCACTCATCTCACGAGATTTGAGCTCTTCTTGTTTACGTGCAAGAGTCTTGGCATTGTCGGAAATCACTTGGCTAGGAGACATGGGACGTAGCACAAACGTCTTGCTATTCCACTTCAAGCTATAGTGGTTGGTACGCCCATCATGTATATCACTCTTGTCATGTTTCCAAGGTATTCCAAGAAGAAGATGACACACGGTCATAGGCACAACGTCACACTCAACCGTGTCTTCATAAGGGCCAATCTTGAATTGCACGGAAACCATATGTTGAATCTTGAAGGTTCCGGCGTCACTAAGCCATTGGACATGGTATGGATGAGGATGTTGCTTGTAAGTCAATTGGAGTTTGTCGCAAAGCTCTTTGCTAGCTAAGTTGTGGCAACTACCTCCATCGATGATAACCTTGATTTATTTGCCATTGATGCCGGCTCTAGTTTGAAAGAGATTGCAACGTTGGTCATGCTCATCTTGAGGAGAAGTTGTAAGGACTCTTGTCACCACTAGCGATGGATTCTTGTCCTCATCGCAATAGACACTTTCTTCGTCATCATTGGGCACGTCCAAGGAGTTGAGAGCTACTTGATGCAAGACATAGTATTCGCCTTCACTCATGGAATCACGTTCACCATCTTGGTTGACAATCATGATCATCTTGTTGTAACATTCGAAGGACTTTTGGCCACTTCCACCACATTTGAAGCAAGTTATAGTGCTTGACTTGACTTGAATAGCACTCGAAGAGGTGGTGGGAGGCACTTGTTTCTTGAATGGTTGTGGAGACTTGTTGGGAGCACTAGAAGATCTAGAGGTGGTCTTGTTGGTGGTTGGAGTAGTCACTTGTATCATTGGAGACGAAGAGGAGGGTCTCGAGGCAAAGAAAGCCTTTTGCTTGTTGTACTTGAGATCTTCTGCAATTTGACGTTCGGACTTGAGATCTTGATGGACAAGGGCCACAATGTTGTCATACGGTTGATACTCGACGATCTTCCTTATAGGATAGTTGAGGCCATTGAGGAAACGAGCCATTTTTTGCTCTTGAGATTCCATCACATGAGCTCGTATCAAAGATGTATCCATTTCCTTGTAGTACTCATCAACGGACTTTAAACCTTGACGAAGTTCTTGAAGCTTCTTGAAGAGGTCACGCTTGTAGTGTGGAGGAACAAACCGAGCATGCATGAATTGCTTCATCTCATTCCAAGTGGAAATAGGAGCAATGCGGTTGCGGACTCTTTCGGCTTGGAGACGGTCCCACCATAAGAGTGCATAGCCTTCGAATTCCAAAGATGCCAAGGCAACCATTTTATTATCGGTGAAGTTGTGATTGCCGAAGATCTTGTCCACCTTGAGATCCCAAGCAAGATATTCTTCGGGTTCATTCTCACCATTGAACTTTGGTACATTGAAGCGAAGGGCACTCATGTTGTTGTCTTCTTGTTGACGATGGGGATGCTCATGGGGGGCTTCATCATATACGGGTGGTCAATCATCGTATGGGTCATCCTCATTGTCTTCGTGTTGGCGATCATGATGGGGAGGATGACGCTGGTGGTCATTAGGAGGTGGTTGTTGGCGATGACGGAGTCTTGCTTCACATCGTTCGTATCATCATTGTCATTGTGTTGTTGTCGAGGACGCTCTTGATCACGGTGAGGGCATTGCGGAAGCACTTGTTCATCTCTAGGGTGTTGAGGATGATCATGTTCTTGGCGGTCATTGTTGTTGGGACGCGCATTGCGCCTTGGTGGCCTTCGATGTTGACGAGCACCTTCCACGAAGTCATTGTGACCATAGTCTTGAGCGTGGCCTTGTGGAGGTGGGTGATGATTTTGTCGAAGGTCCGGGCATTGCGGTTGTTGAAGAGGGTCACCACGGCCTTGGCGATGTCGAGGAGGTGGTGATGGCGAGCTATCTTCATACCAATGTCATCGCAGAGTTGTTGTTGAGGAGGTTGTTGTGGTTGTTGAGGAGGTGGTTTGTGGTTGTTGAGGTTGTACACCATCCTCCATGTTGCGATCATGGTGATCATGGTGGTCATGGCGACGAGCTTGGTGAAGATCTTGATTGTGGTGGCTTGAGCGGCGAGATCTTGAGGACGATGATGAATGACGGCGATTGGCAAGATTGGCCAAGTTCATGTTGATGCGCGTCATTTGATCATTCAATCGAGCCTCTTGCTCTTGGAGTCGACGCTCATAGCGTTGCAATCCGTCCTTCACGAGTTCACGGAGTTGGAAATGGTCATTGTGGGTGACGAAGCTGGCGTAAGCATTGTCGTTGAACAAGGGGTTTCCGTGATCCTCCGAGCTCGGACTTGTGAATACTCCTTCCCTAGCCATCTCAAGAACACACAAGGGTGATATATAGAAATGGATGTCTCACTTACCCAACATTACCTTTTTTTGGTCGTATTGAGGCTAGTGGAAGAGCCTAGGTGTAGGGAGGTATGTAAAGAGCGAGTCCAAAAAGATCGAAAGAAAACCGCAAACGACAGCACACACGCTTTATGTGGAAGGCAAATGGGTTAGGAAAGTGGCGAGGAAAAACGACAAAATCCGAAGAAAAGTTTGTTGTTAAACGTGGAGAAGAACCAAAAAGAAATGCTAACACAAAAACCAATCCTAGTGGAGGAAGTTATAGGTGGAACACACACACACACACACACACACAAGGGATAAATGGGGTTAGTGCGGCCAATGGACGAGCGGAGACGAAATGTACCTAACGAAGACTAAGCTCAATGCCACACCAACACAAGGAGGACACTAGCTCAAACCAAAAACTTTAAAAGGCAGCAAGATTCGCACCATGGCAACCGGTCACTCTTTTCTATTTTGCGACGCGAAGCTACATGTTCCTAAAATGGATAGCAATTGGCATCGATCCTTTGCTTCTTTTTCTATCTTTTTGTTTTTTAATTTTCTCTTTTTGATGGATTCTAAAATGCCAATGACTACTCGTAGCTAGTCTCTCACAAGCTCCAAACTTGGACTCTCGGTGCCACTAATGCGATGCCAAGCGGTGTAAAAGAACTAGTCCGAATAGGTAAGGTACACAATTGATGGGTTAGGTCAAGCGGAAGCAAGTTATACCTCTCGTGTTTATGATCACAGACTTGCGGCCGGTGGATGTCGATGTCGTGGCGATCCGTTTATGTGGTTGCGTAGATGGTGTTGTGGGCGTCGTGTGACAACTTGTTGCACTCAATTCGGATAAAAAACGACAAAGAAAAACAAGTTTCAAAATCTGTCCAGAAATCGAAGAGCAGAGATTTTCTGTGATTTTTGCTCAAATTCAAAATTCCTTCAAAATCAAGAATTTTTTTGGACAATTTTGGGAAAAGTGGCTGAATATAAAGGTGGGTAATGGTCTTTGGCAACAAATCTATGGATCAAAACCATGAAAAACTCAACAAATCGATAGATCGGTCGAAATCACTTTTGGCTATTTTTGGTGAAATTTTCGAATTTATGGTGGATAGAAGAAAAATTGGTGGAAAAGGAGGGTAGTGGGGGTCGAATTTGTGTCAATCTAGCTCTGGATACCAGATGATGCGGAGTGGTTAGCTCCTAGGTGGCCCGATCTTCATGAATTGACCAAGAACGCGAAGAACGAACGAAGAACGAGATGAACACGATGAACATGAGAGGGGGGATCGAGGAGAAATCATGGGGAATCGCGGGAAACACAAGGTAGATAACTAGTGGGAACTGAAGAATCCAAATCCCCCGTCAACTAAACCCCGAGGGCCTCCTACGGAAGAATCGATCCAACCGAACTCACCTTGATTGAAACCGCTTAACACCTGTAGCCGGTCCACTACGCCAATAGAACCTCAAGGGTTAGTTGAGGAAGATTGGAACCCGGTGAATCTTGATACGTTCCTAGATACAAATCATAGGAGTAGCCTTGATACGGTCCTAGGTACAAACCATAGGAGTAGGCTCACAAGAGGGATACAAGAGCAATGCTCAAAGTTCTAATTCATCTTTAAACCCTAAATCTAGCTCGGGGGAGTCCTTATATATCCGGGGGGTCGGAGTAGGTGAAAACAAGGTCGAAATCCGTCCATTTGCGTGCAATCAGGGGGGCGGCCTGGGAGGCCGGCCTGGCTGGCCCTTGAGGCCGGGGTGGGAGCAGGGGCACCCCCAGGGCACGCCGGCCTGGGGATGAGGTGGTAGCCGGTCTAGGGCCGAGGTGGGGAAGGGGGAGCCGGCCTGGAGGGGCCGACCTAAGGCCAGGGTGGAGGCCGTACCCATCAGAGGGGTGGCCGGCCTGGCGCCTGGGAGGGCCGGCCTGGGGCCGGGGTGGAGGCCGGGATCCTCTGCCTGGGGGCCAGCCTGGCCGGGGCTCGAGGCCGAGGGGGGGCTGTTTTCCTCCTTCTTACTCTGTTTCTTCTTCTTCTTCCTTCACGCCATCTTCTCGCACTTCTTCCATGGCTTCTTGGGAAACTTCTTGGGCACATTCCGGGGCATCTTGAGCATCATCTTGAGGGTCCATGGTAGGTTCCAACCTAAGCACACAAAGGGAATTTCCATGAGGTAGCGCACCATTCACCAAGTCACCGAAAGCATGAAGAGAGAGGAGTGAGTTCACCTTGTCATGTATTGCTTTAGCTCTTGATCTCGTCATTGGTCCACTTGGTGATGGGCTTGGTGGAATGGGGTGTGCTACATCACATCACACCACGAGGGGGCGTGGGCCCACCCTTGGCCGCACCACCCTATGGTGTGGGCGCCCCGGAGCCCCTCTCCGACTCGTTTTCGACCTGGAGTTTCCTTTCGTTACGCATATTTTTGATATATAATCCCCTGGACCCCCCGAGGTCCGTATATTGTTTTCTCGTCGTGTTTCGATTTCGAGCTGTTTCTGCCAGGATCTATTTTCAGTTTTAGAAGCATCATGGTCTCCGCCAACAACAACAAGGGGAAGGGACCGAAGGAAGATGACCTCCAAGACCGGGAGCCGGGGGAGGAGATGTAGAAGAAAACCCACGAGTGCATCCACGTGCCACCATCGCAAGCATTGGAGTGGTTGCAAAATCTCGCAAGCAAACGAAAAGGATGAGCACCGGAGGGAAGGCCCCATTCCACTTCTTAGCTTCAAGGACACCCCTTTCAGGCATAAAGAAACCTTTCCGTACTTTAATTCATGAGTATCAATCTAGGAGGGTACCCAAGGGAGATTTGCCTTCTTGCTGGGATGTGGATCGTTCTAACCGTGCAGATGAAGGAAGCTCTCAACCTAAGGAAGAGTGGGGCAAAATCTTGGTGGATGGGATTCACAGTCTGACAGGCATGCAAACCGTATTTATCACAATACGGAGGTGATGCGTATTCTTATGTTCGCAATTGAAGATCTGAAGAAATCAATTGATAAGCTCACCGAGAAGGATTCACCACCACCACCGAAGAATTGATTCGTCATTGGTATTGGCATCCCCTTGGCTTGTTCCAAGCTTGGGGAGTGCCGCGGTATCACACCTTTATCTTTCACCCTTTTACCTTTTAGTAGAGTCATGTCGTGAGTAGAGAAAATATCATATAGGATGGTTTGCAGTATGGAAGTGTTGCTCTCTAGTTGGTTATCGTTGTATCCCTTGGTTTGAGTTGCCGTAATGAAATATTAATGAGAAGTTTCATCATCTACTTGTTCTACTTTATTTTAGTTTCCAATTTTTGTTATGTGATTGATCTTGTTATTATTAGTAGTATCAATGTTGGAGCTTCAAGATAATCTAGTTGGTTTTGGCAAACTTAGCATTGGTCAGTAGCAACAATTCGTTGAGACTTAAGTAGAAAAGAGGGAGTTGCATGTAGATATATTATTCCATGATCTTTCTTTCTTGTTATCCCATCAGATTAGTATTCTCAAATAAGTTTGTTTGAACCTTCAAGGAAGATTGCATGATTGTCTTTGTCATATATGTTTTTGTTTGTTTTGCTTTGATTCTTATGCTTGCTACCCAACCTTGCTAGCCAAAAACCCGTACTCAGAGGGAATGCTTCTCGTGCATCCAAACCTTGAGCCCAAAACCTTGCCATTTGTGTCAACCATACCTACCTATATGTGGTATTTGACCGCCACTCCAAGAAAATTGCTTGTGTGCTACCTTTAAACCTTCAAAATTACACCTGTTTTGTGCTTCTGTTTTAGCTCACGAGGACGCAAATAGAGAATCTTTATCTCACTTGTTGATTGGATTTCACACCCTGGACTAATGCCTTCATCCGCTTATCCAAATGCTAGAAGAGTTGGCAGCGGGGTTCCTAGCCCCAAATAATAATACAAATTATCTTCACTATTGTTGCTCCTGATTTATCAGTCAAAGCATAATTGTGTAAACAAAAGAGAAAGAGGGATGAACTTATACTAGTTACGTCCTTCTATGGGAGCCGCTCTTGTGAAGTCTAGTTGGCTTGTGACGTACGGTATTTTATGTTTGCCATTCGTTGACATAAACATACGCCTCTCAAAATTTAGAAACTCCTCCACTGTTTGTGATTGTTGGCAGGCACCCGAGGATTCGGTTAGCCATGGTTTGTGTAAGAAAGGTTGGGACGAGTGTCAACCATTTTATACCTCTGTTTTACAAAATAAAAGCTCTAGCACATGAGTGATCAATGCTTCCCTCTGCGAAGGGATGATGACCCACAAGTATAGGGGTGTATCGTAGTACTTTTGATAAATAAGAGTGTCGAACCCAACGAGGAGCAGAAGGTGTTGACAAGCAGTTTCGATGAAGGAATAACTGTAAATACTGGAAACCAAATGTGTAGGTTTTTTTGATATTGCAGATAAATGAAGTGTGAGTAAATAAAATGCAGTAGTAATAATTGCAGCAAGTGGCCCAATCCTTTCTTCAGCAAAGGACAAGCCGGCGAGTTTACTTATGATTAACAAACGTTCTCGAGGATACATGGGAGGTTTCTGTCAAGTGCTTTTGTTCCATGCAGCTGAATAATGTTCAGTGTTTTGATAAGTGTTGTGTGGGTGAACCTATGCTAATGTACCGTCCTATCAAAGACTAATACATACTTGTGATTATAACCCTTGCAAGCATCCGCAACTACAAGAAAGTAATTAAGAAATAAATCTAACCACAGCTTTAAACTCCGGGATCCTACGCTCCCTCGTGTAATGGTTTCCTAAAGGGGGTTTAGGTTTCTGTCACTCCGGCAACCCCACAATTAGTAGCCAAATACACGATGCATTCCCGTAGGCCCATAAATGGCAAAGTATCATGTAGTTGACGTTCGCATGCCACCACTAGAAGAATAACACCACAACTTAAATATCAAACATTAAATATTATTCAACATTACTTCACTACTAAAAACTTGACTTCTCCCATGTCCTCAAGAACAACACAAACTACTCACAACACATCATATAGATAATGATCATAGGTGATATAATGGATGATAACAATCTGGTCATAAAGTGAAAACACCGATAAATCTCACAAGCATCAACTACTAAGAAGTAATCCACATCGGGAGAGATCTAATGCAAAACAACGATAGAGACCCCTAATTGTTACATCAGTATGAAGGTGGATGATGAGGGTGATGGTGCTGGTGGTGATGACAATGATGATGACTACTTGATGATGCCCAGAGTGATGACGGTGATGATGGCGGTGATTTCCCCTCTTCGGAGAGGAATTTCCCCGACAGATTTCTCCCTGCCAGAGAGCTTTTCTCTCTCTGGTGTTTTCCGCCCCGCAACAGCGGCGGAATAATTCTTCGAGGATGGAATGAGGCTTAGGGTTCCCTCGGGGCCAGACACGCCAAAGATGACCCCCGGAGGTGGGCCAGGGTGGCCAGACCCCTAGGTGGCACGGCAAGTGTCGAATATGCATCTCAACAAGTCCCTTGGAGGAACCGATAGGGTTTTGAGTAAGAGAAAGAGGAGGCGGTGGTGACAATCATCGGCTAACAGGGGGCAAGATTTTCCCAGGTTCGGGGCCCTCGTAGAGGTAAAACCCTTACTCCTGCTTCTGTCGATCTGTATTAACGAGTAGATCGGTTACAATTGGGGATGCTCAAGTCGAGAGTATGATCTCGATCTCAAGGCTTTGATGGTGCGGTATTTCCTGGTCCTCCCCCCGGTGGTTCTCCTGGCTTTATATAGATATCCAGGTCTCAAACCGTGCCCGGGGGGGATACAAACCTAACCCTAAGTCGGTTACAAGTTTCCTTTCATAACCCGCAAGGCTTTGCGGGTGGGCTTTGATTGGGCCTTCTAGAACAGTTCACGGCGCTTCCTTTGGAGCTTGGGCCTTGGGCTTTAGACCGGGTAGGCTCACCCGATAGGCCTAGGATCCATCCCTTCGTCAGCCGTGGGGCGCGCCACCCCTAGGTGTGGGCCCCAGGTGGGCCCCCTCCGGCTCTCCTTCTGGCTGATTTCCTCCTCTGAACTTTTAGGAACCCCCGGATGTCCCCCTTCTTCTTCTGATCTTCTAAAATATGGTATCTCTACGGTGCTTTTTTCCAACAGATTTCTGGTCCCGGTGTTTATTATCCAAAAATTATAAAACATGCAAAATAAGATAAAATAACATAATAGATGCATCATAACATGAAATATATCGATGAATAACAGAAAATTATGATATAAAATAGTGATGCAAAATGGACGTATCAACTCCCCCAAGCTTAGAACTCACTTATCCCCAAGCGAAACTGAACTCAGAAAACATGACCACATGTTTATGGAGTGAAGAGTCGATAACTAAAATACGGACAAGAAGCATCACATTTACCTATGCACCAATCATTACAGACAACAACTTCCTCTCATATAACTTAACTTTAAACAAGTAAAGGGAGTCACAAACAAAGATACAAAAGAGAGAATCAAAATTGGTAATGGAAAACTTTGTTCTTGGTCAGAGAACATTTAATGAAATTATACTTATCATAGGTGAAGTCTTTATAACAAGGTTTATAGTGTAGGGATTAACATGTTTAATTATAACAACTCTTTTACAGTGATTCATAGCTTTCAAAGTAATATTCATTCAGATAATAAAGCATGCGCTAAACAAAGAAGGATAGAAAACATGACTGATTAAATCAACATATAGATGATGTGATCACAACAACTCAAATGCTTGCTGGAGACAGAAGGAAATGGGTTTACTAACTCAACATAAAAGTAAAGGATAGGCCCTTCGCAGAGGGAAGCATTGACCACTCATGTGCTAGAGCTTTTATTTTAATAAACAAAGGTATACAATGCATGACACTCCTCCCATCCATCTTACACAAACCATGGCTAACCGAATCCTCGGGTGCCTGCCAACAATAACAAACCGTGGAGGAGTGTCTAAATTTTGGGAGGTGTATATTTATGTCAAGGAATGGCAAACGGAAAATACAGTACGTCACAAGCCAACTAGACTCACAAGAGCGGCTCCCATAGAAGGACGCAACTGGTATAGAAGGTCATTCCTGTTTCTCTTTTGTTTACACAATTATGCTTTGACTGATAAATCAGGGGCAAAAGGAGTGAAGAGAATTTATATTATTATTTGGGGCTGGGAACCCCGTTGCCGGCTCTTCTAGCATTTGAATAAGCGGATGAAGCCACTAGTCCAGGTGTGTGAGTCCAATCAACAAGTGAGATAAAGATTCTCTATTTGCATCCTCATGATTTAAAACAGGAACACAAAACCAGAGTAATTTGAAAGTTTTAAAGGTAGCACATGAGCAATTTACTTGGAGTGTGATGACTCCCAAGTGCAGGAGATCAATTGTAGTACCTTTCGATAAGTATTTGAGTGTCGAACCCACGAGGAGCTGAAGGTAAGCTATCTATTCTCTAAAGCCCTATAACCCTCTTATATGGCTGTTTATGCAAAGCAATAAGTTTGACTAAAAGGAACTAACTAATTAAAAGCAAGTGACGTGGAGTGTGGTTTGTCTAGTAACTAGTGAAGCAAGTTTAAAATGCAAGTAATCCTAGAGCAAGTTTCTAAAGCAAGTTTCTAAGCAAGTTTCACAAGTAGCAAGCAGCAAATATCTCAAGTATCTCAAGGGAGTAAGTGTTCTAGCAATAGGTGTTTCGTTCGTGTGGTTGTCACAATTAGTGAAGCACATGTTTTAGTCTTAGTTGTTTCTTCTAGGAAGGATCCATGAATAGGTATAGTCAAGTAAATGATCTACAACCCCTTATGATGGATCATGTGGCCAAGTAAATGACTGCACAAGATTGATTAAGACATAAAGTCCCACCATAGCCTTACGTTCTAAGGTCCCCTATATATATCCCCCAATAACTTAACTTTGTGGCTCGGTCTCAGGTTACTGTCACTCCCAAGTCACCACCACTCCATCTACCGGTGATCACCTTACATGCATTCCCCAACATATGTGTGCACTCATATATTGTACATAAAGACAATCATAGAAGATAACAAACTTGTATGCAACCAATCAACAAACTATTTCACCATTGCCAAGAACAATTCACTACTCAAACATAGACGGGGAGACACAATACATCAAGGGAATATAGTATTGCATCATACATCGTGTTTGCCAAGAGATTAAAGTGGAGAGATGGAGATGATCTTGCTGTAGATGTTGATGATGAACACGCCGGAGGGGGGTGGAGCCCTCCGGGGGTGATCCCGGCGGCGTTTCCCCCCTCCGATCTTCTCCGGCGGCAACCTTCTGTCTCTCTGTTTTGTGGTTTCGTCTCTCGGCGCCGCCCCCTCCTCGAAAAGGCCAGGGGACCCTTTATATAGTCGTTTTTAGGTCACGAGACACTCGGGAGAAGAAAGATCGACGACATCGGAGCCACGAGGGCAAAAAGGGGGCCTCTCACGCGGCCAAGGAATCTGGCCGCATGGAGGGTCCTCTTTGCCACCTGGTTGGCCTTTTGGCCCTCTACTTTGTCCCATGGTCTTCGTGTCGAAAATTCTGAACCGTGCTCTTTGGCCTTGCCCTTTTTGGAGTCCCGAAGCTCCCGGAAAGTCTGAAACACTAAAAAGTACGTTTTCTGGAAAAACAGGGTTAGAACCAAAAGAAGGGGGATTGTTTAGAAAATCCCCCAAATAATTATAAAACATGAATATAAGTTGCTAATATGTAGGAAAAACAAGTAATAACATGCAAAGTTCATGTATGCGTTTTACATGCATCAACATCCCCAAGCTTAACCCATGCTCGTCCTCGAGTATGAAGGTGATAAAACTAACATGGACTTTGCATATTGAAACAATCATGGGATATCAAGGAGGATTATTCATGCTACATATAATCAAATGATTAATACTAGAAATGAGTATCAATATACAATTCATGTTGTAAGAAATATCAAATATGCAAGCAAAGATGCTTCATGAAAGTTCACAAAGTGTATAATGAAATAAAAGCACTATGGACCAAATGCATACACAAAATGAAAAATAAAATACTATATTGGTCAAAGAATAGCATAATGGAAAATAGAAAATATGGTGGACACTTTGGAGAAAATTGAGTAGAGGTAAAACATGATAAAGTCTTATTTAGCCTCTAAATTATTCAACTAAAATTATTAATTGAAATGTGGTATCCATTGATCTAGGACTCTCATTGCCCCTTTATCACTAGCATCTTAAATGGTGAATGTTGAAGTAATGTGAATGATAAGGTGGTTGAAAGCCTCATGCCCCGTGAGTGTGAAAACCTACTCCATGATTACTCAACTTAAGATTCCTAATAAGCTTTGTACAATCATAATAAGTATTAATGACATCATAGAGAACCGCAAAGAGGTACCTCTTGCCCCATGACATGGAAACAAGCCCATGTCACAATGACAACACAAACAAACGGAGTAGACTCATCATCCTTTTTATTTTCATTCACTATTATTCATAGCTTCTTATTTTATTGTAGTATGTGTTGTAGAGTCACTCAAGCTGTAAGTAAATTTCCACCATGATAAAGCATGGCTTGGGTTAGCGGCCCAATGCGTTTCTCTAGTCATATAGATACTTACTCATCAAAACTTACTATTCCTCTATTTCATTTCGGCATGGCAGGAGTCCAAAAACAAAAGTACATGATATCAACCAAATGTAATTTTTTTTGAAATGTTGAAAGCTTTCCGGTGATACATGTTTATAGCTAGCTCCCAACCACACACTTGTCAAACGCAAAACTTGTGGCTCCCATTATTGGGTCATGTTTATTAGATGCATAAAAAGTAAAGTGTGCCTTCAAAAGTTCGTGAGAGTCCTATCCCAAGTTCAACCCATGACAATTAATAAAGTGAATATCTTAATTTAGAACATAAATAACACAATAACATGGTGAACATACTCGGAATAGCAATGAAGCTAATGGGAAGATATGGTGGACTCACTGGAAATACTTGGCTAAGGAGTGTTGGAAACAAGTTTTTACTTGTTGGAATTTTTAAATTTTTGGCTAGCAAGAGGGAGATAGTTGACCAGCTACTATGCATGCATATGTCCATAGAACTATTCATTTCATGACAAACTAAATAAACCAGCAATTAACATCAAGGACATGAATAAGAGATAGCTCAAGACAACATTATTGCAAATTTCTACACATAAAAAGCCTATAAATCATGCAAACATATGTAGCTCTTCAAATCAACCATGGCATCCCTATTCCAAGTCATAATACTAGCATCCAATACATTCCAACCCCAAACTCCAGTAGCTCAATCTCATATAAAATGATGGGTGTGGTCTTATCAAAACAAAAATAAAAACAAAAACTAGACGCCTCAAGTCTCTACGATAAATGCTTTGCTTAGAAAAACAGAAAGTAGACATGTGCTAACAAAAAGAGTGTAGCTCCAGTGGGGTGTTCATCACATCCCCAAGCTTATGGCTTTCACCATTCTTGGATGTCTTGAGGCGCAGCTCCTCTATTCCCTGTGAAAAAACTTCACAAAACATGTTTCTCCCATTCTTTTTCTGTGGGGTGAGATTAGCAAGGACAAACAAATCACATGCTTGCTGTGCAAAATTCCAAATCAAATTCTCCAGTAGATATAAAATAAGGTTCATTATGTTGTATGTTCACTCTCTTGGTTTAAAGAATCATGGAAATTCGATTCCCAAGCCCAAAGAGTGCATAAAACAAAAGAAGGCAGAATCTGTCCAGAAAAGCAACAGCAGAAAAACGAACGTTTTTCCCTAATCTAGACTCGTCAAAAAATTAAGCCAATTTTTGTGATTACAGAGGACGAAAAGTTGCAGAAAATAGTAAAAAATTAGCTCAATCCGACGTACCAATAAAAAACGTAAAATCAGACGGTGACCAGACTCGTGCTGAAACAGAAATTTCATGCACTAGGATAGCAACTTATAAGTCCAAATGGGTTTGACTTGACTCTTTATTGAAAACTCCAGAATTAAAAAAAAAACTAATCTCTTGAGAGAGAAAGAGGACACTAGGAAAATCCAAAAAAGAACAACCGGGTTGCCTCCCGTAAAGCGCTTTCTTTATAGCCATATAGCTAGGCTTTACTTACTTAACATCATGATGGTTGGAGTGAGGTGGCTCGGCATCCCCAAGCTTGGATTCTTGAACTTATTTGATACATGTAGGGTGAGCCCAGGGGTACATCCCCAAGTTTGATTGGTTGTCCCTCTTGATCTTTGTTCATCTCACTCAACTCTTCCTCCTGAAAAATTCTTCTTACACAAATCTCAACATAAAACTTGATTAGAGGGGTTAGTGCCTCCATAAATAAAATACACATAGGTACAGCAAAGACACATCATGAGTTGATTCTAAATATTAACTACTGTTACTACAGTTGTGCATTGCTCCTTGATCAAAAGAACCACATAAAACACAAGTAATGAGAGCAATGCAAAATAAAGACATAATCTGCCAAAAACTGAACAGCCCGTAAAGAGTGAATTTTTAGAGGCATTTAAGTTGCTCAAATCAGAAAACTTAAAACTAATGAAATATGTAGTGATAACTAAATATTTCTTTCGTAAATTACCAGGTCAAAATTCCACTTCTATGATTTTAAACATTTTTCGCAGTGAAGTTCAGGAATTTGTTTTCTTGACAGCTAATTACTATTGTTTAATCCTATCTCTCATATAAGATTATTCTTGCAATTTAAGATGAGAAATAAGACAGAAATGTGATGTTACAGTAGTGAACTAATATTTTTATTGTTTTTAGCTTTGGAAACAGTTTTAATGATAGAGACTTTGCAATGGTTTCATTGGCATGAACAACACATGTTCAAGGTCGACCCCAACTTCTCCATTACTCATCCTTCTCATTTACTTTCCCAAAAAAATTATAAAATGAAAATCTTAAACTAAATGATAGATAACAGTAGGTAAAGGTATTTTACATGTTGAAAAGACATAAATGTGTGCTCAAACCGAATAGGAAATTAAAGCATAAGGAACACACCAAAAAATATTAAACAATTTATTTTTAAGTCTAACCCCTTTCCTATGCATTGGCATTTTGTAATGAAACAAATAAAAGAAGCACATAATAGCAAGCATAGAAAGGTAGATCAAGTGCAACTTCAATACTTTCAGCGTAAAGAGGGGAAACTTAATATTGTTTAAATATGTGTAACCATGTTTCCCTCTCTCATAATAATTTTCAGTAGCATCATGAATAGATTCAACAATATCAATATCACATAAAACATTCTTATCATGAGCCACATGCATTAAAGAATCACTACTCTCCACATAAGTAAAATCCTCATTAGTGATAGTGGGAGTTAAACATTCATAATTTTCATTGCAATCATCATATATAGGAGGCATAGTATCATCAAAGTGAATTTTATCCTCCAAGCTTGGGGAACTAGAAATATCATGCTCATCAAAACCAACTTCCCCAAGCTTAAAACTTTCCATAGAATCAGCAAGTATATCATTTTTATCCTCAATAGTAGGGGGACTAAAAATATCATATTCATCAAGATAAACTTCCCCAGGCTCAAGGTTTTCCTTAGAAATAAATGTGTTCAAAGAATTAGTACTACCACAAATATGATTATTGTGCAAATAATTTTTCAATTTCTCCTCAAACACCTCATGTCCTAATTCAAGGTAGATATTATACAGTTCTAAAATTGTGTTTTAGGTTTATATGTTAGTATGCAATGCAAACAAGAATAAAAGCTTAGCACAACGCTCCCCGGCAACGGCGCCAGAAAAGTGCTTGATGACTCCCAAGTGCAGGAGATCAATTGTAGTACCTTTCGATAAGTATTTGAGTGTCGAACCCACGAGGAGCTGAAGGTAAGCTATCTATTCTCTAAAGCCCTATAACCCTCTTATATGGCTGTTTATGCAAAGCAATAAGTTTGACTAAAAGGAACTAACTAATTAAAAGCAAGTGACGTGGAGTGTGGTTTGTCTAGTAACTAGTGAAGCAAGTTTAAAATGCAAGTAATCCTAGAGCAAGTTTCTAAAGCAAGTTTCTAAGCAAGTTTCACAAGTAGCAAGCAGCAAATATCTCAAGTATCTCAAGGGAGCAAGTGTTCTAGAAATAGGTGTTTCGTTCGTGTGGTTGTCACAATTAGTGAAGCACATGTTTTAGTCTTAGTTGTTTCTTCTAGGAAGGAGCCATGAATAGGTATAGTCAAGTAAATGATCTACAACCCCTTATGATGGATCATGTGGCCAAGTAAATGACTGCACAAGATTGATTAAGACATAAAGTCCCACCATAGCCTTACGTTCTAAGGTCCCCTATATATATCCCCCAATAACTTAACTTTGTGGCTCGGTCTCAGGTTACTGTCACTCCCAAGTCACCACCACTCCATTATGCTACCGGTGATCACCTTACATGCATTCCCCAACATATGCGTGCACTCATATATTGTACATAAAGACAATCATAGAAGATAACAAACTTGTATGCAACCAATCAATGAAGTATTTCACCATTGCCAAGAACAATTCACTACTCAAACATAGACGGGGAGACACAATACATCAAGGGAATATAGTATTGCATCATACATCGTGTTTGCCAAGAGATTACAGTGGAGAGATGGAGCTGATCTTGCTGTATATGTTGATGATGAACACGCCGGAGGGGGGTGACCCCGGCGGCGTTTCCCCCCTCCGATCTTCGCCGGCGACAGCCTTCTGTCTCTCTGTTTCGTAGTTTCGTCTCTCGGCGCCGCCCCCTCCTCGAAAAGGCTAGGGGACCCTTTATATAGTCGTTTTTAGGTCACGAGACACTCGGGAGAAGAAAGATCGACGGCATCGGAGCCACGGGGGAAAAAAGGGGGCCTCTCCCGCGGCCAAGGAATCTGGCCGCGTGGAGGGTTCTATTTGCCACCTGGTTGGCCTTTTGGCCCTCTACTTTGGTCCATGGTCTTCGTCTAAAAAATTCTGAACCGTGCTCTTTGGCCTTGCCCTTTTTGGAGTCCCGAAGCTCCCGGAAAGTCTGAAACACTAAAAAGTACGTTTTCTGGAAAAACAGGGTTAGAACCAAAAGAAGGGGGATTGTTTAGAAAATCCCCCAAATCATTATAAAACATGAATATAAGTTGCTAATATGTAGGAAAAACAAGTAATAACATGCAAAGTTCATGTATGCATTTTACATGCATCAGAGTGGCGGTGAAATACCACATGTACGTAGGTATGGTGGACACAATGGGCAAGGTTTTGGGTTTGAGGTTTGGATGCACGAGAAGCATTCCCTCTCAGTACAGGGTTTTTGGCTAGCAAGGCAGGGTAGCAAGCATAAGATTTGAAGGAAAACAAACAAATATACATATGATGAAACCAATCATGCAATCTTCATTGAAAGCACAAGCAATCTTAACTTGTGAATGCTAAGTTTATGAGCTAATAGGCAAATTCCTCTTTCTCATACTGGCAACTCAAATTATTATTTCTGCAGACCCAAGCTAAGTTTGCCAAAACCAACTAGATTAACTTGACGATCTCTAGAGTGGTACCAAGTACTAATAACAAGCTCAACCATAAGAAAGAAGTTGAAAACTGAAATAATGTGCATAGAAAGTAAATGATGAAACTTCTCATTAATATTTCAAACCAGCAACTCACACGAACGGATACAATGATAACCATCTAGGGAGAGACACTTCCATACTGCAAACCATCCTATATTATAACCTCTCTACTCATGACATGACTCTACTGAAAAATTAAAAAGATGAAAGATAGTGATGTGATACCGCGACACTCCCCCCAAGCTTGGAACAAGCTGAGGGGATGCAAAAACCAATCACGGATAAATTCTTCAGTGGTGGTGGTGAATCCTTCTTGATGAGCTTATCAATAGATTTCTTCAGATCTTCAATCGCGAACATAAGCATACACATCACCTCCGTATTGCGATCAATACAGTTTGCATGCCTATAAGACGGTGAATCCTAGCCACCAAGATTTTCCCCCCACTCTTCCTTAGGTTGAGAGCTTCCTTCATCTGCACGGTTAGAATGATTCATATCCCACATAGAGGGAAAATCCCTATTGGGCACCTTTTTGCACTGATAATCATGAATTAATGTGTGGAAGTAGTTCTTGACTCCCGCAGCAGGTGTCTTCGAAGCCAGTGAGTAACGTGGAACCTTCCTTCCGGTGCTTATCCGCGCGTTTCTCTTGAGCTTCAAGGGGTTAGCCACCACCATAATGCTTGCGATGGTGGCGTGTGGACGCACTCGTGGGTTTTCTTCTACATCTCTTTCAGCTCCACTCTCGATCTCGTCCTCCGGCTTCAGGTCTTGGACATCGTCTTCCTTTGGTCCCTTCCCCTTGTTGTCGTTGGCGGAGACCATGATGCTTCTAAAAATGAAAACAGATCCTGGAAGAAAAAGCTCGAAACAGAAACACGACGAGAAAACAATATACAGACCTCAGGGGGTCCGGGGGATTATATAGCAAAAAGTTTCATAACAAAAGGAAAGTCCATGTCTAAAACGAGTCGGAGAGGGGCTCTGGGGCGCCCACACCATGGCTGGCGCGGCCAGAGGTGGGCCCGCGCCACCCTATGGTGTGGAGCCTCCGGGCTCCGTCTCCCTCTCGTTTCTGGCTCATAATTTTTTTCATATTTTCTAAAAACGGTAAAAATATAAGTTGGAAGATGTTTCACGAACTTTTTCTTACCAAAACTGTTACCTATTCGAAAACCGACTCTGCAGTTTCTGAAATATGCTTCTTAATAAACTCCTCCGGTAGGGCTGGAATTCGAGCCGAGCCGAGTCAGCTCGGCTCGACTCGCTCAAGCTCGGTCAACTGACGAGTCGAGCTCGGCTCGACTCGTTCAACAAACGAGTTCAAAATCAAAACTCGGCTCGGCTCGGTGAACTCGCGAGTAGCTCGCGAGCTACTCGTTTAACTTTTTTTATTTTGTAAAACTACAAAAATTCAATATTATATATTGTATATATAATTATTTTTCATTATTTGGGGCATGTATAATAAAATCATCAGAATAATCGATGGAAACATGTCACCATCAAATAATTTGTAGTAAATAAACTACAATAATCAGTAAAACAATGTTCACATTGATAAGAATATCATTAGAAACCCTTTTTACCGAGTTAAACGAGCTAAACGAGTACTCGTGAACTCGGCTCGTTTAGCTTGAACTCGTTTACTGTCGGAAACGAAAACTCGACTCGGCTCGTTGGACAACGAGTTCGAGCCGAGCCGAGTCAAGTTGCGAGCTACTCGTTTAACTCGTGAGTTTCGAGTTTTAATTCCAGCCCTATCCTCCGGGGTCATGGCTTGAATACAATCAACATTTTCATTATAAGGATCTGCGGAGATATAATGCTTGAGTCTTTGGCCATTCACCACTTGTGAAGAGTTGTCTTCAAGGGAAACAATTTTAATTGCCCCCAAACGATATGCCTCTTCGATAACAAAAGGTCCTTCCCATATCGAGAGCAATTTTCCTGCAGAAATCTGAGACGAGACCTATACAATAGCACTTTCTCACCAACATGAAATTCTCTTTTAAGAATTCTCTTATCATGCCACCTTTTAAATTTCTCTTTAAAGAGCTTAGCATTTTCATATGCTCCACTCCTCCATTCATCTAAAGAACTTAAGTCAAGAAGCCTTTTCTCACCAGCAAGTTTAAAATCTCTATTTAGGTCTTTCACTGCCCAATAATCTTTGTGTTCTAATTATAGGGGCAAGTGACAAGCTTTTCCATAAACCATTTTATAAGGAGACATGCCCATGGGATTTTTGTAAGCAATTCTATAAGCCCACAGAGCATCATTTAATTTCTTAGCCCAATTTTTTCTAGATTTGTTAACAGTCTTTTGCAAGATAGATTTGATTTCTCTATTTGATAATTCTACTTGCCCACTAGTTTGAGGATGATAGGGTGAAGCAATTCTATGATTAACATCATATTTATCAAGGTTTTTTTCTAAAACCACCATGAATAAAATGAGAACCCTCATCAGTCATAAGATATCTTGGTACACCAAACCTAGGGAAAATAATGTCTTTAAGCATTTTTAATGAGGTTTCACCATCAACACTTTCAGTAGGTATAGCTTCTACCCATTTAGTAACATAATCAACAACAAAAAGAATATGAGTATAGCCTTTTGAAGGAGGGAAAGTACCCATAAAGTCAAAACCCCAACAATCAAACGGTTCAATAACAAGAGAATAATTCATAGGCATTTCATTACGTCTAGAAATATTTCCAACCCTTTGACATCGATCACAAGATAAAATAAATTTTCTAGCATCTAAAGAGAGTAGGCTAATAAAAACCTGATTGTAGAACTTTATGTGCAGTTCTATCTCCAGCGTGATGTCCTGCATAAGCACTACTATGACATTTTCTCAATATCTCTTGTTGTTCATTTTCAGGAACACATATTCTCATAATACCATCATAACCTTCTTTATATAAGTGTGGGTCATCCCAAAAATAATGCCTCAAATCATAGAAGAATTTTCTTCTTTGTTGAGCTTCAAAGGTAGGAGGCAAATACTTCGAAACAATAAAGTTAGCATAATCAGCATACCATGGACTCTTTTTGGAGCTCACTTTTATTGCAGCTAATTGTTCATTAGGAAAACTATCATTAACTGGAATAGGGTCATCAGGGATATTTTCTAATCTAGACAGATTATGAGCAACAGGATTTTTATCACCCTTCCTATCCACAACATGTAAATCAAACTCTTGTAAGAGAAGCACCCATATAATAAGCCTAGGCTTAGCATATTTCTTTTCCATAAGGTACTCAATAGCAGCATGATTAGTATGAATAGTAACTTTAGAATCAACAATATACTGCCTAAATTTATCACAAGCAAAAACTACAGCTAGGAATTCTTTCTCAGTGGTAGCATAATTCTTTTGAGCAGCATCAAGAGTTTTACTAGCATAATGAATAACATTTAACTTCTTATCTATCCGCTGTCCAAGAACAGCACCCACAACATAATCACAAGCATCACACATAATTTCAAATGGTAAATTCCAATCAGGGGGTTGAATAATAGGGGCAGATATTCAAGCCTTCTTTAAAATTTCAAAAGCTTCTTTACAATCTTCATCAAAAGCAAAAGGTACATCTTTTTGAAGAAGATTAGTAAGAGGTTTTGACATTTTAGAGAAATCTTTAATAAACCTTCTATAGAAACCAACATGACCAAGAATACTACGAATACCTTTAACATCCCTGGGACAGGGCATCTTCTCAATAGCTTCAACTTTAGCTCTATCAACTTCAATACCTCTCTAAGAGATTTTATGTCCAAGAACAATTCCTTCATTAACCATAAAATGGCATTTATCCCAATTAAGAACAAGATTAGTCTCCTCACATCTCTGCAAAACTTTATCAAGATTCTGCAAACAATTATCAAAAGAAGTTCTATGGACGGAGAAATCATCCATGAAAACTTCCACAATTTCTTCACAAAACCATGAAAGATAGCAGACATGCATCTTTGAAAGGTAGCAGGAGCATTACATAAACCAAAAGGCATACGTCTATAATCATAGGTTCCATAAGGACAAGTGAAATTTGTTTTCTCTTGATCAAGCTTTTTAACAGCAATTTGAGAAAATCCAGAATAACCATCAAGAAAGCAGAAATGAGTTTTCGTAGACAACCTTTCTAACATTTGATCAATAAAAGGCAAAGGATAATGATCTTTCTTAGTGACTTTGTTAACCTTCCTAAAAATCAATGAACATCATATAACCAACTACTACTCTTTGAGGAATGAGTTCATTATTTTCATTTGGGACAACAGTCATCCCTCCTTTCTTAGGGACACAATGCACGGGACTAACCCATATACTATCAGCAATAGGATAAATAGTGCCAGCATCAAGGAGTTTTAATACCTCATTTCTTACCACATCCTTCATTTTAGGATTTAAACGGCGTTGATGTTCAACAACTGGCTTTGCGCCAGGCTCATTATTAATAGCATGCTGACAAATAGTAGGGGAAATTCCTTCCAAATCATCAAGAGTATAACCAATAGCACCCCTGCATTTCTTCAATATCCCCAATAATCTCTCCTCTTCTTTACCGGAAAGTTGAGAACTAATAATAACAAGATATAATTTCTTATCATCAATATGAGCATATTTAATATTATCTGGCAAAGGCTTTAAATCATAAACAGGATCCTCCTTGGGTGGTAATGTTGTACCCAAGTCCTCCACAGGTAAATTATGTTTCAGCATTGCTGGCTGATGTAGGAAAATCTCATCAATTTCATTCATTTCTTCTATAAAGACATCACTTTTGTGGTCTTCCATATATTGCTGTAAAGGATTGTTAGGAGCAAGAGCAATAGCAGCCAATTGTTCAACTTTATAATTCTCATTAGGCAATTCAG
Source organism: Alopecurus myosuroides (assembly GCA_028641055.1). Lineage (NCBI taxonomy): Eukaryota > Viridiplantae > Streptophyta > Magnoliopsida > Poales > Poaceae > Alopecurus > Alopecurus myosuroides. The sequence continues at coordinate 414,091,946 of CM054059.1, forward strand.
CTTTGTAAGGTGCTTTAGCAAATTTGGAGAAATTAAATTCATAAGACTCTCCATCAAACTTTGTAATAATATTCTCCCTTTTTACAATCAATAACAGCACCACAAGTGTTTAAGAAAGGTCTACCAAATATAATAGGACAAGTATCACTAGCAGAAGTGCCTAGTACTAGAAAATCAGCAGGATACTTAGTTTTACCACACAAGACCTCCACATCTCTAACAATACCAATTGGAGAAATAGTTTCCCTATTAGCAAGTTGATTGAATAATCACATCAATGTCTTCAAGTTCACAAGAACCAATTTCATGCATGATATCTTTATAAATCTCATAAGAAATAGCACTAGAACTAGCACCAATATCACACAAACCATAATAAGTATGATCACCTATCCTAATAGATAGCACAAGAACACTAGGTTTCCTAGATTTACTAGGATGAGAGACAATATTAGAAGCATCTTCACAAAATATAATGTGTCCCTCTTCTACATTTTGAGAAACAAGGTCCTTTACTATTGCTACTGTAGGTTCTATAGTTATTTGTTCCTCGGGTTCTATAGGTTTCCTTGCACTTTTATTAATCACAGTGGCTAACATAGAGTGTTATTTTACCTTAGCAGGGAAAGGCATTTTCTCAATATAAGGTTCAGGAACAATAGAATCAACAGTATGAACCTCTATATCTCTAGCAGGAACACGATTAATAGTATCTTTATAAGGTGCATGATACTTATCCCATTCCTTTTTAGGAATATCAATGTAAGAATAAAAAAACCTTATATAAGTCTGCAGCAACTTGAGAATCAAGACCATAAACAACACTAACATTATGAAAATCCTCAGATGACATAAAGGTTTTAATGCATTCATAGTCATAATTTATACCTGACTTTCTACCTTTGTCATTCTCCCACGCTTCAGTGTTTTCTTGAATACGGTCAAGAAGATCCCATTTAGCTTCATCCTTCATACGTGTAAATGATCCAGAACAAGAAGCATCCAATAAATCCTTATCATGAAGAGGAAGCCTTGCATAGAAATTATTAATAACGATATTACTGGGGAGCTCATGAATGGGACATTTGAGAATTAGTAACTTCAATATCCCCCATGCTTGGACAATGCTCTCTCCGTCATGAGGCCAAAAATTATATATATAATTCCGATCTCTATGGATTTCACTTGGAGGATAAAATTTAGAATAAAAGAGAGGCACAATTTCCTCCCATTCAATAGTCTGGCTATTTTTCAGCAGCTTGAACCATTCAGAGGCTCGGCTTGTCAACGATATAGAGAATAATTTCCTCTTCACTTGGCTCATTGTAATACCTGCACACTTGAAGAACTCGCATAATTCATGTAAAAAGAGCAAATGATCACCAGGATGGACATTTCCATCACCTGAATAGCAGTTATCCATAACATGTTTAACAATCTTTATAGGTATTTTATAAGGGTCCAAATCATCAGGCGGTGGGTCACTTACTACCCTAGCAGTGGCAGCAGTGCCCGCAAATAAGGACTCAAAAGGAGTTCCAAACATAGTGTAATAAAAGCAACACTTACAGCAGAAGCTTCCTTTATCAATTCCACTTCGCAATAGCGCTTCACTCCCCGGCAACGGCGCCAGAAAATAGTCTTGATGACCCACAAGTATAGGGGGTGTATCATAGTACTTTCGATAAATAAGAGTGTCGAACCCAACGAGGAGCATAAGGTGTTGACAAGCAGTTTCGATGAATGAATAACTGTAAATACTGGAAAACAGATTTGTAGGAGTTTTTGATATTGCAGATAAATAAAGTGCGAGTTAATAAAATGCAGTAGTAATAATTGCAGCAAGTGGCCCAATCCTTTCTTCAGCAAAGGACAAGCCGGTGAGTTTACTTATGATTAACAAACGTTCTCGAGGACACATGGGAGGTTTCTGTCAAGTGCTTTTGTTCCATGCTGCTGAATAATGTTCGGTGTTTTGATAAGTGTTGTGTGGGTGAACCTATGCTAATGTACCGTCCCATCCAAGACTAATACATACTTGTGATTATACCCCTTGCAAGCATCCGCAACTACAAGAAAGTAATTAAGAAATAAATCTAACCACAACTTTAAACTCTGGGATCCTACGCTCCCTCGTGTAATGGTTTCTTAAAGGGGGTTTAGGTTTCTGTCACTCCGACAACCCCACAATTAGTAGCCAAATACACGATGCATTCCCCTAGGCCCATAAATGGTGAAGTATCGTGTAGTCGATGTTCACATGACACCACTAGAAGAATAACACCACAAATTAAATAACAAATATTAAATATTATTCAACATTACTTCACTACTAACAACTTGACTTCTCCCATGTCCTCAAGAACAATACGAACTACTCACAACACATCATATAGATCATGATCAGAGGTGATATAATGGATGATAACAATCTGGTCATAAAGTGCAAACACCGATAAATCTCACAAGCATCAACTACTAACAAGTCATCCACATCGGGAGAGAGATCTAATGCAAAACAACGATAGATGTCGGATATATACCAAATAGGGGTATGTCAGATGGTAGTCATAAGTGCCGGATTACCAGGGTGGCCCAAGTGGTAGTGCGCTATGGTCCATTGGGCGGCCCAGTAACCTGACGCACAGAAGCCGGATTCTGGAAGAACCCGGATCACGGCCCACGTGATCTGGCTTGGAGGAGAAGACGGATTCTTTACTTTCCAAGTTATAGTTACCGTAGTCTTCTAGGTTTCCTATTCTGTAAGCCCTAATCCGGCTATTATATAAAGCCGGACGGGAGATGAGATAACCAGAGAAGAAGCGATAGGCTAACTCGCCGGGAACTTGATCCTCAGCGAATAGCTAGATCTAAACCTCACATTGTAATTCTATACACAGGCTTTAGCCCTGATTAGTGAGATTGCAGGAGTAGGAACGTCGTACTGTCGCGATGTACCGAACCTGGGTAAATCCTGTGTCACTGTCCACCACGCGATCCCGTTACCCCATGTCTCTACCGTAGTCTCATGACACCCCCGTCTATGAAAACTACTACGATGTCTCGACAGTTGGCGCCCACCGTGGGGCAAACGACGTCAGGCGTGAAGTTCCGATCTGGGATACTCGGCGGAATCGGAAGATCAATCACTGTCGGAAGCTTGGAGTTCGACGACGACGTCGGGCGCTTCCTCGACAACGGATCCTACATACCGGCACAAAACCACCTGGTAAGTGCCTGCGTGTTGCCGATCGGATCTGCTAACATCTTTATCGGACTAACTGCAGAAGCAATGGGGTTTTGCGGTGGAAGCAAATATTTCCCACCCGCCCTATACCCAGTCGAAGATGACTATGATACCGGATCCTGCTCAGATCGCCGACAAAAAAGTGATACGCACTTTATCGGCATGGTGCAATCCGAAGTCGCCGAAAACACGGATGACGGAAATCCCGTGCCAGAGGCAGATAACAACACACCCATCACAGAGGTGGAAGATCCGACATCCGTCAACATGACGATGGACTCAGAAGCTGATTCAGTGCTAGCCGCCATTGAGGCTAGATTAGAGTCTGAAACCGGATCGGATAATTTTGATTCCGAAGATGAGGATGAGGATACCTTCGAAAGAAAGGTAAAATCTCTTCAAGAGGGATTCCATGAAGTGCTAATGGCAAAACCGGCCGAAGTCACGGATGCCGGCAGCCAGGAAAGCCCTAAAACCCCTCCGCCGGAGGAAGAGAGAGAAGACGGAGAAACTTCTCCGGTATTTCCCAATGTCAAGGAATTGACAGAAGATGAGCCTGGTAAAAAGCCTCCCTCTTCCAAGAAAAAGCATAAAACCGCCAAAAAGCTCCAATACAAACTCCGGAAGAAAAAATTGGCTGATGCAGCCGAAGAAAACCCGGAAGTAGGAGATGCAAGCGGAATAAAGCCCGCAGAGAAGAAAACCAAGGAAATCCTTGTTATGCCAATGACAAAACAAGAAGAACAGGATCTGTTGCAAACGCCAGTGGGACCAAACGAACCCCCTGAGATGCTGGAAGCCAGGAGACGAGCTTTCCAACGGCAACAGCAACATCTACTCAGATCTCGGGAACACCTCCAAAAAACCCAGGATGACATCAAGGTCATGAAGGAGGAAATCGAGGAGTACGAGAGAAAGAATAGATCTGGCATAAAATCTACAAGGTTACCCGGAATCGTAAGACCGGAAGTACTGCCGCCAAAAGAAAGGTATCACAACCCATCTTGGCAAAAGCAGGTAAACGGCAAAGATGCCAGAGGCGAACCAATCTACAAAACCGCAACAGAAAACGCGGAAGCAGCGTTCGCCATCCTGAACAATGACATGTACTCCAATGGTGAAAAACTTCAAGGGGTGTATGCTTTCCTAGGAAAAGCATTGCAACAACAGTAGCGGGGCCAAGAGCGATCAGGGAGGCTGCATGATAACTCCGCCCTATGTAAAACAGCTACTTGCGCCGCTGGAGCACCTGGACCCGAAGAACCTGGAGATTCGGACAATTCAAAGGATAAAAAAGAGGATCCGAGAAAAGACAAGAAAAACCCTGACAATAGGGATGAAGCGTCCCGAACCGGATCCCATCCCCCGAAAGGTGGACTCAAACCCCACGATCGGGAAGAAAAATACCGGAATGACGGCAAAACAATGTCACCTCCGAGGAACCCAGCTGAAAAAGCTGGAAGATATGATACGCCTCACAGACGTGAGAGATCCCGGACACCTCCTAAGAATAAAGAAAGGCACAAGAGCAGAACTCCGCCTAATCCAAAAGGGCGTGATCACGGAAGAGATAGAAACAATCCCGGAAAAGCGCGTCCGCGCAACAATGGAAAAGAAAGGAGCAGATCCCCTTCTGTCCATTCAGCCGGAAGATATTTTGCACACATTGATAGAGCAGAAAAGGATGATCTATACTTTGGACCTAAGTGTTTCACTGACAGGATCCGAAGGATAACCCTGCATTCTGGCTTTGCCAAGGTCGGTCCAACGTACCAGAAATACACCGGCAGCACAAACCCGGATACCTGGCTCTCAGACTACTGTACATCCGTCCAGATCAACAATGGGACAGACCTGGAAGCTATCAAGTTTCTTCCCCTAATGTTACTGGACGGAGCCAGAGATTGGATCAATGGATTACCATCAAGAACTGTTGACAGTTGGGATGATATGGCTCGAGTATTTACTCAGCACTTCCGGGGAACGTACAAGCGCCCGAACAGCATCAACCAGCTGAACCGTTGCACCCAATTTGAGGATGAACCATACGTGGATTTCATCTCCAGATGGACGGCAATGAAGAATAGTTGCTCTGGAGTAACTGACGTAAAAGCAATGCATGCTTTCGTCAATGGCCTAAAACCCGGACTTGTACCGTTCATGGTTGGTTCCAAACAGCACAAAGATCTCGGATCTATGCTTACAACCGCCAACGAACACGCTGCAGCCGAAGATGACATCAGAGCAAGAGGAGGTAATATTGACGCACTGATACTCGCCAAGAAAACTCCTCGCTCTGACAAAAAAGGAACTCCAGAAACAACGACAAAACCCAAAGAGGTCAACATAGCCTTTGGAAGTGAAAAAGGGAATAAGTGGAAAGGACGCAGTCCAGATCCAATCAACTACACTCCATAAGAGTAGGAAAGGATTAAGTCGGAACCCTGTGTCCACCATTCACAATTTGGGAAGCCCACCCATACAAACGCGCAATGCCGGCTGAACAAGCACATGAAAGGCAGTGCAGGATCCGGAAATAAAGGGAAGAGTTCCAAGAGGAAATTCCCCAAACAAAAGCCAGAAGCTGACAAAGAAGACAGTGAATCGGACACTGATGAAAAAAATCCAGGAACAACAGCGAAAAGGCGAATCCAAATTTCCAAGAGTTGATGGAGAAGCAATGCTGACATTCTTAGCAACTCCATCAGCGAAGGTGGCTAAAAGAACGCTTCGAGAAATAAACGCGGTTGTTCCGGCAACCCCGAAATTCTTGAAGTACTCCAATACACCAATCACCTGGGATCAGTCTGATCATCCCGGGAATATCCCTGAACCCGGCACACAAGCTCTTGTTGTAAGCCCTATTGTCCAGAACACTAGGCTAAGAAGAGTGTTGATGGACGGAGGATCCAGCATAAACAAAATGTACTTGGATACGCTGAAACATCTGAAGATTTCCGAGTCCCAGCTCAATTACAGCAACATATGCTTTCATGGCATTGTTCCTGGTAGACAAGCACGATCCCTAGGAGAAATTTCCCTAGATGTCACTTTCGGAGATAAAGATCACTTCCGTCAGGAAAAAGTATCCTTCGAAGTAGTGCCATTCGAAAGCGTGTATCACGCAATACTCGGACGTCCAGCTTTCGCCAAATTCATGGCAAGATCCTGTTATATCTATAACAAGCTGAAAATGCCAGGACCCAAAGGAGGAGTAATCACCATAGCTGGTGACTTCAAGCTGGCAAACGAGCTGGAAAAAGAAAACGCCCTTTGCGCTCAGAGAGTCATAACAAAGGAAGAACTGAAGGAGCTGGCCAAGGAGGTATCGCCGACAGAAATGCCGGCAGGAAAAGAAACCCGGAAGCCAGCAGACAGCTTCAAGGCGTCCGAGAATACAAGACAGGTAATCCTAGATCCCAAAGATCCGACAAAATTCGTCGTCGTAGGGACTGGGATGACCGACAAATAGGAAGGCGAGCTCATCAAGTTCCTCCGTGAGAACTGGGATATTTTCGCCTGGTGTCCAGCTGACATGCCAGGCGTACCCAGGGAACTTGCTCAGCACCAACTCAAGGTGATTCCAGGTTCAAAACCCGTCAAACAAGGTCTCCGTCGATTTGACGGAAGAAGACGGAAGGCTATTGGCAAGGAAATTATCCGGCTTTTAGCAGCAGATTTCATCCAGGAAGTAATTCACACTGAATGGTCTGCAAATCCGGTATTAGTACCGAAGAAAGACACTACTGCTCTTAGAATGTGTATAGATTACACATGCTTGAACAAATTGTGTCCAAAAAATAGGTTCGCGTTACCGCGAATCGATCAAATAATAGATGCCATTGCAGGCTCTGAACTTTTATGCTTTTTGGATGCATACTCCGGGTACCACCAAATACGCATGAAAAAGGAAGACCAAATTAAGACTTCTTTCATAACCCCATATGGGACGTACTATTACGTAACCATGCCATTTGGCCTCAAGAACGCATGTGCAACCTACCAGCGTTGCATGCAACGTTGTTTGCATAGTCAGATTGGCAAAAACGTCCATGTTTACGTGGACGATATTGCTGTCGTAACCAAGGAAAAAGATACACTCCTTGAGGATTTGCGAGAAACTTTCGAAAACTTGCGCACTTACAAGATGAAGTTAAATCCATCAAAGTGCGTATTCGGGGTTCCCTCAGGAAAACTTCTGGGTTTCATCGTTTCTCACAGAGGAATAGAAGTTAACCCGGAAAAGATCAAATCCATCTTGAACATCTCGAAGCCTACGTGTGTGAAAGATGTCCAAAGATTAACAGGTTCCGCCGCTGCCGTCAGCAGATTTATTAGTCGGCTGGGGGATAAAGCCTTACCACTCTACAAGTTGCTGAAAAAATCCGACAAGTTCGAGTGGACAGAAGAGGCCGATGCAGCGTTAACCCAGTTAAAGGAAACTTTGATGAAAGCTCCGATTTTGGCATCCCCAAAAGACGAAGAACCTATGTTATTGTACCTCACGGCTACAAACAGGGTTATTAGTGCGGTAATCGTTGTGGAACGGAAGAAGGACGAACAAAGCATACCAGATCAGCATCCGGTATATTACATAAGTGAAGTTTTCTCCGAATCCAAACAAAGGTACCCACACTATCAAAAACTGGCATATGGTGTATTTTTCGCATCTAGAAAACTGCGCCATTACTTCCAAGGGCATTCCATAACAGTGGTATGTAAAGCACCACTAGGGGACATTATAAACAATGCAGAGGCAACTGGTCGAGTAGCCAAATGGGGTATCGAGCTAGCAGCCTTCGACATTAAGTATCAGCCAAGGACGGCAATAAAATCCCAGGTTTTGGCAGATTTTGTCGCCGACTGGACGGAAGCAATGGAGAAAACACCAATGCCAGAGTCCGAGTACTGGATCATGCACTTTGATGGATCCAAGGTGAAGGAGGGTGCTGGCGCTGGTGTAGTCTTAAAATCCCCTAAGGGAGACACAATGGAGTACGTATTGCAAATACACTTCAACGCCAGTAATAACGTGGCAGAATACGAAGCTTTGCTTCATGGCTTGCATATTGCAAAAGAAATAGGAGTAAAGCGCATCTTGTGCTATGGCGACTCGGATTTGGTACAGCATCAGCTTAACCAAACCTAGGATGCCAAAAGCCCTATAATGGCCGAATACCGGAGAACGGTGGACGAGTTCGCCATCTGTTTCTTTGGATTCGAAGTACTCCACATCAAAAGGGAGGAAAATTGGAACGCGGATGCGTTAGCCCGCATGGGATCAGAGAGGGTAAAAACCCTACCACCAGGTGTATTCGTCCAGCATTTGCACGAGCCATCCATAAAAGGTGGAGATATTGATTATCCTCTGGCTTCCGAATCAATTGAAGTTATGCTCGTCAAACCGGACTGGACAATTCCATATTTAAACTTCTTAGTCAATCAGAAGTACCCGAATGGAGCAGACGAAGTCTTACAAAGACAAATACAGCATCGACGCAAAGGATACGTGGTAATTGACAACTGTCCGTATAAACGCAGTACTTCCGGAATTTTTCAGCGGTGTATCTCACCGGAAGAAGGACGAGAAATACTGGAAGAAATCCATGCTGGAGATTGCGGACATCATGCTCAATCAAAAAGCATAGTTAAAAAAGTATTCCGCGCTGGGTTTTTCTGGCTAACAGCCAAGACAGATGTTGAGCACATAGTTAATACGTGTGCTGGGTGTCAATACTACGCCAAGCAGACTAATTTGCCGGCCCAAGCACTCAAAACTATCCCCATTACATGGCCATTTGCGGTCTGGGGGCTAGATATGATGGGACTGTTCAAAACTGCAAGAGGTGGACTTACACATCTACTCGTAGCAGTGGATAAGTATACCAAATGGGTGGAGGCCAAACCCATCAAAAAGCTGGATGGTGCAACTGCCAGAAATTTCATCATTGACTTAGTAATGAGATATGGCGTTCCACACAGCATAATAACCGACAACGGGAAAAATTTCTCCATTGGGGAGTTGGCAAAATATTGCCGACAAACGGGAATTCGTCTAGATCTCGCATCTGTGGCACACCCGCAATCCAATGGACAGGTTGAGAGAATGAATAGCTCAATCCTGCAAGGAATACGCCCAAGACTCGAATCTCCTCTTCACAGAGCAGCTGGAGCATGGGTAGAAGAGCTACCTTCTGTGCTTTGAAGTATTCGAACGACGCCAAATAGGTCAACCGGGCAAACCCCGTTTTTCCTAGTTTACGGTGTGGAAGCTATTCTTCCAACGGACATGATCCATGATAGCCCAAGAGTGCAAGATTTCGATGACTAAGATGCCGAAGAAGCACGACAGGATGCCGTCGATCTCTTAGAAGAGGAACGAGAGCTTGTGCTTCAAAGATCTGCCATTTATCAGCAAGGTTTACGACGCTATCATAGTCGGAAATCAGGCATCGTTCTTTTTAAAGAAGGTGACCTAGTACTGAGGCTGGTGCAACAAAGGAAGCATAAATTGGCACCAGTTTGGGAAGGACCATTTGTCATAAGTAAAGCCATGAAGAATGGATCATACTATCTTGTCGACATTCGAGATATGGAAGACGATCCCGAGAAGCCGAATCGCAAAAGAAAGAGAAAGATAGATGTTGAGCTGGGAGAGACAAAGAGGCCTTGGAGTGTCCAGCAGTTACGTCCCTTCTATACTTAGTTCAATTTCTATGTAAACATCTTTTGAGATCATGAAATAAAGTTGTCGGAATTCTGATATCCATGTTTTTACAAGTTAATTATAGTACAAAGCATGATTCCACCTTATCTATTTCCCAATGATCTCACAAAATACTCAATGTTAACCCGAATTGTGCCTGCGTGCTCGGCGTTTAAAAACTGAATGATTTCAGCCTGATAACGGCTAAAGGAAACTCGGATTGTGCCTGCGTGCCCAAGTTTCATTCAAACAATTCCTTATTTTTCTCTAAGCATTATCTGATTGCTTATATGTTGGGTCACTGGAGCTAGTTAGTAAAAATACCTTTAGTATGATCCATGTTTCCGAGTTTAAACTGATTGGTTATACCCAGTTACTCGGCATGACGCTTCATAATGCTATTGAGCCATTTCAAACGCTAAGGACAGTTAAAACATGTACGCCAGAGAACTTAGAAGATAAAGGAATAGTCAAACCCGAAAACCTTGCAAGGAATTTCATAATTCAAAACTGCAAAAGGCGGAGTTCTTGTTTTGACAAACAGAATAGAAGCATTGCAATATGAATTACATTGTACAAATAATGCTCCTATTATACAAATCCACCATCCAGTTTAAGTGTAGCCCTTCAAGCATCCGAGTCTTCTTCGCTGCTGTCATCCTCGGGGGCTGCAGGGACCTCTTCTTCTGGATAGGTGATGGAAATGTTCACCATAGAGGCAATCTTGGTGGCGTGACCTTTGATCTCATCAAAGATGGTGGTTCGCTGATTTTCCGTATATCCTTGAGGGATACCGGACGCCACGCGCCAAGACTTTGCACCAGGGTAGTGCATACGCATAAGACCAAGTGCCATGCGTGCACCACCCCGTGCAGCGGAGCGAAGGATGGATTCCCTGGACTCCGCCACCTCCATGATGGCACCCGGAAGTTTGTAAACCTCCGAGAATTCTATAGTACTTGTGGGAAGGAACTTGTTAATCAACTGCATTCCTGCATCCCTGATTGCGTTCCATACCTCCCCAAAAGCTCGGATTTTCTCAGTCCGAGAAAGCCCTAGAAAATTTCCTGTTTTTTCGAATAAGAAACCAAAAAAGGTTAGGCGAAAAAATAAAGAAAGAAAATAAGACATGAAGAAATCGGTAAAAGGAACTAACTTACCAAGAACATTGTCGATTTCGGTACCTTCTTTCAGGCGCGAGAATAACATACTTTCCAAATCTTGGATAATAGACTTATTTTCCGCTGCCTGTAAAGAAGCCTTGGATTGAGCAATCCCAAGGGCCAGATTACTGGCTTCCAGGTCTTTTTGAACCTTCATAAGCTCATTACGAAGGTTCGAGTTTTCCTTACGGAGCCGAGCGGCATTGCTGGCATCCTCAGCTAATTCTTTGGCTTTAGCTAAAGCGGCTGGAGGATAAGAAAAATATTCCGAATCTTTACCTAATAATAAAGGCATTAAGGCTTCCCTGGTTGGTTACTTGGTCGGTCAGTCCGTCATCGAAATTGCCACCAAAGTTGATAAAAATTACCCACCGTGCCACCTATAAGTCGTACCTATTTATTTTTGTTTCCTAAAAAATCTGGACCTCCCGTCACAATTGGCAGCGATATCATCATGACTCCGTGTCAGAGACGAATTCCATCGTCCCCTCAACTGCCCCACAGGGACTCCTCTGTCTCGCACATAATATATTGATCATGGTTCTGGTGCATCGAGAGTTCCGCATAGCGCTTCCGGGCTGCTCCCCCAACGCAGTAGGCCTTGAGGTTTTCCTCCTAGCTTGACGCAGAAACGGATGAATTTATCGGCGCCCGGATCGTCGGCTCGGCGGCCACAGAAAACTATAGCAGGGCCTGGCGCTGTGTAATCGATTTATATACATAATATACGTGCAGCTAGCTAACAACCGATCGATCTATTGAGGTGTGTGCCTGTCTGCTTGCTTAGCTACGTGTTGCCAGACTTGTGCCGGGGAGTTTTGGTACGTGACTGTGTTGCCGGAAAGTACTCAGGCGACTTCTGAAGACCGTGTTTGGACCATGGACGGTCTCGCTGCCGTACGCGGGCGCCGCAAAGCAGTAGTTGTGACCAACCAATATGGCCGAGAGTTTCCGGCGTATCTTTGAGACTAATTGACATGGCGGATGTTGTAGACAGTATCTGAAGGCGTCGTTGTTAGTGGTGGGGTACATGAGCTACTCGAAGGCTTGGCGTCGGGCCGCTGCCGGTCAATGATGGTGAGGCCCTCATAAGCGTGGAGCCCGGGCGGCCTCCATGGTAGCCGTGGAAGGGATTACCGGGCCTGTGGGTCTTGCGGTGCTTGGCGTCGGCAGGTAGCCCGAAGAGCGGGCGGACGACGCTGCACATATGGTTCAGATTATTCAGAGGCTCCTCGCGGCCTCACCTGGTGGACGCCCAACAATCTGCTCTTCGGCAGATTCGGCCACGACGGAGATGGCACGAAGCTTTCTCGCTGCTATCCTATGTACGTTCTAGCTCCTCCACGGCCTCACCTGGTGCAGCATCACGAAGCTTTCTCGCCTATGTGAGTCCCTACCTCCATACCACCACGCTCGCCGTTCTCGCCGCCTCCCTGCTGTCACGCACGCGCTTGTCCACTCCGGCAAGGCGCAATAGCAGCGGCAGTGCCATGGGCATGACTTGATCCATGGATCTTCCGGTTTGTAATTCTATATTCGGTTCGTCTTTGTGCTGCAGTGTCTAAGTAGACGAGTTGATCCATGGAAGGAGGCCATGGCGTTCGGCTGCTGAAAGAGTGGATCGACGCAACTACGTGAGGAGCTGCAGTTCGAGACCCTGCTGGCCGTGGCCGGGCACATGCCAATGAGGGACGCATGGCACTACGAGCACTTGCTCTCACAGACTCGCAGGACAAGATGCACGCTCCAAGGTGTAATACTCGCTTAAGCTCATCTACCTTTTTTTTAGCGAAAACCACTTCAAGTTTTTTGTCAACCCAAGGCATTGTCTTTTTTGCTGTCCGGAATAAGGATAGATAACCACTATTGTTGCAGTATGTGCTTATTTCAATATTTGTATAAATAAGATATTTAATAGACCAACATGCATCTCAGGGTATAGGATGACCTTTTTTTATTATCTAATTTTGACAAGGGTTCTCACGTACGTTGTGTCTTTGTCTCTTTTTATTCTATATTTTATATGTTTCAAATCAAGTATCATGTTTCGAAACTATTTGGAGGTTCAAAATCAAACAAAATATAGCGGAAAATCCCATTGGGGGTTCCTGGTTCAATGTCTCAATTCAAAACAAGTTTTTTTTTGTTTAAAAGATGCCTAATTTCAAAATAAGTAATATTTGAATGCCAAAAGTTATGAAAAATATATAGTACCTTCTTATTACATTGGAAGACTTAGAATGCACATATTCGAGTAACTGCATTATACATATTATTATGAAAGGTTGTGTCAAATGCATGTACATCGACAATGTTGGCAGGAGCGGATGACTAAACCGGCGCCGCACATCTTCGCGTTCCTCTGCTTTTTCTACTCCCCGGCCTGAGAGAGGCAAATGCTTTAGCGAAATAAGGTGAGGTGGCGGTGGCAGCGCATGGCTATGTTTTTGCTGAAGCGACAGAGACTGAGAGAGGCAAATTCTTTAACGAAATAAGGTGAGGTGGCAATGCCAACGCATGGCTACGCTAATGCTGAAGGGACATACATACAAGGTAGTGGTGATCGTCTGTCAGGGACACATTTTTTCTCTCCTGTTGCAACGCACGGGCATATTTGCTAGTTTAGAAAAAATTCGAGAAAAATTACTTTCCGGATAAAAAACTGCAGAGAATAAATACCTGTTGTTTCCGATAGCTGTAGCTAAGATAAGGCCAGCTCGTCGTTTTTTGACTCAACAATAGATTGAAGGGTTCTAACTTCTTCATTCTTGATGTTAAGTTTGTTAAAAACTTCTAAGTTTATGGCATCAGCAGAATGCTGAAACACGGAAATGAAAGCCAAACGCTTAAGTATAAACAAGCGTAGTAAGAAGCATTAAGAAGAAATCAGGCTTTCAACTTATTGCTTGGGGGCTAGAGATATTACCTGGCTCATTTCTCGCAAGTTTGCCAAGGTCTCGTTGAATTCTTTTGCATACTCAGAGAAAAGAATCCCAACATGGTGAAGGCCATCTTGTATGACCTGGCGAGGCGAAAATACGAAATCATTGCGAACAATTAATCCGCCTTGTGGCCAAGGACGGATCAGAGGGGCAGGAGCGAAGAATCTCTTAGCCTCCGGACGGATATATCCGAGGTCGTCGAATGGTTCTTCCTTTATTCGGATATTGTGGTCCAGATTGGGAACGGTTTCGTTTCCCCCAGATGATTGAGGATTTCCACCCATCTGTGTTTCCGTTCTGCTCCTCGCGCCTATGGTGGCAGAAGAAGATTCTCCTTTGACAACAGCTTTATGTTTCTTCAGCTTCTTTGTCTTCAGAGGAGTTGGGGCAAGGCTGAAAGGAAAACATCCGAGAAATAAAAATCTCGAAGAACCAGTGGAGAACGATGACTAGGAAAGCTCCAATGAGATACCTGGAGGTAACGATGGGAATTCCGTCAACAGTCACCGTGTCTCCGAAAGTCACCTGCCTTTTACGTTTCCGACTGTTGTAAAAGCTAGCATGTAAATCGCTAAGCTCGGTGTTGGAAGCAAGATCAGCTCCTCCAAGTTTGTCGAACTGAGGAAGGAGTAACGATGCGTTAAAAGTCTGAGAAAAAAGTTAGTTTGGGGAAAACCCGAAGGCAAGGAAAGTATAGACACCTTAGGGGCCAGATTCTCCACGTGATAAATTTCCAGACTTTCTACGTGTTGATCGCAGATGGCGACTAGTTGATTGAGCCGCTTTATGAAATCTTTTTTGGTGTAGGACTTATCTGTTCCCCTCATACTATCTTCTGGCCCTTCGTATTCGCAAAGGAGCCAGGAACGCAAGGAAAGAGGTTGAATACGGCGTCCAAACCAACATAAAACGGTATCCTTCCCAGTTAAAGGAGGCTGAGAGGAAGTAAGTTTGGCGATACGCCGTTTTATCTTCATCAGGTTTTCCGGCAATGTTTGTACTGCTTCAACTGTCCAGCTCTCTTGAGGGGTGGCAGCGGAGTTAACGAATGGAGGAACCCCGTTTTCCTTACCAGGGAATGGGATGTCCTGATGGTAAAAGAAAGAACCCATCCAAGATTGGACAGGTTCCGGCATTTTCATCTTCGGGTACCAATCTTCTCTAAACTTTCGAAGAGCGAAAGATATAGTTCCACAGATGGGGGAAATACCCTCTGTGAGGTTATGTTTTACCTCAAAGCAATATTGCCAAAAATCTAGACTAGGCGCTATTCCTAAGTACCCTTCGAAAAGGGCTTGGAAACTAGCTAGATAGAGGATGGAGTTTGGAGTAAGATTATGCGGCTGGACGCCATAATAGTTAAGGACGTATAAGAAAAAGCCGGAAGGCGGTAAACCCATACCTCTCGTGATGTGAGAGGTAAGGAGGACGCGTTCCCCGTCTTTTGGTTTGGGCTCGAGTTCACCTTCCGAGTTCCGCCATTTGCCTTTAACTATTAATCCTTCTCTTGCCATTCGTGGAAGGAGGAGAAGAGGAATATTGCTCGGACTCCAGTTGCCGACAAATTCCGTTTCTTCGTTAGCTCCGGCGGCAGCGAGCTCGTCGCCGAGAAGCGTGATTTTCTCCTCCGCCGTCTCAGGAGCAAACGGCGGAGTAGGCGCGGAGCTCGAACCCGCAAGGTTCGTGGCGGCGGAAGGATTACCTCCGTCCGCCGCGGACTCCGCGGTCTTCTCCGGCTCGTCGCCGGCGCGCGTCGGGGAGCCCAGCCTTGGATCCAGGTCGTTGATGATCTCCTCGATAGTGTGCGCGGCGGAGTGAACGGGAGAGGACGGTGAAGATGCCATTAGGTGGCGGCGCAGTTCGTCTCCGGTGGTGCTCTGGGTGCGGTGTGCGTTCAGAACTGGTTCTTCGCTCGAGGGCTTGGGCGCAGTAATGGCGTGGGAAGCGAGAGAGCGGAAGGATTTCTGTGAGGACGAAGAAGGCTACTTATAGACGGAAATCCGTCAAGATACGTGCCAACGGCTATTTTGACCGTTGGATGATCAACGCGTGTCACTCGCCGGAAAATCCGGGAAATGAAACGACAGGGTAATGATGGCTTTCTCCTCGTTTCCCGTGAGAATCTGTCAGAGATACGTTACTGGGTTTTCCGCGTGAAACCCAAACGTCCCTTACGTCAGCATGATTAAAAGCGCTGACGTAGGAAGTTCCTTCTCCGTGAAGGATCGTGAGAGAAAAGACGGATTTTCAGGATTCCGAGTTTCACGTTACCATCTCTTTTCAAAAGAAGAATAAGAAGAATCAAGACTGTTGATCGATATTTCTCGGACAAAGTACATTTGGCGAAAGACGGCGAATCAGAGTTTTGATCCTTCTTGGGGGATACTGTCGGATATATACCAAATAGGGGTATGTCAGATGGTAGTCATAAGTGCCGGATTACCAGGGTGGCCCAAGTGGTAGTGGGCTATGGTCCATTGAGCGGCCCAGTAACCTGACGCACAGAAGCCGGATTCTAGAAGAACCCGGATCACGGCCCACGTGATCTGGCTTGGAGGAGAAGACGGATTCTTTACTTTCCAAGTTATAGTTACCGTAGTCTTCTAGGTTTCCTATTCTGTAAGCCCTAATCCGGCTATTATATAAAGCCGGACGGGAGATGAGATAACCAGAGAAGAAGCGATAGGCTAACTCGCCGGGAAGTTGATCCTCAGCGAATAGCTAGATCTAAACCTCACATTGTAATTCTATACACAGGATTTAGCCCTGATTAGTGAGATTGCAGGAGTAGGAACGTCGTACTGTCGCGACGTACCGAACCTGTGTAAATCCTGTGTCACTGTCCACCACGCGATCTCGTTACCCCACGTCTCTACCGTAGTCTCATGGCACCCCCGTCTATGAAAACTACTACGATGTCTCGACAATAGAGACCCCTAATTGTTACAGAGGGATGAAGGTGGATGATGAGGGTGATGGTGCTGGTGGTGATGACGATGATGATGACGATATTGATGATGCCCGGAGTGATGACAGTGACGATGGCGGCGATTTCCCCTCTCCAGACAGGAATTTCCCTGGCAGATTTCTCCCTGCCACAGAGCTTTTCTCGCTCGGGTGTTTTCCACCCCGCAGCAGCGGCAGAATAATTTTTCGAGGATGGAATGAGGCTTAGGGTTCCCTCGGGGCTAGGCACGCCAAAGATTACCCCCGGAGGTGGGCCAGGGTGGGCACACCCCTAGGTGGCGCGGCCAGGGGGCGCCACCCCTAGGTGTGGGCCCCCCTCCGGCTCTCCTTCTGGTTGAGTTCCTCCTCTGAACTTTTAGGAACCCCCGGATGTCCCCTTCTTCTGATCTTCTCAAATATGGTATCTCGACGATGCTTTTTTCCATCAGATTTCTGGTCCCGGTGTTTATTCTCCAAAAATTATAAAACACGCAAAATAAGATAAAATAACATCAGAGATGCATCATAACATGAAATATATCGACGAATAACCAAAAATTATGATATAAATTAGTGATGCAAAATGGACGTATCAAGGGCCTATCTTTTACATTTATGTTGAGTTAGTAAACCTATTTCTTCCTGTCTAAGCAATCATTTGAATTGTTGTGATTCATCCAGTTACATGTTGATTTACTCAATCATGTTCTTTATTCATCCTTGTTTCTGCAAATGCTTTTATCTGTTTGAATACCACTTTGAAAGTTACCAATGTTTGCAAAGAGACCATTATAATTGAGCATGATAAACTCTACAATATAGCTCTAGTATAAAGACTCTGATTGAAAGATAAGTACACTGTTAATTGTTCTCTGACCAAGAACGAAGTTTCCCTTTACCAATTATGATTTAATTTTTGCACCTTTATTGTTACTTTACTTGTTTCAAGTTTTATTCTATGAGAGGAAGTTGCTGCCTAAAATGATTTGTCCTTGTTAGATGTGATGCCTCTTGTCTGTATTTTATTTATCGACACCTCACTCCATAAACTTGTGGTCATGTTTACCGAGTTCAGTTTCTCTTGGGGACAAGCGAGGTCTAAGCTAGGGGGGAGTTGATACGTCCATTTTGCATCACCGTTTTATGTTTTATTTTCAGTTATTCATCGATATATTTCATGTTATGATACATCCCTTATGTTATTTTATCTTATTTTGCATGTTTCATAATTTTTGGAGAATAAACACCGTGACCAGAATTCTGATGGAAAAAGCACCGTCGAGATACCCTATTTTAGAAGATCAGAATAAGAGGGGGGAGGGGACACCGGAGGTATCTTAGAAGTCCAGAAGAGGGAGCCAGCCACGAGGAGAGCCGGAGGGGGGCCACGAGGGGCCCACACCATGGGGTGGCGGCCCCCCTTGGCCGCGCCGCCACGTGGTGTGGCCACCCTGGCCCACCTCTTGTCGATATTTTTTCGCGTACTTGACCCCGATGGAACCCTAAGCCCCAGACCATCATCGAGGAATTATTCCGCCGCCGCCTCGGGGTGGAGAACACCCGAGAGAGAAGCTCTCTGGCAGGGAGAAATCTGCCGAAGGAATTCCTCTCTGGAAAGGGGAAATCATCGCCATCGTCACCGTCATCGCTCCAGGCATCATCAAGATCGTCATCGTCATCATCATCACCACCAGCACCATCACCCTCATCATCCACCGTCATCCGTTGTAACAATTAGGGGCCTCTATCCTTGTTTTACATTAGATCTCTCTCCCAGTGTGAATTACTTGTTACTAGTTGATGCTTGTGAGAATTATCGGTGTTAGAACTTTATGACCAGATTGTTATTATCCATTATATCACCTCTGATTATGATCCATATGATGTCTTGTGAGTAGTTCGTTTAGTTCTTTAGGACATGGGAGAAGTCATGATGTTAGTAGTGAAGTTATATTGAAGTAATATCTCGTGGTTCGGTATTTAAGTTGTGGTGCTATTCTTCTAGTGGTGTCATGTGAACGTCGACTACATGATACTTCACCTTTATGGGCCTAGGAGGATGCATTGTGTATTTGGCTACTAATTGTGGGGTTGCCAGAGTGACAGAAACCTAAACCCCGGTTAGGAAACCAATGCACGAGGGAGCGTAGAATCCCGGAGTTTTAAGGCTGTGGTTAGATTTATCTTAATTACTTTCTTGTATTTGCGGATGCTTACAAGGGGTCTAATCACAAGTATGTATTAGTCCTAGTTGGGCGGTGCATTAGCATAGGTTCACCCACACATCACTTCACGAACCAATGGATATTAATCGACCGTAATGAAGCGAAAGCACTTGACAAAATTCCCATGTGTCCTCGAGAACGTTTGGTAGTCATAAGTAATACAACCGGCTTGTACTTTGCTCTCAAAAGGATTGAGCCACTCGCTGCAATATTATTTATTGCACTTTATTTACTCGCACTTTATTTATCTGCTATATCCAAAACAACCAAAAACCCGCTTGCTAGTGTTTACAGTGAATCCTCTATCCAAGCTGCTTGTCAACACCTTCTGCTCCTCGTTGGGTTCGACACTTTTATTTATCGAAAGTACCACGATACACCCCCTATACTTGTGGGTCATCAACAACTTATCTCCATCACCTGACCGACGTACTGGGAGCCAGCGTCGTCGTTGGAGATATGGGGTGTCCTAGTCGTGCAGTGACGAGGGGCAGCTATGCCTCTCACGGGTGGCACTGCTTCGACTGTCACCCAGACATGTAAATGGCGACCAATCTCTCCCTCTCTCTTGTCTGATTGAAAGTTGTGGGACATTTATTTCTCTTCTGGGCTTGTAGAGGTGTCTGCATGTGGAGGTTCTGTTGGTGGTTTGATGTGGTTGGTTTGCTAAAATTAGAAAGTGAGAAGGGCCACTATCTGGTGATGGCTAGGTATTTTCCAGATTTTTTGCTTGGTTGTGGAAGGTACACATGGCTTTTATTCATTGTGGGTTAGTTTATTTCTTTCTTGCAAAGTTCAGATTGTGCTTTTGGATGGAGTGTTCATAATTTATACCCTGCAGGTACATGAAGAAAGATCCATTGAAATATTAACTACTTCTATTTGTATTTATTGAAGTATAAAGTGAAGAATGTATGCATTCTAATGAGTATTGGGTTTATTGGATATCGTTCTTTCAGTACTAAATGTCTCCAAGGTATGCGGTATTTTCTCTATGGAGTCAATGTGTTCAGTTTCGTGGTATTTCTTCATGAGATCATTAGATTTTCTCTATGAAGTCAGATGTGTCCAAATGTCTTCTCAAATTTAAGTTTAGCTGTTGGATTTATTTAAACCAAAAGGTTAGTCATGTCATGGTTGGAGTTTAAGTTGTGGTATATGTTTCAACTGAGCGATGGCTAAGCTTTTCGAGCATTTTTTGAGCAATTAGTTTCCATATTTTATTTAGAGAAATAACATGAAAAAAATGTTCATATATTTTCATCACGAGGAAAATCACCAATAGATACATGACTACAGGTCAATGCACATATTGTTCACTCATCTCAGGACGCTTGATGGCCTTATAATTGTAGGAGAAATGAGCACAATACTCCTTTCCTTCCACCGTGGAATCATAGACCGAGTACGGACAAATAGTCCAACTTGTGTTTTGTGTGACCAAATCAATACATTGCCCTTTGTTTCTACCGTAAACGTGTGGTTCTTGAATATTTTTAGAATTAGTAGCTCTCTTTAAAGTTTACATGATGCAATAAAGCAAAAGTTGAAGAATCGTATTGACAAGCATACTCAGATTTTTTGTTACTGCAATCTAAAATCTTCTGCCAATTTAGCTCCATGAACTTTTCTTGTTTGGTGCCTGACTGCCTGTTGAAAGTAGTACTGCTGAGAAGGTTAATTCTTCCATCAAATTTATCTTATATTATTAAAATATTTTCTGTTTGTTATCATAGTCACTTGTTATATGGTGACCATTATTACTTGCTAAATTAAGCTTGTCGATTTGTATATACCTTAGGCGCGGACAATCCGGTGCATATATCCTATAGTGGTTCTTCGGCACTATGCTTACTTCAATATTTGTTTTGGTTTAGCGAATTCTATTATGATATTCATCAATGGAGCTGAAATGTTTTCTCTTCGGTTCACATTTTTTGAACTGGTAGTGCAGCGATCTAATGTAAACATGTGCTTTCGAACATTTCTGAGTTCACATCCGTCCATTGCTGCAAGAGCCCATCTAACGATAGTGGCCATACGGGTAGGGACCCCCATGTGTAGCGGATTAATTCTATTCTTTATTTCCTGATTTTGTCCGGTGTTAGAACTAATGATTTTCGTATTTTATTTAATGGAGAAATATTTCAACGACAGTTATTTTGAGACAGAGGGAGTACACACAATGTCTATGTATTTATTTAGCTGTTTTGCTATATGGTTTTGGCTAATAGCTCATACTCTAATAATCTTCATCAGATGGCTGAGTATCGAATATCTATTCATGGGAGGAAGAAAAGCGAGTGGGATCAAACGACAAGTTGGATAGTGAATAATGAATTGTATAGCTTGTTTGGTGATTCAGGTATTTCTCTCTTGTCCTCTTTAGTTGTTTATGGAGTTCTAATTTCCATATTGTTTTTCATCATATTCATTTATTTATAAATCTCGTGCTAAGCAAACTGGAACATAAATCGATTTGGTGAGCGAAACTTTTATTACCATAATTGTCGTAAATTGATGTGGTCTTCGGTTTTCTCTGCATATTTCTAGGATTTGCAATGTATACATGGAGATAAGCACGATTAATTCATTTGTAGAACCTCCTTGACAACGGTTTTCATAGGATTTGCAATATATATGAATAATGTCTGACAATACTTGTTTTCATCAAGTAGGATATATTGTTTCCGAGGAAGCAATATTTCTCTGACTTATTTAGGAAGATTTTTTTTAAGTAAGTTCTTCTTACTTGTAGTTTGCTTTAAAATTTCAACATACCATCTGAATCTGACCAGTATACGATTTTTATTTACATTCTTTAATGTTTTTATAGATAAAAAGAAGCACTTTATATTTATATGGATACAAGCTCTTTTCGCTTTCACTAATGTATGGGCTTGTTTGTTAGCTAGACTAGACAAGCACATATGTATAAATTCCTGAAAGCATTCTGCACAAGCAGGTTTATATGTTGACATGCCTATTTTTTTCATTTGATCTTTGCCGTGCATCTTGCACAGTTCGCACTACCTCCCCCTCAACCTACAAGTCTGTTTGTTTTCTCTTGCTTTAATTGGGTTTTTCTCTTCTTGCTGCAGTCGATGATATTCTATTTCCGCAGGTGGATCAAGGAGGAGCAATTAACATGTTTAGCATTTATTTTGCGGAAACTTCTTCATGTTGTCGCATCTTTATTCAGCAGGATATCATGGAGGTTCTATTATTTCTAGCATTTAGTTATTTGGTTTGGTTAGTAGCTGCAATGACCGTGCTAAGCAGCTACATGCATCACCCTCATGTTTGTGCCCTTGGTAACTGTTCCTGGTTTATCGATAGATTGTATTTCTTGCCAACATCTTGCCTGATATATTCAAATCTCCTATGGTTTATGTACACTTCTTGAATATTCTAAATATGTACTAGATCAATCCTGTATTGCATTGTAACATTTTCTCACCGTAAATAGTGGCACCTTTTAGATTATTAATTTTATAGGTATCAGTAATCGAAAACTTAAGTTAATTAAGCTTGTTGCATATCTTTTTGTATGTGCTTTTGCACTCCTGAAATAACTTCTATTTTCGTCCAAGTTGTGGCCCTTTGTCCTTAATACTTCTGCTGGTGTTACTTCCATACTTCACTGAAGCATTTCAAAAATACAGGTTTTTTTTGTTTTATCTATGTGGCTTTCAGTCTCATCACATATGCCTTCAATGTTTAATGTCTCCATATTCGGAAAAAGTTTGCAAACTATGTAGGATGAGCTATTCACATCCTAGAGTTTCTATCTCTTTCAGGTAGGTTACTAGCAGCGCTTATAGGTGAATACTTGGAGTGGAATCAGCTAAGTCAGACCATGAAAGATTATTTGTCCGATGGTAATCTGGAAAAAAATTCTTGTATCTGAAAGGATAAGTGTTGAGAGTGGTATTGTTCCAAAGGATCACACCGATGACATCTAAGAATATGGTAAATATGGAGATCAAATGGTTAGATCACACAGAGAATTCAAGTGGAGAAATTGGCGTAAGGCTTTCTGCTAATGGAACAGAAGTCACGGGACCGTGGGTGGCGCACTTCAATTGGTTATGCAAAACTCTGCAGCCTTTGTTGTTTATTTAGTCATTTCCTTTGTATCAAACAGGGAGTTCCATCTTAGGTTTAGTACCACTAATTGGCCTAAATGGATGGACCGAGATGAAGTTCATTCAGAGTTTTAGCACAGATGCAGAGGTTTGTCCAGTTCCTCTGAGGTGTTCCTTTCTTTTGATTGTTTCTTTGCCATACAAATTTCCATCCGGTTACTTGTATATATGCAGACATTGCATGAGTGATGCAGTGAGAAGTGTAAGAACAATTGCCTCATTCTATGCTGAAGAAAAGGCGATGGAACTATACAAGAAAAAAATGTGAGGCCCCACTAAGAATAGAAACTAGGGCAGGGTTACAAGTCGAACCGAATTTGGTGTAACTTTTTCAACTTTTCATAAAGTTTTTGCGGTATGTAGTGGCAAATCTGGTAGACTATTAAAGTGTAGAACTGTATGTTTTCCATGGATGCAAAAATGATGTTATAGAAATAAGCAATGCATTGAATGATATGCAGTTTTCAAAATAAGGAGATCTAATCTCGCCATCTAAATGCAGGGGTTTCTTGCTCTTGATATGTTGGAATAGGTGTGGCCAAGTGGAGCTGCATATATAGGAAAATACTTGTAGTTGGCCCAGCTTAGTCACACCATGAAAGTTCATTACCGTGTGATCCAAAGATGTTATTGTTTTATGCAACAGTGGTAGCACTGAAAATCATCCGAAAGAGGCACACTTTGTTGCTTTGATTGGAACAGACGTTTCTTCTTAAAATGATGTATTATTTCTGAATATGGACATAAATATATTTGACATTTTATTTCTTGTAACTGGTACGCACTTAACCGGCTAGGAGGCGCCCCAAGGGGCGCTCTAGCCTCTAGAAAGATACATATATGCAAGAGGGAAAGACTATCTAGCTAGCTCTCTACTCCCTCCGTTCCATAATAGTCTATATTCTAGACTAGTATTTTGTTCCATATTACTCTACATTCTAGGTTCTAAGCATTAATTTTCTCCTTGGTAACCAGCGACAATAAAAGCCTAAGCAATCTCTCTCCTTTTCTATTGGGTGCTATTAATGCTAATGTGACATGCATTGCGTGTTTACATACTTGACTAAAATTTCTACGATGTATAGTATTGTGAAATGGAGGGAGTACATGTTAAGCACATGGAGTATACGGAATTGTGGCTACAAAAAATTCCTTGGTAAAATATTGATTAAAACCCGAGAGATGGGAGGAAAAAAACAAAACCAAACAAATGAACCGTGGCTACGTCATGGTGGACGCGTGAACTGTAATATTTGTGAGGTAGGGGAGATAAGAAGAAACTCGAACAAGGGCCTTAAGAAACCATGGGATGTTGTGAGCTTGAAAGTTGCACTCCCACTCCTCCTCCGCCTCCGGCTAGTATCAACAACATCGTCGTTTCCAGCACGCCAACGGTGAAGGACAACACCGTCTTGCTTGGTGTCATCTTCTCCTCCCGTGATCTTATAAATTAAAAAGGGTATAATCTTGGTGTCTTCCACTGCTGTTGCGCATCCAACTGATGTTCTTATTGTTTCTTTTCATTATCAAGTTCTTAACCATTGTCATCATCACACTCTTGGCCTTGCAAACTCTGTATAAACAATACCACAATAGTTATGCCCATCATAAGACAAACCTACATTGCCGAGAGAATAGAAGGATGCCGACATATTTACTCTAAATTTCCTTAAAGATTAGTGTTTTGTTAGTTGGAGTCATCGACATGTATCTTATGCTTGGCACCGCTTACTCCCACATGGATGTTCGTGTGGCATCATTTTGGTAATTAACACCGCCACCCTTCAAGTTCGGGCCATGGAGGTGGTCGATTATTGCATCAAGTTTTGAGCTAGATCCAGGGTAGATGGTTTTGAGCGGGTTCCCCAAGGAGTTTACGGTTTTGCTCAATTGGAATTCAAACCAGATTGGTAGCTTAGAATCACTAACTATGATTGTAGGTGGGGATTTTAATTAGTATCATTTGTTGAGAGGAAGAAAAAACAAAAACAAATTTGATGGATGATGGCATTTTGTCATTTTAGGCTGGGTAAAAATGACAAATTTCTTGACATGAGACGTGAACAGTGAAAATTTCAAAAAGAAATCTGATTTGTCAGGATTTGTCATTTTTGTGTAGGCCGGATTACAAACTAAATTTCGGGTTAAAAAATTCAAGGACCGTAGATTGTCAATATCTAAGATTTGTTTCAGAATTTTTTGAAACTTTAAAGTGTTGGTTAAAACTATAAAAAAACGAGGAGCCCGTGCTATAAAAGCACTTTTTCTGTTTTTTTTCCAGAAAAGTGTCGCATGGTTTTTTTAGTCATACAAAAGGAGGAAGTTCAGTTTGTGGTCACTATACGCACAAGTCAACATGGCGTGTTCACTCATTCCTGTGGTGCCATATGTAACGCCGTATAAAGATTGTACGAGATATTTCATACACATATCATCGCTCTATTAATACTAGGGCATACAAAATTTGTTTTACAAAATATACATGCCACCGGAAAGTTCAATCAAAGATCAGAAAGTATGAATAGAAGTATAAATAATTAAGACTGGAAATACACATTTTACATCCGTGAAGTATGCATGCAAAATCGAACTTGTTTTAGTGAATAATAGCTTATTCTCGCTGTTTTAGTGTATACTCACTCCATTTCATCGAAGTATAGACACCACTTTCATCGAACTACACTAGTTCAATTTTGAAAGTCCACAGTCCTGGCCGCCGAGAAGTACACATGGCTGCATCAAGGAATGCACAATTTCGATTTGTGAATTTCCTATCCCGTTTGGAACTTCACACAAAAATTTAGAAAACCGGCTAGAAGTACACATAAGTAATCTAGGAAGCACAAATCTCACTTTCGGAAAGTACACATGTGATATGAACATGTTTTAGTGAATAGTGCTCACAACTATGCTATATAAATATTTTTATCACTTTCATATTTTTTGTTAATAGCATATAACTTCATCTTCCCAAGGCAATAAGAATCACACAATTCTGAGTTTGGATGGGTGGTCAAATAATATATTAAACATGCGTAAAAAGATTAACAAAAATTTGATAGCTTAGAAAATGATTTTGAGATTACTTCACTGGTAACTTTAATAGATGTGTCTTCTTGCCTCGAGCATTTTGAGTGGTCATAGAGCTGAAACAAACGTCGTATGAGAAAGTTGTCATTATTTTCCCGAGCACTATTCGCTAAAACAACGTCGCAGTACACACGCATCAACCGAGAAGTTCAGTTATGTATCGAATGAAGTTTAGGTTTGTGAAGTTCACCTCCCACCAGAAGTTCAACAAGAATAATTAAAGCCGGCCTAGAAATGCACATAAATAAGTTGGAAAGTATACACTTCACTTTTGGGAAGTGCACATATAAAATGGACTTATTTTAATGAATAATATTCATAATTCCTCTCTCTCTCTATATTTATATTTTATTCATATTTTTCGTAGATAGCCCGTAAGTCCATATTTCTAATGCAATAATAATCACTCAATTCGGGGTTAGGTGGGTGTTCAAATAATTTATTAAATGGGGAAACAGGTTTAACCGAACTTTGCACGAGAATTTTGGGCGGTTATATGCCTGAACTGCCATTGTTTCAGTAAACACTAATGACTAAACCTCTGTCAGTAGTATACACATATGATACGATAGTAATCTGCTTTTTGATAGTATGATACGATAGTGTACACTAATGACTAAACCTCTGTCAGTAGTATACACATATGATACTATCATATCTTTTGAGGGAAGTCCAGGTACTCTGCTTTATGATACGATAGTAATCTCGTCAATTTCAGCTCTGGATGCCTGAACCGATGGTACCAAAGCATCCCATGGTGCAATATGTGTCTAATTTTATTAACAAGTATATTCCATGACGAATCAAAGTGAATAACTCCTCAATTTGATCTCTCCACTCCCGGGAAACACCGGTATTGTGATTTTACAACCTTTTGAAATTACTTCTAAATCATAAATAATTTGCAAAACTGACCAACACAAAAAAAATTACGTATCATCGATATCTTTCTAGCGCCTTGTCATTTGCATAAATCCGGCAAATGGTTGAAAAAACATGGTCAAAATACTATCCATTGGTATATGTTACAAATTAGAGTATTTTTAAAAGTAACTTTAGTCGGTGAAGAATTTGAGAAAACCGTAAATGCGAAAAAGTTGTGAAATTTCAAAAGATTTTCAACGGCATATTATTTTCGTCATTTTGGGTAAGCGTCTAAAAAAATATGGGCAAAATACATTCGCTGTGATTTTTTCAGATTACACTATTTTCAAAATTAACTTAAAACTTTAACGAAATTTCAGAACACCGTGAGACAAAAGATCTATGATTACAATGGAGAAATATTTATAAAATACATTTATTGTCCATAGATTTGAGTTTTCTCTCAAAATTATTTAGAAACTATAATAAACCTAAAAAACATTTATCGGATGGAAAAGATGTGTAATTCTACTATATTTACAACGGTATTTCATTTTCTGAATTACGATATACTGCTCAAAATCTACGTCAAAATCACAGTAGTGATCATGTGCTACAATGAGCAGTACACCGCTCTTTTGCGGGAAGTGCAAAACTTGTTGTAGATTAATAATAATCTACAATCGGTTATAGAATAGCTCCCATTGCGGGAAGTGCAAAACTGGTTGTAGATTAATAATAATCTACAATCGGTTATAGAATAGCTCCCAGCTATATTTACTTATATATAGAGAGAGACCCTATTGGGCAACTAGGGTGCATGATACTTATTATACACCCATATTTTTTATGTCGTTACTAAAAATAAGTTATGTTACAAACGTAATAGAGAGAGAGAGGGAGATAAGATTTTAATGGTGGTGCACACATATAAATTTGAGCATGGAAGGTACATAGAGCATGACAAAGTCTAAAGTGCATAAGTACATCACAAAAAAATTATCTACAACAGCCAACATGACCATTTCTGAGAAACTAGGCATCATTACTTTGTGGCATGCTTATCACCTCTATTCTATGTTTTCATCTAGTTCATGTTTCAACAATGAAGTGAAGACGCCATATAAGCATGCCCAGATAGATGCATAATGCACAAAAATATTACAAAGGCTCATGTTCTATATTGGCCTAATCAAATGAAATATGTGACAAGAATATTGTATGATACAGGGGAAGGGGGAAATGTGATGACCCCATACAAAAAAAAAACTTTGATGTGGTTGGAAGTTCTATATAAGATACATATATGCAGGAGGGAAAGACTATCTAGCTAGCTCTCTACATGTTAAGGATATGGAGTATATGGAATTGTGGCTACAAAGATTTACTTGGGAAAATATTGATTAAAACCTGAGAGATGGGAGGAAAACAAAACAAAACCAAACAAATGAACAACGGCTAAGTTATGGTGGACGCTCGAACTGTAATATTTGTGAGGTAGTGGAGGTAAGAATAAACTCGAACAAGGGCCTTAAGAAACCATGGGATGTTGTGAGCCTGAAAGTTGCACGCCCGCGCCTCATCCTCCTTCGGCTAGTATCAACAACATCGTCGCTGCAAGGACGCCAAGGGTGAAGGGAAACACCGCCTTGATTGGTGTCATCTTCTCCTGCCATGATCTTATAAATTTAAAAGGTGTATACTCTTGGTGTCTCTCACTGTTGTTGCGCATCCAGACTCATTTTCTTATTGTTTCTTTGCTTTCTCAAGTTCTTAACCACTGTCATCATCACACTCTTGGCCTTGCAAACTCTGTATAAACAATACCACAATAGTTATGCCCATCATAAGACAACCCTACATTGCCGAGAGAATAGAAGGATGCCGACATATTTACTCTAAATTTCCTTAAAGATTAGTGTTTTGTTAGTTGGAGTCACCGGCATGTATCTTATGCTTGGCACCGCTTACTCCCACATGGATGTTCGTGTGGCATTATTTTGGTCATTAACACCGCCACCCTTCAAGTTCGGGCCATGGAGGTGGTCGATTATTGCAACAAGTTTTGAGCTAGATCCAGGGTAGAAGTTTTTGAGCGGGTTCCCCAAGGAGTTTACGGTTTTGCTCAACTGGAATTCAACCAGATTGATAGCTTAGAATCACTAACTATGATTGTAGGTGAGGATTTTAATTAGTATCGTTTGTTGAGAGGAAGAAAAAACAATAACAAATTTGATGGATGATGGCATTTTGTCATTTTAGGCTGGGTAAAAATGACAAATTTCTTGACATGAGGCGTGAATTGTGAAAATTTCAAAAAGAAATCTGATTTGTCAGGATTTGTCATTTTTGTGTAGTCCAGATTACAAACTAAATTTCGGGTCAAAAAATTCAAGGGCAGTAGATTGTCAATATCTAAGATTTGTTTCAGAATTTTTTGAAACTTTAAAATGTTGGTTAAAACTTTTTAAAAAAACGAGGAGCCCGTGCTACAAAAGCACTTTTTTTGTTTTTTTTAGAAAAGTGCCGCATGGTTTTTTTAGTCAAACAAAACGAGGAAGTTCAGTTTGTGGTCACTATACGCACAAGTCAACATGGCAGTACTCTGCCTCCAGTTTGTGGCGCGGCTGTTTGCTCATCACATCCTCCTGTCTGCGGTCTGCCCCCGGGCGTGGCCACCAGCTCCGGAGCAGGACCCGCTGTGCGACGATGCTGGTGCTCTGTATGTCTACGTCTGGATGCTGCATGCGGCTCCGGCTACTGCATCAACTACTTGCAGCGTTGTCGCTGCCAGCTCTCCCTGCGAGGCCGCTGCTGCTATATTCTCTCAATCACTGTTGCTGTTGTTACTTCTCTCATTCACTGTTTGCTCTATTCTGCCTCTCCCGGTTTACAGGTCCTCAAGTGATCTGTATCTACTTTTGTGTGACTTGATGCCATGTCCCTGTTCGATGTCTTGGTCAACTAATATTTTTTTTTTGAAAATGCTCAACTAAATTTCTTCAAGTGTGTCTTTTTTGGTTTGTGTGACGGCTCCGGTAATACAAGATTGCAATAATTCAGACGCCACGTTTGACATCAGTACCACACCTCGTTTGACGTCAAAAGTGCATACAACAATGATAAACATGTTTGAAGGCTTTACATGGAAGTTAATTACAGTTTGTGACGTTCTAAAATACACTCTCTTCTATTGATGTGTTGGCAGTACATGCATGTTGAGGAACGAAGTGCAATTACAAAAAAAAAAGTACACACATGCAATTGTAGATGCGCTAGTCGAGTCTCTTTAGTCTAGGGAAATACATGTATTACCGTCAGGAAAGTTCACATTTCCTGTTTATGGAAGTACACACATTAATAACAAAAGTTCCGTTCTGAAATTCAAGCACTTTTACTGCGAAGTATACACGTTCATTGACCTCCACGTTGTCGACCGATCTGGGGAGGAAGTCCATGGCCATTCAGCCTGCAATGTCGGATGATTTCTAAGGCTGATGTTCTTGCTTACCTTAAGGTGCACATCCCCTGTTTGATGAAATAACTGCTAGAGACACATTGTGCACTTATTATTTTGGTTAACAAAATAAAAAAATTCAGTTTGGAGGATTCATCTATGTTTCCTCCGTTACCCAAGACATATATCAAAATAAGCTGACCAGCTTTCTTCATTTTGTTTTCTAGTTGAAGATATACTGCTTTCATGTTGACCACTTTTTATTTTTTAGATGTGACTCTGCTCCTAAGTTG
Source organism: Alopecurus myosuroides (assembly GCA_028641055.1). Classification (NCBI taxonomy): domain Eukaryota; kingdom Viridiplantae; phylum Streptophyta; class Magnoliopsida; order Poales; family Poaceae; genus Alopecurus; species Alopecurus myosuroides. Next base: position 414,123,027 of record CM054059.1, read on the forward strand.
TACTCCCTCAGTATCGAAATATAAGATGTTTTAGCATTTCCTAGACAATATGTACCTAGACATGTTTTAGTGTAAAATGCATATGAATCTACACACTAAAACATGTCTAAATACATTATATCTACAAAATGCTAAAACATCTTATATTTTGATACGGAGGGAGTACACTCTCGTTGAGAGTTAGCACTCTGAACATGAGAACTTAATTTGCTTAGTCCAGATTTCGCTTTTGCAGTGTAATCGTTGGAGTATTTTTTTCTTGAATCTTTTGCTTCATTCAGGTTCTTCGACATAGCTTGGGAGGCACTTGATAGCACGTCGATCTCACCTTTTTCTCACACTATCTGTGAGAATTGTAATTTGCAGGCACTCTATTTAGCACATTACACTTATTGAACACCGGCAGTACACACTTATTACACGTCGATGATCAAAGTGTGAAGTGTTTGCGTTAAATGTGGAAATTTCTAACAAATTTGTTGGATGTTTTATGTTGACTTTCAAAACAAAAAAAAATCTATAAATTAAGTATGGCGGAGTGCACTCTAACTGCCCGTGAAAGTCCATTGATCAATCTGGAGAGTACAAAAATGTTAATAGGGAGGATTACACGTATTAGCATCAGGAAATGCACGGGATTTACTATAGGGAAAAATGATAAAAGGAAATCATAGAGAAGTGATTAAGAAAACGGATTAAAACAAACTATTGGTAATTCCACATATACCCCTGAGGGCATCGCAATAGGTTATATGATACACCGTATGATAGAGTAGCCAACTCATCAGCCAACAATGTATCATACAACTATTACAATAGTTTGTTGATAGAGTTGTTGGTAAATTAGTAAACTCTAGCCAATCCTATAGTCATTTTAGCACTACTAGAGATTTGCTTATAGCAGCATATCCTACCACAGGCGAACACGAAAGTAGACGCGCCTGGGCTACTTAGCGCAGGCGAACATCGGAGCGATGCGCCTGCGGTAAGTCCCTTACCCCAGGCGAACAAACTACGGAAGCGACTGGGGTAAAGTGTGGCAGGGCCACCCAACACCATACCCTGGCACTCTTCGTTTACCCCAGGCGAATAGAGTAGATGTTCGCCTCTGGTATAACACATACCCCAGGCGAAAGCCGAACCTCTGCGCCGGGGGTAAGCCCTCGCTGTTGCTGCAAAAAAATGAGAAAACCTTTAGGACCGGTTTGTGGTACAAACCGGTTCTATAGGATCTGTCCCCTGGGCCCCTCTCTGCACAGCAAATGGCCGCAAGGCCTTTAGAACCGGTTTGTATACAAACCGGTTCTAAAGGCCTTGCGGCCATTTGCTGCGCGGAGGGGGGGCCCAGGGGACAGATCCTTTAGAACCGGTTTGTATCACAAACCGGTCCTAAAGGCCTTGAGGCCATTTGCGGCAGGGTGGGGGGCCCAGTGGACAGATCCTTTTAGAACCGGTTTGTATCACAAACCGGTGCCAATGTGCTTAGCTCAATGCTTTAGTATTTTAAGTGACCAGATCTCACCCGCACCCGCACCCGCACCCGCGCCCACACGCACCCACACGCCGCCGCCATCGCCAGTGTCGAGGAGGAGCAGAGCAGGTCGTCGCCCACTCCGTTGTCGTCGTCGTTGTTGATCCAGGTCAGCCCCTCTCCCTCCCATCCCCCCTCCCTCCCATCCCCCCTCCATCCTAGCCCACTCCGGCCCTCCCGTCGTCGTTGTGGATCCAGAGGATGTGCGCCTGCTCCTGGTGGCCGCGGTGCCCCCGTCGTCGTGGATCCAGAGGAATGTTTGCTTTCGTTGTGGATCAATGGTCTATGTCCCCAATTTAGGAACGTAAACGCAAAACTTAGGAACGAGAAAACAGAGGAAATTCATAGCAACGAGCGTTCGGATCGATAGCATGTTCTGTAGTTTTTTATTTGGCTAAGCACCCATCACTTTTGTCCCCATCTCATTTATCCTTTTTTCTATCTGCGTTCAAACCCCAGCATGCAATTAGAACACAGTAATCTGGTGGTACCACACACAGCATTGTTTTTGGATATTCCAGTAAAGTAGATAGCTTTTGTGCATTTGTTTTGTGATAGGTAGGTGCTGCCATTTGTCTTTGTTTTGTGATAGCTATGCTCCTCTAACCTCTATGTGTACTTTCTTAATTTAATAGAACATGGCTTGCGAAGTATGTCGGTCCCGATGTGCCCAAGGACGATTCACCGGGACTTCTTTTATGCTTCAGCTCCACGACGGTGACGTTGATTCATTGGTAATTAACAATTCTTTTTATGTTAACTTGTTCTTTCGTTTTACTATCTAGCTTGAGACTTGTGTTTCTTAACAAAAGATTCTTTATATTTCTTTTTTAGATTCTACCATGCAATATTCGCGAAGAGTTCAACGAGTTAGTTGGCAATAACGTGGATTTCAATGTTCATGGGACCACTTACATTCTTCGAGTGAAGAAAGAAAGAAACAAGACCTACTTCTGCGGGGAACAATTGCAGGCTATCATCGCCAAGTACAATTTAAGCGAAGCTGATTACATTCACTTCTCTATGGAAGGACCGCAACCTCGTATCAAAATTCTGTATATGGGCGGGATTGCGAGCGAGGATGGCGGGAGTGAGGAGGAAATTGGGAACACTGAGGATGATATGGACACTGAGGATGATATGGACGAGGAGGACCCATGGAAACATGTGGTGGTTGCTCAAAGAGGGAATCTTAGCGAGCTTGAGAAGGACCGTGTCCTTCAGAGACTTGCCCAGATAGATAGCTACATCGGGTCCCCTTTCGTGCATCGCATCACCAACACTAACATCTCCAATGGACATCTCATGGTATGTTTTTTAACATTTTCTTATTCCTATAGTTGCTTATGTTATAATGTGGCCGGTATGTGACATTGTGCTTTTATTCTTTCTTGGAATTGTGTGTTCTAGAAAATACCTATGGCGGTAGCGGACAGTGCTGGCATCGAGCATAAAGGTACCATTGGAGTACGTCGTGGAGAATCAGGAGATGTCACTACAGTTCCGATCACCAGGGATAATGCTGATGGTCGCGTCATCCTCAACTCTCAAGCATGGAGGCATTTCCATTCCGCAAGAATTGGTATGGAGGCTGGCCGAGCTATTCTGATCACCATGAGGGATACTGACATCCCCAACTTGGACATGATGATGGTCATCCACTACATCAGCCCAAATTAGAACAAATAATCATTTTCATCTCACTAGCTAACTCCTGGATTTATTAATTAGTAGTATGGTTCTTTTCGAGACTATGTAATTTTGTTGAACTATGTGGTGATGATCGAGACTATGTGTTCATGATCGAAAATATTTCTGTTATAAAACTTAATTCTTTCATTTTGAGACTATGGTATATTTCTGTCATTTTGAGACTTATTTCTGTCATTTTCCTGTAATTCTGTTATTTTGATATCTTTTATATTTTGATACAGCAAAACCATACCCCAGGCGAACAGAATACGGTACCCCAGGCGCATCTCTTGTTCGCCACAGGTAAAAGTATTACCCCAGGCGCACAAGGCCTATTCGCCTGGGGTATGCCAACTTACCACAGGCGCATTTCACTATTCGCCTGGAGTAAGCCATTACCGCTGGCGATATGGTCCGAGGCGAATCGAAATGCGCCTATGGTAGTCCTTTTCTGTTCGCCTGGGGTAAGCTTTTCCCTAGTAGTGTAGTGGGACCAAAGAAGAAAAGTATTTTGGCGTGCGTGCTACCTTGTTGGTTGCATATCATACAACACATTTTTTCTCACCCCATTATTAGTTGCCATTATTACTTTCATGTAGGCTATTTCTAAGTTGGCATTGTTATCTTACGATGACGTGGACACTGTTAGAGATGTCCTGACAAGACTTGCTTTTTTCATGTGCTTTGACACAACTTCTGGAGGTACACAAAGCACCCCAGGAGTCTATAGAATTAAATAACCCGAAAAACTATACCTTCCAGTAAGTACACACTGACGTCGAGAAGTACACCTGTGAAGTGCAGTATAATTAATAAATTCATCTAAAAATAGGTAGGAAGTACAAATAATAACTTTACAAAGTACACTAGATAATTTTAGAAGTTCATGGATCCTGTTGGGAAGTACACATATTTAATACTGAAGTGTTATGTGTATGGCAATTACTTGTACGATTCACATAGGATGAAATATCTTGAGGGGTCGCTTGATTCGGTCCCTACATACAAGGCCCATCTACAAGATCGTACGAGATATGTCATACACATACCATCGCTCTATTAATAATATCATGGCATACGTAAATTTGTTTTGCAAAATATAAAAGCCACCAGGATGTTCAATCATAGATTAGAAAGTATGAATAGAAGTATAAATAATTAAGACCGGAAGTACACACTTCACTTCCAGGAAGTATGCTTGCAAAATCGAACTTGTTCTAGTGAATAATAGCTTATTTTCATTGTTTTAGTGAATACTAGATCAATTTCATCGAAGTACAAACACCACCTTCATCGAAGTATACTAGCTCAATTTTGAAAGTGCACAGTCCTCGCCGAGAAGTACACATGGCTGCATAGAGGAGTTCACAAGTTCGATTTGTGAAGTTCCTATCCCGTTTGGAACTTCACACAAATTTTTTAAAAACTCGCTAGAAGTACACATAAGTAATATAGGAAGCACAAATCTCACTTTCGGAGAGTACACATGTGATATGAACATGTTTTAGTGAATAATACTCACAACTCTGCTTTATAAATATTTTTATCACTTCAATATTTTTTGTTAATAGCATATGACTTCATCTTTCTAACGCAATAAGAATCACACAATCCTGAGTTTGGATGGGTGATCAAACAATATATTAAACATGCAGAAAAAGATTAACAAAAAATTGACAACTTAGAAAATGAAGATGGCTTCACGGGTAACATTAATAGATGTGTCTTCTTGCCTCGAGCATTTATGAGTGGTCACGGATCTTAAACAAACATCGTATGAGAATACTATCGCTGTTTTACTAAACAATATTCGTTAAAACAACGTCGCAGTACACACGCATCAACCACCAAGAAGTTCAATTATGTATCGAATGAAGTTCGGGTTTGTGAAGTTCACATCCCACTGGAAGTTCAACAAGAATAATTAAAGCCAGCCTAGAAGTACATATAAATAAGTTGGAAAGTATACACTTCACTTTCAGGAAGTACACGTATAAAATGGACTTATTTTAGTGAATAATATTTGTAATTCCTCTGTATCTATATTTTTATTTATTTATACTTTTCGTAGATAACCCATAAGTCCATATTTCTAATGCAATAATAATCATTCAATTCGGGGTTGGGCGGGTGTCCAAATATATTTAATGGGGAAAAAAGGTTTAATCGACCTTTGCACGAGCATTTTGGGCGATGATATGCCTGAAATGAACATCGCATGAGAAAATTATCATTATTTTAGTAAACACTAATGACGAAACCTCTGTCCGCAGCATACACGTATGATACAATAAGTTTAAATTTGTTTTGAGGGATGTCCAGGTTCTCTGCTTTTTGATACGTATGATACGATAGTAATCTCGTCAATTTCAACTTTGGATGCCTAAACCGATGGTACCAAAGCGTCCCATGGTGCAATATGTGTTTAATTTTATTAACAAGTATATTCCAAGACGAATCAAAGTGAACAACTCGTCAATTTGATCTCGCCACTCCCGTGAAACACCGGTATTGTGATTTTACAACTATTTGAAATTACTTTTAAACTTTATTTTTTTTGCAAAATTGACCAATACAAAAGAAGTTACGTATCATTGATATCTTTCCAGCGCCTTGTCATTTGCATAATTCCGATAAAAAGTTGAAAAAAATGGTCAAAATACTATCAATTCGTATATGTTACAAATTAGAGTATTTCTAAAAGTAACTTTAGTCGGTGAAGAATTTGAGGAAACCGTAAATGCGAAAAAGTTGTGGAATTTCAAAAGATTTCCAACGGCATATTATTTTCATCATTCTGGTAAGCGTCTAAAAAATATTGGCAAAATACATTCACTATGATTTTTTTTCAGATTACACTATTCTCAAAATTAACTTAAAACTTTTACAAAATTGCAAAATGTCGTGAGACTAAAGATGTGTGATTCCATTAGCTTTACAATGGAGAAATATTTATAAAATACATTTAATGTCCACAGATTAGAGTTTTCTCAAAATTATTTAGACACTATAATGAATCTCAAAAACATTTATCGGATGGGAAAGCTGTGTAATTCCATTATATTTTCAACGGTATTTCATTTGCTGAATTACGATATACTGCTCAAAATCTACGTCAAAATCATGGTAGAAATCATGTGCTATAATGAGCAGTTCACTGCTTTTTTTGCAGGAAGTGCAAAACTGGTTATAGATTAATAATAATCTACAATCGGTAATAGAATAGTTCCCAGCTATGTTTAATTATATATATATATATATATATATATATATATATATATATATATATATATATATAGACACACTATTCAACATCCAGGGTGCAGGATACTTATTCTACACCCATGATTTTTTATATCGTTACCTCAAATAAGTTATGTTACAAATATATGAGAGAGAGAGAGAGAGAAGCTTTAACGAATGGTGGTGCACACATATAAATTTGAGCATGGAGAAAGTTAAGGTACATAGAGCATGACAAAGTCTAAACTTCATGAGTATATCACAAAAAAATTATCTACAACAGCCAACATGACAATTTCTGAGAAACTAGTCGGCATTACTTTGTGGCATGCTTATCACCCTCTCTTCTATGCTTTCATCCGGTTCATGTTTCAACAATAAAGTGAAGACACCATATAAGCATGCTGAGATAGATGCATAATGCACAAGAACAATACAAAATATCACGTTATATATTGGCCTAATTAAGTGAAATATGTGACACAAATATTGTATGATACAAGGGAAGGGGGAAATGTGATGATCCCATACAAAAAACTAACTTTCATGTGGTTAGAAGTTCTATATAAGATACATATATGTAGGAGGACAAGACTACCTAGCCAGCTCTCTACATGTTAAGCACATGGAGTAGATGGAATTGTGGCTATAAAGATTTCCTCGGGAAAATATTTATTAGAACCTGAGAGATGGGAGGAAAACAAAACAAAACCAAACAAATGAAAAGTGGAGACGTTATGGTGGACGCCTGAACTGTAATATTTGTGAGATAGGGGACGCAAGGAGGAACTCGAACCAGGGCCTTAAGAAACCATAGGCTGTTGGTGTCTCTCACTGTTGTTGGTGTTATCTCCTCCTCCTTTGAACTTGTAAGTTAAAAAGGGTATAGAACTTATAAATTAAAAAGGGTATATTCTTGGTGTCTCTCACTGTTGTTGCGCATCCAGGCTCATGTTCTTATTGTTTGTTTGCTTTATCAAGTTCTTAACCATTGGCATCATCACACTCTTGGCCTTGCAAACTCTATGTAAAAAATACCACAATAATCATGCCCATCATAAGAGTGCAACCCTACATTGCCGATAGGATAGAAGGATGCCGACATATTTCCTCTAAATTTCCTTAAATATTAGTGTTTTGTCAGTTGGAATCACCCACATGTATCTTACGCTTGGCACCGCTTACTCCCACATGGACGTTCGTGTGGCATTACTTTGGTCCTTAACACCGCCACCCTTCAAGTTTGGGCCATGGAGGTGGGCGATTATTGCGTCAAGTTTCGAGCTACACTACTAGGAAAACAACTATAGGAGTAATCATATTCTGGATACCCGTGACGCACCACATGCTCGGTGCGTCACGGCTATGTACCCGTGGCGCACCAAACACCAATGGGCCTCGGTGCGTCACGCCTAAGGGCATACCCGTGACGCACCAAACATACGGTGTGTCACGGCTATAGGTGGGTGCTGGGCGGCCGGGGGCCTGAGGGCATAGCCGTGGGCAAAGATAGCCGTGACGCACCGTATGTTTGGTGCGTCACGGGTATTGCAATAGCCGTGACACACCAAACATATGGTAGGTCACGGCTATGGTATCCACCGAAAGTTTCCCTCCACCACCCCCCCCCCCCCCCGGACCGCCTTTCTAGTTTTTTCACGGAAGATTTCCATGTCTAAAAATCATCAGAAAATAAATTCCTTACAGATGCAGGAAAGTTTAAGGTATACTTTTTTAACAAATTTTGAAATATGTATTTCGACTTTCTGAGCAAAAGTTCGTTAAAAAAAGTAAAATGGGCATAACTTTTGCATACGATGTCGGAATTTAAAGTTCAATATACCAACGGAAACTAGAGAAAAAAAGGAACTCAACCTCACTACGGTGCATTGTGCTTCACCCGCGATATCCGCGAGGCGCCGACGCCCAAAAGGTTCAAACTGACGACGAAAGTCCCAAAGTATGCCGGGTCGCTAGAGCCCAAGTCTTGGCTATCAGATTACCTCACGGCAGTAAAATGCCAACGTGGGAACAAGACAACGGCCATGCAGTACCTGAACCTACACCTCGTAGGCGCTGCACGCAGCTGGCTCGAAGGAAGACCGCGGACATGCTATGGGTCATGGGACGATCTAACCTACGACTTCCGCAAAAACTTCCAAGCAACGTACAAAAGACCCGCGTCTATAGAGGAGCTGTGGGCATGCAGACAGAAGACTGGCGAGTCTACTCGCGAATATATTCAGCGATGGACCACGCTCAAGAATACAGCGGGAAACATATCCGAAGAAGTTGCGGTCGAAGCTTTCACCAAAGGAGCTAGGCACGCTGCTTTCCGAGAAGAGCTGGGACGAGCTGCACCCAAAACCATCGGGGAATTGATGGTAATAGCCGACATATGGGCCAACGGTGAAGATTCTGTGGCAACGAGAAAGAATCCTCACCCGCGCCTGAGGAAGATCGCCACGGTCGAAAGAAGAAAAGGAGACACTACGACCACGACGATTGGGAAGAGTTGGTGGCAGCGGAATTCACCAAAAATCTTGACAATGGGCCTCGGGGAAATCGCGAATGGAAGCCAAAACCAGATGACAAAACTCCCGATGAAGACCTTGACGGTTACTGTACGCTACATCTATTCACAGATAAGCGCATGGGGAAGACCAAGGCAACTCATCTCCTCAAAGAATGCCGAAAATTCCAGGACATCTACAAGGCTTACACGAGGAAAAACAGAGTCGCGGTCAACCAGGGATACTCGAACTCCCAGGAGGACACCAGCCACCACAGCCCCTACCTCCACCACGACATCAGAACGCGATATTGGCCGCGTTGCCAGCGCCACCCGCCGCAAACCAGGGAAACAATGGGTACCCGAACCCTCAGGGACTCCTAGGAATGATACAGAAGGTCTGCCCGTCCCGAAGGGTGTAGAAGACAAACACACGTCAAGTAATCATGGTAGTACAAACCCCACCATCCAAGCCAGAATACCTGAAGATGGCAGATCAATCGATCACTTTCTCCAAAAAAGACCATTCTCCTCGGGTATACCGACCAGGACACGCCGCGCTCGTCATTCACGTGCAGATAGGCAACTACGAACTCGCGCGAGTGTTCATGGACAGCGGCAGCGGAATAAACACCATTTACGCGGACACACTGCGCAAGATGAACAAGAACCTGGACGGACTTGCAGAGTCAGAAACATCCTTCCACGGGATAGTGTCAGGAAAAGCAGTCCGACCACTCGGAACAATCAACCTGGAAGTGGTGCTCGTAAACCCGAGAAACAACAGGAGAGAGTTCCTCGACTTTGAGGTAGTCGACTGGCCCTCACAGTACCACGCCATTCTCGGCCGAACATCATTCGCGAGATTCATGGCAGTACCACACTACGCATACCTAAAGCTCAAACCGTGGAGCTATTGAACTTCCCGGTCAGTCACCCATCATCAAATCGCTTCAGTCCAAGCACGCTTAACCTTGGAGCTCCTTGGGAATGAGCTTCTGGAAAACAAGGTATACCTTGTTGATATGAGTATCCTATCAACTCTATTCATCCCTGAGCCAGGTTGTCACACGTTTCCATCCTACAATATAAGAATGATATTATTATGTTCATGGAGCATTACACTGAAAAGCCTAAGAATATGAAGTTGATTCTATGTATTTCTTAGAAACTATCTTATTTTAGGATTTTCCACAAAAGTGAAATATTTTGTTTCGAAAAGGACAAGGAAGAGGGAAAATGGTATAATCAATTGTTTGGCTATGAAGTTGGATCCCATTCTTTCTATTAATTGGGTATTTCTATTTATTTTGTAAACTTTTAAATAAGGAATCGAAGGAAATTGAAGACCGTTATGAGAAAAAGTTGAGTAGTTGGGAGGACGTATTTTCCTAAGGTGGACGTCTTGTCCTAACACTAGTACAAAATTATGCTAAGGGCACCCCGCTATGGAAACGGAATTGAGAAAACAATGGTAAAACGAGTTCCGTGCGTACGAAATGAGGACCGGGCCCGCGGCCAGGCATTCATCAGCTACAAACATTTTTTCCCGAACCCCTGCCATTCATATAGCAAACAGGGACTGTCGTTTCACTGTTTTGATTTTAGAAACTATGCTAACAGAGATTTCATCAAACTGTTTATAATGGTGCATGGCCTTATGTAGTCTCGTAACACTTCGAGAAAACCCTACCCCTCACTCTCTCCCCACTCTCTTCCTACATATGGACTTGTGTGGAGGCGGTGCTGGAGGTGACCTTGTTCTTTCTCGTGTCCTATCCCGATGTGAGAGAGCGATCTGCCATATCCTTGGGAGGTGCTCCTCCTTGTCGTATCCTTTCGGCAAGATCTGGCCGCGTGTTTGAAGATAGTCGCCATCGCTGGGCGGACCCGGCCGACGTTGGTCGTTTTTCCTCTTCTTTGCCAAGATCCATTCCTGGATAGAGGCGGAGTGTATGTAAGAGGATGATGCATGGCGTATCTGTCCGCGAACGGTGTTATCTCCGAATCTAGCATACTGGTGGAGGAGGAGGACAACGTAACATGCATGCGTGTTGCGGATGCTTGTGGCAGAGGCATGCGGTAGAGGCGTGTGGAAAATGAGGGAAACTACTGGAGTAGTAGCAAAGGAGGAGGAGGATGTACTCACGCCGACCGGAAGGTATACATGTCTATGTTCTTGTACTTTATGTTAGGTTATAGTGTGAACTTTCTTTGTAGGTTATACTCGTGAACTTTTTTGTTTAGGTTTTTCTGAAGTTTTTAGGTTCTTCAACTTTTTTTAGGTCATAGTGTGAACTTCCTATTTAGTTTATTCTTGTGAACTTAATGTTTAGGTTTTTGTTGTCAACTTTCTGTTAGTTTTTTTTCAAATGTTTAGATAGTGCAAACTTCCTATTCAGGTTATTCTAAATGTCTATGTTCTTTAGAACTTTATGTTTTGCTTATTCTTAATGTTCTATTTAGGTTCCATTAATGTTTAGATAGTGTGAACTTTCTGTTTAGTTTATTATACATGTTTATATATTGTGAAATCTCCGTTTAGGTTATTCTAAATGTTTATGTTTGTGTGAACTTTTTGTTTAGCTGAGTATGATCAATATCTCTTCCAGATAGATAAGGAATGATGAAAAGACATGTAATCTAATCTTAGGATCACCTATGTTTACTAAGAATGGAAAACGATCGGTGATCCTAATATTATATTACATAAAATTTACATCCCTATAGATATCGATGACACTACGTAAAAGAAGGCCGACAGTACGGTTTTCCAGTCTAGTATCAAGGCAATGAGACATTTTTAGTACTTAGTTGTTAGATTTTTTCATATTATAATAGAAATGTGATGGTGACATTTGAGTCATAGAAATGTAATGGTGACATTTTTGATATATGCTATTAATTAGATGTGTTATTGTCTTAGTGCTTGCGCTATGAGATTGTGGATGTGTTGTGTCATTTTGTTTGGTGTAGAGATGCCGAAAAATTTGAGTGCAAATGAGCAGAAACATAAACATGAGCCCCTAATTAAGAAAACATGGAAAAATGGGGATCATCAGTAATGGTTATTCCGTTTGTTTCCATGGTGGGCCTTCAGTTCAGTGATGAGGTGGTGGACACGGAGCCATTTTTCCGTTTCGGAAGGATTTTTTAGCCGTTTTCATATCGTTGTTCTGTACTACTGTAATAAATTTCTTGCTAGTCTCCCCATGTATATGTCCTCCTTCTTTGAAGTTTCAAAGGGGTGCGAAAGATTATTATCATTACAGATTTTTTTGACAAAGTGACGAGCATAAGAGAAAGTATGGTTTGACTAAATTATTCATTATTATTTTTAGACCTAAAGACCAAGGTGGACTTGGGGTTAAAAATATTGTGATAAAACAAATTTTTACTTAGTAAATGGTTTCTTAAGATTCTGAATGAATTAGGTGTTTGTCAAGAAATACTAGGCAGTAAATATCTCTATGTAAAAATTTATCACACAAGTCAATAAAATCTATTGACTCCATTTTTTTTAGAAAAGTCTCATGAGGATTAAGCAATAATTATTTAGTAGAGGAGCTTTGGATGTTGGAAACGATCATAAGACTCGCTTTTGGGAGGACACTCGGATTGGAAATTGTCGGTCCGGTGGATACCGGGGTACCACGACCCGTCTACTGCGGCCCAGCCCAATAGGCATTAGGAAGAACACGCGGGGTGTCTCGTGAAATATTCTCCCTCGTGAGTGTTCCTCCCCTCTCTCGTCCATCTCCCATCGAGGAAAAGATCTACCTCGAGCCCCTGCTTCTCTCTTGAGGACTTTTCCCTCGTGAGGGAACAACCCATGTGCGGGTGACGCGCGCACCTCTGCATGCCGACGATGGCACAACAGGGCGATATATCAGCTTTGGCCACAGTTTCCATTCTCATGTATAAAGTGTGGGAGACAGCTACCCACATCAAAGCACTGCCCGAAGCTTTCCTCTTCGGTGCAAGAAGACCAAGCTGGCGCTAGAAGATGAGGGAAACGCCACCAAGAGCCCCTACTTCTCTGCCATGGTTGGTGGCGTTGTCCTCGACGACCAAGAACGATAGAGATTGCAGAACGCTATATGTCCTCTCTTTGGCACCTTGTGGTGACCCTTGCCGCCAAGTATGATTGGGAAAAAGGCCCAGAGCCAATACATAAGGATCCCCTTGGCTCCCGTAGAAGGGACGGCTCAATTCACCCCAAGCATCCCTAGTCTGAACCGAGCACAAGCTCGCATCTTGTACTATATCCATCGCAGTGCAATCCATCAGACAAGCAGGAGTAGGGTGTTACACCGCAAGGTGGCCCGAACCTGGATAAACTTCCCGGGTCACCATTGTTGCTTGCTCCGAGCACTCCTCACCAGGCCTCACGAGAGGTGCAGAGAGTGTGGTTAGCTCCCTGTGTTCGAACCTCTTGAGAGCCCCTTTCCCTTGACAGACCGTGCTCCCACATTTGGCGCGCCAGGTAGGGGGCTAAGGCGCTTCTCCACCTTCTCGTTGCCATGGTTGCTTCTCGCGCTAAGCTCCCGGCCACAAGGCCCGGTCCTGGAAGCGGGGGTCCCTCGGCGGTCCCGGCTCTAGCTTCTCCAGCAGCAGACCTCGTCGCTCCTCCTCGCCCTCATTGTGCCAAGGGCGTGACACGACACCCATCAGTGTGTCCCCTACGGACCCGACCTGGATCCTGCAGTCTCCTGTGAAGGCGACACACGCCTACAGCCATTGATCACGCCTATGCACGGTCGACACTTCTCGCAGAAAGCCCTTCCAGAAGCATAGGAACTATCGCGCTGTCCGCCCACCGCAGCCGGCCGTGATGCTTAGTTGGACACGTCACCAACCTTGCCTAGGCCGCTGGAGCTGAGGCTGAGGTTTCCGGCGCCTCGTCAGCCACCCAAGAGCTCGCTGGAGCCATTGCTGAAACCACACTTATGGCCAGCACGACGGAAACTCGTGCACACGAGACTCACCCCATCCTGCGGATGACGCGTCCCACTGCCTCCCTCAAATGGCACCCGTGCAAGCCCAGAGTACCCCAACTATTGTGAGCGGCGTGCCAGCGAGGGCTGGGTGCTGGTACGCGTTCTCCAGGGACCGCTAGGAGGCAAGGTGGCCCTCTATGTTATTTCATCGCTTGCCTCCACGCTACAACGGCGACGCCCCCCCCTCTCGGCTTCCTGTGGAGGTACGAGGCGAGCGTTCTGGCTTCCGGGGGGTGCGACAGATGCCTCATGAGGTACTTCCCCCTAGCGATCAGGGGCGCGCCTCTCGCATGGCTGATGAACCTCCCGGACGGTTCTGTGGGCACGTGGGAGGCGCTGACGTGGGGGAGAATCCTGGACCTATCGGGTGAGGCTACCCGGTCCAAGGCCCAAGACCTGAGCCCATAGGCAGGTGCCACCTACAGTTCTAGAAGGCCCAACAGGACCCCACCCGCAAAGACTTGCGGATCAAGAAGGAAACTTGTAACCGACCTAAAACTAGGGTTTGTAACCCCCCCGGGGACGGTTTGAGACCTGGCCACCTATAAAAGGCCAAAAGAACCACCTGGGAGGGAAGCCAATAAACTTCTCACCACCAAAGCCTTGAGCTTGAGACCATACTCTCGACTTGAGCACCCCCCATTGTAACCGATCTACTCATAATACAGATCGAAAGAGCAGGAGTAAGGGTTTTACCTCTACGAGGGCCCCGAACCTGGGTAAATCGTGCCCCTGTTAGCCGACGATCGTCACCAGCATCCATACGTTCTCCTAATCGAAACCCTACCGGATCATCCGAGGGACTTGTTGAGATGACTAATCAAAAATTGGCGCCGTCTGTGGGAAAGGCGGGTGCTAGATATACGACGTCCTCGGCCTCATCATCGCCAACCTTCAGCTGGAGCCACGGAACCTCGACTCTAGCGGAACCAATCCGCTTCAGGTCGATCATCGTCATGCCCCACTCACCGGAATCGCGCCCGGCATTCAGAAAGCTGGAGAAAAGCGTCAGGCTGACGTTCGGGAGCCTCCACTTCCACGCCAACAAGGCGGGGATATTGCACTTCCCCAAGAAGATCGATCTCGCCGAATCGGACTCCGAGTCTGTTTCAAGCCCGGCAACCCTCAACTCGCCATCCGGCGACACTGGTCGCGACCTAGCGCCCAGTGGTGAATCCATCCGCCCCAGCATCCGCAACTTCCACACTATCGCGACTGAAGAACCCTCTCGGGTTGGCAGAAGCTGTCAGCTCACGCCTAGGACTCGCGAGCCATATTTGGCCCAGGTCTGCATGGCAGGACCAACTGATCCACCCGCGGAAACTGAGGAAAGCCTGAATGAGAGAGAGCGCATCAAAGTCTCACATGACGCCTGGGTCAGAGCGAAGGAGGCCGTACACCTAGGCCAGCCAATCGCGGATGGAGCTCCTCAGGAGGATCTAACCGCGTACCACTATCATCTGGTGCGGGCAGGTCGACTGATGAATGAAGCCGGCAGAAATCTGGAAGCACGAAAGAAAGCGGCAGATGAGTCAAGCGTGCGCCGTGCGGCCCTCTCCCAAACTCGCTCGGTGGGAAACAATCCCTCGAAAAAGAGATATCTCTCGAAGACCGCCGCCATGGATCGCGAATCCCTCAGCGGAATCAACAAGACACACGAGACATCCCTCATGCACGTCGACGACGACGACAACATGCACCCGACGACTCCCGCCGCCGGAGTCTTGGCAGCAGCGACAAACCTACAGGCGAACCAACCGGGCGAGAATGACCCCCGCGCAGAGCAATATCGACAGGTGCAGAAGGGGATAGGCATGGCAGCTGCAAAAATCGCCGCCCAAGCCCCCAGGCACGCGACAGCGCAAGAAACTGAAAAAAACCCTCGGAAGGACAAGGAAACACCCCGCCGATGCGGGAGCACGTCGCCTCAAAGGAAGGAACCACCCCGTCGCGCCCGAGGAAAAGAAGCCCGACGCCGTGGCGATAGTCCGAGTAGCAGCGACGATAACCTTAGAGATCGTGATCGGAGTCCACGGCAGCACAGCAGCCGCTCGCGACACCACTACAGGGAGCCGCAGAAGGAGGATAATCGCGACCGGCCTGAGTATGACGCGCGAAACGACATCACGCAAAACAATGTCAATAGGGCCCGAGAAAATAGGAACTGCGCAGGATCACTATCCGCGTCTTCCGACGAGGAAGCCTGCGGCGCATTGTGCTTCACCCGCGATATCCGCGAGGCGCCGATGCCCAAAAGGTTCAAACTGACGACGGAAGTCCCAAAGTATGACGGGTCGCTAGAGCCCAAGTCTTGGCTGTCAGATTACCTCACGGTAGTAAAATGCCAACGTGGGAACAAGACAACGGCCATGCAGTACCTGAACCTACACCTCGTAGGCGCTGCACGCAGCTGGCTCGAAGGAAGACCGCGGGCATGCTATGGGTCATGGGACGATCTACCTACGACTTCCGCAAAAACTTCCAAGCAACGTACAAAAGACCCGCGTCTATAGAGGAGCTGCGGGCATGCAGACAGAAGATTGGCGAGTCTACTCGCGAATATATTCAGCGATGGACCACGCTCAAGAATACAGCGGGAAACATATCCGAAGAAGTTGCGGTCGAAGCTTTCACCAAAGGAACTAGGCACGCTGCTTTCCGAGAAGAGCTGGGACGAGCTGCACCCAAAACCATCGGGGAATTGATGGCAATAGCCGACATATGGGCCAACGGTGAATATTTTGTGGCAACGAGAAAGCATCCTCACCGGCGCCTGAGGAACATCGCCACGGTCGAAAGAAGAAAAGGAGACACTACGACCACGACGATTGGGAAGAGTTGGTGGCAGCGGAATTCACCAAAAATCGACAATGGGCCTCGGGGAAATCGCGAATGGAAGCCAAAACCAGATGACAAAAACTCCCGAGGAAGACCTTGACGGTTACTGTACGCTGCATCTATTCACAGATAAGCGCACGGGGAAGACCAAGGCAACTCATCTCCTCAAAGACTGCCGAAAATTCTAGGACATCCACAAGGCTTACACGAGGAAAAACAGAGCCGCGGTCAACCAGGGATACTCGAACTCCCAGGAGGACACCAGCCGCCACAACCCCTACCTCCACCAGGACATCAGAACGCGATATTGGCCGCGTTGCCAGCGCCACCCGCCGCAAACCAGGGAAACAATGGGTACCCGAACCCTCAGGGACTCCTAGGAATGATACAGAAGGTCTGCCCGTCCCGAAGGGTGTAGAAGACAAACACACGCCAAGTAATCATGGTAGTACAAACCCCACCATCCAAGCCAGAATACCTGAAGATGGCAGATCAATCGATAACTTTCTCCAAAAAAGACCATCCTCCTCGGGTATACCGACCAGGACACGCCGCGCTCGTCATTCACGCGCAGATAGGCAACTACGAACTCGCGCGAGTGTTCATGGACGGCGGCAGCGGAATAAACACCATTTACGCAGACACACTGCGCAAGATGAACAAGAACCTGGACGGATTTGTAGAGTCAGAAACATCCTTCCACGGGATAGTGCCAGGAAAAGCAGTCCGACCACTCGGAACAATCAACGTGGAAGTGGTGCTCGGAAACCCGAGAAACTACAGGAGAGAGTTCCTCGACTTTGAGGTAGTCGACTGGCCCTCACAGTACCACGCCATTCTCGGCCGAACAGCATTCGCGAGATTCATGGCAGTACCACACTACGCATACCTGAAGCTCAAACTCCCAGGGAAATACGACACCATTACCATAGATGGCGACTTCCAAAACTCAGATAAGTGAGATATTGAGTTCAACGAGATCGCGAAATCTTTTGGATGCACGAGGAGCTGGAAGAATTGGCAAAGACCACGGACCACTCTGTGATGCCACTCACCAAAAAGAATGCTCCAGAACTCGAGTTCAGTGCAAACAGCGACACTCGAAAACATCAAGTGCACCCGATAGAACCCACGAAGATGGCGATGGTGTCCACCACCCTCTCGTCCGCAATAGAAGGCGCGCTCGTTGAACTCCTCTGGTAGTACTGGGAAATCTTCTCCTGGCAGCCTTCAGATATGCCAGGGATACCTAGGAAGTTCGCCGAGCACTCACTCAAAGTATTCAAAGACGCCAAACCTATCAAGCAAACGACCCGCCGATTCTCCAAGCCTAAACAGAAGGAACTCAGAGAAGAGGTGAATAGACTACTCGCCGCAAAATTCTTCAGAGAAATAAAAATATCCACCTGGTTAGCAAACCCGGTGTTGGTCCCGAAGAAAAACACTGACACCCTTCACGTGTGCATCGACTACCCTTCGCGTGTGCCCCAAGGATAACTTCCCATTACCACGGATCGACCAGATCGTTGACTCCACTACAGGCTGCCAACGCCTCTCTTTCTTGGACGCCTACTCGGGCTATAATCAGATCAGGATGAAAAAGGAGGATGAGGAGAAGACATCATTCTTTACACCTCACGGTGTCTACTGCTACACGACAATGCCCTTCGGGCTAAAAAACGCAGGCGCAACATATCAGCACTCATGCAAAAATGCCTCGCCAAGCTCATTGGCAAGAACATACAAGTGTACGTTGACGACATCGTCATAAAAACTCGAGTGGAGGATACGCTCCTCGAGGACATCAGGGAACATTCGACGCTCTCAACGCGTACAGGATCAAGCTTAACCCAACAAAATGCGTCTTCGGTGTTCCTGCAGGACAACTTCTCGGGTATCTGGTGTTCGTCTGAGGAATCGAAGCCAACCCGGAGAAAATTCAAGCAATCCTAACAATGAAGGAGCCAACCAATCTTCACGGCGTACAGCAGCTCGCGGGAAGGCTAGCCGCTCTAAGCCGATTCATCGCAAGATTAGGCGAGCAGACACTGCCCTTCTATAAGTTGCTAAAGAAAACAGATAAGTTCGAGTGGACATCTGAAGCAAAAAAGGCGTTCATCGACCTAAAAAGAGCGCTGCAGAGCAGACGCGTATTGGCAACCCCAGAAGAAAAGGTGTCGTGGGATAATCACGGCAGACGTTACCGGGGTTAACTGATCTTGGGGCAAGACGACACAGGCGTTTGGGAGAGGGTTTAGCTCAGAGTAAAACATGATGATAATCGATCTGGTAGCCGGCAATCAAAGTCGCCGAGTCTCCGATCTTGATATAATAACTCAACTCTCGGGTTACACTGGATGCTCGATATCAAGCGATATTGCTAGGGTTCTTAGATCTCTGTCTAAACTAGACCTAGGGGTCGGTTTATAAAGCACCCGCACCCCCCTGGCCCGCTCTCCAAGGCGCAGCTTGAATCCTATCCGGACACCGCTTACAAACCCTAACTTTCCTTACCGTAACCCGCAATCCGGGTTACGAGGCCTACAAACTTTGGGCCTTCCAGAAGCTCCATTATCCTTAGCCGGATTGCGCACCGTGTTCCTTGGGCCGGGTTATGCCTTGGAGTTGGCCTACCGGGTTATTATCCCCCCATCAGTAGTCCCTAGAATAGCTTGGGCTTCACGGATCCTTCCTTGAAGCACTGGCTATTCCCTGCAAAAATATCAAACGCACAAGTGTAGGAAGGCCGGGTTAAAGCGCTTTGTTGTGTAGCTAGGCTTAACTCCATGGCAGCCATATAGTAACCCGGCTTTCCCTCCAGATACTTTGCTTAACTTTCCCGGTTTAATCTTTGATAAAATGCCAAAACTCCATACTTTGCTCGATAGTTGATCCTGATACCCCGGAGAGGATCTCTTGCTCAGTGTTTGAAGCACATCTCGCAAACTTCGAACAGGTAGCTGCTACCCCGTAATTTCCGGGTCCCGCCCGTTGGACTGAGTTTTTCCACCCGAGCCATTATAAATAGACCCTTAGGGATAACCCTAACCCCAACGGCTCCCTTTCCCCCATTTCTCTTCCTTCCTTCCTCCGTGCGCAAGCCCACAGAGCGCCATTACGGAAACCTCACGCGCATCACCGGAGCCCATCTGTCGCCGGCTGCGCTCCGCCACTGCGCGCTCCGCCCCACTGCCAAGATCCGCCGCCAGGCCTCCGACCTGCCCGCCGGGAATCGCGAAGAGACACCAGGCTTGCGCCATCTTCCTCCGCAAAGCTTCACTCATATCTCCCCCAGTAAGTCTCTTGCATCCATTAATTTGCCCTTGCAATTTCTTGATTTCACCTCAGATTAGATCTAAATCGACCCGCCAATGATTTCTCGGCCACGCCGAATTAGGTTGCTAGTATTCTTTCTAGCTCGCCCAATAGATAAGATATAGACTTCAATTCACTCTCCTACTACCTGCAATCATTAATTTCGCCACAAATCTGAAAATGGAATTTCCAATCCGGGCTCTGGTAGTCCGAATTTTCCGCCCTCGTTTCTATCAGCCTGAAGAATCCTCCTTTTCCGGTTCTTTTGCTCGTGATAGACGTACGGGCAACCATCCATCATCCCCAGATGTTTATTAATACATGAACCTCCATAGCTTTTACAACAATACATGATACCCGGATAGTTTGTACCTCATTCCGCAAAATGATACCCGGATAATATTCAGCTTCCATGTTGTCCTGATATCGCTTATCAGTACTCGACCGACTGACAGCTTCCGAGTCTCATTACTCATGTTCTTCTACCTGATGCTTTACAGGTTAACCCCATGGCGCCCAAGAAGCAGGGGAAGCAGCTGACCAAGGTCAAGACTACAAACTCCATATCCGCCAACTGGGCGCGATCCTCGGTTACCAAGGCCAAATTGGAAGAATTGGTCGAGTTAGGGGTCCTTCCCCCTCAAGAAAGCATTCACTGGAGGGTGCCGGGTAACGAGACTCGGCCTACTCCAGCAGAAAACGAGGTAATATGCTTTGTGGAACACGTGACCCGGGGCTTCCGTCCTCCGGGTCACCCTTTTTTCCGCGATGTTTTGAGCCACTATGGCCTTCGCATATTTGACATAGGGCCTAACTCTATGTTAAATATCTCTCACTTTATCGTTCTCTCCGAGTCTTACTTGTGCACTCCGCCAAGCTTGGCTCTTTTCATTGAACTTTTCCAATGCAAACCGTGCCGCGAAAGCGGTGACGGTGTACTTCTTGCTTGCGGCGGAGTTTCTATCCAACGCCGCAAGAATTCTCTAATGCCTCCTCTCACCCTCAACTACCACGTCAAGCACTGGCAACTTTCGTATTTTTACTGTCGGGACACCTCCCCACCCGGCGAAAAGAAGTTGTCGGGTTATTCGGAAGGCCTGCTTGATATCTCCGAGACGTTTAGTGCCTTTGCCCCTGACTCGGACAGGGAAGCAATCCTGCCTTTATTGGCTAAAATATCCATTCTTTCGGCTCAAGGTCTCATCGGGCTTAACCTGGTGAAAACTTGGGTCGATTTTCGTATCCAGCCCAACTCCATCCGCACGAAATTAATGTGCGAATACTCGGGGCAGACCACGGACCCGATCCGGTACTCCACCCACAGCTTCGCGCCCGGTGATACCAATAAAACCATCAAAGCCTTTTTAACAGAAAAGCTAGAGGTAATCCGGAATATAGCCGGATTGGAGCCCTTCACCTGCGAGAACCCGGCCCCCGCGGTAAGGACCTGGTTTTCACATTTTCAACTTTATCCCTTCCACTTGATACAGCTAATCACCCTTGTTCTTATGCCTTCGTTTCAGGCCGATGATGACTTCTGGAAGATTGACACTCCTCCTAACTCCGGAGACTCGGAGAAGAAAGAGGATGCCGTTAACTCGGATGAAGGTACATACTTAGTTCTTTTGAGTTCGTCGTATCCTACTTTTCATTTTCCTACTGTAACCTTGATAACTTTCAGAACAAGAATACCAGGACGAGGAGGAAGAAGCTGACGGCAAGGTGGAGTCCGCCAGCGATGAAGATGAACCAGAGCCGGCAGCTAAAGCCGGATCTAAAAGAAAACCCCAAGGGGTCGTCTTCAAGGTTCTATATCACTTCCTTGCGTCTAATTACCGTTCCTGTGATAATATTCATGAGCTAACCATGGAATCACCCCTTTGGCCATACCTGAAGGAGTCGCCTATGACCAAGCGCAGGGCGACTCGAAATCACCCGGGTAATGATGCCCTTAACCCGGGTATTTCATCGCCTCCAACTCGGCACACTGGTACTGACCATACCCTTCTTTGAACATAAAAATCCTTCCAAAACATTCCCTCACAAGGTAATCTCACGTCTTGTTTGGTATTTCTCAGTTTCATCCGGGTCCAGCAGCGAATTCCCTCCGGACCTTGCGGTGAATCCCGGGTAAAGTTCTTTTCCTGATGTTATACCACACTTTCACCGCCTTTTTCATGATTATGCGCTAACTGCGCCCTTATACTTTCTACAGGGCCACGGTCACTGCTAGTGACCAGGAGGACATGGAGACCGAGGACCCGGGTAAAGAGAAGGCGACTGACGATGAGGAACAGGCGTCGCCACCAGATCCGTCCAGGCAAGAAGCCGGGTATCCCATAGCCTCGCATGCAAGCGAGAAGGAAAAGACTGCAACCTTGGGCGCGGGAGGAGGACCAGACTCCGACATTCGGATGACCCGGGTGCCGTCTCCTGCTACGAAGAAAACTTCTTCTCCAAATTTCCACGAGCCCGGGTCTTCTAACTCGGGTAACGATAACTTTGATCAGCTGATGAACACTGTCCTCACCATGAAGGCCTCAGAGCGCAGTATCCTAGAGCGCATGGCCGCAGCTCATCAGGTAACAATACTTGATATCTCTTAGTATACACCTAGTCCCCAAGTTCCTAGCATAACTTGTTAAAGTTGTGCTTGGTACTTTGTGCGACATTCGGCTTGCTATAATGCCCGACTGACACTTTCGCTCTATGCTCCTTACAGGCGGAGGTGACCCGGTCCGATGAGATTTTACTCAAGACCGAACGACTCCTGCTTGCCGAGGTAAAACGAAGAGAGGCCCTTGAAGCTGACGTTGAAACTTTGAAGAAAGACGTTTCCAAATACAAGAAGTGCAACACTGCCCAAACCTCACTGAAGAATTTATCAGACCAGATTGCGGATACTTATCGCATCTTGCTTAGTGAGTTTTTGCTTCCGACTGACCTCGTGCCTTTACTTTATCGTATGATACTCGGGATTACTGATATGTTTTCCTTTGTTTCGATTGCAGGTGCCAACCTTGCAGCCCCAGAAGAAGATGCTGTTACCAAGGCTAAAACATTGAAGACTGTGCTCCGGACCTTTTTTGCCGGTACAAAGCTTATATTGGACGCCGTGAAATGGCCTACCGAGGTATATCCGGGTGAGGAAAACCTTATTCAAGCCTGCTCCACAGTGCCTGGCTGGATCGAGATATGGAAACGCTCAGCCTGCCGGATTGGCATCACCCGAGCCTTTACGCTGGCTAAAGCTTATTTTCCGAAGCTTGACCCGAAGAAGGTAACTTCCGGGTTTCCGGAATATAAAGCTGATGGCTCCAGGTTTGTACCCAAAGACTTCAAGGCCATACAATCTGCGGTGCGCCACTCGGCAACCGCTTTGGCCGATAAGATAGACCTGGGCACAATTATGAGTTCATACAATGCTGAAGGCAAAACCATACTGGAGGAGGCACCCCCTCCCTTTGATATTTTGGAAAAATGGGCGGCTGATTTGGCCAGGAAGAAAGAAGAAACTGCTAAGAGAGAGGCCGAGTTAGGATCAGGGCCATCTGCCGCTACACCAGCTGTCCCTCCGCCTGTCCGCCCTGATGCGGGGAGTCCGGGTAATGCTGCCGGGAAAGCCAAGCAGCAAGCCCAGGACCAAGACCCGGAAGACCGTACTCAGGAGGCCGAATAGGGCAATACCATCATAGTACCTTGATCATATGATACTTTGTATTCAAAACTAGTATGCTTTTGATGGTGCGCCTGTGCACCCCTGATACTGGTATCGCAATTTGTAACGTACTTTTAGTCCGTGATATACTTTACGCCTTTCCTGGCCTTTTGATAATCGTGCTACTTGTCTATTCTCGAACTTGTTCTCGATACCCGACTCTCTTTTTGGCTCCCTTCGTGAGACTCGGTTTACCGAATATCACGGGTTTTGATAAGTGGACTTTTCTTTAAGTCCCCAAGACTCGGATGGTAGGGTCTTTCGAGCTTCGATAGCCAAGCAGTTTGTTTCTGTTTCGAAGTCCCCAGTCCCCATGGCCCAAAGTTCGAGTCATGGGGGTGTGGCCTTTCTCAGAGAACAAATTGTTTTTTACCGAGCCAAAAACCTATAGCCATTCCGTGTAGGTACTGAAGTTATGCTTGATAGTCGTTGAGTTTCCGGCTATTAGCCTTGTACTCTGCATAAACTTGTGGTTTAGATGACCCTTTTGACTATCTTGTACTGTAAGCCGGCTTTCGCGTGGATACCATGTTGTTACATCTATACGAAAACAGGGTCAGACAAGTCCCATTGGGCTTCATGGCTGATTGTAATCGTAAGCGAACAAATCATGCCACTTTAGTGCGAGTCACATCGAGCTTAAGTAAGAAAAGTCAAGAAAATTTGGCTCCTTTGTCCAGTTATAAGATTGCAGCCGTACTCGTTTGCGAATAATCGGCCCTTATAACTTATAGGCATCAAGGCCGGGTCTTTGGGTTTGTGGCTGCGCTACTTGAGCAACCAGCCCCCGAGACCTATATATACTCAACATTCTTAATGATACTGAAGTATTGATGTCACATGGATACTACTTACTTGCAATCGGAGTAAAGACTGTAACAAGATAGGACTTGATAACCATCTCTTTATTGATGCGAGAAAGTTTGGATCAGCAAGCCGCCTCATTAAAAACCTTCCAGTCCCCTTAGGTACCCTGGGTAGGAAAAGAGCGCGTCTGAAACCTGCTGCCCGTTACATTGTTTAGTTCTTCTTGGGCACCGGTCCCGGGCTGGCGTGACCGATACACATTCTCCACATGTTGGACTTTTTCATGATGAGTACCGGGTTTACCAGCCAATCCGGGTGAGATGTTTCCATAACGTGGCTGGTTATGAGCGGCCGTGCAGTTTCTTCTCTTATAGCGGATTGTTTGGGGGAGTCATCCTCGATAAAAGCCACCATTTTAGTATTTTGTGCTACCTTGGACTTTGCTCTTTCGCCTTCCGTACTCGGCCTTTTTGATGTGGTTCTGTCCTCCGGGTCTGCTTGAGACCGGTAGTGCTTGAGTTCTTCTTTTCTACAGGCTTGCTCGGCCATTGCTGCGTCTCCTTCATCGCATTCAGCTGCTATGTCTCGATTTCCATGTATGGTAATGGTCTTTTTGGGACCCGGAATTTTTAGCTGTAGATACACGTAACACGGCCTAGCCATGAATTTGGCATAAGCCGGCCTTCCGAATAACGCGTGATAAGGACTGCGCAATTTGACCACCTCAAAGGAGAGCCACTCAACTCGATAGTTATCCTTTGACTCCCCAAAAGCTACCTCCAATGCGATTTTTCCCTCGGGGCACGCTGAATGACCCGGCACTATACCATGAAAAATTGTTGAGCTTTTTTGTAGCTGAGACTCCTTGAGGCCCATGCGTAGGAAGGTTGCCCAATACAGTATATTGATGCTGCTTCCACCATCCATCAAAACCTTTTTCAGCTCATATCCATTGACCTGTGGTGCGACTACTAATGCCAAGACTCCCGGGTGTTCTACTCTTTCTGGGTGATCCCTTCTGCTCCATGTTACCTCCTGTTCTGACCATCTCAGGTATCTCAGAACAGCTGACGAAACTGAGTTGACCGCTTGCTTCAGTATCTTTTTGTCCTTGTTAGAACCTCCTGTGGTATGCACATGATATTGACCCAATTGTTTGGGGTTAGCCTGGAAACCTCCTGCTCCCCCCTTGGTTATTACCTTGATTTCCAGCCGCCGGGTTACCGGCTGGGGGTGGGCCGTTGCCCGGATTTCCCCCTGGACCCGGTCCTCCTCCCCGTCCTGCACCTCGCATAGCTCTGTTCACTTCCTCATTTTTCCATCTTTGTAAGTCGGCGCACTGCTCCAAGGAGTGGTTAGCTGGCCTGCCGTTCCTGCTGTGCTTCGGGCATGCCATTCTGAATATGTCCCAATTGTTACCCGGTCTTGGTGGTCCTTGATAGTTTCCTCCATTGTGATTACCTCCGTTGAAATTTCCTTCTGCTCTGGGTCTCGAAGACCCGGCCTCTGTGTTGGCGACAAACTCAGAGCCTCCTTCAAACGGGCGCTTGTTCTGGCTATTTCCGTTATTACCCGGTGCTGATCCATTGCCGGTTTTTCCGCTATTACTTGTGTTTGCTTTTACCTTCTTGTCATCAACTTCCTCCTCTGTAGTATCTGTCGCAGCGTGTTTGTTGCACGCATCCATCAATTCTCCCATTGTACCTCCGACGCATTCCGACTAGATTTCATGCGAGTTAACTTTTGCACTAAAGGTATATACTTGCATGTTTTTGCCATAGCTTGTAGTGCATCCTTGGGCTGAATATCTGTGGACGAGTGAAGTATCTCCATAACCCGGCGCACCCAACTGCGCGCCGACTCTCCCTTCTTCTGGACGCATCGCTCTAGATCATCAATAGTGAACAATTTTCTGCACGTCCCATGAAAGTGCTTGACAAACGCGGTCTTTAATTCCTCCCAGGACTTGATCGATCCTTCCGGCAAATTGGTGAACCACAACTTTGCTGCTCCTTCTGACATCATCAAGTACATGAACTTGGCTTGGAGATTCTCGGATGCGTTGCGAATCGACATTGCCATCTCATAACTGCTTAGCCATGTTTCTGGATCCATAGTTGGCTCGTAATTCACTACTTTTCCTGACTCTTTGAATTTTTCCGGGTAAGGTTCAGCTCTGATATTGTCCGAGAGACACTTGGGTCCTGCAAGAATGGTCGAGGACGGCCTTGCTCGAGAAACGTGTGATCCAGCGGGAGGCGCGGCTGGGCGCGGCGCTGCGGGTAGTCCATGCGCTGCAGACCCGGCCGCGGCCCTCCGAGCCCTGGAACTGTCCACAACAGCCTGTGCTGCTGATACTGCCTGAACGCGGGGAGGAGGCGGCATTTGCTGCTGCTCTTCCCTCCGCCGTGCTGAACTTGTTTGGATATTCCCTTGTTGCTGACTGGCGTATGGCGTCCCGTGCATCCCACTTCTATGATCCGGATAATTGGCTTGTTGCGCCACTGCAGTGTGCAACAGATCGATTGCTTGCCGGGTCTTCTCTCCATGGGGTGACTCTCCCACGGGAATTTGATTTAATGCAAGTGTTGCCGCATACACGTTTTCCATGGGATTGTTGTAGTGACCTGCTGGTGTGCGAAATCGTGATGGTGGTGGTGGTGGTAGATCGTTGCCGGTTGTGACTCTAGTCTGTGGTAGGGGTAACCCGGCCCGCTCACTTGCCGGATGTGCCCCTGCTGTTGCCGGTTGGGGTGCGGTTCCCTGGTTTACCCCTGGTATCGGCTGATCTTGAGGTGTGATAAATAAAGCAGCCGGATTAATAACCCCACCCGTTGCTGGTACCCTAGTTTGATGCCTTTGATGTACTCTAGATGTTTCCTCTCGGAGCCTAGTTTCCAGCGCATCCAGCTCACGTTGCCGTGTGGCCATCCCTTGCCTTTCCGCTTCCACTTGCCTTCTTTGCTGTTCCAACGCACGACGAGCCACATCCAGATCCCTGACACGTTCTGCTGCGTTTTCTGGAGTGATAACCGTAGCAAGAACCGTGGGGTCTAGGATCAGATTATTATCAAATAAGGCCGGGTGACGCGGGTTCGAAGGACCCGCCCCTGGTGTCCGGTTTCCCAGGAATCCGAACGTATTTGCGTGCAACTCCTCGTCTGCTGCACGGCTGGTCACTGATGCCGATTCTCCATCAACCCGAGCCAGAACCGGGTCTCCGTTAGCCGCGCCCTGCTGCTGGGCCAATGCCTGAGCCGCCCCGACTGCTGCCGCGGTTGCGTTCTCTTGGTTGAGATTGGCCGCGGGAGCCGTGTAGACCGCAACTCGGCGTACGATACTTGGTGTAAATTCATGCTGTTCTTCTTCGCCGTTATTATCTTCATACCGGTTCTCCAGCAGATCCAGGATGGACTCGGTATCATCCTCCCTTTCGAC
Organism: Alopecurus myosuroides; assembly: GCA_028641055.1. Classification (NCBI taxonomy): domain Eukaryota; kingdom Viridiplantae; phylum Streptophyta; class Magnoliopsida; order Poales; family Poaceae; genus Alopecurus; species Alopecurus myosuroides. The sequence goes on from CM054059.1 coordinate 414,151,121, forward strand.
CCGGTCGCGTGGGGTCCATGCCGGTTCCTCCGGCTGTTCCCACTTCGCGATGGGTTCTTCCGCCGGATATGTCGTTCCAATTGATTCTTCATCTTCTGATTGGATAGAAGTGGCTTCCCCTGACACAGAATCAGATCCAAAATTGTCAGGGATCGAACCGGAAGTACATACCATACCAATGAAGACGCTGATCCGGCCGATTGTCACGACAGATCCGGATCCGAGGTGATCCGATTCTGGCCCCCAGCCGGAATCGTCCACCATCTTTTCTCCTTTGTGGTCGATGTAGATCTCGCCGACGACAAGATTCTCCATGTTCTTCCGAGCTTCTCCCGTGATGTAAACACCTTTGGACGCAGGCCCCACGGTGGGCGCCAACTGTCGTGGGATAATCACGGCAGACGTTACCGGGGGTAACTGATCTTGGGGCAAGACGACACAGGCGTTTGGGAGAGGGTTTAGCTCAGAGGAAAACATGATGATAATCGATCTGGTAGCCGGCAATCAAAGTCGCCGAGTCTCCGATCTTGATATAGTAACTCAACTCTCGGGTTACACTGGATGCTCGATATCAAGCGATATTGCTAGGGTTCTTAGATCTCTGTCTAAACTAGACCTAGGGGTCGGTTTATAAAGCACCCGTACCCCCCTGGCCCGCTCTCCAAGGCGCAACTTGAATCCTATCCGGACACCGCTTACAAACCCTAACTTTCCTTACCGTAACCCGCAATCCGGGTTACGAGGCCTACAAACTTTGGGCCTTCCAGAAGCTCCATTATCCTTAGCCGGATTGTGCACCGTGTTCCTTGGGCCGGGTTATGCCTTGGAGTTGGCCTACCGGGTTATTATCCCCCCATCAAAAGGAGCCCCTATACCTCTACCTAGCCGCAATAAACCAAGTCATCAGTACGGTTATTATCGTCGAGCGGCCTGAGGATGGCACAGCGTACGGTTTCCAGCGGCCAATATATTACATCAGCGAGGTGCTTTCGCCGTGCAAGCAGCGATACCCTCACTATCAGAAGCTCGCGTACGACGTAGTCCTCACGGCCCGAAAGCTCAAGCATTACTTCCAGGAACATACCGTCACGGTGCTAAACAACGCATCACTTGGTACCATCATGAACAACCAAATGGCATCCGGAAGAATTGCAAAATGGAGCATCGAGCTAGGCGCCTGGGACATCATTTATGCAGGGCGCAAATCTATAAAATCCTAGGTCATCGTGGAATTCCTAAGCGAGTGGACGAAGCTGCAAACACCAGGACCTCCAGAGTACACGAGCAACTGGATCATGTATTTCGATGGGTCAAAAAGAAACGAAGGAGCCGGAGACGGAGTTATTCTTATATCCCCCTGAGGCGAAAAGCTGCAGTACGTCTTGCGACTGGACTTCCCTCCCGACGACCCAACGTCCAACAACGACGCAGAATACAAGGCCCTCCTGCATGGCATGAAGATGGAGATTGCCTGCGGAGCTACTCGATTGATGATATACGGGGACTCAAATCTCATCGTGCAGCAGACAATGAAGGAATGCGACGCTATCGCATATAACATGGTCGCCTATCGTGACATGTACAACCTACTCGAAGGAAGTTTCAAAGGGTGCGAACTGAAGCACATCGCACGATCAAGCAATGAGGAAGCAGACAAGCTGGCCAACATGGGGTCAACAAACGCCCCCATCCCACCAGGAATCTACTTCGAACGAATGATCAAGCGATCAGTCAAAGTCAGAAAGCCAGCAGGAACACCCGCAGCAGTGGAAACAGATGCCAGCCCGCAAATTGCTATGATCGAGTTTATCCATAATATTTCAAGGCAAGTTTTTCTAGTCGAGGCAGTATGGACGCAGAAATATCTCGACTACTTGTTAAACAAACAGCTCCCAGCAGACATTTGCGAGGCCGGACAAATAGTACGGCACAGCTCCTTTTGAGTAATCAATGGCGAGCTAAATAAGCAAAGCATATCAGGAGTATTGCAAAGATGCATAGCACCCGAAGATGGCAAGGAATTGCTCCGAGACATGCACCAAGGAGACTGCGGGCACCACGCCAGTTGGAGGGCAATCGTGGGCAAAGCTTTAAGGGCAGGATTCTACTGGCTCACAGCATCCAGAGACGCCAAAGATCTAGTCGACAGATGCAATGCCTGCCAAAGGTTTGCGCCCAGGCCACATGCCCCTGCCACAGAACTCCAGATGATCCCTATCGCCTGGCCCTTCGCCCAATGGGGGCTAGACATGGTGGACTGCTGCGCAAGTCAACACCTAGAGGATACACCCACCTGCTCGTGGCAGTCGATAAGTTCACAAAATGGATAGAGGACATGTCAGTCACCTCCGCGCACGCCCAGTGAGCCGTGAGATTCCTCGACTCCATCGTGTGTAGATTCGGCGTACCGAACAACATCATCACGGACAACGGCAGCAACTTCACAGCCAAGGAAACACAGGAATTCTGCAAGGAAAAAAGAATCACCCTCAGCTTCATCTCGGTAGATTACCTGCAAACTAATGGCCAGATCGAACGATCTAATGGATTAGTTTCGGCTGGCCTAAAGAAACGACTGTTGGGTCGGTTGCAACCAACAGCAGGGCACTGGGCCAAAGAACTACCATCAGTGCTATGGAGCCTACGAACAACGCCAAATCGATCGACAAACTACACGCCATTTTTCATGGTATATGGAGCTGAAGCCGTCCTACCTGAAGACGTCAAATTCAGTGCTCCACGAGTCGTTGCATACAGCGAAGAAACCTCAAACAAGGCACTCGCGGAAGACATGGACGCACTGGATGAGATCAGGGACATCGCACTCGAAAGATCTGCAGTCTACCAGCTGTCGCTGCGCAACTAACACAGTTGCTGCCTACGCCACAGATCTTTCGTGGTAGGAGATTTGGTGCTGCGACTCAAGCAAAAGGAGGGTCACAAGCTCGAGCCACCATGGGAAGGACCTTTCATCATACATGAAATCATCCCAGGAGGCGCCTACCGCTTGAAGAACCCAAAGACCGGCGGGATCTACTCCAATCCATGGAACGTAGCGCACCTCTGCAAGTTCTACCCCTAGGACTATTCTACTCGCAAGAAATAAGGCTGTACCAGCCACTTCGTAGATCGATCAAACACATGGCTTCTCAGCCATATCAATAAACACATGGTTTCTCAACCATAGCTATCGCGTTTTTTGTTTTCTCTAAACATGCTAACACGATAGGTACACACCCCAAACACATGGGGGCTACGCCTAACTAGCATCATCACATACCTTCGAGTGATATTAAACGATAAAAATACAAGGTACAACAAGGTGCACACCTTATAAACACCTTAAAAATTTCGAATGAAATATACAAGGTCACAAGGTTTACACCTTCGAAACACCTTACAACAAAATACAAGATATTTACATCTTAGAATTACACCTAGCGGCAAGCAGCCGCATCCGCAAGCAATTGATCAATCTCCTCGGAGGTCACTCGAATAATCTGCTCCGCTGTAGGACGCACGGCCGCATAATGAGGAGAAAAATCCACCGGTGGACCTCTCGAGTCAGGAAGTCGCGCCATAGAAAGGAAGTTGACCTCAGGGTGCCACATGAGAACGAAGGCAAGTGCCAATTGAGCTCCACTGACAAGTTGTTGGCGTACGCACTCTCGAACCTCCCCCACCCGATGGAATATCCTGAGCAAACCACTCAAGCTATCCGGGACAACACCAAAAGGGTAAAATGTCCGATGGAAAGAAGACAGAGCCTCGCGACAAGACTCGATAATTATCTGCGCTTGGCTCGCCCGATACTTCAAGGTAGCTAGGATAAAGCCTCGATTGTGGTCGGACCAAAAATCATTCGCATGAGGTTTTGGGCTACCCGACTTGTGAATGATGTGATTATCCACCTAGTGGGTTGCACAGACTCCCTCAGGTTCAACAACTGCGAGGACAACAAAGGCGTCAAAACAAAGAGAGGGACCAACGACAAGTACTCGGGGGCTGATACGTGCATTTTATATCATCATTTATACCCTCCATATAGGCATTATTGGGATGTTTTACAATGTTATGTCATTGTTTTGCATGTTTTAGATGATTTTATGGGACTTTCCTACAAAGTGACTATTTTTGGTATTTAATTTCTGGGTGTCAGAAAACACCTGTTTTCATGTTTTTGATGTTTCAGGAGCTATAGGTATCCAAATTGCGAAAGGAAAGAAACCCTGTCAGTTTTCTTCGGGACAAAGGCCGTGGGCACAAGACAAAAAGGAGGAGGGCCAGGAGGCCCAAAAGGGGGTAGCCCATGCGGCCAGATTCCCTGGCCGCGTGTGGGGCCCCCAAATGGGCCCACAGCACCTCCTTCTTGAGGTCTTTTTAATGACGACTCCGTCTTCCCCGAAAACGAACACCCTAATTTTCCCGAGACGAGACGGAGCCGCCAGGGCGGCGAAACTCTCGAAACTCTCCGTGGGGGAGACAGATCCTGCTGCTCCGGAGCCCCGGAGAAGGGGGAAATCATCCCCATCTTCATCCCCATATCCTCCTTGGCGTGGGAGGAGGCATCTCCATCACCATCCTCACCAGCACCTGCATCTCCACCATCACCATGACCGTGATCCACTCCGTTCCCCTCATAGTTTGATCATTGCTACACCCTAGATACGTGTTATTGTACTCCGTTGCATGTTTGGGATTGAGTACTTGTCATTCTTTGGTGGTGGATCCATTGTTTCAGATTGTGTTGTACCACATATGTCACCAGACATTATCATGTTTGCACGTTGTGAGTAGTTCCCGCATGTTCCTGAGGGCATAGGATGAATTGGCAATGATTTGTTACATGAGATGAGTTGTTATTTGGTCTAGTATTTATCTTTTATGTGATTCTATGATGGTGTTGTACGAACGTCGACTGTACAACACTTCACCTACATGGGCTCATAGGAGAACACCGTAGTGTAGTGACGTGATGATGTCTTTAGGTGACAGGAACTTGAGACAGAGTCGTTGAATTGCATTATGAGGGTACTTGTATCGGGGACCTTAGAGCATAAGGCTATGGTGGGACATCATGTCTTAATAATTCTCGTGCTGTCATTTAATTGGCCACGTGATCCATCATAATGGGTGATAGTTTATTTATTTAGCTATTCCTATTTGTGGCTCCGTCCGAAGAAGATTAAAACTAGACAAGATATACAAACATGTTATGCAATGAATCACTATGCCAGCTAAATCCGTGCAGCCCTCGGGAACGTTTTCCACATATAAGACACAAACACACACTTGAGCTTGTCCTCTTGCACATTAGAGGATTGGGCTTTGTCTCTCATTGAGACCTACTACTTGCTGCAATTTACTTTCTGCATTTTACTTTACTTGCACTACACAATTAAAACACAAAAACACCTGTTGGTTTTATTATTCCTTTGCTATTCTACTTACCAGTTCCTTCTGCTCCTCGTGGGTTTGACAACCTTTCTAATTCGAAAAGTACTACAATTGATCTCCTGCACTTGGGAGCCATCAAGACACTTTTCTGGCGCCGTTGCCGGGGAGCGTAGCGCTATTGGTAAGAAGTTTGGTAAGGAAACTTGAAAGCTGAATTTTACTTTCTGTTGCATCCTGTTATTATTATGCCTTTTATGAGAGATGCTTCGCTGAAACTTGCTTTATATGAGAGTGCTTATGATATTAAACCTAAAGTTGTTGAAAAAACACCTCATGATGATGGTTATATTATTCCCCTTGAATTTGTTAAAGCTGTTAGGAATGAGTATTTTGCAGGGGATGGAACAAAGGCTGCAAGTGATCACATAGGGGCTATTGAGGATATATGTGGGCTAATTAGGCTCAAGGCTATTTCTAAGGAGGAGGTAGAATGCAAGTTATTGTACCAGTCCTTAACTGGTGATGCTCGAAAATGGTATATGTCACTGGATGAAGAAATTACACATAATTGGGATACTTTTATGAAGGTTTTCTTTCTTAAATATTTTACTCCTAAAGAGGCTTATGAGAACCGTTGCTTTATATTTAATTTTTGGCCACACCTTGGAGAGAGTCTTACTCAAGCTTGGGGGAGGCTTAAGGACCTCCTTCGTAAGAATCCTTGTCATGATCTCACAAATAAACTTATATTGATAAACTTTTATGTGAGACTACCTGATAGGCTAAAGCAATATTTGGATGGTTCATCTGGTGGAAGCTTTACAAATAATACTGCAGAAGAAGCTTGGAATTTATTGGAAATTATTTCGAAGAACTCGGAATATTGGGACCTAGACAAAGTTAATGAAGCTTATTTTGATTATGGATATTCATGTGTAGAAAGTTTCTCTAGTTCTATTTTGTTCAAGAATGTTATTAAAGATTTCGGTCTTGATCCATATGTTGCAATTGAAATAGCTAAGAAATTTGCTGAGCACATTCGAATTCCTAAAAGTGCCTTTGATTATTATGTTGAACCTGTTAAATCTTCTATTGTTGTCCCTAAATTTATTAAAGAAACACCAGTATCATCTGTAGTAATAGAAGAATATATTGAACCACCTCCCTATCCTGAAAAAGTTAAAGAGAATTTGCTTATTGCTGTTGCTGACAAAAGTAGAAAGAGATGTTCTCAACCTAAAGAACAGGTGGAAGTCAAGAACCAAGTCTCTATTATTAAGCAATTAAATGAAGAAGATCCTGTTGATGTTTATTTATGTGAAGATGCTACCAAAGTTATTAAAGGGAATTCATCCAAAGTTGGTAAGCCAATTATATCATGCTCTATTGGGACTTCTTGTTATCATGGTTTATGTGATATTGGAGCAAGCATTAGTGTCATTCCATATTCTCTCTATCAAGAAATTAAGCCTGATATTGATCCTATCACCATGGAAGAAACAGGTATGACCATTCAGCTTGCTAATAAAGAATATATTAGTCCCTTTGGAATTGTTAGATATGTTGAAGTATTGGTAGGGAAAATAAAATATCCTACTGATTTTATTGTGCTTGGTTGTCCACAAGATTCTTTCTGTCCTATTATATTTGGTAGACCTTTCTTACATACTGTTGGTGCTGAAATTGATTTGCCTAGAGAAAGGGTGTTTATTGAATGTGCTGGAGAGAAACTTGAATTTAATTTTTCTAAATTTGCTGATAAACCTGCTAAGAAAGAACCAAAATCTAAAGATATAATTGAAACTCTTGCTCATATAGCTGTAGCTTCATCAGACGTGGTGGAACGTTATATGCTTAATCAGGAAGAGCCATTTAATGATGTAGAAAAAGAAGCTTTAGAACAAATATTATGGCAGCAACCTCCACAATTACAATTGCATATCCCACCTGATAATCTAGGAGTACTCCCACCTCCCAAAGGAGATCCTAGTTTTGAATTAAAGCCTTTGCCTGAAAATCTGAAATATGCATACTTGGATAAGAAAAATATATATCCTGTTATTATTAGTGCTAACCTTTCAGCTGAGGAAGAAGAGAAATTACTTGATGTGCTTAAAGCCCACCGTAAGGATATTGGTTATTCTCTTGATGATCTTAAGGGCATAAGTCCAGCTCTATGTATGCATAAAATTAATTTGGAAGAAGATGCTAAACCTGTAGTTGATTTCCAACGCCGTCTCCATCCAAAAATGAAGGAAGTGGTAAGAAAGGAGGTAATTCGACTCATAGAGGCTGGTATTATTTATCCTATAGTTGATAGTAAATGGGTTAAACCTGTTCATTGTGTTCCTAAGAAAGGTGGAATTACTGTGGTTCCTAATAAAGATGATGAACTTGTTGCTCAACGTACTGTTGTTGGTTATAGAATGTGCATTGATTATAGAAAATTAAATAAAGCAACTCGTAAGGACCATTATCCATTGCCCTTTATTGATAAAATGCTAGAGAGATTATCTAAACATTCTCACTTTTGTTATTTAGATGGGTATTCAGGCTTCTCTCAAATTCCAGTTCATAGTGATGATCAGGAAAAGACCACTTTTACTTGCCCATATGGTACATTTTCTTATAGGAGAATGCCTTTTGGTTTATGTAATGCGCCTGCTACTTTTCAGAGATGCATGAATGCTATATTTGCTGATTATATTGAAAAGATAGTGGAAGTCTTTATGGATGATTTTTCGGTGTATGGTACTTCTTTCGATAATTGCTTGTTCAACCTTAACAAAGTTTTGCAGCGTTGTGAAGACCAACACCTTGTTCTTAATTGGGAGAAGTGTCACTTTATGGTAACAGAGGGAATTGTTCTTGGGCATCGTATTTCTGGAAGAGGAATAGAAGTTGACCCAGCAAAAATTGAAGCTATTGAGAAATTACCATATCCAAGAGACATCAAAGGTATAAGAAGTTTTCTCGGTCATGCAGGTTTTTATCGTAGGTTCATTAAATATTTCTCTAAAATATCAAAGCCTCTAACCAATCTTTTGCAAAAGGATGTTCCGTTTTCTTTTAATGATGATTGCATAGAATCCTTTAATGTTTTAAAGAAAGCCTTAATAACTGCACCTATTATTCAACCTCCTGATTGGAACTTGCCCTTTGAAATTATGTGTGATGCTAGTGATTATGCAGTTGGAGCTGTTTTAGGCCAAAGGGTTGATAAGAAATTGAATGTTATTTACTATGCTAGTAAAACACTAGATGGATCTCAAAGAAATTATGCTACAACTGAAAAAGAATTTTTAGCGGTAATATTTGCATGTGATAAATTTAGATCTTACATAATTGATTCAAAAGTCACTGTGCACTCTGATCATTCTGCTATTAAATATTTGATGAATAAGAAAGATGCTAAGCCTAGGATAATAAGATGGGTACTTTTGTTGCAAGAATTTGATTTACACATAGTAGATAGGAAAGGAGAAGATAATCCCGTAGCTGATCATCTTTCTAGAATGGAAAATATACCTGATGATCCTATTCCTATTAATGATAGTTTTGCTAATGAACAACTTTCCCTTGTTAGTGTTTCTAGTGCTAAAGTTGCATCTCCTTGGTTTGCTAATTATGCAAATTTTATTGTTGGGAAAGTTATGCCACCACAATTTACTTACCAGCAAAGGAAGAAATTCTTTTATGACCTTAGACATTATTTTTGGGATGATCCATTCTTGTATAAGAAAAGTGTTGATGGCATTATTAGACGTTGTGTACCTGAGCATGAACAGCAGTCTATTATAAGAGATTGTCATGACAGTCCCTATGGAGTACATCGTGCAGGAGATCGTACTGCAGCAAAGGTATTACAATGTGGTTTTTATTGGCCTACTCTATTCAAGGATTGTGCTGAATATATTAAAACTTGTGATAAATGTCAAAGAGTAGGAAATATTGGTAGAAGGAATGAAATGCCTATGAACTATACATTACCACTTGAACCATTTGATGTGTGGGGTTTTGACTTTATGGGACCATTTCCTGCATCTAGTACAAAACATACTCACATTTTGGTTGCTGTTGATTATGTTACAAAATGGGTAGAAGCAATTCCTACTAAGAGTGGATACCATGCCACAGCCATGCAAATGCTTAAAGAAATTATTTTCCCTAGATTTGGTGTTCCTAGATTTTTAATTACTGATGGTGGATCTCATTTTATGCATGGTGTTCTTAGAAAAACATTGGCAAAATATAATGTTAATCATAGAATTGCATCACCCTATCATCCTCAAACTAGTGGACAAGTTGAATTAAGTAATAGGGAAATTAAACTTATTTTAGAGAAAACAGTAAACAGAGCTAGATCTGATTGGCCACTTAAAATTAATGATGCATTGTGGGCTTATAGAACTGCTTATAAAAATCCTATGGGTATGTCTCCTTATAAAATGGTTTATGGAAAAGCATGTCATTTACGCGTTGAATTAGAACATAAAGCTAGATGGGCTATTAAGAAATTAAATTTTGATTTAAAAAACAGCGGGGGAGAAGAGATTGCTTGACCTAAATCTATTAGATGAATGGAGGAATGAAGCATATGAAAGTGCAAAATTGTTTAAAGAGAAAGTTAAAATTTGGCATGACAAGAAAATTAAAAGAAAGGAATTTAAAGTAGGTGATCAAGTCTACAACTCTCGTTTTAAGTTTTCTGCAGGGAAATTAGCTTCAAAATGGCAGGGTCCATTGGTAGTACAGGAGGTATACCGTTCGGGGGCCATCCGTCTTCACGGTGATATGAAAGGTAAACCTCATGTGGTCAATGGACAACGCCTAAAACATTATATTGCAGGAAAGAGCTTCATAGGAACCATCGAGAAGATAAAGTTAATGACACCAGAGGAGGTAATTGTAAGGGATCCTGCAGTTTCAGAAACCCAAATTCAATAATTTACAATTATTGTGTTTGGAAGTTTCTCGGAATTGCGTGAAAACTTACGGAACTCATTTTTTTATGGAAATTAACGTGGGGGACAAGAAAATTGGAAGGAATTGGACCTCGAGGGGGAAAAGAGGACCCCACACGCGGCCAGATTCCTTGGCCGCGTGGAGGTACCCCTTTTCCACCTCGGAGTCCCGTTCCGTCTCGTTTTCGACTCCGACGCTTCATCTTACCCCCAAAAACCGTAAATATATACCCCCTTTTGTCGATCTAATCCCGCACCGAGAGTTCTCGCACGATCTTTGTTTTCTCTATTCTATCTGTCAGGTTTTCCAAGCCATGACTTCAGGAGACTCCTACCAATGCACCTCCATGGACGATGATGATGATGAGCTTGAGGGCAACAGCCCCACATCCATCCACATGAGGAATAGGAAGAGGAAGGACTACTCGGATGACGAGGACGTGGAGCTTCGCGAGATCATGGATGAAGAACCTGACGAGGAAGATGACGAGGCCATCTTCGACATACCACCTCTTGCAACAACACCTCCATCACCAATCCCTGTTGCTGGCGTACGGGTGAACATGTCTTTTGGAAACAAGAGACAGTCCGCACGTATGAGCACCGGAGGGAAGGCTCCAAGGCACTCACTTGCTAGCAAGAACGCAGTTTCTCCTCTTATTGGCAGGGAAACTCCCACTGAGAAGAATTGCACTGGAGATTGGGATCACCTTATTCCCAAGAAGAAAGCACTAAGCCCGGAGTGGAAAACTCCCAAGGAGACAGTGGAGAAGGACCTCATGGAAAGGTTGGGAAAAGCTGCAGGAGCATTTGAGCAACCCTATAACCTCATGATGCGCATCATTGGAGAGCTTGAAGACAACTATGAAGAGAAGAAGAAGAAAGAGTGGTGGGCTGAGTACGAGAAGAAGGGAGAATGAAGAATTTACCGCAACCATCTAATCTTGGGGGAGTTTCACCTATCCCCCGTCTTTTATCAGCTTTATCATGTCTATCTAGTTTTGGTGTGTCTTGCTTTTATTATCTAGTTATCGTTTTCGTTTAGGCTTGAGTGAGCTCATTGAGCATTATCATGCATCCCCGTCTTATGGTTTATCAATGAATAATAAAGTATGGTGTCATCCATGATTCCCTTGTTTTGGGGATTTATGGGTAACACTCATGCAAATGAGCATGGCATATTTAGATGTTTCAATCACATCTTGCCTTGAAATTAATTAACTTGAGTGTGTTGGACAATTGTAGAATTATCTCAATATGACATAAATCCACTATCTATCTATTAGCTTAATGGCTATTCCGAGCATGTTCACCATGTTATAGTTTCATTTATGCTCTAAATTAAGATGCTTATGTTATTAATTGGCATGGGCTGAATTTGGGATAAGACTCTCACAAACTTTTGAATGCACACATTTATTTCTATTGCACTTAACAAACATGACCCATTAATGGCAGCTAAAAGTTTTGTGCTTGACAAGGATTTTGGTTGGGAGTTGGCTAACACGTGCATCACGTGAAAAGCTTTCAACATTGCACAAAGAAATTTTATATTTAGTTGATGTCATGTGCTTTTGTTTTTGGACTCCTGCCATGCCAAAATGAAATAGAGGAATAGTAAGTTTTGATGAGTAAGTATATATGACTAGAGAAATTGCATTGGGCCGCTAACCCAAGCCATGCTTGATCATGGTGGAAATTTACTTACAGCTAGAGTGGACTCTACAAACACATCCTACAATAAAATAAGAAGCTATGCATATAGTGAATGAAATAAAAAAAGGATGATGAGTCTACTCCGTTTGTTCATCTTGTTATTGTGACATGGGCTGGTTTCTATGTCATGGGGCAAGAGGTACCTCTTTGCAATTCTCTATGATGTCATTAATACTTATTATGATTGTACAAAGCTTATTAGGAATCTTAAGTTGAGTAAGCATGGAGTAGGTTTTCACACTCACGGGGCATGAGACATTCAACCAACACCTTGTCAACCACATTACTTCAACATTCATAAATTAAGATGCTAATGATAAAGGGGCAATGAGAGTCTTAGCCCAATGGATGCCACATTACAATTAGTAATTTAAGCTGAATAGTTTGGAAACTAAATGAGACTTGATCATGTTTTACCTCTACTCATTTATCTTTCTCCAAATTAAAGAATATAATTCGATTGTCCAACATATAATGGTTATTTGCTTTCAAAAGTATGGGGTGTTTGCTAGAGCTTCGAATACGTTATCCTTATGTGTATGAGTTCTATTCATTCATCTTGCATTATAACTGAACATGATGATGATACAATGCCCGCATTTATTTATCAACCATAAGTCCATTGATGCATGTAATGATCTATGTCCTTATTTACTCGAGGACGAGCAAAGGTTTAAGCTTGGAAGAGTTGATACGCGCATTTTATATCATCATTTATACCCTCCATATAGGCATTATTGGGATGTTTTATCAATGTTATGTCATTGTTTTGCATGTTTTAGATGATTTTATGGGACTTTCCTACAAAGTCCCTATTTTTGGTATTTAATTTCTGGGTGTCAGAAAACACCTGTTTTCATGTTTTTGATGTTTCAGGAGCTACAGGTATCCAAATTGCGAAAGGAAAGAAACCCTGTCAGTTTATCTTCGGGAGAAAGGCCGTGGGTACAAGACACAAAGGAGGAGGGCCAGGAGGCCCAAAAGGGGGTAGCCCATGCGGCCAGATTCCCTGGCCGCGTGTGGGGCCCCCAAATGGTCCCACATCACCTCCTCCCCGAGGTCTTTTTGCTGACGACTCCGTCTTCCCCGAAAACGAACACCCTAATTTTCCCGAGACGAGACGGAGCCTCCAGGGCGGCGAAACTCTCGAAAATCTCCGTGGGGGAGACAGATCCTGCTGCTCCGGAGCTCCGGGGAAGGGGAAATCATCCCCATCTTCATCCCCATCTCCTCCTTGGTGTGGGAGGAGGCATCTCCATCACCATCCTCACCAGCACCTGCATCTCCACCATCACCATCACCGTGATCCAATCCGTTCCCCTCATAGTTTGATCATTGCTACACCCTAGATACGTGTTATTGTACTCCGTTGCATGTTTGGGATTGAGTACTTGTCATTATTTGGTGGTGGATCCATTGTTTCAGATTGTGTTGTACCACATATGTCACCATACATGATCATGTTTGCACGTTGTGAGTAGTTCCCGCATGTTCCTGAGGGCATAGGATGAATTGGCAATGATTTGTTACATGAGATGAGTTGTTATTTGGTCTAGTATTTATCTTTTATGTGATTCTATGATGGTGTTGTACGAACGTCGACTGTACAACACTTCACCTACATGGGCTCATAGGAGAACACCGTAGTGTAGTGACGTGATGATGTCTTTAGGTGACAGGAACTTGAGACAGAGTCGTTGAATTGCATTATGAGGGTACTTGTAACGGGGACCTTAGAGCATAAGGCTATGGTGGGACATCATGTCTTAATAATTCTCGTACTGTCATTTAATTGGCCACGTGATCCATCATAAGGGGTGATAGTTTATTTATTTAGCTATTCCTATTTGTGGCTCCGTCCAAAGAAGATTAAAACTAGACAAGATATACAAACATGTTATGCAATGAATCACTATGCCAGCTAAATCTGTGCAGCCCTCGGGAACGTTTTCCACATATAAGACACAAACACACACTTGAGCTTGTCCGCTTGCACATTAGAGGATTGGGCTTTGTCTCTCATTGAGACCTACTACTTGCTGCAATTTACTTTCCGCATTTTACTTTACTTGCACTACACAATTAAAACACAAAAACACCTGTTGCTTTTATTATTCCTTTGCTATTCTACTTACCAGTTCCTTCTGCTCCTCATGGGTTCGACAACATTTCTAATTCGAAAAGTACTACAATTGATCTCCTGCACTTAGGAGCCATCAGGGGCTCGCAAACTTACAGAGCTTGCCCTTGGCAACATCCGCCAGCTCTTCCATCACAAACTGCTCGCGCTCCGCCGCAAGTTTCTGCTTCCACTTGGCAACATCAGCCACACCTCGCAGAGCTTTCAGCTTACGTTCGCCATCCGCGACATGGTCACGGAGCGATGCAAATGTTCTGGCGGCGGCAATCAAGGGATTGACCTGCGAAGCAACTCCACTCGAGGACTCTACGCTGGAATCCAATACCTGAAAAAATAACATCGAAGATTCAGAGACAATACGATACCCCACTCGATAATATACCACCAAAAAATGACGGGTGCTCGGGGGTTACTCCCATAAGGAGAATACAGAGTAAGGCGTAAATATAAAGCGCTGACACTTTCATAAAATACTTTGATTACGCAAAATAAAGTACGAGAATACATCCTAAGATTCATTACATCAAGAGCACAAGAAAATAAAAAGCTATCCTAAGGAGCTGCAGAAGTAGTTCCACTCGCGGAAGGCTGTCCCTTGCGACTAACACGGGAAAGTACCCCAGAGAGCATCTTCGCGAGCACTTCAGCACGTTCGCCAAAAGGACGGATCGCTACCTTTTTGCCCATCGAGTCGCGCGGAAGCTCCGAGTACACCTTGTCCAGGTCACCCGAGACTCCATGCACCAGAGCAAATTGGATCACCGTCTTGGCCCCGCACTCAGTCTGCGCGAGCGAAAACTTGTCGAGGAGATCAACGTCGCCCAGGAAGACCTGAAGGAGACCGCCCAAGGTAGGAGGAACCGCCGCATCCACGAACAGGCGCTCGTGGAACTGCGTCAGCACTCGAATGGCATCACCAACAAGGGAGCAGATTCTGCTCGCATGCTCTTGAAGTTGGGCGCACGTGTCGGTAAGGGCATCTAGTCGCTGATATCTGAGAAGCTCCAGCCCGACCCCAAGAGCATCTGAGACAAGGATAAAACAATCATCAGCGAAGAAGGGCAAATAAAGGTCGCGGTCAAAGAAGGGCGAAGCACAACATTACCCGCGAGCTTCTGAGCCAAAGGGCGGATGGAGTCGACAAGATCGCTGTCGCGCTTCGCACCCGCATCTTCCAGCTGCTTCAGGGCCCCCTGAACTCCCGTGAGACTCCCTTCAAGGTCGGTTGAGCACTTGCGGGCGGACTCCAACTCCTTTCGGGAGGATTCCAGCTCTGTCTCAAGAGTTTTCGCTCGAGAGACAACTTCCTCTTTCTTACCCTTCAGGCGGGTAACCTCATCTGTAATGGAAAGGATGCGGTTGAAGCAACAATTACAATCAAGAAGAAGCGATGAAGACGAGAATGGCGCACTAGCCTACCTTGAAGAGAACGGCCGTCCTGGACAAGCCGAACGCGATCCTCCCTAAGGGAGACGCAGTCCGCTTCGGCTGAAAGCACTCGACGCCCAAAGCAGCGAGGGAGTCAAGGAGAGCCTGCAAAAAAAACCAAGACAAAAGTCCAAGTCAAAAGATGTACCACTTGAGCCTACACACGACTGTACACAGTCGAGTGTAGCCTCGGGGGCTACTCCCATCGGGAGCACTGCTTTGCACCCGATAGAATTCAAGCTAAATGAAGAAGCAAGAGAAGAAAAGTTCGACTTGAGTCCATGGCCAACTGCAAGCAGTTAGCCATAGACTCGGGGGCTACTCCCATCGGGAGCACTGTCGTGCACCCGATAAAAAATTCGACCAAGCAAAGCCAGAATGCGAGAAGATGAACGATCTTACCTTGCCCTGAGCAGTAGACAGAGGGTCCGCTGAGCTACCCGAGATTTCCCTGCTCGCTGACGCTCCACCCGCGAAGCCGGGCATCCCGTACTCGGGGTTTCAGTTGCTCTTGCGGGGCTTGGAGATCTTCGGGCAACCTCATCGGCTGGAGCAGGATCCGAGGCAGCCTCCTTCCTCTTCACCGAAGGAATCGAAGAAGCAAACCGGCCATGGATGATAGTGACAAGGCTGCTGTTGAAAGCAAAATCTGAACAAAAAACAAGAAGAAGGAAAATTCGCGATTAAGAATAGAACATGAAAGACTTACTCGTCCTCGTCATCATCATCAAGAACGTACGGGTTCCAAGTGGTGGAAACCTTCGGCGGACGACCAATAGGTGGAAGCGCATGAAGGGGAGGCACCTGGAGAGGCTCAGTCGCCTTGGTGGAACCATCACCCAAGGAGCTATCCTTTGAAGTGACTTTGTCATCCTCGTGCCTGCGGCGCTTGCGGTGACGGAGTTGGTCGCTGCCCGACTCCTCCTCGTCGTCCATATAGTCGCGCTCGGAGCTTGAGTCAGATTCTGCGACGCTAGTCTCGAGAGGGTCTTCGACGTTACTCGCCAGAAGATCCGAGGCATCTTCAGCGGAAATTGGCGGGTAGCACATTGCTACCTTCAAGCTCTACGGAGGTAGAAGGGAAAACAGAGAAAAAAATTCTCAATCGATGAAAATCCAAACTGAAAAGAAACAAAATCAAGAAAGAAGAAAGAGAAAACTCACCTCAGCTGGAGGAGGGTTCGAAGCCTCGAATGGCTTGTAAGGGCACACCGGGAAGACCTCTCCCTTCTTCAGTTTGGTGACGGCCGCGATTTTCCTCTCAAACTCAGCTTTCGAGAGAATATCCTCGCAAACACGGCTGGGGTCTTGGGTGCCCTGGTACTCCCACATGGCGGATGGCCTCTCCTGAAGGGGCTGGATCCTCCGACGAAGAAACACACCCGACAGGTGTATCCCATTCAACGGAGTTCCCGACTCCCTGTTACGGAAATTTGCCACCTTCGCAGTAGGGGAGCAACGATTTTACCTTCCTGGACGGTGTGCTTGTGTAGCCAGGACCTCCGCCGCTTCAGAGTGGCGAATGGATGGAACTATGGAGCTCCATTTGCGCTGGTGTCGGTGACATAGAACCACTTCTTCCTCCACCCCTGCGCCGAGTCGACGAAGTACATCTCCAGGTAGGGGGTGTCTTCATTCGCCTGAATCCCGAAGGCTCCGGTGCGCAGCGGCTCTCCCTCCTTCTCGCCTGGCTGCGCCCTCTCCCGGAAGATCCGCACCTTGAAGATAGCCTTCTAGAGGCCCTATTTTGGGCGGATCCCCAAGAAGCACTCACAAAGCACGATAAAGCATGATATGTGCGGAATCGCGTTTGGAGGGAGGTCATGCAACTGTATGTCGTACACATACAGGAGACCGAGCAGGAAGGAGTGGAGAGGCAGAGAAAGGCCGCGGGAGACGTGATCGGAGAAGAACACACAATCGTTGGCGAGGGGGTTGGGGACCTCCTCCTTCTTGGACAAGCGGACGCGGTCCGCCGGAGCAACCCCTCCCGCTGCATCTCCGTGATGCTTTTCCTAGTGGTGTTCGCGGCGCGCCAATCGCCTGTCTTCACGAGAGGCGGCGCGTATGCACTCGCCACATCCTTCGAGGATGACACGGCGGCGCTGTGTTTCTTTTCTCCGGCCATTGGATCTCTTTTGTGCTTGCAGAGGGGGAGGTGTGCGCGAGGAGGAAGAAGGTGAACAAAGAGCCGGGAGATTTACCCCTCTCCTAAGGGTCAATATATATACACAAGATGGGACCCTAGCAACGTGGCACCCATCAAGGCTGCCACGCGTGAAGCAGAAACGAAGCAGCAGTGAACAGTTACTCTGACACGATCTTTACAGAAGATCGTGCGCATTTACAGCGCGTGGCCAACGGGAAAACCGGACACGACCTATCGTCTCCGGTCAAAAAGCTGACAAGGTGGAACCGTGCGCTCTGCTCCGCTTCGTCACGTCCCATCTGGAGCAGCCAGAACGAACAAAGTGCGCAATGACATCATTGTATACCTCACCAAGACGCGAAATTTCTTCGGATGAGCACCGTAAACACGAAATTTCTTTCGTATGGGCACATCAAGACGCGAAAATTCTTTCGCATAGGTACCCTGACACGAGATTTCTTTCGTATGGGCATATCAAGACGCGAAATTTCTTTCGCATAACCATCCCTAACACGAAATCTCTTTCGTATGGGCTCATCAAGATGCGAAATTTCTTTCACACAAGCACCTTGACACGAAATCTCTTTCATGTAATAATGACAACGCGGAATCTCTTTCGTATAAGATCAACAAAGAAAGAAGATCTCTTTATTCGCAGATTCGCAAGAAGATGACTAAGGTAAAATCGCGAGTGTGCGGCTCCCGCCACTCTATCATACGATGTATTTACACATACTTATCCTGGAATCGCACTCAAGCTGCGTCCTCCGGTAAATTTCCTTATCAACAACACGAAGAAAAATCATAGCGGACACGCCGGGTACCCCTTTAGGTTAAGTTCGACTCGATAAGACCTCCACGGCCCAGTCGCAACGATCACCTCGCCAGATTCGAGTCGGAGGTCTCGAATTTGTGTAGGCCAGAATTGTTTTTGCCCTAGATGCAATTAATTGGCCCTGAAATTTCGGGAGAGCCAAGCGACTGAGCCACATCCTTCTGCGAAAATCGCCAACATAAGGCACATTTATCACTCGATACTCGAGTACATGAGCGCGTCGCGCACAGGGTATACGACCTCAAAAAACAGGCGATTGAACGGTCAATCGAAGAAAATAAAAACGAACTTTGAGTGTCCACCTGACAGATTCTCAATCGAGTAAACACTCGGGGGCTACTGACGTGGGGGAGAATTCTAGAACTATCGGGTGAGGCTACCCGGTCCAAGGCCCAAGACCTGAGCCCAGAGGGAGGTGCCACCTACAGTTCTAGAAGGCCCAACAGGAGCCCACCCGCAAAGACTTACAGATCAAGAAGGAAACTTGTAACCGACATTTCCTTTATCTTCATATGAATTTTGATCACCATAAAATAACAGAGAGAAGCAGTTCAATGTACTAATTCATACACAGATGTATCTCGCTGATATTTTCGAAGAATTGTGTCATCCAACAACGCTCTATTCCTTTCTTACGCTGGATAGTATAGCTACCCTCGATTGCTAATAAATTATTTCCTTCTTTAGCTCCGGGAGTTCCCTGAGAAACAGTTGATTGTGATGCATGCACAGTTTTATGTATGAGTTCTTAGGTTTGTTATGGTTTGTAAACTAGGTTCTGAATGAATGCCCATGGACCGATAGGATCATTTTCCAAAACCAAGGTGGAGGGAATGGGTGTAAATGAAAAGCAACATGGCCGTCAACTTCTGTTTTTTAACCCTAAACTCCATGCTTTACCATTGATTATGAATGCTAGGATACAGACAAGTATACGTGTAGGGATAGACTAAGACTCTTCATCCTTGTACTCTAAGTCTTCACCTATCCCGTGTACCTCTCCTTATCTTTACCTAATAATAAAAGCGTTAAGACTTCCTTGGTTGGTTACTTGGTCAGTCGGCCCGTCATTAAAACTGCTCCCAAAGTTGACATAAATTACCCACCATACCACCAGTAATCTTACCTAATCTATACCTTTATTTTTTTTAGAATTTCTTCCCCCAAACTTTGGTACATTTTTCGTCTGTCCGGTTATCTTGGTTTGGTCGTACGTCGTCCGTGGCGTGTACGTCGCCCCGTCCTGTTCCCTTCCGTCCGTGTTGCAGTTGGATCAGAGTTCGTGTTCTTCCGCGCGTATTCCCTTAATCCGATCGTCTATATATAATATACATCATCGTCCCTCCCTGTATAAGAAAATTAGATCAACAAGAGGGCAAATTGCCGACTAAGTGAACAATTTGCATCGTCGCCTTCGCGGACTCCACCATCGTGGCACGCGCAAGGCCGGCCCCGATGTCGAGGCACTGGAGGTCTCTCCGCGATTCCTCTTCCACGATCTACCAGGCGAATCCATGAACTCCCTTTAATCTCGATAAAGGGATGTGTGTCCTCTTACTCTGCTTGGCCTATCCATGTTGCATGGGCCGCCGGTGGCGTGCGGAGATCTGAGCTCCCGTTCTGTAGTCCTAGCCCCTGGTCGCTGGCGCCGTCCTCTCCCTGCTTTAGGGTTGCCATGGTGGATGCTCTAGGCCTCACTCTGCCGTGAACATGTGCTACCAGGATGCCCTCTTCGAGCCACAGAATCAATTTTTTATGGTGTCTACACCAGCCATGGTCCTACGGTGCCTCACGAGCTCGACGCCCACGCGGTCCTTCTTGCCGTGGCTGGATCTCAGCGCTAGCTGGATGCGGATTTGGGACCGATCATGTCCTCGCGGTCGATGCGTACTGGCCTACTGGGAGGCTGATGTTGGTCTGCCGCTCTAGGTCTTGTCCCCACAGCCGACGCTTACTGGCATCCCGACCTGTCCTATTTGTTATGTTTCTGCAGATTATTGTTGAAAGATGTTTCGAGTGCAGTTCTAGCTGGCCAATATCTTTCTGCAGTTGCAGTACTCCCAAGGCGCACTAGGCTTCCTCGAACCATCCTCCAATCAGTACAGTGGCGCACCAGCTGCAGCGACATACTGACAATCCAAATCTTACCTTCATTAATAGTTTCTCTCTGAGCAGCAGCCCTCTGGCCAACTCTCACGGCAATTCAAGTTGTTCTTTGGCAGGTGCAGAAATTGCATCTCTAACGGTTTGCGAAATAGTTGGTGGAAACGTAAACTGACTGCCTGATGGTTCAGTAGGTATCGTTGTGGGCAATCCGTTCAGTCAAAACTAAGCTAGCAAGGATTGGATGTCCAGCAGCCGAGCAATGCATGGTGAATACTGCCACTGATGCACAGGTCAAATCTGTCTTAATTTGTTTCTAAATGACAGATTCTTAAGTTAATTCTTTTGCACTATTAAACAGTTCAGACTAAAATTAGAGCCCCTCTCTCTTAGGATCTAAACTGAGAATGCAACATCGATTTCTTAGATTGTTGAGATTCTATCGTTTCGCGTCCATGTTGTTCAAAATGTCAACGTGGAGATAGCTGTCGGCGGTCCAAATGGTAGCTACGCGGAGTATGATCTCGCTATCATGGTGTCGGCAACCATGAACATTGTCAGTTGTGTGTCACCGGTCGCGCAACTTTGTCGGCGAAAGTTATATGCATATTTTTTTTTCTCTCCCGTTGCAACGCACGGGCATATTTGCTAGTATACTCCATATGAGGGTTAAACAATACACAACAGAATATTAGGGTTCTACAAAATTCCACATGGTACCAGAGCGGTTTGCCTCACGACGCTGATCCGATGTTTCTCCACCACTTCCGCAGCGCGTCGTCATCGGGGAAATCTCTTCTCGGGGGCGCAGCACCTAGTGTAGATCAAAGATCTGCCCGGTTCTTTAGATTAGAATTAGATCTTAGACAAATTTCGAAATTTTTGGATTCCATAGATTACATAAAGTTAGCTACCAAATAAATCCATGATCTCACGATCCTCCTCTGGCAAAAATCACTGCAAAAATTGGCATCAAAATCGACTGCGGCGACACGCAGCAGAAACTGCGATTCCTGTGGCGCCCCTGGCCTGACGCCTCTCATCTCGTTCGCGCACGCCGGCATTAGCAACCGGCCACGGCAGCACGGGCATCAAGAGTCCAGCCCATGGGCCAAACAATAATATGCAGGCGCAGCGACAAGAACTCCACGGCTTCCACGTGGCACACGCAGGGACAAGTCACTCCATCCGACTTCCCAACCAGAACTCCTCATGCATCGCACAACCAGAAAAAAAGTGCATGCCATGCACACGAAGGTATTGGATTGGTACCTACATTCATGCAGGTTGCCAAAAAAAACACCAAGCTACAGATTGGTACGGGCGAAGATGAGCAACTCTGGCACCAAGTCCTGCTCTCGCCGATCAAGCTCTCCATCGCCTAGTCGGCATGCACGTGCCTATGCATGACCTACTCCAGGCCAGGCTGTCTCTGTCGACCTCCCACTGGCCAGAACACAAATCTACATGACCGATCTGCACTGCATCAAGCCAAACTACACCAAGCTAAACCACGAGATCGAGCTATACGACTACGCCTGTTACAATGCAAAATCTTCGTCGAGCACATCCACGTCCACGAGAAGCGACATCCTCCACACGCCAGGAAGGTGTGGAACTTTATCGACTTCTCTGACAGCAAGGCATCAACATCCCGTCACTGCGAGGGACGCCTCCAAGCGACGGACTACATCAAGTCTTCCGATACTACATCGCCAAGGTCTATATTGACGTGGTCTTCATCGACAATCTCGTCAACACACCGCCGCCGTCGCTACAACTACGACGTCCACAAGGCTGGACACGCTTCATCTGACAGTACAACTGCAAGACACCACGACACCGATGACGGCATCGACCGCGTCCGACGGCTAAGACTGCATCCGACGGCTAAGACTGCATCGACAACCCGGCATTACTATTGTGAAAGCCCTACAACCGCGCGCACGGTTCCGGCAAACCGTTGTGTGCTTGGTGAGCTTCTCACAGTCTTGGCAAAACTAGTGGACTCACTTATGACCCACGACTGCGTCCTCTGACATCCGCAAGACGCCCGCAACGGTACCTCTCAAGGTGCGAAACGTCGTTAAAAAAACACAACTGCAGCACCGTCATACACATCGCACAATTTTTTGCGCCTCCGGTGTTGCGGCTACAACGACTACGGCGAGTACTACATCGACCGCTACTACCTCGACTGCGGCTACATCACGATAAGCTACCTCGACATCGACATCAGGGGCTACGTCTACAACAACACATCGGTACCAATTCCAGTCAGCAACGTCCGCGTCGTCACTTGCGTCCACGCCACTCCCACTGTGACCGCGGGAGAGAAGAGAGGAGAGATGATGATGACAGACAGGAGGAAGGGACGAAAGCGCAAAACTTCAAATTCAGTCGCAAGCGTCCGGTTCACTCCCGCTACGACTAAGGGGGGATGTTAGGATATGGACAAGTATAAGTGCAGGGATAGACTAGGACTCTTCATCCTTGTACTCCAAGTCTTCACCTACCCAGTGTACCTCTCCTTATATAACCTCGCGGCCTCCCCCATGACCTCCCTCTTCTTCTTCCTCCCGCCGTCGCCGACGTTCGTCGCCGGCCTGGCCCGGGCGGCGCCGGTGGCGGCGGATCTGATTTTCCCCCCTTGGTGGCGCCATGGCGCGGGTTGGGCCAGCACCGGGCAGTGCACCCAGGCGGCAGAGGTTCGCCTCTGCACCAGCAGCGGCCGGATGAAGTGCGGGTGACATGCAACACGTGGTGCCTCCTTTGGCGGCGTGAGCAGCTGGCTATGCTCGGTCAGAGCCTTATAGGCCCATATCTGAGCCTTTTGGGCCCGATCTGGGTCAGGGCGGGCTGGCCGTGGCCGTGGTGCCTCCGGATGGTTCGAATCAGCTCGTGGCGTGGGTGGCGGCGACGACACTACCTGTGCTGCAGCACGTCGGCGGGGACTTCGTGGACCCCTTGGTCCGGTCGGTTCTATGGTGCCTATGAAGGTTGCTGCGGCGACGGCCTACGTGTAGCAGCGTGGCGGCGGGAACTTTACGAGCCCCCCCGGGGCTCGGCCGGGCCTGCGCCTGGTGTGTCCCCGGTGCCACGTTCGGTCGGCACCCGCCCTTGGCGGTGGAGGACGTCCTCCAGGTGGCCGTGCTGATGTCGCCTTCCAACACCAATGATCCGATGTGTTCCTGTCATGTTATCCAGTTGGCTAATGCCTATGGCGGTGGAGGTTGTTCCCTCCTGTGTGGTCGTGGTCCTGCCGCCCCCAGTTCTCAGCTATCTCTTATCAGTCGGGCCTCGTAGTGTTTGTCATGGTGAGACGACGTTGGTGACTCCAAGACCGATGTGGCGCGTGTTGGTGGGTGGCAAGATTGGTGGAGTTCTACGGATCGTCCGGGGATCTGGTTTTTTTGGGGTCGGAAGAAATCCTTGTCTCATTGACACCGACGCGGTGACGCTTGCGAGTGTCGTCGTTCCTTCTTGAAGGGCGTCGGCCGTCGGGTGTACCCCTCTCCCCGTAGCGTACCGGGGGAAACTCCAGGATCAGTCCGGGCAGCAACGTCGTCGTCGTCGCTTTCCTTCTCGGAGGTGTTGTTTGGTACGTGACGATTCGGAGTCCTAGGATTGTGGTGGGCATACTCGGAGGGCGCAGCGGTTGCGAGTCATTTTCGTTTTTGTCGATCTGCCGATGTTGGCATTGTTTTCCTTGTCTGTTCTTTTCTCTTTCTTTTGGGCGTGTTTGTGCTGTTTTCGCCCCAGCAGTGGTCTCACTCTTGTATCGCGGTGTTGCTATATTAACATAGCGGGGCAAAAGTCTATTTCGAGAGAGAGTTATGTACGCCATATAAGGGCCAAGCAATACACAACAAAATATTAGAGTTCTACAAAATTCCACAATGTAGAGCACGAGTTATAAAATATAAATGATGCAATCCCTGTGTTGAATTTGTCAGAGAGAGCGCCATGCGAATGCAGAAAGTAACCAGACGTGATTATCAAGTCTGATAGATGACAAGAGTAGGTGGTACGTATTTTGCGGCATGCAGCAATAGAGGGGTGTACCGAAGTATTGCTTCTGCTCCAATTAGTTCATAATTTGTTAATTAAGCAGTTGGGGGAAGGATTCTGATTTTCATGTACCCCGAGTGTTCAAAGGCTACATTTCTTCTGCTTAGATTATGGTGCCAAATTGGTTATGTTCTTTCAGTATGGTATAGGTGTTTGTCTTTAATTACAGTTTCTGATATTGCAAGACAAGGATGATGAATTTTCATCCACAAGTGGTCTCTCCACGAACTCCAGTTTTTGGTACCCTCTTCATAGTACTCTAGGTTTATATTTCTTCGTAATGATTGTTGGGTGTATTTTATTTCTATATCAAGTTCAATATATGCTGCAGAAGAGGCAAATTTACTCATTAAGACCTATTTTATATTCTTAACGTTAAATCATTTAGGACCCGTGCGTACTTTATGATTTTCAGAGTATAAGATGATCTATGTTAAGCCAATTATCGGCAACTTTGGACCCTTTTTAACTCCTATCAGCGAAGTATGCCCAAATTAATTTAACATTGACTTGGTTTCTATGGGAGAGTTATAGTTCATTATCAGTTGCTTTTACAGATTACACTTCCTTCCCTCTGTAATGTGTAATCTTTTATATCTAATTAGGAACACCCCACTATAAGGATTTCTCTAAACATGCAAGCTATACACGTCAGCGCTCCTCTAATTGGTCCACGTCATCCAGCCATACACCTTTACTTTTCTTCCCGAGTATTTTTTTCAGTGACGTGCATCCACCTAATTCCAGGACCATGGTCAAACTCCAGTGCGCTGCCCTCCCTCCCGTTCATCAATTATTGCCCTTCTTGTTTGTATCTCACTACTATTCCACTCAGACACATTGATGGATCCTTTCCATTCTATTTCATCTCCTCCAAATTCCGGCAGATGAAACCATTATAGCATGTGCTACTGACTCTGACGAGCATCCAGATTCCCGTGACGCACGCGCTCCCAAGGGGGCGGCACGGGAGAAACCCTAGCCGCCGCCCCCACACCCCCTCCTTCCCTTCCACCCGCCGCCGCCGAAGGAAGCCACCCGGGGCACAACCCTCCGTGTGGTGGACGGCGGCCGGCGGGTCCTCGCCTCCTCAGCACAAACGCGGCGGGAGACCTCCGGCCAGATGCGTGGGTCGGCCCTGGACGGCTGGCGGTGGCTAGTGGCTCGGTATGCGTGGGCAGCCGGCGCTGGCCGGGGTGGCTCTGGGTGGCGCCGCTGATGGGATCTGGGGTGGCTCGGCCATGGTGCGGCGGCCGCGGAGACCTCGACGCTCGGTGTTTTGGCGGCAGCGGCGCCATTGGCTTGGCTCCCGGGCGGCGCGGTCTCCTCTGTCTTTGGCGGTGGGAGGCGGTGGTGCTAGGGACCGTCGGCGGCAGGGCTCCCGGTGGCGGCGGATGCGTAATCCAGGAGATCTTTCCCTCCCGCAAACGTCCCTGCTGGGAGTCGTTTCGCAGCGTCGGGGCTGCGAGACATCAGAATAAAGGAGGTGGTCCTTGGGTTTCCCATCGCGTGAAGATGAAGATCCTGATGTAGGTTCTGTTTTATCAAGCCGGGGTGTCGACCCGGAAGGCTCCGCCGGTGAACTCCCATGGGCGACGCCTGGAGATTGCTGGATCGGTGGAATTCGGTCACAATGCTCAGTCATCGAAGGTGAGATTGGAGGACTAGCAACGGTGTTCGAAGTTTTTGCATCGATGGGGAACTGACTTGGAGTTACAAGATTCGTGGCAGCCGTATGTAAGAGGGGGCGACAACATGCGTGAAGTCCAAAGTCCTACCTTTTAGCGTGAAAGCCCAAGGTCTGGCCTTAATTGGTTGTGCCTGGCACTGGTCTTCTTGAAGTCGTTGTTTTGAGAGCGATGATTATCTTCAGGGTGAAAACCCAAGGTTTGACCTTAATTGGTTGTGCCTGACACCATTCTTCCTGGAGACGTTTTTTTCGAAGAGATTGACATCATCTGTTGTTTAGGTGGTGGTTGTGTGGATACCGCGAGGACTGTAACTCTGTAGCGGAACTTTTCTTTTTATTTCTTCTTTTTATTGTCTTTCGGCTGTGTGCATCCGTAATGACTATGGTTATTGCGTTGTTGCAGAGGCCGGGTGTAATTTGTATCTCCGCGATTTTAATATACTTCCCTTTATCAAAAAATTGTGATACTGATTTTAAGTGGAACTGCACTGAGTTAAGTGCTACCCTTGCAATCTCCTGGTCTACCCGTGGCTGGGCTAGGTCGCCTCCTTTTTCAGTTGCTCTTGATCTCCTGTGACCCTACTTTTTCGATTCTGATCTCCAATTCATTCCAAGCCTGGGCCATGGAGCATGTGTGTTTGTCGGGTCATGCACATCTCTGCATGAAGTTGTTGCTTCACTCGACGCCTGAGTCGATATCTGAGTCGGAATCCATGTCTGCAGTTATCACCTAAATCACAGATGTCAGATTTTGCGTTGAATGGTGGAGCAGCCACACCAGCCCGTGTGTCCGAGCGATAGCTCGAGTCCAACACAAGGTATATTTTTTTCTCTTCCCTAGTCCCCAGCGTGGATGCTCACTGTACATGTTTTTTTATTTTCTTTGATGTTGCAGCTCCTCTAAACAATCCAACTCAGTTTCTATATATTTTTCATCCAACCAAATTCATCATGTTCTGACCTGCTGATTCTTTAATACCACAAACGAATGGTACTTGGGTATGGCTGATACGTACATGCTTTATAACAGATCATCTTCATTAGATTCACCACTCAAGTCTTTCATGATGATATTTATGAGGTAATAAGCCGCCACATTCTTAAACTTTGTAAGTGATTTCTGGATTAGTGTTGTGGTTGTGAGACTTTGTGATTCTTTTAAACCGCTTTAGTCATTTTTGCAGCAATCTGAGGTGACGTACCGATCCCTTATCAGCATAGCTATCATGCATCCCTGTTCGTAATTTCAGATAAATGAGCGTACGTGTGACTATGGCCATAATGCTCTTTTAGAAATATTGCCAATTTACATCAGTGTAGATGTTCGATCTTTGGTTTCCTTAATGCTTGGATGTTTGCAATTTATTAATCTGAGACCTAGATCAAAAGCACTCATGGATGGCTTTCTCCCCGATATCAATTATATTTCGGACAGTACTTCAATAATTTCACAGATGTTATCAATTACATTTAGCAAGCATCTTTCAGACCAATTGAGAAGAATAGCATATCTTGAACTGTTATGATCGATGGTATTTCCAATGGAAAGACCTGATACTAGAGTAGCCCATGGTGGTAAAGGGATTCTCCCTACCTCATTATCATCACTGATTACTATGTCACAAATTTTACGGATGGAGGTAATTATATCTCGCACTATCATTTGTTCCGCGTCAATGATTTTTTTATAGGATAAAGCTTATTAGTCATTGGAAATTTTTTAAGCTAAAAATATTTGTTAGTCTTTTTTGCGGTGAAAATATTTGTTGGTGTAATCCTGGCAAAATACTCATTTGTACTCATAACGTTATTATCTTGGCATTCTTTCTATATGCATATTTTTTCATAGTTGTTTCATGTAAATATCCCACGGCAACACGCGGGGAATCATCTAGTAATAATAACGAGGATGAACAAATGTATATATTTGTCATGTTTTCCCGTGTTTTGCTGATGATAGCAAAACTTCGGTCTAGCTATGCTTAACTGTCAACTAGAACGGTTCCATAGCTTTTAAAGTTTAACAAATCATATAAACATGTCAATCACCGCTACACATGCTATTGTATAAGAATCATTCTACCACACAAATGTCATGATCGAGCAAGCAACTGAAATCAATCAGGGAAAACATGTACTAAGCATTGCACGGAGCACCTTGAGCGGTAAGAGAGAAGTAAAATATAGTACAATGCACATGGTTAAGTTGTTTTTAGTAATATTTTCTTCCCAGGTACAGATTCAATATTTTTTCATAATATGTTACATTTTAGGTTTACCCCGTGCCTTTTGTTGTTACGAATTATATATAACAATTTGTATTATCATGCTGCTACACGATACAAGAATTTGTATCGTAGATTCATAAATGTATCTCAATTTTGATATTTGAATACTATATAAAAATCTATGTTTATTCACGAAAGGTAGCTTTAATCCTATGTTACCAATTATCAATGTTGCATTCTTAAAAGTAAATATGTATGAT
The DNA here is from genome assembly GCA_028641055.1 of Alopecurus myosuroides. Lineage (NCBI taxonomy): Eukaryota > Viridiplantae > Streptophyta > Magnoliopsida > Poales > Poaceae > Alopecurus > Alopecurus myosuroides. Next base: position 414,180,102 of record CM054059.1, read on the forward strand.
TTGAATCTATTAATTACTTTTACACCCAATCCGTGGAAATACATCAAGTCACATTATTCCTTAAGAAAGTATAGAAATTTATTGAACCATGTAACATTATTTTGATAATATATAAAATAATCTAGTCCGTGCAGGTGCACGGGTTGAGGACTAGTTGACTAAAATTGATACAAACTTATTCAGCTAGTAAATCATACGTAGGCATGTGTTCCGTAAATAGTTGTATCCACTCGCTATGACAATTCGTACAACATCTTTTGTCCAACCATCCCGTTGCTGCGGGGCCAAATAAGGAACTTGTGGTAACTAAGGTGTTTGTTCTACCAAGCACCAGAACAAAGCATTATCACTTAGTGAACACATGTAATTCTCAAACTACAACCCGTCCCCTCCGAATATCCCAACCATGTCACCTTAGGGTCTCGGGTTCCGGACTATAATAGGTGCGTACAACTTGAAGGTAGGATCCAAACAACAAATTTATTCACACAAATATAAAGGTGTCGGATCTGAAATCATGGTACTCGTGCACTAGTAACAAGCATTAAGAATAGCAAGGTTGCAGCAATCGCTATTTTATCAACTCAACAATTGGTCATAATGTACAATTCATTGGATCCCAACAAACAGAACACCAATTACATCACATGGACCTCTATTGAGAACATTGTATTGAGTAACAAAGGAAAGACAGAGCACCACCTAACTATAACTATGAACCCGTGTTCCATGGGGGAACTACTCATGAAGCATCACGGAGGAAGAACGGTTGATGAAGAGGCCCCTGATGACGATTCCCCATCAGGCAGGGTGCCGGACTCCAGAAGCCCTAGATTGAACTTCCAAGGTGACATCGCCTCTCCATATGTTTCGTGGAAATTAACTCTGTCCCCGAAGTTTTTAGGGTTGAAGACAATTTATGGGTGAAGAGGGGACGTGAGGCGGTGGCCAGGGCTCCCATGGGGCCCACTGGGCGCAGCCAAGGAAGAGGCCGCTCCTGGTGCCTCTGCCCCCTCCTCTCGCTCATCTTTGGATTCCGTCTCCGTTCCGGGTAAAAAATGATCTCTGTGGATTTTCATCCCTTTCCTTAAGAACTTTTCTGAAATAGAAAAACAGCAGAAAACATCAACTGGACTGGGGCACCTTTTTAATAGGCTAGTCTGTGAAAACATCCAAAAAAACAGAAGAAAACATGTGGAACACAAAAGGTATTGGGTAGAAAACAAGCATGGATCATAAAAAATTATAGATACGTTTGCAACGTATCAACAGGACCAAGCTTAATTCCTGCTCATCCTTGAGTAGGTAAGAGATAACAAAATAATTTTTGAGGTGAGATGAGGCCAACACAAATCTTGATCTATGTTATGTAAAAGCATTGCAAGCTGAGATCAAAGTACTTTAACAAAGGCATGGCACATATTATTTCAACTAATGTAAACTTAGCAACCATGTTGCACATGAAAAGAAACACAAACAAACGAAAATGAATAATCAACATTGAAAGTGATACGGCTGTTTCAACCATAAATAAGAAACATAATAAAGTGGTATCTGGCTAGTCCTTCGTGTGGTAGGAAAACATAAATTCCAGACACCTTGAAAGTTTATATGGTGACTAGATACAAATAATTTGAGAGCAAGCAATACCACAATCATGAATAAATCAATAATAAATTTTGGGACTATGCACATTATACTCAGAATGACAACTATGCTCTCTTAACTGGTGCACAAAGTAAGAAGATGAAAACTTAGCATAAAAGTAAAAGAAAGGCCCTTCGCAGAGGGAAGCAGTGATCACTCATGTGCTAGAGCTTTTTATTTGATAAACAGATGTATTAAAAACAATTTTGAGGGAGGTGTATGTCTATGTCAACAAATGGTAATGAAAAACTTATCATAATCCATGTCAAGCAAAGTTTTTAGACTTTTGAGAGCGGTTTCCGTTGTTTTATTAGTTTGGCACTTCCCCCCCCCCACCTTTCTTTCACAAACCAGGGCTAACCGTGTTCACAGGTACCCACCAGATTTCATCAAACCATGGGGAGGTGCATTTTTGTTATTATTTGGCATCCACTCTCTGCAACTTTAAATGAGCACAGATTCCATACTCATCGGGTGAAAGAAGGAAGAAGAACCTTGCTTGACACAAGACATAATAAACTTTAAACTACTTCCTCATGAGCTAAAACAAGAACACAAAACAGGCTATAATTTTGAAGGTTTAAAGGTAGAGAAATTTACTTGGAGTGGCGGTTAAATACCACATATAGGTAGATATGGTGGACACATTTGGCATACTTTGGTTTTTGGGAGTTTGATGCACGAGTAGAGCTCATACTTAGTACAGGTGAAGGCAAGCAAAAGACTGGGAGCGACCAACTAAGAGAGCAATAACAATCATAATCATGCATAGCGACAAAACATCATTAATCAAAGCATGAAGTGATATTACAAGTCAAAAACTAAATGATAATCAAGACTAGAAGTCAACACAAATCTTGATCAACGTTATGTAAAAGCATTGCAAGCTGAGATCAAAGTATTTTAACAAAGGCATGTTAAATATTAAATGTAAACTTAGTAACTATGTTGTACATGAAAATAAACACAAATAAATGACATCGAATAATAATGCATTGAAAGTGGTACGTTTTTTCAATCATAAAGAAAAACATAATAAAATGGTATCCATCTTGTCCTTCGTGTGGTAGCAAAATATAAATGGCAGGACACCTTCAAAGTTTATATGGTGACTAGATACAGATAATTTGAGAGCAAGCAATACCATTATCATGAATCAATCAATAATATATTTTGGGACTATGCACATTATACTCAGAATGACAACTATGCTCTCTTAACTGGTGCATAAAGTAATAAGATTAGGACTCAACATAAAAGTAAAAGAAAGCCCCTTCGCGGAGGGAAGCAGAGATTACTCATGTGCTAGAGCTTTTTATCTAATAAAACAAAGGTTTTAAAAACAATTTTGAGAGAGGTGTATGGCTATGTCAACGAATGGTATCAAATGATTTGTCACCTTTTCATGTTTAATGGCTTAAAGAGTGGCTCCCATAGGAGAATCATAACATTCCCCTATCTCCTTTGTTTGCACAAGCTAAGTTCATATTTCTCAAGTCCATACTATGAGGAGATTTTACGTTATTGTTCTAGCTTAATTTGGGCTGGGCACCCAGATTCCTGCTCTTTTTGCAAAATTAAGGACTAGCGCATTATTCATGCTAGTCATGTGTGAAGCCACCAAACATGAAAAAATAATAAAGCATTTAATACTTCCTCATGAGCTAAAATAGGAATACAAAACAAGTTTACTAATTTTGAAGGTTTAAAGGTTGCACATGATAAATTTAGTTGGAGTGGCGGTGAAATACCACATATAGGTAGGTATGGTGGACACATTTGAAAACTTTGGTTTTTGGGAGTTGGATGCACGAGTAGAGATCATACTCAGTCCAGGGTGAAGGCTAGCAAAAGACTGAGAGCGACCAACTAAGAGAGCAATAACGGCCATGATTATGCATAGAGACAAAACATTATTAATCAAAGAATGAAGTGATATTACAAGTCAAAAACTAAATGATCATCAAGGATGGAGGTGACTTTCTTTATAGTCATAACATGGTGTGAGCATGCGCCAAGTCAATTCAGATAAATGATTCAAAGGAGAATACCACAATACCATGCTTCAATGCGAGGAAACAACACATGATTAAATTTCAATGGCACATTAGGCAATCTCAGCTATTTGAGACTAGTCATGATACATCATAAACTACTAAGCACATAATTAAAATAACATCTAACATGACATGTCAAAGCCTGATCCACAGTCAAAACAAGCTTCCTATTGCACCACTATAAGCATGAACCAATTTACTCTTTTCCAACACCAATCAACTTGTTTGAAACAAATGTCAAAGCAAATAATCATTAAAGAACATATAGCTAATAAAATATAAATGAAGCAAACCAACAAGCTCTGAACAAAATACGAGTGAAAAACAAGAGCTGAACGCAGTAGTAGCAAAAATTGAACACTCACAAAACGAATAGAGTGAAAACTAGAGTGTTCTAGGCAATGAAAACGGAGTGTGTCTCTCTCCAAACTAAAATATATAGGATCCAACTAAAAGCTAAATAAAAAAAATAAAAAAAATGAAAGAAAAATAAAATTATGCTCCAAGAATAACACATATCATGTGAAAACATAGTGTTTTGAAAGAAACCTGGTATTTTTGTTGATGAAGAAGGGGGTGCTTTGGGCATCCCCAAGCTTTGACGCTTGTACTTCTTGGATATGTCTTGGGGTGACATGGGCATCCCCAAGCTTGATATTTTGTCCATACTTCATATCATCATGTTATTCTTCTCGCCCTACACTTGAAAACTTCCTCCATTTAAAACTTCTCACAATCTTCATTAGCAACGTTAGTGTAATCAAAATAATATATGCACTTTGGTTCAGTTTTCCTCCACTTAACATGGGATAAGTCATGATGTTAGTAGTTGAATTATGTTGAAGTAATATCTCGTGGTTCGGTATTTAAGTTGTGGTGCTATTCTTCTAGTAGTGTCATGTGAACATCGACTACATGATACTTCACCTTCATGGGCCTAGGAGGATGCATTGTGTATTTGGCTACTAATTGTGGGGTTGCCGGAGTGATAGAAACCTATACCCCCGTTAGGAAACCGATGCACGAGGGAGTGTAGGATCCCGTAGTTTTAAGGCTGTGGTTAGATTTATCTTAATTACTTTCTTGTATTTGCAGATGCTTAGAGGGGTATAATCACAAGTATGTATTAGTCCTAGTTGGGCGGTGCGTTAGCATAGGTTCACCCACACAACACTTCATGAACCAATAAATATTAATCAATTGTATGAAGCGAAAGTACTTGACGAAATTCCCATGTGTCCTCGAGAATGTTTGGTAACCATAAGTAGAACATCCGGCTTGTCCTTTGCTCCTAAAAGGATTGGGCCACTCGCTGCAATATTATTTACTGTCTTTTATTTACTCGAACTTTATTTATCTCCTATATCAAAAACCCGTTTGCTAGTGTTTACAGTGAATGCTCTATCCAACCTGCTTGTCAACACCTTCTGCTCCTCGTTGGGTTCGACACTCTTATTTATCGAAAGTACTATGATACACCCCCTATACATGTGGATCATTAGTGTACAAGAATGACCTCATGTAATTCCAACTCATGCTGGTTAAGTTGATACACATTGTGTTCCATCTCTAAAAAAATTAAACGAGCATAACAAAAATTGATTTAAGCAACTATAAGGTGGAAACTACTATAGAGACTTGTAGGAGAGCTAAAAATGCATCAAAAATATATTATTTCAACTTACATCAAGCATGAAAACTCACATAAGTTGTCACCTACACTACCAAAATACTCAAGAAATACTCCACCAAATAAAATTATACTTCGATAATCGAAGGAGTCACATACCGGAGAGCAAATGCACCAAATTTCAGCAACAATGGTGAGTTGAGCAAAGAGATCGAAAAATCTCGAGGAAGAACAACAAGAACTCGGGTTCCAGGAAATGTTTTGAGTTTGGGGTGAGAGAAAGGAATCTTTGGCAGGGAAGAGAGTTAGTGGAGGGCCAGGGGACCCCACACCTTGCCCAGGCGCCACTAGAGGGCGGGCCACGCCACACTATGGTGTGCCTGACTGGTGGGACCCCTAGGGTGCCCCAGGTGGCTCTCTGCCTCATTTTTGACGTAAAAATATATTATAACTTTTCTAGAACTTTTCGAGAAACTTTATTTTCGAGGTATTTTCAGAATTTAATAATTAATTTAAAACCCAGAAAAATTGTGGAAAGGTGGAAAACAAAAACAAAACCAGAACTACAGAGATTCTAAGACACTCCAAAAGGCAAATAACCAAAGAAAACAATGGTGGAAGTGGTGAAAACAAAAGTATGGATGGTGAAAACATGCATAACCAAAGTAACCAAGATGAAAACATGACTATGGATGATGGAAAACACAATTATACAAGGTAGCAAGGGATAACATGGTTAAAACATAATGGGGAAGGTGAAAACATAGTGAAAACATTGTCCTCTTCATTCAAAATCATCTTGTTAACATGGGTTATCAAGTCTTGTTTCCAGAACAATTTTCATATGAAGAAAAACCTTGCTTATCACTAAATAATTATGTTACCTCAACCTTGATTGACATAGTCCAATGATAATAATTTCATATTCTTTTGGTGGCATTTGAATGGGACAATAGCATTCTCCAATCTTGATGGTCTCAATATTTTCAATTGAATTTAAACAATATCTTCTATCAATCTTCTTGGGAAAATAAACATTATTCTGCTTATCATTAACATTAAAAGTTACTTTTCCTTGATTGCAATCAATAACAGCCCTTTGCAGTGTTAAGAAAAGTGTCCCAAGAATAATAGACATATTATCATCTTCAGGCATTTCCAACACAACAAAGTCAGTTAATATCAAACAATTAGTAGTCACTTGAACAGGAACATTCTCACATATACCAATAGGAATAGCTGTAGATTTATCAGCCATTTGCAAAGATATATCAGTGTGTATCAATTTTTCTAGATAGAGTCTCTTATAAAGAGAGAAAGGCATAACACGAACTCCTGCTCTGAAGTCACATAAAGCAGTTGTAACATAATTATTTAGTAGAACAAGGAATAGTAGGAATACAAGGATCTCCAAGCTTCTTTGGAACCTTGCCATTGAAAGAGTAATTAGCAAGCATAGTGGAAATTTCCTCATTAGAAATTTTCCCTTTTTAGAGACAATATCTTTCATATATTTAGAATAAGGAGGCAGTTTAATAGCATCAGTCAAAGGAATTTGCAAAAGCAAAGGTTTCATCCACTCACACAATTTATTATAATGTTCTTCTTCCTTTGATTTATGTTTCTTATTAGGTAAAGGCATTGCTTTTTGTACCCAAGGTTCTCTTTCATTACCATGTTCATTACCAATGAAATCCTCCTTACTATACTTCACAGTTTTAGTTTGCTTTTCAGGTTTAGCTGCAATTTCTTCTTTATGAGAAGCATCACTTTTATCATTACCACTTTCAGTTTCAGCATCAGAAATAGATATACTATTAGGATCTTTAACAGGTTTAGGAGATTCTACAACAGTTTTATGTCTCTCCTTCTTTTCCTTAAAAGGAGAACTATTTTTTTTAGGTTGCTGAGAATCTTGTTCGATTATTTTAGAATGTCCTTCAGGATACAAGGGGTCCTGAGTAGAAACACCACTTCTAGTAATTATTTCACAAACATGTTTTTCTCTAGAAGCATTAGCTACCATATCCTTTTGCACTTTAGTGAGTTGATCAATTTGAGTTTGAACCATATGAAAATTTTTAACAAGCATTTTAACAGCATTAGTGGTTTTCTCAATAATACCATGCAAATTATCAATTGCTCTAGAGTTTTCCATAAGATGATTTTGCACTCTCATATTAAAGTTGTCTTTCTTAACAACATAATTATCAAATTCATCTAAGCATTGATCAGTTGGTTTAGAGTAGGGAATATCTCTATTATCAAAGTATTGGAGAGAGTGTACCTCAACTGTTCATGGATGAGGAATTGGCTTACATAATTCTTCTATAGGAGGTAAATTCTTCACATCTTCAGATTTAATACCCCTCTCTTTAAGAGATTTCTTGGCTTCCTTCATCACTTCATTATTTAATTAAATCATCCCTCTCTTCTTGGGTTTTGGTGTTGGTGTTGGTTCTGGTGTAGGTGTAGGCTCAGGTATATTCCAATCATCATTGTTTTTGGCTATTTTAGCCATTAATTCCTTAGATTCTTCTAAATTTCTTTTCTTAAAAACACAACCAACACAACTATCCAGGTATGTCCTAGATTCAATAGTTACTCCATTATAAAATATATCTAGGAGCTCATTTTTAGGTAATGGATTGCCAGGGCTAGCTCTTATTAAAGAACAAATTCTTGACCAAGATTCATGCAATTTCTCTCTTTCAATTTGCACAACAGCATGTTGAGCACTAGGAGGAAAATATTTTTGAAAGAAAGCATCAACCAAATCCATAGGACTAGTAATAGATCCAGGTGACAGATTGTTAAACCAAGTTTTAGCTTCATCTTTCAATGAGAAAGGGAAGATCTTGGTAACAAAATAAGTACGCAACTTAGTGTCATCAGAAAATAAACTACTCAAAGATGAACGCTCATTCATATGTTCCATAGCACTTTTACTTTCAGTTCCACAAGAAGGTTCCTTCTCAACAGTATATATATAAGATAAGTCTAGAGAGAAATCACAATCCTTGTCTCTAATGTGTATGGGAGATGTAGAAAACTTAGCATCAAGAGAAGATTTATATTTAACAGCATGTCTTGCAAGAAGACTCTTAAGAGCACTTGCACCAATAGTAGCTTGAGCTTCTTTAATAAAGTCATCATTAAGTTCAATATAGATTTCATGAAGATCATCAGTAGGCTCAGGTGAATTAACAGGTGAACCAATATTTTCAACAAGAATTTAAGCACTTTCAAGTTGTTTGGATTTAGCAATTTTAGCATCTAGGAAAGGACCTAGTGAACCAGTATCATCAAGCAAAGTAGGAGCATCATCAAAAGTATCAGAATAATTTTCAGACTCGACAGAAGTAACATTGTGTGTAGCATGTGGTGGTGTAACAATCTTACTCATAACAGATGGTGAATCAAGAGCAACTGAGGTGTTCAGAGTTGTACCTCTCCTTGTAGTGGATGGTAATATAGGAACTTTTCCATCAAGAGTCTTGCCCATGATGAAAGGCTTGCAGCGAACAATATCACGTTCAAGTGAGCAAATAAATGAAGCTATGCTCCCCGGAAACGGTGCCAGAAAATAGTGTTGATGACCCATGATACGTCTCCAACGTATCTATAATTTCTGATGCTCCATGGTAATATTATGCCAATTTCTACATGTTTTCTCCCTTCTTTATAGCATTTTTACATGTTTTCCGGGACTATGTATATTGTTGTAATGCCCGCACTAAATATAATAGTAGTCATCATGTCATGAATGTGCGCTACGGTGCAACCTTTATTTGTCAATTGCCCAGCTGTAATTTGTTCACCCAGCATGCTATCTTTTATGGAGAGACACCACTAGTGAACCTATGAACCCCGGTCCATTTTCTTACACTGTTAAACAAACCACTACAATTTCCTGCTTTCTTTACTTACTGCAAGCATACATTATTTTCCATACTATACGTCTAATCTTTTTTTTCAGTAAGACCGGTGAGATTGACAACCTCACTTTACCGTTGGGACAAAGTATTTTGGTTGTGTTGTGTGCAGGTTCCGTGTTGTTGCTGACACCGGTGAGGCGCCATCACCACCGTTGGTGGCATCAAACTTCCAAAGATCCTCTTCCTCCTACTGGATTGATAACCTTGGTTCTTAACTGAGGTAAATTCTTACTGCTGCACTCCTCACACTCTCCTCTTGGTCTTCCCAACAAACATGAATTTATGCAAGGCATTTATGTAGCCATTGTCAGCATCAAGGAATTTCTGGCACCGTTGCCGGGGAGGAAGAAGTCTTCTGGCAAGGGGAGTCTCTCACTCTCAACCTCTTTATTTTGTTTATTGTCTTGTTTTTATTTTTTGTCTTGTTTTGCTTCTCTTTATCAAAAACAAAAAAAATTAGTTCTTATTCTAGTTGTAATTTTTGTCACTATGTTGTTATTTTTCATCATGTTGTTCCCTAAGTTTACCTTGAAAGATTTGCCGGTAGGAAGTGGTTCTATACTTTGTAAGGACACTATCAAAGAATTTTTTGATCAAGTTAGTAAGCATGATAACTTTGAGGAAAAATCCGCAGTAGAACTTGCTCCCAATTACGAGACTGCTGCAACTTCTTTAGTTCACATGCTAGAAGCTAGTTTTGTTAACCTCCATCCCATATTACAACATATGTTCCTCAACTTGAATAACATTGAAGATGTTGAGAAAAGAAACTTCATCTCAGAAACTATGCTTAAAGAATTTGGAGATGTTGCTATAGAAGCTAGAGAAGTCTTTGATCGTTTCAATATGCTTGGCTCATGTGTAGTCATTGTTGGTGCTCTAGAAAAAACTGAATCTAATAATGAAAACGAAGATAAAATACCAATCCCCTTTAAATTGGTGGCACTGCACGAAGCCCAAGAAAAGAATTTTGATTGGATTGTTCCTGAGAATTTATTTGATGAAGATAGTAAGCCTAAGATTACTAAGAGAGGAACCTCTGAAACTCACTTAGATAAAATACAATGCATTATTAAAGAATTTCCAAGTCTTGATTTGAATGCCTCACTTGAAAATACTTGAGTTTTTTTTCTATGCCTAGCTGAAAGGCGTGAAAAGTGCTACCGGGAGACAACCCGTTTTATTTCTCTGTTTTCAACCAGTTTTCCTTTGTTTTCTTTTGTGTGCTTTGCACCTGGGTGTTTTCTATTTTCTTAGCAACCATGTTGTATCTTTTATTTTGTGTTTTTGTTGAGCCAAGTAAAGCCTCTAGTGGAAAGTTGAGGCTATATTTGGGATTTCTGCGCATGAAACAGATTTCGGCTGTCCACTGTTTATTCCGTATAAAATCACAGAAAATTCAAAATGACCTGAGTTTTTTTGTGCGTAATCCTGGGATGTATACGAAACTTTTCTTAGTTGACCACTTTTTTATTTGAGAAACATAAGATTTTAGGAAAAAATCATCTTTACCTGCTGTCCTGTTTGGACAGATTTCTGCCAATACTGCATTTGCATTTTAATCTCTTTATTTTGGTGTTCTTTTGAGAAAAAGAGTTTTAAAAGAAGTTGTGGCAGTAGCTAATGTGTTTTTGAGTGTTAGACTTATTTTGACACTGAACCATGTGAATTTATTATTTCGATTGCACTATGAAGATTGTGGGAAGTTTGGTGTGAAGGAAGTTTTCAAGGGTCATGAGAACAGGATGATATGACGTGATCAAGAAGAGTGAAGAGACTAAGCTTGGGGATGCCCCAGTGGTACATCCCAGAAGATTCCAAGAATAATCAAGCATCAAAGCTTGTGGATGCCCAAGGCATCCCCTTCTTCATCGACAAATTATCAGGTCACTTCTAGTGAACTATATTTTTATTCGGTCACATCTTATGTGCTTTACTTGGAGCGTATTTTATTTTTGCTTTCAGTTTGTTTTTATTTTTTCAATAAGCTTGGTTGGACCCCAGCATTCTTTTATTGGAGAGTGACACGCTCCGCTTTTTCATGGGAATACTTTGTATTCTTAATCTTTGTCTGGCTGCTGCATTTATTTAGCTCCTGTTTTGCATGCATCTCTTATCAGAGATGTTAGTTTTAGTAGTGTTATGTGAGTAATCTCATGTTTTCTTGTTGTATCATAAAGAGTATTTTTTAAAACATATCTTGTATGGTGCTTATTGGGAAAAGAAACGGCTGCTTGAAGTAGAATTTATAACAGTGCAAGTAGAATCTTGTATAGACTGTGACTAGAACTTTTTCATGCCATGCTAAATGTTATTTTAGTTCTAAAGACTTGTGGATATTGAGTAGCATGAATAGCCTCAAATAGCTGAGAGTTTTTAATACGCCATTGAAATATTCATGAGTTGTTCTTGTCATAAGGAAGCATAAATTTATGGTATTCTCTTTCGAATGTTTTATTTGGTTGACTTGGCGCATGCTCACACCATGTTTATGACTATGAACCAGTCACGAATAACCTCCATGACCACTTAGTTTTTGAACTTGTGATACTGCTTATTCTTTAATTAATGATGTTTATGTCGCTATGCATGATTATGGCTCTTGTGCTCTCTTGATTTGTCGCTCCCAGTCTTTTGCTAGCCTCCACCTGTACTGAGTATGAGCTCTACTCGTGCATCCAACTCCCTTAAACCAAAGTTTTTCCCATTGTGTCCACCATACCTACCTACATGTGGTATTTAACTTCCACTCCAAAGTAAATTGCTCATGTGTTACCTTTAAAACTTTCAAAACTACTCCTGCTTTATGTTCCTGTTTTTGCTCATGAGGACGTCAATGGAGAATATTTATGTCGTGGTGGTGTCACGGCAGATGCCATGGGATGGCTAAAGATGTGGGGACGATGGACGCTGGAGGTGTCCGGGGAGGGATCACGCGACGAATAGCCGCGTGAGGTAAGATCCACACAACACAAACAACACGATGTACCCAGGTTCAGGGCCCTCGTGAGGAGGTAAAACCCCTACTCCTGCCTTTCTCTATGTATTATGATGTCTCTCCGAGTTGCCACAGTACAAATGGTATCTCTACCGAGTAGCCTCTCTCTCCTCTCCGAGTAGAGCTAGGTCAAGAACTTAGGGTTTCTAGGGCTCCAGAATGAGCGTAGAGCAAGATCCCTCGCGCAGGAGGCGACGGGGCACCTTATATACACGGTGCCCAGCCGGATACGTCCAAATCTAGACAAGTGTCGACATAGTGTGCACATCGTCCTTTCTCCGAGTACCCGCTGACAGCTTTGGTTCCTAATCTTGGCTGCTTCTGTAAAGTCGTTGGGCAAAACTAGGGGACAGACTGGTATCACTGTACCTAGGCACAGAGTAGGGCCCCCTTATCCTGCCACCGCCTGCTTCCATGTTGTCACTGTCAGGGAGACCGGTCCCATATGAACAGTAGTTCGAATGCTGCCAAGTACGGACCCAGGATACGCGGGATCCTGTGTCAGAACGGCTCCTTTGACTTTCTGGCCCGAGTAGGTTCCCGCCAATTGTTCCCGCCAATTGTACTCGGGCCAACCCTTCTACTCGAAAGGATAGAACTTAATTGATATCTCCTTCTGGTCATCTTGAGGTGAGACCGAGTAGCAGCCGACCGGGTACCGAGTACCAGGTAGTCGGCTACTCGACCAAACCTCTCTTCTGTAAGCTGCCTTTTCCACTTGCCTTTACCCTACTCGGGGGTAACCCCCCGACAGCAGTCCCCGAAGCTGGTTGAGTCTTGTGAACTTGTTCACTAGGCTCTGCCAGCTTAAAACCAACCTTTGCATCTCAGCCCTTGAACCTCAAGATGCCGAGCAGAACCTCCGAGTAGCTATCTGGAAAGTACCTTGAGTTTCCTCTCTTCCGAGTAGCGCTTGCTTTCTACTCTGTAACCGAGTAAAAAGACTTAGAGAAATTTCTTAGATTGAGCCTCTGCAGCACAGAGCACAATCCAGCCCTTCGCGCAGCAACTGCACACGTGTCAAGCATCCACGACCTTGTCGTTTCGTTGCCCAGGACACGACCTGCCACGCGTCCAGTTTTCACGCAGTGGGCCCACCGGCCGTCATGTCTCATCAAGTGTAGTTATAGGCCACGATTCGGTGGTGGGATCAACTGTGGCCATTACGCGCGCAACCGGCGCTTGTGTGCGTTTCTAGCCGGCCACAGGATCCACCACATGCCACAATCGATCCCACTTCCACGACGGTAACGGTAAACTCGCGGAGGAGATATAAATACCCCCGCCGGTAACTTCCTTTTCCCCTTCCCTTGCACTATTCCTTCTTCGTCTCCTGCTCTTCTCCGCCACCGAGCTCTCCGCCGCCGCGCAAGCTTTCGCGCCGCCGCGGACTCAATCCCCCAACCAACTCCTTCGATTTCTTCCACCTTCCCTACTCGCAACAATGGCCAAATCTGGCTGGGCCGGCTCCTCCGTCACAGCGGAAGATTGCGCCTGGCTCGTCAATACCAGGCGAGTCCCTCCCGGCGTGGAGTGCCGGGCGCCGGACGGTGAAATCGTGCCGTCCCCGCGGGAGGGAGAGCGCGTCGTCTTCCTGGCGCATTTTGAGCGCGGGTTCGGATTGCCCGCCTCCGATTTCCTGCGGAAGTTCCTCAACCACTTCGGCATCCAGATGCACCATCTGCCCCCCAATGCCGTCGTCTTCCTCGCCTACCACGCCGTGGTCTGCGAGGCCTTCCTCGGCATCCGGCCCACGTGGGAGACGTGGCTCAGGTATTTCCACCTGCGCCAGCAATCCACCGGGAAGAAGGACTCCGCGGGTGTCGCCCGCGCCACCGACACCGGCTGCGCCATGATGGTGCAGCGGTCCGGGACGAACCACCCCCGCATCAAGGGGCTGGACTCCGTCAAGCTGTGGCAGAAGACGTTCCTCTACGTCAAGAACGTTGCCGCCGCGGAAGCAGCCATCGTCGACGACCGAATCAACTTGCCCGTTTGGAGCAATCGCGCTCCAATCGGGATGTACTGGAAGGACAAGCCCGTCAATGACGATGACGCCATCGAGATGGAGAACAGACTCGGCTGGCTGAAGGCGCAGGGCCTCAAGAACGACGATCCGGTGGCCTGCTGGATCCAGCGCCGAGTGCTGCCCTTGCAGGAGCGGTGCCATCTCATGTGTTACATGGGAGGCCCCCGCGACTGCACCAGGACAACCACCATCGAGATCGACAACATCGATGTTCCCTGGCACGCAAGGAACATCTTGACGACAAACCTTGGCGACCACTGGCGATACGGGTTCGTCCCGTACAGCCGTACAAAGCCAATTGAGTGGGTACGCCTTTCTCTGCATACATTTTCCGAGTAGATAACTTCTCCTTCTTGCATCAACTAGCAATTGCCTTGCGTTCCGAGTAGGTCATCTAGCCGAATCGCCTTAGGCTTAGTATGCTTTGTGTTTGCACGCCTTGCCGGATAGCCTACTCGAGAACGATTCTTAGGCTCGATGTGCTTTATACCTGCACGCCCTTCCGAGTAATACCTTTCGGCAAACATGCTTAGGCTTAGTATGCTTTGTGTTTGCACGCCTATCCGGGTAGAATACTTAGTAAACTGCCTAGGCTTTGTGTGCTTTGTACCTGCACGCCTATCCGAGTAGAATTCCTTCCTGGTACTCGGCTAGTCTGTGATCCTTCTCTTATTTTCAGGTCCTCACTCGCCAGATAATCGAGAGCTGCGAGGTTTTTGAGGGCAACTGGTCTCCTGATCGCGAGGAGGACGATGTGCCCTCTTTCGATGCCGCGGAGCAGACCAACCTCTCTCGTTCCCCCATTGCTGACAAGCGCGACGCTCTCCGCACCTGGTCTGATGAAGACTTTGACGGTAACTACCCTTTCATTCTGTTTGTTTCCGAGAAGCACCAGTCCCTCGTTTGTTGTTTCTGATTCTTTCCTCTTTTCTCTTGGACTCTCAGATGAAGTTGCCGTGGAAAAGGAGGACGAGGACGAAGACGAGAACGAGGGCGATGCGCCCCTAGTCGTCAAGCCCCTGTCCGTCGCCGCTCCTGAGACCCGCAAACGGGCTGGTAGCGGAGCACCAGCGCCTCCTGCCAAGAGGAAGAAACCCGCCGAGAAGAAAGTGGTCGTGAAGAGGTCCAGACGAGAGCTCAAGTGCACCACCGCGTAAGCCCTCTTCTCGGTCGCCTCCCTTCTCGCGCTGTGCTATTTTCCCCAATCTTCTTCTAATTTGTGATTTCCTTTTCTCTGCAGACCTCCTATGGACGCGAACGCAGCTCTCGCGTCTGACCACACTAAGGAAAAATCAGTACCTCTGGTCAATCTGGATGATGATGAGGACGACACCGCCAACGCCGCTGCTGCCAATCCACAGAACGCCGGTGCGCAAGGAGCAGCGTCTGAACCAGCAGCGCAGGACGCTACCATCCATGATGAGAGACCCCCTTCTCCTCCGGCTAGCAATGCCGAGGAGAACCAAGATCAAGAGATGCAAGACAACACCGCCGACGAACGGCCAGAAGCAGAGCAAGAGCAGCCCGCCACAGGGGCTGCTGCACAAGAGAGCCTCGCTGCCGGGCAGCGAGTAGAAGACACCACCGCCGCGGACGCCACCATAACTGACGCTTACCCATTGAGCAGCGTGCAACCGGGCGTGACACCGAGTAGCGCCCAGCCAGGAGCTGCACAAGGCGACGGATCTGCGGCACCACCAACTGCGCAAGGCCCTACACCACCAACTGCGCAAGGCCCTACACCACCAACTGCGCAAGGCCCTACACCGCCAACTTCCTCCTCGTCGCCGCAGAGTAAGGACGCATCCAGCCCTCCTGCCGGGCGAGTAACCAGGCAGCGAGCCTTGGATGCTCTGAAGGAGGAGGTTGTCAGAAGGGCAGCCGAGAAGGAAGCTGCTGAGAAGGCCAAGGCCGAGAAGGAAACTGCTGATAAGGAAGCTGCTGAGAAGGCCAAGGCTGAGCAGAAGAAAGCCAGTGCTGAGCAGAAGAAGGCCGAGAAGCAAGCTGCCGAGAAGGCAGTCGCCGAGAAGGCGAAGGCCAAGACTGACGGGAAGAAGACTGAGGATCCCGAGAAGCAGAGGGTTGAGAAGGAGCAAACGAAGAAGCGGGCCAGAGACCAGAGTACATCCTCAGGCGGAGCGCTCGTGATCCACGAGTCCGGCCCGATTCCTGCTGCGCTCTCTGCAGACGCTCGCGCTGCTGGCCAGCCTTGCTACCCGGAGTACATGATTGAGGTTAGCCATCAGCACTCAATCGGCTTCCCTCCCAAGGACAAAGCTTTAGCTATCCAGAGGGGAAGGAAGGTTGTAGCCATGAACTCCCCTCCTCCAGATCCAAGCCAACCCCAGTCTGTCAACATCGCTTCTCGTGGAGTCCAAGACAAACCAATAACTTCCAAGGGTCTTGAACAGGTATTGGACACTGTTGGCCACATCAACGCCAGGTGGGACAGCAGGGTTCTCGGGGAGGAGAAATGGCACGGCCTGACCCTTGGCGGCATCGACCACATGCGCGTGGATTGGAACAAGGTCGATCTGGGACACAGGCCCATGTCCGTCTCCACCGAGACCGCAACCCTTGCAGCCAAGATGTTCCTGCACCGCAAGAACGCCGAAGACATCGAGCAGTCCTATGCAGTAAGTCCTTCTTGCCTTTTCCGAGTTGAAATTTCTTCTCTTCTATTCTTGCAGCTTCTCGGTCTTTCTCTCTCTTCCTTACCATCAACCCCAGTCCCCGAGATTCGGGTCGAGTAGACGGATACTCTCCGAGTAGCCTCCTACTCGGGCTGAATCTTCTCTGCTTTGCCTAACTCATTTTCTTCTCGTTTCTCAGGATAGCGTTCTTAAGCGGACCCACTTATACCGCATTCTTCTCTGGAACCATTCCATCGCCAGGAGGCGAATTGCTGCATTAGAGAAGGAAAAGGCAGCTGCAGAGGCAGCCAGCAAGAATGCCAGCGACAGCACCCAGCAGCTAGCTGAAGTGCAAGGTACACTTTTAGCTACGCGGTTTCTGCGTTTTATGTTTACGCCCGCTTCTGCTTTCTTATGCGCTAACCTTTCCTTCTCTGCAGAAAAACTGAAGGCCTTAGCGGACGAACATGAGAAGTGTCGTAGCTTCGTGGAGAACGCCGAGGCCCCCATCAAAAGGCTAGAAGGTGAGTTTGTTGTTTACTCGGTTTGACTTTGAATTTGTTTCTTCTCTGCTCCTCTGCTAACCTCATCTATCTCTTCGCAGAAGATCACAAGTTGTTTGCTGAGGCACACCAGGATTGTGTCAAGCCCGCAGAGGTGCAGAAGCAGCTGTCCGACCAGGCCGTTGAGCTGTTGAAGGACCACACCACGGAGACCGAGAAGCTGCAACTCCAGTTGCAAAAGGCACTCCAGGATGCCGTCAAGATTGGCGCCGAGAGGGACAGAGCCATTGCCGAGAAGGCCAAGGCCGAGACAACTTTCCGAGCCAAGGAGAGGGCCCTTGAGCAGGAATGCGAAACCTTAAAGAAGACCAACGCTGATCTCTTCGCTCAGATGGATAGCTTGCGTCTGATCCAAGAAAAGCACATTTCTAACGAGGAGTCCTGGAGGACCCAGCTGCAGCGGCTGCGCAACGAACTGTCTGGTGAGTCTTTTCTTCGCTGCTTCTTTTCTTCTCGGTCGTATTTCTTCTCGGTTTTCTTCTACTCGGTTCTTCTCTTCTCGGTTCTGAAGTTACCATATGCTATTTCAGAGATCTGGCCTCATCTTGACTCCCCTTCTGCGCCTAAGGTGGCCAAGGCCAAAGCAGCTCGCCTTGCGAAAGGTGAGGCAGCAGATACCAGAGCCGAGATCGAGGACAGCTTGCTGGTGCTCAACAGCTATTTCGAACAGCTGGCTGGCGTCGGAACTGACCTGGTGCATGAGGGCTTTGAGCTCCACAGGCTGTTTTGGCCTCATGATGATCGGCCAACCACCATGAAGGGCCTAGCCTTCAAGCTGAAAAATGTGAAGAAAGAGTTGAAGAAGTGGCGAGCTTCGGGAGCCCGGGCCGGTGCGGACGTGATGCTTCTCTGCATAGCATCCTGGTATGAAAACCTCAACATGCAGCTCATCCGCGGGAAGCGCAACAATTCCAAGTGGGAGGTAGATCCCGACTGCGTGGCCACACGCAAGCAGATCGCCTACGAGGTCGCGGAGTGCGCTGAGACGGAGACCTTCATCGAGGGCCTCCCCGAGCCCGACACCGAGTACGAAGAGGAAGAGGAGGAGGACGACGAAGTAGAATCCGACTTGGAAGGCCTCTTCGAATCTCCTGAGGGCAAGGCCGGGAAGGGGAAGAACGTCGCCGTCGCGAGTAGCGATGAGGACGAGTACGCCCACATCGACACCGCCGCACTCGACTTTGGCACCTCCTCAGGTGCTGCTCTCGACGACACGGTGCCCCCTCCTGGCCAAGCTTCAGGCTCCTCTTCGGCTCCAAGACCCGTCTCGGTGGCCACGGCCACTTCCGAGCAGGCGGCCACCCAGGATGATGCCGAGATGAAGGAATCCGCCACCGTCCAGACGGGAGCGGATGCCACCCATGCCAGCACCGAAGGAACAGCCGCCACGACCGGCACCGAAGAAGCCGCTGCCAAGACCGCCGCCGAAGAAACAGCAGCCAAGGCCAGCGCCGAGAACACTGCCTCCTCATCTTGAAGCAACCTGCAATCTCTTTCAACTCGAACACTTATCAGATCCCCGGGATGCCGGGAGCAGATGTAACAGACTATCTTTGTTTTGCTTGCTACTCAATTTTTATGCCCACTCTGTTTATTTCGACATTAATCAATGTGAACGACGCTGGCTTAATGCCGAGTTGCGTTTCCATGCGAGTCCCCGAGTTGCATTTCTTATTCACCCTATCTTTTCATCTCTGCTCTACCCGCGACTTGTCGCTTTTTTGGTATTCGAGTCACAAGAATCAAGTAGTAAGGCTGCAAATACTTAGCCGCTAGAAACAGTCATGGTAACGCAGCCCACCACTTAGCCGAGAAGACGAAAACAGGGAACAAAAGCAACAAACAATCTACTCGGTTCCTGCACTCTTTCTTCCTTAGCGATTTTCGTGTGCTCATTGACCTTTTGCTTGTTCTCTTGCTTGCCATGAAGCCGGGTTTCGGACAGCAGCAGAGTCGAAGAGTTGGCATATAGGTTTAAACACAGTACTTAGTACACTTATGAGTTCTGAAGTGGAGCAACCGAATAGACAAAGGACCAAGCCGAGTAAAAACACTTAGAGCAATTTTGGACGAGGGCAGACCCCGAGAACGATTTCAGATTGCAGAGTAGAATTTCAACTCGGATAAGAGGGTACATACACATCTTTGCTTACGAATGAAATCGACGAAGTAGAGCTACATTCCAAGGGCGCTTGGTTTCCTCTCCAGCTTTATCTGCCCTGTTCGCCTGCGATGGGCGCACATCTACAAGATAGTATGCGTCATTGTGCAGCGCTTTGCTGACAATGAAAGGCCCTTCCCATGGAGGAGACAACTTGTGCATCCCGGCTGTGCGCTGCACCAGCCTAAGGACCATGTCTCCTTCTCGGAAAACCCTTGGGTTCACCTTTCGGCTATGATAACGCCGCAGGTTTTGCTGGTAGATAGCCGAACGTGACAGAGTCAGCTCTCTTGCTTCTTCAAGCAGGTCAACGTCGTCTTCTCGAGCTTCTCTCGCCTCCACCTCAGTGTAGAGGGTTACTCGGGGGGAGTCATGCTCTAAGTCTATTGGCAACACGGCCTCAGCCCCGTATACCAAGAAGAATGGCGTGTAGCCGGTTGACCGGTTAGGGGTAGTCCTTAGACTCTACAACACCGCTGGCAACTCTTCTAGCCAACACCCAGGTGTTTTCAGCAATGGCTCAATCAGCCTTGGCTTTATGCCTGCTAGTACCATCCCATTTGCTCTCTCAACTTGCCCATTGGAGGCAGGGTGCGCGACTGACGCAACGTCTAGTCGGATATGCTTATCTCTGCAGAATCGCACCATTGCCCCCTCTGCAAAGTTGGTGCCGTTGTCGGTGATGATACTGTGCGGGTAGCCGTATCTCATGATCACATCCTTCACAAACTTCACGGCTCTGACCCCATCGCACTTCCGAATAGGTTTCACCTCGATCCACTTGGTGAACTTGTCCACCATGACCAAGATATGTGTCATATTGCCTTTAGCCGGCTTGAAAGGACCAACCATATCCAAGCACCAAACAGCAAATGGCCATGTGATAGGAATTGTTTTCAACTCGGAAGCAGGCATGTGAATCTTACTTGCGAACATCTGGCAGCCGGTGCACTTCCTCACAATATCTTCAGCTTGCTGCAGTGCAGTGAGCCAGTAGAAGCCATGCCGAAAAGCTTTCTTGACCAAAGCCCGAGTTGAGGCGTGATGCCCACATTCCCCTTGATGTATCTCCACCAGGATTTCTTCTCCCTCTTCCGGGCTCACACAGCGTTGCAGCACACCAGTGGCACTTCTCTTGTGCAGCACATCTCGGACTATGGTGTAGCCCTTGGACCTTCTCTGAATCTGCCTCGCAGTCACCTCATCTTCAGGTAAAGTACCGTCCCTTAGAAAGGATAATATGGGCATTGCCCAACTCGGTGTCTCCCGCATGGGAAACACTGGTTCGTCCATTTCCATTGGGGCAGGCTCTTGTGGTTGCACAGGAGGAGTAGGAGCGCTTCTTTGCAGCCCAGACCGATTGGCGAGAACCTCTTCAATGAATGCGACAGCTTCTGGGTTGAGGGCGGCAGTCCCCGAGTACGGAGTGGCAGTCCCCGGGTAAGGAGTGGCAGTCCCCGAGTACAGAGTGGCAGTCCCCGAGTAAGGAGTGGCAGTCCCCGAGTAGGGAGTGGCAGTCCCCGAGTAGGGAACAGCAGTCCCCGAGTAGGGAATGGCAGTCCCCGAGTAGAGGACGGCAGTCCCCGGGTTCCCTGCAGCACTCTCCCAATCAATCTCCATTGGGTCAGATTCTTCACTTGGCAGAGAAGGAACAAAGATGGATTCCGAGTTGGGGGAAGGCTTGATGGATGGCTTCCTCAAATGCTCCAAGGCAATCCCTGCCGGGATGGACTGCCGAGAAGATCCCAACTTGGATAGCTCGTCTGCTGCTTCGTTCTCTGCTCGGTGAATGTGCTGGAACTCACAGCCTTCGAAAAACCCAGTCATTGACTGCACCAGGAAGCGATACGATGCCATGTTGGCATCCAAAGCATCCCAGGTACCTGAGACTTGCTGCACCACTAGATCCGAATCACCATAGCATATGATGCGCTGCACACCAACCTCTTTTGCTACTCGCAAGCCATGCACCACTGCCTCGTACTCGGCTACATTGTTGGATGCCTTGAAATGAATCTGCAGCACGTACTTGAGTTGATCCCGCTTGGGTGATGTAAGCACCACGCCAGCACCAAGGCCTTCTTTCACCTTTGAGCCATCAAAGTGCATTTTCCAATAGTTGGAAACTGGAGCAGGAGGTTCGTACTGCATCTCGGCCCAGTCCACAAGAAATTCCGCCAGGACCTGAGACTTGATTGCTTCTCTTCTCGCATACGCGGGGGCGTACGCGGCTAGCTCGATTGCCCACTTGGCTACTCTGCCACTCGCCTCCTTGTTTCCCATGATATCCGAGATGGGAGCAGAACTCACAACAGTGATGGGGTGCTCCTGGAAGTAATGTTTCAGCTTCCTGGCGCCCAGGTACACACCATATGTCATCTTCTGGTAGTGCGGATAGTTTTGCTTGGAACTAGACAACACTTCACTGAGATAATAGACTGGGCGCTGCACACTCTTGCCTTCTTCTTCTCGCTCCACCACTATCACCACGTTGACTACTCGGTTAGTCGCAGCAATGTACAGCAGCATAGGCTCCTTGGGTAGCGGACTAGCCAAGACGGGAGCGCTAGCCAGCATTGCTTTCAGCTCATTGAATGCCACGTCCGCTTGCGGAGTCCAGACAAACTTGTCACTTTTCTTCATCAGCTGGTATAGAGGCAGAGCCTTCTCGCCCATTCGGCCCAGAAAACGGCTCAGAGATGCCAGACAACCCGTGAACTTCTGCACATCCTTCAATGATCTCGGCAAAGACATGCTCTCAATAGCTTTTATCTTAGAAGGATTGGCTTCAATGCCCCGACTAGAGACCAGAAAACCGAGTAGCTTTCCAGCCGGTACACCAAAGGTGCACTTACTCGGATTCAGTTTCATTTTGTACTTGCGTAGGTTAGCAAAGGTTTCCTCCAGGTCGGCAAGCAGAGTATGTGTTTTATTCGTTTTGATGACAATGTCATCTACGTACACCTGCACATTCTTGCCGAGCTGGTCGTGCAAGCATTTCTGCATGCATCTCTGATAGGTTGCACCCGCATTCCTCAAGCCAAAACACATGACACGATAGCAATAAGCCCCGTACGGGGTAATGAAAGCAGTCTTTATTTGATCAGCAGGGTTGAGTGCAATCTGGTGGAAACCAGAGTAGGCATCTATGAAAGACAACAGTTCACAACTAGCAGTGGAATCGATCACCTGATCGATGCGAGGTAGCGGGAAAGGATCCTTGGGGCATGCCTTGTTCAAGTCGGTGTAGTCGACACACATGCGCCATGCAGTGGCAGCCTTGGGATCTTCCTTTTTCTTCTCGACCATGACCGGGTTGGCTAACCAATCCGGATGCAGCACTTCCATGATGAAGTTACTTATCAGCAGCTTGGTGATCTGATCACCGATGGCCTTCCTTCTCTCATCTCCGAAACGGCGCAAAGCCTGCTTCACGGGCTTGGCGTCAGGACGCACATGCAAAGAGTGCTCAACCAACTCCCTCGGGACTCCTGGTAGATCTTCATTGGTCCAGGCGAACACATCCCGATTCTCACGGAGGAAGTGGATGAGCGCGCTTTCCTATTTCTCCGCCAACCCGGAACCAATGATGGCCACGCGCTCCGGGAACTCGGGGTCAACCTGGACTGTCTTGGTCTCCTTGGCAGCTTGGAAAGCAGTACCATGCTGGGTACTCGGCACACCTTGTGCGCCAGCTTGTGCGGACTGAGCCATGGCCACCACCTCGTACATCTTCTTCTTCTCGGCAGCGATCACCATTGATTCCGCCAGCTGGGAGCTAGCAGAGGCACACTCCATGGACTTCTTGTAATCTCCCGAGATGGTGATGATGCCATTGGGACCGGGGATCTTCATCTTCAGATAAGCCACATGTGTAGAGGCCATGAACTTGCTCAGAGCAGGCCTGCCGAGTAGAGCATGATAGGGGCTCTGATGATCCACCACTTCAAACTGCAGGCGCTCTGTGCGGCAGTTCTCCCGAGTGCCGAATAGCACATCAATCCACACTCGGCCAATCGGGTTGCATGAGATCCCGGGCACAATGCCATGGAAGGTGGTCTTGCTGGGCAGCATCATGTTCTCGGCTAGGCCAAGCTTCTCGAGTGTGTCCTTGTACACAATGTTGATGCTGCTGCCGTTGTCGATTAGCACCTTGCTGAACCTCACATTCTTCTCGGGGCCCAGGAAGGTAGGATCCAGCACCAAGGCATAGGTTCCCGGATTGGGCATCACCTTGGGGTGATCTGCCCGAGTCCACCTGATCTCCTGGTCACACCAATACATGTAGTGAGGGACAGCAGGAATCACTGCGTTGACCTCCATGGCCCGCCTGTGCTGTGACTGCTTGTCGACTGCCTCAGAAGTGAAGATCATATAGCTCTCATGGTGCTCTTGGTACTGGTTGGAGCCATTGCCCCCATTGTTGCCATTGTTGTTGTTGTTGTTGCCCTGATAGTTGTTGTTGCCTCTGTTGTTGTTGTTGCGGTTGTAGTAGTAGTTGTTGTTGCGATATCTCTCATTGTTGAAGTTCCGGTTGGCTCCTAAAGCCACCTGGTTCACATTCTCTCTTCTCGGGTACACTGGCGGCCGAGTGGCGGGCGCGCGAGTAGGCTGAACAGTAGCATTGGCGGCTGGCAGAGGAGGAGGAGGAGGCAAGCCATCATTCTTGATCACATCCCACCACTCACACTGCCGAGTAGTGTGGTTAGCGGGCCTCGAGGGATGATGAGTGTGAAAGCTGCATGGGCCATCCTTCATGTCGTCAAAGACAAACTTCTTCGGCTGCTCGGAGTTCCCGCTACCCGACTGCGCAGTGCGGAACGGTTTCTTGTTGCCCTGGCCCTGGTTCTGGTTCTGCCCGTAGGCTCCAGCAGGTTTCTGCCTTTGGCCACCACCGCCTCCAACATTCACTGCATTCACCTCTTCGGGATCATACCGAGTATCTACTCGGCGCTTGTTGCGGAACTCGTTGCGCTTGTTGCTGTTGAAGTTTCTTCTCGGCTCAGAGGAGTCCATCAGTGGCTGAGTAGGATCACCGAGTGCGTACTGATCCGCAATCTTGATGGTCTTGGCCAGGGTGTTCGGCATCTCCCTCTGCAATCTCTGCCAAAGCATGCTGCCATGTCGGCAACCCTGCGCAAACCAAGTAATGGCCTGTGCTTCATTCACCCCCTCACAAGTGTTCCTCAAGGTGCTCCACCGGGTAAGGTACTCGCGGTCCGTCTCGTCTTCTCGCTGCCTGCAAGCCGAGAGCTGCTGTGGCCTATTCGGCCTCTTGTATGTACTCGTGAAGTTGCTGATGAAGGCATCCGAGAAGTCCAGCCAGCAGTTAATGCTGTTCTTGGGCAAGTTGTTGAGCCAAGTGCGGGCTGGACCCTCTAGCATCTGCGGCACATAGCGCACCGCCCATCTCCTGTTGCCATTCGCGATATGGACCGCGGTGACGTAGTCATTGAGCCAATCTTCAGGCTTGGTGCTACCATTGTAGCTCTTGGTGCCTCTTGCGAGCTGGAAGCCCTTCACGGAAGGCTCGTTCATGATGCGCGGGCCAAAGCACTCGGGGCCGGGAGGACCCGTGCTCTCAAGCCGCGCCGACAAGCTGATACGGTCCAGCTGGTGCCTTGCATCTCCAGGCGCCAACACACGCTCACCGACACGGTCATGAATGTCATAACCAGCCATCTCCATAGCCGAGTAGCCATCATCATACCTATCCACCTGCATAGCTGCGGGCTGCTCCACCGGGTTGGCGACTGGTGCCACTGGGCGCGGCTGCTGCCTCTGCCGAGTAGGCTGAGCTGCGGGTTGCCGAGAAGTACCCGGACGCGCGGCTTCTCGGGCACGGCTTTGAGCTTGATGGGCTTGAGAGCCTGCTCTTGCAGCGTTGTGTTCCTGCCCGGGCTGCTGCGGCACAGCACCCTGTTTCGCGGCAGCAGCCGGGTCATACACCTGCATTTGCCTGTCTCTACCCGAGCGCCCGCTGCGGCTCTTCTCGCGGCTGGGATGCGGAGACGAGGCCTGATCGTTAGATCTAGCCGCGTGCGAGTGAACCACCTGCGAGGCTCCAGCTCCCGGGTTGGCCTTCCGGAACTCCTCGTTCTGCCTAGCGGCCTCCAACACCAACTTGTTGAGCCTCTCCTGCTGCCTGAGACGCGCCTCTCCATCCAGGCGCGGCAACTCGGCAGCCACGGCCTGTGCAGCTCTGAGCGTCTTGGCGGGTGTGCTGTACCTTGGCCTTGTGTAAGTGTTCGCGGTGGCGGACTGCGCGGGCACCTCCGCAACTGTCGCCATCTCGGCACCCAGGTTGCGCCGCGTAGCGCCCACTCTGCTGGGCCTCCTGGCGACCGGCGTGAAGCCGTGAGCCTTGTTGTACTCGAGCTGGTCTAGACTCAGCTCAAGCCTGATCTTCTCCAACTCCGCCTGCTCGGCAAGCAGCTCCTGGCGTTGCCGCTCGAGCTGCTCCCTCGCGGCTAGGAGCTCGATATCGGTGGGAGTGGGCATACCAGTTCGCGCAGCAGACGCGGGGATGACCGTTGACGTGGAAGGCGGCAAGTTGCTCTCCTTCTCGTAGGGCCGGTGATTCCTGCCACCAGCAGGCGGGTCGTCAACCTCCTCGACGACGGCCGCAGCGCCAGTAGCAGCTGTGCCAGTGTTTGCCGCCAAACCCGTCACCATCACCTCAGCGCAGCATGCAGAGCTGCATGCAGGCCTTCCGCGAGCAGCAACCACCGCGGGAGGATCCTCCGCGTCATGCACCAGCTCGGGGTAGGCGCTGTTGGCGACGGTGGCGACGTAGACGAGGTGAGAGCCGAAGGAGATCACCGAGCCGCCCTCGGGCATGGCCATGCCGCCGAAACAGCCGGCATTGTCGGTGACAAAGTCGAAGGAGCCGAATCTGTGGACAAGGCCACAAACTACGCGCTCCGCCGAAGAAGATCCCGTCCGAACAGAAACTCCAGCCAGCGCCGCTGGTTGCCCCACGGTGGGCGCCAACTGTCGTGGTGGTGTCACGGCAGATGCCATGGGATGGCTAAAGATGTGGGGACGATGGACGCTGGAGGTGTCCGGGGAGGGATCACGCGACGAATAGCCGCGTGAGGTAAGATCCACACAACACAAACAACACGATGTACCCAGGTTCAGGGCCCTCGTGAGGAGGTAAAACCCCTACTCCTGCCTTTCTCTATGTATTATGATGTCTCTCCGAGTAGCCACAGTACAAATGGTATCTCTACCGAGTAGCCTCTCTCTCCTCTCCGAGTAGAGCTAGGTCAAGAACTTAGGGTTTCTAGGGCTCCAGAATGAGCGTAGAGCAAGATCCCTCGCGCAGGAGGCGGCGGGGCACCTTATATACACGGTGCCCAGCCGGATACGTCCAAATCTAGACAAGTGTCGACATAGTGTGCACATCGTCCTTTCTCCGAGTACCCGCTGACAGCTTTGGTTCCTAATCTTGGCTGCTTCTGTAAAGTCGTTGGGCAAAACTAGGGGACAGACTGGTATCACTGTACCTAGGCACAGAGTAGGGCCCCCTTATCCTGCCACCGCCTGCTTCCATGCTGTCACTGTCAGGGAGACCGGTCCCATATGAACAGTAGTTCGAATGCTGCCAAGTACGGACCCAGGATACGCGGGATCCTGTGTCAGAACGGCTCCTTTGACTTTCTGGCCCGAGTAGGTTCCCGCCAATTGTTCCCGCCAATTGTACTCGGGCCAACCCTTCTACTCGAAAGGATAGAACTTAATTGATATCTCCTTCTGGTCATCTTGAGGTGAGACCGAGTAGCAGCCGACCGGGTACCGAGTACCAGGTAGTCGGCTACTCGACCAAACCTCTCTTCTGTAAGCTGCCTTTTCCACTTGCCTTTACCCTACTCGGGGGTAACCCCCCGACAATTTATCTCACTTGTTGATTGTATTTCACACTCTGGACTAGTGGCTTCATCCGCTTATCCAAATGATAGAAGAGATGGCAGCGGGGTGCCCCGCCCCAAATTAATGCAAACAAATTCTCTTCACTATTTTTGCCCGTGATTTATCAGTCAAAGCGTAATTGTGTAAACAAAAGTGAAAGAGGGATGACCTTGTACCCAGATGCGTCCTTCACATGGGAGCCGCTCTTGTGAATCCAGTTGGCTTGTGACGTACTGTATTTTCTGTTTACCATTCGTTGACATTAGCATACATCTCCCAAAATATAGACACTCCTCCACGGTATGTGATTGTTGGCAGGCACCCGAGGATTCGGTTAGCCATGGTTTGTGAAAGATGGATGGGAGGAGTGTCAAACTTTTAATACCTCTGTTTAATAAAATAAAAAGCTCTAGCACATGAGTTGATCCCTGCTTCCCTCTGCGAAGGGCCTTTCTTTTACTTTTATGTTGAGTCTCCATCTTCTAACTCTATGCACAGTTGAGAGAGCATTTTTGCCATTCTGAGTTCTATGTGCATTTGTCCCATAAACATCAATAATTGATTCATGATGTGATATTGTTTGTTCTTAAATTATTTTCTCTAGTCTTCCTCATGAACTTTGAAGGTGTCCTGGCATTTATATTTTGCCTCACTCTTAAGGACTAGCGAAATACCACTTTGCCATGCTTTCTCTATACATGAAACAAACCTTTATCTTTCTTTGCATTATTATTCATAATCCTTTATTTGAGATACTCTTCATGATGAAAAGTGATTGATTTTCTTTATTATTAAAGTTCTATTTATCATGTTTGTGTTTGAAGTTCTATGATCTCAGCTTACATATAATTTTACATTATATTGATCAAGTTTATGTTAGTAGCATGTCACCTCAGAAATTATTGTGTTTTATCGTTTACCTACTCGAGGACGAGTAGGAACTAAGCTTGGGGATGCTTGATACGTCTCCAACGTATCTATAATTTCTGATGCTCCATGATAATATTATGCCAATTGCTACATGTTTTCTCCCTTCTTTATAGCATTTTTACACGTTTTCTGGGACTAACCTATTAACAAGATGCCAAGTGCCAGTTCCATGTTTTCTGCTGTTTTTTATTTCAGAAAAGTTGTTCTGGAAATATTCTCGGAATTGGACCCCACAAAGCCCAAAGTGCCGGTTTTCCCCGGAAGCATCCAGAAGACCGAAGAGGAGTCGAAGACGGGCACCAGGCGGCCCACACCATGGGGTAGCGCCCCCTGGCCACGCCAGCTGGTGGTGTGGGGCCCCCAGGGCTCCACCGCCTCTGCCCTTTCGCCTATTTATTCCCCCGCATGGAAAATCCTAGGCCCTTGATCAAATAGCCCCGAAAAGTTCCACATTCGCGTCGTCACCAACCCTAGACCAGGGGGTTCTGAAGTTGTCTCCCGGCACCCTGCCGGAGAGGAAATCATCACTGGAGGCCTCTTCATCACCATGCGTGCATACAGAGTGATGCGTGAGTAGTTCATCCTTGGACTACGGGTCCATAGCAGTAGCTAGATGGTTGTCTCCTCCTCATATGCCTCCATGTTTAGATCTCATGAGCTGCCTAACATGATCGAGATTGTTCTTATGTAATTCTATGTGCTATGTTTGCTCGGATCTGATGAATATTGAACTTATGCCAAGTTGATTATAGTCTTTATTGCATATTCTATTTGTGATCTTGCATGCTTTCCGTTGCTAGTGGTTTCTCTGGCCAAGTAGTTGCTAGTGACTCCAAGAGGGAGTATTTATGCTCGATAGTGGGTTTATGCCTCCTTTTCGCCTATGCTCGAGTGACAGAAACGTGACGGGGAGGATGTGTTGTTTCCACTAGGGAGAAAACAGCGGTGTGAGTGCCCGCGTGTACAATCATTTCTTACATTACACACTTTGTTTAATTCGATTATCTATTGCTTGCAACTTAATACCTAAGGGGGTTCAGATGATAGCCTGAGGGTGGATTATTAGTCATAGATGCAGTTGGATTACGGTCTATGTATATTGTTGGAATTCCCACACTAAATATCATAGTAGTCATCATGTCATGAATGTGCACTACGGTGCAACCTTTATTTGTCAATTGTCCAACTGTAATTTGTTCACCCAGCATGCTATCTTTTATGGAGAGACACCACTAGTGAACCTATGAACCCCGGTCCATTTTCTTACATTGTTAAACAAACCACTACAATTTCCTGCTTTCTTTACTTACTGCAAGCATACACCATTTTCCACACTATACGTCTAATCTTTGTTTTCACCAAGACCTGTGAGATTGACAACCTCACTGTACCGTTGGGACAAAGTATTTTGGTTGTGTTATGTACAGGTTCTGTGTTGTTGCTCACACCGGTGAGGCGCCATCACCACCATCGGTGGCATCAACCTTCCAAAGATCCTCTTCCTCCTACTGGATTGATAACCTTGGTTCTTAACTGAGGGAAATTCTTACCGCTACACTCCTCACACCCTCCTCTTGGGGTTCCCAACACACAGGAATTTCTGCAAGGAATTTCTGTAGCCATTGTCAGCATCAACCCACAAGTATAGGGGATCGCAACAGTGTTCGAGGGAAGTAAAACCCAAATTTATTGATTCGACACAAGACGAGCCAAAGAATATTTATAAGACTTAACAACTGAGTTGTCAATTCCGCTTCACTTGAAAGTAGACTTGCTCGCAGCAATTTATCAGTGGTAACAGTTTTATAGTAGCAGTAGTAGTAAAATAGCAACAGGAATAAAATAATAACAGAAGTAGCAATTGCGGGAAACAACATGATTAAAGTACCGTAGGAAAAGGGAATGGATGAACGGGCGTTGCATGGATAAGATAGTTCATATAATAATCTAAACGTCGGCATTGTAGATAATAATAATAATAAAGCATCCAAGTTCTAGGCAAACCATAGGCATGTGTTCCAATATAGTCATACGTGCTCGCAATGAGAAACTTGCGCAACATCTTTTGTAATACCAGCCCGTTTGCAGTGGGGCCTTAAGGGAAACTAGGTGTTCCTTTTAATAAAGCACCAGGCAAAGTATTAACACACCGTGAACAACCGTGATCCTCACATCACAACCATCCCCTCCGGTTGTCCCAATTTCTGTTACTTTGGGTCCTCGGGTTCCGGACAATGACATGTGTAAACAACTTGCAGATATGATAAAGAAACGTAATTATAATCATGAAACAATAACATGTTCAGATCTGAGATCATGGCACTCGGGCCCAAAGTGACAATCATTAAGCATAACAAGTTGCAACAACGGTACAAAACACTAGCAATGGATATAGGAACTATGCCCTAACAATCTGGCATTATTACATGATCGATCTCATTTAATCCCTTGCATCCCTCTCAACCTAGAGCGGTGTTTACCCACACATGGACGGGGTAAAGATGGATGGTTGATGGAGAACAGGTTGCGGTGATGATGGCGACGATCTCCTCCGAATCCCCGTCCGAGCAGGGCGCCAGAACAGGAACTTATGATCCCCGAATTGAGTTTCGAGGTGGCAGCGGCTCTGTTGTTTTTCAATGAAATATGACAAGCCCTCGGTTGTTTTAGGGTTACGGGCGATAAGTAGTCGAAAGGGAAGCCCGAGGAGGTTCCTGGGGGCCCCACACCACCAGGTGGCGCGGCCAATGGAGGGGGCGCCCAGGGGTGGTGTGGCCCCCTCCTGGACCCTCTCTGGGACTCCTTCTGGCTCCGGGGGTCTTCGGGTGTTTTAAGCTCTTTGGGATCTTTTCTGAGCATTTTCCCAAAAATTGATTTTTCTGCACAAAAACAAGACACCAAGGTAATTCGGCTGAAAACAACGTTAGTCCGTGTTAGTCGTATCCAAAACTCTCATGTTTAGAGGCAAACAATAGCAAAAGTGTTCGGAAAAGGAGATACGTTTTGGATGTATCAAGCACCACCTATCTACAGCTACGAACCCGTAGTCCATGGGGGAACTACGCACGAAGCATCATGAAGGAAGAACGATCAATGAATATGCCCCGATGACGATTCTCCCTCCGGCAGGGTGCCGGAGAAGGACTCCAGAAGCCCTAGATTGAACTTTCGAGGTGACAACGCCTCTCTGTATGTTTCTTCGAAAAATAACTCTGTCCCCAAAGTTTCTAGGGGTGAAGGCAATTCATGGGCGAAGAGGGGATGTGAGGTGGTTGCTAGGGATCCCAGGGGCCCACTGGGCGCGGCCAAGGAAGAGGACGTGCCTAGTGCCCCCCTGCCCCCCCTCCGTCTCATATTTGGACTCTGTTTCCGTCTGGGTAAAAAATGATCTACGTGGATTTTCAGCCCTTTCCGAGAATATTTCCTGAAAAACTTTACTGAAATAGAAAAATAGCAGAAAATAGCAACTGGCCTGGGGCATCTTGTTAATAGGTTAGTGTATGAAAACATCCAGAAAACGAAGGAAAATGGAAGAAAACATGTGGAAAACAAAAAGGTATTGCGTAGAAAACAAGCATGGAGCATAAAAAATTATAGATATGTTTGCAACGTATCAGCGCTCCCACGCCAACTCGCCACGTGGCGCGCATCCTAGGTGGCTCGCTGGCCACAGGCTCCAGCCTCCACGTCAAGCAAACATCACAAGAGGTCAATGTCATCCGCTAGAAGGACGGGTCATCATCATAGCCCCACAAGTGGTCCCAGCAGGAGATCCCCTTCGACGTTGCCGATCAACCCAAGTCTATCGTCTAAGTGGGAGCCATACCGCTGGTATGCACCTCCACAATCAACAACATCTCCATCTCAAAGACGCTCGTGGATGGGGGCGCATGCCTCAATGACATCTCACTATAGACCTTCGAGAAGTTGCGCGTGCCTCGCGAGCGCCTGATGGCCACAAGGCCGTTCACTAGAGCTACCAGTAGCACCATAGTTCCTCTAGGATGAGTGTGCCTTGCCGTCACGTTCGGCACACGCCAGAACTACCGTACCGAGACCATCGACTTCAACATGGCTCACATTGGCCTCCCCTACAACGTCATCCTCGGCTACCCCGCGATGGCCAAGTTAATGGCCGTCAGGCACCACACCTATAACCCGGTCAAGATGCCCAGGAGCATTGGGACCCTCAATGTTCACGGCAACGTCAAGGAAGTGGTGCGCTCCATCGACGACGCCTACAAAGAGGTGGCGGCATCGCACACCATCGACGAGGACGACATCGAGCACCTCGTCGAGCCCCCAAGAAGAAACAAATGTTCTCTCAAGAGACGACAGCCACGCAGAAGATCTCCATGAACGCCGATGGCATGGGCGTGATGGAGTGTAGACACACGCTCGTAGGGAGACCCCAAGCACAAGGTGTGAAGAGTGCAGGAACAAGTTTTCCCTCAGAAAAGAAACCAAGGTTGAATCGACCAGTAGGAGGAAAAAGCACTTCTGAAGGTTGATGCAGCTGAGATGGAAGGGCGCACTATCGGTTCAGCAGCAATGTGGAACCTACACAACACAATAAAATCACTTTGCCCCAATGAAGCAGTGAGGTTGTCAATCTAACCGGTTTTGCTGAACACAAAGAGGTTAAACGTATGGTGTGGAAACAGTAGGAACAGTATGAGAGCAGTATGAAAGAAGTATGAAAGTAGTAGGTGTTTTATCATTATGAGGAAAATGGACCGGGGTCTACAGTTCACTAGTGGTGTCTCTCCGTGAAAGATAAATAACATGTGTGGTGAACAAATTACAGCTCGGCAATTGACAGAAATGAAGGCTGCACCGTAGTGCATATGCAAGATATAAAGATTACTACGTGATTCATGTGGGCATTACAACAAAATTTATAGACCCCTATCGAATTGCATCTATGACTAAAAATCCACCTTCCGAATATCATCCGAACAAACGTTGGGTATTAAGTTGCAAGCAACAGATAATCGTAGTAGGCAAAGTGTTTAATCTAAACAACATCATCCTTAGACAAAGTATTGTTGTTTTCTCTTAAAAGGTATAGGATACATTATATCAATCCTATTTTCAGTAGCATTATAATTTATAACATCAAGTAACATAGGACCATCATCAAGAGCATTATCATATAAATTTTCTAAACAAACTTCCTCATTATCATGCATATCAATAGTTGGAATAAATAGAGGATTATCTTCGGATTTATCCAAGTAGCATGGATTATCATAAATAACAGTAGAAAATATCATTCTCACAAGTTCCATTCATAGTAGTATCAGGATCACAAGTATAGCAAGTATCAGTTTCATCAAAAAATGGATATTTAAAAAGAATTAATAGGATCATCACTTTCATCAAATAATGTATGAGTTAAAGAGTTACTCTCATTGGGAGGTAGACATGGGTAGCTCCATTCTTCCTCCTCTTGATCATCACCCTCCTCCTCTTTTTCATCCAATGAGCTTCCAGATTCAGCAGTGTCTTCTTCCATAGGTTCCTGCAAGGCATTAGTCTCTTCCTTAGGTTGAGAGCATTTATTAAGATATCCCATTATGTAGTAATTGCAATCCTTGTAATTATCAAAGCAATATTCAAGTATAGCATAAATCTCGTATTTATAAGGTGCATCATCAATACTTTCAAGTAAACAAGCAATTTCGAATGCACCCTTCCAAGCAATAAATTCTTCAATGTGTTCCACATCATATAACTCATAATTTCCCTTGACATAAGAAGATATGGTAACATCATCATTATACTCACATTGAAAAGGGAGGTGTTTATACCTCCTACAGCAGCAAGATTTATCAAAGTAATAAGTAACATTATAAGTAGACCACAAGGTTTTAGCATAGTCATGCAATTTATTAATTTGCTCCCATAAGTGTATTCCTTTTTGGGACAAGCGGTGTTCCTTATAATATTTTTGTTGTTCATCTGTGAACCCACCTTGCCTATAAGATCTAGTTCCAAAGGCATCAGACATTGATAGCAAGCATGATAAAGCAAAAATAACAACTAGAATACGAACTAATTTTTTTTGTGTTTTTTTTTATAAAGAGAAGGAAACACGACAAAATAAAATAAACTAAGCAAAACTAAAACAAAGTAAAGAGATTGGAAGTGAGAGACTCTCCTTGCAGAAATTCTCTTCCTCCCCGGCAACGGCGCCAGAAAAGCTTAATGGAGTGTAGACACACGCTCGTTGGGAGACCCCAAGCACAAGGTGTAAAGAGTGCAGCAACAAGTTTTCTCCCAGAAAAGAAACCAAGGTTGAATTGAACAGTAAGAGGAAAAAGCACTTCTGAAGGTTGATGCAACTGAGATGGCAGGGCGCACTACCGGTGCAGCAGCAACGTGGAACCTAAACAACATAATTAAATCACTTTGCCCCAACGAAGCAGTGAGGTTGTCAATATCACCGGTTTTGCTGAACACAAAGAGGTTAAACGTACGGTGTGGAAAACAGTAGGAACAGTATGAGAGCAGTATGAAAGAAGTATGAAAGCAGTAGGTGTTTTATCAGTATGAAGAAAATGGACCGGTATCCATAGTTCAATAGTGGTGTCTCTCCGTGAAAGATAAATAACATGTGTGGTGAACAAATTACAGCTGGGCAATTGACATAAATGAAGGCTGCACCGTAGTGCATATGCAAGACATAAAGATTACTATGTGATTCATGCGGGCATTACAACAAAATACATAGACCGTTATCCAAGTGCATCTATGACTAAAAACCACCCTCCGAATATCATCCGAATAAACGTTGGGTATTAAGTTGCAAGCAAGAGATAATCGCAGTAAGCAAAGTGTGTAATGTAAACAATAACATCATCCTTAGACAAATCATTGTTGTTTTCTCCCTAATGGGAACAACACATCCTCCATCCGTCACGTTTCTGTCACTCGAGCACAGATGAAAAGGAGGCATGAACCCACTATTGAGCATAAATACTCCCTCTTGGAGTTACTAGCATCTACTTGGCCATAGCATCTACTAATAACTTAGAGCATGCAAGATCATAAATAACATAAGCATGAAGATAACATGGTAGATTGATAATCAGAAGACATAGCATTCAACATTCATCAGATCGCAGCAAACACAACATGTAGCATTACATAAAGATGATTTGATCATGCTAGGCAGCTCACAAGATCTAAACATGAGGTACAAAGTGGAGAGAACAGCCATCTAGCTACTGCTATGGACCCGTAGTCCAGGGTTGAACTACTCGTGCACCACTTCGGAGGAGGGCATGGTGGTGTAGACCCCTCCGGTGATGATTTCTCCCTCCGGCAGGGTGCCGGGGAGAGCTCCAGAACTCTCCCGATCTCGGGATGATGGTGACGGCGGTCTCGGGTTTTTCTTGGGAAAAAGTGGGATCCTCTTAGGGTTTACGTCTCGGGGGATTAAATAGGCGAAAGGGCATAGGCGGTGGAGGCTTGGGGGCCCCACACCACCCCCTGGCGCGGCCAAGGGGGGCGCCGCCCTATGGTGTGGGCCCCTTGAGGCCCCCCTCCGGGTCTCTTCGGGACTCCGTGGAACCTTCGGGAATTCTAAGACTTCCGGGCTTCAAATTTTCCAATTCCTGGAATATTTCTAGAACAACTTTTCTGAAACCAAAAACAACAGAAAACATGGAACTGGCTCTATGGCATCTTGTCAATAGGTTAGTTCGGAAAATCGATAAAAATGGCATAAAGTGTATAGCAAACATGCGGGAAACAATAATAAAACAACATGGACCATCAGAAATTAAGGATACGTTTATGACGTATTAGGGCGCTACCCTAACCATTGGTGTGGGGTTGCCTCCCAAATAGGAAAGCGCGCTCGTCGCCTTACTTCGGGGAAATGCTGGCATATTCGTAAGAATAGCGTCAGACATGCCCGATGTACGAAGGGAGGAGATCGAGCACCACTTAGATGTGTGACCAAGGGAACGACCCGTGAAGCAGAAGTCAAGGCGTTATAAAAGAAAGAGTTCATCGTCCGTGAGGTGGAGAAACAACTGGATGCGAAAATCATCCGCGAGGTCATACATGCGGACTCGATCTCCAACGTCGTCGTGGTGCCCAAGAACAAAGGCGGCGGGCGGCTCTGCGTCAACTTCACGGACCTCAACAAGGCATGCCCCAAGGACCCGTACCCAGTACCAAGAATCGACCAGTTAGTGGACTCGACTGCCGGGTGTGACCTCCTCTACTTTCTGCATGTTTTCTCGGGGTACCATCAGATCAAGATGGTCAAGGAGGATGAGGCAAAGACCGCGTTCATGACGTCGTGTGGTGTTTTCGTCTATGTATGCATGCCCTTCGGCCTGAAGAATGCGGCCAAAACCTTCCAGAGGCTGATGCGCGTTGCCTTGGGAGCCCAGATAGGAAGAAATTCTTAAGCTTATGTCGACGACATCGTCGTTAAAACTCGCGAGGAGCGCACGCTCATCGACGACTGTGCAAAAACTTTCCATACCTCTGCAAGGTCAACATCATGCTCAACCCCGACATGTGCGTCTTTGGAGTCGCATCAGGCAAGCTCCTCGGCTTTCTAGTGTCTCACCAAGGCATCAAGGCCAATCCAGACAAGATCAAAGCCATAAAATAAATGCATCCTCCACAATGGCTCAAGGATATGCAGCGTATCGTGGGATACGTGGCAGTGTTTGGGGGCTTCATCTCCAAGGTTGGCGGCAAGGCTCTACCATTCTTCAAGCTCTTGAAGCGAATGGGCCCCTTCAAGTGGGCAGCTACTGCATTTGGGGAGTGATACGTCATAAACGTATCCTTAATTTCCGGTGTTCCATGTTATTTTCTACATGTTTGCTATACACTTTATGCCATTTTTATCAATTTCCGGGACTAACATATTGACAAGTTGCCACAGAGCCAGTTCCCCGTTTTCTGTTGTTTTTAGCTTCAGAAAAGTTTTTCTGGAAATATTCTTGGAATTGGAAATTTTGAAGCCCGGAAGTCTTAGAATTCCCGAAGGTTCCACAGAGTCCCGAAGAGGCCCGAAGGGGGGCCACACCATACGGTGGCGCCCCCTAGCCGCGCCTTGGGGTGGTGTGAGCCCCTCGGGCGCCCACCGCCATCACCCTTTCACCTATTTATTCCCCCCGATACGACAACCCTAAATATATACCACTTCATCCCGAGAAACACCTGAGATCGGGAGGGTTCTGGAGCTCTCCCCGGCACCCTGCCGGGAGGGGAATTCATCACCGGAGGGGTTTACACCACCATGCCCTCCTCCGAAGTGATGCGTGAGTAGTTCATCCCTGGACTACGGGTCCATAGCGGTAGCTAGATGGTTGTCTTCTCCACTTTGTACCTCATGTTTAGATCTCGTGAGATGCCCTACATGATCGAGATCATCTTTATGTAAAGCTACATGTTGTGCTTGTTGGATCTAATGAATCTTGAATGCTATGTCTTCTGATTATCAATCTATCATGTTATATTCATGCATATGTTATTTATGATCTTGCATGCTCTCCGTTATTAGTAGATGCTCTGGCCAATTAGATGCTAGTAACTCCGAGAGGGAGTATTCATGCTCGATAGTGGGTTCATGCCTCCTTCGCATCTATGCTCGAGTGACAAAAATGTGACGATGGAGGATGTGTTATTGCCATTAGGGAGAAAACAACGGTGTTTACTTAGTTTACATTGTTTTCATTACACCTATAGAAAACAACGGATGGAGGATGTGGGTTCATGTCTATGTATCTTGTTATAATGCCCGCATGAATCACATAGTAATATTTATGTCTTGCATATGCACTAGATGCAACCTTTATTTCTGTCAATTGCCCAGCTATAATTTGTTCACCATACATGTTATTTATCTTTTATGGAGAGACACCTCTAGTGAAATGTGTACCCCGATCCATTTCCTCATTCTGATAATACACACACTGCTTCCACTGTTTTCCACTGCTGCTCCTGTTTTCATATTGTTCTCATACTGTTTTCCACACCATACATTTAACCTCTTTGTTATCAGCAAAACTTGTGAGATTGACAACCTCACTACTTTGTTGGGGGAAAAGTGAATTGTTTGTGTTGTGTAGGTTCCACGTTGCTGCTGTACCGGTAGTGCGCCCT
The DNA here is from genome assembly GCA_028641055.1 of Alopecurus myosuroides. NCBI lineage: Eukaryota > Viridiplantae > Streptophyta > Magnoliopsida > Poales > Poaceae > Alopecurus > Alopecurus myosuroides. The sequence continues at coordinate 414,218,742 of CM054059.1, forward strand.
GCCATCTCAACTGCATCAACCTTCTGAAGTTACTCCTTCCTCCTATTGGTCGATTAAACGTTGGTTTCTTTCTGAAGGAAAACTGCTGTTGTGCTCATCATACCTTCCTCTTGGGGTTTCCCAACGAGTGCAAGACCTGCACCATCAAGCTATTTTCTGGCACTGTTGCCGGGGAGGAAGAGAATTTCTGCAAGGTGTCTCTCACTTCCAATCTCTTTACTTTGTTTTTGTTTTCCTTAGTTTATTTTATTTCGTCTTGTTTGTTTCTCTTTATCAAAAACACAAAAAACTTAGTTCTTATTCTAGTTGTAGTTTTATTCCTGTTTTTAGTTTTGTTAAAATGACTACTCCTGAGAACACTAAGTTGTGTGACTTTACTAGCACCAACAACAATGATTTCATTAGCACACCTATTACTCCACCTGCTCCTACTGCTGATTTTTATGAGATTAAGCATGCACTGTTAAATCTTGTTATGAGAGAGCAATTTTCTGGTTTTAGTACTAATGATGCTGCTGCCCATCTGAATAATTTTGTTGAACTAGTTGAGATGCAAAAATATAAAGATGTAGATGGGGATATTATTAAACTGAAATTGTTTCCTTTCTCTTTGAGAGGAAGAGCTAAAGAATGGTTGCTATCTTTGCCTAGATATAGTATTGTTTCTTGGACTAAGTGTAAGGATGCTTTAATTGGAAAATATTATCCTCCTGCTAAGATTATATCTTTAATAAGTAGCATTATGAATTTTAAGCAACTTGATAATGACCATGTTGCTAAATCTTGGGAAAGAATGAAATCTTTAGTAAAGAATTGTCCCACTCATGGACTGACTACTTGGATGATCATTCAAACCTTTTATGCAGATCTAAATTTTTCTTCAAGAAACCTTGTGGATTCAGCTGCCGGAGGAACCTTTATGTCCATGACTTTGGGGGAAGCAACAAAGCTTCTTCATAATATGATGGCAAATTATTCAGAATGGCACACTGAGAGGGCTACAACTGGTAAGAAGGTAAATTCTGTTGAAGAAACCTCCTCTTTGAGTGATAGACTTGATGTTATTATGTCTATGCTTGTTAATGGCCATGCTCCTATTGATCAAAACAATGTTCCTTTAGCCTCTTTGGTTGCTCAAGAAGAGCATGTTGATGTGAAATTCATTAAAAATAATAATTTCAACACCAATGCTTATAGGAATGATTTTGGTAGCAACAATTATAGGCCATATCCTCCTAATAATAATAATGCTTATGGTAATTCTCAAGGTAACTCCTACAACAGCAACAAAAGTGTACCCTATGATCTTGAGAACATGCTTAAGAATTTTATTAGTACACAAACTGCTTTTAATAAATCTGTTGAGGAAAAGTTTGGCAAAATTCATGTTCTTGCTTCCAAAGTTGGTAGCCTTGCTCTTGATGTTGATTTTATGAAACTAAAGGTTATGCCTCATGATGTTAAAGAAAGCAAAACTTTGAATGCTATCCAAATTCGAAATGATGATAATGTTAGGATGTTATCTGAATTGCATGCTAGATGGGAAAGAGAAGATGAAATAGCTAGAAAGAATAATATAGCTAATGTTTGCACCACTACCAGCACTAGTAAAACTGAAGCCTCGCATGATATTAAACCTTCTACTATCAATGGTAAAGTAACTGGTGTTTGCAATACTCCCACTTCTGCTATTAAAAATGCAAAACTGCCTCAAACTGCTAAAAATGTTCCTGATAAAAGTGCTGAAATTTTTAGAAACATGAGAGACAATGGTCCCATTACCTTTGATAAATATTATCTTGACTATGATTTCAACATAACTGAAGTGATTAAGTTCCTACGAAATCTTGATAGTTGTCTTAATGCTAGTACTACGAATATGGCTTTCACAAAACATATTACAAATGCTCTCATGCGAATTAGAGAGGATGAATTAAGATGTGAAGCCTCTATACCTAGGAAGCTAGATGATGGTTGGGAACCCATTGTTAAAATGAAAGTGAATTATTTTTATTGCAATGCTCTATGTGATCTGGGTGCTAGTATCTCTGTTATGCCTAAGAAACTTTATGATATTCTTGATTTTCCACCTTTGGAGCACTGCTAATTGGATATTCGTCTTATCGATAATGTTAGAAAGAAACCTTTGGGGAGAGTTGATGATGTTCTTATAATGGTTAATAACAATCTTGTCCCAGTTTATTTTGTTGTCTTGAATATTTAATGCAATGCTTCTTGTCCAATTGTTTTGGGAAGACCTTTTCTTAGAACTGTTGGTGTTGTTAATGATATGAAAGAGGAGAATATTAAATTTCAATTCCCACTCAAGAAAGGTATGGAACACTTTCCTAGAAAGATAATTAAGTTGCCTTTTGATTCAATTATTCGAACAAATTACAATTTGGATGCTTCTTCACTCAAAAACACTTGATTCCACTTTTCTGGGCCTAGCTAAAAGGTGTTAAAGAAAAGCACTTCTTGGGAGATAACCCATGGTTTAATTTTTGCTTTGTTTTTCTCTGTTTTCTTTGATTCAAGGGGTTGTATACTTCTGTATCAACTCCTTTGTATCTTTATTTTCATGTTTTAGTTCTGCCAAGTAAACCTTCTGACGAGAGTTGGAGTTGGTTTTGGATTTCTGCGCAGGAAACAGATTTCCGCTGTCCACCGTAAAAAAATCGCATAATTCACAGAAAGATTAAAATGACCTGAAATGTTTTGTGCTTATTCCTCAGCTAATTCCGCAACATTTTCTTTCTTTCTTTCAGTTTTTTTATCTAAGCAACATAAGTTCCCCGAAAAAATTCATCTTTACAGACTGTTCTGGTTTTGGCAGATTCTGCCATTTTTCTTCCATTTGCTCTTTTACGATGTCAAGTGGATTTATTTGCTTCACGAAACATCAGTGGTTATAGCTAATGTTTAAAAGTATAAGTATCACTTGTTCCCATATAGAATCCATGGATTTTTTATTGTTTCACTAACCCTCTAATGCGAATTACTCTTTGAGTGTGGTGTGAAGGAGGTTTTCAAGGGTCAAGAGAAGAGGGTGATATAATGTGATCAAGAAGAGTGCAAAGTCAAAGCTTGGGGATGACCCTATGGTTCATCCCAGCAAATTCTAAGAAGACTCAAGCATCTAAACTCGGGGATTCCCAAGGCATCCCCTTCTTCATCAATAAGTTATCAGGTCACTTCTAGTGAAACCATATTTTATTCGGTCACATCATATGAAGTTTACTTGGACCGTCTGTTTGTTTTTATTTTATTTTCCTTTGTTTTATTTTGTTTTCCTTGCTTCAATAATATAGTTGTACCCTAGCATTCCTTTTTTCGAAGAGAGACACGCTCCACTTTTCCGTTTGAATACTTGTTATGCTCGTATTTTTAGTTTTTTCTTCTAGCTGTTGGAAAAATTCATGTTTAGCTCTTGTTTTCATTGCATCTCTTATTCAGAGCGGTTAGTTTTAGTAGAGTTGTGTGAGTAATCTCATGCCTGCTTTCCGTATCATTTAGAGAGTTTTTGTTAAAACATATTTTGTATGGTGCTTGTTGGGAAAAGAAACTGCTGCTTGTAGTAGAATTTATAACGGTGCAAAAAGAAGCTTGTGTACACCGTGGCTAGAATTTTTCATATCATGCTAGATGTTGTTTTAATCCTAAAGCCTAGTGGTTATTTAGTAGCATGATTTGTCTCAAATAGCTGATAGTGTTTAATGTGCCATTGAAAGAATCACGAGTTGTTCTTGTCATTTTGAAACATAAATTTGTGGTGTTCTCCTTTGAATGTTTTATTTGGTTGACTTGGCGCATGCTCACACCATGTTTATGACTATGAACCATTCACTTATATCCTTTATAATCATTTATTTTTTGAACTTGTGGTACCACTTATTGTCGTGGGATAATCACGGCAGATGTTACCAGGGGTAACTGATCTTGGGGCAAGTCGACACAGGTGTTCGGGAGAGGGTTTAGCTCAAGAGAAGACATGGTACAACTTGATCTGACAGCCGGCAATCGAAGTCGCCGGATCTCTATTCTCGATACAATAACTCGATTTAGGGTTTACACTGGATACTCGATATCACACGATATTGTTAGGGTTCTTAGATCTCTGTCTAAACTACCTCCGGGGGTCGGTTTATAAAGCACCCGTACCCCCTGGCTTGTCCTACAAGGCGTACCCTGAATCCTACCCGGATACGGCGCACTAACCCTAACTTGCCTTTACAGTAACCCACAATCCGGGTCATTGGGCCTACAAGCTTGGGCCTTCACAAGTTTCCCTATCCTTAGCCGGATCCTGCACATCATTCCTTGAGCCGGGTTATTCCTTGGAGCTTGGCCTACCGGGTTAGCATCCCCCTGTCAGTAGTCCCCAGAATAGCCTGGGCTTCACGGATCTCCTTGAAGCGCTTGCTATTCCCTGCAAAGATATCGATCATACAGGTATATGAAGATCGGGTTAAGATGTTTTAATATTCAGCTAGGCCTTGCTCCTTGGCGGCCATGCAATAACCTCAGCTTTCCCTCCAAACACCTTGGTTCAAACTTCTGGGTCCAAACCATAATAATAACTCCAAGATCCTATGCTCGATAACCAATCCCGTCATCACGGGACGAATCCCCTTCTTCCTTTTATCCGGATGCTTTGCTCAATACTTGGCGCACATCTCGCAGAAACTTTAAATAAATAGCCGTTTACCCCCTCCATTCTCGGCTTCCACTCACCAAACCGAGCTTATCCATTTGCACTATAAAAAGCCCCTTAGGAGTGACCCGAACCCTAACGGCTCATTTCCTCCATTCCATTCCTTTCTCCCTCTGAGCTCTCCTTCTCCCTGAGCGCCACCACGGAAATCCCGCGCTCGTCACTGGAACCCATCGCCCGGAGATTACGCTCCGCCACCATTCGCCACGCGCCGCCGCCAAGATCCGCCGGCGAATCCTCATCCGGCCCACCAAGAACCGCGAAGGGACACCAAGCCTGCGCCATCTGCCTCCGCAAGGCTTCCCTCAGATCTCCTCCGGTAAATCTTTTGCACCTATCAATTTGCCCTCTCAACCTTTGATTTTTTCCTCAGTTTAGATCCAGATCGGTCCGCCTCGGATTTCTTGACTAGGCCGAATTAGAATACCCATAAACTCTTCTAGCTCGCACTCAAGACAAAGCGCATGCTCCAATCCGCTCCCCTACTACCCACAATCATTATTCTTGCCACAAATCCAAAAATGAAACTTCCAATCTAGGCTCGAACCACCCAAATTTTCCGCCCTCGCATCAATCACCCGGCTAGACCATTCCTTTTCAGTTACTTTTATTCACGTCTGGAACTTAAGCCGCCATCCATTGTATCCAAAAGGCTCCTTCAACATTTAGATCCCATAAATTTCACCACAATGCCTGATACCCGGAAACTTTCAAACTTTGCTCTGCATGCTAACACCCGGATCTCCCGTAACTTTTCATACCTCAATGCTGTCCGGCCTATACTTAGCCGGCTCGCAACTTTCATGTCTTAATTTCCTTCTTACCTTGTGCTCTGCAGGTCAGCCATATGGCTCCCAAGAAACAGGGGAAGACCCCAACCAAGGCCAAAGCCACCAACACCATTTCCGCCAACTGGGCGCGGTCTATGGTCACAAAGGCCAAGTTGGAGGAGCTGGTGGAACTGGGAATTCTTCCTCCTCAGGAAAATATCCAATGGAGGGTACCGGGTAAGGAGACCCGGCCCACCCCTACCAAAGATGAGGTAATCTGTTTCGTGGATCACGTGACCCGGGGTTTTCGACCACCGGGTCACCCCTTTTTCCGTGACATACTTAGCCACTACGGCCTTCGTGTCTTTGATATCGGACCCAACTCTGTGCTAAATATTTCCCATTTTATTGTCCTCTCTGAATCCTACTTGTGCACTCCGCCAAGTCTAGCTCTTTTCATTGAGCTTTTTCAATGCAAACCATGCCGCGAAAGCGGTGATGGGGCGCTTCTCACTTGCGGCGGGGTTTCGATCCAACGCCGCAAAAACTCTCTAATGCCACCCCTCACCCTCAATTCCCATGTCAAGCATTGGCAGCTCTCGTACTTCTACTGCCAGGACACTTCCCCACCCGGCCAAAAGAAACTGCCGGGTTACTCGGAGGGTCTTCTTGATATTTCCGATAAGTTTAGCGCCTTCGCCCCTAACTCGGATAGGGAGGCAATTCAACCCTTGCTAGCCAAAATTGCTACTCTTACAGCCCAGGGCCTCATCGGGCTCAATCTAGTAAAGACCTGGGTCGATTTTAGGATTCAACCCAACTCCATCCGCACCAAGTTGATGTGCGAGTATTCAGGAGAACCTTCCGATCCGCTCCGATACTCCGATAACATCTTCGCACCTGGCGATACCCATAAAACCATCAAAGGTTTTTTGACGGAAAAGCTCGAGGTAATCCGGAACATATCCGGGTTAGAGCCCTTCACGCTTGAAAACCCCTCCCCTGAGGTAAAAGTCCGACTCTAACGCCCTTACTTTCATTCTTTCCACTTGATACAGTTGGTAACCTGTGTATTAACACCTTTCAGGCTAATGACGACTTTTGGAAAATCAACGCCTCCCCTAGCTCCGAAAGTCCAGAGGAGCAAGAGGCCGTTCACTCGGATGAAGGTACTCTTCGAATTCTATTTGGTTCCTTTGAACTCGTCATAACCCCTTCATTTTCAACCATAACTTTGATGATATTTCAGAACAAGAGGATGATGAGGAAGAAAACTCGGATGGCAAGGTAGAATCTGCCAGCGACGAGGACGAACCGGAACCGGCGACCAAAGCCGGATCCAAAAGAAAAGCTCAAGAGGCCCCTTCCAAGGTTTCATATCCCCTCCTCGCATTCAATTCGCGTCACCTTAATGATATACCTGAGTTATTTTTACATTATTCCAGTGGCCATTCTTGAAGGAGTCGCCCATGATCAAGCGTAGGTCAACTCGAAATAACCCGGGTGACAACGTCATCAACCCGGGTATTTCTTCGACCCCCATTCGGCGAGCTGGTAATTATTCTATCTTTTCTCGGCCGGCACATTCCCCTTGAACTATTCTTATATGACATCTAACCTGACAATTTTCAGCCTCTCCCGAGTCTGATGACGGGTTTCCTTGTGACTTCGCGGTGAACACCGGGTAAGATCCCCTTCCGGACGCTCTTCCACACTTCACCACCCTTTCCTGACCGCGTATTTTAACTGTTTCTTGATAACATTTACAGGGCCACGGTCGTCGTTAGCGACCAAGAGGGCATGGAAGACGAGGGCCCGGGTCAGGGGAGCCCGGCCGATAAGACTACTGTCGTGTCTGGCGATGAAAAGCAAACCTCGCCGATTAAACCGGACGTCCAAGAAACCGAGTATCCAATTGCTTCCCATGCGAGCAAGAAGAAGAAAGCCACAACCTTGGGTGCCGAAGGAGTGTCGGATTCCAATGCACAAATGACCCGGGTTCCGCCTCCTTCTAAGAAGAAAACCTCTTCTCGGAATTCCCAAGGCCCCGGGTCTTCTGATACGGGTAAAGATACTTTTGATCAATTGATGAACACGCTCCTCACCATGAAGGCTTCAGAGGGCGATATTTTAGAGCGCATGGCTGCAGAGCACCAGGTAAAAGCGCTTGTCATCTCATATTGCATATCTAGTCCCCAAGTTCCGAGTATGACTTGCAAAAGTTATGCTTGGTACTTCACGCCAAATTTATCTTATCATAACATCCCACTAATGCTTGCCCTCCTTTCTACTTACAGGCACAGATAACTCGGTCTGATGAAACTTTACTGAAGACCGAACAACGTCTTCTCGCCGAGATAAAACGACGGGAAATCCTTGAGGATGACATGGAAGCTTTGAAGAAGGATGTTTCCAAATATAAGAAGAAGTGCCACACCGCTCGGACCGACTTGAAGAATTTATCGGATCAAATCACCGACACTTACCAGATCTTACTGAGTAAGTTTTTGTCTGCCGACTAACTTCATGCTTCTTGTTATGCACCACTCTGGGTTACTGATGCCTTCTTGCTTCTGTTTCAACTGCAGGTGCCAACCTTGCACCTCCAGAGGAAGATACTATTGCCAAGGCTAGGACCCTGAAGACTGTGCTCCGGACTTTCTTTGCCGGCACAAAATTTATATTGGACGCCATACATTGGCCCACAGAAGCCTATCCGGGTGAAGAGAATCTTGTCCAAGCCTGCTCCACTGTGCCTGGCTGGATTGAACTTTGGAAACGTTCGTCCTGCTGAATTGGAATAACCCGGGCATTGACCTTGGCCAAAGCCTACTTTCCGAAGCTTGACCCGGCGAAGATAATATCCGGGTTTCCCGAGTTTAAGGCGGATGGTGCCAAATTTACGCCTAAGGACTTCAAGGCCATTCAGTCAGCAGTGCGCCCCTCGGCTACCTCTTTAGCCGATAGCTTGGACCTGAATACGCTAATGGCTGCGTATGACGCCGATGGCAAAGTTATCACAGAGGAAGCACCCCCGCCCTTGGACCTCTTGGAGAAGTGGGCTGATCACTCGGCCAAAAAGAAGGAGGCAACCGCGAAGAGGGAGGCCGAGTTAAAATCAGGGCCATCCGCCTCTACACCGTCCGTCCTTCCACCCATCCGCCCTGGCGCGGTGAGTCCGGGTGATTCTGCCAGGAAAGCTAAGCAGCAGGCCCAGGAGCAAGACCCGGAAGACCGCACTCAGGAGGCCGAGTAGGGTGATGATGTCATAATACCTTAATCACGTGGGACCTTTTCATTTGAACTATTTATTCTGCCAATGGTGCGCTTGTGCACTTCTGATACCGATGCCATAACTTGTAATGTACTTCTATTCGGTGACATATTTTTGCGGCTTTCCCTGCCCTTTGATAATCGTGCTATTTTGTCTGTTCTTTTGAACTTGTTCTTGATACCCAACTTTCTTTTCACCTCCCTTTGTAAGACTCGGTTTTCCGAGACCAGGAGTTTTAATACGTGGGCTTTTTCTTGAAGTCCCCAAGACTCGGGTGGTGAGGTTTTTCGAACTGCGATAGCCAAGTAGTTTGTTTCTGTTTCGAAGTCCCCCAGCCCCCATGACCCAAAGTTCGAGTAATGGGGGTGTGGCCTTTCTGAGAGAACAAATTATTTTTTACCGAGTCGCAAACCTAAAGCCATTCTGTGTAAGTACTGAAGTTATGCTTGATAATTGTTGAGTTTCCGGCTTTTAGCCTTGTACTCTGCATAAACTTGTGGTTTAGATGACCCTTTTAACTATCTTGTACTGTAAGCCGGCTTTCGCGTGGATACCATGTTGTTACATCCATACGAGAACAGTGTCAGGCAAGTCCCATTGGGCTCCATGGCTGATTGTAATCGTAAGCGAACGAATCATGCCACTTTAGTGCGAGTCACATCAAGCTTAAGTAAGATAAGTCAAGAAAAGTTGGCTTCTTTGCCCAGTCATAAGATTGCAGCCGTGCTCGTTTGCGAGTAATCGGCCCTTATAACTTATAGCTATCTATGCGGGGTCATTCGGGTTAGTGGTTGGTTACCTGGGCAACCAACCCCCAAGACCTACATGCAATCGATGCTTTTGATGATACTGAATTATCGATGTCGCAGGGATACTACTTACTTGTAATCAGGGTGTAATGATATAGGACTTGATAACCATCTCTTTATTGATACAAGAAATTTTGGATCAGCAGGCCGCCTCATTAAAAACCTTCCAGTCCCCTTAGGTACCCTGGGTAGGAAAAGAGCGCGCCTGAAACCTGCTGCCCGTTACATTGTTTAGTTCCTCATAAGCGCTGGTCCCGGTCTGGCTTGACCAATGCACATTCTCCATATGTTGGATCTTTTCCTGATGAGTACCGGGTTTGCTAGCCAACCCGGGTGGGGTGTTCCAATGACCTGGCTGGTTGTAAGCGGCCGTGTGGCTTCTTCCTTTACAGCGGGCCGCTTGGGGGAATTGTCCTCGATTAAGGCCACCATTTTAGCATCTTGCGTTGCCTTGGATTTTGTTCTTTCGCCTTCAGTACTCGGCCTTTTTGATGTGGCTATATCCTTCGGGTCTGCTTGAGATCGGTAGTGCTTGAGTTCTTCTTTTCTACAGGCCTGCTCGGCCATTGTTGCGTCTCCTTCGTCACATTCAGCTGCTATATCTCGATTTCCATGTATGGTAATGGTCTTCTTGGGACCCGGGATTTTTAGCTGTAGATATACGTAACACGGCCTAGCCATGAATTTGGCATAAGCCGGCCTTCCAAACAGCGCGTGATAGGGGCTGCGTAATTTCACTACCTCAAAGGTGAGCCACTCAATTCGATAGTTATCCTTTGATTCTCCGAAAGCTACCTCCAATGCGATTTTTCCCTCGGGGCATGCTGAATGACCCGGCACTATCCCATGAAAAACTGTCGAGCTTTTTTGCAGTTGAGATTCCTTGAGACCCATGCGTAGGAAGGTTTCCCAATACAGTATATTGATGCTGCTTCCACCATCCATTAAAACCTTCTTTAGTTCGTACCCATTAACTTGCGGTGCGACTACTAGTGCCAAGACTCCTGGGTGTTCCACTCTTTCCGGGTGATCCCTTCTGCTCCATGTTACCTCCTGTTCTGACCATCTCAAGTATCTCGGAACGGCTAACGAAACTGAGTTGACTGCTTGCTTCAGTATCTTTTTGTCCTTGTTAGATCCTCCTGTGGTATGCACATGGTATTGACCCAATTGTTTGGGGTTAGCCTAGAAGCCTCCTGCCCCCCCTTGGTTATTACCTTGATTTCCAGCCGCCGTGTTACCAGCTGGGGGTGGGCCGTTGCCCGGGTTTGCCCCTGGACCCGATCCTCCTCCCCGCCCTGCACCTCGCATAGCTCTCTGCACTTCCTCATTTTTCCATCTTTGTAAATCGGCGCACTGTTCTAGGGAGTGGTTAGCTGGCCTGCCATTCCTGCTGTGCTTCGGACATGCCATCCTGAATATGTCCCAATTGTTACCCGGCCTTGGTGGACCTTGATAGTTTCCTCCATGGTGGTTACCTCCGTTGAAATTTCCTTCTGCTCTTGGCCTTGAAGACCCGGCTTCGGTGTTGGCGACAAACTCGGAGCCTCCTTCGAAGGGACGCTTGTTCTGGCTATTTCCATTGTTTCCTGATGCTGTTCCGTTGCCGGTTCTTCCATTACCGCTTGTGTTTGCTTTTGTCTTCTTGTCATCAGCTTCTTCTTCTGTAGTATCTGTCGCAGCGTGTTTGTTGCACGCATCCATCAATTCTCCCATTGTGACTTCCGACGCATTTCGACTGGACTTCATGCGAGTTAACTTTTGCACTAAAGGTATATACTTGCATGTTTTTGCCATGGCCTGTAGTGCATCCTTGGGCTGGATATCCGTGGATGAGTGAAGTATCTCCATAACCCGGCGCACCCAACTGCTCGCCGATTCTCCCTTCTTCTGGACGCATCGCTCTAGATCATCAATAGTGAATAATTTCCTGCAGGTCCCGTGAAAGTGCTTGATAAACGCGGTCTTCAATTCCTCCCAAGACTTGATCGATCCCTCTGGTAGATTGGTGAACCACAATTTTGCTGCTCCTTCCGACATCATCAGATACATGAACTTGGCTTGGAGGTTCTCGGATGCGTTGCGTATTGACATTGCCATCTCGTAACTGCTTAGCCATGTTTCGGGATCCATGGTTGGCTCATAATTCACTACTTTCCCTGGCTCTTTGAACTTTTCCGGGTAAGGTTCAGCTCTAATATTGTCCGAGAGACACTTGGGTCCCGCAAGAATGATTGAAGCCGGCCTTGCTCTAGAAACGTGTGATGCCGCGGGGGGCGCGTCTGGGCGCGGTGCTGCGGGAGGTCCATGCGCTGCAGACCCGGCCGCGGCCCTCCGAGCCCTAGAACTGTCCACGACGGCCTGTGCTGCTGATGCTGCCTGAGCGCGGGGAGGAGGCGGCATTTGCTGCTGCTCTTCCCTCCGCCGCGCTGAACTCGTTTGTAAATTCCCTTGCTGCTGGCTGACGTATGGCGTCCCGTGCATACCTCTTCTGTGATCCGGGTAATTGGCTTGTTGTGCCACCGCAGTGTGCAACAGCTCGATGGCTTGCCGAGTCTTCTCTGCATGGGGCGACTCTCCCACAGGTATTTGATTCAATGCGAGTGTCGCCGCATATACGTTGTCCATAGGATTGTTGTAGTGGCCGGCTGGCGTGCGGAATCGTGATGGTGGCGGTGGCAGTAGATCGTTGCCGGTTGTGACTCTAGTTTGCGGTGGGGGTAACCCGGTCCGTTCATTCGCCGGATGTGTCGCTGCTGTCGTCTGTTGGGGTGCGGTTCCCTGGTTCACCACTGGTATCGGTTGGTCCTGAGGCGTGACGAATAAATTAGCCGGATTAATAACCCCGCCCGTTGCTGGCAACCTGGTGTGGTGCCTTTGATGTATCCTGGACGTTTCCTCTCGAAGCCGGGTTTCCAACGCGTCTAGCTCGCGCCGTCGGGTGGCCATCCCCTGTCTATCTGCTTCCACTTGCCTTCTTTGCTGTTCCAATGCACGACGAGCCACGTCCAGATCTCTAACACGCTCTGCCGCGTTTTCTGGGGTAATAACCGTGGCGAGGACTGTAGGATCCAAAATCAAATTATTATCGAACAGGGCCGGGTGACGCGGATTCGAGGGACCCGCCCCTGGTGTCCGGTTGGCTTGAAACCCGAACATGTTGGCATGTTGCTCGTCATCTGCTGCGCGACTGGTGACCGATGCTGACTCTCCATCGACCCGGGTCAAGACCGGGTCTCCGTTAACCGCGCCCTGTTGCTGGGCCACTGCCTGAGCCGCCCCGACTGATGCCGCGGCTGTGTTTCCTTGGTTGGCCGCGGGGGCTGCATAGACTGCAACTCGGCGCGCGATATCCGGTGTAAATTCAGGCTGTTCCTCCTCACCGTTCTCCTCATACCGGTTTTCCAGTAGATCCAGGATAGACCCGGTGTCATCTTCTCCTTGGACCCGGTCGCGTGGGGTCCATGCCGGCTCCTCCGGCTGTTCCCACTCCGCGATGGGTTCTTCTGCCGGATATGTCGTTCCCGTTGATTCTTCATCATCTGATCGGATAGACGTGGCTTCTCCTGGCATAGAATCAGATCCAACGTTGTCAGGGACCGAATTGGAAGCACATACCATACCGATGAAGACGCTGATCCGGCCGATTGTCACGACGGATCCGGTTTCGAGGTGATCCGACTCCGGCCCCCAGCCGGAATCGTCCACCACCTTTTCTCCTTCGTGGTCGATGTAGATCTCGCCGATGACAAGATTCTCCATGCCCTTCCGAGCTTCTCCCGTGATGTAGACACCTTTGGACGCAGGCCCCACGGTGGGCGCCAACTGTCGTGGGATAATCACGGCAGATGTTACCAGGGGTAACTGATCTTGGGGCAAGTCGACACAGGTGTTCGGGAGAGGGTTTAGCTCAAGAGAAGACATGGTACAACTTGATCTGACAGCCGGCAATCAAAGTCGCCGGATCTCTATTCTCGATACAATAACTCGATTTAGGGTTTACACTGGATACTCGATATCACACGATATTGCTAGGGTTCTTAGATCTCTGTCTAAACTACCTCCGGGGGTCGGTTTATAAAGCACCCGTACCCCCTGGCTTGTCCTACAAGGCGTACCCTGAATCCTACCCGGATACGACGCACTAACCCTAACTTGCCTTTACAGTAACCCACAATCCGGGTCATTGGGCCTACAAGCTTGGGCCTTCACAAGTTTCCCTATCCTTAGCCGGATCCTGCACATCATTCCTTGAGCCGGGTTATTCCTTGGAGCTTGGCCTACCGGGTTAGCATCCCCCTGTCACTTATGCTTTGATTAATGATGTTTATGTCGATATGCATGATCATGGCCTTTATGCTCTCTTGGTTTGTCGCTCCCAGTGTTTTGCTAGCCTCCACCTGTACTGAGTATGAGCTCTACTCGTGCATCCAAATCCCAAAAACCAAAGTTTGCCAAATGTGTCCACCATACCTACCTACATGTGGTATTTAACTGCCACTCCAAAGTAAATTGCTCATGTTTTACCTTTAAAACTTCCAAAATTACTCCTGTTTTAACTCATGAGAACATAAATAGAGAACCTTTATCTCACTTGTTGATTGGAATTTCACACCCTGGACTAGTGGCTTCATCCTCTTATCCAATTGATAGAAGAGCTGGCAGCGGGGTGCCCAGCCCCAAAGTAATACAACAAATTCTCTTCACTATTTTTGCCCCTGATTTATCAGTCAAAACATAATTGTGTAAACAAAAGAGAAAGAGGAATGACCTTCTACCCAAATGTGTCCTTCTATGGGAGCCGCTCTTGTGAAGTCTAGTTGGCTTGTGACGTACTGTATTTTCTATTTACCATTCGTTGACATAAGCATACACCTGTCTTAAAAATGTTTTCAATACCTCTGTTTAATAAAATAAAAAGCTCTACCACATGGGCCTTTCTTTTACTTTTATGTTGAGTCTCCATCTTCTAACTTTATGCATAGTTGAGAGAGCATAGTTTCCATTTTGATTTTAATGTGCATTTGTCCCAGAAACATAATTAATTAATTCATGATGTGTTATTGTTTGTTCTCTAATTATTTGCTCTAGTCTTCCTCATGAACTTTGAAGGTGTCCTGGCATTTATGTTTTACCCAACTCTTAAGGACAAGCGAAATATCACTTTATCATGTTATCTCTATGCTTGAAACAAACATATATCTTTCGGTGCATTTTGATTCATGTTCTTTTATTTGTGTTACTTCTCATGATGCAAGGTGATTGCTATGCTTTTTTGTTAAAATTTTATTTATTTTGCTTGTGTTGAAATTCTATGACCCCAGCTTGCATATGCTTTTACATTATTAATGATCAAGTTTATGTTGGTAGCATGTCACCTCATAAATTACGTGTTTTTATAGTTTACCTACTCGAGGACGAGTAGGAACTAGGCTTGGGGATGTTGATACGTCATAAACATATCCTTAATTTCTGATGTTCCATGTTGTTTCCATGTTATTTCCTACATGTTTTCTATACACTTTATGTCATTTTTATCGATTTACGGGACTAACCTATTGATAAGTTGCCACAGAGCGATCTCCCTGTTTTCTGCTATTTTTAGTTTCATAAAAGTTGTTCTGGAAATATTCTTGGAATTGGAAAATTCGAAGCCCCGAAGTCTTAGAATTCTTGAAGGTTCCACGGAGTCCCGGAGGGGGGCCACGCTTGGGGGTGGTGTGGGCCCCTCGGATAAGACAAACCTAAATATATACCACTTCGTCCCGAGAAACACCCGAGGCCACCGTCATCGTCATCCCGAGATTGGGAGGGTTCTGGAGCTCTCCCCGGCACCCTGCCGGGAGGGTAATTCATCACTTGACGGGTCTACACCATCATGCCCTCCTCTGAAGTGATGCGTGAGTAGTTCATCCCTCGACTATGGGTCCATAGCAGTAGCTCGATGCTTGTCTTCTCCACTTTGTACCTCATGTTTAGATCTCGTGAGCTGCCCTACATGATTAAGATCATCTATATGTAATGCTACATGTTGTGTTTGCTGGGATCTGATGAATGTTGAATGCTAGGTCTTCTGATTATCAATCTATCATGTTATCTTCGTGCATATGTTATTTATGATCTTGCATGCTCTCCGTTATTAGTAGAAGATTTGGCCAAGCAGATGCTAGTAACTCAAAAAGGGAGTATTTATGCTCGATAGTGGGTTCATGCCTCCTTTGCATCTGTGCTCGAGTGACGGAAACATGACGAATGGAGGATTTGCTATTGCCATTAGGGATAAAACAACGGTGTTTACTTAGTTTACATTGTTTAGATTACACACTTTGCTTACTGCGATTATCTGTTGCTTGCAACTTAATACCCAACGTTTGTTCGGATGATATTCGGAGGGTGGATTATTAGTCATAGATGTAGTTGGATGACGGTGTATGTATGTTGTTGTAATGCCCGCATGAATCACATAGTAATCTTTATGTCTTGTATATGCACTACGGTGCAACCTTCATTTCTGTCAATTGCCCAGCTGTAATTTGTTCACCACACATGTTATTTATCTTTTATGGAGAGACACCTCTAGTGAACTATGGACCCCGGTCCATTTTCTCATTCTGATAATACACACACTGCTTCCACTTCTTTCACACTGCTTCCAGTGTTTTCACACTGCTTCCACTGTTTTCACACTGCTTCTCTTGTTATCATACTGTTCTCATACGGTTTTCCACGCCATACATTTAACCTCTTTATTATCAGCAAAACTGGTGAGATTGACAACCTCACTGCTTCGTGGGGGCAAAGTGAATTGTTTGTGTTTTGTAGGTTCCACGTTGTTGCTGAACCGGTAGTGCACCCTGCCATCTCAGCTGCATCAACCTTCTGAAGTTACTCCTTCCTCCTACTGAACGATTAAACCTCGGTTTCTTTCTGAGGGAAAACTGTTGATGTGCTCATCATACCTTCCTATTGGGGTTTCCCAACGAGTGCAAGACCTGCACCATCAAGGAGCACATGAGGTACCTGGCGAGTCCACCCATTTTGGTCGCTCCGTGGCTTCGTGAGCCACTGCGCCTCTACCCAGCAGCCACACCTCAGACAGCCAGTGTCGCTCTCGTCGCAGAGAGGTTAGCAACCAAGAAAGTTGCATACCTGCCCGACAAGGAGCCCACACCCGCCTCTCCCCAAGAGAACATTGTTGCACGGCAAGACCTCCACAAGGAGGACCTCCTCAAGCCTCAAGAGAGCCCCAATGCGTCTCGAGAACTCACGTCCAGCCCCTCTGCGACCGCTTGTTGAACACCCCGTCTATTTTGTTAGCACTGTGCTTCGAGATGCTCGCGAGAGGTACCGTGTGCAGCGGAAGCTCCTAAACGTGCTCCTTGTGGCTTCCAGGAAGCTCTGCCACTACTTCGAGGGACATCCCATCACGGTGGTGTCCACTTTCCCTTGGAGCAAATCCTGCGCAATTCCAACGCCACAGGGAGTGTCACGAAATGGGTCGTCGAGCTATAACACTTCGAGCTGCAGTTCCTCAGCACCAAGACAATCAAAGGAGGATCTCTAGCAGAGTTCAACACATAGTGGACAAACTCATTGCCTGAAGAAGACTCCGAGGAGGAAACAGCAGTGCCAGGGAATCTATCTCCTCCGCCAGCTTCTGGACCATGCACTTCGACGACACGTTCTCCTCCGCCGGCTTGGGGGTTTGCGTCGTACTCACATCACCAACAAGAGACAGTCTCTACTACGCCGTGCAGCTCCACTTCGGCCGCATGGCCAAGGTCTCCAAAAAGATCGTCAAATACAAGGGCCTCCTCGCTGGCATCAGGGCCGTCATCGCTCTCGGCATCAAGCACCTCATCATTAAGGGCGATTTGCAGCTCCTGATCAACTTATCCAACAAAAGATACATGACTAAGAGCATCTCTAACAGATTCCCTAAATAGGGCAGCATTTTTGCATTTATAGGGCTGCCCTATCTGAGGTATAGGAAGCAAAACGGCGACAACTCCAACAGTTGCCCAATAATAACTAACTTCCGCTAACTATCATATAGGGCAGCTGGTGGAGCTAAAGTTATGCAACATCAATGCAAAAATTATAGGGCAGTGTTGTATGCTGCCCCAAATATACATCACCGACGCCAAAATTATACGGCAGTGTTGTAGATAGGGAAGTCTACAGGCATCTGTGGGAGACCGATCGGTGCCCTATACGACAGTTATTTAGGGCACTTGCTGTTTTGGGGCAGCTTTTAGAGATGCTCTAAGGACCCACACATGGCCCTATACCTCGAGGAGGTACGCAAGATCGAAAAGTGCTTCCTCGGCATGGAGCTGCGATACATCCCTCGAGCGGACAACAAAGAAGCAGACGACATCGCCAATAGGGCATCAAGGAACTAGGCACAAGCACCAGGTGGGTTTGAAGAGAGGCTCGAGAATCCATCCATCGTGCCACCCGTCGATGACGACGAGACTCTAGGCCACCGGCACCTCGAAAAGGAGCTCCCACCAGATCCCACCCAAGGCGCACCAGATTGCGGTGCCCCATCAGGGTGTCACCTCATACCAGCGTTCACTCATGAGGGGGCCTCCCTGAAAATGAAGCAGAAGTGGAGCGCGTGTCCTGCCAGGCAAAGATGTACCGCGTCATCGACCACAAGCTATACCGGAGGCGATCCAACACAGTTGCACTGTGATGCATCCCCCGGCCGACGACGTGGATCTCCTGAAGGACATACATAAAGGAGTGTGGTCATCTCTCCTAATCGTGCAAGCTCGTCGGCAAAGCCTTCTGCTATGGCTTCTACTAGCCCACCGCCCTCAAGGACGCTACCGAGCTTGTCAAGACCTGCGAAGCATGCCAATTCCACGCCAAGCAAGTGCACCAGCCTGCGCAAGGACTACAAACCTTTCTTTTTTCGTGGTCGTTCGCGGTCTGGGGGCTGGACATCCTGGGACCATTCCAACAAGCGCTCGGGAGCTACCGCTACCTCGACGTCGCCATCGACATATTCACCAAGTGGGCGGAGGTGGAACCAGTCTGGGACATCCCGAGAAGGACATCAGTGAAGTTCATCAAGGTTTTGGTGTGCCGCTTCGATGTCCCCAACCGCATCATCACCGACAACGGTACACAATTCACCAGTGGCCTCTTCAAGTCCTACTGGGCCAACCTTGGCACGAATATCTGCTACGCCTTTGTGGCCCAGCCACATAGAAATGGCCAGGCGGAGCGCGCCAACACTGAGGTCCTCAAGGGCCTCAAGAAGAGGAGCTTCAACAAACTTAAGGCCCACAGGAAGAAGTGGATCGACGAGCTCCCGTCGGTGTTGTGGTCCATCCGCACAGCCGCGAAAAATCCCACAGGAGAAACACCATTCTCCCTCGTCTACAAATCAGAACACGTCCTCCCCACTGAACTCAAGCATGGGTCTCCTCGAGCCCTTGCCTTGAGCGAGGACAAACAAGGAGAACTCCCGCCGAGGACTGATACGTCTAAAACGTATCTACTTTCCCGAACACTATTGATGTTGTTTTTCCTCTAAACTTGTGAGTTTTGAATACAACTAACACAGACTAACGTTGTTTTCAGCAGAATTGCTCGGGCGCCTTGTTTTGGTGCAGAAATTCAACTTTCAGGAAAATACCTAGAAAATATCGCAAAGTCCCAATTTTACCCGAAGAGTCACGGAGCCTGAACATGAGACGGAGACGGACCATGAGAGGCCCACACCACGTGGCGGCGCGGACACCCCCCTAGGCCACATCGTGGCATGGTGTGGCCGCCTCGTCCACCCCCTCGTTCACCCCTTTTGACTACTTAAGCCCCTTGCCCTAAAAAACAACGGGGGACAGACAGTTTTTCCACGAAGAGTTCCATAGCTCTGCCGCCATCGAGAACCCCAATTTGGGGATTAGAAACTTCGTTCTGGCACCCTGTTGGGACGGGTAATTGGAGGAGATCATCACTGACGCCTCTCCATCAACCATCCATGATTCCCCCATGCATGTGTGAGTAATCCCCGCTGTAGGCTTAAGTGAGTGGTAGGGATTGGATGAGATTATTCATGTAATAGATGCCAAGATTGTTAGGGCATGGTGCCTAGTTTCCGTTATTAGTGCTTTTGACATTGATGCAACTTGTTATGCTTAATGCTTGACACTAGGGCCCGAGTGCCATGATTTCAAATTTGAACATGTTATTGATTCTTGAGGACAATGGTTGTTTTTTATCTTACCTGCAAGTTGTATACACATATCTTGTCTGGAACCCGAAGCCCCAAAGCGACAACAATTGGGATAACCGGATGGGATGGCTGTGATGTGAGGATCACGTGTGTTCATGGAGTGTTAATTCTTTGCTCCGGTGCTTTATTAAAAGGAGCACCTTAATTACCAGTAGTTTCCCTTGAGGCCCCGCTGCAAATGGGCTGGTAGGACAAAAGATGTTGTGCAAGTTTCTCAATGCGAGCTCGTACAACTAAATATGGAACACATGCATATGGTTACTTATTACTTGGATGTTTTATCATTATTTACCTGCAATTGCCCATGTCTTGATTATTAAATGAATTATCTTATCCATGTAACGCCCGTTCATCCGTCCCTATGCCTATAGTATTTTAATCATGTTGTCTACTACAAATACTGCCGCTGTCTTTATTTCATTCCTGCTATTATTTCACTACTGCTATAAAACTGTTGTTACTGATAAACTGTTGCGAGGAAGTCTATTTCCATGTGGAGCTGAACTGACAACTCATATTTTAAGGCTTATAAATATTCTTTGGCTCCCCCTGTGTCGAATCAATAAATTTGGGTTTTACTTCCCTCGAAGACTGTTGTGATCCCATATACTTGTGGGTCATCAAGACTATTTTCTGGCGCCGTTGCCAGGAAGCATAGCTTTATTTGTAAGCTCACTTGAACGTGATATTGGTCGCTGCAAGTTATTCATCATGGGTAAACCTCATGATGAGAAAGTCTCTATTTTGCCATCCACTACAAGGAGAGGTACAACTCTAAACATCTCTGTTTCTCTTGATTCACCATCTGTAATGAGTAAACTTCTTACACCACCACATACAGATGCTACACATACTAATATTTCTATTGAATCTGAAAATACTTCTGATAATTTTGATGATGCTTCTACTATGCTTGATGAGAGTGGTTCATTAGGTCCTTTCCTAGATGCTACAATTGCTAGAGCTAAACAAATTGAAAACACTTAAAGTCCTAATGAAAATCTTGGTACACCGGTTAGTTCACCCGAGTCTAGAGATAGTCCTAGTCAAGATCTTGATGATCCTTACATTGAACTTAATGATGAATTTACTGAAGAATGTCATGCTGCTGGTAGTGCAAGTGCTATTAAAAGTCGTCTTGCAAGACGTGATGTTAGATATAAACTGTCTCCTAATGCTAAGCTTGCTACATCCCCCATAAACATTAAATATGAGGATTATGATTTCTCGCTACATTTATCGTATATATCTATTGTTGAAGAAGGCCTTTTTGTGGTATTGAAAATGAAAGAGCTGTAGGACATATGAATGAGCTCTCATCTTTGAGTTGCTTATTTTCTGATGATATTAAGAAACGTAGTTACTTTGTCGCTAATTATTTTCCTTTCTCATTGAAAGATGAAGCTAAAAATTGGTTTAATAATTTGTCAACAGGATCTATTGATGGTCCTACTGGTATGGTTAATGTTTTCTTTCAGAAATATTTTCCTACTAGTTCTCAACATGCTACTTTGTAGAGAATCTTTAACTTTAAGAAAATTGAAGGAGAGAAAATGCCTGAATCTTGGGCAAGACTTTGTTCTTTAATTAGAGCTTTGCCTGGACATCAATTAGCTAAAAATGAACTCCTTGCTATATTCTATAATGAACTAACTGTTGAATCTAGGACATACCTGGAAAGTTTTGCTGGTTGTGTTTTGAGGAGAAGAACTCCTGAAGAAGCTGAGGAACTACTGGCTAAAATAAGCCAAAATCATAATGATTGGACTATAACTAAACCGATCCCAACAGTAACACCAAAGAAGAGGGGAATGGTTGAATTAAATGATGAAGTGATGAGGGAAGCCAAGAAATCTCTTAAAGAGAATGGTATTAAATCTGAAGATATGAAGAATCTACCACCAATAGAAGAATTATGTAAGCCAATTCCTCACCCATCCACAGTTGAGGTACACTCTCTCCAACGTTTTAATAATAGAGATATTCCCTATTCTAAACCTCCTGGTCAATGCTTTGATGAATTTGATAATTATATTGTTAAGCAAGATAACTTTAATATGAGAGTGCAGAATCATCTAATGGAAAATTCTAGAGCTATAATAATTTGCATGGTATTATGGAGAGAACCTCTCATGATGTTAAAATACTTAGTAAACATTTCCATATGGTTCAAACTCAAATTGATCAACTCACTAAGGTGCAAAAAGATTTGCTAGTTAATGCTTCTAGAGAAAAAACATGTTTATGAAAGAATTGAACAAGATACTCAACGAGCTAAAGACAATAGTACTCCTTCTAAGAAAAAGAAGAAGAAACATAAAACTGTTGTAGAATCTCCTAAACCTGCTAAAGATCCTAATAGTATATCTATCTCTGATGCTAAAACTGAAAGTGGTAATGATAAGAATGATGCTTCTGATAAAGAAGAAATTGAAGAGGAACCTGAAAAGCAAACTAAAAATACAAAGTACACTAAGGAGGATTTCATTTCTAATAAACATGGTAATGAGAGAGAAACTCGGGTACAAAAATCAATGCATTTTCCTAATAAGAAACACAAATCAAAGGAAGAAGAACATTATAACAAGTTCTATGATTGGATGAAACCTTGGTTTTTGCAAATTCCTTTAACTGATGCTATTAAATTGCCTCCTGATTAAAAATATATGAAAGATATTATCTCTAACAAAAGGAAGATTCCTAATGAGGAAATATCCACTATGCTTTCTAATTAATCTTTCAATGGCAAGGTTCCAAAGAAGCTTGCAGATCCTGGTATACCAACTATTCCATGATCCATTAAAAATAATTATGTTAGAACTGCTTTATGTGATTTGGGAGGAGGAGTTAGTGTTATGCATTTCTTTCCCTATAAGAGACTTCTTCTGAAAAAATTGATACCAACTGATATATCCTTGCAAATGGCTGACAAATCTACTGCTATTCCTGTTGGTATATGTGAGGATGTTCCTGTTCAAGTGGCTAATAACTGTTTGATATTAACTGACTTTGTTGTGTTGGAAATGCATGAAGATGATAATATGTCTATTATTCTTGGGAGACCTTTTCTTAACACTGAAGAGGCTGTTGTTGATTGCAACCAAGAAAAAGTAACTTTAATGTTACTGACAAAGAGCACACAATTTATTTTCCCAAGAAGAGTGATAAGAAATATGGTCTAAATTCAATTGAAAACATTGAGACTATCAAGATTGGATAATTCTATTGTCCTATTCTAGTGCCAGAGAAAGAATATGAAATTGTCACGATTGGGACTATGTCTATCAAAGTTGAGGTAACATAATCATTTAGTGAAATGCAAAGTTTTGCTTCAAGTAAAAAAAAATTGGTAACAAGACTTGATCAACCTTGTTAACAAAGTGATTTTGAATGAAGGAAACAATGTTTTCACTATGTTTTCACCATGTTTACTCATGTTTTCACCATCCCCAATTATGTTTTCACTAAATTTTCCTATGTTTCCACTGGTTATTTGCATATTAGAGTGTATTAGAACTTCTGTAGATTTGGTTTTGAATTTGTTTTCCATCGTTCCATAATCGTTTTCCTGGATTATAATCATTTATCAACTTCTCGAAATTCCCTAAAAATAAAGTTTCTCGAAAAATTCCAAAAAACTTATATTAAATGTTTACAATGAAAATGGGACAGAGAGGCACCCGGGGAAACCCAGGGGGACCCACCATGCCACCACACCATGTGGTGGCGCGGCCACATGCCAGGCCGCGCTAGGGAATGGTGTGGGGCCCCCTGGCCCTCCACTTGCTCCTCCACCTACCACTTCACTCTCTCTCCCGACCAAACACACCACCCCTGCTCAAACTCGTGTTCTTGTTGTGCTTGCTCGCGATTTTCGATCTCCTTGCTCAGCCCATCTTTGCTGCTGAGATTTGGGGCACTTGTTCTCCGGTATGTGACTCCTCCGATTGTCCAAGTAGAATTTTGTTGAGTGGAGTATTTCTTGAGTATGTTGGTATTGTAGGTGACAGGTTGTGTGAGCTTGCATGCTTGTTTTATGTGTAGATAAATTATTTTTGGTGCATGTATAGTCCTCTTACAAGTCTCTACAGGAGTTTCTTTCATATAGTTACTTCAAAATCATTTTTTATGATGCTTGTTAAAAATTCATAAAAGGAAGATGCATAATCACACTTATGGAGAAATTTTTGATAGAAATGCACCAAGGGTGGCAAGGACTTCAAGATCAACTACTCGATTGAGGCCATCCTATAATGAAGATCTTATTGCACCAAGCCCTGGTGATGAGGGGGTGATGGAGATGCACATCCATCTACCTTCCCTTGTGCTACCTTTTTGAGTAATGTTGTGATCCTTGATGATTTCTTACTCCCTGTTAGGAGGGTTGGTTTGACTGAGTATATGAATGATGAAAGTAACCAATATGCTATGCTCACCAAAACTTTTGTTGTGAGCTTTACTTGTAATAACTCCTCCTACAATCCATCTATTGCATTTAGAAGTTATGATAGGCCTTTTACCATGACTTTGGAATTATTTTGCAGTATCTTAGGTATTGCTCCGTCTGGGACAACAAAGAGGATTCAGGTCGACCCATTGATTTGCTGGAACTTTACTTAGGGGTGACAAATGATGATAACTGTGCAGCCTAGCGTGGCAACATAAGGAGCATTCATCTCTCAACCATTAGATACTTTTCTTATTATCTTGCCACTAGTGTTCTTGGTAGGGAAAACACAAGTAATATTTATAATTATCATTTAGCTTTTCTGGCTAATGCATTTAAAAATAATACTAATTACAACCTTGGTTCTCTCATTCCTCGTTGTTTAGCTGCTAGAGGACCCATTTATGGGGGAATTGTTGTTGCACGTATTATAGCTTCTCTAAGCCTTTCTGTTGATCCCAATGATGAGTTGTTAGCCCCACAGAGACTTGATCTTGCTGCGATGCAAGTCCATCATTTTGTTACTACTAACTCTTGTGCGGTAAATCTAGTTTATAGCGTTTTATTTACTGATGGAGACGAAAGGGAAGTTCCCCCGCCGCAGCCTGGTTTGTTCAATATTCGTAGGAGGCCATGGTCGGGATCAAAGGAGGAGTTGGACGAACAGCTAGGTTTCCTTGGCTTGCATGTGCAGCACGACCATGAGTATCAAGCGGGTCACGAGGAGCCCTCTGAGGACTAAGTCGTGCATTACACCGGGGCGTCCTCGAGTTCATATCAGGATGATGGACCTTCCTCGTCATACTTTGGTTGTGCCATTTCTTGTCCCTCTTGGAACTAATCTCCACTTAGGCCAAAAGCCTAAGCTTGGGGGAGGTATATCGACATCACACTCATTGTCGGGGGGCTACCCTCGAGTAGGGGAAAGGCAGGTGAGAAACAGGGTTCAAGATGATGTTTACCAAGTTCAGCCGTACCGAGTTGGTACTGGCCGGGTAGGCAGCTACCCGGGTGTCTGCTATCCGGTTGGTGCTAGTCGGTAGAAAGAGCAAGAGACAAGAAGGAAGAATCTAGTGCCCGTCTGGATCAGCCGGGTAGCGCTCGGATGATCCGGATAGACGTGAAGCTGTCCTACTCGGGCACAAAGTCAATGGAGCCGTTGTGGAAGATCCTGCGTATCCAGAGGCCGTACAGGCGTGCGGTTCAACTTACTAGGTGTGTGGTTATCCGCAGCGAGACGTGGGCACAGTACGAGATGGGAGTTGTCAAGTACTGTCACTAACAAGGTGGACATGACATGTCAGTGACCTACCCTAAGAGGCTGACAAGGTGGACAAGACCTATCAGCCGCCTACTGCGGAGACTTTCGGCGACGGTGTCAGCGGGAACACGGAGGCGTGCGCTGTTGGCACAGTGGAGTTGTCTACTCTGTACTTTTATTCATAGGATAGTGGTTGGCCACCAGTATATAAGGTGGCCTACCCCCTCCTGCGCGAGGGACGTTGGACTCTGGCTCATTTATTGCAAGGCTTAGCCATTCACAATGAGAACAGTAGAGAGAGATAGGAGCCTTGGCTACTCGGCACTGAGAGATTGTAGTTCTTCTACTCGGTACAACATAATACAGAGAGATAGGCAGGAGTAGGGGTGTTACCTCCACACGATGGCCCCGAACCTGGGAAGATTGTGGTGTTTGCAGTGCTTCTGAGCACGCCATCTAGGCGTGCGATCCCTCCCCGAATACCTACAGCGTACATCTGCCCCAAACTCAAGCCATCCTATGGCATCTGTCTTCTCCACACCATGACAGTTGGCACCCACCGTGGGGCCAGCAGCGGCGCTGGCTGGGGTGCATATTCGGACGAGACCCGTTTCTCCGTCCGGGGAGCGCGTGGTTGTGGCCTCGTCCATAGATTCGGCTCCTTCGACTTCGTCAGCGACAACGCTGGTGATTTCGGCGGCAGGCCCGTGCCCGTAGGCGGATCCGTCCTCTCCTTCGGCGCACATTTTGTGTACGTCGCCACCACCGTCATCCGCGAGTACCCCGAGGTGGTGCTCGTCGCTGAGGACCCTTATGCCGTTATCTCCGTCCGCGGGAAGCCAACTGGCTGCTCTGCGGGCAGCGTGGAGGTGATGATGATTGGCCCGGCTATCGATGCCGGGAAAGGCGCGCCCACTGCGCCCGAAGTCGTCGACGAGCCAGCTGCTCGCCAGGGCCACAAGCCCTACGACCGACCTCAGAACATGCCGGGCTACAAGGATCCTTCTACATCGACTGTGATACCGGCGTCTCGTGCCGGTATCGAGCACCTCGGTATGCCTCTCGCCACAGACGTGGATCTGGCTGTGGTGAGGGCGCAGCTCGAGCAGCAGCGCCTGGCTTTGCTGCAGGAGGCCTAGGAGCTAGAAAAGGTTAGGCTTGAGCTCAACCTGGATCAGAACGAGTACAATAGAGCCCATGGTTTTACTCATGTATCTAGAAATCCTAGCAAGATAGGAATCATTCGTCGCAACCTAGGTGTTGAGTTAGCTAGAGATGGTAGAGCTGCTAGCAAGTCTGGTAGTGTAGCTTCTGCTGGTAGGCCGAAATATAGCTCTCCTGCCAAAACACTTAGAGCTGCAGTGGCAGTTGCTGCCGAGTTGTCGAATCTGACCGGCGAGGCTCGCGCTAGGCAGCAGGAGCGACTCACTGAGCTCGTTCTAGAAGCTAGTAGGCAGAATAAGGCTTTTCGGCAAGCTAACCCGGGGGCTGGTGCGTCCCATGTTGTTCAGTCGCATGGGGCAAGATCCGGAAAGCAGGCCTCTTCACGGCTTCCCGGTGGTAAGGGCATCTCTAGCCGTTGCGCCCCCCCAGGGCCCAAAACGCCGCCGTTTTGGGGCCGCCGCGGCGCCAAACGGCGCTAATCTGGAACCTGGGGGACAGGCTTCCCAGTCGCCCCCCGAGCCTAAGTTTCGGCCCAAAAAACTCGCGATTTGAAACTCGGCGCATTTTATTGATTTCAGGCAAAGTTCGTACAATTTCGACGCAAATTTAAACTAAAACGAAAATTTAAACTAAAATAACCTAAACTACTAAAGCCCCAGGCGCTCAGCGATGGCCTGGCTGTAGTCGACGCCGTCGTCGTCGTCGTCGTCTTCGGGGCCGTCGCCGTCGCGCCTGCTCGGTCCCTGCCCGAGGTCGCCGCAGCCAGTGTTGTTCGGCCCCGCCCCGGAGTCGCCCCACCTGCTCACCGCGAGGGCTCGCAGGTACTCGGCTTCTTCGTCGGAGTCGGGGTCGAGCACGACGTAGGGGACGTCCTTCGTCGGCGGCGGGGGAGGGATGCGGCGGCGGGCCGCGTTGGCGGCAGCCTCCTGGTCGCGAGCCGCCTTGCGCTGCTCGGCCTCAGCGAGCAGGCGGCGCTGCAGCTCCAGCTCCTCGGCGGTGCTCTCCCGCAGGCTCCAGTCCGCGGCAACGTCGTCGGCGACAGGCTGGAGCGTGTTGCGGGACAGGTCCTCGGGGACCTTCAGGTCAGGCCACTCCTCGTCGTCCTCGTCCTCGGTCGTCTCCGTCTTCGGACGGACCGTGCGCTCGAAGCCGGCGTCTTGTCGCTGGCGTGGCTCGCCGATGCGCAGGGCACCGCCGCTGCGCCTGGGGACAGGCGCGCCGGAGTTCAGAAGAGGGGGGGTGAGAGACATGGAATGCGCGCCGGAGGAGGACGACGTGGCCGACGACGAGCCGCCGCCCATCCGCCGCGCATTCCACGAGGAGTTCTGCCGGGGCGGCATCTCCAGTCGGGGCGCGTTGCCAGCGTGGATGTAGTCCAGCACCCACTTGAGAGTGTGGTGCTGGCCTCCCCACCAGCGCCTGCGCCCGTGGCCATTGGCGCGGCCCTCGACGGGGCCGTTGTTGCCCAAGGAGGCGAGCTCGGCGTCGCGGCGCCGCTGGAGTTCTTGCCACCAAAAGGCGTCCTGGCCATGCGGCCTCCAATGGAGCCGCGCGGCCTCGTCCGCCGGTAGGGCTTGACGCACCTCGGCGATGGCCTGCTGGAACTCCGCGTCCGTTGACAGGATCGGAGGCACGGGCACCCCGCCCGCGCTGAGGGCCCAGCGCGGCTGCCCGCCGGCAGAGCTCGGGAGGCGCATGTCCGGCGGGCACGGGTAGCCCGCGCGGTACAGTGCCCACGCCTCATTCCGGCGAAGGTGGCGGCGAATCCAGCCGTTGGCGGCGGCGGCGCTGTCGTAGTTCGCCATTTGCATGGAGGAAGGAGAGAGGAGAGCGCCGAGGAAGGAGACATCAGCGAGGTGGAAGAATGGGGCGGGGCGGCTAGCGGCGGGGGGCTTTTGTAGCCTTCCAGGCATTTACTACGCGCGCGTCCCCTCGCTGCCGCCCGCCACGCCATAAACGCCGGCAGCTTTTGACCGACGCGGGAGCCGAGAAGATGATCACGGGGGGGTTCTGTTCCCGCGTTTTTTTGGCGCGTCACTGACAGAGCTGGCCGCGCGTGCTGCCGCGCAGTTTCGCTCCCGCAGGCCGAACCCAGCGGGCTGGGTTTGCCCTGGGTGCCGCGGCGCGAAATAGCGCCGAAACGGCGCTATTTGGGTTTCTGGGGGGCCGACTGGTGAGGAAACGGCGCTATTCGCCGCTTCCGGCGCTAAAAAGGACGCCTGGGGGCGATTGGAAATGCCCTAAGAGGGCCCCAAGTATTAAGTCTGGGAAGAGCAAGCAGATGCAGGTGTACGACGTGGCTGTCGCTGGAAAACAGCACGCTGTAGAGCGGCAGCCCGGTCAAAATCACAATGCTGCAGGAACTAGCCGCCAGGCCGCCCGAGCTCATCAAGAGGGGCAAGAAGGAAACCGAGATGGCCCATCTCGGCATCATGTTGCTAACCCGGTTCAGCATGTTGTTCAGCCACAGGTGGTTGCTGCGGTGGTCAACCCGGTTGTTCAACCCGGTCCTGTGTACCAAGACCGCTACAACGATGGGTACTCAGCAATGGAGCAAGCCGGATACGCCGATCCAAGAGATCTCGCGGCTCGGTTGGGAGCGAGGATGCTGGAGCCAAGTGATGCAAGGTACAAGCTGGACCGAATCTATCGGTCCGAGGAGATAGAAGCAAGGGGCCCGCCTGGGCCAAGCTGTTTTGGTCCCAGGATCATGGGTGAGCCGGCTGTGGCCAAGTTCCAGCTGGCTAGAGGGACCAAGAACTACGACGGAAGCACCAAGCCAGAGGACTGGCTGAATGATTATGTGACTGTTGTGTATGTAGCCGGCAGTAACCGGAGATGGGCTGTGCGGTATGTGCCCCATATGTTGGAGGGCCCTGCCCGGATCTGGCTCAACAACCTGCCGAAAGACAGTGTCAACTGCTGGCTTGACTTCTCGGAAGCCTTCATCAACAACTTCACCAGAACTTACAAGAGGCCAAACCGGCCACAACAGCTTTCGGCGTGCAAGCAGAGAGAAGAGGAGACTGACCGCGAGTACCTTACTCGGTGGAGCACTCTGAGGAAAACCTGTGAGGGTGTGAACGAGTCGCAGGCCATCGCCTGGTTCGCTCAAGGCTACCGACATGGCAGCATGATGTGGCAGAAACTGCAGAGGGAGATGCTGAGTACCCTCACCGAGACAATCAAGATTGAAGATATGTATGCTCTCGGCGACCCTACTCAGCCTCTGCTCGATTCTTTTGAGCCGAAAAGGAAGCACCATGATGGAGCCCGACGCCATGACCGCCAAGACTTCCGCAACAAGAGAAGAGAAGATCGTCCGGATATCCGTTATGGGTCGGACCATGTAGCTGCAGTTACTCAGGATCAAGGAGGTGCCGAGAGCAGCCAAAGGCAAAAAACTGCTCGAGCCCAGTACGTGCAAAACCAGACTCAGGGCCAAAACTTCAAGAAGCAGTACAATGCTCCCCAGCAGAACAATGCCCCCAGGAGTCCAAAGATCCTCCAGGGTTTGTCTTTGAGAACATGAAGGATGGGCCGTGCAGCTTTCATACTCGGCATCCGAGTAGGCCAGCCAACCACACTACCCGGCAGTGGAGCTGGTGGGACCGGATCAAGAGCGAGGGCTTTGGTCAGCTGCCTCCTCCTCCTCCTCTTCCGCTCTCAGGCTCCAATGTGCACCCTATCGGGGCAGCTTCTCTCAGGCCGACAGAGAACTAGAGGAGGGAGAATGTGAACCAAGTGGCGCAGGGAGCCAACAACAACTACAACCGCAACTACAACAACAACAACCGCAACAACAAATACTACACCTGCAACAACAATCACAACAACAACAATGCCAACCAGAACAACAACAACAACAACAACAACAACAACAACAACAACAACAACAACAACAACAACAACAACAACAACAACAACAACGGTAGTGCTAGGGATAGGGAACCAGTACCAGGAGCATCATGAGAGCTATATGGTGTTCACCACTGAGCTGGATGACAAGAAATTTCAGCGCAGGCGCGCGATGGATGTGAACGATGTGATGCCGGCAGTGCTGCATTACATGGATTGGTGTGACCAGGACATAGTCTGGTCCAGAGAGGATCATCCCAAGATAATGCCCAACCCGGGTACATATGCTCTGGTGGTGGACCCTACATTCCTGGGGACAAAGAAGAATGTGAAGTTCAGCAAGGTGCTGATCGACAACGGGAGCAACATCAACATCATGTACCGAGATACCATGGAGAAGTTCGGCCTTGCCGAGAACATGCTGCTACCCAGTCAGACTACATTCCATGGCATTGTGTCAGGAGCGTCTTGTGCTCCCATTGGCCAAATCTGGATGGATGTGCTTTTCGGCACCAGGGAGAACTGCCGGACCGAGTGCCTGCAGTTCGAAGTGGTTGATCTTTAGAGCCCCTACCATGCTCTGCTTGGCAGGCCTGATCTTGCCAAGTTCATGGCTTCAACTCATGCGGCCTATCTGAAGATGAAGATTCCCGGCCCCAATGGCATCATCACCATCTCGGGGTGATTATAAGCGCTCCCTGGAGTGTGCATCTACTGGATCTCGGCTTGCCGAGTCCATGGTCATCGCTGCCGAGAAGAAAAAGATACATGAAGTGGTGGCACTAGCACAGGCATCTTAACTCGGTATGCCTGGCATGCCGAGCTCTCAGCATGGAGCCCCATTCTAGGCCTCCCAAAAGACAAAGAAGGTGCAGATCGAGCCGGAGTTCCCGGAGCGTGTGGCCATCATTGGTGCCGAATTGGGGGAGAAATAGGAAAGCGAGCTCATCCACTTCCTCCGCGAGAATCGGCATGTCTTTGCATGGTCCAATCAGGACCTGCCGGGTGTCCCGAGGGAGCTGGTTGAGCACTCTTTACATGTGCGGCCGGATGCCAAGCCGGTGAAGCAAGCTATGCGCCGCTTTGCGGCTGAGACGAGGAAAGCCATTGGTGACGAGGTCACAAGGCTGCTAGCAAGCGGATTCATCATGGAGGTGTTGCGTCCGGATTGGCTGGCCAATCCGGTCATGGTGGAGAAGAAGAAGGATGACCCATGGTTGCTGTGGTGTGACGCATGTGTGTGGACTATACCGACCTAAACAAGGCCTGCCCCAAGGACCCGTTCCCGCTACCCCGGATAGACCGGGTGATTGATTCCACTACCGGGTGTGAACTTTTGTCTTTCACTGATGCCTACTCTGGTTTTCACCAGATCCCTTTGAATCTGGCTGATCAAATAAAGACTGCTTTTATTACCCCGTACGGGGCTTATTGATATCGTGTTATGTGTTTTGGCTTGCGGAATGCTGGGGCTACTTATCAGAGATGCATGCAGAAATGTCTGCATGAGCAGATTGGCAAAAATGTGCAGGTGTATGTAGACGACATTGTCATCAAAACAAAAGAAAAACACACTCTGCTGAGCGATATTGAGGAAACATTTTCTAGCTTGCGCAAGTACCGGATGAAATTAAATCCAACCAAGCGCACATTTGGCGTCTCGGCTGGAAAGATACTCGGCTTCTTGGTATCCAGTCGGGGCATTGAGGCCAATCCTTCAAAGATAAAAGCTATAGAGAGCATGTCTTTGCCGAGGTCGTTGAAGGATGTGCATAAGTTCACCGGATGCCTGGCTTCTCTTAGCCGGTTCTTGGGCCGAATGGGTGAGAAGGTGTTGCCTCTCTATCAGCTCATGAAGAAAAGTGACAAGTTTGTCTGGACCCCACAAGCTGATGTGGCATTCAAGGAGATCACGACAATGCTGGGAAACGCTCCTGTCCTCGTATCTCCACTGCCTAAGAAGCCAATTCTGCTCTATATTGCAGCCGCCAACCGAGTTGTGAGCGTGGTGGTGGTAGTGGAACGAGAAGAAAAAGGCAAGTCGGTGCAGAGGCCAGTCTACTATCTGAGTGAAGTGATGTCCAGATCCAAGCAAAACTATCCGCACTATCAGAAGATGACATATGGGGTTTACCTAGGTGCCAAGAAGCTCAAGCATTGTTTCCAGGAGCATCCAATGACAGTGGTGAGCACTGCTCCCATCTCGGAGATCATGGGCAACAAGGATGCAACTGGCTGTGTGGCCAAGTGAGCAATTGAGCTAGCTGCTTACACCCTGTTGTATGCAAGAATAGAAGCCATCAAATCCCAGGCCCTTGCTGATTTCTTTGTTGACTGGGCTGAAATGTAGTATGAGCCTCCCTTGCCAGAAACAAACTTTTGGAGGATGCATTTCGATGGCTCCAAGGTAAAGGAGGTACTCGGTGCTGGTGTTGTACTCACCTCACCCAAGCGGGATCAGCTCAAGTATGTACTTCAAATTCACTTCTCGGCATCCAACAATGTTGCCGAGTATGAGGCCTTGGTCCATGGGCTGAAAATATCCAAGGAAATTGGAATCTGGCGGATTGTCTGTTATGGTGATTCAGATCTGGTGGTTCAACGGGTCTCGGGGACTTGGGACACGTTGGATGCCAACATGGCATCCTACCGGTTCCTCCACCAGAATATGACCGTATTCTTCGATGGGTGTGAATTCCATCACATCCACCAAGCTGAGAATGATGCAGCGGATGCTCTGTCCAAGTTGGGGCCTTCTCGGCAATTCATCCCTCCCGCGATTGCTCTGGAACACTTGAGGAAGACATCTATCAAGCCATCACCCAACTCGGAGTCTATATTCATCTCGGCTCTACCAGACTCTGAAGCTGTTCCCATGGAGATTGACTAGGAGAGCTCAAAGGAGAACCCGGGGACTGCTCCATCCAACCCGGGGACTGCCTCTGCAAACCTGGGGACTGTCGTATTCATCGAGGGGATCATTTCTCGGTACTCGGGGACTCGGGGACTCGTCTCCAACTCGGAGCAAGTCATGGCAGCTGATCCAATGGAAGTGGACGAACCAGTGTTTCCTATCCGGGAGACACGGAGCTGGGATCTTCCCATATCATCCTTTCTGATGGATGGAACTTTGCCGAGTGACGAGGTCACAGCTAGGCAGATTCAAAGGAGATCCAAGGGCTACACCATCATCAACAGAGAGATGCACAAGAAAAGTGCCACGAGTGTGAAAGTGCAATTTCGATATCTCTATGTTTTGTGTGTTTGTTAACAACATAAAGAAGTTACTAACCGTCTGTGCTATTCTGTCAAAGGTCTTGGTATTAAATCAGCACATATACAGTATCGAAGAAATGGTGAAGAAATCGGAGATCAACAGAGTTTTCCTGGCCTGAAAAAGCTTTTCCAAGTTTAGCCCGGAATTATTCCGGGTGATTCCGGATGCCCGGAATCATTCCGGTCACAACGGGAAAATGCTCTTTTGGAATCAGGAATATTCCGGGTGATTCCGGAAGCCGGAATTATTCCGGGCCATTCCGGCCACAACGGGAAAATGCTCTGTTGGAATCTGGAATTATTCCGGGCCATTCTGGAGCAGCCCGGAATCATTCCGACCTCAACGCAAAAAACTCTGTTGGCATCCGGATTGCTCCGGAATTATTCCGGGCCATTCCGGCCTGGTCGCATTTGGGCAGAAAAATGGGTAGTTTTAAGTGAGGGCTATAAATAGGCCCTCTCTTTCCTCCCCAAGGGTTAGCTCCTCCAGCATTGAAGACTCCATTGATTGAGCTCACTCACCAAGCTAGATCTCCCTCCTCCTCCACCCAAACTTGTTGAATCTTTGAGGATTGAAGGAGAATCCCCGGATCTACATCTTCACCAACCGGTTTTCCGTTTCCCCCTCATTAGCTTGAGGAATCTTGGCCTAGGGTTTCGTCTTGTGGAGAACCTAGGCTTCTTGCTACTCTTGGTGATTTGTGATAGTTGGGAGCCCCCAATTAAGTTGTGGGTGTGTGCCCCAAGCTTGTTTGTAAAGGATTCGATCCCCGCCTCAAAGGGGTCCAATAGTGGAAGGTGAACTAGGCCTTTGTGGCGGAAGTTCATCGGAGAACAGGGTGAGGCCTTTGTGGCGTTGAGTAGGCCTTCGTGGCAAGCTCACACCCCTCCAACGAGACGTACTCCCTTAACAAGGAGGAACTCGGGAATACATCGTGTCTCCGTGTGCTTCCATCGGTTACCTCGTTCCTCACTCTTTACTTACTCGTACTTGTAGCATTTATTGTAGTACTTGTTGTATTAAGTGTTGTCCTAGTTGCATTAATTGCTTGCCTTGCCATATAGGTAAATTCACCATTAGTTGCACTATCTAGAGAATTTACCTTTGTGTCAAGCCTAAACCTTGTTAAAAATTAAAATTGGTCGTAGCACCTATTCACCCCCCCCTCTAGGTGCCCATACTTTACTTTCAATTGGTATCAGAGCCTTGGCTCTTGTGTCGGGCTTAACCGCCTAAGATTTTTAGTATGGGAGAAGATTTGGATACCGAAACATCCGTTGGCAAGGTGACCATGGATGATCTCAATGCTTTGAGAATTTCATTGACCTCATCCATAGACACCAAATTTGATGAGTTGCGACAACTCATGGAACAACTCCTCAAAGCCAAAGGACCGGAGGTAGTCGAATCCTCTCTTCCGGAAATTCCTCCAGAGGGCGCCAAGAAAGGGGTTGATGCTGATCCACATAAAAATGCTTCCGCCGAACACTCCACTAAGTCGGGTACGGAAGGAAGCGGAGAACTTCATGCCGTTCCTAGAAGTTATTCTGCCGATCCTCCCGTCCCTCATCCTCATATAATCCCTAGAGGAGATCCACCTAAAATTGATGCTTTTTCTTTTCGTGAATGGCAATATTACATGGAGACTCACTTGAACTCTTCTTGTATAAATCTTTGGAGGATCACTCGTGATGGATACAAGCCATTTGATCTCAAGAACTTAACAAGAAGAGAAGTCGTAGATTTCCAACTCAACTACACTGCCTTGTCCATTCTTCAACAAGCCGTGGGTCCTAACCACATGCCGCATCTTCAACAATATTCCACCGCCAAGGAAACATGGGACGCTCTTGTCGTCATGTTTGTGGGCAATGAGAGCATGCAAAGGAATAGATATGATGCCTTGACCAATGAGGTCGAAGGGTTCTATATGCATGATGGAGAGGATCATGTGGACATGTACCGGAGTCTCAAGACTCTTGCCACCGCCTTCTCAAATGTTGGTGCCAAGTACATTGATGATGCAGGGATCAAGAGGAAGTACATGATTGCCATAATGCCATTTGAGGGCGCGGACATGAAGAGCATTCAAGGAAGACATGACTTCGCTTCCATGACCTCAACTCAAGTAATGCAAGAAATGTGCTCGTATAAAGTGCAAACCAAGAATGCTCTTGAAAACCGAGCAAGGGCCATTGGAATGCACCAAGGAGCATCCGTTGCTTTGAAGGCCAAGGTTGTGCCAAGAGAGGTTGAGAATGAAGAAGATGGAGAAGAGGCATTGCCTCCCTTGAAGGAACAAGACTATGATCCCGTTCTAAAGGATCTCATCGCTATCACCGTGCAAAAGTTTTGGAGCAATCCTCCCAAGGGCAAGAGATTTGTTGAGGAGAAGACAAGGTCTTGCTATGGCAATGGTGGGGCTCAAAAAGTGAGGTCTTGTTTCAATTTTCAAGACAAGCACCATTTCATTGCGGAGTGCCCTTATGACAATAGAGAGCTCCATAGTGGCAAGCTCGTTCGCAAGGACAAGTCCAAGGTTGAGTACAAGAAACCTCATTTCAAGAAGAAACCATTCAACAAGAAGTCCCCTACCAAGTTTGTGCTCTTGACTCAAGAGGAGTATGATTCCGGGAGTGATTAAGAAGAAGAAACCACAAGTGAAGTGGCCGCTCTAGCTATTGCTTCTACTCCATCATCTTCATCCCTCTTTGAATCCCCCAATGACGATCTTCCTCAACATAATGCCAAGTGCTTCATGGCTAAGGCCACGGAGGTATCACCTTCCCCCAACTCTAAGACCCCTAGTGAACTAGAACATCTTGCTAGTCTTAGAGAAGAAGAAGAAAGGGTCTCCTTGGACCGTTTTATGTCTAACATGCAAGGGGAGACCAAGAAGTACGTTGAGTATCTCATGAGGCAATTGGGAGAGGCCCAAGATGCTCTTGAGAAGAAAGGTGAGGTTGAGAGAAGGGATGCGGATGAAATTGCATCTCTCTCTATGACTCTTGAGGAAGAGCATGATGGTAGAGTTTCTTTAGAGGATGAACTTGAATCTATTTAATTAACTCATAATGAACTTGTCTCAAACATCACTAAGGAACGTGATCTTGCTATTGCTAAATATAAAAGGCTAAAAAGGATAAGGTCGAGTTTGGGGTTGGTCATGGTAAACTAACCGAGGAGTTTGAAAAGCTAACCGAGGCTCACAAAGCTTTGGAAATCCAACACTCGTCCCTCAAAGAGTTGCATGAACAACTTCAAACTCAACTTAATCAAACTAACAATCCTAGCACCTCTACTTCTTCTTGTGATCATGCAAATATTATTGAGGAAAATTCTAGGTTGAAGGATGAGCTAGCAAGGCTCAAGGGTAAAGGCCCTAAAGTTGAGGAGGTTGTGACCCCTTCCCCACAAGTGGTTGCCCCTAACTCTAATGTGGTCATTGCTAGACCACAAATGAGTGCTCCAAGGCAACAAGTGGGCAAGCAAGGTATAGGCTATGTAGCCAAGAAGAAGAACAAGAAGAAGACCAACAATGGTGCTTCGAGTGGTATTGTCATTAGGGACAACACTACTCTTAGTACACCCGCTCAAGCAAACAACATTGCCTCGAGTAGTAGTGTCATGAGGGACAACACTACTCGTA